>OX451736.1:781989990-783460823 GCA_948472305.1 Vicia faba
ATTCAAAAATGCAAAAATATAAGAATTGGGCTAGGGGGTGTGAAACTGAAAAAAAGGGTGTTAGAAGCAAAACTGGTCAGGCCCAGCCCAAGCCAACTTCATCTTCTTCCTCTAGACAGAAACGCACGTGCGCCTGGTTCAAAATGGATATCCTGCATACGAGCTCCATTGCAAAAACACATAACACAAAACTTGTAGAGAATTTCAATACGATTCTAACCATATAAAGCATTAATCTTAACTCTCAAAGACCAGAGAGAATTTCTCTGGCCCTAAAATCTGACCTAGTTTTTTCAGCATGTTTATGGATGAAATTCTCCTAGCACACTTAATATAAATGAAAGTTGAGCATATGTATGGCTTCCTAGTAATGAACACTACATTTTTTATTCACAAACCTAAAGCTGAATGTTCCTAAATAGAGAGATAGAAAGTGATGAAAAACCTGTTTCAGTTGGATTCGTGTAGGACAATGCAGAGCTTCTCAACAAGTTTTGAGGTGTCTGGTAGCTTGCCTGAACTTCACTTGATCTTTTCCAATAGCTAGCTTGCCTTGAATGTCCCCGAATCAGCTTCTAGAACTCAACCTGCACAAGCTTGAAATGAAAATGGTGAACACTGTAAATGGAGTTACAGTTGGCAATGGAGGTTTGGGATAGCTTGAGTGAGTTGAATGGAAGGTGTTGGAATAAAAAAGGAGCAAAACGCACGAGCCAAATGAGCTGGAGAGCTCAAGTTGCAGCACCTGTCCTGTTTTGCCAAAGAAGAGTGATTTCTGGCTATGGGAGGTTTTGAGGCTCAAGTATTCATGTTTTTGGCTCAAAGGGTTGTGTGAAAGTTTTTTGTGATGTTTGTTTAAGCTAACAATGGCTGGTTCTCATTTGGGAGGATTTTGACAAGTTTCTTCTTTGCGAAGGCAAGCATGTGTTAGTTCGCAATGCAGGCCTGTACAAGCCATCTAATATGATGCATACAATCCTCTTGGTTGCTGGAATTTGTGGATTTGATTTGGCTTCTGATATCTTGGCCCTATGCTTCAAAGGATCATGTTTTTGACATAAAGCATACCTTTTCCAAAATAGAAATGTACCTTTTTTATAATTAAGGCTTAGTTTTGTGTACAATGCCCAAATGGCTAAAACAAATGCTTAGACTGATGGATTTGCATTTAATTAAGGAGTGTGAATTGGTTTAGAGGCCTGCAGACTAGTATTAAAGCATGCTGGTTTGAAAATGCCACTTGAGTGAACATGTATTGGCCATGGATACAAAGTGAGTTTTTGCCAACTTAGTCAAGATGGTCGAATTCGATTCTCCCTAACCACAAATGTGTTTGAGGAGTTCTTGGACAATTTGGAAAGCTTGCAACGTGCTATATAATCCATATTTGAAATTCAACTTGAGAATCCAAGTGGAACTATGTGAAAAATGGTCAAGAAGATGGGTTAAAATCCTGCCTAAACTAGGGCAAAATTTCTCTAAGTTAAAAGTTTTAGGGACCCTTGTTCCAAAAATCATAACTTGAGATCCAAACTTATTTTGAGAAAACTTTGTGAATCAAAGTTGTAGACTTTGTGGAGGAATACAAATTTCATGTTGTAAGTTTTGTTTGAATCCATTGGCATCTTGGTGAAAATGTGGGACAAAGTTAGGAAAAATAAAGAAAATTTCAACTTAGAAAAATTCTAAGTATGAAAATTTTCAATTTCAAACCCTAATTTGCAATTTTGGGATTTCTTGGTTAACAAGTTTCATAATTTGACACATCTTGATGAAAAATGACCCTTGGCACTTGATTTTGACCAAAAAGTCAAAGTTTGACTTTTCAGTGTACAATCAAATTTTAATCAGTTGACTGAAAAATTCATTTGCCAATCCCATGCATTGAGATCTTTTGAACTTGTTGAATAGGTCAAGATGATGTCATTGAGTCCTTGAGTCCATGGTTGAGCTTGATTTGCCATTGGCTAGGTTAAACAATCAAAAATTGCCTTTGTATAGTCAAAACCCTAAAAATGACCATTTTGCCCTTTTGGTGATCTGATCAAATTTCTTATGGAATTGTGATCCAAACTTGATCACATGGTTCATATGAGTTCATAATGTTGATGTGGGTCAAAAATCATGAGTTTTGACTGTAAATTGGCCACAATTGACTTTTTCCCCAATACAGCTGATTTCTAGGTCAACTGTCCAATTGACTGGGCAAAAATTTGATTCAAGGCTTGAAACTAGGTATGGACAAACTTATGAGTCCAACATGAAGTATGAAATTCACTTTGGTCATTGAAGGTCAAAAAATCTCTGTGCAAACTCAAACCCTAATTTAGGTCAACAGTGCAAGAAGGTGTCTTGAGCAGAGCAAACCCTAACTTGATCTTGAGTTCCAAGAGCCTTGTGATGAGAAATGTTGATAAAATGAGAGGGAAAATTTTGGGGTACAACAATGAGAAAGGATAAAAATGAGAAATATGCGTTGGAAACACCTCTTTTTTATTAATGAAAGTCTTTTACATTGCTTTAATCTTATATTTCAAAGTTATCTTTCTTGCATCTTTACCTGCATTTCTACATTTCTGTCTACTTTTCCAAAATCTCAAGTATCTTTTCTCTGGTCGAACGTGCGTTCTTCCTGATTTCTTGTATTACATAAAAAATTAGCATATGCTATGGGATCAATCTGATCGATTCCGTGAGTAACCAAAAGAACTTTCCTTTTTTGGAGGATCAACGGTTGTTTACCAAAAACCACGGTAAACAAATTGGCACACCCGGTGGGACCTTGCTAATTTTTATTAAATATCTTATTTATGTTATTGCATTTCTTCTGTACAGTTATAACGTTGCATGTTATTAAGAAGTGGTAGAGTAACCAATGAGTATATTGTTAGGAAGAAATATAGCGAGAGTAGTATGGCTAACGAGCCAAATCATGGAGAAATACCTCCACCAATTACTGAACAGTGGTTACTACCGCCGTCGAAGGGAATATCCCAGCTTCCGTTGGATCAATACCGATGCTAACCACAAATCAAACTGGACCCTTACTTTCGTATGTAGGTCCAAGAGGTCCATTAGGAACGCCTCCACCAATGGAAAATCTAGGATCTCGAGCATTTGTGCCCCCAGGATTTTCGACAACCTGGATGGGTCGAGAGCATCCATATGGGTGTGCCAACTACTGAAATGGCTAGCCTTATGAACGCTGCTTCCACTTTTTCAGAACCTTTGGTGAATGCATCATCGCCATTACAGGGGTCTGGAGCCAGTAGAAACTAATTCTTGGGAGGGCCATCTCATACAATACCAAGCCTCACAAATGTTTCGATATTAATTTTGAGGCAACAGATGGACGAAAGTAATCATGATATGGTGCAAATGTTAGCATAAACTCTAAGTACATTGATAAACCCCCTCATTCAAAATGATACCCAGTCGAGTCAACAAATGACAGCGCAAATGACACGCATGGCTGAATTCTTTGGGGTACCCCAAACTGTTCGACAACCCCAGAGGATACCAATAAGAGCAAATCAAGGGAAAATCATGGAAGAGGGTTTGACCGTTAATCTAAACCCTCAGATTCCTAGAGCAGAAATAGAACAACCAAGGGTTGAAATACCATGAAACCCTATAGAAATCGATCAAGGAGTTATTATGGCTAACAGAAACCAAAACGCTGATGAATTGATACAGCAAGTTCGACACCAAAATTATGGGACAGACAATAATCTAACTGCCATGATCAAAAGGATTATGATTCAAAACGGGATGAACGTTGGTTTTCACAGACCAAACTTCACATCCCCATTGTCATAATATATTCTGCAAACAGACTTACCACCTAGGGGAAAGGTTCCAAAGTTTACTAAATTTTCAGGGGATACGACAGAGTCCACTATCGAACATGTAGCTAGATATTTGATAGAGGCCTGGGGAAATAGCAAACAACGAAAACCTTAGAATCAAATATTTCCCAAGTTCCCTAACAAAGAATACTTTCACTTGGTTCACCACCCTCCCAGCCAATTCGATCCACAACTGGAACCAATTGGAAAGATTGTTCCACGAACAATTCTACATGGGCCAGACCAAAATAAGTCAAAGAATTGGCTAGTGTGAAGAGAAGGTTTACAGAGCCAATCGATGAATATTTAAATAGGTTTCGATTACTCAAAGCCAGATGCTTTACCCAAGTGCCTGAGCATGAATTGGTTTAAATAGCAGCGGGGGGCCTGGATTATTCGATTAGGAAAAAGTTAGATACACAATACCTAAGAGATATGGCCCAACTGGCCGATAGAGTTCGACAAGTAGAACGCCTTAAAGCTGAGAAAGCTAAAGCTGCCAAAACTCATCAACGAGAAAGGGTAGCCTATGTCGAAATGGATGATAACTATCCAGAGATATCTAGTGATCCTATAGATGTCGAAGAAGGCGAAATAGATTTAGCAGAATTAAAACAAGGACCACCATATTCTTGTAAATTGCTAGTGCCATCAAATGGGAAAAATCATGTAAAGTCTGAGAAAAACAACGACAAATTTCCTAAGAAAACTTATAGTTTCGATATATCCAAAGGTGACGAAATATTTGATCTATTAGTTAAAGATGGCCAGATGATAGTGCCCCCAGGGGAAAAATTTCCTCCTTTAGAACAGAGAAAGAAAAGAGGTTTTTGCAAATACCATAATTTTTTGGGCCATAAAACCTCACAATGTTTCCTTTTCAGGGATCTTGTTCAACAAGCGCTAAAGGAAGGAAGGCTGAAATTTGCTGATAAGCCAACAATGAAAATCGACGCAAACCCACTGCAGATGGAGGAACATTATGCTGAACTAGTTGGCATTCACATGGTGGAAGTTTCTGAAGATTTCATTACTAAACCCATCTTTGGAAGTTTTACCAGAAACATCTCCAAAAAAACTATTGAAGGGGTGAGAAAGGCCACTGAAGGCCTAGATTTGAAAAAGGAAGTTACCCAAGGGTCAAACAAGAAGGCTGCTGAAGGCCTGAAACTGAATAAACGGGTTACTGAAGACCCACACAAAAGCAAAGGAGTTACTGAGAGCTCCAACAAAAGAACCACCACAGGTTCTTACTTGGCCGCTGTAAAAGGTTTGACAGAGAATCTAGAGACCAAAATGCAGAAAATGAATCTCGTTGCCAAAAGCAACATGTAGGTCAACATGGTTGAAGTCTCTGGCGCCAAGGCCTCAAAGGAAGCCATTCGTCAAGAAGAAGTAAATAAAACGGCATTTCCAAAGGAGAATGAAGATCTGGCAGATTTTCTACATAGGTGCTAGAAGAAAAAATCGGAAGTAATGTTGTGTCATAGATGCAGCTCTATTTTTGACAAGAAAGCCGCAGAACACATACAAGGTATGAGAATTGTGAAAGCGAAATAGGGCACCAATGCCCAACAAAAAATGGGTTCAGAAGTCATATTCGACCCCAGAAGGGGGCATCAACAAGGATCCATGAGTCAGGTAAGGAGGCCACCAACTTTTCGGCCTCCAACTAATGTACCTACAGATACTTGGCTTAACACCATGGGAAGAAAGAGGCCAAATGAAGAGAGATGGCAGGCGTTCGATGTGCCAAGAGGTTCCTCTTTAGATTACAGAAAGGAGTACCATTCTTCTACGTCAAATAAGATGGCCCATATATCGAGCAATTACAAAGGAAAAAATCCTATGTTCCGTTCACAGTGGAGAAGATTCCAAAGACGGCGAAAAGCCGAAAAAGAGGCAGCTGGACCTTATCCAGAGGTTAGCACCAATGTGCAAAGGAAACAAAGGAAGCCTCTAGAGAGGAATCCTATTCCATGGACGGAGGAATATGGGTCGAATGATGAAGACAACTCCGATTCCGGTGAAAGTTTAGACATCATGGTGAATGTCATATTAGTGTTACCTAAAGAATACAACTGTCAGGTCGAAGTTGAGGAAACTGACTTAATGGTTGAACAAGAAATGGCTAGACACAGGCCACTATGTTACTATGTAATGAACAATGGCCGCGTAAAATAACAAAACGCATTTTTCGAGCCACCAACAGAGGCAATGAAGAATCATCTAAAACCCCTGTTCATTAGAGAAAAGATAGGGGAAATAACTATAAATAAGATTCTGGTTGATTGTGGGGCGACCATCAATATCATCCCACAATTCATGTTGGAAAAGCTAGGAAAGGAAGATGTTGACATCAAGCCTCATAACATGGTCTTCTCCAATTATGAAGGAGGCATTGGCACCACAATGGGTGTCATACAACTAGACCTCAAAGTGGGATCAATCCTCATACCCACCATGTTCATGGTGATCTCAGTGAAACGAAACTACAATCTTCTCTTGGGTCGAGAGTGGATACATGACATCGGTGCAGTGCCATCCTTGATGCACCAAAGGGTCACGATATGGTGCCCCGATGGTATCGTGGAAAACATTGAGGCAGATCAGAGTTATTACTTAGGTGAAATCAACAGTGTCGGAAAGAATAGTTTCGACAAAAATTTGGCTCATATAGGGCCATGTAATCCACCTGAGTTTGATTTAACCCCAACACCTAACGCTTTCTGCTCTCTATACCTACACTCTGACTACGACTTTCAGTGGGATAGAGAAGACTTATCCAACATCGACTTTGGAGGAGTTGATAATATACGGCCAACAGGCTGGGAAGTGAGTTTGGTGATGATGACTGAGTCACAAACTCTGTAAAAGATTTCGGCGTATGTGGCCGAAAGTAGCATGATAGTGGCCTTGGAGGCTGAAGTTAAATATATGGCCTTCGAAGCCAATGAACAAGTCCTTTCTAAAAAAGGCCCTGGGAAAGATTTCGACCCAGAGCCTCCCGACTTAGAAACGAAAGACCTTCGAGATCAGAGGTTAGATGCCATCTATGACGATTAACCTCTAGGTTTCGAAAAGGACCCATTGGCGAACAATGTTAGAATGTTAGCGCAAGACCCTATAGACGAGGTAAACCTAGGCGACGGTCCTGTAAAAAAGCCAACGTACATAAGCACAAAAATAGATCCAGGACTCAGGGTCAAAATGATCCAATTACTAAAAGAGTTCAAGGATTGCTTTGCGTGGGATTATGACGAGATGCCTAGTCTCGACAAAGTTTGGTAGAACTGCAGTTGCCAATAAAGCCTGGAAAGAAGCCCGTTAAGTAGACTCCAAGACGGTTTGCACCAGAGATTTTATCAAAAATCAAAATGGAAGTCGAAAGGCTGCTGAGATGCAGGTTCATCCGAACGACCAGGTACGTCGAATGGATTGCAAATATTGTGTCTGTTATAAAAGAAAAATGGTACCTTAACGGTGTGCATCGATTTCAGAGATTTGAGTGCTGCAACACCCAAAGATGAATATCCAATGCCGGTGGAGGAAATGCTTGTGGATTCTGCCGCTGGTTTCAAGTACATGAGTATGCTTGATGGCTACTCTGGATATAATCAAATCTTTATTGCTGAAGAAGATGTAAATGTCATTCTGTTGCCCTGGGGCCTTAGGCACTTATGAATGGGCAATGATGCCTTTTGGCCTAAAGAATGCAGGGGCAACGTACCAGAGAGCCATGAATTCGATCTTCCATGATTTTATTAACACTTTCATGCAAATTTATATTGATGATATTGTTGTCAAATCTGTTTCAGGGAAGACTCACATGGATCATCTTCGACAATCCTTCGAGAGGATGAGATGCTACAGCCTGAAGATATCTTGCAAGCCAAAGCGCCAACTAATAAAAAGGAATTGCAATCCTTACTTGGGAAGATAAATTTCCCGAGGAGATTTATATCCAACCTCAGTGGGAAAACGCAAGCCTTTTCGCCACTACTTCGACTCAGCAAAGGAGGATTTGAGTGGAGGCAAGAACATCAAGAAGCCTTCTACAAAATCAAAGAGTACCTCACCAAACCACCTATTTTGGTACCTCCTTGTCGAAGTAGAAGTATGAGACTGTACATAGCTGCATCTGATAAAACTTTAGGGAGCATGCTGGCTCAAGAGGATGAGCATGGTGTCGAAAGGCCCATATACTACCTCAGTAGAGTTTTAAACGATGTAGAAACCAGATATAACGAGGTTGAAAAACTATGTTTATGTCTTTATTTTTCATGTACAAAACTTAAGGAATATATAAAGCCAGTTGATGTTTATGTTTCGTCTCATTTTGATGTTTTCAAATATATGTTGTCGAAACCCATTTTGCACAGTAGAATTGGCAAATGGGCACTCGCATTAACTGAGTACTCATTAACCTTTATGCCTCTCAAGGATATGAAAGGTCAAGTGGTAGCAGACTTTATAGTCGACCATTCTATACAAGAGGGATCACTGAATTATTTGGAGATCGAACCTTGGAAACTGTACTTTGATGGTTCTAGTTATAAAGATGGAACTGGAGTCGGAGTCCTCATTATTTCTCCAAGCAAAATTCCAACAACATTTAAGTACAAGATAGATGGGGATTGCTCTAATAATGAGGCTGAATACGAAGAGTTAATTATAGGCCTTGAAATCCTGTTGGAATTGGGGGCAACTCATGTCGAAATAATGGGAGACTCAGAGTTAGTCCTAAAACAAATTACGAAAGAATACAAATGCATAAAAGAAAATCTTATCATGGATTTCATAATATCCAAACGGTTGTTAAAGAACTTCGAGGTAGTTAACATTCTACATATACCCAGATTGGAAAATCAAGTAGCTAACGACTTGGCGCAGATTGCTTCCGGGTATAAAGTTTCGAAAGACAGGCTACAACAAGCAATTGAAGTTAGAGGGAGAGTAACATCCACTAAGTTATCTTTATTGGATTTAAGGACCACAACGTTAGGATGCACTGATCACGAAAATTTTGAAATTTCATTCATAGACAATCTAACAGAACAAGATTGGAGAAAGCCTGTATTGGATTATTTACAAAATCCAACGGCTTCGACAGAATGAAAAATAAAATATAGAGCACTGAGTTATGTGTTGATGGGAAATGAATTATCCAAGAAAACACATGAAGGTGTGCTTCTGAAATGCCTAAGTGAAACAGAAGCATACATAGCTCTTTCTACCACACACGCCGGGGCGTGTGGAGCACACCAAGTAGGCCAAAAGATGAAATGGTTATTGTTTCGACAAGGATTATATTGGCCCACTATGTTAAAAGATTGTGTTGAGTTTGCAAAAGGATGCCAAGAATGTCAAATACATACAGGTATTCAGCATGTGCTGGCAAGCGAACTTCACTCGATTGTGAAACCTTGGCCTTTTAGAGGATGGGCTTTAGATCTTATTGGAGAAATTCGACCAACATCTTCTAAAAGCCAGAAATATATATTGGTGGGCATTGATTATTTTACTAAGTGGATTGAAGCAATACCTTTAGTCAATGTATACCAAGAGAATGTCATTGAATTCATTCAAAAGTACATCATATATAGATTTGGAATTCCCGAAACAATAACTACAGACCAAGGGTCAGTCTTTACTGGTCGAAAGATGTAAGACTTTGCTGCGGAAATGGGGTTTAAATTGTTAACATCTACACCTTATTATGCGCAAGCTAATGGACATGCCGAAGCAGTGAATAAAGTAGTGATCAACTTAATAAAGAAACACGTGGGAAAGAAACCTAGAAACTGGCACAAGATGCTGGATCAAGTTCTATGGGCATGTCGAACTTGTCCGAAAGAAGCCACGGGAACAACACCATTTTGCCTAACCTATGGTCATGATGTAGTGTTGCCAGTGGAAATCCACCTGCAGACGACAAGGATTCAGATACATCATGATATCCCTTCTGAGGTTTATTGGAATATGATGTTAGAAGAACTAGTTGACTTAGACGAAGAAAGGTTGAAAGCTCTGGATCTTTTGAGACTGCAAAAGAAGCGAGTTGAGAAATCCTATAATCGCAGAGTGAAACCTAAGACATTTCTGCCTGAGGATCTAGTATGGAAAGTAATTCTTCCGATGGATCGAAAAGATAGAAATTTGGGAAAATGGTCTCCTAAGTGGGAGGGACCTTTCAGGATTATCCAGGCTTTCTCTGCTGGAGCCTATGAGATTGAAGAGTTAAGCGAAGATCAAAGACTTTTGAAGGTGAATGGTAAATACTTGAAAGCGTATAGACTTATGCTTCAAGAGGTAAAAATAAGTAATATATAGTCACCGTTGAATAGAGAATGCAAAAATGGAAACTTAAATTTTCATTAAAATAGCCAAAATGGCTTTGAAATCATTACAACAAGTGATTACATAAATGAAAGAAACAAGATTCAAAAAGGGATATTAGCCTTGATCTAAAGATACTTAATTCTTTGTAATTCTAGGCATCGATCACATAAAGCCTTCGATTGATGAAGGGTCTCGAGCTTAGCATCAAGAGATTGGGCCCGATCAGCGTGTCTTAACCCTTCAGCCAAATCCTCTTGGCTCTCTGACTCAGTGTTAACAGTGAGGAGTTCCTCCTTCTTTTTATCGTTGGCAGCAATTTTAGCTTCCAACTCTGCAATCTGCACCCTCACTTGAGCAGTGTCTCGATCTATCTCTTCGACCTCTTTTTGTCTAGCCTCCTGAGCCTTCGACATACCTTTTACCTTAGAAGTTGATTCGGTAGCAGCATTCCAGGAAGAAGCCACTTGACCATTGGTTTCTTCAATCTCACGATTAAGAGTCCTTTGGCGGTTATAATCCGCTGATACTTGGTTAATAATGGAGATTAAATCCAAGATAACATTGGCCATGTCCAGAGAAGCAATGAGGATATCGACAACCCTCAAAGTAGTCTTCAGAAAAGAGGGAGCCGTGGGTTCCCCCTCCAAGGTTAACATTAAATCTCTTTTGAAGATTTGTGCCTTAACTTTCTTAAGGGCCTCATCGAGAGGAGAGGTCGAAGTAGATCTTCCAGACACAGTTGGGGCACTATGAGCAGAGGAACTTTCTCGACCTTCTAGAATTGCAACCAAGTAGCCTAAAGGATTTTGCTGTTTCAGCAAGGCCAAATCCTCCTTAGTTCTAGATCCTGTCGAAGGGACACTTTCATTGACAGCAACAACCACGTTGGCCACCTACTCTGGAATTGCCTCAGTGTTTGTAGGATTCTGGTTTCGTTCAGCAGAACCCTCTTCGCCATCAGCTTATGGGATCCCTTCATTCTCCCTCGCTATCACAGTCTCAGCATTAGGGGTCCTTTCCTCTTCAGTTTCTTGCACGTCAACCAACAAAGCCCTAGTCTCTTCATGATTTCCTACAGGGCCTTCTTCATTGACTTCCTCTATGGTTTCATGCTGAGGTTCGGAAGTTTGATTCACTTCATCAGCTGAACTCATGAAAGATCCTTTCGTTGAAGAAGGCCTATAAGTAGGCTCTCTTTCACTATTCAATAGGGTGACAGAGCCTTCGACAGGAGTAGGGACATGGTTGGAGGTGCCAGCAGTGTCCTGGAAAATAAAAGAAGTTTGTTTGTTTCAGAATTCTCATAAAGAAAAAAGGGAGTTCGAGAAGTAAATGATGGTCTGTCGAAGAAAATACCTGGACTGGGATTTCAGCATCGGGACTGGAGTTATCGCTCTCGCTAGGGTTGTTTAGCCTGGCAGCTACTTCCTGTTCAGTAGGCTCTTTGATAACTACAGGAGGAGGCCTCACAGTTGTAGTCTTAATCCTAATTTTGGGACGAGACTCAACGGCAGGAACTGGTTTCTTTAACCTTTGTCTCTTCAGAGGAACAGGAGGAGATTCCTCTTCTTCGTCACTAGAGATTTTGATCTCTTGGACCTTCCGTTTTTTAGGGGTAGTCTTCTGAATACCCAGAAAGACAAGTCAAAGAAATCAGTACCCATGTCAGACAATCATAGAAAATAAGGGTATGGAAGAAAGTGAATACCTTGGGAGAGGGGTTGACAGAAGAATCTCCCCCTTTTGTGCTTTCAGAAGCCTTCTTCGAAGTGGTTCTCTTGACAACTACACAAAAACAAAAACAAAAAAAACTAAAGTTAATCGAGCGTCGAATGATAAATCTGAAGCGAAGAGAAAGAAAAGAAGTAATACCTCTCTTAACCCTGTCGAGAACCAGCTTAAACGCCTCACGAAGGTGGTGGGCGAAGTCCTTCTCATCGAAGAACTCTTCATCATAATACTGTCTCCACCACCCCTCAAAATTACCAGAACTCAAAAAATTGAGGTTAAAGTCGAACATGGTTAGTACGGTTCGACCAACGTACCTACCAATATGCTTGGTAGCAGCATCTTCTGAGTAGTCTGCGTTGTAAAATAATAGCAGCTTCTCTCGAGGATAAATGGGTGAGGGAAGTGACTGGACAATACCAAATTGTCGAGAGACAAGGTTTGGTTGATAAGCGATCAAGCTTAATTGATTTTTGGAGCTCTTGAATCTCAATGGCATGATTCTAGGGCAAAGAAACGATTCCCACATGCCCACATATTCATCATTCAAATCTTCCTCCTCGGTCGAAGGAAATGGTCTGGTGAACCATTCTGGACCAACTTTTCGACTGGCAAAAGGATCCATGGTCGAAACAAAACGTTTGCGCTCCGCAAAAATCATCACGAAACTGGTGAAAGCCTTCTGAAACTGTTGGCCTTCATCAGTAGGAGTCAGCAGGGCAAGCCTGGTACCTTCGACCCTCCTGTTCAGGATTTCTAGGGCCGCTTCATTAATCTTATTCTTCCGAGGAAGAAAAGATTCAAAGGTGGCATTGAGCCAAAGTTGGAGAAGCCAAAAAGGGCCAGAAAGCAGCAGGCTCGCCCTGTCCCCTATAACCTTGAGTTGGGTCACACCATTACTGATGGACTCATATAGATTGGCCAAAATCAATTCGGCCAGACAAAGGGGATAGCCGGGATGAAGTTGCGTCGCGAGCGTGAGCATTTTCTTAGTCACCTGAAGTGACTTAGTGCAAAAAACGAAACGGGATAACCATATAGCCAAAAAGGTTATATGCTCCACCTCCGACACAATACTGGAGGATTTATCATGGAAGTGGTTGATAAAAGTGGTGTAGGTGGGTTTTGTAGCTGCAAACCCAATAACATCTTCAGACAAATCCTCAGGATCGAAATAATCGTCAGTCGGTTAAAGACCAGTAATTACGGCTATGTCGAATAGGGTGGGGGTCACCATCCCACAGGGACGATAAAAGGTAAAATGTGCGCTATCCCAGAAATATAACGAAGATACCAACATGAGGGATCAATAAGACAATCCTGTCTTCGACAGCATCACCAAATCGTAAATTCCCATTTCCTTCCAGACGGAGGTTTGCGCCTTCTCCACCTTATTCAACCAATCTGAATACTCTGAGGAGAGGTTAGGTAATGATTGAAAGATCCTGGTCCCTTTATTCATAAATTGAAGGTTAATGTCCTCCATAGTCTGAACATGCTGTTGATTGGCCGGAGTAGCGTCTTCAGGATCATCCCTAGGCTTCTTCGCGCAGCCTATAGGTCTGAGTCTTGGGTGAGTAGGGAAGAAGGCACGATTCCTCATGGGATTCTCGATGCACGTAGACAAAGGACCAGACATAGCATACATGTCTTCAGAGTACCTAATGGGAATGAGGAGTTGGGAATCATATGCTTCTCGCCTCTCCCTCGTCATGGGTTCAGAAACGAACCGAAGCCCATCAGTCGAGGAAGGAGAAGGGTTAGTAGAAAAGATCTCTGGTTGGCTTTGGATATCATCTGCATTTTTAGGTTAGGGATTGTTTGGTATGTTGGAAAGGAAAGCTATTGTTGCAGATTTGGAGAAAACGAAGTTGACAATACAAGGTGCTTAAAAGCATAAGATTTAGAAATGCTTGGATTGGTGAAAGTTCCAAATGAAAAGGCTCAGGAGTATTTATAGTCTTCAGAAAGGGATATGTCTTATCAAGGCCATTTAATGTTGTGAAGATAGTGAGGCACGTGGTGAAGTATGAAGCAGTTACCGTGCAGACGTTGGGAAACGTTTTGACATGATTGCCTAGGTTCTAGGAATATGGTCATCATGGCAGTGTGGTAACAGCAGTTAGAAAAGACATCTTGGAGAAAGAGTAATGATGGGTTTTTTCGAAAGCAACAGCTGTTGGAAGACAAAAAGCACACGTTAGGACTTTGTGGACAACTAGAAAGACAGGTGTCGAATGGAAAGATCAAAGAATGGCTATTTCTTTGGGCGTTGAAATAGACATTCTTGGGGGGGGGGGGGGGGGCAATTTGTTGGCTCCCGAATTCGACACTTACTATATTTGGTCTTTTAGACCAAAAAACTGGAATAAATCAAGCCAAGAATGTTTCGATGTATAAAATAACTTAGAAAAAGGTCTAAGTTGTATTTGAGCCTTCGACCAGGGCTCACTTTCAAGGTTTCGACTGAAGAGGACTTATGACCTTTGACTAAGAGAAAATACCCTCGCTGACACATAATACGAGGAACATTTGAATTTGGATTATTGGAGGGAAAGACAGTTTCGCTAGCGGCTAAGAAGAAGCAACGTGGCTGGAAGCTAGAAGTCGAGGGACATGTAGAAGACACTTGTCTTCATCTTAGCGCAGAGTCGTTCCTCGATGGTTACTTAGTTTTTAGTATAAATTAGGAAATTTGTGTAGTTTTTAGTGGTGTTCAACCTATTGTGCTAGTTACTCAAATATTGTCCAAGTAACCGCTGTGTGAGAAAGGATAAAACTGAGAAATGTACGTTGGAAACACCTCTTTTTATTAATGAAAGTCTTTTACATTGCTTTAATCTTATTTTGCAAAGTTATCTTTCTTGCATCTTTACCTGCATTTCTACATTTCTGTCTACTTTTCCAAAATCTCAAGTATCTTTTCTCTGGTCGAACGTGCGTTCTTCCTGATTGCTTGTCTTACATAAAAAATTATCATATGTTCTGGGATCAATCTGATCGATCTCGTGAGTAACCAAAATAACTTTCTATTTTTGGAGGATCAACGGTTGTTTACCAAAAACCACGGTAAACACCCCCGCAGGTACTTTGTCACCCTCGAGCACTACACCTTCGACGTTCTCCATGCGTTTCCTCTTTGTCGCGGGCTCGTTGACAGGAATCATGGTGGGCTCGCCAGAGGGAACCAGATATTTTGATGAAGAGGGGGAACCATTGGCACGGCCCGTAGATTTGGCCTGTTCCTGAAGTAGGGTGAGCTTCCTCTTTGGCCCCGAGGTGGACGCATTCTTGGGCCTCAACTTCAACAAGCGCTCAGAAAGGGACGCCATTTGACCTGCAATAAAAAAGAACCATCAGTCGGGTTAGAATAAGGAAAATAACACGGGAACATCCCAACATGAAATGCAAGAAAAATTAATCATCGCGACAACGTCCCCTACCTAAAAAACTCATGGCTTCCCCATCTGAAGAACATTCGAGCAGGGCCTTTGTGTTGATTAACCTATTGACTAAAAGGTACTCCCCGTTGTTGTCAAAGAGGAGGTTATTGTTCACGTCCACACACCTCGCAGGGGAGAAGCTCCTAATATAAGCCACCAGCTTCTCGTAGGAGAGCTGGTCCTGAGCGTCCAAGTCCTCAGGCTTCACATCATAATATTCAGGTCTTCGCTCAAAGTGTTTCCATTGCCATTCGAGCGGAAATCTAGCCACGAGCTAGGTAACTGGCCGCCCATCCTCCACTTCTTCCACGCGAGTGTACAGGGAGTCTATGGTTGCGTCCTTCAGAAGTTTTACAGCAAAGTACCTCTCTTTGAAGTTTCGGAAACTCCAGATAAGGCCTAAAGAGCTTCCTGAACTTCTTAAACGACACCCACGCTTGCCCCCCTCCGACAGATTGTCTTTGGAGATGAAAGATACAGAAAAAGAGGGTCAGTGTGGCCCCTATCTACAGATACTGGAATACAAGCTCGAACGCCCGCATAAACTCCAGCGCGTTTGGGTGAAGCTGAGAAAACGCCAGTTGAAGCCATTGAAAAACCCCCACTTGGAAATCGTTGAAGGGAAAACACATTCCCGCCTCTTTAAACGCAAATTCATACATAGGGAAACGTTTTCCCGGATACGTCGAGCATATTCTCTGGTTGCTGTGGGGAAATTGAAGGATCCAGTTGGAAGGGGCCCCTTCTGATCATATCTTCAGACAATTGAACGCATTCGTTGCATCCTGAGAAAAACATGACCTCTTATTTCAAGGCTTAAGAGTAACCCATGCCAGAGGGTCCTCATCAACATGTGGCTCATCTTCATAGTTATCGGGAAGAACATCATCCTCGACTGAGTGCGCAATTATACCTAAAAAGCAGGGGAATACAATTAATTCAACATTATCAAATTCACCCTTCCACCACAGATCAAGTGAAAGGGCGACGAACTCGACCCAAGCCCTCGACTATACGCTAAAGCAGACTACATTTTCGTTGGGAGACTATGTTGTCGTGGGGGGTATTCACTCAAACGAGCAAGAAGCCCGAGTCAACCCCCTTTATTCGGGGAGAACGTCCCCTATATCATGGCCACTATTCAGGGAGATCTTTCCCGACGTCATAAACTAATGAATTTCAATGAACATTCATGAGTGTTCGTCATATAACTCGTGAACGTCAATGAACATTCATGAGTGTTCATCATAGAACTCATAAATATTCATCCAGTCAAGGCAAATTTTATATGTTTAATCCAAAAACGCTGAAGAAATATGTTGTTGAGGAGATATAACTTACTTGGATGAAGAACTATTGAAAAAAATCTGGAAAAGTTGGGAGGAAAACTTCACGCACGAGCAAGAGAAGTTGAAGGAGAAAACTTGAGAAAATGACAAATGAGACCCAGGGGCCCCCTTTTTTATAGGCGACTCACGCCCCACGAGGTCCATCACGAAAAGTCATCATTGGATTGGGCCTTTTGGGTTTCCCTTGAAGGGGTGACACCCCAAAGCAACAGCCATGTGGCTCAACAGTCAACCACTTGTCCTTTCTCGATAAATGAGCATATCCTTGACTTCAACGCGTAATCCCCACGCGAGCATGAGACAGATACCTCACACGGGGGAATGCTCGATGCTATGGCGCGCATACGGGCACATTCATCACACTCTACCTCGAGGATGAGATAATGCTCGACATCGCAACAACCCCTTGAAGACAAGACACGTCGAAAGAGATCTCGTAGAAGCTCCCTGTAACTAATACGGTCCTATCAAGCAAGCAACTGACCCCGTCGGTCTCACCTAAACAGGTTATACCCCATGCGGGAAAAAACTAAATAGGTTGTCCCCGACACACCTAAACAGGTTGTCCCCCATGCGGGCAACAACTCGCTCCTTTAAGAGGACTTCAATCGTCATTCCCGATCAAATCTCCGGCCATAAAAGCTGAACTTAAGTCATCACCCTTTCACCTAAGGGTAATAACTTGGGGGGCTCCTGATCTGGACTGGGCCTACACTTGTCCCCTGGATGGGAGGCCCAAACCAACACCTTTGTACAAGACCCAAAAGCAGACATTCCAAGTTAGGGACCGTTGGACAACTCCCCAAGTATCCGTTGGGGAACGTAGCTCACGTCTTTACGTCAAAGTTATCTTAACTGTCCTTCGGAAATTACGGGTCCAACCTTTATTCTCACAGAGCAGTTGACCAGAGGAGAGTCCATTTGCTGGACTCCATACACACGTAAGCCCTGACAGTTTCCGTTATTAGGCCTCAACGTGGCCCAACAATGGAGATCTTGGCCCAACGCTGAGGGATATAAATACCCTCTCTTCTGAGAGGGTCAAGTATTGAATATTTCTTATTCTCATAGTTGCTTGCTCATTCCGAAATTTACTTTGACATTAAAGTGTCCTGCAAGTACCCCCACCTCACTCTCAAATTTTGCTCGGAACAAACTGTGACGGTCCATTCTTATCAAGTACGATCAATTTTCAGTATTTTTTTTGTTCCATTGAGACATATATAAATATAGAGTAATAAATCATTTAATTTAAAAAAATATTAGAATCACGCAACTTTCCCTCGACTCTCTCTATTTATCTTTCTCATTTTGAAAATATTATTTAAATATCTATAGAAAATTTTCACCTTGGGACTGTTTCATGTTAGGGGCAATCAGTTGGATGTTATCATAGTGTTTCTTGTCATTAGGAATTCAACACGACTTAAGACTCTGAAGGAAGAGAAAAATATTTTTCTCCTAAGTGTCAAAATTTTCTTAAGGTTTTCATTCCGAAATTGCAAGCTTGTCAAGAAAAGATACGTGAAGTAGATGCTTAACCTATTTCAAGTTACTAAAGGAAAGAATGAGTGAGTGAACCAGATCTAACAAAAATATAATTGGTAGTTTAGAGTGATCTCCAAATAGATATTTATTGAAGTTGAAGGTAGTAGTTGTTTGGTAAGGTTTATGTATACAAATTAAAAAATATAATAATATTTTAATAAAATATTACACTTTTATAAAATTAAATCTATTAATATATTAGAAGTAGTGTACACAGTAAAAAAATAAATGGTACAATTGAAATAATCGTAATCATTATTATATTCAAAAGTGAAAATGACAATATTTTAAAATAAAATTTATTTGTTAAAATGACAGTTATTTTGAAACGGAGAAAATATATTAGTGAAAAAAGATATCCATCAAGAATGGATTAGGCCCTCAGCGAGAACAATAAGGGTTGACCAATATATAAATAATTTCAGTTGAATCTATTGTGGCCGAAATGTTGGCTATCAAGTGGAGTCTTATTCTTGTCCAAGAGCTGAAACTGGAGAGAGTTTTCATTCAATCGGATGCCCTTGTTGTGATGGATTGCATTAACTCAATTCCGAACAATGTTGTCCTCGAACCCTGCAGATTGTAGGTTCTTTCTTAGTAGGTTTAAGGTTTTTCCAGTCATGTTTTTAAATATAGGGTGTTAAATGTTGATGCTCATAATTTGGTTAGGATGGAGAAATTGTATGGGTCTACTAGAATTTGGATTGGAGGTTATCACTCTATGGAGCCTGAGGTTTCAGTATCCCATATTTCTTCTTCTTAATGAAATGTTTTTCCCATAAAAAAATCTTATTTAGAAAAATGTTGAATTGTAAAGCTTGAAAACTAACTATGGTTTTGTTGATTGATGATGAACAGAATAATTTTGTATAACATTCTTGAATTTTTTTTAACTCATTCAACATTAACACTTCCAAATTAGACTTTGGTTTCAACAATTGTATGAATTTGTGTCTATAGTGCTCTTTGTTAATTAGAGTAATATGTTTAGTTTGTTAATATGCTTTGGTAATCCAATTTTTATATTGTTATTATAGTAAATATTTTTGAATTTTTCCTGGTTCAAATTGGGTAATCTAATCCAAATTTAAAAAGGAATTAGATTGAATATGCTCTTGTAATTAGTTTAAGCATCCCAAATTGTTAAACAATTTTAAAAACCGGCTTTTGCGTTTAAACTTTGTCCAATTATCTTTTCAATCATTCTTATAGATATTATATTTTCACCAAGGCAAACAAGTGGCATATGTGTTTGGTCTTTGTTAGAAGTTGTAATTTATTATTTTCTAAAAAAGTTTATATTTGAGTATGTGTGTTCGACCTAGTCGAAGTAGTGGAAGTCAGTTGTATTCGAAATTGTTGAGTATAACATATAGCTATTGTGTAACTTTGTATGTATTGATCTTGGGTTGTATGTCTTAGACTTGGGCATTGATCACCTATAAATAGGCATGACGTTGTATAGTTTTAAACAGTTAACAGTTCTAACAGCTTCACAATATAGTTTTCTCTTATTCTCTCCTTTCTCTCTTCTATCTTCTTCCTCATCTTTCTTGAAAACCCTAATTGTTCCAACAAATTGGTATCAAGAGTTCGGTTCCGATTTAGTGAGATTCTGAAATGGCAAACAGAACAACAACATTAATGCAACTTTCAACGAATCTATCAATTTTCAAAAGTGAGAATTACGAGAGGTGGGGTGCACAAATTAAGGTCATCTTCAGATTTCAAGATGTGTATGAAATTGTGAATGACGGAGTACCTGCATTTAAAGCGAATGTAAATGATGAACAAAAGGCTACATACAAGGATAAAAGGAAGAGAGATAGAAAATCACTATTCTTGATTCACCAGTGTGTGAATCCTAAAGTGTTCGATAAGATCATTAAAGAGGAAACAACCAAAGAAGCGTGAAACAAGTTGAAAAAACTTGTACGACGAAGATGGAAAATTTAAGAGGGTGATGTTGTAGACATTGAGAAAGAAATTTGAGATGACTCAAATGAATGAGACTCGTAATAATTTTCACGTGTGATGCTATTAACAAACCAGATGAAGGTGTGTGATGAATCAATTAATGATTTGCAAAAGATTGAGCAAGTGTTGAGATTTCTGACTGCAAATATTGATTACATTGTATTGTCTATTAAAGAGTCCAAAAACCTAACTGAGATGAAATTAGAAGAACTTCAAACTTCATTAGAGGCTTATGCGATGAGGCTGAAGCAGAAGAACTCAGCAAGGGAGAAGGTGGTTGAACAGGCATTGCAAGCAAGATTCATCAAGAAGTCTAGAAAATAGAAGTCGAAACAGAGAAAGAATCTTATAAAGATGATAATTTAAGCAAGAATTCAAAGAATCACTCTGATTCAACCAAGAAAGACATGGGAAACAAGTATTCAGGGAAGAAAGTTGACATGAAGGAGGTGCATTGTTACAATTGTAAAGGATTTGACCATTAGGCTCCAGACTGTCGAAGAAAGAAATAAGAAAGAGAAAAAGATAGTAATGAAGTGCAGTATGAACCTGATGGAGATAGTGATTCTGATGATGTGCTACTCATGGCCAAACTCAATCGAACAATGAGCAAACCATCATGTAGTACCTAGATTCAGGATGGAACAATCACATGATTGGAAATAAAAAATGGTTCACCAAGTATTGTACCCCAAAATTTTCCCTCTCATTTATCAAGTATTTTCTCACAAAGATCTCTCTTGGTTCAAGGCTGCACTAGGGTTGATCAACTTAAGACACCTCCTTAAGCACTAATGACTAAAATTAGGGTTTGAGATTTCACAAATATAATGGAACTTTCAATGCTTCATGTGACTTTCATGGATCATTATGGACCCCCAATATTACTCATGTCATGTTTCAAGCCTTGGATCACACTTTTGCTCAGCCAATTGAGTAGTTGACCTAACAATCAAATGTATTGGGGAAAAAGTCAACTTTAGCCAATTTACAGTCAAATTTCATAATTTTTGATCCACATCAATAATATAAACACATATGTATCATTTTATCAAGTTTGGACCATAATTCCTCAAGAAATTTGATCAAATCATCAAAAGGGCAAAATGGTCAAAATTAGGGTTTTGACTGAGAAAGGGCAATTTCTGATTTTTGACCTAGAAAATGGTTAATTGGTTTGAGACATGATCTCAAGAGTTAAATTGAATCATTTTGACCTAATGGCATGACCCAAAACATTGCTCAAGATCAATTGGATTGATAGTGAATTTTCAGTCAACTGATCAAAAGTCAACTGTACATTGAAAAGTCAAACTTTGACTTTTTAGTCAAAATCAAGTGTCAAAGATCACAATTCATCAAAACATGTCAAAATATGAAACTTATTCATCAATAAATAAAAAAGTCAAGATTTCATTTTGAAAAGTCAAAGTTTTCTAACTTAGTAATTTTTCTAAGTGTTTAAAATTTCATGTTTTTTCACAACTTTGAGCCAATTTTGCACCATGATGCAAGATGATTCAGAAGAAACTTTCAACATGAAAGTTGTAGATCTCCATGATATCTATAACAATTCTTTACACAACTTCTTCTAAAAGTTCTTAGATCTCAAGTTATTAATTCATAAAGTCATGGTCTTGAAATTAAACACTTAGTGAAATTTTGCCCTAGTTTTGGTTAGGATTTTGACCTAACTTTTGACCCAAGTTTCACCTAGTTCTAAGGGGAATTTTAAAAAGTGATTCAAAGAGGGGTTGTAGATCACATTACAAGCTTTCCAAAATGTCAAAGAACTCCTTGAGATCATTTGTGATCAAGGAAAATCGAACGTCAGAAGTTGGGGTGTCAAGTTGTTTTGCCTGACATATTTTGTGATGAACATGAACCAAATCCATAACCATGCTGCATAATCCTCACTTTGCAGGCTTCACACTTGTTTTTCACTCCATAATTAATGGTTTACACAACTTATTATACCCTTATCCAAGCGTTTCAAGCTTTGTCCAAATCAATTTGCCATTTTGGGGAGAAAGTAACATATCCATTCTTGTAAAGCAAGCTTTATGCACAAAGTCAGATTCTTAAGCTCCCAACTTGTTTTCCTTGATTACAATACATCCATAAAGTCAGAGGTATTTTGTTTAAAGTGGTTAACAACTCTATGAACCAAGTACAAGGCATGGAAGCTTGTTTTGTCAAAAAATCACATGTTGAGCTTAAACATGTAAATTTGAATTCTGATCAACTAGAGCACTCCATACTTGTTGCTTATAAATAAAGTCACTATTTATGAGCTAAAGGATGGACTCAAGCACCCTGAAACACTCCCAAACTCCCTCTAGCCAGAAATTTCACAAAAAACTCCATTGATACACAGTTCTGACCTTAAACTTGTATCTCTCATTTCCCTCGCGCGTTTTCCCTCAAATTCATTCCTAAAGCTTCCATACATAAAATATAGTTCATCCCTGTCCTTGGTTTGGAACTGTAACATCTCCATCACCATCCTCCATTACCAAAAACAAAGGTCTGCAACTTGACTTCTCCAGACCATTCTAGCCATCCATTGCTCAAGCATTAGCTTCCTGGGAGCTTGAGGAAGTTAACCTGATCATTGCAGAACCTTAAATCAAGCTCATTTTCATTTCACAATTTCCAGTTTTGAGGTATTTTTCTTGAACTTCTATCTCATTACTTAGGCATTGTTAGGCTTGCATTTGTGAAGATAAAATATAAACATCATTGCCCTGAAGCTGTACATGTACATAGATTTCATTTATGTTGATTGAGCTAGGAGAATTTTAGGTTTGAATATCTAAAAATAATTAGGTCAGAATTTGATACTTTCAAAAATTCTCATTCATCTTTGATTTATAGTTCATGATATTTATATGGTTGGATTCGTATGAAAAAATGGAGTAATTTTCATGTTTACATTTTTGCAAATGGTTGAGAATTGAACAGGTTGCAGGGCTTCTGGATGGAGGTTGAAGATGAAGTATATTTAGGGCAAAATTTGTGTTATATATTTGTTGTTTTACATAAGTTAATGGATGTATCACCACCCTAGTGGTTAAAGCGTGCGCCTGTCACTATGAAGTCCTGGGTTCAAGCCCCAGCGTGACCTTTTTGCTTTTTCACATTTTTTTCTCACATTTTTGGCTCTTTTTGCAGCGCCTGGGCCTCCTCTTGTTGGGCTTGACTTTTCTCTCTCTCTCTCACAATACCCCCTGTTTCATTAATTCACCTCCTTGACTTTTTTTTATTTGTTTTTATTTTTATTTTACTTTCTTATCTTTTATTATTATTATTATTAATATTATTATTATTATTATTATTATTATTATTATTATTATTTTTATTACTAAAAACCCAAAAAATAATTTTATTTTTATTTATTTTTATTTAGTTTATTTTTCATAAAATTAAAAGCACAAGAACATTTTCTTTAATAAATTAACTTCCTTTAAAAAAAAAATACTTAGACAATAAATTTTAAATATTATTATATTGTTTTCTTGTAAATTAAAATCAATTTAAAATTTAGGATATTTTATTTAATTGTTTTTATTTACTAATTTAATTAAATCCACAAAAACCCTAAAAATCTTTTTTAATTTAATTTCTTTTCTCAATTAGTTTAAGTTAATTTTATTTTAATTTTCACTAATCATTTTTCTTTGTTAGGTTTAGGTTAAACCCTTTTCATGAAAACCAAACAAAAATTACATTTTATTTTTTTTACATTTGCATTCTTGCACTTTAGTTTTTTATTTTGTACATTTATTCAAAATTCAATATGGTTGTAATATTATTTAGATTTAATTTCTTGCAAGATTCCCCATTTGTAAATTTGTATACCCCTCCCTTAAGTGATGTAATAGCGTAGTAATTTTAAATTCCGCAATTTATCGCTTTATATACAAATGCTAGTAATTAGGGTTTTGTATGGAAAGACTAAAACCAATCAATAACAAACACTAATCAAAGACAAATCAAGCATGAAAATCAATACACTTGCACACAAGCATCCCTAGGGTAAATCTACTTGGTTGCCTTACAAAAATGGCCATATTACGCATGTGAGATATCTTAGCAAAGGCAAACAAAATACAAGATCATAGTCCCTCGATGACGCTATCAAAAGTTGCCTTTCAAAATGATCTTAGTCCCTAAAGAAAAATGCTAAGATATCTTGCAACATTGCTAATCATGGTTATACCATGACCCACACCCGTCCCTTTTACATCCAAAGATAGGGTTACTTGCCAAATCAATGGTAAGATAACAATATCAAAGGAAAAAGGAAATGAGCATGAAATACTTTTGAGTAGGTAGAATGTTCCTAGTTACTTTCTTCATTTCAAAACAAAAACATCCTTTCTATTTTCAAAACAAACACCAACATTTTCAAAATACCTTTCAAACTTGAAAACATTTTTCAAAAGATAAACACCTTTGTATACATTCTTACAAACGAGAATCATTACAAAGTTTGCCTAAAGAATGGCCTCTTTTCAAAATACTTTCAAAAAACCACACAAAGCACATTTTCAAACAAAAGCAAGTGATCTAGAAAGTAACTAAGAGCCCATGGAAAACCATGGATGAAAAGAGTGTTAATACCTTCCCTTTTCATAATCTACCCCCCGAACTCAAGAAATAATCTCAAAGGTCTTTCCTGTGCTTTTTCACCTTTCCTTTTGGATAAAAGAAAATTCGTTGGCGACTCTTGATAACCACAACATTTGCAATCAAACGCAAAACACCCAAGTCAGTTCTCCTACCGTATCACAGTACTGGCGACTCTGTTGGGGAAATTTTAAAAGTGGGGTTACCTTAGGGCTAGATCATATTTACTTGCTTTCATTGTTTGACTTATATGCTTTACATTATGGTTCTATGTTTGGGTTTGAATCCTCTACCTAGATTTTGGATACCTTATAGGTAAGTAGCAATACGTTATGGAAACTGTGCGGGGTATACCGATATGGTCTAAGCAATAGCTACGTTAGTGCGACATATTTGTGGGTACCGGCAGACCTTGAGTAGTCAAGGAGAATACGGGGCCGCTGAGTGATGTCATGAAGCACTAATGAACTTTTAGAACCTTTACTTGACCAACTTGGCCATTAGGACGTAGTGAGATGATCGACTTTGCTGCAGTCCGAAGTTGGTAGATACTAGATACTACACTCATTGAGGTTTGGTTTTTTTGGGATATTTCGGTCGCCATTAAAGAGGCTTGCACTGAAACTATACCCGAAGAAACAAACCGGTGATATTGAGCTCCTTAGAACCCGGTTACTATTACTATGACAGGTTTGAGCGAACTAAACTTCAAGAGGGTACTTACCTATGAGACTCCATGCAAGCCTAAACCTAAGGACTTGTTTGCTTTGTTTGTGTATATATACTTGTACATAACATCATAAACATCATAACATCATACTCATATTCACTAACCATTTCAAGGATCTTGAGATTTATCTTTGTTCTGTTTTGTAGGACATGGATTTTATTCGCAGGAAAACCATTCAAGTCAACCTTGTAAGAATCCCTCCTCAACTTAAAGAGCTAGCATCAAGGATTCCTGAAAACTCTCCATTCACCGAAAGACATGGTCTCCTACTAAACTTGGTTACCTCCAACACTGATGAAGACATGATGAAGGTGCTCTTCCAGTTCTTTGATCCTTTACACCATTGCTTCATATTTCCCGATTATCAACTTGTGCCAACTTTGGAATAATTCTCCCAACTCTTGAGGATTCCCATTCTCAATCAACTACCTTTCAACGGTACAGAAAGAGATCCAAAGCTAGAAGAGATTGCTCAAGCTCTACACTTGCAACCATCTGATATCACAACTAATTGGGAAACAAGGAGTGGTGTCAAAGGTTTCCTAGCAAAGTTCCTATTTGAGAAAGCCCAAAACTGTTGGAACTCTTTAGATTTTCAAGCTTTTGAGGAAATTATGGCTCTCCTCATCAATGGGATGGTTTTGTTTCCAAATCCTGACCAACTCATAGATGTGAACACCGTCAAAATCTTCATGTCTCGTAACCCGGTGCCTACTTTGTAAGGGGACATCCTACATTCCTTTCACACCCGCACTATGAGGAAAAGAGGTATCCTTATGTGTTGTATTCATCTTTTGGCAAGATGGCTTATTTCGCATCTTCCCCAATCTGTATTAAAGAACGATCAAGTTTCAAGGTGGTCACATAGGTTAATGACACTCAAACATTCAGACATTCATTGGTGTTCCCGATCTATAGAGAATGTTACTATTGTCGACTGTTGTGGAGAATTCCCTAATGTCCTTTTACTTGGCATTATAGGAGGTATCACCTACAACACATTCTTAGCCTTAAGACAGTTTGGTTACGCTCAAAGGGATGGCCTACGTGAGATGCTCATTTAAGGTTTGGTATTTGACTACGAGAACGACGATCAAGGTCATCGCCAGATATTTATCTGAGCTTGGAGGATGTTGAACTAGGTAGATAGCAAGACATTGGGGTATAATAATTCTATCCCTCTTGAGCCTTACCTCAAATGGGTACGAGCTCGTGCTCAAAGTCTTATAATGCCTTACCCTTTCATTCACCCGATAATCATAGAGCCTATTGTGGAAGGAGATGTTCCATACACTATCCTACATCCTAACATGCCCACCTCTCTTGAAGACTTACAAAGATATTGGATACAACTTAAGGGGAAGAGAGACACTTTCGAGGCCCAATTCTATGCCAGTGAGAAGAAGGTTTTGGAACTCACTAAGAAACTTCATGAGAAGCGGAGCCTAAACACCTACATTGCACCAAAGAGGATGCGTACAACTTTTTTATCTTAGAGTTTTTGTATTTTCTTTGTAAGCCCAAAAGAGGCACGATGTACTCAAAGCTTTAATTTATTAATATAACGTGCGTTACTTTTTGGTCTAAAGCACATTTAAATCTCTAATTTCCTTGAAATTATTGCATATGCATTTACCATTCATCATAACATAAGCAGGTTTTCTCACAACAAGTCTCCTCATCTTTCTACTGCTTATTTCAGTAAGATAGATCTTGAGAAGACAATAAAAGACCTCTAGGAGCAGAATACTCAGTTTCAAAAGATGTTCTTGACTCTAGCCAAAGTACAAGAAGATCTGAAAACCTTGCTGATTGAAGTAAAGAAGAGGAATGCAAAGAAAGTAACCGGAGTTCTGAATATGGGAAGAAGGTTCCAAGGACAAGCCTGATGGACCCTAGACTTTGCAACGTCATCCAGTGAAAAGGATAATCAAGAAGTGAAAGGCAAGGAAGCGGTTGTCCAGCTAGAATCTGAAGAGGAAGAAGAAGAAGACTACTCTAAAGAGCAGTATCCCCCGACCGATGACTAATACAAGCATCTGGAAGAACGTCTAAGTGCAATGGAAATTCAAAAAGTGCCCGGGCTAGACTTTGAAGAGTTGGGTTTGGTGTTTGTGATTGTCATTCCACCAAAGTTCAAGGCACCGATATTTTCTAATTACGACAGAGTTTCGTGTCCCAAGATGCATCTCCGATCCTATGTGAGGAAGATACAACCCCACACTGCTGACAGAGATTTGTGGGTACACTTCTTTCAAGACAGTCTATCCGGAACTCATCTTGATTGGTTCTATCAATTGGAAAGGTCCAATATCCATAATTGGGAAGACCTTGTCGCTGCTTTCTATAAACAGTATCAATACAATGCAGATCTTGCTCCCACTCGTACTCAACTCCAGAGTATGGCTATGGTTTCAAGTGAAGGTTTCAAAGACTACGCTCAGAAACGGAGGGACTTAGCAGGAAGAGTCCAGCCTCCCCTTTGTGAAAGAGAACTAGTATACATGTTTTTGGGTACCCTGTCCGGTGCTTTCTTTAATCATTTAATTGGAAGCTCCTCAGCAGGCTTCACTGAATTAATCTTGACCGAAGAAAGAGTGGAAGCTGGGATTAAGAGTGGGAAGATTCAAAAAGACGCATCCTCTGCTGCTGTAAGAAAACCATTTATTGGGAAGAAAGAAGTTGGTGTTGTGTATCCTCAAAGGAATCAAGAAAGAACTGAACGCCGTCCAATGGTAGGGGCTATCATGATCCCTAAGCTTGCACCTACTCAACAAAGAAACGATCAGCCTAGAACAGAAAGACCAGCAAGACAATTTACCCTGATTAATATGACACTATCTCAAGTCCTGCCACATTTGTTGAGATCTAATCTAGTAACTTTGAAAGAAGCTCCGAAGAATCCTAACACAACCTCTCCTCATTACCATCCTAATGCTGGTTGTGCTTACCATTCAGAAAGCCCATGCCATGATACCAACAACTGTTGGGATTTGAAAAACAAGGTGCAAGACCTTCTTGAAGCCAAAGAAATTTAATTCGATGCTCCTGAGATCCCAAATGTTATCACCGCTCCTATGCCCAAGCACGTTCGTGGTGTTAACGCTATCGAAGATGATATGTTTGTTACTGTTGTTGATGAACTTATTACTCCTCTCCTAACCTTCAAGAAGAACCTATTGAAGGTTGGTTTATTTTCGGGCTGTGACGAAAACTGCCACCTCTGTTTATCCCTACCAACTGGCTGTCATCTATTGAAAGCAGGTATTCTACGCCTAATGGATGACAGAGAGATTTTGTTTGAAAAGACTCTCGTTCCAACCATTTCTTACAATGATGTTTCAATAGTAACCATTTCCGCCAATTTTCCTGGGTCTCCACCAAAATATCCTTTAGGATTACATCAGTTCCCAAAGTAGCTCCACTGATAATTACTATGCCTGGACCAATCCCATACTCATCAGATAAAATTGTCCCGTGGAATTATGGGGGAGACGTCTACTATCACGGCATCAAGCAGGATTGGCTGGCTATTGAAGACTCAATTTCTGAGAAGGCTGACCCCGACATCAGCAACATTGCGGGAACCAGCAAGATAACCCGAAGTGGCAGAGTGTTCTCCCCAGAGATTTCTCCTCCAAAGACTCTTACCGGTTTTGTGATCATCCATGTTCTTGTTCCTGCTGACACTACTACTACTACAATTCCTATAGTTACACCTGTTGATACTCCTACAACCGAGTCGACTGAGACTCGGGGAAAAGGCATTCTGGTTGAGCCTGTACGAATGAAGGCACAATCAGTATCTATTCCTGAGGCCTCCTAAAAGGAGATGGAATAAATTCTGAAGATTATAAAGAGAAGCGACTACAACGTAGTCGAACAGGTAGGGCAAACTCTGTCAAAGATTTCCATGTTGGCTTTATTGTTATGCTTCGAGGCTCATCCGAAGGCCTTGGTGAAATTCCTTAAAACTGCACATGTACCACAAGAAACCTCTACTGATCAGTTCTAAGACTGTATGGCCAGCTTGACCGCGGATAATGGTTTAGGCTTTTCTGATGCTGACTTGACACCTAGAGTGAGGAAGCACAACGAGGCATTACATGTCTCTGTCGAATGTAGGGGCACAACTTTGGCCCATGTCTTTATTGATACCGGTTCGTCTTTGAATGTGCTGCCTAAGAAGGCTCTTGATAGACTTGACTGTGAAGGTTTGACCTTAAAACCCAGCAACATAGTGGTAAGGGCCTTCGACGGTTCAAAGAGAATGGTGCATGGGGAGGTGGACATCCCTATAAAAGTTGGAACCCAAACCTTTGATTCAACTTTTTACGTGATGGACATTCGCCCTTCCTATTCCTGCTTGTTGGGCCGACCATGGATTCACAATGCTAGTGCCATTACCTCTATGTTGTACCCAAAAATTTGCCCTCTCATTTCACCAACATTTTCTCAATCACAAGACTCTTGGAACTCAAGACCAAGCTAGGGTTTGCTCTACTCAAGACACCTCTTTGCACTGTTGACCTAAATTAGGGTTTGAGTTTGCACAGGGATGTTTTGACCTATAATTCCCAAGTGACTTTCATACTTCATGTTGGACTCACAAGTTTGTCCATACCAAGTTTCAAGCCTTCATTCAAATTTTTGCCCAGTCAATTGGACAGTTGACCTAGAAATCAACTGTATTGAGGAAAAAGTCATTTGTGGCCAATTGACAGTCAAACCTCATGAAATTTGACCCACGTCGACATTATGAAATCATATGAACCATTTGTTCAAGTTTGGATCACAATTCCACAAGAAATTTGATCAGATCACCAAAAGGGCAAAATGGTCATTTTTAGGGTTTTGACTGCACAAAGGCAATTTTTGACTGTTTGACCTAGACAATGGCAAACCAAGCTCACAAATGGACTCAAGGACTCAATGACATTGTCTTGACCCATTCAACAAGTTCAAAAGATTTCAAATGCATAGGATTGACAGATGAATTTTTTAGTCAACTGATCAAAATTTAACTGTACACTGAAAAGTCAAACTTTGACTTTTTGGTCAAGATCAAGTGCCAAGAGTCATTTTTCACCAAGACATGTCAAATTATGAAACTTGTTCATCAAGAAACCCAAAAATGCAAATTAGGGTTTAAAATGGAAAAATTTCATAACTTAGAAATTTTCTAAGTTATGAAATTTTCTTATTTTTTCCTAACTTTGTCCCATTTTTTCACCAAGATGAAAATGGATTCAAACAAAACTTGAAACACGAGAGTTGTAGTCCATCACAAAGTATACAACTTTGATCACAAAGTTTTCTCAAAAGAAGCTTGTATCTCAAGTTATGAGTTTTGGAACAAGGGTACCTAAACTTTTAACTTAGAGAAATTTTGCCCTAATTTAGGCAGGAATTTGACCCATCTTCTTGGCCATTTTTCAAATAGTTCCACCTTGATTTTAAAGTTGCATTTCAAAGATGGATTATAGTACATGTTCTAAGCTTTCCAAATTGTCCAAGATCTCCTCAAACACCCTTGTGGTTAGAGAGAAACCAATGCTTGAAGTTGGCAAAAACTCACTTTGATCCATGGCCAATACATGTTCATACCAATTTGCAAATCTGATCTAGCTAGCTTGGTTCACAATTACAGGCCTCAAAACCAGTTTGTACTCCATAATTTAATGCATATCCATTGAGCTAAGGTATTGTCTTGGTCATTAGGGCATTGCACACTAGATTAAGCCTTAAATGGAAAAAGTAACAATGCCATTTTTGCTTAAACTTCACTTTATGTCAAAACAAGATCCATGAGGCATGGGGCCATATCTCTGAGGCAAGATCAAATATACCAATTCCAGTAACCAAGGGCAAAATATGTAGCATGATATAGGACTTGTACAGACCTGCATTGAACAGAGGGAGACTCTTGCTTCAAGAAGAAGAAACGTTGCAAACCACAAGCCATCTCTCACATCTGTTAAAACCAACTTACACAAACATTGCAAACAAGTTTGATACCTCCTAACAAGCCAAAAACACAACCCCTTTGCCTCTCAAAACTCCTAGTGCACAAATTCCCCATTTTCTTGCAAAACAGGGTCAGTTCTGCATTTTGCAAGCCATCTTCAAATTCCATCGTGCGTTTTTCCCAAAGATACTTCAAACACCTTCCAACCAACTCACCTGAACTATTCCAGGCCTCCATTGCTAGCTGTAACACCATTAACACACATTGCCATTTTTGTTTCAAAGCTTTGCAGGTTGAGTTTTGTAGCATGATTCAGGCTACTTCAAAACAAGCCAAGCATTGGGAAAGCTTCATTAGACATCAGGCAAGCTCAAAAGAAGCTCAAGCACCCTTGGAAGTTACTGCATTGTCCAGCTCGAAGTCAACTGAAATAGGTATTTCATGAACTTCTATCTCTCTATTTAGGAATAGTTAGACTTAGGTTTGTGAATGAAAGATGTTGTATTCATATCCCTGAAGCCATACATATGCTTAGTTTTCATTTATATTAATCGTGCTAGGAGAATTTCATCCATGAACTTTCTGAAAAAACTAGGTTAGAAATTAGGGCCAGAGAAATTCTCTCTGGTCTTTGAGAGTTAGCTTAAGTTTTTTATATGGTTAGATTCGTTGTTTGATGCTCTACAAGTTTCATGTTATGAGTTTTGTCAAAAAATCAAAGAATCAGGAGATAGTAGTTGATGTACAGAGCGCGCGTTTTTGTGAACCAAGGAAGAAGATGAAGTCTGATTGGGCTGAGCCTGGTCATTTTTGCTTCTAACACCCCATTTTTCATTTTACACCCCCCTGACCCATTTATTTGCATATTTGTCATTTTGATATTTTTATTTTTTATTCTGACTTTATTATTTTTTGTCCAAATATAAAAAAATGCCAAAAAATTATTTTTATATTTTCATATTTATTTGATATTTATTTTTATTTTACTAGTATAAATATGTAAATAATTTATTTTCTTTTATTAAAACTTAAAGAATAATGTAAAAAATATGTTCATTTTCATTTATTATTTTATTTATATTTAAAAACATTTTCTTGAATATACACATTTTTTGTAAATGATTAATTTTTAATTTTATATATTTAATATGATTAATATATATATATATATATATATATATATATATATATATATATATATATATATATATATATATATATATATATATATATATATATATATATATATATATATATATATATATATATATATATATATATATATATATATATATATATATATATATATATATATATATATATATATATATATATATATATATATATATATATATATATATATATATATATATATATATATATATATATATATATATATATATATATATATATATATATATATATATATATATATATATATATATATATATATATATATATATATATATATATATATATATATATATATATATATATATATATATATATACTTATATACCTTATTTTATTAAATAATTAGGACTAAAATACAAAAATGATACATTTTCATTTTTATTAATATTTTACACTAAAAATATCTTTCTACAATATACTTTTATTTTTTTTTGTATAAATCAATATATTATTGCATATAAATAATAAATAATACTCCCTCCGTTTCTTTTTAAGTGTCAGTTTAGCATAAAGCTCTTCAACCAAGATAGTGGATTATTAGAGTTATTTTTCCTATTATACCCTAATTTATTTTCTTTTTCCAAATAAATTCAATCATATACCATCTCTCTTTTTCCAATAACTAATTGAGAAAATAATTAATTTTATGGAAAATGTGAAGTGGAGTTATTGAGAAAGTAGGGATATAATTGACAAATGATAATATTAAACTATAAAAACGACACTTAAATAGAAACAAAAAAATTCTTCTAAAACGACACTTAAAAAGGAACGGAGGGAGTACTATTTATTTAAAAATTAGGGTTTTTGCCCTAAATAATGAAATAATTAAAATTGACTTTTTTTTTATTATTTACATTTCACATTAAAAATACTTTTTCATACATAAAAAAAAACATTTTTGCATAAAACACTTTATTGAATATTTATTTATTGTATTTATTTAAATATTGTACATTTAAATATTGTCTTATACATTCGATTTGGTTGTAATAATTTAGAATTTAATTTCTTATCAAATACCCCCAATTCAAATTTGTACCCCCTCCCTATATCATGTTGTAATAGTGTAGAATTTAAATTCTCGCACCTTTATGCTTTCAATTATGCCATGATTAGACTTAGGGTTTGTATGCAAAATAAAATCAACAACTAGCTTGACCTAATCCAAGATAACAAAGCATGAAAAACAAACACAATGCACACTTGCACCCCTAGGGTTTCAATCCACTTGTTGCCTTCAAAAAATGGGCCATGGTTGCATGTCAAGTACTTTGGCAAAACAAAAACAAAACAAAAGATCATAGTCCCTCGATGATGCTATCTGAGTTGCCTAAACAAAATGATCAAGTCCCTCAAGAAAATTGCCAAAAATACTTGACACTATTACTATCATGGTCTATACGATGGCCCGCGCCTGTCCCGTAAAACATCCTAACACAAGGTTGTTCACCAAATACAATGGTGAAACAACACTGTTAAAAGGGTTAAAAACATAAGAAAGATCTTTGAGTAAAATAGGGTAGACACACTCTTAGTTACTTGATCAAGCTTGCAAAAACATCCTTTCTATTTTTCAAAACACACTTCACAACACAATTTCAAAACCCTACTTTCAAACTTTGAAAACTTTTCAAAAGACAAAAACACCTTTGTATACATTCAAACAAGAATCATTACAAGGGTTGCCACAATGATGGCCTCTTTTCAAAACATCTTTCCAAATCACACACAAAGCACCATTTCAAACAATTGAAAAGCAAAGCAAGTGATCTAAGCAAGTAACTAAGAGGCCATGGATAACCATGGGTAGAAAGGGTGCTAATACCTTCCCTTTCTATAATCTACTCCCCGAACCCAAGAAAACATCTCAAAGGTCTTTCCTGTGCTTTTTGACCTTTGTTGTACCCCAAAATTTGCCCTCTCATGTTTTCCAAAGTCTTCCCCCCTGCATGGTTGACCAGAAACCCTTGCCTAAGGAAAAAGAAGATTTTTGAGTGGTGCTTTAAGTACCTTTAGATTGGCATTCTGAAAGACCTTCGATTGGTATTCTGAAGGAGCCTTTCGATTGGCATGGACAAGATTTTTCGATTGGCATCATGGGCAAGCACTTCGATTGGCATTCTGAAAGACCCTTCGATTGGTATTTTGAAGGAGCATTTAGATTGGCATGGATAAACACTTCGACTGGGAATTTGGCACTCTTCGATCAAGGTTTGGTCTGCAAGTCTTCGATTGAGCACTGGACCTCCTTCGATCAAGCTTTCGTCTGCAAGTATTCGATTGAGCGCTGGACCTCCTTCGATAAAGCTTTAGTGTGCAAGTCTTCGATTGAGCACTGGACCCCTTCGATCAAGTCAATTTCACAATGCTTCGACTAGCACTTCAGAGGGTCTTTCGACTGGAACTTCATACTGTACCTAAATCAGAACATAAGAACGAAATGACCTTCGAATGGCATTTTAGTTCAGAGTTTCCCTTAATAAGAACATCAGAACGAAATGACCTTCGAAGGGCATTTCAGTGCAGAGTTTCTCTTGATCTAAGGTGCTCTGATGAAGGAAGCTCTGGACACTTAGAATCAGAACTCATACTCATCACAAGGCTAAGGGCTGGGCGAAGTTGTCTAATAGGGAATGTTCTAAATAGATTCGAATTGGACTTTGAAGCTGATAAAGAAGGCAGATTCGAAGGAATGAAGTAGGCTGGCATGACTAAGCAAAAACACATATCCTAACCTATCCAGAATACCCAAAGTTCACAATGGCATGTGTCCCTTGCAAATATGCATTTGAAGCAGGGGGAGTCTCAATCGAAGGGGCTGTGACTGGAGTAGTTCGAATGGGGACTTTGAAGCAATCGAAGAGAGCAAATTCGAAGGGGCAAGTCAGCCTTTGATTTCCATCATATTGGAGGCCCAAACAGCTCATAACAGGCTGGCAGTAACGCATGCAAGTAGATTGGCACCTGATTGAATCAAATATAGCAAGTCTTTATGAAGAAATCAAATCAAATCTCTCCATCATAATGGACCAAGATTTGATACACAAATGTTGACCTAATTTCCTTGGCTATATAAACCTCATGCTCATAAACAAATCACACACGAAACCCTTGCAAACACACGGGGAAGAACACAGACAAAACTCTGCAGACACGAAAGAACACACAAATTTTTTGCAGAAACGGCCATACAACTTTGCAAAAAAACCTTGAAAAAATGGTGATCGAGTTTTGGTCCAGAGGCGAATTCAGACCAAAAGAAAAACGTAGCACCCTTGCCTGATATCCTGTGAAGCTGTAGGGATCCAAACCAAGCATTTCCATCGCCTATAACATGCTGTAAGTGTTCTTGAGATTGCCTCTGCACATGACATCGTGAACCACTTTTCTTGCATATTTTTGCCAAACGGTTTGCATATTCATACCGACCATGTAATTTACATTGATTCTGCATTATTTGATTTGATTTTCGTGGCCTCTAACCCCATATATAGAACCTAGGGTTCCTGTTCTTGTTTTTAGGCGTTTATGTCACAGGGAAAATCAATGTAAACCATGGTTACAGGGATGACCCGGATGAAGATACGAGTACGTTGGTACTCTGGGATTTTATTTTCATGGCCTAGGAGAGATGTTTGAACGACCCTACGAAACTCCCTGCAGAACAAAATCTGCAGGTAAACGAACCAGGCTTTTGTGAGGAAGACGATAACGTGGCATAGCCAGATTGGCCTGTTTGAAATATTAGCGCTTTGTTTTTATTTTCCAACGTATTCATTGATATTCCCATATATCATTTGTCTCTTAATTCAATAACAATAATGCAGTGTAGTTGGATTGGTGAAGCGTGCGTTGCAGAACCCCCTTGGACCTAGATTCGAATCCCAGGTCCCCCAAAACTTTGTTACATTTTTTTCTTCAGGTACTCAGATGCAGCGCTCCAGGTAGGGAGCATCATACACCTCCAGATCTCATACGCCAGGTGGTTCCAGATTCAGATCCAGTGGTCCAGGATGAGGTTCACCATGAACCTTGATCAACAAACGCCCAGGCAATATGAAAATCCAACAGGCTGGACGTTTGGGCCTGGAAATTGCAATTTATACTCCCTTTTCGAGCCCAGCACCCCTGAGTTTGTTTCTTTATTTTTCTTTTCACTGTTTTTATTTTATTATCATAATTAATTAATTAACTAATTAACTCTTTTTTCATAAAAAAATCAGAAACAACAAAAATATTTTTATTTTTATTTTATTACTTGTTTTTGTAAATAAATTGTAACCAATTAATTTAGTTTTTTTAATTAGGTTTAATCTTAACATTTTTTACAATAAATTAAAATTAACTTAGACTTAGGTTTTTTAATATTTCCCATTTTACTGCCTTAATTAAAATAAAACTCAAAAAAATATTTTCTTTTTAATTCCATTATTAATTTAGACTTAATTCTTAAATCCAAAAGACCAAAAATATGCTTTATTCAATAAAAAGGGTCAAAACCCTAAAGGACAATCTGATTCAACTTTTCTCGCGCATATTATTTTGATCCATATATTGTAATTGCTCCGAGGATGCAATAGTTTTAACTTAGGACTTTTTATTTACCGCTTTTATTTAATTTTTCACATTTAATTTTCAAGGGTTTGTTTTTGGCGATGTAAATACCCGACGCTTTGTAATAGCTTAGCTTTATTTTCCACAATTTATTTTCTGCAACCATTAACTGCTAGATGTATGAATAATAGGCTATGCATGACAAGATCTATCTTAACTTAAAATCAACAAGTAGCTCACCATGACATGTAAAGATAATATAAACTGAAAATTGACACACTTGCACATGCCACCCCTAGGGTACGCCTCACTTGGTTGCCTCGAATGTGGTCATTGAGTATAGGATGTTTTAGAGGTCGCCCACTTGTCCAAAGATCATAAGTTGCCTCGAAACGGTTGCCTCGGATAAAAATTATCTAAGACATTAGGGTTACCGCTAAGGCGTCCTAACATTGCTTTAGTAACCACACATCCCTAAAATCGAATTGACCCGAAAACTCCAACGACGGTGCTACCTACTCCTCAATAGTGGGATAACACTGTCTAAAGGACATTTGTACAGTTTAATTCCTTTTTGAGTAGGTAGAGGTTCTTAAGTACTTGCTCATTTTAAAAACAAAACAAAACTTTTCGTACTTACACTCTCTTCAAAAACAAAACTCTTTTCAAAACCCACAAACACAAAGAAAAGCAAACCTTTGAAAACATAATGAGCAAGTACCTAAGAGCCCGTGGATAACCACAGATAGAAAGGGTGTTAACACCTTCCCTTTCTATAATCTACCTCCCGAACCCGAGAAACATCTCGAAAAGGAATTTTTCTGTGCTTTTGTCCTTTCCTTGTTGGATAAAATAAAAGACGGTGGCAACTCTTTCTTACCGCGACATTTTGCAAAAACAAACGCAAACGCGAACCAACATTCCCAAAACAGTCAGTTCTCATTCCCACCGATCACAACCTTTCCTTAGGATAAAATAAAACGTCGGTGGCGACTCTTGCTAAACCGAAACATTTGTGAACACAAACACAAAATCCCAAGTCAGTTCTCCCACCGTATCACACTCTACATTACATCAAATGCTGAAATATCCAACTCAGGGGAAAATCATTACTGTCCACGGAGAAGAGGAATATATGGTCAGTCACTTAAACTCCTTCAGACACGTGGAATTGGATGGTGAATTCATTGAAACTCCATTTCAGCACTTCGAGGAAGTCTCACAAACCGTGGAAGAAACCAAGGCTGTTTCCCAAGTCCCAAAGATTACAAGACCTCCGCTAAAGATGTATTCTCTAAAAGATGCCAAGGTAGTGATCAAAGAAGGTTGGTGTACTATTTGGGGCCAACTCCCGGATATCCCATACAAGTCTGACAAATTTGGTTTGGGTTTCACTTCAGGAGCCCAGAAAGCTGTACACTGTGCTCGTGCCGGGGGACCACCCTTGAAGATTAGCAACCATGGAGTCAACGCAGTGGGGGATGATGATGAGGAAGCTACGACCTGGAGGAATGGATTTTCTCGACTGTCAATGGAGGACTCAACAATTGGGAAGCTAAAAAGTTTGTCCCAATTACTTTTATCCAACAGTAATTGTCTTTAAATTTTGTCGGATTTGTAATAATTAAACAATTCAGAGCTTTAAAACCTTGTGTCTTACCCGAGGCACAACGGTCCATTTATAAGGGTTGTTACCTCATTTTCATATGTCATCAATGAATCATGGACATTTCTGCATACAAACTTTGTGCTCTTAGTCTTTCTTTTTACTTTTTTATTTCTTTCAAAGATAGCTATACTCTTACACACACTCACATTCAAATGAAGATCTACATACATTTGGGATCCCATGGGTAACGATTCTGCTATGGCTTTTTGTGACTCTGAAAATCTAATCTACCAATCCGAAGACGAAGGTGAGGAAGATTGTGAAGTACCAGGGGAACTTTCAAGGTTACTACAACAAGAAGAGAGGACCATACAACCCCATGAAGAACCAGTGGACACAATTAACCTAGGTACTAAAGAGGACAAGAAAGAGGTCAAGTTGGGTGCCAATCTGGAACCTAGCGTCAAGAAGCTTCTGACTCAGTTGCTACATGATTATGTCTAGGTCTTTGCTTGGTCGTACGAAGACATTCCAGGATTAGATGCTGATATCGTGGTCCATCGTCTACCAACAAAAGAAGATTTCCCTCCGGTAAATCAGAAAGTCCGTCGCACGCGACCAAACATGTCAGAGAAAATCAAAGCGGAAGTCATGAAACAATTCAATGTCGGATTCTTGGTCGTCACCTCCTATCCACAATGGGTCACCAATGTTGTTCCCATGCCTAAAAAGGACGTCAAAGTGAGAATGTGTGTGGACTACAGAGATTTGAATAGGGAAATCCCTAAGGATGATTTCCCACTTCCCCATATAGATATTTTGGTTGACAATACAGTACAACATAAGGTGTTTTCCTTCATGGATGGTTTCTCAGGTTACAATCTGTGATCGGTGGTAATAGAACTGACTGTTTTGGAATGATGGTTCGCGTTTGCGTTTGTTTTTTCAAAATGTCGCGGTAAGCAAGAGTCGCCACCGTCTTTTATTTTATCCAACAAGGAAAGGACAAAAGCACAGAAAAATTCCTTTTTGAGATGTTTCTCGGGTTCGGGAGGTAGATTATAGAAAGGGAAGGTGTTAGCACCCTTTCTATCCGTGGTTATCCACGGGCTCTTAGGTACTTGCTCATTATGTTTTCAAAAGTTTGCTTTTCTTTGTGATTGTGGATTTGAAAAGAGTTTTTGTTTGAAAGGGGTGTAAGTGCGAAAAGTTTTATTTTGTTTTTAAAAGGAGCAAGTACTTAAGAGCATCTACCTACTCAAAAAGGAATTAAATTGTGCAAATGTCCTTTAAGACAGTGCTATCCCACTATTGAGGAGTAGGTAACATCGTCATTGGAGTTTTCGGGTCAATTCGATTAAGGGACGTGTGGTCACTAAAGCAATGTTAGAATGCCTTAGCGGTAACCCTAATGTCTTAGATCATTTTATCCAAGGCAACCATTCCGAGGCAACTATGATCTTTGGACAAGAGGGCGACCTCTAAAACTTCCTATACTCAATGACCACGTTCGAGGCAACCAAGTGAGGTGTACCCTAGGAGTGGCATGTGTGAGTGTATTGTTTTTCAGTTATATCATCTTTGTACATGTTATGGTGAGCTACTGTTGATTTTAGGTTAAAAGTTGATCTTGTCATGCATTGCCTATTATTCAAACATCTAACAGTTAATGGTTGCAGAAATTCAATTGCGGAAAATAAGTCTAAGCTATTACAAGGCGTCAGGTATTTACATCGCCAAAGACAAACCCTTAAAAATTAAATTGCGAAAAGTAAATAAAAGCAATAAATAAAATCCTAATTTAAAAACTATTACATCCTCGAAGCAGTTACAATATTGAAATATGGATCAAAAACTCTTCGCGCACGAGAAAATAAAATCGGGGTGTTTTTAGGGTTTTGACCCTTTTATTGAATAAAGCATATTTTTGTTATTTTTTGAATTAAAAATTAGTCCAAATTAATAATTGAATTAATTGATTAAATGAAAATATTTTTGGTTTTTTTATTGTTAAGGAAATAAAATAAGAATGGTTAAAAATAAGAAAAACCTAATTCTAAATTAATTTTAATTTGTTGTAAAAAGATATTAATGTTAAACCTATTTAAACTAAGTAAATTAATCAATTGTTTATTTACAAAAATAAAATAATGAAATTAATAAAAATAATATTTTTTGGTTTTGATTTTATTAAGAAAAATGATTTTAATTAGTCAGTGGTTTAAATAATAAAAATAATAATATAAAACAAATAATTTAAATAAAAGAAAGAAAAGAAATAAACCAAATGGGGGGTTTGGGCCCCAAATCCAGAGTGTGAAGAGCAATTGTTTGGCCCATTTGCATTCAAGCCTGTATGAATTTTCCTGCCTCCATGTGACACGTTGACTGGTGTGTATGGTGGACGTCATCTTGTGACCATCAGATTTGGCCTGAAGCCACTTGGCACATTGAGATCTGAGGACATATGGTAGTCCACGCTTGGAATGCTGCGCCTAAGTACCTGAAGAAAAAATATAACAAAGTTTTGGGGGACCTGGGATTCGAACCCAGTTCCCAATGGTATCACACACTAACGCCTTGCCAGCTGAGCCATGTTATTAACTTGTTAGTGCAATGTATAACAAATATTATATGGTAAACAACTAATTATGCCTGGCAAAATAAAAAAACGCACAATTGATTCAAATGAACCAACCACGCCTAGCCACGTCTTCGTCTTCTTCAAACGTCCTGGTTCATTTACCTGCGGATTTTGTTCCGGAGGAAGATTCGTAGCATCTCTCAAAAATCCTTCATAGGCCATGTAAATGCAAGCTAAGAGTGGCAATGCACTCGTCTCTCTCCCCTGAACTCATCCATGGCCATTATTGGTCCTGATTTTGCCTGTATCAAGAATGCCCAAAAAACAAGAATACGAACCTTAGCTTTGAATCCAGGGCTATAAGTCACGAAAACAAAATTGAATAATACAGAATCATTGGAAATTGAATGGCAAGTATGAATATACAAGAAAATTGGCAAAAAGATGCAAGAATGATGAGTTACGTTTTCATGTTCAGAGCCGTTTTCAAGAACACTTACAGTGAGTTTTAGATGGTCTCAAGGTCCTGTTTTGATTGCTACAGTTTCAAAGGATATCAGGCAAGGGAATAGTGTTATGCTTTTGCTTTGAAAATGCCTCTAAGCAAGAATTCGATCTCCCACTTTTCAAGATTTTTTCTCAAGTTCTTCTGGCCGTTTCTGCAGAGTTTTGTGTGTGTGCTAGGTCTGGCTTGCTTGTGTGCATATAATAGAATGAATTTAGGTTAAAATTTGGGCCATAATCCTTATGCATTGAAGATGGAAGATTTGTTTGACCACCATTGATAAGCTTTCCAAAATTGCATCAAATCTGAGATTTTGTGCATGTTTTGACATGGCACGAGTTTGATTGAGTTGCACATGGTATTTGCAAGCTGTAATGATCACAAGAATCCCCTTACATCAATTTTTAGATTTTATTTGATTTAATATTGATTAATAATGAATTAAATCAATAAAAATGAAATAAAATAGAAAAATAAATGTTTGGTCATGAAATTAAAGATGGAACACGTGTGTGGCATGACAAGACCATATCAAGTGGAAAAAGTGGGCCCTTTTGTCAAAAATTGGAGTTTTGAGGATAGTTGACTTTTGGCAATTTTGGAAAAATTCCCAACTTCAACAATGCATAACTTCTTCAATTTTGACCTTTTGGAGGTGTTATTGGACTTTTTAGAAACCTTGAGATGTCCTATAATCAACCCTTTTGGGCTCATCTCATTTTGATATTCCATGTTAAAGTTATAAGCTTTGGCAAAAAAGGTGTTTTTGTTGACTTTCAAAAATGATCTATAATGTCCAAATTTGTAACTTCTTGTGAGAGCATTTCCTGATCTTGGGGTGTGAAGATGGATTGTAGGAAATTGCATCCTATTAAAAATGAGCTTTTCATGGGTCATTTCTTATAAAGTATGAGAAATTTATGCTTGGTCAAAGTTGAGTTGACTTTTCCTACAAAACCCTAATTTAGCAACTTTTGAATCTTAAGGAATCTTGAGCAATCCTTGATGAATCATGATCAGCCCTTGATAAAATGATGAATTGTCCTTCAAAATGAGAATGTTGACAAAAAATCTTGAGGTTTGACTGTATTTGGGACACATTTGACTTTTTCCCTAGCACAGTCGATTTTTGGACCTCTTGAGCAATTGACTGACCAAACTTCCTCTGCAAGGCTTGAAATTTGACATGGATGAACTTAAGAACATATTAAGACATTGGGGGACACTTGAGGTCATTTTTATGTGAGGACCTTGATGCAACACAAAACCCTAATTTTGACTTGACTGCCTTAGGAGGTGACTTGACTGTCCAACCCTTGAGCCAACTTGAGCAACTTTGAAGATTATTCTTGACATGTTTTGAGAAATATGGGAGGGAAAATTTTGGGGTACAACACAATCAAATCAAAATGGCGCCTGAGGACGTGGAGAAAACAACCTTTGTCACACAATGGGGCACTTTCTGTTACAATGTTATGCCATTCAGGTTGAAGAACGCTGGGGCAACCTATCAGCGTGCCATGGTAGCTCTATTTAACGATATGATACATCACGAAATAGACGTCTATATGGAAGACATGATAGCCAGATCTCAAACTGAAGAGGAACATCTTGACCATATACAGAAACTCTTTGAGAGACTAAAGAAATACAAGCTAAGGTTGAACCCGAATAAATGCACATTTGGGGTGAGGTCCGGTAAACTCCTAGGCTTCGTCGTCAGCGGTAAAGGTATCTTTGTTCTTGTTTTGTAGGTCATGGAATCTCTTCACAGGAAAACAATTCAAGTGAACCTTGTGAGAATCCCTCCTCAACTCAAGGAGCTTACTTCTAGGATTCCAGAGAATTCTCTCTTCAGTGAAAGACATGGTAGACTCCTCAACTTGGTCAACACCAACATTGAAGAAGACATGGTGAAAGTTCTCTTCCAGTTCTTTGACCCCCTACACCACTGTTTCACATTCCCTGATTACCAGTTGGTGCCTACTTTGGAGGAATTTTCTCAACTCTTGAGAATTCCTATTCTTCATCAACTACCCTACAACGGTACAGAAAAAGAACCAAAGCCTGAAGATGTTGCTCAAGCATTACATTTGCAGCCATCTGACATCAAGGGACATTAGGAAACCAGAAGTGGTGTCAAGGGTTTCTTGGCAAAGTTTCTGTTCAAGAAGGCACAAGACTGCTGGAATTCTCTTGATCTACAAGCCTTTGAAGAGATTGTGGCACTCCTTATCTATGGGTTGGTATTGTTCCCAAACCCTGACCAACTTATAGATGTGAATGCTGTCAAGATTTTCATATCCAAGAATCCTATACCTACATTGCTTGGGGACATCCTACACTCATTTTAAACACGAACAATGAGGAAAAGAGGTGTTCTCATGTGCTGTACTTCTCTCCTGGCAAGGTGGTTTATTTCTCACCTTCCGCAATCAGTTTTGAAGAATGAGCAGGGTTTAAGGTGGTCACAACGGTTGATGACCCTCACACATTCTGATGTACATTGTTGTTCTCGGTCCAGAGAAAATGTCATCATCATTGATCTTCGTGGGGAATTCCCTAATGTCCCACTACTTGGAATTAGGGGAGGCATCACCTACAACCCCTGTTTAGCTTTGAGACATATTGGATATGCTCGGAGGGATGGCCCTCATGACATGCTGATTCCTGACCTAGTCTTTGACTTTGACAATGATGCGCAAGGACTTTGACAAAGGTTCATCAGAGCTTGGAGGATGCCTAACAAGGTGGATAGTAAGACACTAGGGCACAAGAATTCCATCCCCATTGAGCCTTACCTCAAGTGGGTACGAACCCACTCCTAGAATCTTATGATGCCATACCCTCACATTCTCCCCTTGATCAAAGAGCCTGTTATGGAAGAAGAGGTTCCATACACCATCCTACATCCTGACCTGCCAACATCATGGGAAGAAATGCAAAAGAGTTGGATCCAACTCAAGGAAGAACGGGATACTTTTGAAGCCAACTTCTATGCCAGTGAGAAGAAGGTTTTGGAGCTTACCCGCCGACTTCATGATGAGGAAACTCTCAACACTTACATCGCGCCAAAGAGGATGCGCAATGTCTTTTTACATTAAGAATTTTGTAATATTTCTCCAATGGGGCACTTATGTACTAACAAATTTCTTCTTAATATGACGTGCGTTCTTTTTGTTTGCAACGAATTTGAATTTCTGAACCCTTGAATACATTACATGAATAACATACCATTCATCATATGCATAAACGTGTCTTCACACCAGGTTTCCTTATCTTTCTGCTGTTTATTTTAGCAAGATCGATTTGGAGCAGACGGTAAAGGATCTGCAGGCACAAAATTCACAGTTCCAGCCACTCCTCATGACATTGGCAATGGGTCAAGAGGACCTCAAAGTTTTGTTGGAGAAGAATAAAGAGAAAAATAAAAAGAGACCTGGGGTGGCCACTTTTGGAAGAAGGTTTGAGAGCAATGCTAGGAAGGTTCTTGAGTTCCCCTCAACGTCTGACGAAGGGGCTGGAAAAGGGAAAGGGGTTACTGTACCTTCTGAATCTGAGGTTGAAGAGGAGGAAGAGGAGGAAGAGGAAGAAGACGAAGACTACTCCGAACAACAGTATCCTCCAGCGGATGATAAATATAAGAATCTTGAGGATAGACTGGAAGCTATGGAGTTGCAGAGGGTGCCTTGTTTGGACTTTGAAGAACTAGGGCTGTTAGCTGGGATTGTTATCCCTCCCAAGTTCAAGGTGCCAACATTTTCCAAGTACGACGGTCTGTCTTGCCCAAAGATGCACCTAAGGTCGTATGTTAGAAAGATCCAACCTCACTCATCTGATAAAGACCTCTGGGTACACTTTTTCCAAGACAGTTCGTCTGGCACGCAATTAGACTGGTTTTATCAGCTCAAGAGATTAGAGGTTCACAATTGGGAAGACTTAGCAGCTGCATTTTACCATCAGTATCAATACAATGCTGATTTGGCGCCTACTCGTACTCAGTTACAAAGTATGGGGATGGCTTCTAATGAAGGGTTTAAAGAGTACGCCCATAAGTGGCGTGATCTGGCTGGAAGGGTGCAGTCACCGCTATCGGATATGGAGTTAGTTGACATGTTTCTGGGGACCCTGTCTGGCCCCTTCTTCAATCATCTAATCGGGAGTTCTTCCGCGGGATTTACTGAACTAATTTTGACTGGCGAGAGGGTCGAGGCCGGTATTAAAAGTGGAAAGATTCAAAAGGATGCTTCCGCATCCGCGGCTGTTAAGAAACCCTTCCCAGCCAAGAAGGAAGCATCTACTATGTATTCTCAGAAGGGACAGGGAAGAACCGAGCACCGGCCGACTGTAGGGGCTGTGATGATTCAAAACTCGTCAAATGATCAACCTCGTAGAAATCAGTCGAGACCTAATCAACAACGGGTGGAAAGGCCACAACGGCAGTTCACCCGCATCAACATGACGCCCGCTCAGGTACTTCCTCATTTGTTGAAGCTGAATCTGACCAGTTTGATGGAAGTGCCAAAGAACCCTAACACCTCCTCTCCATACTACCACTCCAATGCCAAGTGTGCTTACCATTCCGACAGTGCTGGGCACGATACCAATAATTGTTGGGCGCTTAAGAACAAAATCCAGGATCTGATTGATGCTAAGGAAGTAGAATTTGATGCACCTGAGAAGCCCAATGTTATATCTGCTCCGATGCCCAAGCACGACCATAATATTCATGCTGTTGTGGAGGACCTTCATGTTACTGATGTTGTTGATCTATTGACGCCGTTACTTGTAATTAAAGAAAATTTGATGAGAGTCGGGATCTTTCCTGGTTGTGGTAAAGACTGCTATTTTTGTTTGAACATACGAGGTGATTTCCCAATGTTGAAGTCAGGTGTCCAACGCCTGATGGATACCCAAGAGATACTTTTCCAGAAAACTCCCATTGATACCTTCAATCCTGTTACTCCTGATACTTTTTCTACTTCAACCAACGATATTGCAATCATAACCATTTCCGACAATCCTCCCAAGGCTTGCAAAAGGCCTGTTAGGATTACACCCAACTCTGAATGTGTACCATTAAAGATCACCATGTCGGGACCTGTCCCGTACCAATCCAGTAAAACAATACCATGGTATCAAACAAATCGAAACAGTCCAAGAGATTTCTGAAGAAGAAAGCCCTGATATAGGGAACATTGCGGGTACAAGCAAGATAACCCGCAGCGGCCGGATCTTTTCTCCGGAGATTGCTCCCCCTCGAGCAGTTTTCGGACCCTTGAAAGCTTCTGTACCTGTTGGACCATCTGTGCAAGTCCTAGTGATTGAAGAATTGGATATTCCTGAAGTAAGACCATCTGCTGATACTACCGACAAGGGTAAGGGGATACTGGAAGTGCCTGTCAGGACGAAGGCTCATGCTGTGGTTATCCCCGAAACCACTCAGAAAGAAATGGATGAAATCTTGAAAATAATCAGAAAAAGTGACTATGACGTTGTGGAACAGTTAGGGCAGACCCCTTCTAAAATTTCAATGTTAGCTCTCCTGCTCTGTTCTGGGGCCTATGCTAAGGCCCTAATCAAATTCTTGAAGGCGGCACATGTACCCCAAGAGATTTCGGCTGACCAATTTCAGGAATGTGTGGCCAGTCTTACTGCTGATAATGGCCTTGGCTTTTCCGATGCTGACTTGACTCCCAAAGGAAGGAAACACAACGACGCGTTACATGTTTCAGTTGAATGTAGGGGAACCACCCTCGCCCATGTCTTAGTTGATACTGGTTCTTCCTTGAATGTGCTACCGAAGAAAGCCTTAGACCGTTTGGACTGCGAAGGATTGACCCTCAAACCTAGTAACATCGTTGTTAGGGCCTTTGATGGGTCTAAAAGAATGGTTCATGGAGAGGTTGATATTCCTATCAAAGTAGGCACATAAGTCTACAACTCCACCTTCTACGTGATGGACATCCGTCCGTCATATTCATGTTTGTTAGGAAGACTGTGGATCCATTATGCCGGGGCAGTTACCTCCTCTTTGCACCAAATGCTGAAATATCCTGTTAAGGGTAAGATTATAACAGTGCACGGCGAGGAAGAGTACATGATAAGTCATCTCAATTCCTTTCGCTATGTGGAGTTGGATGGCGAGTTCATCGAAACGCCTTTCCAACATTTTGAGGAAGTTTCCCCTGAGGTAGCAGCTACGAAGACAATGGTTGAAGTGCCGACTGTTCCCAAGCATGTATCTAGGATGGCATCTCTCAAGGATGCAGAGGCTGTGATTAAAGAAGGGAATAGTACAGTATGGGGGCAATTGCCTGACTTTCCCCATAATACAGACAAGTTTGGGTTAGGGTTTACTGCTGCAGGACAAAAGGCTATGCGTCGCTCCAAGATTGGAAGACCACCCTTCAAGATCTCTCACCATGGAATCAATGTTGTAGAAGATGAAGATGAAGAAAGCCACTTTGAAGATTGGATCTTTCCGACTGTCGAAGGGGGTTTAAGCAACTGGGAAGCAAAGGATTTTGTTCCCATCACCTTTATCAACCAGTAATTTTATCTTTGAACAATTTCCCATTTTTATGGTCTGTAATAACTAAAACAATTTGCACACTATTTTCATATCATGCCTTGCCCGGGGCATGTAGGTCCATTTGTAAGGGCTTGATTTTCTTCATAATCATATGCCATATTTTAATGAATCATTGGACGTTTTTCATCTATAAACTGTTGTGTTCATTTTCTTTCCTTTTGCATTTTTGTTTGTTTAAGGATGGTTATCCCTTACACACACCCACACTCACAAATGCAGGTACCCATCCACTCCAGATTCCATGGGTGACTATTCTGCTTTAGCCTTCGATAACTCCGAAGATTTGGTCAATCATGCTGAGTACGAAGTTGACGAAGATTGTGAAGTGTCAGGAGAGTTAGCCAGAATTTTGCAACAAGAAGAGAGGGCTATTCTGCCTCATGAAGAGTTGCTAGAAACCATCAACTTGGGGACAGAGGAAGACAGAAAATAAGTAAAAGTGGGTGCCAACCTGGAACCAAGTGTCAAGGAGCGCTTAGTGCAGTTGTTGAACGAATATGTTGAAATCTTTGCCTGGTCTTATGAAGACATGCCCGGTTTAGACACAGATATCGTGGTCCACCGTCTCCCTACAAGAGAAGATTGTCCACCGATCAAGCAAAAGGTTCGCCGAATGAGGCCTAACATGTCTGAGAAGATTAAAGCTGAAGTAATGAAGCAATTCAACGCTGGATTTCTGGCTGTTACCTCCTATCCACAATGGGTTGCTAACATCGTGCCCGTGCCTAAGAAGGACGACAAAGTCAGAATGTGTGTAGACTATCGGGATTTAAACAGGGCTAGCCCTAAAGACGATTTTCCACTGCCACATATCGACATCTTGGTTTACAACACAGCTCAACACAAGGTATTTTCCTTCATGGATAGATTCTCGGGGTATAACCAGATCAAAATGGCCCCCGAGGACATGGAGAAAACTACTTTTGTCACACAATGGGGTACCTTCTGCTACAAAGTGATGCCATTCGGACTGAAGAATGCAGGGGCAACTTATCAACGCGCCATGGTAGCTTTGTTTCATGATATGATACATCATGAGATCGAAGTTTACGTAGACAACATGATAGCTCGATCACAGATAGAAGAAGAACACCTTGGTCATTTGTAAAAGTTGTTTGCCAGGTTGAAGGAGTATAAGCTCAGACTGAACCCAAGCAAGTGCACTTTTGGGGTTAGGTCTGGTAAACTTTTGGGATTTATTGTCAGCAACAAAGGCATTGAGGTTGATCCAGCTAAAGTGAAGGCTATACAATAAATGTCTTCCCCCCGTACTGAAAAGGAGGTTAGAGGATTCTTGGGACGCTTGAACTATATCGCCAGATTCATCTCTCACCTGACTTCTACCTGTGAGCCAATTTTCAAACTGTTAAAGAAGGATCAGGTAGTTGAATGGAACAATGATTGTCATGTTGCTTTTGATAAGATCAAGGAGTATTTACTAGAACCTCATATTCTGATGCCACCCGTCGAAGGAAGGCCGTTAATCATGTATCTGACTGTTTTGGATAACTCAATGGGGTGCGTGCTGGGCCAACATGACGAGTCTGGACGAAAAGAGCATGCCATTTATTACCTTAGAAAAAAGTTTACCGACTGTGAGATTCGCTACTCACTGCTCGAGAAAACTTGTTACGCTTTGGTATGGGCTGCTCGCCGGCTAAGGCAGTATATGTTGACTCATACCACTTTGCTGATTTCCAAAATGGATCCGATCAAGTATATCTTCGAGAAGCCTACTTTATCTGGAAGAATCTGTAGATGGAAGATGATCCTGACAGAGTATGATATCCAGTATACTACTCAAAAAGCTATAAAGGGGAGTGTACTAGATTACCATCTAGCTCATCAAGCCGTCGAAGATTACCAATCTATGAGATTCGACTTCCCTGATGAGGACATCATGACATTGGACAATATTGAAGGTAATGGACCGTATGACGGACCTGAACAAGGATCCCGATGGACCCTGTACTTTGATGGTGCTTCAAATGCACTTGGTAACAATATCGGTGCGGTACTCATTTCTCCGGAAGGTTGCCATACACCCTTCACTGCCCGACTTTGCTTCAGTTGTACCAACAACATGGCTGAAAATGAAGCTTGCATCTTTGGTCTCCAGGCTGCTATAGACTTGGGAATCAAATCTTTGGTCGTATTTGGGGATTCGGCTTTAGTCATCAGTCAAGTCAAAGGAGAGTGGGACACTAAACATCCTAATCTTATCCATACAAAGAACAAGTCCTGACGTTGTTGCCTCATTTCGAGCAGATTACTTTCGAGCACTTCCCGCGAGAAGAAAACCAGCTAGCAGATGCTCTGGCTACAATGTCTTCCATGTTTAAACTCAACTGGGATAACGAGGCTCCCTAAATTACCATCGAGCGAATGGACGAAGCCGCGCACTGTCATGAGATTAATGCCGAAGAAGTAGTGGAACAACCCTGGTTTCATGAAATCAAAAGGTATCTCCAGACTAGAGAATATCTTGAAGGAGCTTCCGTCAATGACAAAAAGTTCTTAAGGAGATTTGCTGCCAAGTTCTTCCTAAGCAATGGCATCCTTTATAAGCGCAACCATGATTGTGTTCTACTTCGTTGTGTGGACAAAGCTGAAGCAGAGTTGATCATGACTGAGATACACAGTGGCACATTTGGCACCCACTTGAGCGGACATACGATGGCTAAAAAGATTCTAAGGGCAGGCTACTACTGGTCTACCATGGAAGCTGATTGTCACCAACATTCCCGTACTTGCCACAAGTGCCAAGTCTACACCGACAAGGTACATATTCCTTCTGTTCCTCTCAACGTTCTGACAGCTCCTTGGCCATTCACAATGTGGGGCATTGACATGATTGGAGAGATCAAGCCCACGGCATCCAATGGACATCGCTTCATCTTGGTCGCTATTGACTATTTTACCAAGTGGGTCGAAACAGCTTCCTATGCCTTTGTTACAAAGAATGTGGTCGCCCGCTTCATCAAGCAGAACCTCATATGCTGGTATGGTGTCTCTGACAGGATCATCACAGACAACAGTACAAATTTGAACAACACTATGATCACCGCCTTATGCGAACAATTCAAGATTTATCATCACAATTCATCTCCCTATCGGGCGAAGATGAACGGTGCTGTTGAAGCCGCAAACAAAAATATCAAGAAGATCATTCAAAAGATGACAGTCACCTACAAGGACTGGCATGAGATGTTATCGTTTGCTCTACATGGATATCGTACCACGACACGTACTTCAATAGGGGAAACCCCCTTCTCTTTGGTATATGGCATGGAAGCTGTTTTACCTATGGAATTTCAGATTCCCTCCTAAAGGATTATGAAGGATGCCGGTTTGAGTGAAGACGATTGGATTCAGACCCGGCTTGATTAACTTAATTTGATCAACGAGAAGCAACTTACTGCTGTTTGTCATGGTCAGACCTATCAAAAACGGATGATCAAGGCTTTCAACAAGAAAGTCAGGCGTCAGGTATACCAAGTCGGAGATCTTGTAATCAAGCGGATAATCTTACCACAAAGTGATCCCAGGGGCAAGTGGACTCCTACTTACGAAGGACCATTTGTGATTAAGAGCATCTTTTCTGGTGGGGCAATGATTCTGACCACCATGGACGGTGACGATTTGCCGCACCCTGCGAACGCAGACATAGTCAAAAGATACTACGCATAAAACGACCCGACAAGTTGAAAACCCGAAAGGGCGACTTGGGCAAAAATGGGCATCCCGGTGAATCGAAAACCCGAAAGGGCGGTTCAGGAAAAAATTAGGGATAAACAAAAAAAATCTGTACACCCGGCAAGTTGAAAACCTGAAAGGGCGACTTGGGCAAAAAAGGGTTTCCCGGTGGATCGAAAACCTGAAAGGGAGGTCCAGGTAAAAGTTAGGGAATTAAAGCATATGACTATGACTCGTCGGATCACTTTAAGAACAATCTCTTCACTAACAAGCTCCAAGCTTCTGATCAATCCAATCATTAACGGACGAAGCAGCGAATGGACTAGATATTCAGAGTTGTGAAGGCTATAGCAGAATGGGAATCCCATGGAATTATTACACATAGCCATCTTTCTTTTGTATAAAAATTTTTCAATTCTTTACGACAACATTCTCTTACTAGGATATCTGTCTCCTTTGTACAAAGATATTCACGAAAATTAAATACAAAGATACTTCAAAGTGCAGAAATTTGCTGGCCCTTCTTTTCTTTTTACACTTATGTTTTATTTGAAAATGTCCAATGTTTTGTTAAATAGACATATGCATTTGAATATAATCACTGCTTACAAATAAAACTAAATTGAAAAAGGATAATTACTGATAGGTTGAAGGAGTAGGAAGAAATCTTTATGCCATTCCAAAAGAAATCCCCTACGATACATCATTCAGATCCTCAACAAGGCTAAATTTGGAGTATATTTCCCCAGCGAAGTTAAGCTTCACAGCGGAGCCAGTGCAGTCTAAAACTTGATTCCCCAGTTGAGTTAAGTTTCAAAATTCCCATCAGAGTTAAGCTTCGAGATCCCCAGTGGAGCCCGAAAACCCTGAAAAATCCTATCCCTAGCGGAGCCAAAATAGTGAACATTTCCCCCACAAGGTTACCTTCCAAAAGATTGAAGATTCCCGGTCTCATTTCTCCAAGCAGAAGCCTCCAAGGTTTCAATTTCCCAGTAGAGATCATCAGAGTTTTCCTCATTCCCCAGGAAAGTCATGAAGGATTCCCACATCCCTGCAGGAGTTGTCAAAGGCCTTATTAATCCCCACAAATTGCCGAGGATTTTCAATCTCCAGCAGTGGTCCCAGGATTTCCCCTTCTCAACAATCAAGAGATCTTTAATCCCCAAGCAGTCAGTAGCCAGCAAGGATTTCTCATCTTCAGTAATCAAAGATTTTTTGGAATCCCCAGCATTGGTCAAGGATTTACTTTCCCCGACAACAATCAAAGATTTCATTATCTCCAGTTATCAAGGATTTATTTTCCTCAGCAAGACAGCTACTCAGCTTACATACACATCCATTACATTCATATATCATAAACATTGATGAAACACAATTCATTGCATCATACATATCATGCAACATAACTTTGTGTTTTAGATAACATTTTACCCTTTTCAGGATAAGATTAAAAGGCTATTGTTAACAATTATTCAGATACAATATGGATACACCCCAGACACGACGGTCATTCTACTACTCATCCAGAATTTCAAGTCAAATACAGTACAGATACACCCCAGACACGGCGGTCATTCTACTACTCATTCAGACTTCAGCAATCCGATACAGACTAGATACGCTCCCGATACGGTGGCCATTCTATCTCTCATTCAGATTCAACTATCAACCTCAAGTTCAGATATGCTCCAGACGCGGATGCCATTCTGACCCTTACACCGGCAGCTTGATTCTCCCCAGTGCAATCGCCACAGAAGTCATTCTGTCACTTATTCAGATCCCAGTTACAGTCTGAGATATACTCCAGACACGGAAGTCATTCTACTACTCATACAGATCTCAAATTCAGATATAATACAGATACACTCCAAACACGACAGTCATTCTGATATTCATTCGAAGTTCAAATACAGTTACAGCTCAGATACGCTCCAAACACGGACGCCATTCCTTTGCTCATACGGACTCAGTCTCCAGATACAGTTCAAATCCTGACCAACTCATAGATGTGAACACCGTCAAAATCTTCATGTCTCGTAACCCGGTGCCTACTTTGTAAGGGGACAACCTACATTACTTTCACACCCGCACTATAAGGAAAAGAGGTATCCTTATGTGTTGTAATCCTCTTTTGGCAAGATGGTTTATTTCGCATCTTCCCCAATCTGTATTAAAGAATGATCAAGGTTCAAGGTGGTCACATAGGTTGATGACACTCAAACATTCAGACATTTATTGGTGTTCCCGATCTATAGAGAATGTTACTATTATCGACCGTTGTGGAGAATTCCCTAATGTCCTTTTAATTGGCATTATAGGAGGTATCACCTACAACCCATGCTTAGCCTTAAGACGGTTTGGTTACACTCGAAGGGATGGCCCACATGAGATGCTCATTCAAGGTTTGGTATTTGACTACGAGAACGACGATCAAGGTCATCGCCAGAGATTTATCTGAGCTTGGAGGATGTTGAACTAGGTAGATAGCAAGACATTGGGGTATAATAATTCCATCCCTCTTGATCCTTACCTCAAATGGGTACGAGCTCGTGCTCAAAGTCTTATAATGCCTTACCCTTTCATTCACCCGGTAATCATAGAGCCTGTTGTGGAAGGAGATGTTCCATACACTATCCTACATCTTAACATGCCCACCTCTCTTAAAGACTTACAAAGATATTGGATACAACTTAAGGGGAAGAGAGACACTTTCGAGGCCCAATTCTACGCCAGTGAGAAGAAGGTTTTGGAACTCACTAAGCAACTTCATGAGAAGCGGAGCCTAAACACCTACATCGCACCAAAGAGGATGCGTGCAACTTTTTTATCTTAGAGTTTTTGTATTTTCTTTGTAAGCCCAAAAGAGGCACGATGTACTCAAAGCTTTAATTTATTAATATAACGTGCGTTACTTTTTGGTCTAAAGCAAATTTAAATCTCTAATTTCCTTGAAATTATTTCATATGCATTTACCATTCATCATAACATAAGCAGGTTTTCTCACAACAAGTCTCCTCATCTTTCTACTGTTTATTTCAGTAAGATAGATCTCGAGAAGACAGTAAAAGACCTCTAGGAGCAGAATACTCAGTTTCAATAGATGTTCTTGACTCTAGCCAAAGGACAAGAAGATCTGAAAACCTTGCTGATTGAAGTAAAGAAGAGGAATGCAAAGAAAGTAACCGGAGTTCTGAATATGGGAAGAAGGTTCCAAGGACAAGCCTGATGGACCCTAGACTTTGCAACGTCATCAAGTGAAAAGGATAATCAAGAAGTGAAAGGCAAGGAAGCGGTTGTCCAGCTAGAATCTGAAGAGGAAGAAGAAGAAGACTACTCTAAAGAGCAGTATCCCCCGACCGATGACTAATACAAGCATCTGGAAGAACGTCTAAGTGCAATGGAAATTCAAAAAGTGTCGGGGCTAGACTTTGAAGAGTTGGGTTTGGTGTTTGGGATTGTCATTCCACCAAAGTTCAAGGCACCGATATTTTCTAAGTACGACAGAGTTTCGTGTCCCAAGATGCATCTCCGATCCTATGTGAGGAAGATACAACCCCACACTGCTGACAGAGATTTATGGGTACACTTCTTTCAAGACAGTCTATCCGGAACTCAGCTTGATTGGTTCTATCAACTGGAAAGGTCCAATATCCATAATTGGGAAGACCTTGTGGCTGCTTTCTATAAACAATATCAATATAATGCAGATCTTGCTCCCACCCGTACTCAACTCCAGAGTATGGCTATGGTTTCAAGTGAAGGTTTCAAAGACTACACTCAGAAATGGAGGGATTTAGCAGGAAGAGTCCAGCCTCCCCTTTCTGAAAGAGAACTAGTAGAAATGTTTTTGGGTACCCTGTCCGGTGCTTTCTTTAATCATTTAATTGGAAGCTCCTCAGCAGGCTTCACTGAATTAATCTTGACCGAAGAAAGAGTGGAAGCTGGGATTAAGAGTGGGAAGATTCAAAAAGACGCATCCTATGCTACTGTAAGAAAACCATTTATTGGGAAGAAAGAAGTTGGTGCTGTGTATCCTCAAAGGAATCAAGAAAGAACTGAACACCGTCCAATGGTAGGGGCTATCATGATCCCTAAGCTTGCACCTACTTAACGAAGAAACGATCAGCCTAGAACAGAAAGACCAGCAAGACAACTTACCTGGATTAATATGACACTATCTCAAGTCCTGCCACATTTGTTGAGATCTAATCTGGTAACTTTGAAAGAAGCTCCGAACAAACCTAACACAACCTCTCCTCATTACCATCCTAATGCTGGTTGTGGTTACCATTCAGAAAGCCAATGCCATGATACCAACAACTGTTGGGATTTGAAAAACAAGGTGCAAGACCTTCTTGAAGCCAAAGAAATTGAATTCGATGCTCCTGAGATCCAAAATGTTATCACCGCTCCTATGACCAAGCGCGGTCGTGGTGTTAACGCTGTCGAAGATGATATGTTTGTTACTGTTGTTGATGAACTTATTACTCCTCTCCTGACCTTCAAGAAGAACCTATTGAAGGCCGGTTTATTTTCGGGCTGTGACGAAAACTACCATCTCTGTTTATCCCTACCAACTGGCTGTCATCTATTGAAAGCAGGTATTCAACGCCTAATGGATGACAAAGAGATTTTGTTTGAAAAGACTCCCGTTCCAACCATTTCTTATAATGATGTTTCAATAGTAACCATTTCCGCCAATTCTTCCAGGGTCTCCACCAAAAGATCCTTTAGGTTTACATCAGTTCCCAAAGTAGCTCCACTGATAATTACTATGCCTGGACCAATCCCGTACTCATCAGATAAAACTGTCCCGTGGAATTATGGGGGCGACGTCTACTATCACGGCATCAAGCAGGATTTGCCGACTATTGAAAACTCAATTTCTGAGAAGGCTGACCCCGACATCAGCAACATTGCGGGAACCAGCAAGATAACCCGAAGTGGCAGAGTGTTCTCCCCAGAGATTGCTCCTCCAAAGACACTTACCAGTTCTTTGATCATCCATGTTCTTGTTCCTGTTGACACTACTACTACTAATACAATTCCTATAGTTACACCTGCTGATACTCCTACCACCAATTCGACTGAGACTCGGGGAAAAGGCATTCTGGTTGAGCCTGTACGGATGAAGGCACAATCAGTATCTATCCCTGAGGCCTCCCAAAAAGAGGTGGAATAAATTCTGAAGATTATAAAGAGAAGCGACTACAACGTAGTCGAACAACTAGGGAAGACTCTGTCAAAGATTTCCATGCTGGCTTTATTGTTATGCTCTGAGGCTCATCCGAAGGCCTTGGTGAAATTCCTTAAAACTGCCCATGTACCACAAGAAACCTCTATTGATCAGTTCTAAGACTGTATGGCCAGCTTGACCGCGGATATTGGTTTAGGCTTTTCTGATGCTGACTTGACACCTAGAGTGAGGAAGCACAACGAGGCATTAAATGTCTCTGTCGAATGCAGGGGCACAACTTTGGCCCATGTCTTTGTTGATACCGGTTCGTCTTTGAATGTGCTGCCCAAGAAGGCTCTTGATAGACTTGACTGTGAAGGTTTGACCTTAAAACCCAGCAACATAGTGGTAAGGGCCTTCGACGGTTCAAAGAGAATGGTGCATGGGGAGGTGGACATCCCTATAAAAGTTGGAACCCAAACCTTTGATTCAACTTTTTACGTGATGGACATTCGCCCTTCCTATTCCTACTTGTTGGGCCGACCATGGATTCACAATGCTAGTGCCATTACCTCTATGTTGTATCCCAAAATTTTCCCTCTCATTTCATCAACATTTTCTCAATCGCAAGACTCTTGGAACTCAAGACCAAGCTAGGGTTTGCTCTGCTCAAGACACCTCCTTGCACTATTGACCTAAATTAGGGTTTGAGTTTGCACAGGGATGTTTTGACCTAAAATTCCCAAAGTGACTTTCATACTTCATGTTGGACTCACAAGTTTTTCCATACCAAGTTTCAAGCCTTGATTCAAATTTTTGCCCAGTCAATTGGACAGTTGACCTAGAAATCAGTTGTATTGGGGAAAAAGTCAATTGTGGCCAATTGACAGTCAAACCTCATGAAATTTGACCCAAATCAACATTATGAACTCATATGAACCATTTGATCAAGTTTGGATCACAATTCCACAAGAAATTTGATCAGATCACCAAAAGGGCAAAATGGTCATTTTTAGGGTTTTGACTGCACAAAGGAAATTTTTGATTGTTTGACCTAGCCAATGGAAAATCAAGCTCACACATGGACTCAAGGAATTAATGACATTGTCTTGACCCATTCAACAAGTTCAAAAGATCTCAAATGCATAGGATTGACAGATGAATTTTTTAGTCAACTGATCAAAATTTGACTGTACATTGAAAAGTCAAACTTTGACTTTTTGGTCAAAATCAAGTGCCAAGAATCATTTTTCACCAAGACATGTCAAATAATGAAACTTGTTCATCAAGAAACCCAAAAATGAAAATTAGGGTTTAAAATGGAAAAATTTCATAACTTAGAAATTTTCTAAGATGAAATTTTCTTATTTTTTCCTAACTTTGTAAGGGGACCTCCTACATTCCTTTCACACCCGCACTATGAGGAAAAGAGGTATCCTTATGTGTTGTACTCCTCTTTTGGCAAGATGTTTTATTTCGCATCTTCCCCAATCTGTATTAAAGAACGATCAAGGTTTAAGGTGGTCACATAGGTTGATGACACTCAAACATTTAGACATTCATTGGTGTTCTCGATCTATAGAGAATGTTACTATTGTCGACCGTTGTGGAGAATTCCATAATGTCCTTTTACTTGGCATTATAGGAGGTATCACCTACAACCCATGCTTAGCCTTAAGACAGTTTGGTTACGCTCGAAGGGATGGCCCACGTGAGATGCTCATTCAAGGTTTGGTATTTGACTACGAGAACGACGATCAAGGTCATCGCCAGAGATTTATCTGAGCTTGGAGGATGTTGAACTAGGTAGATAGCAAGACATTGGGGTATAATAATTCCATCCCTCTTGAGCCTTACCTCAAATGGGTACGAGCTCGTGCTCAAAGTCTTATAATGCCTTACCCTTTCATTCACCCGGTAATCATAGAGCCTATTGTGGAAGGAGATGTTCCATACAATATCCTACATCCTAACATGCCCACCTCTCTTGAAGACTTACAAAGATATTGGATACAACTTAAGGGGAAGAGAGACACTTTCGAGGCCCAATTCTACGCCAGTGAGAAGAAGGTTTTGGAACTCTAAGCAACTTCATGAGAAGCGGAGCCTAAACACCTACATCGCACCAAAGAGGATGCGTACAACTTTTTTATCTTAGAGTTTTTGTATTTTCTTTGTAAGCCCAAAAGAGGCACGATGTACTCAAAGCTTTAATTTATTAATATAACGTGCGTTACTTTTTGGTCTAAAGAAAATTTAAATCTCTAATTTCCTTGAAATTATTGCATATGCATTTACCATTCATCATAACATAAGCAGGTTTTCTCACAACAAGTCTCCTCATCTTTCTACTGTTTATTTCAGTAAGATAGATCTCGAGAAGACAGTAAAAAACCTCTAGGTGCAGAATACTCAGTTTCAATAGATGTTCTTGACTCTAGCCAAAGGACAAGAAGATCTGAAAACCTTGTTGATTGAAGTAAAGAAGAAGAATGAAAAGAAAGTAACCGGAGTTATGAATATGGGAAGAAGGTTCCAAGGACAAGCCTGATGGACCCTAGACTTTGCAACATCATCCAGTGAAAAGGATAATCAAGAAGTGAAAGGCAAGGAAGCGGTTGTCCAGCTAGAATCTGAAGAGGAAGAAGAAGAAGACTACTCTAAAGAGCAGTATCCCCCGACCGATGACTAATACAAGCATCTGGAAGAACGTCTAAGTGCAATGGAAATTCAAAAAGTGCCCAGGCTAGACTTTGAAGAGTTGGGTTTGGTGTTTGGGATTGTCATTCCACCAAAGTTCAAGGCACCGATATTTTCTAAGTACGACAGAGTTTCGTGTCCCAAGATGCATCTCCGATCCTATGTGAGGAAGATACAACCCCACACTGCTGACAGAGATTTATGGGTACACTTCTTTCAAGACAGTCTATCTGGAACTCAGCTTGATTGGTTCTATCAACTGGAAAGGTCCAATATCCATAATTGGGAAGACCTTGTCGCTGCTTTCTATAAACAGTATCAATACAACGCAGATCTTGCTCCCACCCGTACTCAACTCCAGAGTATCGCTATGGTTTCAAGTGAAGGTTTCAAAGACTACACTCAGAAATGGAGGGACTTGGCAGGAAGAGTCCAACCTCCCCTTTCTGAAAGAGAACTAGTAGACATGTGTTTGGGTACCCTGTCCGGTGCTTTCTTTAATCATTTAATTGGAAGCTCCTCAGCAGGCTTCACTGAATTAATCTTGACCGAAGAAAGAGTGGAAGCTGGGATTAAGAGTGGGAAGATTCAAAAAGACGCATCCTCTGCTGCTGTAAGAAAACCATTTATTGGGAAGAAAGAAGTTTGTGTTGTGTATCCTCAAAGGAATCAAGAATGAACTGAACGCCGTCCAATGGTAGGGGCTATCATGATCCCTAAGCTTGCACCTACTCAACAAAGAAACGATCAGCCTAGAACAGAAAGACCAGCAAGACAATTTACCCGGATTAATATGACACTATCTCAAGTCCTGCCACATTTGTGGAGATCTAATCTGGTAACTTTGAAAGAAGCTCCAAAGAATCCTAACACAACCTCTCCTCATTACCATCCTAATGCTGGTTGTGCTTACCATTCAGAAAGCCCATGCCATGATACCAACAACTGTTGGGATTTGAAAAACAAGGTGCAAGACCTTCTTGAAGCCAAAGAAATTAATTCCGATGCTCATGAGATCCCAAATGTTATCACCGCTCCTATGCCCAAGCACGGCGGTGGTGTTAACGCTATCGAAGATGATATGTTTGTTACTGTTGTTGATGAACTTATTAATCCTCTCCTGACCTTCAAGAAGAACCTATTGAAGGCCGGTTTATTTTCGGGCTATGACGAAAACTACCACCTATGTTTATCCCTACCAACTGGCTGTCATCTATTGAAAGCAGGTATTCAACGCCTAATGGATGACAAAGAGATTTTGTTTGAAAAGACTCCCGTTCCAACCATTTCTTACAATGATGTTTCAATAGTAACCATTTCTGCCAATTCTTCCAGGGTCTCCACCAAAAGATCCTTTAGGATTACATCAGTTCCCAAAGCAGCTCCACTGATAATTACTATTCCTGGACCAATCCCGTACTCATCAGATAAAATTGTCCCGTGGAATTATGGGGGCGACGTCTACTATCACGACATCAAGCAGAATTGGCCGGCTATTGAAGACTCAATTTCTGAGAAGGATGACCCCGACATCAGCAACATTGCGGGAACCAGCAAGATAACCCGAAGTGGCAGAGTGTTCTCCCCAGAGATTGCTCCTCCAAAGACTCTTACCGGTTCTGTGATCATCCATGTTCTTGTTCCTGTTGACACTACTACTACTACAATTCCTATAGTTACACCTGCTGATACTCCTACCACCGAGTTGACTGAGACTCGGGGAAAAGGCATTCTGGTTGAGCCTGTACGGATGAAGGCACAATCTGTTAGAACATAGTTTGATTCTACAACCCTCAGTTAAGGGTTTGATGATAACAAAATACAAGATTAAATGAATTATGAGATTTATATAAGACATATATGCTACTCAAAATTATGTTTTGTATTTACAGAAACTCTGATAGAATCAGCATCAGAATATCAGTATCAACATCAGCATCAGAAGATATGTCAACATCAGAAGATCAAATAGCATGTGCTATACGCTGAAGTATGATGAACAGAATCTGCGCAAAGCATACTCTGACTCTGATCAAGATCCTAACCATGTCATCAGCACTCAGAAGCGTCAGAATAAGCTAAAGCCAAGAACACTCTGATTGTCATTAGCAGAACACTCTGAAGTGTCAACGTTACTATGCATTCAAGACAGATTAATTACCAACGGCTTTATTCCAAGACAAAGATCTTCTCTAAAAGGAAAGAACGTTATGAGCATTGAAATGGATTTATGGACAACAACGTATCTATTCCTAGGCTACTTAAACAAGTCAGTGAGAAAAGAATTGGCAAATACTTCTTACGCACGCACGCATACGAAATCTCTCTCACTCATATTGCTAAAGCTTTCAACCACGCCTACTCAATAGCATTAGCAGTCTAGTTCATTATAAGCTTCATATTGTGTATTATCACAGTTGTGATATATATTTTTTTCTAGAAAACATCAAACACACATTTGTTCATTTATCTATAAGAGAAATTCCTTGAGATAAACCGGTCTGTTGTTAGACTCAAGAAGGCTTTAACAGTTGTTAAAGAAGTTGTGTATTCAGTTGAATATAATGGATTAATACCTCGTTGGAGAGAGGCGAAATCACCTTGACGGGTGGACTGGAGTAGTTTGAGATCAAACGAACCAGGATAAAAATAACGTGTTGTCTGCATTTGATTTCAAGTTTTACAATTCAACCCCCCTTCTTGTGTTTTTCACTTCTTCAATTGGCATCAGAGCGCCTGGTTCTGAGCTTATAACACTTAACCGTGTCAGTACAAGATCCAGCGTTAGAAAAACACAATGGCAGGACCACATCAAAACATCAGCAATGACAATAATGAAGAAAGAGACAGATTCAGTGGCAAACCTCCAGTCTTTGATGGAGAGAACTTTGATTACTGGAAAGACAGAATTGAAAGCTTCTTTCTGGCCCACGATGCTGATTTGTGGGATATGGTGACTGATGGATACATGCACCCAGTGAATGCAAGTGGTCAGAAGATTGACAGGAAAGCAATGTCTGATCAACAAAAGCGTGATTTCAGAAATCATCACAAAGCCAGAACAATTCTTCTCAGAGCCATCTCTTACTCTGAATATGAAAAGATATCAAACAGAGACACTGCAAAGAATATGTTTGACTCTCTGAGAATGACGCATGAAGGCAACATTCAAGTTAAAGAAACTAAAGCTCTTGCGCTCATTCAGAAGTATGAGGCATTCAAGATGGAAGAAAGTGAATCAATTGAAACGATGTTCTCAAGATTTCAAATTCTGGTTGCTGGTCTCAAAGTTCTGGACAAAGGGTATTCTACTGCTGATCATGTCAAGAAGATCATCAGAAGCTTGCCAAAATAGTGGAGGCCAATGGTCACAGCGCTGAAGCTAGCTAAGGATCTCAACAAAATCTCTCTGGAGGAACTTGTCATCTCCCTCAGAAGTCACGAGATAGAGCTAGAAGCAGATGAACCTAAAAAGCAAGGTAAGCCATTAGCTTTAAAATCTAACAGAAAATCTGACTCCAAAGTTTTGCAGGCCGTAGAAGAAACCTCTGATGGGTCCTCATCAGAAGAAGATGAACTGTCTCTCCTCTCCAGAAGGGTGAACCAACTGTGGAAGCAGAGGCAAAGAAAGTTCAGGAATCCAAGAAGATCAGAGAATCAGAATGAATCCTCCTCCAGATACAGAAGGTCAGAATCCTCCTCTGGACACAGAAGATCTGAAGGCTCTTCAGGAAGCAGAAAGCCAAATAACAAAGACATCATCTACTATGAATGTAACGAGCAAGGACACTACAAGAGTGATTGCCCAAAGCTTTAGAGGGAAAAGCCCAAAAGTAAGTTTGGCAAGGAAAATAAGAAAAGTCCCATGGCTACATGGGATGACTCTGACACATCTGAAGCTGAATCAGAATAAGATGATGAGAGAGAAAACATAGCTCTCATGGCAAACATAACAAAAGATAGTGAAGCTTCTGAATCAGACTCTAAATCAGATACAGAAGAGGTATTCCCTGACTTTGCTATTAACTTTACTAAGGCTGAACTAGCTGAAAGCCTTAATGAAATTCTGGAAAGATATCAGCAGATCAGAGTCAAATTTAGAAACCTGAAAAGGAATCTTGCTTCTGACTCTGATAAAACTGAGTCTCAAATTGGAGAATTCTGAGTTGAAAGATAAAGTTTCAAAATTAGAAAATATATTGCAAAACTCTCTGAATGAAACAATTCCTGAAACTCCCAGCAGTGTTGATGAGATCATCAAGGAGTATGATCACAGCTTTCAGAAGTTTCTAGCTAAAAACATAGATAGAAGAAAAATGGCTTCAATGATCTATGAAGTTAGCAGAAATGGCAGAAAAGGAATAGGATACCAAGGTAAGGTACCTACACCAAAGAATGCCATGGATTTAGTTATAAAACGAACTCCACTTAACTCACACTTTGTATATGGGCACACACACGACATCAAATATACTAGTAGTAATTATTCTGCCAAACCAAAATTCAACCAGAGTTTTGGTAAAACTAACAAATCAGGACCCAAGAAAAAATGGGTACCTAAGGATAAAATAATACATGTTGCAGACATCCTTAGCAGCAAAGCAGAAACACCAGTCATGGTACCTGGACTCTGGCTGCTCACGACACATGACGAGAAGAAAGCATATGTTCCAAAGCCTGGAACTTAAGCCTGGAGGCCACGTAGGCTTTGGAGGCAATCAGAGGGGAAAGATCATTGGCTCTGGAACAGTAGATAATGGAAATATTCCCTCTATAAGTAATGTTTTATTAGTAGATGGATTAATGCATAACCTGTTATCCGTAAGTCAATTAAGTGATAACGGTTATGATATAATCTTTAATCAAAATTCATGCAAAGCTGTTAGTCAAAAAGATGGGACTATCCTATTTAATGGAAAGAGGAGAAACAACATTTATAAAATAAAACTTTCTGAGCTGAAAAGTCAGAATGTAAAGTGTCTTCTGTCTGTTAACAATGAGCAATGGATCTGGCACAGAAGATTGGGGCATGTTAGTATGAGAAGAATATCTCAGATTAACAAACTCAATCTGGTCAGAGGAATTCCTAACCTGAAGTTCAATTCAGATGCTCTGTGTGAAGCATGTCAGAAAAGCAAGTTTGCAAAACTAGCTTTCAAATCTAAAAACGTTGTTTCCACCTCTAAGCCATTAGAACTTCTGCACATTGACTTTTGGACCAGTTAAAACTGCCTCAGTCAGTGGTAAGAAGTATGGGTTAGTAATCGTAGATGACTATAGCAGATGGACATGGGTAAAGTTCTTAAGACATAAGGACGAGTCACACTCTGTGTTTGTCACCTTCTGCAACCAAGTTCAGAATGAAAAGGATCTTAGAATCGTCAAACTTAGAAGTGATCATGGTGGAGAGTTTGAAAACAAAGATTTTGAATAATTTTTTAATGACAAAGGCATTCTGCATGATTTCTCTTGTCCTAGAACTCCCCAGTAAAATGGAGTTGTAGAACGAAAGAACAGAACATTGCAAGAAATGGCCAGAACCATGATCAACGAGACTAACATTTCTAAGATCTTCTGGGCAGAGGCAATAAACACAGTGTGCTACATTCAGAATAGAATCTCCATAAGACCTATTCTGGAAAAGACTCCATATGAATTGTGGAAGAACAGAAAGCCCAACATTTCATATTTTCATCCATTTGGATGTACTTGCTTTATTTTGAATACAAAAAATTATTTGAACAAGTTTGACTCTAAAGCACAGAAGTGTATTATGTTAGGATACTCTGAACGCTCAAGAGGGTACAGAGTATACAATACAGAAACACAGATTGTGGAAGAATCAATCAGTGTTTGTTTTGATGATAAGCTTGACTCTCAAAAGTCAAAGCAGAATGAATTACTTGCAGGTATGGAAGTTGAATTCACGGGTACTGAAGATAAATCATCAGAAGCTCTCAACAGAGACACTCCCTCATCAACAGAAAGAGGCACTGCAAGCAATCCAGCACCGTCTGTTGATCAACTTCAGAAAAGACCATCCAGAAGCAGCATGGATCACCCGGAAGAAACAATCTTAGGAAGAAAGGAAGATCCAATCAAAACAAGATCCAGCTTCAGAAACTCTGAAGAATCCCTCATGGGACTTGTCTCTCTGATTGAACCATCAATAGTTGATGAAGCACTTCTGGACAATGACTGGATTCTAGCAATGCAAGAGGAGCTTAATCAATTCACAAGAAATGACGTATGGGATCTAGTTCCAAAACCAAAAGGATTCAACGTCATTGGAACAAAATGGGTGTTCAGAAACAAACTGAATGAACAAGGTGAAGTCATCAGAAACAAGGCACGATTGGTAGCACAAGGTTATAGTCAGCAAGAGGGGATAGACTATACATAAACCTTTGCTCCAGTCACCAGGTTAGAATCTATCAGACTTTTAATTTCATTTGCAGTTAATAAAGGCATCACTCTGTATCAGATGGATGTTAAGAGTGCATTCTTAAATGGATATATAGAAGAAGAGGTATATGTGCACCAACCCCCTGGTTTTGAAAGTTTCAAAAAATCCAGAATATGTTTTCAAACTAAAAAAGTCACTGTATGGTCTGAAACAAGCTCCCAGAGCTTGGTATGAAAGACTGAGTAACTTCCTGTTAGAAAAGGAATTCACCAGAGGGAAAGTGGACACAACCTTATTCTGTAAGACAGTTAAGAATGACATCTTGGTATGTCAGATTTATGTTGATGATACCATTTTTGGATCTACTAAACCTTCTCTGGGAAGAAAGTTTGCTAAGTGTATGCAGGCAAAATTTGAGATGAGCCTAATGGGGGAACTGAAATTCTTTCTGGGCATTCAGATCAATCAAACCCCAGAAGGAACTTACATTCATCCGAGCAAATATGTCAGAGAACTTCTGAAGAAATTTGATCTCTCAGAATGTAAGCCATCAAAGATTCCAATGCATCCCACGTGCATTCTGGAAAAAGAAGAGGTAAGCAAAAAGGTAGAACAGTAGGTCTACAGAGGTATGATTGGTTCTCTTCTTTATCTGACAGCTTCAAGGCCTGATATTTTATTCAGTGTATGCATTTGTGCAAGATTCCAATCAGATCCTAGAGAATCTCACTTAACAGCTGTTAAGCAAATTTTCAAGTATCTGAAAGGTACTACTAATCTGGGTCTGTTTTATAGAAAATCAAGTGATTACAGCTTAGTAGGTTACTGTGATGCTGACTTTGCTGGAGACATAGTAGAACGTAAAAGCACTTCTGGAAGCTGCCAGTTTCTGGGAGAAAATCTGATCTCATGGTCCAGCAAAAGACAATCCATAATTGCTCTATCAACATCAGAAGCTGAATACATAGCAGCAGCTGGATGTAGCACACAAATGCTCTAGATGAAAAGTCAACTTGAGGACTTCCAGTTATTTGAGAGTAACATTCCTATCCTCTGTGACAACACTTCTGCTATTTGTTTAAGTAAAAATCCAATTTTGCATTCTAGGGCTAAGCATATAGAAATAAAACATCATTTTATTAGGGACTATATTCAGAAAGGGATTTTAAATTTTAAATTTATTGACACAGACCATCAATGGGCTGATATTTTGACAAAACCACTTTCTGAAGATAGGTTCAACTTCATTCTGAAACATCTCAGCATGAAGCTCTGTCCAGAATAAAACTTTTAATTTTATATATTAACCTTCAGAATTGTGTTTATTTCTCTGTGAACCTCTGATCAATCTTCTTTCAGAATCTTAGAAGCGCAAATTGTATCAGAATCTATCCATGAAGATATGAGCGCTTCAGTTCAAGGATAGAAGTGCTGTTCACTTAAGCAAACAAGTGTCATCCAGTCATCAGCTATTTTCTGAGGCTGAACACGCGTTCACGTTTCTGAAAAGGCAAAGTGCTGATTGGATGCATTGGGACACATGTCATGGGTAACCGTTCAAGTATCTTTCTGAATCCCCTAAAATCATCTATCATTAAATGCTAATAATCATTATTTATTTCTCTCTCTTAAACGTTTATGTTTTCAAAAATTTTTTAGAAATCTATTTAAACACTTCACACCATTCACACTTTTTACCCTTACTTTCGTTTTCTCTCAATATTTCTGTTTTATGTGTTCTTACTTTCTCAAGAAAACCTTTCAATCTTTTTCGAAAACCTCGTGTGAACATGGCTTCTTCTAGCAATCCTTCTTCAGGTTCCCAGAAAACTGCTTCTTCTGAACAATATGAAGTACCTCTCAGAATGCTTCTCACTCCAATCAAGAACCTTGAAGTTCTGTCTGAAATAATAGTGGATTTCAACAGTCTCAAGGAGAATGGTTTTTATTTATCTGAAGAGATTAAAGCTCAAGGTTGGGAAAAGTACCTTTACAGGATGGTGGGACCAACATTTCCTATTATGGTAAAGGAATTTTGGATTCACGCTTCTTCTTTAAATCACCAAGTTACAACCTACATCATGGGGAAGAAGATTGTGATTACTGAAGACCTGATTGCAAGACTGATAGGGTACAATGGAGGTGGTATTTGCTGCATTGATATGGTAGAAAGGTGTCAAGATGTTTCCCTAATTGCAAGGGAAATTTTCACGCTGGGGCTTCCCTCCAGCAAGATAAGGGATTTGAAGGACAAGCACAGAATTTAGGCCAAGATCATTCTGGGATGTTTCAACCACAGGAAGCCTACCAACTCTCCTGATTACAGAAACATTGATCAGCAGTTTCTGCTCTATTTCATCTCTCAGAAGGTCAAGATAAATCTAGCTCATCTTCTGTTCAACCATCTCAGAACAAGTGTCAAAGAAACAAGGGAAGAGGAACGTACAAAAAGAGATTGGATACCCTTGGGAAGACTGATATCAGATATTCTTACAGAGAATAGGCTGATTGAACATTTGACAGAGGCACAAGAAATCAGCACTCTGGAACCATCTGTTGGCAAGCAGCTGAATGCCAAAAATCTGAAGAAAATGAAGCTTATAGAGAACATTAAGAAGGAGCCCAGTGTCACTCCTTTTGCTGAAATCTCCAGCAGAAGAGTCCCTCTGGACGACTTCCCTATGTTCTCATAAATTGACTCTAAGCCTCAAATCATTCTGAGATATTTGGATGCTTGTAAAGCTGATGGTACAACTCCAAATCTGAATATTCAAGATCTTCAGCAGAAGGCACCAGAGGTTGTTCTGAAGAAGTCGAAGAAAAGAAAAGCTGCTACAGAAGGATCATCTCAATAGACTCCAAAGAAAAGAGGTAATCCTGTGTCTGTAACTGTTTTAGATTCAACTGCTGTTTCCACATCTATCCCTATTCCAACTCCAATTCCAACTCCATCTGAAAACCCAACACCTCAAACTTTCGATGATTTTGACGTTGACTTTGACCCTTCTGAGTCATTAACCCTCAGAAGATCCCGCTCTAAACCACAAAACTGCTATCCCTAAACCAAAACAACCAGATGTTGGTTCCAGCATAATGAACTTTGAAACAGATATACAGAAGTGGATCACTTCTTTGAAACAAGCAAGTCTGGAACTGGTTGATCCTGTTGTATCAGACCTTCTCTGGACACAATTCAGAAGATGGGTATGCGCTGAAACCTCTAAGTTGCAAGACCAGAGCTATGGACAGGCTCAACAGAACTTCAGTAATCTGCTGAAGGAAATGGAAGGTCCAGTTCTGAGCAAGCTGCTGAAGGAAGAAGCTCTCCATCTGGACATTGCACCTTGGCCTGAAAAGTGTCCAGCATCTAACGTTCAACCTGTAGAAGAACAGACGATTCCGGCTGAAGACTTGGGTCAAGAAGAAGTTATTGCAGAAAGCTCTGAGAAGCAGACTGTATCTGAAGATCCTCAAGCTTCCTCTCTTGACAGGCAGACTCTGGAGGATTTGAAGAGATATGATATGCTGATGAATGAAAGGATGGACAAGCAGGATATCAAGATTGATTCTATAGCAAACATGGTATCTAAGCAATAGGAAACCAGCAATCAAATCAAGAGCATGTTGGAAGCTCTGTTCACACGACTTCCTCCTTCTTCTTAGAATTTTCTTGTGTTTTCCTTGTTTTCTTTACATGTTTGTCTGTAATATTTTTACTTGTTCTAAACTATCATTGCTTCTTTTTTTAATACAAACATTTTTTGCTCTGATCATTTTAACTCTGATTATTTGTGCTTTTTGATAACTGACAAAAAGGGGGAGAAAGAATGATATTTTTCAATAACGGATTACTGAGACAAAAGTCTCAAACATTCTAACATTCTGATATACTTGAATTTCTCTCTTCTGAAAAGCTTACAGGTACAAGAATCTGATGAACTCTGATAAAGCAAAGTTCTGATGCTCAAAGAAAGTTCAATAAAGTTCTGATGCTCAAGGTCTCATGGAATTAAAGGGAAGTAATAAACTCAGGGGGAGTTTTTCTCTTCATTACTCTGATACTTTTTATTCCTTATCTTCTTATCTCTGATACCTTTTATTTGCTATTTGATTATCTCTGATATCGTTTCCTCTCTATCCTCAAACTCTGATACCTTTCATCATTGTATTTTAATTGAAAAAAAATCTGGTTTTTGTCCTCATCAAAAAGGGGGAGATTGTTAGAACATAGTTTGATTCTACAACCCTCAGTTAAAGTTTTGATGATAACAAAATACAAGATTAAATGAATTATGAGATTTATATAAGATATATATGCTACTCAAAATTATGTTTTGTATTTACAGAAACTCTGATGGAATCAGCATCAGAATATCAATATCAACATCAGCATCAGAAGATATGTCAGCATCAGAAGATCAAATAGCATGTGCTATACACTGAAGTCTGATGAACAGAATCTGCGCAAAGCATACTCTGACTCTGATCAAGATCCTAACCATGTCATCAGCACTCAGAAGCGTCAGAATAAGCTAAAGCCAAGAACACTCTGATTGTCATTAGCAGAACACTCTAAAGTGTCAACGTTACTATGCATTCAAGACAGATTAATTACCAACGGCTTTATTCCAAGACAAAGATCTTCTCAAAAAGTAAATAACATTATGAGCATTGAAATGGATTTATGGACAGCAACGTATCTATTCCTAGGCTACTTAAACAAGTCAGTGAGAAAAGAATTGGCTAATACTTTTTACGCACGCACGCATACGAAATCTCTCTCACTCATATTGCTAAAGCTTTCAACCACGCCTACTCAATAGCATTAGCAGTCTAGTTCATTATAAGCTTCATATTGTGTAATATCACAGTTGTGATATATAGTTTTTTCTAGAAAACATCAAACACACATTTGTTCATTTATCTGTAAGAGAAATTCCTTGAGATAAACCGGTCTGTGGTTAGACTCAAGAAGGCTTTAACAGTTGTTAAAGCAGTTGTGTATTCAGTTGAATATAGTGGATTAAGACCTCGTTGGAGAGAGGCGAAATCACCTTGACGGGTGGACTGGAGTAGTTTGAGATCAAACGAACCAGGATAAAAATAACGTGTTGTCTGCATTTGATTTCAAGTTTTACAATTCAACCCCCCTTCTTGTGTTTTTCACTTCTTCACAATCAGTATCTATCCCTGAGGCCTCCCAAAAGGAGATGGAATAAATTCTGAAGATTATAAAGAGAAGCGACTACAACTTAGTCGAACAGCTAGGGCAGACTCTGTCAAAGATTTCCATGCTGGCTTTATTGTTATGCTCTGAGGCTCATCCGAAGGCCTTGGTGAAATTCCTTAAAACTGCCCATGTACCACAAGAAACCTCTACTGATCAGTTCTAAGACTGTATGGCTAGCTTGACCGAGGATAATGGTTTAGGCTTTTCTGATTCTGACTTGACACCTAGAGTGAGGAAGCAAAACGAGGCATTACATGTCTCTGTCGAATGCAGGGGCACACCTTTGGCCCATGTCTTTGTTGATACCGGTTCGTCTTTGAATGTGCTGCCTAAGAAGGCTCTTGATAGACTTGACTGTGAAGGTTTGACCTTAAAACCCAGCAACATAGTGGTAAGGGCCTTCGACGGTTCAAAGAGAATGGTGCATGGGGAGGTGGGCATCCCTATAAAAGTTGGAACCCAAACCTTTGATTCAACTTTTTACGTGATGGACATTCGCCCTTCCTATTCCTGCTTGTTGGGCCGACCATGGATTCACAATTCTAGTTCCATTACCTCTATGTTGTACCCCAAAATTTTTCCCCTCATTTCATCAACATTTTCTCAATCACAAGACTCTTGGAACTCAAGACCAAGCTAGGGTTTGCTCTGCTCAAGACACCTCCTTGCACTGTTGACCTAAATTAGGGTTTGAGTTTGCACAGGGATGTTTTGACCTACAATGCCCAAAGTGACTTTCATACTTCATGTTGGACTCACAAGTTTGTCCATACCAAGTTTCAAGCCTTGATTCAAATTTTTGCCCAGTCAATTGGACAGTTGACCTAGAAATCAACTTTATTGGGGAAAAAGTCAATTGCGGCCAATTGACAGTCAAACCTCATGAAATTTGACCCACATCAACATTATGAACTCATATGAACCATTTGATCAAGTTTGGATCACAATTCCATAAGAAATTTGATCAGATCACCAAAAGGGCAAAATGGTCATTTTTAGGGTTTTGACTGCACAAAGGCAATTTTTGACTGTTTGACCTAGCCAATGGCAAATCAAGCTCACACATGGACTCAAGGACTCAATGACATTGTCTTGACCCATTCAACAAGTTCAAAAGATCTCAAATGCATGGGATTGACAGATGAATTTTTTAGTCAACTAATCAAAATTTGACTATACACTGAAAAATCAAACTTTGACTTTTTGGTCAAAATCAAGTGCCAAGAGTCATTTTTCACCAAGACATGTCAAATTATGAAACTTGTTCATCAAGAAACCCAAAAATGCAAATTAGGGTTTAAAATGGAAAAAATTTCATAACTTAGAAATTTTCTAAGTTATGAAATTTTCTTATTTTTTCCTAACTTTGTCCCATTTTTTCACTAATATGAAAATGGATTCAAACAAAACTTGAAACATGAAAGTTGTAGTCCATCACAAAGTCTACAACTTTGATTCACAATGTTTACTCAAAAGAAGCTTGTATCTCAAGTTATGATTTTTGGAACAAGGGTACCTAAAACTTTTAACTTAGAGAAATTTTGCCCTAATTTAGGCAGGATTTTGACCCATCTTCTTTGCTATTTTTCACATAGTTCCACTTGGAGTTTCAAGTTGCATTTCAAAGATGGATTATATTAAATGTTCCAAGCTTTCCAAATTGTCCAAGAACTCCTTAAATACCCTTGTGGTTAGAGAGAATCGAATGCTTGAAGTTGGGAAAAACTCACTTTGATCCATGGCCAATACATGTTCATACCAATTTGCAAATCTAATCTAGCTAGCTTGGTTCACAATGACAGGCCTCAAAACCAGTTTTTACTCCATAATTTAATGCATATCCATTGAGCTAAGGTATTGTCTTGGTCATTAGGGCATTGTACACTAGATTAAGCCTTAAATGGAAAAAGTAACAATGCCATTTTTGGTTAAACTTCACTTTATGTCAAAACAAGATCCTTGAAGCATGGGGACATATCTCTGAGGCAAGATAAAATATACCAATTCCAGTAACCAAGGGCAAAATATGCAGCATGATATAGGACTTGTACAGGCCTGCATTGAACAGAGGGAGACTCTTGCTTCAAGAAGAAGAAAAGTTGCAAACCACAAGCCATCTCTCACATCTGTTAAAACCAACTTACACAAACATTGCAAACAAGTTTGATACCTCCTAACAAGCCAAAAACACGACCCATTTGCCTCTAAAAACTCCTAGTGCACAAATTCCCCATTTTCTTGCAAAACAGGGCCAGTTCTGCATTTTGCAAGCCATCTTCAAATTCCATCGTGTGTTTTGCCCAAAGATACTTCAAACACCTTCCAACCAACTCACCTGAACTATTCCAGGCCTCAATTGCTAGCTGTAACACCATTAACACACATTGCCATTTTTGTTTCAAAGCTTTGCAGGTTGAGTTCTGTAGCACGATTCAAGCTACTTCAAAACAAGCCAAGCATTGGGAAAGCTTCATTAGACATCAGGCAAGCTCAAAAGAAGCTCAAGCACCCTTGGAAGTTGCTGCATTGTCCAGCTCGAAGTCAACTGAAACAGGTATTTCATGAACTTTTATCTCTCTATTTAGGAATAGTTAGACTTAGGTTTGTGAATGAAAGATGTTGTATTCATAGCCCTGAAGCCATACATATGCTTAGTTTTCATTTATATTAATCGTGCTAGGAGAATTACATCCATGAACTTTCTGAAAAAACTAGGTTAGAAATTAGGGCCAGAGAAATTATCTCTGGTCTTTGAGAGTTAGCTTAAGTTTTTTATATGGTTAGATTCGTTGTTTGATGCTCTACAAGTTTCATGTTATGAGTTTTGTCAAAAAATCAAAGAATCAGGAGATAGAAGTTGATGTACAGAGCGCGCGTTTTTGTGAACCAAGGAAGAAGATGAAGTCAGATTGGGCTGGGCCTGGTCATTTTTGCTTCTAACACCCCATTTTTCAGTTTGCACCCCCCTCTGGCCCATTTATTTGCATATTTGTCATTTTGATATTTTTATTTTTTATTCTGACTTTATTATTTTTTGTCCAAATATAAAAAATGCCAAAAAATTATTTTTATATTTTTTCATATTTATTTGATTTTTATTTTTATTTTACTAGTATAAATATGTAAATAATTTATTTTCTTTTATTAAAACTTAAAGAATAATGTAAAAAATATGTTCATTTTCATTTATTATTTTATTTATATTTAAAAACATATTCTTGAATATACACATTTTTTGTAAATAATTAATTTTTATTTTTATATATTTAATATGATTATATATATATATATATATATATATATATATATATATATATATATATATATATATATATATATATATATATATATATATATATATATATATATATATATATATATATATATATATATATATATATATATATATATATATATATATATATATATATATATATATATATATATATATATATATATATATATATATATATATATATATATATACCTTATTTTATTAAATAATTAGGACTAAAATACAAAAATGATACATTTTCATTTTTATTAATATTTTACACTAAAAATATCTTTTCTACAATATACTTTTATTTTTTTGTATAAATCAATATATTATTGCATATAAATAATAAATAATACTATTTATTTAAAAATTAGGGTTTTTACCCTAAATAATGAAATAATTAAAATTGACTTTTTTTATTATTTACATTTCACATTAAAAATACTTTTTCATACATAAAAAAAACATTTTTGCATAAAACACTTTATTGAATATTTATTTATTGTATTTATTTAAATATTGTACATTTAAATATTGTCTTATACATTCAATTTGGTTGTAATAATTTAGAATTTAATTTCTTCTCAAATACCCCTGTTGTACCCCAAAATTTGCCCTCGCATTTTTCCTCAAGAAATCACAGCTTCAGGCGTTTCTTGATTTTTCAGATTGGCTCAAGAATCGGTCAAACAGACTTTTCTCGCCAGTCAGACAAAATTAGGGTTTTACTGATTTTCAGGGCTCTAGAATGTTTCAAACAGTTGGCTTAGGGTTTTGGTTGATTTTGGTTCAACTTCGATCAGGCGAACGTTTCTTTGGCATTTAATCAGGAATTAGGGTTGTTCCTCAAAAAGATTTAATTCTACGGTGCTTTTCAAGTTATTCCGAGATTTGGATTGAATTCACATTGTTTAACTTAATCAGTAAAAGATTGCACTTGAATGGAATTCGCATTGTGTGATTAAATCAGTGAAAGGATGCGTTGGATTGGATTTGCAAGGTTTGATTAAAGTCAGTAAAGGGAAAAAGCGTCTGGGCAATTGCTGTGATTGACTGTTGTTTTGCTCTGGATGTTGGAAGCACCAAGTTTAATTGATCAAATGCTGAAGATTTGTTTATTTAATTATTTATATTCTAAGATTAAATAGTTGGAATTTATTTTCAATTATTTAATTTAAAGAATTATAGATAATAAAGTAAACAAGTAAAAAGAGGAAAAAAATTAATTGGATAAAAAACTTTTTATTTATTTTTAAATTATTTGTACAATTGTTTTGTTTACAAATTGTTTACAACAATGATTTTACAGTAATTTAAACCTAAAAAAACTATCCTAATTTTTTCTAAATCTTCAATTCTTCATCTTTTGCTATTCCTCTCCATTTAATCATTTATCTGCAAAGAAAAGAAGGAAAAAGTCAGTTGAAGTGGATAAACAATTAAACAGACGGTTTAATTTAGACTCATCATTAAAAGCAAATGGCCGGGATCAGTTAGCCCTCTCTGCAAATCACGGGATTTCTCCCGGTTCAAAAAGAAGGGTGAAAATGTTTGCAAATTAAATAAATGCACAAAAGTTAAATTGCACAATTTCAAAATTTGTCAAAGCTGCATAATTTCCAAAATCTCAAACAGCATGAGCAAGTGCAAAATCCAAAGGAAAATTGAACTAGAACTACAAAAGTCCAAACTGAGTTCTAATGTCAAACTAAACAAAAGCTGTCCAAAGGATGTCAAGTACAAAGGGCCATCAAAATGCAGGGAAGCTATCAAAAGAGATATGCAAATATGCAGAGAATACATAAAGTGCAGAGGAAACATGTATTGCAAGCAAGCATCAAAGCATCATTTCCCTAGGCCATTGCTTTTTCAGTTAGAAGTACAAATGCAAACATATTTTAATATTTTGACTGTACTAGAGAGAGAGAGGAGAGAGTAAAGAAAGTACAGATTTGCAGGCTTAGGCTTGAAGAGAAAAAAATATAAAACAATAAAGGGGCATAGAAGATATAAAACTGCTAACACATATCAGACAGAAGGGGGGAGAATCAAAAGAAAACAATACAAACTGAGAGAAAACCAACAAAACCTGCAAGCTTAAACTTATCAGGCCAAAGCAAAAAACTAAAAAGCTTTTCAAACCTCTACAGGCCCTTTCAAGCTTAACAACCAAAACCATGTCAAAACTTATCAAGCCAAATAAAAACCAGAAGCCTAAATCCTGCATAAGCAAGGCCAAGCCTTAAGCAGCAAACCAGTAAGGCCATAACTGAAGCCTGAAGCATAAACCAGTGGAGCCTGTAAAGACCTCACAAGCCCAAAACCTGTACATGTTTCAAACCTTAATCCCTGTCAAAACAGTTAACAAACATAAACAAAAGTTAAACATCAGTCAAAGCCATAAAACCCCTTTCAAAATCAGTATACCCTGTCAAACCTGCATAAAGCTTAAGCCAAAATATTCAAACCTTGAACCAAAGCAAAACAGTCCAGTCTAAACCCTGCCTGAGTTTTCAAACCTTACCATTCCAATCCTGTCAAGCCTCAAACAACACAAACTATCCAGCCTGAAGCCTTACCATTCAAAGCACCAACCAACAATCTAAACCAGTAAAGCCATAAACCTTCCATTCAAACCTTCCAAACTAAAGCATTCAAGGCCAACAACGAAAAGCCCTCAGAAAACATCATCCCTGGGCGTAAAAAATCATCAAGCATACAGATTCAAAAAACATACTCAAGCATTCACAGATATACAGAAGAGGCAATATGAAGGGCCCTCAGAAAATACCATCAAATCCAACTCAAGCGTAGCATTCAATTCAATACCAGCAAGTATTCAAAGGCAACGCCTAAAAGCCTCAGAAAGTTTTCGTCACAGGCAAACATTCAAGCATACTAAGCAAGCAACGAGGCAGAGAAAGAAGAGGAAAAGGCAAACGTTTAGGGTCAACAGAAGAAGGAGATAAAGAAGTACTGAAGCATACAAGGCAGGCAACAGGGAAAATAGAGACAGAAGAGGAAAGCAACCATACTAGGCATTTTCAGATTGTCACACATCATCATGAAATCCTAATAAAAAGAAGCAAACAGAATACACAAACCAGGGTCAAAGCAAGCTAGCGCGCGCCACCATTTCTTTAGCCGTCTTGGCCGCCACAGCACCCCCTAACCCTTTCCTCCTCCGTCTCCAAAAGGTAGTGCAGTTTTCTTCCTTTTCTTTTCATGCCTCAGCAGAAACACAATAATAAGCATTAGAATACGAAATCATAACATGCAAATAACAAAACCCTAATGAGATTAAGACAAAGATCATTACCTTGAAATCTGTCGCCCTAACGATCCATTGAAGGGAAGAGGAAGGTTGAGGACGCCGGTGGCCATGGGAAAGAGATACTCAGGCGAAGGTGGAAGAAGACGAACGAAGCAAAACGAAGAACGGCGCTGCAAATCCTAAAATGTCCCAAGTGACACAAAAATTCACAACCCTAAAAACATTGTTAAAATGCTAATGGGCCTAACCCCTTTCCACACTGAAGCCCAACGAATTTCCAGTTCATACCCCCTGTTCTATTCATTTCCTCTAAATTGCATTTGGGCCTCAAACCTTAAAGCCCATTTCTGATTTCTTTCAAAACCATTTTTAAAACTATTCATATTCTTTTTACAAATTAACATGAGTTTTTTTTATTACATCAAATTTTTTTATAACATAATTTTGAACACAATATATTTTTTTCCTCTAACTTAAAATATTTTTATTTGTACATTAATATCTTAATACATAAAATACATAAAATACATAAAAATGCATTATTTAAAATACTTTTTTGTTATTTTATTAAAACTTATTTTGATTTATACATAAATTCTCTTTAAGTTAATACAATTTCTTTTCTTAGAAATAATTTGTACATAATCAAGACAAATATATTTTTTAATATACATAATTTAATTAAAATTTAAAACATTTAATTAAAATATTTTTTTGTACATATTAAAGAAATATACAAGACTACAAAAGACTAAATAAATAAACATCTAATTCTTTTCATTTAAGTTAACAATACTTAATAATACACATTAAAATTCACATCTTAACTTGTAAATAAATTACACTTACACAATACACTTGACATTTGACAATATACATTTGCTATTCCTATACATTGATATGCATTACATTTACACTTTTATCGCAATTCGATTTGGTTGTAAATTATTGGACACTACATTCCTAAAGTCTCATCCCCATTTGTAAATTGGTACCCCCACTCCCGGATACTATTTGTAATAGCGTAGACTTTAAATTCTTGCAATTTACCGCTTTCCAATTATACCATGGTTAGACCTCGGGTTTGCATGCACATAAAATCAAACGCTAGATAACCTAATACAAGACAAATACACGAAATCAATACACAATCACACTTGCACCCTCTAGGGTAATCCCACATGTTGCCTTCCAAAATGGGCCATGCTTGCACGTCGAGTTTCTTTGGCAAAACAAATTCAAATGATCATAAGTCCCTCGATGACGCTTTCGAAAGTTGCCTAATCAAAATGATCATAGTCCCTTCAAGCAAATTGCCAAAGACACTTGGCACCATTGTATTCATGATCCATACGATGACCCGCGCCCGTCCCGTTAAACTTCCTAAACGCAAGATTGTCCACCAAATTCAATGGTGGAACAAAATTGTTAAAAAGGGTTGAAAACATAGAGAAAACCTTTGAGTACAATAGGGGTAGACAAAACTCTTAGTTACTTGAGATCAACTTGCAAAAACACTTGCCTTCTTTTCAAAAACCACACTTCATACACACTTTCAAACAACTCTCAAAAACATTTTGAAACATCTTTTCGAAAAGATACACACTTTTGTAAAACACTCAAACACGAGTCAAATACAACGGTTGCCTAAGACAAGGCATCTCTTCAAAAACATTTTCAAAACACACACACACACCACAATTTCAAGCAATCGAAAATCAAGGCAAGTGATCTAAAAACCGAGTAACTAAGAGCCAATGGATAACCATGGATGAAAAGGGTGCTAATACCTTCCCCTTTCATAATTTACCCCCCGAACCCACGAAATATCTCAAAAGGTTTTTGCTGTGCTTTTTTACCTTTCCTTTAGGATAAAATAAAAAGTCGGTGGCGACTCTTGCTCAACCGAACAAGTGCGAATACAAACGCAAACCTCAAGTCAGTTCTCCCACCGTATCACAACCCCCAATTCAAATTTGTACCCCCCTCCCTATATCATGTTGTAATAGTGTAGAATTTAAATTCTCGCACCTTTATGCTTTCAATTATGCCATGATTAGACTTAGTGTTTGTATGCAAAATAAAATCAACAACTAGCTTGACCTAATCCAAGATAACAAAGCATGAAAAACAAACACAATGCACACTTGCACCCCTAGGGTTTCAATCCACTTGTTGCCTTCAAAAAATGGGCCACGGTTGCATGTCAAGTACTTTGGCAAAACAAAAACAAAACAAAAGATCATAGTCCCTCGATGACGCTATCTTAGTTGCCTAAACAAAATGATCAAGTCCCTCAAGAAAATTGCCAAAAATACTTGACACTATTGCTATCATGGTCTATACAATGGCCCGCGCCTGTCCCGTAAAACATCCTAACACAAGGTTGTTCACCAAATACAATGGTGAAACAACACTGTTAAAAGGGTTAAAAACATAAGAAAGATCTTTGAGTAAAATAGGGTAGACAGACTCTTAGTTACTTGATCAAGCTTGCAAAAAACATCCTTGCTATTTTTCAAAACACACTTTACAACACAATTTCAAAACCCTACTTTCAAACTTTGAAAAATTTTCAAAAGACAAAAACACCTTTGTATACATTCAAACAAGAATCATTACAAAGGTTGCCACAACGATGGCCTCTTTTCAAAACATCTTTCCAAATCACACACAAAGCACCATTTCAAACAATTGAAAAGCAAAGCAACTGATCTAAGCAAGTAACTAAGAGCCCATGGATAACCATGGATAGAAAGGGTGCTAATACCTTCCCTTTCTATAATCTACTCCCCGAACCCAAGAAAACATCTCAAAGGTCTTTCCTGTGCTTTTTGACCTTTCTTTAGGATAAAATAAAAAGTTGGTGGCGACTCTTGCTAAACCGAAACATTTGCAAACACAAACGCAAAATCACAAGTCAGTTCTCCCGCTGTATCACAATCTACATTGCATCAAATGCTGAAATATCCAACTCAGGGGAAAATCATTAATGTCCACAGAGAAGAGGAATATATGGTCAGTCACTTAAACTCCTTCAGACACGTGGAATTGGATGGTGAATTCATTGAAACTCCATTTCAGCACTTCGAGGAAGTCTCACAAACCGTGGAAGAAACCAAGGCTGTTTCCCAAGTCCCAAAGATTACAAGACCTCCGCTAAAGATGTCTTCTCTAAAAGATGCCAAGGTAGTGATCGAAGAAGGTGGGTGTACTATTTGGGGCCAACTACCGGATATCCCATACAAGTCTGACAAATTTGGTTTGGGTTTCACTTCAGGAGCCCAAAAAGCTTTACACTGTGCTCGTGCCGGGGACCACCCTTGAAGATTAGCAACCACGAAGTCAACACAGTGGGGGATGATGATGAGGACAGCTACGACCTGGAGGAATGGATTTTCCCGATTGTCAATGGAGGACTCAACAATTGGGAAGCTAAACATTTTGTCCCAATTAATTTTATCCAACAATAATTGTCTTTAAATTTTGTCGGATCTGTAATAATTAAACAATCCAGACCTTAAAACCTTGTGTCTTACCCGAGGCACAACGGTCCATTTATAAGGGTTGTTACCTCATTTTCGTATGTCATCAATGAATCATGGACATTTTTGCATACAAACTTTGTGCTCTTTGTCTTTCTTTTTACTTTTTTATTTATTTCAAAGATAGCTATGCTCTTACACACACTCACATTTAAAATGCAGATCTACATCCATTCGGGATCCCATGGGTAACGATTCTGCTATTGCTTTCCGTGACTCTGAAAATCTAATCTACCAAGTCGAAGACGAAGGTGAGGAAGATTGTTAAGTACCAAGGGAACTTGCAAGGTTACTACAACAAGAAGAGAGGACCATATAACCCCATGAAGAACCAGTGGACACAATTAACCTAGGTACTAAAGAGGACAAGAAAGAGGTCAAGGTGGGTGCCAATCTGGAACCCAGCATCAAGAAGGTTCTGACTCAGTTGCTACATGATTATGTCTAGGTCTTTGCTTGGCCGTACGAAGACATTCCAGGATTGGATGCTCATATCGTGGTCCATCGTCTACCAACAAAAGAAGACTGCCCTCCGGTAAATCAGAAAGTCCATCGCATGCGACCAAACATGTCAGAGAAAATCAAAGCGGAAGTCATGAAACAATTCAATGCCGGATTCTTGGCCGTCACCTCCTATCCACAATGGGTCACCAATGTTGTTCCCATGCCTAAAAAGGACGTCAAAGTGAGAATGTGTGTGGACTACAGAGATTTGAATAGGGAAAGCCCTAAGGATGATTTCCCACTTCCCCATATCGATATTTTGGTTGACAATACAGTACAACATAAGGTGTTTTCCTTCATGGATGGTTTCTCAGGTTACAATCAAATCAAAATGGCGCCTGAGGACATGGAGAAAACAACCTTTGTCACACAATGGGGCACTTTCTGTTACAAGGTTATGCAATTCAGGTTGAAGAACACGGGGGAAACCTATCAGCGTGCCATGGTAGCTCTATTTAACGATATGATACATCACGAAACAGAGGTCTATATGGACGACATGATAGCCAGATCTCAAACTGAAGAGGAACATCTTGACCATATACAGAAACTCTTTGAGAGACTAAAGAAATACAAGCTAAGGTTGAACCCGAATAAATGCACATTTGGGGTGAGGTCCGGTAAACTCCTAGGCTTCTTCGTCAACGGTAAAGGTATCGAAGTAGAACCTGCCAAGGTGAAAGCAATACAAGAAATTCCTGCTCCTCATACTGAGAAGGAAGTCAGAGGATTCTTGGGACGGCTAAACTACATTTCCAGATTCATTTCTCACCTAACAGCTACTTGTGAACCAATCTTAAAGTTACTGAAGAAAGATCAAGTAGTCAAATGGAATGATGAATGCCAAACTGCCTTTGACGAGATCAAAGAGTACCTGCAAGAGCCTCCTGTTTTAAAGCCACCAGTCGAGGGAAGACCCTTGATCATGTATCTAACTATTTTGGAAAATTCAATGGGGTGTGTGATGGGGCAGCATGACGAGTATGGCCGAAAAGAGCATGCTATTTATCACCAGAGCAAAAAGTTTACCGACTATGAAACAACATATTCACTGCTCGAGAAAACTTGTTGCGCTCTGGCATGGGCTGCTCGCCGGCTAAGACAGTATATGCTGGCCCATACTACCTTATTGATATCCAAGATGGATCCAATAAAATACATATTCGAGAAGCCTGCCCTCTTTGGGAGAATAGAAAGATGGCAGATGATCCTGACGGAATATGACATTCAGTATACTACCCAAAAAGAAATAAAGGGAAGTATACTAGCCGATCACCTTGATCATCAAGCTGTGGATGACTACCAGTCCATGAAGTTCGAATTCCCAGATGAAGACATCATGATGGTAAACAACTGTGAAGTATTCAGACCATATGACGAACCTGAACAAGGATCCCGATGGACCCTGGTTTTTGATGGGGCGTCCAATGCACTCGACAATGGTATAGGTGTTGTACTCATATCCCTTGAAGGATGTCACACTCCCTTCACTGCAAGATTTTGTTTCAACTGTACACATAACATGGCAGAATACGAAGCATGCATTTTTTGTCTCAAAGCTGCCATAGATTTGGGAATCAAGTCTTAAAGTGTGTTTAGAGACTCAGTCTTGGTCATCAGTAAGATCAAAGGAGAATGGGACACTAAGCACCCTAACCTCATCCCCTACAAAGAACATGTGTTTCCGTTAATCTCACACTTTGAGAAGATTACCTTTGAGCATTTCCCGCGAGAAGAAAATCAACTAGCGGACGCGCTAGCCACAATGTCATCCATGTTTAAACTTAAATTGGATAACGAGGCTCCCCAGATCACCATTGAACGAATGGATGAACCAACTCACTGTCATGAGATTAATACTGAAGAAGTAGTGTACCGACCTTGGTTCCACGAAGTCAAGAGGTATCTCGAGGCTCAAGAGTATCTGGAAGGAGTTTCAGTCAATGATAAGAAGTTCTTAAGGAGATTCTCTGCTAAGTTCTTCATCAGTAATGGTATTCTCTACAAACGCAACCACGACTTTGTATTGCTTCGTTGCGTAGACAAGGTTGTGGCAGAAAAGATCATGGTTGATCTACATGAAGGCACTTTTGGAACCCATTCTAGTGGGCATACGATGGCAAAGAAGATCCTACGGGAAGGTTATTATTGGTCTACCATGGAAGCAGATTTCTATCAGCACTCTCGAACTTGTCATAAGTGTCAGATCTATGCTGACAAAGTGCATGTACCTCCAGTTCCTCTGAATGTCCTGACTGCTCCCTGGCCATTCGTGATGTGGGGGAATTGATATGATTGGAGAAATCAAGCCCACAACCTCTAATGGACACCGCTTTATCTTGGTGGCCATTGACTATTTCACGAAGTGGGTTGAGGCAACTTCTTTCGCTTCCGTCACCAAGAATATTGTCGCCCGGTTCATCAAATAGAATCTCATCTGTCGATATGGTATCCTAGAGAGAATCATCATAGACAATGGTATAAATCTCAACAATACTATGATCACCACACTTTGCATGCAATTCAAGATCCAACACCATAATTCTTCTCCTTACCGGTTGTGATACAGTGGCAGAACCAATTGTTTAATACTGGTTTGCATTTTGCGTTTTGTGTTTGCAAAATGTCGCGGTAAACAAGAATCGCCACCGACTTTTATTTTATCCAACAAAGGAAAAGGAAAAAAGTACAGAAAAAATCCTTTTTCGATATTTTGAGTACGGGGGTAGATTATAGAAAGGGAAGGTGTTAGCACCCTTTCTATCCATGGTTTTCCATGGGCTCTTAGGTACTTGCTCATTTTTTAAATTGCTTGTGTTTGTGTGCTTGTTTTTGAAAATGTTTTACTTCGTGATATCCCTTGTATCAGTCCTCAAGGATGTGACGAAGTTGTTTTGAAAATTTGTTTGAAAAGTGTAAGTGTGAAAAGTTTTGATTTGACCAAGTACCTACTAGCATCTACCTACTGGAAAAAAGATCGTTTCTATTCTTGTTTCCTTTAGACAATGCTACCCCACTATTAAGGAGTAGGTAGCACCGTCGTTGGAATTGTAAGGGTCAATTCGAATGGGACGTACGGTCACTAAAGCAATGTTAGGACACCTTAGTAGTAACCCTAGAGTCTTAAGATCTTTTCCGAGGCAACATTTCCGAGGCAACATTTTCGAGGCAACATTCGATCATTTTAGATGGGGGGAAACCACTAAGACACCCTATGCTTAATGATCGTTCACCGAAGACAACCGAAGTGAGAGTATACCCTAAGAGTGAATATGTGCGAGTGATTTATTTTCAAATTATTATCTTTGCACATTAGGGTTTTCTAACCATTTTAATTTTGCCATGCATTCTTGCCATACAATCCTATTAGCATACATCTAGAAAGTTAAGTATTTGCGGGAATTAAAAATGCGAGAAAATAAACCTAGCTATTACAAGGCTTCGGGGAGGGGATTAATTACATAACCAAAAATCGGGGATTTAAACAGTAAATAAAAACCCTAAATTAACTATTACAAACCCTGAACAGTTACAAAATAATGGTCAAATAATTAACAAGCGTGCGGCGAATTAAATGCGAGGCGATTAAAGTTTTGACCCTTGACTAAACCTAATTGTAATTGATTAAAGAAAAATCATTTTTTGTCATTTTTTGTTATTTGAGAAAATAATGGAATAATTGAATTAAAAGAAGGACCCTAATTACTAATTAATTTTAATTAAGAAAAATAATTAAGTTAACCTATTTTTTGTATTTTTATTTTATTTGCAAAAGGAAAACAATTAAATTAAGAATTAAACCTAATTTTTCTAGTTGATTTTAATTGTAAAAAACAAATTAAAGTTACCCTAAATTAAATTAGATTAATTAAATTAAATTTGATAAAAAATCCTAATTCTAATTTTTGTGAATTCTTGATTTTGTGATTTTATGAAAAAAATTGATTTTAAAATAAAATAAACAAATAAATTGAAAAGACTAAAGAAAAATAAGAAAATAAAAAAATTAGGAATGGGCCTGTTGTCTTACTGAAAGAGGGCGGGTATAAATTTAAATTTCCAAGCCCAAATGCTCCAAGCCCAGTCAATGTGCTGGATCAGGCGTGGACGTTGACTTGAGGAATACCATGGACCTTCATTGCTGGCACATTGGATCTGGGTAAGAGCACATCAGATGGCTGGATGTTGAGGTTGTATGGAATGCGCTTGAGGAAGTGAGACACCAGATCTGTTGATAGAAAGGAAAATAAAGAAAACACTAGGACCTGGGATCGAACCCAGGTCCTCACGCTTAAATCCAATGCCACGCTGCCAGCTGAGCTATGATGGTTAGTTGTAATTATAATAATAATAAAATATAATATAAGAAAATCAAAATAATTGATTCCAAAGCGCGTGAGATTTAAACGTCCCAATGGCTGGCTGACACACAAGCGTTTTCTTCCTGGCAACCGTCGTTTTAGAAAACAAGACTTTTACCTACAGACGTTCACTATAGGTATAACCCTGCATATTTCAAAAATGTTGTACACGCAAGATAAATGAAAGGTAATGGTACTAATCAACTCGTCTCATCCTCACGAGCATCATGGTACCTGATTCAAGTCCTAATTTTGCCTGTACAAAAAAACCCTAAAAATAACTTAGAAACCCTAGCAATGGCAACATCATGTAAAAGCATAAAAAATGCAATTAAATGGCATGGTTAGCTTGCAAACATGATGACAAACACGAATATAACAATCAAAAGTGATAATGATGCAAGAATCGTGATAATTGAATTAAAAAAATATGCCAAACCGTGTGAAGTGTAGTGCGCGTTTCTGGGTGTTTCAGGCCTTGCAAATGATTGGGACAGCTTCCTGGGACGTCCAACAATGGATTGGAATAGCTAGGATGGCATGAGAGGGCCTGTGGAGTGAAAACCGATTCATACTTTTGCCAACTTTTTCTAGTTTTGTTCTGTGCTTTTCATGACCTCTAACCCCCATTTTTTGATCTGGAATTCTTCATTATATAACCTAGAGTGCATTAGGTTAACAAACTTGGACTAAATCTTTGCATTTATCCAAGATTTGATTTGATTTTCAAGTTGTATGATATGTTCTTATTTTGAGCCAAAACATGCCTTTCTTGTATTAATTTCCCTTGGATTCGATTTGCTATTGTTTACTCAACATATCTTGATTGCTAAACTGTCAAAAAAACAAATCAAATCATATCTTTATTAATTTTCATCATTTATTTTATTTAATCCACTTTTTAATTAATGAAAAATCAAAATAAATTGAAAAAATGAAGCACATAGTGGGTGAGTGAACATTTGAGTCGTGGACCACATTATAATTGAGGTGCAAGCATAAAAAGTTGGGCCTATTTAGCAAAAAAATGCAAATTTGAGCACATTTGACTTTTGGCAATTTTACAAAAATGGTCAACTTGTCCAATCCATAACTCTCTCAATTTTGACCCTAGAGAGGTGTTCTGGGACTTTTTAGAAAGCTTAGGATGTCCTCTAAACAACCCTTTTGGTCTCATCTCAATTGAGTCTTCCATGTTCATGTATGAAGCTTTGACCCAAAAGGTGTTTTTGTTGACTTTTCTAAAGGACCTATAATGTCAAAATTCATATCTTTTTGTGAGTGGAAAACTTGGACTTGGGAGATGAATATGAATTGTAGGTAATTGCATCCTCTTCAAAATGAGCTTTGGATGGGTCATTTCTGATAAATTATGAGAAAGTTATGCTTGCTCAAACTTGAGTTGACTTTTCCTATAAAACCCTAATTTAGCAACTTTTGGGTTTTGATGAATTGTGAGCAATCCTTGAGGAATCATGATCATTCCTTGATCAAATGATGTATAATACTTCAAAATGGGGATGTTGACCAAAAATCTTGAAGTTTGACTGTATGTGGGCCACAGTTGACTTTTGACCTAGTATAGTTGATTTTCAGGCATTTAAGCAATTGATTGATCAAACTTCTTCTACAAGGCTTGAAACTTGGCATGGATGATCTTGAGAACATATTAGGACAATGGTAATAATTTGAGTCCTTTGTGGTTCACACGTCTTGATGAAGATGGAAACCCTAATTTGAGGTATACTGCCTTAAGAGAGAGTTTGTCTGGTCAACTCTTGAACTTCCTTGAGCAATTTGGGGACCTCCCTTGCCATGTGTTGAGAAATATGGGAGGCAAAATTTTAGGGTACAACAGCTGCCCCTGTTCAATCTTCTTAAACCTGAAGATGTAGATTGGCTCGTCTGCCTTTCGTGATCTGAAGGTGGAAGATGATTGAACACTAGACTGCCCAGAAATTTGCACTCGCATGAAGTGGTACTGATGGGAGATATTGAGAATGGGCTTACAGATGCCATTTGGAAGTTGAGGATTGAAGATTGTCGGAGATGGGCTTAAAGATGCCATCCAAAGAGGCATCGATCGCGTAAGAGATTCCTTTGCGAGAACCCGTATACCTGTTGTTGAGGAGGACTTCGCTGGGGAACTCTGGTCTCTGTCTTGGGAGAAATAGAGTTTTAGGAGCTTCAGTTGTCCGTTACTCTACTGGGGAATAACTCCGGTTTGGGGAAGTGGAAGTGAACCATGTATCTGGGCGGGGTATATGTTGCACCGCGACTTGCTGGAGAGATGCGAAACCAGCCGTGTTTGATCGGGTTCTGGTCTTACAGTGTTGTGGACTGCTGTCTGGGATAAGAGAGGAAGAACCTGGATAGTAAGGTTATGAGAAGGAACCTGGATAGTAGGGTTACTTAGAGATGAAAGCCTGGATAGTAGGGTTGTGAGAAGGAACCTGGATAGTAGGGTTACTTCGATATGAAAGCCTGGATAGTAGGACTGTGAGAAGGAACCTGGATAGTAGAGTTACTTTGATATGAAATCCTGGATAGTAGGGTTGTGAGAAAGAATCTGGGTAGTAGGGTTACTTCGATATGAGAGCCTGGATAGTAGGGTTTTGCGAAGGAACCTGAGTAGTAGGGTTACTTCGATATGAGAGCCTGGATAGTAGGGTTGTGAGAAGGAACCTGGATAGTAGGGTTACTTCGATATGAGAGCCTAGATAGTAGGGCTGCTTCGATATGAGAGCCTAGATAGTAGGGCTGTGAGAAGGAACCTGGATAGTAGGGTTACTTCGATATGAAAGCCTGGATGGTAGGGCTGTGAGAAGGAACCTGGATAGTAGGGTTACTTTGATATGAGAGCCTGGATAGTAGGGCTATGAGAAGGAACCTGGATAGTAGGGTTACTTCGACATGAAAGCCTGGATGGTAGGGCTGTGAGAAGGAACCTGGATAGTAGGGTTACTTCGATATGAAATCCTGGATAGTAGGGTTGTGAGAAGGAACCTGGATAGTTGTTTCGCGAAGAGTTTGGGTAAAACCGCGGCAGGAACCTGGGTAAGGTTACTTTGTGATAAGTTCATGTAAAAATTCAGAAGGAACCTGGGTAAGGTTACTTTGGGATAAGTTTGTGTAGAACTTCAGAATGAACCGGGGTAAGGTTATAAGTTTGTGTAAAACTTCAGGAGGAACCAGGGTAAGGTTACTTTTTTCACACCGATGATTACTCTGTTTAGCTTCGAGTGTTGATCATGGACCTGCTGGAAATTATTGATAATAACTGTCTTTCCTGAAAGAAATATAGGGTTAGTTATGTGCAATACATGAGATGCATTGTGTGATCGGTGGAAATAGAACTGACTGTTTTGGAATGCTGGTTCGCGAAATGTCGCGGTAAGCAAGAGTCGCCACCGTCTTTTATTTTCTCCAACAAGGAAAGGACAAAAGCACAGCAAAATTCCTTTTCGAGATGTTTCTCGATTTGGGAGGTAGATTATAGAAAGGGAAGGTGTTAGCACCCTTTCTATCTGTGGTTATCCACGGGCTCTTAGGTACTTGCTCACTATGTTTTCAAAAATCTTTTGCTTTTCTTGTGTTTGTGGGTTTTGAAAAGAGTTTTGTCTGAAAACTTCGTTTTGACTCTTGTATCTGTCCTCAAGAGTGTATGAAGTGTTGTTTGAAAACTTTTGTCAGAAAAGTGTAGGTGCGAAATGTTATTTTGTTTAGAAAGAGCAAGTATTTAAGAACCTCTACCTACTCAAAAGAAATTAAGCTGTGTAAATGTCCTTTAGACAGTACTATCCCACTATTGAGAAGTAGGTAGCATCGTCGTTGGAGTTATTCGGGTCAATTCGATTATAGGGACATGTGTGGTCACCAAAGCAATAGTAGGACGCCTTAGCGGTAACCCTAATGTCCTAGATCCTTTTTATCTAAGGCAACCGTTTCGAGGCAACTTGGATCTTTAGAAAAAAGGGCGACCTCTAAAACACCCTATACTCAATGACCACGTCGAGGCAACCAAGTGAGGCGTACCCTAAGAGTGGCATGTGCGAGTGTGTCAGGTTTCAATTAAGATTATCTTTGCACATGTTATGGCGAGCTACGGGTTGATTTTATTTTTAGAATAAGTCTTGTCATGCGTAGTTAACATACATCTAACAGTTAATAGTTTGCGGAAAGTAAATTGCGGAAAGTAAATCTACGCTATTACAAGGCGTCGGGTATTTACATCGCCAAAAGCAACCCTTGAAAAGTAATTTGCGAAAATTAAATGAAAGCGATAAAAAGTCCTATTTACGCTATTACATCCTCAGAGCAAATACATAAATATGATCAAAAATTAATATGCGCGAAAGAAAATTGAATCAGGAAAGTCCTTAGGGTTTTGACCCTTTTTGAGAAAGAATGAATTTTTGTTGTTTTATGAATTAAATTAAATTAAACCTAAAACTAATTAATAAAAAGAAATGTTTTTGAGTTTTTTAATATTTTAAGGAAAATAAAATAAATTAAAATTGTAAAGAAAACCCTAATTCTATGTTAATTTTATTTATTGTGAAAAAAGTATTGAAATTAAACTAATTAAAAGACTAAATTAATTAATTATATTTATTTACAAAAATAATAAATTAAAAGTGAAATTAATAAATAATTATGAAAATATTATATTTTATGTTTTCTGATTTTATTATGAAAAATAATTAATTTGTGAGTTAACTAAATAATTATTATTATTATTATTATTAAAAGTAAAATAATTAAATGGAAAAAATATAAAAGAATAAAAAGAAACCAGGGAGGGTGTTGGCCCATTTAGGAGGTATTTTAGAAATTCCTGGCCCATTAATCTCTCAATCCCGTTTGACTTTCTGACTCCTCCATGCGCCTGGTTGACTGGGAGTACCATGATCATTCAACCCTGACCACTGGATTTGTGACTGGAGCCATATGGCGCTTGGATGTCTGGAGGCACATGGTAAACCTGCTTTTGGAACCTGTATGTGATCATATAGGAAAAAATAGAAACAAGTGTTTTGGGGGACCTGGGATTCGAACCCAGGTCCCAACGCCTATTGGATGTTTGGCCAACCACTCCAACCAACGCGCTTCAATTGATCTTATAATAACCAACAATTAATATATTGATAAAACAAATAATATGCAATAAGACAAAACACGCGCGCCTTTTTTTTTTAACTGACCAATGATGTATCAACACCTAGTCATCTTCCTCGCTGAACCTGCAGAAACAATGTTAGATAGCAGGGGTTTTTAACCCACACTAAAAAGTGTGACGAAAAATAGCGATTAAGGCTGTGTTTTATATAAATATTTCGCGATGGTCCCTTTGTTTTCGTCTGGTCTCAACGAGTTCAATCATGGGTCTCACAAGGCTTAATTTTTCTTGTATTGTAAAGCCCCAATTTGAAAGCTTATGAACCCTAGAATTCGTCCATGGTAACTTGTGATTCTGTACACTATAATTCAATTAACTTATGCCATTAGCTTCATATGGATTCAAGCAATGCAAAACAAACAATAAATCATGTTAAATGCCCATGAAATAGCCAATACGATTCTGAAAATAAGAAGCAAACCGTGGTTCTGTTCTTAGTGATTCTTTGAGCTTCAGCGTGTGATTTCAATTGTAAATCATTCCTGACACTTCCAGCAACGTGTTTGAATCAATATAATGCCTTGAATTGGCTTGGAACACAAGAATCAGTTTTGACTTTTCTTTGAATTTTCTTGAATTGGTTATGGCTTTTTCTGAAGCTCTCTCACGTGTGCATGATCAGGGTTTGCTTGTGTATTTATAGAGGAATGGAATTAGGTCAGAATCTTGCACAAAAATCCATTGGAATGATGATTGAATATTTGATTGGAAATCACATATTTTTGAATCTTCATGATTGGAAAAAGTTTCCAAATTTGGAGATATTGCATCTTTGACTTGGTGCACGAAATTTCCAGCCTTTTTAGGTCATACTTGCTTCACAAAAAGATTGAAAAATCAAATCTTTGTATTTTCCTACAATTTAAATTAATTAAATGAATTAATATTGATTAAAAATCCAATTAATTAATAAAAATAAGAAAATAAATTCAATTAAGCTTGATGGGTCGTGCGTAGGCCATGGATGAAGTTTCAAGAAGATATTTGAGGCCCATTAGCAAAAACAAGGTGTTTTGTGCAAAGTTGACTTTTGCAAATTCACAAAAATTTCCCAACTTCTCCAATGCATATCTTGCTCAATTTTGATTATATGAACATGTTCTTGGACATTTTGGAAAGGTCTTGAAGTCCTATAACCAATGCCTCTGGTCCCATGTCATTTGGATTTACCAATATCATGTTATGGTCTTTGACTTAAAGTGCATTTTTGTTGACTTTTGAATTTGACCTATAATGTAGAAATTGATAACTTCTTGTGAGAGCATTTCTTGGACTTGAAATGTGTATATGGTTTGTAGGAAGTTGCATCTCTTTCAAAATGAGAATTGGATGGGATTTTTCTGATGAACCATGAAAAAGTTATGCCCTGGTCAAGATACAGTTGACTTTTCTACTGTCCAAAAATAGTAACTTTTTGCATCTTGATGATTTTTGAGCCATTCTTGTGGAATCATGATCAAGACTTGATCAAATGATGATTGTGAGCTCAAAATAAGATGTTGACCAAAAATTCTGACTTTTGACTGTAAAATGACCATTTTGCCCTTGCAGTTGACTGTAGATCAAATGAGGCTTTTGACTGTGCAAATTGACACTGTCAGTCTTGAAACTTGGCATGTAGGTGCTTGAGGATGTATATAGGCCTATGAGACTATATTGAACCATTGAAAACCCCAAATTCCTTGAAAGAACCAAAACCCTAATTTGGTTGTCTTAGGAGAAGGTTTGACTGTGCAACCTCTTGAGAAATCTTGAACAATTTGAAGATCATTCTTGACAAATCTTGAGGAATATGGGAGTGAAAATTTTGGGGTACAACAGTTGCCCCTGTTCAATCTTCTTAGACCTGAGGATGTAGATTGGCTTGCGTGCCTTTCGTGATCCGAAGGTGGAAGATGATTGAACACTAGAGTGCCCAGAAATTTGCACTCGCATGGTGTAGTATCAGCAATGTGATGTCGGGAATGGGCTTACAGATGCCATTTGGAGAGATGATGGATAGGAGGATGGGCTTATAGATGCCACATGGAGATTGTTGGTTGAATTGCAACTTCGTAAGTTGAAAGAAGGAACCTGTGTAGGGTTTCCTGACGATGAGTCCATGTAAACTGCATCTTTGAAGGAAGGAAACCTGTGTAGGGTTGACTGATGATCAGTGTTGTACCCCAAAATTTGCCCTCGCATTTTTCCTCAAGAAATAACAACTTCAGGCGTCTCCTGATTTTTCAAACTGGCTCAAAGATCGGTCAAACAGACTTTTCTCGTCAGTCAGACACAATTAGGGTTTTACTGATTTCCAGGGTTCTAGAATGTTTCAAACAGTTAGTTTAGGGTTTTGGTTGATTTTGGCTCAACTTCGATCAGGCGAACGCTTCTTTGGAATTTAATCAGGAATTAGGGTTGTTCATGCGCGGTTCTTCAGAAAGATTTAATTCTACGATGCTTTGCAAGTTATTCCGAGATTTGGTTTGAATTCGCATTGTTTGACTTAATCAGTAAAAGAATGCATTTGGATTGAATTCACGTTTTGTTTGATTGAACCAGTCAAAGGATACATTCAGTTTGGATTTGCAGTGTTTGGTAAAAAATCAGTAAAAAGGGGAATGCGTCTGATCAGTTATTGTGTTTGACTGTGCTTTGCTTTGGATGTTGGAAGCGCCAAGTTTATTATTTTGATCAACGTTGAATCAATGTTTAGTTAATTATTTATTACTCTAAAGATTAAATAGCTGGAATTTAATTTTCAGTTATTTTAATTTAAAGAACTATAAATAATAAATAAATAATTGAAAAAGGAGGAAAAAGAATTAATTGGATAAAGAAACTTTTATTGATTTTTTAAATTAATTGTACAATTGTTTTGTTGTTTACAACAATGATTTTACATTTATTTAAATTTAAATTAAAGTAAAACTATCCTATTTTTTCTAAGTATTCCTAAGTCTCTAATTCTTCATTCTTCATTTAGTGATACCCCTCTCCATTCAATTTTTTATCTGCAAAAGAAAGGAAGAAAAGTTAGAAACATATAAATTGTATTAAAGAGACAGATAAAAAAGAGTTCATCATTAAGGGCAACTGATTGGGATCAGTTAACCCTCTCTGCAAATCACGGGATTTCTCCCGGTTCACAAAGAGGGACGAATATTTATTTGCTAGACTTTGAATGCACAAATTTAAGAATGCACAAGTCAAATTGTCAAACTTCATAGTTCAAATCTCAAACAGCATGTTGCAAAGTCCAAATCAAACTAAAAGTCCAAATTCAAACTTTCTGCCAAAGTACAAAATACTGTCACAAGGCTACCAAAGCTGTCAAAAAGAAGATTTGGCAAGATATCAAAAGATACAAAAGTACAAGAAGCTGTCAAAAGAAGAGATAAAATGCAGAGAAAGCATGATATGCAAGCAACATAATTCTTCATCATTTCCCAAGAGTTGCCCTTTCAGAAAAAAAAGTACAATGCAAACATATTTTAATATATTGACTGTACTGGAGAGAGAAGGAAGAGAAAAAAGAAAGCAGGTTTACAAGGCTTTAGGCAGGAAGAGAAATATAAAACAAACTGAACACAGTACAATAGAACAGGAGGAGGAGGCAAACCAATACACACAAAAATATACAAAACTGCATAAGCCTCCAGTCTCAAAAACCTTAAACCTATTTGTTTACAGGCATAAGAACCAAAGGCCAAACCTGCTGAGAAAAGGCCAAACCCTGCTGAAGCAAGATAGTTTCAAACCTACACCACAAGCCTGAACTGATATCAAGCCTCACAACAAACCTGCCTATCATAAAACCAAAAGATAAACTCAACAAGCAAAAGTCCATTAACCTGCTAGAAACCTCCCAATCCATTAACCTGCTAAAACCTGTCCAGCTCAAAACAAAAACAAAATGATCCAAACACAAAAGCCAACACAAACTTGTAAGCTCTAAAACCATCATCAAACCCTAATCTGCCCAAGCCTTACCTGCCTGAACTGTAAAAGCCTAAAGATCCAAAAACCATACAAGCAATAGCCCAAACTCAGTAAACTTGTGCCTCATACCTGCCTAAGCATAAACCTGTCAAATAATCCAGGCCACAACCTAAAAACCTGTCAAGGCCTAACCTGAAGCAGAACCCCCAGCATAACCAATATAACCACAAGCATAACAACCAAAGGCTTAAAAACCCCAACCTGCTAAGCCTCACAAAAACCAGTAAAAGGCCACAAGTTCACCCAACCTGTAAACCTTGCAAGTCTCAAACCTTACCATACAAACTGTCAAACCCCAAACTGAGGCCACTCAAACATAAACAAGCATACCAATTTCCAAACCCACAAAAGGCCTCAGAAAAGTCTTCATCATAGGCCAAATTACAAAATAGGCAAAGTCAGAAACAAGGTATCAACCATCATCAATTCAATAAGGCAACTCAGTGTCAAACACAGGGCCCTCAGAAGAGTCATCACAGGGCAGTAAAAAAAGGGGCAAGCATACAGAGGTGTCAAGGCAACGAGGCAGTTGAAGAAGATAAAGAAGCAAAGCATACAAAGGCATCATACAACAGTCAAGCAAGGCATCAATCTCAGCATACAACAAGTATTCCAAAAGGCCACTCAGAGACGAGTAAAAGAAGCATATTCAAGCGTATAGAAGCATACAATGAGGCAACGAAGAAGAAAGAAGTGAATATCAAAAGGTTTTCAATATCATCACAAAACCCTAAAATGGCAAAAAGATAAAGAGTACCAGGAAGTCCATAAGTCCATCATCATCGAACCTCCGCCCTCCGGCCATCCTCAGTGCCTCCGGTCCGCCTCATCTCCATCTCCCAAAAGCCTAAGGTATAAACCCTTTCCCTTCTTTTTTTCGCTCACAGAAACGACAATAAAACACAAAATCAGATTCATTAATCAAAGAATCATGACAAGCAAAGACAGAAATTAGAAAGAACCCTAAAAGTGTCCAAAAACTCGTTACCTCTCTTGCCATCTTTAACTGAACAACTGTGAGGAGATGAGGACAGAAGCGGCACCCGGTAGTCGAAGGTTGGAGGGGATCAATGGCCCTGGATTTGAGAGATGAAGGAAACGAACGAAGAAGATGAAGATGAAAACGCCGCCTCTGCCTCAACAAAACCCTAAGCGTTATCCCAACTGAAAACAATAATCAAAACCCTAAAACATTTGTCAAATTTGATGGGCCTTGCCCTTTCTCCAGCGCCTAAGCCCCAACGTGTCCTAAATGGCACCCCCCCCCTTTCTCTTCCAATTCTGACTAAGCCCTAAAACTTTTTGGCCCATTCATCTTTTTGTTATTCTTACCATTTCACTTTTTTTTAAACATAATCTAGTACATTTTATACTAAAATTATCTTTTATTTAGTTATATTAAAAAGGACATACAAATACTAGATTAATAGATTAAATTTTTTTTAAACAAATCTTTTATACAAATTTCACTATTTGATACATTTTAAAGCATAAATAATAATTTTCCTAAAAAAAATGGACATTTTGTATTTAACTTAGATTTTATAAAATACCTAATTTAATTAAAACTTAAAACATTTAATTAATATTCTTTTTGTACATAAATACATAGTTACATAATTTTTCTTTTAAGACAAATATTTTCCTTTTTTCAAGATATCATTTTGTACATAATCAAGACAAAATACTCCTTTTTTTTATATACACATAATTTAATTAAAATTTAAAACATTTAATTAAAACATTCTTTTTGTACATATTAAAGAAATATACAAGATTACAAAGGACAAAATAAATAAATATTTAATTTCTTTCTTTAAGTTAACCATACCTTAATGATACATTAATTTCACATTTTTGCACCTGTAAATAATTACATACATGAACATATACACTTACACAATATACTTACGTTTGATACATTATACATTTGCTCATTTTGTATATTCGTTACATTTACATTTGATCGCAAATTCGATTTGGTTGTAACTTATTGGACACTACATTCCTAAAGTCTCATCCCCATTTGTAAATTTGTACCCCCACTCCCGGATACTATTTGTAATAGCGTAGACTTTAAATTCTTGCAATTTACCGCTTTCAATTATACCATGGTTAGACCTAGGGTTTGCATGTACATAAAATCAAACGCTAGATAACCTAATACATGAAATCAATACACAATCACACTTGCACCCCCTAGGGTAATCCCACACGTTGCCTTCCAAAATGGGCCATGCTTGCACGTCGAGTTTCTTTGGCAAAACAAATTCAAATGATCATAAGTCCCTCGATGACGCTTTCGAAAGTTGCCTAAATGGAATGATCATAGTCCCTTTAAAGCAAATTGCCAAAGACACTTGGCACCATTGCATTTATGGTCCATACGATGACCCGCACCCGTCCCGTCAAACATCCTAAACGCAAGATTGTCCACCAAATTCAATGGTGGAACAAAATTGTTAAAAAAGGGTTGAAAACATAGAGAAAACCTTTGAGTACAATAGGGGTAGACAAAACTCTTAAGTTACTTGAGATCAACTTGCAAAAACACTTGCCTTCTTTTCAAAAACCACATTTCATACACACTTTCAAACAAACCCTCAAAAACATTTGAAACATCTTTTCGAAAAGATCCACACTTTTGTAAAACACTCAAACACGAGTCGAATACATTGGTTGCCTAAGACAAGGCATCTCTTCAAAAACATTTTTCAAAATACACACACACACCACAATTTCAAGCAATCGAAAATCAAGGCAAGTGATATAAAAACCAAGTAACTAAGAGCCCATGGATAACCATGGATGAAAAGGGTGCTAATACCTTACCTTTTTCATAATCTACCCCCCGAACCCACGAAATATCTCAAAAGGTTTTTGCTGTGCTTTCTTAACCTTTCCTTTAGGATAAAATAAAAGTCGGTGGCGACTCTTGCTCAACCGAACAAGTGCGAATACAAACGCAAAACTCATAGTCAGTTTTCCCACCGTATCACAATGAGCCTGTGTGAAACTGCATCTTTGAAGGAAGGAAACCTGTGTAGGGTTGACTGATGATGAGCCTGTGTGAAACTGCATCTGGAATTGAGAAGGAAACCTGTGTAGGGTTTCTTGATGACGAGTCCATGTAAAACTACGTATTTGGAAAGAGAGAACCTGTGTAGGGTTTCTTGATGACGAGTCCGTGTAAAACTACATCTGGAGTTGAGAAGGAAACCTTTGTAGGGTTTTTTGATGACGAGTCCGTGTAAAACTGCATCTTTGGAAAGAGAGAACCTGTGTAGGGTTGTTTCGGGATAAGTTTATGTGAAACTTCTGGATGAACCGGAGTAAGGTTATTTTAAGATAAGTTCGTGTGAAACTTCAGGAGGAACCGGGGTAAGGTTACTGTGAGATAAGTTCGTGTAAAACTTTTGGATGAACCGGGGTAAGGTTACTTTGAGATAAGTTCGTTTAAAACTTCTGGGTGAACCGGGGTAAGGTTACTTTGAGATAAGTTCGTGTAAAACTTCATCTGAAATTGAGAAGGAACCGGTGTAGGGTTTCCTGGTGATGAGTCAGTGTAAAACTTCATCTGAAATTGAGAAGGAACCGGTGTAGGGTCGCCTGATGATGAGTCCTTGTAAAACTTCATCTGAAATTGAGAAGGAACCGGTGTAGGGTCGCTTGATGATGAGTCCGTGTAAAACTTCATCTTGGAAGGAAGGAACCTGTGTAGGGTTGCCTGACGATGAGTCCGTGTAAAACTTCATCTGAGAAAGAAAGTCTTCCTGGCTTGTTAGAGGTATTGATCTTCAATCTCTTCATGTAGATAATTTCCTGGCTGGTTTCAGGTATTAACCTACAATCAGTCGTCCACAGAATTTTCATGGCTTGTTACAGGTATTAAACTGGGACTTGAAAAGGTTGATGGTAGCCATCTGTTGATTGACTTTTTCCTTAAAAAGGTAAACGTTAGCTGTACGCAATGTCATGATGTATGAAATGCATGATGTCATGATGTTCTCAAAAATAAACGAGATCGTGTCGTATGCACTTTATCATGTATGTAAATAGGAGGTATGAAATGTGAAATGTTTATGAATGTTTTTTTGTCTGGGAAAATAAATCTTGGAGCTGTTGGAGAATAGAGTTGAGTTCTTCGTTTCCGCTGGGGATGATGAACGAAGATGATTGTGAGAATAAACTTGCAGGAGAAAAGAACTCCGTTGGGGAATAAACTGGTGAAGATATTGCTCTGCGGGGAATTACTCTGTGGGAAGAGATATTATGCTGAGATTTTAACGATAACTCCGCTGGGGATTCCGTTGATAAACTCTGTTGGGGATAGAAGATGGACTCCGCTGGAGGAATAGAAAGAACTTTGCTGGGGATGATATTTCTGTTGCGACTTGCTGAGGATAACCCAGTTAGGCTCTGGTGGGGATAACCTCTGAATATGGATGGGGAGAGATATTTGTACTCTGCAGGGGACAAGCTTCCAGAATCTACTGGGTAAGATGATTCAACTCTGGCGGGGAAACTTTTTCGACTGCGCTGGGAAATGGCTCCACTGGGGGTATCCTGTATTCCACTGGGGAACATTCTTATACTCTGTCGAGGAATATTAAGACTGCCGGGGATGCTTGCTGAGGAATATCTGTATACTCTACTAAGGAATATTAAGATCTTCTGGGGATACCCAACTTTTTCAGGACTGATAGTAGACCAACTCTGCTTGGGGGAGAGTATTGCTGACTTGCTGGGGATGCTGTGCCTTTTTAGGGCTGATGGGAGACCAACTCTGCTTGGGGAGAGTATTGTTGAATCTTGTCTTACTCTTGGGGAGTGAAGGTATTTTGGTCAAATTCTTCAACCGAACCTACCTTTGTACCTGGTGAACAGAGCAGCTGTACAGTTCAGACCATTCTTATTACCCCAGTTTCTGTGGGAGAAGAAGGCCTATGAGGTGCTTGATAACTGCCGATTGACAAATCTTCTTCTGGTAGGCAAGTGACGAGATGACGGGACATAGTCGTACGCTTTTGATCCCTAACTTTTGCCTGGACCGCCCTTTCGGGTTTTCAGTCCATCGGGATACCCCTTTTTTGCCCAAGCCGCCTTTTCAGGTTTTCGAATTGCCGGGTGTACAGATTTTTCATTTTCATCCGTTATTTTTGCCCGAACCCTTTTGGTTCGCCGGGAAGCCCTTATTTTTGCCTAGTCCAGTCGACCTAGCGGGTCTTTGATTATGTGTAGTATTTTTTCGACTATGTCCACGTTCTCAGAGCGCATGGAGTTGTCACTGTCGGTAGTGTTGTGTTGCCATACTACCAGAAGATATCTGATCATGCAAGATTCGCTGCTGGAATTCACGTCCAATGCCCCAAGTGACTCAGGCAGAGATTTGCCCCTGGCTTTTTGGCATCTTGAGAGATTCCTTGAATCTTGACTTGACTGCCCTAGATGATGGACAATGATCATGCCGTGCCCCTTGATTGGAAGTGTTTTTCCACTTGACGTGATCCTTTTTATTAAAAAGGTTTTTGTCCACAAGATATTCATCGTGCGAATTTCTCTGCTGTTCGAACAAATAGTCATATGCAAACAATTTTATTTTAAGAATGCAAAGCTCATGTCTGTCTTGAAGTTTTTGAAAATGCATTTTCAGTAAAACAAGCAATTTTTGTAAAACGTGATGTCAACTCAAGATTTTACGGCGAGCCCTACAGGAGTCTGGATACCTTTTGTAACAGTATGCTTTCGAACTAACCCATGCTTCAGCTAGGACTTTTAAGGGGTTATAACGTGGCTTGGTTCACGGTTTAAGAAACAAAGGATAAAGGCTCAAAATTTATTTATACCCACCCGTTCTTCGTGATGTTCTTCAAACCTAAACTCAGCTAATCGTGCGTTAGATCTTGTTTGAGTCTTTGCTTTGGTATACCAGTAATGGTTCGGATACTGATAGTTTATTTCGAATAGGCAGTCATTTCTTTTTGTTGAGGGTTTGTAGGACCTCTTTCTTTTTGATTTCGTTATCCCTGTCTTTTTGCCTGAACTGTTTCTTTTGTGATTACAGTCAGCGGGATGCCCCAGTTTTTTTTGTAAGTCTCCTTCATAGGTTTTGACTTATTGGGCTTTTGTTTTTGAAAGATGACGACTGCCTGTCTTGACGATTATAGGGAACCATCACTGTCTTTTTGTCTCGGAAGGACTTCTTTGATGTCATCCATTGTGCACCTGGATCAACTGAGAAAGCTACCCTGCCCCAGGTTATGATTAAGGGTTTTAATTTTTGAAAAGAAAAACTCCAACTTCTTTGGCTCAAAGGGGTTGACTAGGGGTTATCTTCCTTATAACTCCACTGTTTAGGATTTGAAACAATGCATGTACCTCATCAGCGGGGTCTGTTCAAAAGCATATTGTAAAGATTGTGGTATCATTTTCGTCATCCTCCCTCAAGAGGCTTAGAATTTTTTAATCGAGAGTTGAACATCAAAAATGAAAGCAATTTTAAGCATAGTGAACACAATTACTTCAAAACAGACATGTAATGCATTAATGAAATAAGAGAGTTTGACATGATAATTGTTTGAATAAGCAAAGAAAAATACAATATCAGAATTCAAATGAACAAAAGTCTCTCAATCCTAGCCATGCTTTGGCAAGGGAGCAGTGATCACATTGGGAGTCTCAGAAGGCTCGAATTTGATCTCTTTAGCATCAATCATATTCTGAATCTTGTATTTCAGCGCCCAACAATCGTCAGTATCGTGCCCCGGGCTACCGAAATGATAAACACACCTCGCATCTGGGTTGTAGTTTGGAGAAGAAGTCTTGGGGTTCGAAGGAGGGTTTATCACCGCAATCAGGTTCATCTTCAACATGTGCTGCAATGCTTATGACAGTGGCATATTGATGTTGGTGAACTATCTTTTAGGCTCGTCTGGCCTTCGCTGATTTCCCTTTTGCTGTTGTCGGCGTGTCGCAGAACCAGAGATCATGACTGCCCCTACGTGTTGGTCACGACGACTCTTTTGACTGTACGCAGCATTGGACTCTTTCTTCCCACTGTAAGGTTTTTTATGAGCATCAGAAGGTGTGGCCTCTTGAATCTTCCCAACCTTGATACCAGCTTCAATTCTCTCCCCAGTCAAGATAAGGTCTGTAAACCCGGCTGAAGAGTTTCCAATCAAATGGTTAAAGAACGGACCAGACAGGGTCCCCAAGAACATATCCACAAGCTCACGGTCAGTTAAAGGTGGCTGCACCCTTCCAGCAAGGTCTCTCGATTTCTGAGCATATTCTTTGAATCCTTCGCCCGTCCCTAGTGACATACCCTGGAGTTGGGTACGCGTAGGAGCGAGGTCGGAATTATACTGATACTGCTTATAGAACGCAGTAGCCAAGTCTTCCCAGTTGCGGATACTGGCTCCATCCAGCTGATAGAACCACTCGAGTTGAGTCCCTAAAAGACTGTTCTGGAAGAAATGGATCCACAAATTCTTGTCAGCTGTGTAAGGTTGGATCTTCCTTACATAAGATCGGAGGTGCAGCTTTGGGCAAGAGGCTCCGTCATATTTGGCAAAAGCAGGTGCCTTGAACTTGTGGGGAATCACCACCCCAGAGGATAAGCCTAGGTCTCCAAAGTCCAACCCGGGCACATTTTGAATCTCCATAGCACTTAAGCGGTCCTCCAGCTGTTTGTACCTATCCTCAGCAGGAGGATACTGCTCTTTATCATAATCCGTCTCATTTTCGGAGACCACGGGACTAGGAACCCTTCTCTCTTGGGGACTGTGTTTTCCTACAGATGAGGTAGTCAGCTCAGCCTCATTCTGCAGTCCATTCCCAAATCTGCGTCCAGTGTTAAACAAGATGGTCCTCTTCTTCTTCTTCTTCTTTTCCTTCAGAATCAGAGTCTTCAAATCCTGTTGAGCCTGGGCTAGGCTCATAACCAACTCTTGGAACTGGGCATTCTGGGCCTGGAGGGCCTTGATAGCTTGTTCAGTGGAAGGTTCAGTAGACATGATGATTGCTGAAATAAACAGCGAAGAAAATAAGAGACCTGTAGAAAGGGTACCTGTAATGCAATGATATGTATGATATGCATGCAATGTTTTCAAGGATCTCGCAGGGTAAATAGAGAAACTTGTTAGAATTTGAATCCGGTAGCTTGATTGAAGGAACTTCATGTTGTTGAGAGTCCTTCTTCAAGAGTTAGGCTCATCATATCGAGTGGGTCATAGCCCCTGACTCAAGTTATCGTGTTTCAAACAACCTTGGCTAGAGGAAAATAAATCCCCTTTGCCTTTTGCTAGACAGTTGGTTCATCATGACCTGCATCACAAACCCTTGAGATCCTTGAAATGGGTTAGTCCTTATGCAGGATGTATGAAATGTTATGATGTTATGATGTTATGATGTTATGATGTCATGGTAAAGACACACCACAAGTATTCACAAAAGTCAAACATGGCAACGCACACAAGTCACACAAGACAACCCTTAGAATATAGGCCAGCATGAAGTTTAGGTACTACCCTCTTTCAGTTTCAGTTGGTTAAGACCTATCCTAAAAATAGTAACCGGGTTCTAGAGGATCTCAATATCACTAACTACCCTCGATCGGTCATAACTCCAGCTTAGCAATCTTTTCTTGCGGCTGGAACCATCGCGAGAGTTTAGCCTCAATGAGTGTAGCATACTGCTACTGTTCTATGGCCAAGTTGGTCAATTTAAGGTGCTAAGGTCAGTTGGTGCTTAACGACTCCTCAGAAGACCCATATTCTCCTCATTCAAACACAAGGGATATCGGTACAGACCAAGGTCTCACACCAACGTAGCTACTGCTTCACCCGTGTCGGTCTACGCCGGACAGGTCCCTCACAGTTTATTGCTACTTACCTAAAGGGTATTCCCCAGATCCGGGTTAGGATCTATGAAACTCCAATACAAGCCCACAAATATAAATCATACAAAGCATGCAATTGAAAACATAGAATGATCTAATCCTAAGCTACACCTCACTTATTAATTAGTCCCCAGCAGAGTCGCCAGTTCTGTGATCAGTGGAAATAGAACTGACTGTTTTGGAATGCTGGTTCGCGAAATGTCGCGGTAAGCAAGAGTCGCCACCGTCTTTTATTTTCTCCAACAAGGAAAGGACAAAAGCACAACAAAATTACTTTTCGAGATGTTTCTCGGTTCGGGAGGTAGATTATAGAAAGGGAAGGTGTTAGCACCCTTTCTATCAGTGGTTATCCACGGGCTCTTAGGTACTTGCTCATTATGTTTTCAAAAATGTTTTGTTTTTCTTGTGTTTGTGGGTTTTGAAAAGAGTTTTGTCTGAAATTTTCGTTTTGACTCTTGTATCTATCCTCAAGAGTGTATGAAGTGTTGTTTGAAAACTTTTTTCAGAAAAGTGTAGGTGCGAAAAGTTGTTTTGTTTTGAAAGAGCAAGTATCTAAGAACCTCTACCTACTCAAAAGAAATTAATCTGTGTAAATGTCCTTTAGACAGTACTATCCCACTATTGAGAAGTAGGTAGCACCGTCGTTGGAGTTATTCGGGTCAATTCGATTATAGGGACATGTGTGGTCACCAAAGCAATAGTAGGACGCCTTAGCGGTAACCCTAATGTCCTAGATCCTTTTTATCTGAGGCAACCGTTTCGAGGAAACTTGGATCTTTAGACAAAAGGGCGACCTCTAAAACACCCTATACTCAATGACCACGTCGAGGAAACCAAGTGAGGCGTACCCTAAGAGTGGCATGTGCGAGTGTGTCAGGTTTCAATTAAGATTATCTTTGCACATGTTATGGCGAGCTACGGGTTGATTTTATTTTCAGAATAAGTCTTGTCATGCATAGTTAACATACATCTAACAGTTAATAGTTTGCGGAAAGTAAATCTACGCTATTACAAGGCGTCGGGTATTTACATCTCCAAAAGCAACCCTTGAAAAGTAATTTGTGAATATTAAATGAAAGCGATAAAAAGTCCTAATTACGCTATTACATCCTCGGAGCAAATACATAAATATGATCAAAAATTAATATGCGCGAAAGAAAATTGAATCGGGAAAGTCCTTAGGGTTTTGACCCTTTTTGAGAAAGAATGAATTTTTGTTGTTTTATGAATTAAATTAAATTAAACCTAAAACTAATTAATAAAAAGAAATGTTTTTGAGTTTTTTTAATGTTTTAAGGAAAATAAAAGAAATTAAAATTGTCAAGAAAACCCTAATTCTATGTTAATTTTATTTATTGTGAAAAAAGTATTGAAATTAAACTAATTAAAAGACTAAATTAATTAATTATATTTATTTACAAAAATAATAAATTAAAAGTGAAATTAATAAATAATTATGAAAATATTATATTTTATGTTTTCTGATTTTATTATGAAAAATAATTAATTTGTGAGTTAACTAAATAATTATTATTATTATTATTAAAAGTAAAATAATTAAATGGAAAAAATATAAAAGAATAAAAAGAAACCAGGGAGGGTGTTGGCCCATTTAGGATGTATTTTAGAAATTCCTGGCCCATTAATCTCTCAAGCCCGTTTGACTTTCTGACTCCTCCATGCGCCTGGTTGACTGGGAGTACCATGATCATTCAACCCTGACCACTGGATTTGTGACTGGAGCCATATGGCGCTTGGATGTCTGGAGGCACGTGGTAAACCTGCTTTTGGAACCTGCATGTGATCATATATGAAAAAATAGAAACAAGTGTTTTGGGGGACCTGGGATTCGAACCCAGGTCCCAACGCCTATTGGATGCTTGGCCAACCACTCCAACCAACGCGCTTCAATTGATCTTATAATAGCCAACAATTAATATATTGATAAAACAGATAATATGCAATAAGACAAAACACGCGCGCCTTTTTTTTTGAACTGACCAATGATGTATCAACACCTATTCATCTTCCTCGCTGAACCTGCAGAAACAATGTTAGATAGCGGGGGTTTTTAACCCCCACTAAACAGTGTGACGAAAAATAGCGATTAGGGCTATGTTTTATATAAATATTTCGCGATGGTCCCTTTGTTTTCGTCTGGTCTCAACGAGTTCAATCATGGGTCTCACAAGGCTTAATTATACTTGTTTTGTAAAGCCCCAATTTGAAAGCTTATGAACCCTAGAATTCGTCCATGGTAACTTGTGATTCTGTACACTATAATTCAATTAACTTATGCCATTAGCTTCATATGGATTCAAGCAATGCAAAACAAACAATAAATCATGTTAAATGCGCATGAAATAGCCAATACAATTCTGAAAATAAGAAGCAAACCGTGGTTCTGTTCTTAGTGATTCTTTGAGCTTCAGCGTGTGATTTCAATTGTAAATCATTCCTGACACTTCCAGCAACGTGTTTGAATCAATATAAGGCCTTGAATTGGCTTGGAACACAAGAATCAGTTTTGACTTTTCTTTGAATTTTCTTGAATTGGTTATGGCTTTTTCTGCAGCTCTCTCACGTGTGCATGATCAGGGTTTGCTTGTGTATTTATAGAGGAATGGAATTAGGTCAGGATCTTGCACAAAAATCCATTGGAATGATGATTGAATATTTGATTGGAAATCACATATTTTTGAATCTTCATGATTGGAAAAAGTTGCCAAATTTGGAGATATTGCATCTTTGACTTGGTGTACGAAATTGCCAGCCTTTTTAGGTCATACTTGCTTCACAAAAAGATTTAAAAATCAAATCTTTGTATTTTCCTACAATTTAAATTAATTAAATGAATTAATATTGATTAAAAATCCAATTAATTAATAAAAATAAGAAAATAAATTCAATTAAGCTTGATGGGTCGTTCATAGGCCATGGATGAAGTTTCAAGAAGAGATTTGAGGCCCATTAGCAAAAACACGGTGTTTTGTGCAAAGTTGACTTTTGCAAATTCACAAAAATTTCCCAACTTCTCCAATGCATATCTTGCTCAATTTTGATCATATGAACATGTTCTTGGACATTTTGGAATGGTCTTGAAGTCCTCTAACCAATGCATTTGGTCCCATGTCATTTGGATTTACCAATCTCAAGTTATGGTCTTTGACTTAAAGTGCATTTTTGTTGACTTTTGAATTTGACCTATAATGTAGAAATTGATAACTTCTTGTGAGAGCATTTCTTGGACTTGAAATGTGAAGATGGATTGTAGGAAATTGCATCCCCTTCAAAATGAGCATTGGATGGGATTTTTCTGTGAACCATGAAAAAGTTATGGCCTGGTCAAGATACAATTGATTTTTCTACTATCCAAAAATAGTAACTTTTTGCATCTTGATGATTTTTGAGCCATTCTTGTGGAATCATGATCAAGACTTGATAAAATGATGATTGTGAGCTCAAAATATGATTTTGACCAAAAATTCTGACTTTTGACTGTAAAATGACCATTTTGCCCTCGCAGTTGACTGTAGATCAAATGAGGCTTTTGACTGTGCAAATTGACACTGTGAGTCTTGAAACTTGGCATGTAGGTGCTTGAGGATGTATATAGGCCTATGAGACTAGATTGAACCATTGAAAACCCCAAATTCCTTGAAAGAACCAAAACCCTAATTTGGTTGTCTTAGGAGAAGGTTTGACTGTACAACCTCTTGAGAAATCTTGAACAATTTGAAGATCATTCTTGACAAATCTTGAGGAATATGGGAGGGCAAATTTTAGGGTACAACACATTGTAATGAGGTTATAGAAATAACTGAGATTGTGTTATATTTAATGTATGCATATGTCATGATGTATGAACATGAAATGCTGACATAATAATCTGAGTCCGAGAAAATAAATCTCTGACTGCTGTTTGGGGAGTATGAGAAATTATATTCTTGAATGCTGTAAAAAACCATAGTTCCTCTACATCTGTTGGGGATGGTGAACAAAGATGACTAACTGGGGATTCACATCCATTTGGCTAGTGGATATTCTGCCGGAAGAGACCCTATTTGCGGATAACTCTACGGGGAATAACTCTGTTGGAGAGGAGATACTTTGTTGACAAATCTGCTAATTTGGAGAAATGAACTCAGCTGGGGATGAATTTTCGTTGCTGGTGATCATGAATTTTGTTGGAGATTAAATTTCTACTTGTGAGAAAAACTAACTCTGCTTGGGGAAAAATTTACTGACTCACTCGCAATTGTGAACCTCGGTTGGGGAGAGTTATATCCTGTTCGGGAAGGCTAAAATTAATGTCTTTGGATACTTTTTACTCTATGGGGAGTGTATGTACCGTTACTCATGTTCTCAAGCTGGCTTTATCCCGGAACCTAATGGGCAGAGTAACTGTGAGGTTTGGTACTTCTTGTTTTCCCTATTTCTAGAATTACGAGTAATCGTCTTTTGTTTCTTATGTAAATCCTTATGAGCAGCAATCATTTTCCAATGCATATATCAAAAATAAACCATTGGACGTTCTTGCGAAACAAAACAGAAAAAATAAAAAGAAACAACTTGAAGTTTCGTAAAATGACTTGTATTGATTTTGAAATTGGCCTGTAATAGGCATTTTGTACATAGAGGCTGACGTCCTAGTAAGAGAATGCCGCCGAAAGAAATTAGAATTTGTGTAAAAGAAATAAAAAAAACTATGTTAAATAACCCCATTGGGTTCCAACTTTGCTATTTCCTTTATATCTTCAAGCATCTCATCACTTTGCTGCTTGGTTGAAGGTGGATTAGATTGATTGGCATCGTCGGATCTTGATAGTCGATACCGAATTCTGGTTACGAGATGATCCAATGAGACATAGTGTTACGCTTTGATCCCTAATTTTTGCCTGGACCTCCCTTTTGGGTTTTTAGTCCACCGGGATGCCCTTTTTTGCCCAAGCCTCCTTTTTAGGTTTTCGACTTGCCAGGTGTACAGTTTTTTCATTTTCATCCCTTACTTTTGCCCGAACCCTTTTGGTTCACTGGGAAGCCCTTATTTTTGCCCAGGCCAGTCAACCTAGCGGGTCTTTGATTATGCGTAGTATCTTTTCACTATGTCTGCATTGATGGGGTGAGGAAGGTCGTCACCATCCATGGTGGTTAGAATCATAGCTCCTCCCGAGAAAATGTTCTTAACCACAAATGGCCCTTCGTATGTGGGGGTCCATTTACCCCTGGGATCACCTTGCGGTAGTATGATGCATTTGATCACTAGGTCCCCGACTTGATATTCTTGACGTCTGACTTTCTTGTTAAAAGCCTTGATCATTCGCTTTTGATACGTCTGACCATGATAGATAGAAGTAAGTCTCTTTTCATCAATTAGATTCAGCTGATCAAGTCGGGTTTGGATCCAGTCGTCTTCGTTCAAACCCGCATCCTTCATAATCCTGAGAGAGAGTATCTGGACTTTGATGGGTAGGACTGCCTCCATGCCATACACCAAAGAGTAGGGTGTTGCCCCTGTAGATGTCCTTGCTGAGGTACGGTACCCATGAAGAGCGAATGGCAACATCTCGTGCCAGTCTTTGTATGTCACCGTCATCTTCTCCATAATTTTCTTAATGTTCTTGTTAGCCTCCTCCACAACGCCATTCATCTTCGGCCGGTAGGGAGAAGAGTTATGATGCTGAATCTTGAACTGTTTGCAGAGCTCGGTGATCATTGTGCTATTGATATTTGTACCATTGTCGGTAATAATCCTCTCTTGTACACCATATAGACAAATCAAATTGTGTCAGATGAACCGCGCCACGACTTTCTTGGTTACTATAGCAAAGGAAGCTTCCTCAACTCACTTTGTAAAGTAATCAATGGCTACCAGAATGAAGAGATGCCCGTTAGATGCAGTAGGTCTGATCTCGCCGATCATGTCGATGCCCCACATTGCAAAGGGCCATGAAGCTGTCAAAATATTTGGGGGAACTTGAGGTATATGCACCTTATCAGCATAGACTTGGAACTTATGACAGGTTCGAGAGTGCTGATAACAATCGGCTTCCATAGTGGACCAATAATATTCTGCCTGTAGGATTTTCTTTTCCACGGTGTGTCCGCTAGAATGGGTTCCGAAAGTACCTTCATGTAACTCTGCCATGATCCTTTCTGCCTCGCTCTTGTCTACAGACCGCAGTAAGGTTGAATCATGGTTACGCTTATAGAGGATCCCATTACTGATGAAGAACTTCACAGCGAACCTTCTCAGAAACTTCTTATCGTTAACAGATGCCCCCTCGGGGTATTCTTGAGCCTCAAGATACCTCTTTACCTCGTGAAACCAGGGCTTATCTGCTACCTCTTCAGTCTCAATGTCACAACAATGTGCAGGTTCATCCAACCTCTCAATGGTAATCTGGGGAGCTTCATTGTCCCACCTAACTTTGAACATAGAAGACATGGTAGCTAGCGCGTCCGCCAACTGGTTCTCTTCTTGTGGGAAGTGTTCAAATGTTATCTCCTCAAAGTGTGGGAGCAATGTTAGTACATACTCTTTGTAAGGAATAAGATTCGGGTGCTTCGTATTCCACTCGCCTTTGATATGACTTATCACCAGAGTGGAATCTATGAATACACTCAAGAACTTAATCCTCAGGTCAATAGCAGCTCGAAGACCCATGATACACGCTTCATATTCCGCCATATTGTTGGTGCAGTTGAAACATAATCGGGCGGTGAATGGAGTATAACAACACTCAGGAGATATAATTACAGTGCCAATGCCATTACCCAATACGTTCGAGGCTCCATCAAAATACATAGACCATCGGGATCCCTCCTTGGGTCCTTCATCCCGTCCAGGTTCTTCACAGTTGGTTACCAACATGATATTCTCATCCAGGAACTCGAAATTCATGGACTGGTAGTCATCCACGACCTGATGCGCCAAATGATCCGCCAATACACTCCCCTTGATTGCTTTTTAGGTTGTGTATTAGATGTCGTACTTGGTTAAGATCATCTTCCATCTTGCTATTCTTCCGGATAAGGCGGGCTTCTCGAAAATATATTTGATCGGATCCATCTTTGATATCAACAAGGTAGTGTGAGTCAGCATATACTGTCTCAGTCGGCGAGCAGCTGATAACGAGAAAACGTATCGTATAATTACTATGCTTTTTTACCGATTTTATATTACATTAAGTCGTCTAACCCCCGATTATTCCGAGTTTATTTGTCTTTTTACAGGTATAACATTTGTCAACTCAAACCAATGGAAAAGGACAACATGAAGAAGACTAGACAATAGACAAAGAGAAAAAGAACTAAAAATACAAAGTTTTAATTTTTCCACCTGTGACGACCGTCACACCCTGTGACGACCGTCACGCCTCCCCAACTAGAAATAATGCTCGTAACACATTGTTGACTAGCGTAATGCGCTATTTAAGCGCATTACGACCGTCACCCACCTGTGACGACCGTCACGCGCGTAAAGAGGAACGTTATGCTTTGGTGGAGACGTGGGCAACGTGAGGAAGAATCCTTCTCCAATATTTCCTCAACTCAGTGACCATGCATCCTATTTTTACGCCACTCAAGCCTCTTCTCAAGACACTTTCAACTGCCATTCCCTCTGCTATATATATGTGTGGTAGTGCAAAGCTGCAGGGGTCGAAGAATTTTCTACAGACCAAATTTCTATTCTTTTGCAATTATTTTCCATTTCCTTGTTTAGGAATATTGTTTTCACGTTCCTGTAATTTTCATTTCAAGTTTTAGTTTTTAGTTTTAAGTGTTAATTCTTCCTTCAAGAATTAACACGAATTATTTACTGCAATCAAGCTCAAGGATTATTGTAATACTTCAAGATTGCCATAGCAACTTTGATTCCAGGTTTTTATTGCAATTAATATTTATTCAGTTTTTATATTATGCCAATTGTTGTTATGAATTATATTTTGAATTGTATTGCTTTCAAGTTAATTATGTCCGGCTAAATTATTAATACCGGTATGTGACCCGTAAGAACTAAAGAAATTCAGTGACACCTTGGCCAAAAATATCTATAAAACAATTTCTGGTTTCCAATTTCCAAGATTAATTTAACTAACCTTGTCACGAGAGTGAGAGGTTAATTAAAACGATTTTGCCACGAGAGTGGGAAATTAATTAAGGCAAGAACCTGCATGCGAGAGCTGGGGTTCAACCCAGATAGTGGTAACGAAACATTGATTTTTAAATACACGATAGTGTTTTAATAAATTAATTAAACTCAAATTGTTTTCAAAAAATGTTATTAAATTTAAAGTGCATCCATTAGGTTTAGTAGCATGACTTATTTCATAAACACGAGAGTGTATGTCTCAGGTTTTTAAACAATTAGCTTTTATCGAAATACTTTATAGGCCAAGCGATTCACCGAATTCCCTAAGTCCGATTATCACATACCGGTATAACTAGTACTATTATTTTTAATTAAACTGTTCCCCCCAAAAATCGAATATTCATCGCTTAGTTAGACAAACTGTAGCATTAGATCGTATGCGATTGATCCTCAGTCTCTGTGGGTTCGATAATCTTTTAAAACTAGAACGACTGAACTGTATACTTGCAGTTAGTATCCCGACAGACTCATAAAGTCTCGATCAAGTTTTTGGCACCGTTGCCGGGGACTGATTAATCAATTAAGTACGATTCTTCTGTTGTGCGTTTAGACTAGGCAACAGAAACCCTCTTTCGATTTGTATGCCAAATACTCACTCCCGAAGCGAGCCTTTGCATCTACAAATATTGTCCCAGTTACTATGTATCACCCGAATTTTTTCTACAACCCCCACTCTGAGTATTTCGAGGAATCACAAGAATCCCATAAATCTGACCTCGAAATACTATTGGAGAATTTCAATGCATCACAGACTCATTCTCACCCGAATTACCTTTCCAACTATCAATCCCAAAATTTTGAGGAATCGCAAGAACATTATAGATCCAACCAAACTTATCCTCAACCAAATTTCCCCTACAATCACTACACCCAATATTTCGAGGAGACGCAAGTATCCTATAAATCCGACCTCGAAATATTAATGGGAAATTTTAATGAAATATCAATGATGACAAAGCGCTTTACGGAAACACAAAATGCGACTCTAACTCAATTTGAAGAATCAGAAGAATCGCATGATTTCAACTTCGAAACATCAATGGAGGATTCCGACGCGACGCTAATACACTCTAGGTTAGAATCTCTAATGGAGCACTTTATAGAGACACAAACTGTCCAGAATGAAGAGTTTAGAAAACAAAGTCTTCAAAACAGTGAAAACCTTAGGCAACTGACCACTGTGGTTGAGTCGCTCGCGACCCACAACATAGCCTTAGAGACCCAAATCTCCCAGCTTGAACAAAACCCTCTAAGACCCTTCCCTGAGGAGAAATTGGATGTTGTAACAACCAGTAGTGAAAATCAAGTTGAAAAACCGAAGGAGAGCGATAATGAGGTTAAGGAGAGTGATAATGAGGTTGAGGAGAGTTCAGACGAGAAAAGAGTAAAGATTGAGAAAAATCCTCCAACACTGTTGTACCCCAAAATTTGCCCTCCCATAATCTTCAAAGTTTTGCCTCAAAGGGTTCAAAGTCTACTCAAAGGCTACACAGTCAAACCATCCTCCTAAGCCGGTCAAACTAGGGTTTTGGTTCTTGCAAGGAAGTTGAAGTTTTCAAGGGCTCAATCAAGTCCCACATGCTCATATACAGTGTCAAGCATCCATATGTCAAGGTTCAAGACTCACAGCATCAAATTGCACAGTAAAAAATCCTAATTGCTCCACAGTCAACTACAGGGGCAAAATGGTCATTTGACAGTCAAAAGTCAAAATTTTTGGTCAACATCTTATTTTAAAGCCAAAATCCTCATTTGATCAATTCTTGATCATGATCTCACAAGCATGGCTCAAAAAGTCTCAAGATGCAAAAGTTTCTATTTTTGGACAGTTGAAAAGTCAACTGTAACTTGACCAAGGCATAACTTTTTCATGGTTCATCAGAAAAATCCCATCCAAATCTCATTTTGAAGGGGATGACATTTCCTACAACTCATCTTCACATTCCAAGTCCAAGAAATGCTCTCACAAAAAGTTATCAATTTCAACATTATAGGTCATTTTCAAAAGTCAACAAAAAGAGACTTTAAGTCAAAGACCATAACTTGATATTGGTAAATCAAAATGACATGGGACCAAAGACATTGGTTAGAGGACTTCAAGACCTTTCCAAAATGTCTAAGAACATGTTCATAGCTTCAAAATTGAGCAAGATATGCATTGGAGAAGTTGGGAAATTTTTGTGAAATGGCCAAAGTCAATTATCCTTGAAACTTCATTTTTGACAAAAGGGCCCCACTTTTTCCACTCGATTCAGCTTGGCCATGCCTCCCACGTGTTCCACAATTTATTTCAAGATTTAAAATTAATTTTTCCATTTTTATTTAATTTTATTTGATTTAATTCATTTTAAATCTTTAAAATTCAAATAAAAATCAAAGAAATTAATGGAGGGATATATTTTGTGTTGATTAGCTTTGATACACCTTGAAATACCTTCCAAATTCATGCAAGGCCTATTCCAAGCAAGAAAATTCAAATTTTCACAAATATGGCAAATGGTTCAATGTTGGTTATGGAGGAAATCAAGAACATAATTGCATAAGCTTAATGACCATTATTCTTATTGGTACACTTTACATTACTATATATACAAGCCTTCCCAACCTCATTCAAAAAAGAGGGTGTGCAGAAACGGCCAAGAGCAAAACCAAAAATTATTCAAAAAGTGAGAGTTCTAAAACATAGTTGCGAGCATCTTCAGATCAAAACGAGCACGTGGCTAGAGAAACCTTTACCAAGTTCTGAGGCTCATACCGCGCTGTAAGTTCTTCCCAGGTCCCCCATAATTCTCATATCATTTTTGTTAACGCGTTCTTGTGCAGTTTCTCAAGTAGTTTCCACCATAAGCCTCACCCATCCAACAAGCCAAGTTTCATTGGAGGCAGATCTAAAGGCCCAAAATGCAAGAGTACTATGCTCTGGAGTCAGCGCATGCGTAGGCAACCGAAAAAAGTCAAATAAGGCTTCTTGTTGTTGGGCCAGAATTACTTCAGAAAACCTCCATGAAGGCCATCTCACCCCCCTTGGGTTTATTTACTTTTTTCTTATTTTATTTTGTTTTGTCATTTTCTTTTCTTTTATTTATTTGCCTTATTTTATTTTTTTTAATAATTAGCATAATTAACATATTTTCATAAAAAAATCAAAAAAATAGAATTAACATTATTATTATTATTATTTTATTTTGTAAATAAATATTAACCAAAATAGTTTAATTAGGCAATTTTAATTCCTTTCTTAAATAATTAAAATAGATATAGAATTAGATAAATTTAACTTTTAATTTCATTTCATTTCATAAAAACATAAAAACAAAAAAATATTTCTTTTTAATTAAATTAATTAATTAGTCATTAATTAGCTTTAATTTCATTTTAATTACAAAAAAGACAAAAAAATCAATTTCTTTTCTAAAAAAAGGGTCAACACCCTTAGACATTCCCGATTAATTTATTCGCGCGCATTTACTTTATTTGATTATTATGTAATTGCCTTTAAGAATGTAATAGTTAAATAGGTTTATCGCTTTATTTAATTTCCGTACTTATTTACTAAAAAACGGGTCTTTGTAATTTTTGGCGATGTATAGACCAGCGCCTTGTAATAGCGTAGGATTTATGTTTCCGCAATTTACTTTCCGCACCCCTTAACTGCTAAACTTGCATGAAAGAATGTATGTAAATAAAAACAACTCGTAGCTCACTAATTAACAAGACAAACATTAACTGAATACAACACACAAATACACACACCACTTCTAGGGTACGCCTCACTTGTCGCCTTCGAAACGTGGTCGTCAAGTATAGGACGTTTTAGCGGTCGCTCTTATGCCCAAGATCCAGTTGCCTCGAAACAGTTGCCTCGAAACAGTTGCCTCGAAACGGTTGCCTCGGATTAAAAAAGGATCTAGGACATAAGGGTAACTTCTAAGGTGTCCTGCTATTGCTTCGGTGACCACACTGTTCCTACAATCGAATTGACCCGAACACCTCCAACGGTGGTGCTACCTACCTCTCAATGGTGGGTTGGCACTACCTTAAGGACTTTTACACAGCCTAATTCCTTAGGGTAGGTAGATGACTCATGGATACTTGCTCTCTTCAAAAACAAAACAAAAATACTTTTCACACCTCACACTTTCAAAAAGCTTTCAAAAACAAATTTTTCAAACACTCTTGAGGACAGATACAAGAGTTATTCAGAAATCTTTCAAAGAAACTTTTTCAAACCCACTCACATTTGAAAAGCAAACAAATCATTTTGAAAACATAAGAGCGAGTACCTAAGAGCCCATGGATAACCATGGATAGAAAGGGTGTTAACACCTTCCCTTTCTATAAATCTACCTCCCGAACCGAGAAACATTCTCATAAGGAATTTTGTTGTGCTTTTGTCCTTTCCATGTTGGAGAAAATAAAAGACGGTGGCGACTCTTACTTCCGCGACATTTCACGAAACCAGCTAAAAAACAGTCAGTTCTATTTCCGCCGATCACAGAACTGGCGACTCTGCTGGGGACAAACTAAAGTGAGGTGTACCTTAGGACTAAGATCACTTGTGTTTTCAATTGCATAATTTGTTTGCTTTAATATTGTTGGGCCTGTCTTGGGAGTTCTACAGATCCTAACCTGGATCTGGGGGATACCTTCTTAGAAAGTAGCAACAAGGCTGTGAGGGAACTGTGCGGGGTATACCGACACGGTTGAAGCAGTCTGCTACGTTGATGTGGCACTTTCGTGAGTACTGGTAACCCTTGAGTCCAGTCAAGGAGAGTACGGGGCCGCCGCGTGGTGTCGTGAAGCATCAACTGATCTTAGGAACCTTAATTGAACCATCTTGGCCTCTTTAGGGTAGTGAGATAACTACTTTGGTGCAGTCCGAAGTTGGTCGATACTCGATGCTACACTCAGTTGAGGGTTGTTTTCTTGGGATATTTTGATCGCCAGTTCAGTGGCTAAATCGAAACGATGAACACATAAAACAATCCAATGATATTGAGCTCCTTAGAACCCGGTTACTTTGATAGGACAGGTTTGAGCCCACCAACTTCAAGAGGGTAGTACCCCAAACGTCATGCTGGCCTAAACTCTAAGGGCTCTTTGTGTGACTTGTGTGCCTTCAAAACTTGACTACTTGCATACTTGTTATCTGAGACTTGAGTTTCTTGCAGGTTTTGTTTACAGTCCTTAATTTGGACTCATAACAAGGTTTACCTACATTGTTCCACAGCATAACATCATACCATCATACCATTGCATACATCCTACATAAGGACTAATCCATTTCAAGGATCTCAAGGGCTTGTGATGCAGGTCATGATAAATCAAATGTCTAGCAAGGGGCAAAGGGGATTTATTTTCCTCTAGCCAAGGTTAATGACTTGAGTCAGGGGCTATGCCCACTCGATATGGTGAGCCTTGACTCTTGAAGAAGGACTCTCAACAATATGTAGTTCCTTCAATCAAGCCACCAGATTCAAATTCTAACAAACTTCTTTGTTTATCCCGCGAGGTCCTTGAAAACATTGCATGCATATCATACATATCATTGTATTACAGGTACACTTGTTGCAGTTCACTTACCTTCTTCGCTGTTTATTTCGGCAGTCATCATGAATCCTGAATCATCCAATGGACAAGCTATCAAGGCCCTCCAGGCCCAGAATGCCCAGTTCCAGGAGTTGATTATGAGCCTAGCCCAGGGTCAAAAGGAATTGAAGACTCTGATTCAGAAGAAGAAGAACAAGAGAACTGTTCTGTTCAACCCTAGACGCAGATCTAGGAACACACTACAGAATGAAGCTGAGAGGACTACTCCATCTGTGGGGGAAGGCAATCACCAAGGGAGAGAGGTTCCTAGCCCTGTGGTCTCTGACACCGAGACAGACTTCAATGATGAACAATACCCCCTGCTGAAGACAGGTACAAACAGCTGGAGGACCAGTTAAATGCTATGGATATCCAACGTGTGCCTGGGTTGGACTCTGGGGACCTAGGTTTATCTTCTGGGGTGGTGATCCCTCACAAGTTCAAGGCACCTGCCTTTATAAAGTACGACGGGGTTTCCTGTCCTAAGCTGCACCTCCGTTCATACGCAAGGAAGATCCAGCCCTACACGGCAGACAAGAATCTATGGATCCATTTCTTCCAGGAGAGTCTTTCAGGGACTCAGCTCGATTGGTTCTATCAGCTGGATGGAACCACTATTCGTAACTGGGAGGACTTGGCTACTGCTTTTTATAAGCAGTATCAGTATAATGCCGACCTCGCTCCTACGCGTACCCAACTCCAGGGTATGTCACTGGGGACGGGTGAAGGTTTTAAGGAGTATGCGCAAAGATGGAGAGATCTGGCTGGAAGGGTGCAGCCGCCCTTGACTGACCGTGAGCTCGTTGACATGTTCTTGGGGACTCTGTCTGGTCCCTTCTTCAACCATCTGATTGGGAATTCTTCTGCTGGGTTTACAGATTTGATCTTGACCGGGGAGAGGATTGAAGCTGGTATCAAGGCTGGAAAGATTCAAGAAGCTGCACCTTCTGATACTCACAAAAAGCCTTACACTGGGAAGAAAGAGGCCAATGCTGCGTACAACCAAAAGGGTCGCCATGATCAACATGTAGGGGCAGTCCAGATCTCTAATCCTAGGCCTGCTCAACAAGGACAGGGGCATCAACGTAAGGAGGTCGCACCCAAGAGACAATTCACTAAAATCAACATGCCACTGGATCAAGCGCTACAGCAAATGTTGAAGGCATGGCTGATTACCTTGAGGGCTCCTCTCAGGAATCCAAACACCTCTGCTCCCAACTACCATCCTAATGAGAAGTGCGCATACCACTCCGATAGCCCGGGTCATACTACGGACAACTATTGGCCTTTGAAGAACAAGATTCAAGACATGATCGACGCCGAAGAGATTCAGTTTGAAGCGTCAGAGACTCCAAACATAATCAATGCTCCTTTGCCCAATCATTGAAGGCTTTTGTTTATTTGAATTTCCGAGTTGTAATTTTTTGCTTATACAAACAATTAATGTCATAGCAAACTCTTTTATTTCACTAATGCACTGCATATGTCTGTTTTTGAATTAATCCAATTATTTTCATTATATTCAAATTGCTTTCATATTTTTTATGATGTCCAACTCTCGGTTAATAATTCTAAGCCTCTTGAGGGGGGATGACGAAAACGATACCACAATCTACAGTATGCTTTTGAACAGACCCCGCTGATGAGGTACAAGCATTGTTTCAATTCCTAAACACTGGAGTTATAAGGATGGTAATCCCTCGTCAACCCCTTTGAGCAAAAGAAGTAGGAGTTTTTCTTTTCACAAAAAATTAAAACCCTTAATCATAACCTGGGGCAGGTTAGTTCTCTCAGTTGATCCAAGTGCACAACGAATGGCATCAAAGAGGTCCTTCTAAAACAAAAGACAGTGATGGTTCCAAATAATCATAAAGACAGGCAGTCATTATCTCCCAAAATAAAAGCCCAATAAGTCAAAACCTATAAAGGAGACTTACAAAACTGGGGCATCCCTCTGATTGTAAAAGAAACAGTTCAGGCAAAAAACAGGGATAATAAAAATCAAAAACAAAGAGGTCCTACAGACTCTCAACAAAAAAAGAAATGACTTCCTATTCAAAATAATCTGTCAATATTCGAACCATCATTGGAACATCAGGACAAAGACTCAAACGAGATCTAAACGCACGATCAACTGAGTTTAGGTTTGAAGAACATCACGAAGAGCGGGTGGGTACAAATATAATTTGAGCCTTTTCCTTTGTTTCTTAAACAGTGAACCAGGCCACGTTACAACCCTTAAAAGTCCTAGCTGAAGCATGGTTTAGTTCGAAGGCATACTGTTACGGAAGGTATCCTGACTCCTTAAGGCTTGCTGTAAAATACTGAGTTGACATCACATTTTACAAAATTTGCTTGTTTTACTGAAAATGCATTTTCAAAAATTTCAAGACAGACATAAGTGTTGCATTCTTAATATAACATTGTTTGCATATGACTATTTTGTCTAAACAGCATAGAAGTTCGCACGACGAATGTCTAAATGAACAAAAGCACCCCCAATCAAGGGGCACGACATGATCATTGTCCATCATCTGGGGCAGTTAGGTCAAGATTCGAAGAATCTCTCAAAAGGCTAACCAGCTTGGGGAAAATCTCCATCTGGATCATTTGGGGCATTGGACGATCAAACGAAGATCTTCTGGTGGCATGGTAACACTGCACTACTGACAGTGACAACTTCCTGCATCCTGAGAGCACGGACATAGTCGGGGAAAAAAACACTACGCATAAGAAAAGACCCGCTAGGTTGACACACCTAGGAAAAAATAAGGGCTTCCCGGCGAACCAAAAGGGTTTGGGCAAAAATAAGGGACGAAAATGAAAAATCTGTACACCCGGCAAGTCGAAAACCTAAAAAGGCGGCTTGGGCAAAAATTGGTATCCCGGTGGACTGAAAACCCGAAAGGGCGGTCAAGGCAAAAGTTAGGGATCAAAAGCGTACGACTATGTCCCGTCATCTCGTCACTTTCCTACCAGAAGAAGATTTGTCAATCGGCAGTTGTCTAACACCTCACAAGGTATCTTCTTCTCTCACATAAGAAACAGGGGCAATAAGAACTGTCTAAGCAATCTGGCTGCTTTGTCAACCAAGGTACCAAAGTAGGTTCAGCTGAAGAACATGATCAAGACACCTTCACTCCCCGCAGAGTAAGTCAGGACTCAACATTACTCCCTGAGCAGAGTTGGTCTCCAATCAACACCGAAGAGGCACAGTATCCCTAGCAAGTCAGCAACGCTCTCCCCAAGCAGAGTTAACCTACTGTCAGCCTTAAGGAAGTTGGGTATCCCTAGAAAATCACAATATTCCCCAGCGGAGTATGCAGATGTTCCTAAGCAAGTATCCCCGGCAGTCTTAATATGAGATTGTTCCCCGGCGGAATACAGACATCCAGCGGAGCCACTTCCCCAGTACAGTCCAAAAGTCTCCCCAGGAGAGTTGAATCAATATCCCCAGTAGATTCTGGAAGCTTATCCCCTACAGAGCACGAACGCATCTCCCAGACTTTTTTATTCAAAGGTTATTCTCCACCGGAGCTTATAACTGGGTTATCCTCAGCTAGTAACCACGGAAAGATCGTCCTCGACGAAGTTCTTCCTATCCCCAACGGAGTTCATCAAATTCCTCAACATAACTTCTCAATGGAATCCCCAGCGAAGTTATCACCAAATCTCAGCGAAGTGTCTCTTCCCACAGAGTAATTCCCCGCAGAGTAATCTCTCCAACAAGTTTATTCCCCAACGGAGTCATCTTCTCCTACCGGTTTATTCTTGTAATCATCATCCCCAGCGGAAACGAAGAACTCTGTTCTTCAACATCAGCCCAGGATTCAACTTCTCGGCATGCATCAAGGATTTACTTTCCCAGACGAAGATACATTCATGAACATCACATCTTCATACATTATAGCATGCATACGCATCATACAACACAATCTCACTTCTCCCTGAGAACAATCATGACACCATGCATTTCATACATCATGACATTGCATACAACTGATGTTTTACCTTTTCAGGAAAAAGGTCAATCCAAAGATGATTACCATCAACTATCGCAGTTCCAGATTCGATACTTGTATCTAGCCAGGGCATATCTGTAAGCAATTGATTGTGGATTCGATACCTGTATCTAGACAGGGCATATCTACATTAAAGAGATAGCTAGGAAATGCTCCAGAGATGGATGTTGTTCTTTTGCTTATTCAGATTTTCTCTTTAGAGATAGCTTGGAAATGCTCCAGATATGGATGCTGTTCTTTTGCTTATTCAAGACTCCTTCTAGATATAGTTCAGATGTGACCCAGGCATGGCGACGTTCTGATACTTATTCCAGATTTCCTTTCAGAGATAGCTTGGAAATGCTCCAGATATGGATGCTGTTCTTTTGCTTATTCAAGACTCCTTCTAGAGATAGTTCAGATGTGACCCAGGCATGGCGAAGCTCTGATACTTATTCCAGATTTCCTTTCAGAGATAGCTTGGAAATGCTCCAGATATAGATGTTGTTCTTTTGCTTATTCAATACTCCTTCTAGATATAGTTCAGATGTGACCCAGGCATGGCGACGTTCTGATACTTATTCCAGATTTCCTTTCAGAGATAGCTTGGAAATTCTCCAGATATGGATGCTGTTCTTTTGCTTATTCAAGACTCCTTCTAGATATAGTTCAGATGTGACCCAGGCATGGCGACGTTCTGATACTTATTCCAGATTTCCTTTCAGAGATAGCTTAGACATGCTCCAGATATGGATGTTGTTCCTTTTCTTATTCAAGACTCCTTCTAGATATAGTTCAGATGTGACCCAGGCATGGCGATGTTCTGATACTTATTCCAGATTTCCTTTTAGAGATAGCTTAGAAATGCTCCAGATATGAATGTTGTTCTTTTGCTTATTCAAGACTCCTTCTAGATATAGTTCAGATGTGACCCAGGCATGGCGACGTTCTGATACTTATTCCAGATTTCCTTTCAGAGATAGCTTTGAAATGCTCCAGATATGGATGATGTTCTTTTGCTTATTCAAGACTCCTTCTAGATATAGTTCAGATGTGACCCAGGCATGGCGACGTTCTGATACTTATTCCAGATTTCCTTTCAGAGATAGCTTAGAAATGCTCCAGATATGGACGTTGTTCTTTTGCTTATTCAAGACTCCTTCTAGATATAGTTCAGATGTGACCCAGGCATGGCGACGTTCTGATACTTATTCCAGATTTCCTTTCAGAGATAGCTTAGAAATGCTCCAGATATGGATGATGTTCTTTTGCTTATTCAAGACTCCTTCTAGATATAGTTCAGATGTGACCCAGGCATGGCGATGTTCTGATACTTATTCCAGATTTCCTTTCAGATATAGCTTAGACATGCTCCAGATATGGATGCTGTTCCTTTGCTTATTCAAGACTCCTTCTAGATATAGTTCAGATGTGACCCAGGCATGGTGACGTTCTAATACTTATTCAGATTCCCTTTCAGATATAGCCTAGAGATGCTCCAGATCCGGACGCCGTTCTATTGCTTATTCAGATTCAAACTTCTAAAAGACAACTTAGAGATGCTCCATCCCGGATGCTCTTCTATTGTTCAGTCCAGATACGATCCAGATTCGGATGACATTCTGTTACTCATATACCCCAGACACGATGGTCATTCTACCATTTATTCAGACGTTAGCAATTAGACACAGACTAGATACGCTCCAAACACGGAAGCTATTCTATTTCTTATTCAGATTCACCTATCCACCATCTTTCCAAATGGCATCTATAAGCCCATTCCCGACAAGGTTCTGTCACACTTTCAGATGGCATCTTTAAGCCCATCCTCCCATCCATCATCTCTCCAAATGGCATCTGTAAGCCCATTCCCGACATCACACTGCTGATACTCTACTATGTGAGTGCAAATTTCTGGGTACTCTAGTGTTCAATCATCTTCCACCCTCGGATCACGAAAGGCACACAAGCCAATCTACATCCTCAGGTCTAAGAAGATTGAACAGGGGCAACTGTTGTACCCCAAAATTTGCCCTCCCATAATCTTCAAAGTTTTGCCTCAAAGGGTTCAAAGTCTACTCAAGGGCTACACAGTCAAACCATCCTCCTAAGCCAGTCAAACTAGGGTTTTGGTTCTTGCAAGGAAGTTGAAGTTTTCAAGGGCTCAATCAAGTCCCACATGCTCATATACAGTGTCAAGCATCCATATGTCAAGGTTCAAGACTCACAGCATCAAATTGCACAGTCAAAAATCCTAATTGCTCCACAGTCAACTGCAGGGGCAAAATGGTCATTTGACAGTCAAAAGTCAAAATTTTTGGTCAACATCTTATTTTGAAGCCACAATCCTCATTTTATCAATTCTTGATCATGATTTCACAAGCATGGCTCAAAAAGTCTCAAGATGCAAAAGTTTCTATTTTTGGACAGTTGAAAAGTCAACTGTAACTTGACCAAGGCATAACTTTTTCATGGTTCATCAGAAAAATCCCATCCAAAGCTCATTTTGAAGGGGATGACATTTACTACAACTCATATTCACATTCCAAGTCCAAGAAATGCTCTCACAAAAAGTTATCAATTTCAACATTATAGGTCATTTTCAAAAGTCAACAAAAAGAGACTTTAAGTCAAAGACCATAACTTGAGATTGGTAAATCAAAATGACATGGGACCAAAGACATTGGTTAGAGGACTTCAATACCTTTCCAAAATGTCCAAGAACATGTTCATAGCTTCAAAATTGAGCAAGATATGCATTGGAGAAGTTGGGAAATATTTGTGAAATGGCCAAAGTCAATTATCCTTGAAACTTCATTTTTGACAAAAGGGGCCCACTTTTTCAACTTGATTCAGCTTGGCCATGCCTCCCACGTGTACCACAATTTATTTCAAGATTTAAAATTAATTTTTCCATTTTTATTTAATTTTATTTGATTTAATTCATTTTAAATCTTTAAAATTCAAATAAAAATCAAAGAAATTAATGGAGGGATATATTTTGTGTTGATTAGGTTTATACACCTTGAAATACCTTCCAAATTCATGCAAGGCCTATTCCAAGCAAGAAAATTCAAATTTTCACAAATATGGCAAATGGTTCAATGTTGGTTATGGAGGAAATCAAGAACATAATTGCATAAGCTTAATGACCATTATTCTTATTGATACACTTTACATTACTATATATACAAGCCTTCCCAACCTCATTCAAAAAAGAGGGTGTGCAGAAACGGCCAAGAGCAAAACCAAAAATTTTTCAAAAAGTGAGAGTTCTAAAACATAGTTGCGAGCATCTTCAGATCAAAACAAGCACGTGGCTAGAGAAACCTTTACCAAGTTCTGAGGCTCATACCGCGTTGTAAGTTCTTCCCAGGTCCCCCATAATTCTCATATCATTTTTGTTAACGCGTTCTTGTGCAGTTTCTCAAGTAGTTTCCACCATAAGCCTCACCCATCACCCAAGTCAAGTGTCATTGGAGGCAGATCTAAAGGCCCAAAGCGCAAGAGTACTATGCTCTGGAGTCAGCGCATGCGTAGGCAACCGAAAAAGTCAAATAAGGCTTCTTGTTGTTGGGCCAGAATTACTTCAGAAAACCTCCATGAAGGCCATCTCACCCCCCTTGGGTTTATTTACTTTTTTCTTATTTTATTTTGTTTTGTCATTTTCTTTTCTTTTATTTATTTGCCTTATTTTATTTTTTTTAATAATTAGCATAATTAACATATTTTCATAAAAAAATAAAAAAAATAGAATTAACATTATTATTATTATTATTATTATTTTATTTTGTAAATAAATATTAACCAAAATAGTTTAATTAGGCAATTTGAATTCCTTTCTTAAATAATTAAAATAGATCTAGAATTAGGTAAATTTAACTTTTAATTTCATTTCATTTCATAAAAACATAAAAACAAAAAAATATTTCTTTTTAATTAAATTAATTAATTAGTCATTAATTAGCTTTAATTTCATTTTAATTACAAAAAAGACAAAAAAATTAATTTCTTTTCTAAAAAAAAGGGTCAACACCCTTAGACATTCCCGATTAATTTATTCGCGCGCATTTACTTTATTTGATTATTATGTAATTGCCTTCAAGAATGTAATAGTTAAATAGGTTTATCACTTTATTTAATTTCCGTACTTATTTACTAAAAAACGGGTCTTTGTAATTTTTGGCGATGTATAGACCCGCGCCTTGTAATAGCGTAGGATTTATGTTTCCGCAATTTACTTTCCGCACCCTTTAACTGCTAAACTTGCATGAAAGAATGTATGTAAATAAAAACAACTCGTAGCTCACTAATTAACAAGACAAACATTAACTGAATACAACACACAAATACACACACCACTTCTAGGGTACGCCTCACTTGTCGCCTTCGAAACGTGGTCGTCAAGTATATGACGTTTTAGCGGTCGCTCTTATGCCCAAGATCCAGTTGCCTCGAAACAGTTGCCTCAAAACGGTTGCCTCGGATTAAAAAAGGATCTAGGACATAAGGGTAACTTCTAAGGTGTCCTGCTATTGCTTCGATGACCACACTGTCCCTACAATCGAATTGACCCGAACAACTCCAACGGTGGTGCTACCTACCTCTCAATGGTGGGTTGGCACTACCTTAAGGACTTTTACACAGCCTAATTCCTTAGGGTAGGTAGATGACTCATGGATACTTGCTCTCTTCAAAAACAAAACAAAAATACTTTTTACACCTCACACTTTCAAAAAGCTTTCAAAAACAAAATTTTCAAACACTCCTGAGGACAGATACAAGAGTTATTCAGAAATCTTTCAAAGAAAATTTTTCAAACCCACTCACATTTGAAAAGCAAACAAATCATTTTGAAAACATAAGAGCAAGTACCTAAGAGCCCATGGATAACCATGGATACAAAGGATGCTAACACCTTCCCTTTCTATAAATCTACCTCCCGAACCGAGAAACATTCTCATAAGGAATTTTGTTGTGCTTTTGTCCTTTCCATGTTGGAGAAAATAAAAGACGGTGGCGACTCTTGCTTCCGCGACATTTCGCGAAACCAGCTAAAAAACAGTCAGTTCTATTTCCGCCGATCACAAACACCATCTAATAGGGAGGTTGTAGAAGAGGTAGAAAAGGGAGCACCTATTTTTATGCCTCACCCCTATACCCCACCGTTTCCTTTCTCGAAAAGTTTTATGGAAGCTCAGATAGACTCCAAATCTAAAACGTATGTGGAGGTATTGGAAAATATCCACGCTAATGCACCCTTGTTGGAAGTCTTGCATAAAAAGAGAAAATTAGAGGACCGTGAAACTAGGGATATAATTACTGTTAAGAAGGTAATGTTAACCTTTGAGGTGGTGGATGAAATCACTAAGCCCAAACTTGAAAAGTTGATACTTAGGATAGATCCAGAACCACCACCACAAGTTCAGAAGAATGAACCACCCCACAGAAGAAAGAAAAGAAAAGGTGAGGGATATGTGAGATGGCTTGATAAGTGGCCATGGAAAATGACAACTACTAAAAGTTCAACCGAGGAGTCATCCTCGAGAGAACCACCATGAGTGCTTGCACTCCTGTTCGTCAGGCTTATAACGTTAAACAAAGTGCTGCGTGGGAGGCGACCCATCTGTTTGTTTCTGTTTGTTTTTGTCTTTAACTTTCTATTCCGTTTTTATATTCGTTTTCTTTTAAAGCATTATTTTCATTATTTTCTTTTTCATCTTTTCTAAGAAAAAAAATTTTATACAACTGCTGCTGATTTTCAATCAACTTTACAGGTTTTCTGAAAAAGTCTTTTTCTATCCTACCTTCTCCCCTGATTTGCTTTCCCCCTTCGCTATTTACTATGGAAACCACTTTTAGAGGCAGGAACCAAATGAGGCGGTTTGAGGAATTATCACACAGAAATATTGGTATGACCTTATATTATGATGAACCACCCATGGACACTTTAGGCATTAAGGATAGTGTCCATTGTCTGTTTAGCCAGCTGGGGTGGAAAAAGCCCACATTAAATCTAGGTTTGTTACATACCGCGAGCTCACCCTTGAGTTTCTGAGCTCTTTAGTTCATATACCCGAGCGCGGTTTCGGAACTAGAAAGGGATTTATAGCCTTCGGGTTGTTTGGTATTGAATTTGCTTATACCCATAAAGAATTATCCAACCTTCTAGGATTCCCTTGCGGACCTTTTTCTTTTTCTACCACCCAGGCAGAGTTAATGGATTTTGAGCTAGACTACATTTGGGGGACTTTAACCGGAAATTACCACCTTGAGTCGGATAGCATGGATAATAATGAAATACACAACCCTGCTATCCGCTATTTCCACAAGATTCTAGCACATACCATTTTCGGAAAAGAACTGAACCGCACTGCCGTATCTAAAGATGAGATATTTTTGCTGCAGTGCATGACCCAGGTCCGACCTGTAAATGCAGTGCCATTCCTGATGCAGACATTTACCCGCATTGCTGAGAACCCTAGCGAGCCAATCATCATAGGAGGCCTTGTTACCATGATTGCTAACGCCCTCGAACTTAGATACCAGCTACATAGGTGCACACAATTTATTTCAATCCACCCTATAAACATTGATTTTTGTTTCCACCTACGAATAATAGGTAACCTAGGTCCTGCACCCTTTGATTACTTGATAAGGGACGAAGTAGTCACGGTATTTACACTTCCTAACCATGCCAAAACAAGTGCCCAAAATTGCGACAATTGGCTGTAGGAGCTTAACTCTCCCGACCACCCTTCGACACCTGAGACACCCCAATCCTACCAAGTTTATGATACCACAATGTCTGATGAGAGTGACCCCGAGACCCCTCCTGGTTACCATGATGGTAACAACATCGTAGAGGAAGTTGATGCCCCTGCAATAACAAAAGGGGAATATGCTGAAAATTTGAATAAATTCTTTTCTACGCTGGATTTTTATCAGACGAACATCAATGGAATCAAGAACGGGTTGAAGGGTATGCGTATGGACGTGATAAGCTTAACTGATATAACTGTGGAACAGTTTTCTCACATACATGCAGCTTTCGAAGACTTGAAGACGCGACTGGGATGAAGCAGCAAAATCAGCACTTATTTTTACCTTGTGTTTTATGTTTCTAGGCAGTTTATGATTTCATTTTAAACAAGTCTACTTTTTACAGTTTTTAAATGAGCGCAACGCTTGAAAGAATACAACATGAGTAATATGAGTATCTATGCGCTCAAAACACTCAAATCTTGACTGGGCAGCGGAACATGAATGAGAGGTTGGATGAGGCCCTGTCAAAGCTTAATTCCTTAAGGATGGACGTCAGCAGCCTTGGTTTCCAAGATACTGACACAGAAGGCACTCCTACCAGACGCTCTCGCACCAGGAGTAGAGGACGTGGTCACCAGTAGTTTTTCTTTATTTTCTATGTAGTTTACTTTTTTCTGTTTCATTTCCTTTCTGTTTGTTTTTGTAATTGTACTTCCCCGCCTATATACCGCAACATTAAGGACAATGTCGGATTTAGTGTGGGAGAGGTACCTTTCCATCTTTTATAAACTAGTAAATTTTTACGATATGTCTCGATTCAAATTCTTCGCTTTATTTAGCCATACCGAAATTTTTTATCTTCACATTAGCCCGACATACCTATTTTAACGAAATCCCAGTTGAGGAAGCCGAAAACGACATAACAAGATTGATACGGTTATGACATTGTAGACTTCCTATTTACGCGATCCGTTTCAATAACCATTATACCGATATCTGGAGTTCTAAGTTCTAGAGTAACCCCTAGTAGTTTATACTAGCAGTCAGCACCGTCTTGACACAAACCACGTGCAGAATCGATGAATATAAGTGTTTGACGCCTGATTCTAAAAATATCCTTCCTATCTCGCTGCTAAAAGAAAAGAAATTTTGTGCACCAAAATATACGGTCACATATAAGAGCTGAGCAAATAATGAAGGAATCCAGTGTTGGTTGGTTCAGAGGTATCTGGTTCTGAACTCGGTAGGGCGTGCTACGGCCTGATCCCCCACAACTTCCAATTGGATAACATATGTAGGGTTGCCACATTCATGTACCAGACCCCGTGCTAAAAGGATCAAAGTCACTAACCGGTTACTCCACTACGTGCGTGCTAAGACAAAGGGCTTAATGTGATTGTGCCAGAACGAAACTGGGTGAAATAAATACGAGGAACTCTGGGAAGAATTATAACGGAACTGTTGGATAGCTCGTTTTAAATGGAAGCCTACGACCAAGCTTATTGCTTGTGTCATTAGCGTATCTTTAGTGTTTCAATCAAGTATTGGCCGAACCGATGAGGATTTCCCGAAATTGCTTTAAAAATCCAAGGTATGTCATACATATGCGCTTGACAAAACTTGTCCGACCTTTTGAATGACTATTTGCTTGAGGACAAGCAAAGGTTTAAGTATGGGGGAATTTGATAACGAGAAAACGTATCGTATAATTACTACGCTTTTTTACCGATTTTATATTACATTAAGTCGTCTAACCCCCGATTATTCCGAGTTTATTTGTCTTTTTACAGGTATAACATTTGTCAACTCAAACCAATGGAAAAGGACAACATGAAGAAGGCTAGACAATAGACAAAGAGAAAAAGAACTAAAAATACAAAGTTTGGATTTTTGCACCTGTGACGACCATCACACCCTGTGACGACCGTCACACCCTGTGACGACCGTCACACCCTGTGACGACCGTCACACCCTGTGACGACCGTCACGCCTCCCCAACTAGAAATAACGCTCGTAACACATTGTTGACGAGCGTAATGCGCTATTTAAGCGCATTACGACCGTCACCCACCTGTGACGACCGTCACGCGCGTAAAGAGGAACGATGCTTTGGTGGAGACGTGGGCAACGTGAGGAAGAATCCTTCTCCAATATTTCCTCCACTCAGTTACCATGCATCCTATTTTTACGCCACTCAAGCCTCTTCTCAAGACACTTTCAACTGCCATTCCCTCTGCTATATATATGTGTGGTAGTGCAAAGCTGCAGGGGTCGAAGAATTTTCTACAGACCAAATTTCTATTCTTTTGCAATTATTTTCCATTTCCTTGTTTTGGAATATTGTTTTCACGTTCCTGTAATTTTCATTTCAAGTTTTAGTTTTTAGTTTTAAGTGTTAATTCTTCCTTCAAGAATTAACACGAATTATTTACTGCAATCAAGCTCAAGGATTATTGTAATACTTCAAGATTGCCATAGCAACTTTGATTCCAGGTTTTTATTGCAATTAATATTTATTCAGTTTTTATATTATGCCAATTGTTGTTATGAATTATATTTTGAATTGTATTGCTTTCAAGTTAATTATGTCCGGCTAAATTATTAATACCGGTATGTGACCCGTAAGAACTAAAGAAATTCAGTGACACATTGGCCAAAAATATCTATAAAACAATTTCTGGTTTCCAATTTCCAAGATTAATTTAACTAACCTTGTCACGAGAGTGAGAGGTTAATTAACACGATTTTGCCACGAGAGTGGGAAATTAATTAAGGCAAGAACCTGCATGCGAGAGCTGGGGTTCAACCCAGATAGTGGTAACGAAACATTGATTTTTAAATGCACGAGAGTGTTTTAAAAAATTAATTAAACTCAAATTGTTTTCAAAAAATGTTATTAAATTTAAAGTGCATCCACTAGGTTTAGTAGCATGACTTATTTCATAAACACGAGAGTGTATGTCTCAGGTTTTTAAACAATTAGCTTTTATCGAAATACTTTATAGGCCAAGCGATTCACCGAATTCCCTAAGTCCGATTATCACATACCGGTATAAATAGTACTATTATTTTTAATTAAACTGTTTCCCCCAAAAATCTAATATTCATCGCTTAGTTAGACAAACTGTAGCATTAGATCGTATGCGATTGATCCTCAGTCTCTGTGGGTTCGATAATCTTTTAAAACTAGAACGACTGAATTGTATACTTGCAGTTAGTATCCCGACAGACTCATAAAGTCCCGATCAGCAGCCCATGCTAAAGCGCAACAAGTTTTCTCGAGCAATGAGTATCGGGTCTCACAGTCGGTAAACTTTTTGCTAAGGTAATAAATGGCGTGCTCTTTTCGACCAGACTCGTCATGCTGCCCCAGCACATACCCCATTGAATTGTCTAGCACTGTCAAGTATAATATCAAAGGTCTTCCTTCAACTGGAGGCATCAAAATTGGTGGTTCTTGAAGGTATTCCTTGATTCTTTCGAAAGCGGTCTGGCATTCATCATTCCACCTTACCACTTGATCTTTCTTTAGCAGCTTGAAGATTGGCTCACAAGTAGCAGTCAGATGTGAAATGAACCTGGTGATGTAATTCAGCCTTCCCAAGAAACCTCTAACTTCTTTTTCTGTGTGGGGAGCCGACATCTCTTATATGGCTTTTATCTTTGCAGGGTCCACCTGAATACCCTTATCACTAACAACAAAACCAAGAAGCTTACCAGACCTTACCCTGAAGTTACACTTGTTCGGATTCAACCTCAGCTTGTACGTCGTTAACCTGTCAAACAGTTTCTGGAGATGATCAAGGTGATCTTCCTCAGTCTGGGACCTGGCTATCATGTCATAAACATAAACCTCGATCTCATGGTGAATCATATCATGGAAAAAAGCGACCATGACGCGCTGATAACTTTCCCCAGCATTCTTCAACCCAAAAGGCATTACCTTGTAACAGAAGGTGCCCCACTGTGTAACGAAGGTTGTCTTCTCCATGTCCTCAGGAGCCATCTTGATCTGGTTGTAGCCAGAAAAACCATCCATGAAGGAGAAAATATTGTGTTGCACGGTGTTGTCGACTAGAACATCAATGTGAGGAAGTGGGAAGTCATCCTTGGGGCTTGCCCTGTTCAGATCTCTGTAGTCCACACACATCCGTACCTTACCGTCCTTCTTAGGTACTGGAACAACGTTGGAAACCCACTGTGGATAAGAAGTGATAGCTAAGAATCCTGCGTCGAACTGCTTCATGACCTCTGCCTTGATTTTCTCTGACATTTCAGGGCACATATGACGGACCTTCTGCTTTACCGGAGGGCAGTCTTCTTTAGTCAGCAGTCGATGTACCACAATATCAGTTTCCAAACCAGGCATGTATTCATAGGACCAGGCGAAGATCTCAACATAGTCGTGTAGCATCTGTATTAACTGTTGTTTGACACTAGGTTCCAGATTCGCGCCTATTTTAACCTCTTTCCTGTCTTCCTCTGTACCCAAATTCACTACCTCAACTGGCTCTTCATGAGGCTGTATGGACCTTTCTTCCCGTTGTAATAGTCTAGCAAGTTCTCCATGCACCTCACAATCATCCTCACCTTCGTCCTCGGCTTGGTGGATCGGATTTTTGAAGTTATAACTGGCAGTAGTAGAGCTGTTATCAATGGGATCCATAGTGGATATGGATATGCAGTATGATACGTGAGTGTGTGTAAGAGAATAGTTGTTTGATAAAGTGAGAGAAAATAAAAACAAGGAGTGCAAAATTTGTATGCAAGAAACGTCCAATGCTTTATTAATGATATATGAAATGACAGATAATGGCCCTCACAAGCAAAGCCAAGGTGCCTCGGGCAAGGCACCGAGCCGTAAAGTTTCACATTGTTTATTACAAATCTTAAAACAAATGAGTCAATTACTACGGAATAAAATAAACAGGTATGAAGTCCCTATCCGTCCAGTTATTCGGTCCACTGTTGGTTGTTGGGTAGATCCAACAGTCGATGTCTAAATACTCCTCATTGTCTTCAATTGCATTAACTCCCCAATTACTGATGTGTAGAGGAGGTCTTCCATCCCGAGCGCGCCTAACAGCCCTTTAAGCCCCTGTAGTAAAGCCCAAACCAAATTTGTCAGTTTTGTGAGTGAAATCAGGGAGCTGACCCCAATTGGTACACCCACCTTCTTCAACCACATCCCAGACGTCCTTGAGAGAAGCCATCTTCAACGGAGGTTTGTCGATAGTAACTTCAGTTGTTGCCAAGATCTGAGGGACCTCTTCGAAATTATGACAAGGAGTTTCTATGAATTCCCCGTCCATCTCTATGTAGCGGAAGGAATTGAGGTGACTCAACATATATTCTTCTTCACCTCGTACTGTGACAATCTTTCCCTTCACCGGATACTTCAGCATTTGGTGGAGTGTGGAAGTAACTGCCCCAGCGTCATGGATCCAAGGATGAACCAACAAGCAAGAATACGACAGCCTGATATCCATTACATAGAAAGTGGACCGAAAAGTTTGAGCACCCACTTTGACAGGGATGTCCACCTCCCCGTGCACCAATCTCTTCGATCCATCAAAATCCCTTACCACAATGTTACTAGGCTTTAGAGTCAAACCCTCACAATCTAAGCGGTCCAACGCTTTCTTTAGCAGAACATTCAGTGAAGACCCGGTATCTGCCAGTACATGAGCCATAGTGGTGCCCCTGCACTCAATCGAGACATGCAAAGCATCATTATGCTTCCTTCCTTTCGGTGTCAGATCCGCATCTGAAAAACCCAGCCCATTGTCAGCAGTCAGGCTGGCCACACAATCTTTGAACTAATTTCCTGAAGTTTCCTGCGGCACATGCGCAGTCTTGAGAAATGCAATCAAAGCCTTCGCATGGGCTTCATAATACTACAGTAGAGACAACATGGATATCTTTGATGGGGTCTTCCCCAGCTGCTCGAGTACATTGTAGCCGCTCTTCTTAATGACTTTTAGTATTCCCTCTATTTCATATTTAGAGGCTTCCATAATGATTTTCTTAGGTGCCTCCGTCCGGGAAGGCTTACCTATAATTTCCTTGCCCCGAGTCCCAGATGGCTCAGCAGAAGGGGTAACAACTGGAGTAGGAACAGGAGAAATGTCAGGAGTGCTGGTTGGAGTAGTAGTTGGAATAACAGTAGGCTTGATGATCTTCAGAGAAATCTCAGGAGAGAAAACCCTTCCACTTCGGGTAACCTTACTAGTCCCAGCAATATTACTGACATCAGTATCAACTTCTTCATTCTTCAGATCTTTCTTAATGCCATGATAGTACACATCAGCACCATAGTGCCATGGGACATCCTTGTCTGAGGTGTACGGGACGGGACCAGGAACAATGATTATCAGCGGAACAACTCTTTGAACATGTGTAATCCTAACAAGTCTTCTCGAGGAAACCTTGGAAGGATTGGCGGAAATGGTTATAATAGCAACGTCTTCAAAGGGAACAACAGGGATCATAATGTTCTCGAACAAAATCTCTTTATCATCTATCAGGCGTTGAACACCTGACTTCAACAAATTGCAACCAGAAGGTAGAATCGAACACATGTGGCAACCTTCACCCCAACCCGGAAATAAACAGGCCAATAGCAAATTCTTCTTAACAGTCATAAGAGGAGTAGAAATTTCTTCAACAGAGGTCACAAACAAATCAGTGTCAACAACATTAACTCCACGACCATGTTTGGGCATGGGAGCAATTATAACATTCGGATTTTATGGAGCATCAAACTCTATCTCCTTCAATTCGAGCAAGTATTGTACTTTGTTTCTCAGAGCCCAGCAATCATTTGTATCGTGGACAGGACTCTCAGAATGGTAGGCGCACTGCGCGTTGGGATTGTATCTGGGAGAAGTAGTGTTTGGATTCTTGGGGGGCTCTCTCAAGGTCGCCAAATTGGATTTTAATAAATGAGGTAGAACTTCAGCCAAAGTCATGTTGATGCGGGTAAACTGCCGTTGTGGTCTTTCCACCCTTTGTTGATTGTTGAGTTTTGGAGAAACTGCGGGTCTTGGTATCACTACAACATTTACCGTTTGACGGTGTTCAGATCTGTTTTGGCCCCTCAGGCTATAGACCGCACTGGCTTCCTTCTTGCCAGCGAAAGGCTTCTTTGCTGAACTTGACGAGGCATCCTTCTGTATGTTACCACTCCGAATTCCAGCTTCTACTCTTTCTCCAGTTAAAATCAGCTCGGTGAAACCAGATAACGAGTTGCCGATTAAGTGATTGAAAAATGGACCTGATAGCGTTCCTAGAAACATATCAACCAACTCCCTAGCAGACAAAGGGGGTTGAACTCTCCCAGCCAAGTCTCTCCATTTCTGGGCATAGTCTTTAAAACCTTCACCTGCACCCATGGACATACTCTGGAGTTAAGTACGAGTGGGAGCAAGGTCGGCATTGTACTGATACTGCTTGTAGAAAGCAGTAGCAAGATCTTCCCAGTTTCGGACACTGGCTCCCTCCAACTGGTAGAACCATTCAAGCTGAGTCCCTAACAGACTATCTTGAAAGAAGTGCACCCACATATTTCTATCAGCGGTGTGGGGTTGAATCTTCCTGACATACGGGCGGAGATGGAGTTTTGGGAAGGACACCCCATCATACTTGGCAAAAACCGGAGCTTTGAACTTCTGAGGGATGACCACTCCCGATACCAATCCTAATTCTCTGAAATCCAGTCCAGGTATCCTCTGAACATCCATGGCACTCAGACAGTCTTCTAGCTGTTTGTATCTATCCTCAGCAGGAGGATATTGCTCATCATTGTAATCCGTATCGTTGTCAGAAACTGCAAGACTATGGTCATTTTCCCCTTCTTGGTTCTCCCCTTCCTTGGATGAAAGGTCAGATCAGTTTGTTGCTTCAACCTTTCTCCAAACCTTCTGCCCATATTCAGAATACCAGTCTTCTTCTTCTTCTTCTTCTCTTTCAGAATAAGGGCTTTCAGATCCTCTTGCCCTTTAGCCAGACTTATGAACATCTGTTGGAATTGGGCGTTCTGTGCCTGGAGATCTTTGATGGCTTCATTGGAAGACATTTCTGCTGAAATGAACAGGGAAGAATATGAGAAACTTGTAGTGGTATCTGTAATGATGTGTATGATAATGGGATGCGCATGTAATGATTTCAAATATCTCGGGAAATTTAAATTTGCAAACCAAAATAAACAAAAACTTTATTAGCTTAAATTTGAAGGTTTAACATGCCTTTAAGGCGTTACAAATAAGTAAATAAAACAAATCTAACACTAGAAAAGAAAAATAAAAAGTCCCATGGACTCTTTCTCTTTGTGCTAATGTAATCATTGAGCACTCTTTCTTCCTGGAGCTGCCTGGTGAGCTTTAAAACCTTCATCTCTTGATCATGGAACTGTTCCCTGTAAAGTATCCCTCTCATTCTTCAGCTGAATCCAAGACCTTTGTAACTCCCCAAGATCAGTGGGCATGTAAAGATATAGAACCGTGTAAGGAATTCCTTCTTCAGTAGTGGGATCCACATTCACTGGTAATACGGCCACATAAGGCATCATAAGCTTCTGGGCACGAGCTCGTACCCATTGGAGGTACGGCTCCATAGGAATGGAAGTCTTTGGTCCCAACTCTTTGGGGTCAGATCTGTTTACCATGCCCCAAGCTCGTATAAACCTCCGACAATACTCATTAACATCACCCTCATAGTTGAATACAATGCCCTCAATAAGTAACTCGTGGGGACCATCCCTTCGAGCATGACCAAATTGTTGCAAAGCTAGACAAGGATTGTAAGTTATACCCCCTCTAATACCAAGTAATGGGACATTAGGGTACTCCCCACAGCGGTCAATAATAGCAATGTCTTCCATAGCTCAGGAACATTAAAGAATATCCGTATGAGCGAGTGACATTATCCTGTGCTACCAATTCAAACCTTCTTCGTTCTTCGGTACAGTCTTAGGGAGGTGAGAAATAAACCACCTCGACAACAACGGCATGCAGCACATAAGAGTCCCTCTTATCTTCATGGTACGAAAATGGAGAGTGTGTAAAATATCTCCAAGCAAGGTAGGCACGGGGTTGCGAGAAAGGAAAATCTTGACAGAATTCACATCTACGAAAGAAGTCCAGATTAGGGAAGAGAACTAAACCATAGATAAGAAGAGCCAAGACCTCCTCAAAAGCCTGAAAATCCAAATCATCCCAAAATAGCCGAGCCTTATCTATCAGAAATTTGGCTAGAAAACCGTCGACTCCGCTTCGATTTTCCCAATTGGATACCACGTCGGCCCGTTTCAAATGCAAAGCTGAGGCAGTGACTTCTGGCTTAGGAACTTCTTCTATACCTGTGAAGGGTACCTGTTCAAGAATGGGTATGCCCAATAACTGAGAGAATTCTTCCAAGGTGGGTACCAACTGATAATCTGGAAAGGTGAAGCAGTGATGCTTGGGATCGAAGAACTGAAAAAGTACACTCATCATTTGTTCATCAAGGTTTGAAGTAACCAGGCTGAGGAGTTGACCGTGTCTCTTAATGAAAGTAGAAGTTTCAGAAACTCTTGATACTAGCTCTTTGAGTTGGGAAGGTATCTGCACAAAGCTGATTCAGATAGTATTTCTATGCACAGAAGCCATGATTTACAAAACAGAACAAAGATAAATTCCATTGGTCTTTGAAATGGTTAGTGTAATGAAGCATGAATGCCATGTTATGATGCATGATGTCATGATAAACCACAGGTATAGCAAACACATGTATTGCAATCACAGTCAAGTCACACAAAGCCCTTAGGTTTAAGGCTTGCATGAGGTCAAAGGTAATACCCTCTTGAAGTTAAGTTGGTTTCAAACCTGTCCTAGAAAAGTAACCGGGTTCTAGAGAATCTCAATATCAGTGACCATCCTTTATCGGTCATGGTTTCAGCTCACACAATCTTTTCTTGCAGCTGAAATATTCCGAAAGTATAATCTCAATGAGTGTAGCATCGAGTATCAACCAGTTCTCAGATCTACACCGAGGCCGGTTATCTCGCTACTTTCTAATGGCCAAGTTGGGCAATTAAAGGTTCTAAGCTCAGTTGATGCTTCACGACACCACACAACGGCCTCGCATTCTCCTCGTTTCACCACAAGGGATACCGGTACCAACCAAAGTGCCACACCAACGTAGCTACTGCTTCAACCATATCAGTCTACGTCGTATAGTTCCCTCATAGTCTATTTCTACTTACCTAAAAGGTGTTCCCCAGATCCGATTGTAGGATTTATAGTAACCCCCAACAAAACCCTCAAAAATAAATCAAACAAAGCAATCAAGAGAAGTAATTTTAATGACCTAGATCCTAAGGTATACCCCACTTTATTATCCCCAGCAGAGTCTCCAGTTCTATGATACGGTGGCAGAACCGACTGTTTAATACTGGTTTGCATTTTGCGTTTTGTGTTCGCAAAATGTCGCAGAAAGCAAGAGTCGCCACCGACTTTTATTTTATTCAACAAAGGAAAAGGAAAAAAGTACAGGAAAAAAAATCCTTTTTCGAGATTTTGAGTACGGGGGGGGGGGGGGGTAGATTATAGAAAGGGAAGGTGTTAGCACCCTTTCTATCCATGGTTTTACATGGGCTCTTAGGTACTTGCTCATTTTTTAAATTGCTTGTGTTTGTGTGCTTGTTTTTGAAAATGTTTTACTTCGTGATAACCTTTGTATCAATCCTCAAGGATGTGACGAAGTTGTTTTGAAAATTTGTTTGAAAAGTGTAAGTGTGAAAAATTTTTATTTGAGCAAGTACCTACTAGCATCTACCTACTCGAAAAAAGATCGTTTCTATTCTTGTTTCCTTTAGACAGCGCTATCCCACTATTAAGGAGTAGGTAGCACCGTCGTTGGAATTGTAAGGGTCAATTCGAAAGGGACGTACGGTCACTAAAGCAAAGTTAGGACACCTTAGTAGTAACCATAGAGTCTTAAGATCTTTTCTGAGGTAACATTTTCGAGGCAACATTCGATCTTTTTAGACCGGAGGGCAACCACTAAGACACCCTATGCTTAATGATCATTCACCGAAGGCAACCGAAGTGAGAGTATACCCTAAGAGTGAATATGTGCGAGTGATTTATTTTCAGTTTATTATCTTTGCACATTAGGGTTTTCTAACCATTTTAATTTTGTCATGCATTTTTTGCCATACAATCCTATTAGCATACATCTAGACAGTTAAGTATTTGCCGGAATTAAAAATGCGAGAAAACAAACCTAGCTATTACAAGGCTTCGGGGAGGGGGATTAATTACATAACCAAAAATCGGGGATTTAAAAAGTAAATAAAAACCCTAAATTAACTATTACAAACCCTGAACAGTTACAAAATAATGGTGAAATAATTAACAAGCGCGCGGCGAATTAAATGCGAGGCAATTAGGGTTTTGACCCTTGACTAAACCTAATTGTAATTGATTAAAGAAAAATCATTTTTTGTCGTTTTTTGTTATTTGAGAAAATAATGGAATAACTGAATTAAAAGAAGGACCCTAATTACTAATTAATTTTAATTAAGAAAAATAATTAAGTTAACCTATTTTTTGTATTTTTATTTTATTTGCAAAAGGAAAACAATTAAATCAAGAATTAAACCTAATTTTTCTAGTTGATTTTAATTGTGAAAAACAAATTAAAGTTACCCTAAATTAAATTAGATTAATTAAATTAAATTTGATAAAAAAACCTAATTCTAATTTTTGTGAATTCTTGATTTTGTGATTTTATGAAAAAAATTGATTTTAAAATAAAATAAACAAATAAATTGAAAAGAATAAAGAAAAATAAGAAAATAAAAAACAATTAGGAATGGGCATGTTGTCTTGCTGAAAGAGGGGGGTATAAATCTGAGTTTCCAAGCCCAAATGCTCCTAGCCAAGTCAATGCGTTGGATCAGGCGTAGACATTGACTTGAGGAATACCATGGACCTTCATTGTTGGCACGTTGGATCTGGGTAAGAGCACATCAGATGGCTGGATGTTGAGGTTGTATGGAATGCTCTTGAGGAGGTGAGACACTGGATCTATTGATAGAAAGGAAAATAAAAAAAAACGCTGGGACCTGGGATCGAACCCAGGTCCTCAAGCTTAAATCCAATGCCACGTTGCCAGCTGAGCTATGATGGTTAGTTGTAATTACAATAATAATAAAATATAATATAAGAAAATCAAAAGAATTGATTCCAAAGCGCGCGAGATTTAATTGTCCCAATGGTTGGCTGACATGCAAGCGTCTTCTTCCTGGCAACCGTCGTTTTAGAAAACAAGACTTTTACCTACAGACGTTCACTGTAGGTATAACCCTGCACATTTCAAAAATGTTGTACACGCAAGATAAATGAAAGGTAATGATACCAATCAACTCGTCTCATCCTCACGAGCATCATGGTACCTGATTCAAGTCCTAATTTTTCCTGTACAAAAAAATAACCTAAAAGTAACTTAGAAACCCTAGCAATGGCAACATCATGTACATGCATAAAAAATGAAATTAAATGGCATGGTTAGCTTGCAAAAATGATGACAAACACGAATATAACAATCAAAAGTGATAATGATGCAAGAATCATGATAATCGAATTGAAAAAATATGCCAAACCGTGTGAAGTGTAGCGCGCATTTATGGGTGTTTCAAGCCTTGCAAATGATTGGGACAGCTTCCTGGGACGTCCAACAATGGATTGGAATAGCTAGGATGGCTTGAGAGGGCCTGTGGAGTGAAAACTGATTCACAATTTTTCCAACTTTTTCCAGTTTTGTTATGTGCTTTTCACGACCTATAACCCCTTTTTTTTGATCTGGAATTCTTCATTATATAACCTAGATTGCATTAGGTTAACAAACTTGGACTAAATCTTTGCATTTATCCAAGATTTGATTTGATTTTCAAGTTGTATGATATGTTCCTATTTTCAACCAAAACATGTCTTTCTTGTATCAATTGCCCTTGATTCGATTTGCTCTTGTTTACTCAACATATGTTGATTTCCAAACTGTCAAAAAAGCAAATCAAATAATATCTTTATTAATTTTCATCATTTATTTGATTTAATCCACTTTTTAATTAATGAAAAATCAAAATAAATTGAAAAAATGAAGCACATAATGGGTGAGTGAACATTTGAGTCGTGGACCACATTATAATTGAGGTGCAAGCATAAAAAGTTGGGCCCATTTAGCAAAAAATGCAAATTTGAGCAATTGACTGAGCAAACTTCTTCTAAATGGCTTGAAACTTGGCATGGATGATCTTGAGAACATATTAGGACAATGGTGAGCATTTGAGTCCTTTGTGGTTCACACATCTTGATGAAGATGGAAACCCTAATTTGAGGTATACTGCCTTAGGAGAGAGTTTGTCTGGTCAACTCTTGAACTTTCTTGAGCAATTTGGGGACCTCCCTTGCCATGTGTTGAGAAATATGGAAGGGGAAATTTTGTGGTACAACACTGGCTGTTGTACCTCAAAATTTTCCCTCCCATATTTCTCAACACATGGCAAGTGAGGTCCCCAAATTGCTCAAGGAAGTTCAAGAATTGAACAGACAAACTCTCTCCTAAGGCAGTATACCTCAAATTAGGATTTCCATTTTCATCAAGATGTGTGAACCACAAAGGACTAAAATTCTCACCATTGTCCTAATATGTTCTCAAGATCTTCCATGCCAAGTTTCAAGCCTTGCATAAGAAGTTTGCTCAGTCAATTGCTCAAATGCCTGAAAATCAATTATACTAGGTCAAAAGTCAACTGTGGCTCACATACAATCAAACTTCAAGATTTTTGGTCAACATACTCATTTTGAAGTATTATCCATCATTTGATCAATGGTTGATCATGATTCCTCAAGGATTGCTCACAATTCATCAAAACCCAAAAGTTGCTAAATTAGGGTTTTACCGGAAAAGTCAACTCAACTTTGACCAAGTATAACTTTATCATACTTTATAAGAAATGAGCCATCAAAATCTAATTTTGAAGAGGATGCAATTCCCTAAAATTCATATTCATCTCCCAAGTCTAGAATATACACTCAGAAAAAGATATGAATTGTGACATTATAGGCCCTTTTGAAAAGTCAACAAAAACACCTTTTGGGTCAAAGCTTCATACATGAACATGAAAGACTCAATTGAGATGAGACTAGAAGGGTTGTCTAGAGGACATCCTAAGATTTTTTAAAAGTCCAAGAACACCTCTCTAGGGTCAAAATTGAGAGAGTTATGCATTGGCCAAGTTGACCATTTTTGCAAAATTGCCAAAAGTCAAATGTGCTCAAATTTGCATTTTTTGCTAAATGGGCCCAACTTTTTATGCTTGCACCTCAATTATAATGTGGTCCACGAATCAAATGTTCACTCACCCATTATATGCTTTATTTTTCAATTTATTTTAATTTTTCATTAATTAAAAAGTGAATTAAATCAAATAAATGATGAAAATTAACGAAGATATGATTTGATTTGTTTTTTTGACAGATTGGCAATCAAGATATGCTGAGTTAACAAGATCAAATTGAATCAAGATCAATTGGTACAAGAAAGGCATGGTTTGGCTCAAAATGGCAACATATCATATGGCTTGCAAATCAAATCAAATCTTGGATAAATGCAAAGATTTAGTCCAAGTTTGTTAACCTAATTCACTCTAGGTTATATAGTGAACAATTCCAGATCAAAATACGAGGGTTAGAGGTTGTGAGAGGCATAGAACAAAACTCAAAAAAGTGACAAAAAGTGTTGGATCGTTTTTGCATCTAGAGATCAATTCATACCATTCCAACGCTGCTAATCGATTCTTGGACCTTCCCAGAAGCCAATTGGATCAGTTGCAAGGCTTGAAGCACCCAGAAACACCAACTATAACTCGTACGATATGCGTTTTTTTCAGAATAGATTATCCCAATTCTCGCATCATTAGCAATTTTAGTTGTCATATTTGTGATTATAATCATGTTTACAAGCTAACCATGCCATTTAATTGCGTTTTTGATGCCTGTATATGATGTTGCCATTGCTAGGGTTTCTGTGTTATTTTTAGGGTCTTCTTGTACAGGAACAATTGAGCTTTGAATCAGGTACCATGATGCTCGTGAGGATGAGACGAGTTGATTGGTACCATTACCTTCCATTTATCTTGCTTGTACAACATTTTTGAAATATGCAGGGTTATACCTACAGTGGATGTCTGTAGGTAAAAGTCCATTCGTCTAAGACGACGGTTCCAGAAAGAATTAGACGCGTGTCAGCCACCCATTCGTTCGTTTGAATCTCGCGCGCTTTGGAATCAGCTCTTTTGTTTTTCTTATATTATGTTTTATTATTATTGTAATAACAAGTTAACAACGCGACTCAGTTGGCAACACATCATTGGTAGGGAGTACAAGGACCTGGGTTTGATCCCAGGTCCCAACAAAATGCATTTTCTTGTTTTACCTTTGCAGATCCAATGCAATACTCCCTCACACGCCTTCCATACACCCTCAACGCCTTGCCACTGGATGCCCAGCTAGTCAGATCCAACGTGCCAACAATGAAGGTCCATGGTATTCCTCAAAGTCAACGATGCACCAGATCCAGCACTGACCAGTCCATGGTAATACAACGAACGACGACAAAGAAAAACATTCCCTTGGAATCAAAAGACAGTGACGGTTCTCTATCATATAGACAGTCATTATCTCTCAAAAAAGAAAAAGCCCACTGAGCCAAAACCTGTAAAGGAGGCTTAAGAAAGCTGGGGCATCCCGCTGACTATAATCTCAAAAACGGGAACAGTCAGGCAAAAGTTAGGGATAACAAATCAAAATCAAAATAGAGAGGTCATTACAAATCCTCAACAACATGAAAAATGTTGCAAAAGAAAAAAGGAGATGATGACTGTCTCCCAATTCAACTGGTGAACCATCACCCAAAAGTCGTTCCAAACTCAAACAGAGTGCGACGCACAATTAACTGAGCTTAGGGTGAAGAACATCACGAAGAGCGGGTGGGTACAAATATACTTTGAGCCTTTATCCTTTGTTTCTTAAACCGTGAACCAAGCCACGTTACAACCCTTCAAAAGTCCTAATTGAAGCATGGGTTAGTTTGAAAGCATAATGCTATAAAAGGTATCCTGACTCCTGTAAGGCTTTGCTCTAAAATCTTGTGTTGATTTGTCTTATAAAAAGTTTTCTGCTAAAAAATGCATTTTTCAAAACTTCGAGACAAACCTAAAACTTTGCATTGTTTGAATATCTATGTTTGCATTTGGCTATTTGTTTGACAGTGAAGAAATTCATACAACGAATGTTCGGAGGAACGAAAACTCTCTCAGTGAACAAAATCACTTCAAAAGGATGACACTTCCAACGAAAAATCTCCTATCAACAAGGGGCATGACATGGCACCATCCAGTAAACCTGGGGCAGTCCAGTCAAGGTTTCAACAGATCTTTCAAAGTTCAGTTAACCTGGGGCAGTCCAGTCAAGGTTTCAACAAATCTCTCAAAAAGTTCAGTGAACTCGGGGCAAGTATCCTTCATCTTCACTTGGGGCATTCGAATGTCAAAAGTGTTCAACAATTCCTTCATCACCTGTTGGAAGTTACAGTCGTCAAAGACCAAATTCTCACAAAATTCAAGTTATGAAGCCCGGATTTGACCGGATAGTATCTTGATCTCTACAGCATATTGTGAAGACTGGACTACGACCAAATAACAGTGTCAGACTACCGCAAAGCCTGGATTGCGACCAGATAGTGGTATATCTTCAGCACAAGCCGTGAAGCCCGGATTCAACCGGATAACAGCTTAGCAAGTTATTGTGAAGACTGGATTACGACCAGATAACAGTTAACCCTCAAGAATGAAGACTCTCATCCTTGAAGCCTCAGAAGATTGGTATACTCCCAATTTCTGACCCTTAACAAAATCAAGATCTAGAGATAGTTCAAGATGTGGCCCAGAGATGGCGACATTCATTAACTTATTCCAGATCAACACCACTTGGGACATTCGAATGTCAAAAGTGTTCAGCAATTCCTTCATCACCTGTTGGAAGATGCGGTCCAGATGTGCTCCAGACACGGTAGCCATTCTGTCACTCATTCAGATCCTAGTTACAGTTTCAGATATACTCCAGACACGGAAGTCATTCTGCTACTCATACAGATCTCTACTCCAAGATACAGTTTCAGATACGCTCCAGACACGGTAGCCATTATGTCACTCATTCAGATCCTAGTTACAGTTTCAAATATACTCCAGACACGGAAGTCATTCTGCTACTCATACAGATCTCTACTCCAAGATACAGTTTCAGATACGCTCCAGACACGGTAGCCATTCTGTCACTCATTCAGATCCTAGTTACAGTTTCAGATATACTCCAGACACGGAAGTCATTCTGCTACTCATACAGATCTCAAATCCAAGATGTAATTTCATACGGACTCATCATCAGAAAACCCTACACAGGTTCTTTCTTTCAACTTACGATTCAACACATCTCCAGTTAACTATCTATCCTATCTCCAAATGGCATCTGTAAGCCCATTCCCGGCATCAAGTACCTGCAGCAATCAAAAGATTCTTGTAATCCCCAACCAGAGAGCCTTACAGAATCCAATTCCCCTCAGAATCAAGTTTCAATATCCCCAGCGGAGCTAAAACTTACAACTATCAATCCCCAGGCAGAGTGAAGACTCTCATTTTCAGCTCCTCACAGAATATTCGAATATTCTCCAGTGAAGATCTCCCTAAGATAGGGATTCCACAGTAGATTGGAATACAACCCAAGCTCCGGATTCCCCGACAGTGGCCCCAGGACTTCTTATAATCAAAGATTCTTGCCTTCCCCAACAGCAGCCAAGGAATTATTTTCCCCGGCAGCAGTCAAGATTCTTTTATCTTCAGCCATCCAGGATTCATCTATCCTTAGCAAGATAGCTCATCAGCTTACATGCGCATTCATCACATTCATATCATAAACATTGATATAACATATATTGCATCATGCATCATGACATTGCATACAACTAACTCTTTACCTTTTCAGGTAAGACCAGTCGACAGATAAAAATCATCATCTTCCGAGATTCATCCAGAAATAGTTCAGATGTGACCCAGACATGGCGACATTCTGATACTTATTCCAGATTCACTCATAGATAGTTCAGATGTGATCCAGACACGGCGACATTCTGATACTTATTCTAGATTCATCCAGAGATAGTTCAGATGTGATCCAGACACGGCGACATTCTGATACTTATTCCCGATTCATCCAGATGCAGTTTTACACGGACTCATAATCAGGAAACCCTACACCGGTTCCTCCTCCACTTCAAGACTTCTGAAAATAGTTTACGGACGCTTCCCAACAACTGATGCTGCTCTATTGCTTATTCAACTCCAACTCCTGAAAACAGTTTACGGATTCTCCAAACACGGATGTCAATCTATTGCTTGTTCAGACCCCCAGTTCAGAGACGTTCCAAAACATGGATACCTTTCTGATACTCGTCCACTCACCAAGGACATGCAGTTCAACATTTCCAGATGGAATCTATAAGCCCATCCTCCTCAACAAACACTTCCAAATGGCATCTTTAAGCCCATTTCAAGATGGCATCTTTAAGCCCATTTCCAGATGGCATCTTTAAGCCCATCACCAAATGGCATCTGTAAGCCCATTCCCTCCACCATCACATCACCGTGTGCAAATTTTCTGGGCACTCTAGTGTCCAATCTCCTTTTACCCTCGAGTCGCGAAAGGCAAACTTGCCAATCTAACTCTTCAGGTCCAAGAAGATTGAACAGGGGCAACTATTGTACCCCGAAATTTTCCCTCGTATTTTTCCACAAGAAATCACAGCTTCAGGCTTTTCCTAATTTTTCAGACTGGCTCAAGAATCGGTCAAACAGACTTTTCTCGTCAGTCAGACAAAATTAGGGTTTTCATTGATTTTCATGGCTCTAGAACAATTCAAACAGTTTGCTTAGGGTTTGGTTGATTTTGGCTCAGCTTTGATCAGGCGAACGCTTCTTTGGCATTTGATCAGGAACTAGGGTTTTTGTGCGCGCATTCTCAGAAACAATTAATCCCACAGTGCTTTTCAAGTTATTCCGAGATATGGACTGAGGCATTTGGATTGAGTTTGCAATGTTGGACTAAATCAGTGAAAAGAGTCATTTGGATTGAGTTTGCAATGTTTGATTGAATCATTAAGAGAAAAGACATTTGGGCAGTTGTTGTGATTGACTGTGCTTTGCTTTGGATTTTTGAAGCGCCGGGTTTATTAATGGATCGATGCTAAAACCACAATGTTTATTTAATTGTTTATTTATTCTAAGTTAAGATAATTGGAATTTATTTCCATTTATTATAATTTAAGAATTATAAATAATAAAACAAATAATTGAAAAGAAGAAAAGGAATTAACTGATAAAAATGGATTTTATTCATCTTTTAATTATTCGTTACAATTGTTGTTTGAACACAGTATTTATTTACAAAGTATTCATAATAATAAATGTTTACAAATAATTAAATTTGGAATAAAACTATCCTAATTTTTCTAAGTTTCCTAGTCTTCATCTTCTATCCAATGCTCCTTTGTCGCTCAATTATTTTTCATCTGCAAAATAAAGAAAGAAGAAAAAAGTCAAATGCAGTCAAAATAATGGAAAGGCAAACAGTTAATTTGGGCTCATCATTAAAGGCAACTGGCCGGAATCAGTTCGCCCTCTCTGCAAATCACGAGATTTCTCCCGGTTCACAGAGAGGGATGAAAAATGCTTGCAACAAAAGTATTGAAATGCACAAAAGTTTTAATTGCACAAATTCAAATTAGTCAAAGCTGCATAATTTCAAAAGTCTCAAACAGCATGAGCAAGTACAAAATCCAAAGGTAAACTGAACTAGAACTACAAAGTCCAAACTGAGTTCCAATGTCAAACTAAACCAAAAGCTGTCCAAAAGGCTATTCAGATACAAGTACAAAATGCTGTCAAAAGAAGATATGGAAAGATATCAAGAAGACATAAAGTATGCAGAGAAAACATGTTGCAAGCAAGCAAGGTTCATTTCATCATTTCCTGGCCAGTTATCTTTTCAGTAAAAGACAAATCATAAGCAATAAAAAATGCTTTAAATTTGTACTGGAGAGAGAAGAAGAGAGAAAGAAGATGGGCTTACTGGCTTTAGGCTTGAGAAAGGAAATATATAAAAAAAACTGCAATAGAACAGTAAAGAGGGATGCAGAAATCACAAACAAAACATAACTCAGAACATAAAGCCCCAAGCCTGAACTGTCAAGCCTTAGGACTCAACCTGTGAAAAGCCATAAAAACAACACAAAATGTCAAGCAAGCTTACAACCTGCTGATGCCCCAAGCCTGAACCTGTTTTCAAACATAAACAAAACCAAAAACTGTGCCAAAGCTTCAGTATCAAAAGGCCAAGCTGTGTCAAGCTTAAAACCACAAAAAAATAGCATAAGCCATAAGGGGCTCCCAGCCTTACCAGTGGTAAACCTGACCAAGCCAAAAGCCTTTAACCTGTAAACTCACCAAAAGGCCAAGCTTGCAAGCCTAAGCAACAACCATAACCTGCTAAAGCTTCAAAACCAAAGCCTAAAAACCTCGTGCCTGTCTGAGCCTAAAAGCCTTCACCCATCAATCTCAAGCATACAAAGACAACCAAAATAAAGCTTCAAAATCATACTAAGCCCAGATCTATCCAAGCCTAAGCACCCAAGGCAACTCCACGCCCTCAGAAAATTTTCATCACTGGGCTAACAACAACATCATCAAAACATTCAAGATATCAAAACGTTTCAAGCGTATCATCATCAAAGAAATATCTGAAGCATACAAGCAAGCTAGGCAACAGAAGCGAGGCCAAGAGACAAGAAGAAGAAAGAAGTGACAAAAGCTAGGTTCTCAAGATCATCATCAAACTCTAATAAAAGACAACGATACAAACCAGGTTTTCCAGCACCACCAAGCCTCGCCTCCGGCCGCCTGAGCACCTCCAAGCTCCATCTCTCCTCCATCTCCAGAAGATAAAGGTAGTATAACCTCTTTCCCTTCATTTCGTACACCTCAACAGAAACCACAATGACCAAGCTCAAAGTCAGAATCCAAAACGAAAAATAAGCATGCAAAAAAATGTAAAAACGTATAAAGCGTCAAAATCAAACCCTTTTTCGTAAGGTCACTGTGCTCGACTATGGAGGAAAGAGAGATAGATGGTGGCGCTGGTGGCTAGGCAAGGAGAAGCTCATTCAAGATTCACGGCTTGAGAAGACGAAGAGGAACGAATCGAAGCAAACTGCGCCTCTGCATGTTACAAACCCTAGCTTCCCCAAATGCACGAAACCATTTCAAACCCTAAAACATTTGTGTCAAAACAATGGGCCTTGCCCTTCAAAATGCTTAAGCCCATTAAACGCATACACCCCCTTTTTCTGAAACCTACCTCTTCTGATGGGCCCAAATAATCCTCTTAAACCACCAATTTCCCTTGAGCTTATTTTCTTCATTGTTTTTGAAAACCAATAATCATTTTTCATTCATTTCTTTATTTCCTTTTCTTAAATTATACTAATACTTTGTTTATAAGTTAAATAATACACCAACACTTTTTATATAAAAAGATTCTTAATTACCTTTTATTTTTAGCTAGTGTAATTAAAATGTATAGAGGATTAGAACTTTTGAGATTAAATAATTGTTCTTAAAACTTAAAACATTAATTTTCTTAAAACATCTTCTTTTCATAAAAACTCTTGTGGAAGATATTCACATTAATACATAAAACAACAAAATACATAAACATTTTCTTTTTATTAAAAATCTTTCTTTGTACATATTAACAAAAGATAATAATACTTGACAAATAAAATACTTAATTTCCTTATTAGGTTAACATTTCTCAAAACTGTAAATAAATCACATAATCATTTATACATACACTTACACATTTGAAATACATTGATACATTCCTATACATTTGATACTTATTACATTTTGCGATCGCAATTCGATTTGGTTGTAATTATTTGGACACTATGCTCCTAAAGTCTCATCCCCATTTGTAAATTTGTACCCCCACTCCCGGATACTATTTGTAATAGTGTAGACTTTAAATTCCCGCAATTTACCGCTTTCAAATATACCATGGTTAGACCTAGGGTTTGTATGTACATAAAATCAAACGCTAGATAACCTAATACAAGACAAATGCATGAAATCAATATACAATCACACTTGCACCCCTAGGGTAATCCCACATGTTGCCTTCCAAAATGGGGCATGCTTGCACGTCGAGTTTCTTTGGCAAAACAATTCAAATGATCATAAGTCCCTCGGTGACGCTTTCGAAAGTTGCCTATCAAAATGATCATAGTCCCTTCAAGAAAAATTGCCAAAGACACTTGGCATCATTGCATTCATGGTCCATACGATGACCCGCGCCTGTCCCGTTAAAACATCCTAAACGCAAGATTGTCCACCAAATACAATGGTGGAACAAAATTGTTAAAAGGTGTTAAAACATGAGAAAAACCTTTGAGTACAATAGGGGTAGACAACTCTTAGTTACTTGATCAAACTTGCAAAAACACTTCCCTACTTTTCAAACCACACTCCACAAACACTTTCAAAACAAACTTCCAAAAACATTTTGAAACATCTTTTCGAAAAGATACACACCTTTGTAAAACACTCAAACACGAGTCATTACATTGGTTTCCTAAAACAAGGCATCTTCTTTCAAAACATTTTCAAAACACACACACACACACCACAATTTCAAGCAATTGAAAATCAAGGCAAGTGATCTAAAACCAAGTAACTAAGAGCCCATGGATAACCATGGATGAAAAGGGTGCTAATACCTTCCCTTTTCATAATCTACCCCCCGAACCCACGAAACATCTCAAAAGGTTTTTCCTGTGCTTTTTAACCTTTCCTTTAGGATAAAATAAAAAGTCGGTGGCGACTCTTGCTAAACCGAACAAGTGCGAAAACAAACGCAAAACCCAAGTCAGTTCTCCCACCGTATCACATAAGGGCTTTTGACGGATCGAAGAGAATGGTGCACGCGGAGGTGGACATCCCTATCAAAGTGGGTTCTCAGACTTTTGGATCCACCTTCTACATAATGGATATCAGGCCGTCGTATTCTTGCTTGCTGGGTCGTCTTTGGATCCATGAGGCTAGGGCAGTTACTTCAACACTCCATCAAATGCTGAAGTATCCGGTCAAGGGAAATATTGTCACAGTGCAGGGTGAAGAAGAATATATAGTGAGTCACCTCAATTCCTTCCGCTACGTAGAGATGGACGGGGAATTCATAGAAACTCCTTATCAGAATTTCGAAGAGGTCCCTCAAATCTTGGCATCAACTGAAGTTACTATCGACAAACCTCCGTTGAAGATGGCTTCTCTCAAGGACGCCAGGGCTGTGGTTGAAGAAGGTGGGTGTACCAATTGGGGTCAGCTCCCTGATTTCACTCACAAAACTGACAAATTTGGTTTGGGCTTTACTACAGGGGCTCAAAGGGCTGTTAGGCACGCTCGGGCTGGAAGACCTCCTCTACACATCAGCAATCAGGGAATTAATGCAATTAAAGACAGTGAAGAGGATTCAGACATCGACAGCAGGATCTACCCAACAACCAACGGTGGACCGAATAACTGGACGGATAGGGACTTCATACCTGTTTCCTTTATTCTACAGTAATTGACTCATTTGTTTTAAGATTTGTAATAAACAATTTGAAACTTTACGGCCCGGTGCCTTGCCCGAGGCACCTTGGATTTGCTTGTGAGGGCTATTATTTGTCATTTCATATATCATTAATAAAGCATTGGACGTTTCTTGCATACAAATTTTGCGTTCCTTGTTTTTCTTTTCTGTCTCTCACTTTATCAAAACAGTTATTCTCATACACACACACACACTCACGTATCATACTGCAGATCGATATCCACTCTAGATCCCATTGATAACAGCTCTGCTACTGCCAATTATGACTTCAAAAATCCGATCAACCAAGCCGAGGACCAAGGTGAGGATGATTTTGAGGTGCCTGTAGAAATTGCTAGACTATTACAGTAGGAAGAAAGGGCCATACAGCCTCATGAAGATCCAGTTGAGTCAGTGAATTTGGGTACAGAGGAAGACAAGAAAGAGGTTTAAATAGGTGCGAATCTGGATCCTAGTGTCAGACAACAGTTAATACAGATGCTACACGACTATGTTGAGATCTTTGTCTAGTCCTATGAAGACATGCCTGGTTTGGACACTGATATTGTAGTACGTCACTTGCTGACTAAAGAAGACTGCCCTCCGGTAAAGCAGAAGGTTTGCCGTATACGCCCTGAAATGTCAGAGAAAATCAAGGCAGAGGTCATGAAACAGTTCGATGTAGGATTCTTAGCTGACACTTCTTATCCGCAGTGGGTTGCCAATTTCGTTCTGGTACCTAAGAAGGACGGTAAGGTACGTATGTGTGTGGACTACAGAGATCTGAACAGGGCAAGCCCCAAGGATGACTTCCCACTTCCTCACATTGATGTTCTAGTCGACAACACCGTGCAGAACAAGATCTTCTCCTTCATGGATGGTTTTTCTGGCTACAACCAGATCCAGATGGCTCCTGAGGACATAGAGAAGACAACCTTCATTACACAGTGGGGCACCTTCTATTACAAGGTAATGCCTTTTGGGTTGAAGAATGCTGGGGCAACTTATCAGCGCGCCATGGCCGCTTTGTTCCACGATATGATTCACCACGAGATCGAGGTGTATGATGATGACATGATAGCTAGGTCCCAGACTGAGGAATAACACCTTGATCATCTCCAAAAACTGTTTGACAGGTTGAAGATGTACAAGCTGAGGTTGAATCCGAACAAGTGTACCTTCGGGGTAAGGTCTGGTAAGCTTCTGGGTTTTGTTGTCAGTGACAAAGGTATTCAGGTGGACCCTGCAAAGGTAAAGGCCATATAAGAGATGCCGGTCCCTCACACGGAGAAAGAAGTTAGAGGTTTCTTGGGACGTCTGAATTACATCGCCAGGTTCATTTCACATCTGACTGCTACTTGTGATCCAATCTTCACACTGCTAAAGAAAGATCAAGTGGTAAAGTGGAACGATGAATGCCAGACCGCTTTCGAAAGAATGAAGGAATAACTTAAAGAACCACCAACTATGATGCCTCCAGTTGAAGGAAGACCTTTGATATTATACCTGATAGTGCTAGACAGTTCAATGGGGTGTGTGCTGGGGCAGCATGACGAGTCTGGTCGAAAAGAGCATGCAATTTACTACCTTAGCAAAAAGTTTACCGACTGTGAGACCCGATTTTCATTTCTCGAGAAAACTTGCTGCGCTTTGGCATGGGCTGCTCACCGACTGAGACAGTATATGCTGACTCACACTACCTTGTTGATATCAAAGATAGATCTGATCAAATATATTTTCGAGAAGCCCGCCTTATCCGGAAGAATCGCAAGATGGCAGATGATCTTAACTGAGTATGACATCTAATACACAACCCAAAAAGCAATCAAGGGGGTGTATTGGCGGATCATTTGGCACATCAGGCCGTGGATAACTACCAGTCCATGAATTTCGAGTTCCCAAATGAGAATATCATGTTGGTAACCGACTACGAAGAACCTGGACCGAATGAAGGATCTGAGGAGGGATCCCGATGGTCTATGTATTATGATGGAGCCTCGAACGCATTGGGTAATGGCATTGGTGCCGTAATTATATCTCCTGAGGACTGTCATACTCCGTTCACCGCCCGATTATGTTTTAAATGCACCAAGAATATGGTGGAGTATGAAGCGTGTATCATGGGTCTTCGAGCTGCTATTGACCTGAGGATTAAGTTCTTCAGTGTATTCGGAGATTCCGCTCTGGTAATAAGTCAGATGAAAGGCGAGTGGGATATGAAGCACCCGAATCTTATTCCTTACAAAGAGTATGTATTGACATTGCTCCCACACTTTGAGGAGATAACCTTTGAACATTTCCCACGAGAAGAGAACCAGTTAGCGGACGCGCTAGCTACTATGTCTTCTATGTTCAAAGTTAGGTGGGACAATGAAGCTCCCCAGATTACCATTGAGAGGTTGGATGAACCCTCACACTGCTGTGAGATCGACACCGAAGAAGGGGCAGACAAACCCTAGTTTCACGAAGTGAAAAGGTATCTCGAGGTTCAGGAGTATCCCGAAGGGGCATCTGTCAATGATAAGAAGTTTCTGAGAAGGTTCGCTGCAAAGTTCTTTCTTAGAAATGGGATCCTCTATAAGCGTAACCATGATTTAACCTTACTGCGGTGTGTAGACAAGAGCGAGGCAGAAAGGATCATGGCAGAGTTACATGAAGGTACCTTCGGAACTCATTCCAGTGGACATACCATGGCGAAGAAAATCCTACGGGCAGGATATTAATGGTCCACTATGGAAGCCGATTGTTATCAGCACTCTCGAACCTGTCATAAGTGCCAAGTTTATGCTGATAAGGTGCATGTACCTCCGGTTCCCCTGAATGTTTTGACGGCTCCCTGGCCTTTTGCAATGTGGGGCATCGAAATGATCGACGAGATCAGGCCCACCGCTTCCAATGGATATCGTTTCATCCGAGTAGCCATTGATTACTTCACAAAGTGGGTTGAGGCAGCCTCTTTTGCTACAGTAACTAAGAACGTCGTGGCGTGGTTTATCGATATGGTGTACCAGAGAGGATTATTACTAACAATGGTACAAATCTCAATAACACAATGATCATCAAGCTCTGCAAACAGTTCAAGATTCAACATCATAACTCTTCTCCCTACCGACCGAAGATGAATGGGGTTGTTGAAGCAGCTAACAAGAACATCAAAAAGATTGTACAGAAGATGACGGTGACCTACAAAGACTGGCACGAGATGTTACCATTCACTCTTCATGGGTACTGTACCTCAGCACAGACGTCGACAGGGGCAACACCCTACTCTTTGGTGTATGGCATGGAGGAAGTTCTACCCATAGAAGTCCAGATACCCTCTCTCAGGATTTTGAAGGATGCGGGTTTGAACGAAGATGACTGGATCCAAACCCGACTTGATCAGCTGAATCTAATCGATGAAAAGAGACTTACTGCTATCTGTCATGGTAAGACGTATCAAAAGCGAATGATCAAGTCTTTTAACAAGAAAGTCAGACGTCAAGAATATCAAGTCTGGGATCTAGTGATCAAACGCATCATACTACCACAAGGTGATCCCAAGGGAAAATGGACCCCCACATACGAAGGGCCATTTGTGGTTAAGAACATTTTCTCGGGAGGAGCTATGATTCTAACCACCATGGATGGTGATGGCCTTCCTCACCCCGTCAATGCAGACATAGTGAAAAGATACTACGCATAATCAAAGACCCGCTAGGTTGACTGGCCTAGGCAAAAAATAAGGGCTTCCCGGCAAATCAAAAGGGTTCGGGCAAAATTAAGGGATGAAAATGAAAAAAATTGTACACCCAACAAGTCGAAAACTTGAAAAGGCGACTTGGGCAAAAAAGGGTATCCCGTTGGACTGAAAAACCGAAAGGGAGGTCCAGGAAAAAATTAGGGATCGTAGCGTAACACTATGTCTCATTGGATCATCTCGCAACCAGACTTCGGTATCGACTATCAAGCTCGAACGGCGCCAACCAATGTGATAAACCTTCGGCCAAGTAGCAAAGTGATAAGACGCTTGAAGATATAAAGGCAATAGCAGAGTTAGAACCCAATGGGGTTGTTTCGCATAGCTGTTTTTCTTTCTTTTACACAACTCTTTGTACAAAATTCCTATTGCAGGCCGACTTCAAAATCAATACAAGTCATTTTCACAAGAAATTTCAATTTGTTTTTCTTTTTCTGTTTTGTTTTGCAAGAAAGTCCAATGATTCATTTTTTATATATGCATTTGAAAATAATGGCTGCTAATAAATATTTATACAAGAAACAAAATACGATTACTCGTAATGCCAAAAACAGGGAAAACAAGAAGTGCCCAAACCTTACAGTTACTCTGCCCATCAAGTATCGGGATAGAGCTAGCTTGAGAACATGAGTAGTGGTACATACACTCCACACAGAGTAAAAAGTATCCAAAAATAGTGATGTTAGCTTTCTCGAACAGGACATAACTCTCCCTAACTGAGGTTCACAATCGCGAGTGAGTCAGTAGATTTTTCCCCAAGCAGAGTTTATTTCTCTCACAAGCAGAAATTCAATCTGCAATAGAATTCATTACCACCAACAACAAAAATCCATCCCCAGCTGAGTTTATTTCTCCAAATCAGCAAATCTATAAATAGAGTATCTCCTCTCCAATAGAGTTATTCCCCGCAGAGTTATCCTCAGACAGGGTCTCTTCCGACAGAATATTCACTAGCCGAATGGATGTGAATCCCCAGCTAGTCATCTTTGTTCACCATCCCCAACAGAAGTAGAGGAACTATGGTTTTTTACAACAGTCAAGAATACCATTTCTCATACTCTCCAAACAGCAGTCAGGGATTTTTTCCTTCCCAAGCCCTACTATCAAGGCTTTCATCTCGAAGTAACCCTACTATCTAGGTTCCTTCTCACAGCCCTACTATCCAAGATTTCATGTCGAAGTAACCCTACTACCCAGGTTCCTTCCCCCAGCCCTACTATCCAGGCTTTCATGTCGAAGTAACCCTACTACCCATGTTCCCTCTCACAGCCCTACTATCCAGGCTTTCATCTCAAGGTAACCCTACTATCCAGGTTCGCTCTCACAGCCGTACTATCCAGGATTTCATCTCGAAGTAACCCTACTACCCAGGTTCCTTCTCACAGCCCTACTATCCAGGCTTTCATGTCAAAGTAACCCTACTACCCAGGTTCCCTCTCACAGCCCTATTATCCAGGCTTTCATCTCGAAGTAACCCTACTATCCAGGTTCCTTCTCACAACTTAACTATCCAGGCTTTCATCTCCAAGTAACCCTATTATCCAGGTTCCTTCTCACAGCCCTACTATCCAGGCTTTCATGTCGAAGTAACCCTACTATCCAGGTTCCTTCTCACAGCCTTACTATCCAGGCTTTCATGTCGAAGTAATCCTACTACCCAGGTTCCTTCTCACAACCCTACTATCCAGGCTTTCAAGTAGAAATAATCCTACTATCCAGGTTCCTTCTCATAACCTTACTATCCCGTTTCTTCCTCTCTTATCCCCAGACAGCAATCCACAACACTGTAAGACCGGGACCCGATCAAACACGATGGGTTTCACATCTCTCCAGTAGGCCGTGGTGCAACATATACCCCGACTAGACACACAGTTCACTTCCACTTCCCCAAACCGGAGTCATTCCCCAGTAGAGTAACGGACAACTGAAGCTCCTAAAATTCTATTTCTCCCAAGACAGAGACCAGCATTCCCCAGCAAAGTCCTCCTCAACAACAGGTATACAGGTTCTTGCAAAGGAATCTCTTATGCGATCGAAACCTCTTCGGATGGCATCTTTAAGTCCATCCCCGACAATCTTCAATCCTCAACTTCCAAATGGCGTCTGTAAGCCCATTCCCGATATCACAAATCAAGTGCCACTTCATGCGAGTGCAAATTTCTGGGCACTCTAATGTTCAATCATCTTCCACCTTCAGATCACAAAAGACAGACGAGCCAATCTACGTCTTCAGTTTAAGAAGATTGAATAGGGGCAGCTGTTGTACCTCAAAATTTTCCCTCCCATATTTCTCAACACACGACAAGTGAGGTCCCCAAATTTCTCAAGGAAGTTCAAGAATGGACCAGACAAACTCTCTCCTAAGGCAATATATCTCAAATTAGGGTTTCCATTTTCATCAAGATGTGTGAACCACAAAGGACTCAAATTCTCACCATTGTCCTAATATGTTCTCAAGATCATCCATGCCAAGTTTCAAGCCTTGCAGAAGAAGTTTGCTCAGTCAATTGCTCAAATGCCTAAAAATCAACTATACTAGGTCAAAAATCAATTGTGGCCCACATAAATTTAAACTTCAAGATTTTTGGTCAAAATCCTAATTTTGAAGTATTATCCCTCATTTGATCAAGGGTTGATCATTATTCCTCAAGGATTGCTCACAATTCATCAAAACCCAAAAGTTGCTAAATTAGGGTTTTACAAGAAAACTCAACTCAACTTTGACCAAGCATAACTTTCTCATAATTTATCAGAAATGACCCATCCAAATCTCATTTTGAAGAGGATGCAATTCCCTACAATTCATCTTTATCTCCTAAGTCCAGAATATACATAACAAAAAGATATGAATTGTGACATTATAGGTCCTTTTGAAAAGTCAACAAAAACACCTTTTGGGTCAAAACTTCATACATGAACATGGAAGACTCAATTGAGATGAGACCAAAAGGGTTGTTTATAGGACATCCTAAGCTTTCTAAAAAGTCCAAGAACACCTCTTTAGGGTCAAAATTAAGAGAGTTATGCATTGGCCAAGTTGACCATTTTTGTAAAATTGCCAAAAGTCAAATGTGCTCAAATTTGCATTTTTTGCTAAATGGGCCCAACTTTTTATGCTTGCACCTCAATTATAATGTGGTCCACGACTCAAATGTTCACTCACCCATTATGTGCTTCATTTTTCAATTTATTTTGATTTTTCATTAATTAAAAAGTGAATTAAATCAAATAAATGATGAAAATTAACAAAGATATGATTTGATTTGTTTTTTTTACAGATTGGCAATCAAGATATGTTGAGTTAACAAGATCAAATCGAATCAAGATCAATTGGTACAAGAAAGGCATGGTTTGGCTCAAAATAACAACATACCATATGGCTTGCAAATCAAATCAAATCTTGGATAAATGCAAAGATTAAGTCCAAGTTTGTTAACCTAATTTACTCTAGTTTATATAGTGAACAATTCCATATCAAAATACAAGGGTTAGAGGTCGTGAGAGGCATAGAACAAAACTCAAAAAAGTGACAAAAAGTGTTGGATCGTTTTTGCATCTAGAGATCAATTCAGACCATTCCAACGCTGCTAATCAATTCTTGGACCTTCCCAGAAGCCAATTGGATCAGTTGCAAGGCTTGAAGCACCCAGAAACACCAACTGTAACTCGCACGATTTGCATTTTTTTCAGAATCGATTATCCCAATTCTCGCATCATTAGCAATTTTAATTGTCATATTTGTGATTACCATCATGTTTGCAAGCTAACCATGTCATTTAATTACGTTTTTGATGCATGTATATGATGTTGCCATTGCTAGGGTTTATGTGATATTTTTAGGTTCTTCTTGTACAGGAACAATTGGGTTTTGAATCAGGTACCATGATTCTCGTGAGGATGAGACGAGTTGATTGGTACCATTACCTTCCATTTATCTTGCGTGTACAACATTTTTGAAATATGCAGGGTTATACCTATAGTGGATGTTTGTAGGTAAAAGTCCCTTCGTCTAAGACAACGGTTCCAGGAAGAAGAAGATGCGTGTCAGCCAGCCATTCGTTCGTTTGAATCTCGCGCGCTTTGGAATCATCTCTTTTGTTTTTTTTATATTATGTTTTATTATTATTGTAATAAAAAGTTAACAACGCAACTCAGTTGGCAACGCATCATTGGTAGGGAGTACAAAGACCTGGGTTCGATCCCAGGTCCCAACAAAATGCATTTTCTTGTTTTACCTTTGCAGATCCAATGCAATACTCCCTCACACGCCTTCCATACACCCTCAACGCCTGGCCACTAGATGCCCAGCTAGTCAGATCCAACATTCCGGCAATGAAGGTCCATGGTATTCGTTAAAGTCAACAATGCACCAGATCTAGCGCTGACCAGGCCTGGAGCTTAATGGGCCAAAGATTTTCAGTTCCACACCCCCAACATTGCTATTCAACACAGGCCCATTCTAAATTTATTTATTTTATTTTATTATTTTTTCTTTATTCCTTGCAATTTACTAATTTATATTTTAAAATCAATTTTTTTTTATAAAAATCCCAAAATGAAGAATTCATAAATTTAGAGTTTTTTTTATTATCAAATTTAATTTTCAATAAATTAGCTTAATTTAATTTAGGATAACTTTAACTTATTTTTACAATTAAAATCAATTAGAAAAACTAGGTTTAAATTCTTGATTTAATTATTTTCTTTTTTTTAAACAAAAACACAAAAAATAGGTTAACTTAATTATTTTTCTTAATTAAAATTAATTAGTAATTAGTTCCTTTTTTTTAATTCAATTATTCCTTATTTTCTCAAATAACAAAACATGACAAAAAAAACATTTTTTCCTTAATCAATCGCAAGTAGGATTAGTCAAAGGGTCAAAACCCTAATCGCCTCACATTTAACTTACCGCGCGCATTTAATTCTTTTATTATTTTTGTAACTTTTCAGGGTTTGTAATAGTTAACTTAGGGTTTTTATTTACTGTTTAAATCCCCGATTTTTGGTTATGTAATTAATCCCCCTCCCCGAAGCCTTGTAATAGCTAGGTTTATTTTCTCACATTTTTACTTTCCACAAAACTCTTAATTGTTAGATGTATGTTTAGGATTGTATGGCAAGAATGCAAGACGAAAATTAAACGGTAGATCACCTAATGTGCAAAGATAATAAACTGAAAATAAATCACTCGCACATATTCACTCTTAGGGTATACTCTCACTTAGGTTGCCTTCGGTAAACGATCATTAAGCATAGGGTGTCTTAGTGGCTGCCCTCCAGTCTAAAAGATCAAATTGTCCCATTCGAATGTTGCCTCGGAAATGTTGCCTCGAAAAGATCTTAAGGCTCTAGGGTTACTACTAAGGTGTCCTAATATTGCTTTAGTGACCGTACGTCCCTTTCGAATTGACCCTTACAAATTCCAACGACAGTGCTACCTATTTCTCAATAGTAGGATAGCGCTGTCTAAAGGAAACAAAAATAGAAACGATCTTTTTTCGAGTAGGTAGATGCTAGTAGGTACTTGCTCAAATCAAAACTTTTCACACTTACACTTTTCAAACAAATGTTTAAAACAACTTCATCACACCCTTGAGGACTGATACAAGGGTTATCACGAAGTAAAACATTTTTCAAAAAAACAAAGCACATAAACACAAGCAATTTAAAAATGAGCAAGTACCTAAGAGTCCATGGAAAACCATGGATAGAAAGGGTGCTAACACCTTCCCTTTCTATAATCTACCCAAAATCTCGAAAAAGGGTACTCAAAATCTCGAAAAAGGATTTTTTCTATACTTTTTTCCTTTCCGGTTGGATGAAATAAAAGTCGGTGGCGACTCTTGCTTACCGCGACATTTTGCGAATAAAAAATGCAAAACGCAAACTAGTAAAAACAGTCGGTTCTGCCACCGTATCACACCGGCCAAAGATGAATGGTGTTGTCGAAGCCGCAAATAAGAACATTAAGAAGATCATACAAAAAATGATTGTAACCTACAAGGACTGGCATGAGATGCTACCATTCGCCCTCCATGGTTACCGTACCACGCCGCACACATCAACCGGGGAAACACCTTACTCTCTGGTATACGACATGGAGGTTGTCTTGCCTATTGAGTTCCAGATCCCTTAGCTGAGAATCATGAAGGATGCAAGGTTGAATGAAGACGATTGGATCCAAACTCGACTTGATCAACTGAACTTGATTGACGGGAAAAGGCTTGCTGCTGTCTGTCATGGTAAAATGTATCAAAAACGGATGATCAAGGCTTTAAAAAAAGGTCAGACGTTAAGTTTATCAAGTCGGGGATTTGGTGATCAAGCGCATCATACTACCGCAAGGTGATCCCAGGGGAAAATGGACTCCTACATACGAAGGACCATTTGTGATCAAAATCATATTCTCTGGTGGAGAAATGATCTTAACCACTATGGATGGCGACGACCTGCCGCACCCTGTAAACGCAGACATAGTCAAAAGATATTACGCATAAGAGACCCGCTAGGTTGACACACCTAGGCAAAATAAGGGCATCCCGGCGAACCAAAAAGGTTCGGGCAAAAATTAGGGATAAAACAAAAATATTTGTACACCCGGCAAGTCGAAAACCCGAAAGGGCGACTTGGGTAAAAAAAAGGGTATCCCGGTGGACTGAAAACCCGAAAGGGAGGTCCAGGCAAAAGTTAGGGATTTAAAGCGTATGACTATGTCCCGTTGGATCACCTTACAGTCAAACTTTGGCTTCGACTGACAAACTCAACGGTTCTAATCAATCCAATCAACTTCGATAAGGCAGCAAGTGGACAAGACGCTCAGAGACACGAAGGCTATAGCAGAATGGGAACCCCATGGGATTATTGCACATAGATATCTTTTCTTTGTATCAAATTTTCATTTTTTACGACGACATTCCCTTACTAGAATTTTTGTCTCATTGTACAAAAATACTTGTTCAAGTTAATACAAAGATACCCCTTTAAAAGTGAAAATCTATCTGTTTTTTCTTTATTCCTGTGTTTTGTTTACAAAAATGTCCAATGATTTATTTTTGAACATATGCATTTGAACGTAACTACTGTTTACAAATGAACAAAAAAAAAGGAACAAAAAATAGAAAGAGAATCGCTAATGGCTTTTAGAAATAGAATAATATCTTTAGACTATTCCATAAAATCCCCCACAGTGTGCAGCTTACTCCCCGGTAGAAGTCTCCAAAATTCTCAGGATTCCCCAACAGGATTTCACAAGCAACACACGGTGTTTCCCTTACAACAGAGTTTATTTCTCTAACAAATAGAAGCTCATCAACTCATCAACACTTCAAAACATGAAGACTTACACTCCACATCCCCAACAGCAGTCACAGATTTATTTTCCCTAATTCAAAGTGTTATAGAAGCATAGCTTACATGCCCATACATCACATCCATACTTCATGATATTGAAAACACGAACGCATACAACATAATCTCATTCATTTTATTGAGAACATCATTATACAATGCATTTCATACATCATGACATTGCATACAACTAATCTTTCATCTCTTCAGGAAAGATCAGTCAGCAGATGGCTATCATCAACAATTTACAAAAAGGTGAGAGATTGATACCTGAAACAGGCCAGGATAATTATCTACACAACCATCTGAACCGTCAGATACAGTTCAGATACACTCCAGACATGGATTCCATTCTGATACTCATTCAGATTCAGCTTTCAGATACAGTTCAGATACGCTCCAGACACGGATGCCATTCTGATACTCATTTAGATTCAGTTTTCAGATATAGTTCAGATACACTCCAGACACGGATTCCATTCTGATACTCATTCAGATTCAGCTTTCAGATACAGTTCAGATACGCTCCAGACACGGATGCCATTCTCATACTCATTCAGATTCAGTTTTCAAATATAGTTCAGATACACTCCAGACACTAATGACATTCTGATACTCATTCAGATTCAGTTTTTAGATACAATTCAGATACGTTTCAGACACGAATGCAATTCTGATACTCATTCAGATTTAGCTTTTAGATACAGTTTAGATATGCTCCATACACGGACGCCATTCTGATACTCATTCAGATTCAGCTTTTAGATACAGTTCAGATACGCTCCAATCACGGACGCCATTCTGATACTCATTCAGATTCAACTTTCAGATACAGTTCAGATATGATCCATATTCGGATGTCATTCTGTTCCTCATTCAAATTCAACGTTCAGAGATGATTCAAATACAATCCGTTTATAGATATTATTATGGTGCCCAACCCCACACATTAAGTACTTCAGTATAAATCAAACAAAGATTTATTCTGACATTTTTTCCCTTTCCATCAACAATCACTTTTGGATGGTGTGATACGGTGGGAGAACTGACTTGGATGTTTTGCGTTTGATCGCAAATGTTGCGGTTAGTAAGAGTCGCCACTGACTTTTCTTTTATCCAAAAGGAAAGGTGAAAAAGAACAAGAAAGACCTTTGAGATTATTTCTTGAATTCGGGGGGTAGATTATGAAAAGGGAAGGTATTAGCACCCTTTTCATCCATGGTTTTCCATGGGCTCTTAGTTACTTGCTAGATCACTTGCTTTTGTTTGAAATTGTGCTTTGTGTGGTTTTTGAAAGTATTTTGTAAAGAGGCCATTGTTTAGGAAAACTTTGTAATGATTCTCGTTCATAAGAATGTATACAAAGATGTTAATCTTTTGAAAATGTTTTCAAGTTTGTAAGAAGTTTTGAAAGTATAGGTGTTTGTTTTGAAAATAGCAAGGATGTTGTTGTTTCGAAAGTGAGCAAGTAATTAGGAGCATGCTACCTACTCAAAAGTCTTTCTTGTTCATTTTCTTTTCCTTTGACATTGTTATCTTACCATTGATTTGGTAAGTAACCCTATCTTTGGATGTATAACGGGACGGGCGTGGATCATCGTATAACCATGATTAGCAATGTTGCAAAGTACCTTAGCATTTTTCTTTAGGGACTAAGATCATTTTGAAAGGCAACTTAGATAGCGTCATCGAGGGACTATGATCTTGTATTTTGCTAAGATACCTCACATGCGTAATATGGCCATTTTGTAAAGGCAACCAAGTGGATTTACCCTAGGGGTGCTTGTGTGCAAGTGTATTATTTTCATGCTTGATTTTGTTTTTTATTAGGGTTTTCTAATTGATTGGTTTTAGTCTTTCCATACAAATCCTAATTACTAGCATTTGTATATAAAGCGATAAATTGCGGAATTTAAAATTACTACGCTATTACAATACTTGTGGGATGGGGCGTACAAATTATAAATGGGGATTGCAAGAAAATAAAGCCTAATTATCTAGTACAACCATATTGAATTTGTACAAGAATTGAAATAAATAATGTACAAAATGAATAAATATACAAGAATGTAAATGTAAAGAAAATGGATGTTTTGTTTGGATTTTTAGGGAAAAGGGGTTTTGTTTTAACCTAATTAATTAAAAGAAAATAATTAATACGAATAATAAAAAGTAAACCTAAATTTACTAGGAAAAGAAATTAAATAAAACCCTAATCTATTAATTGATTAAAAGAAATTAAGTTTAGAAGAAGAATATTTTTGGTATTTTTGTCTTAAGAATAATTTATAGTATTATAAAATATTTTTGGTCTTTTTATATTTTAAAATAATATATTTAAATGGTGTAAAATAAAATAACTAAAACCCTAGTTTTTTTAATTAAACTTACAAAAAAAAAACAATTAGTAAAACAAATAAAGTATGATTAAATAAAAATAATTTTTATTTGTGTAAAAAATAAATAAACTTTATCAAAATATTCATCTCATGTTTTTATATTTTTTCTTATTTTTTAGTATAAAATTATTTAAGAAAATAAATAAATAAAAATAAAAATAATAAAAAGAAAATAAAAATGGGCCAGGGTGCAAATAGTCATCAAGGGGGGTCAGTAGTAAGAAAAAAAAACAAGGCCCAAAGGAGGCCCCGACACCTGTCCAAAAAAGAGTCAGAATGGGAAAAATATGAAAAAAATTCAAAAGGGTACCACTAGGGCTCGAACCCAGGTCCTTATAGTCACAGGCGCGCGCTTCTACCACTAGGGTGACTATACATTCGTTTATATAATCAAAACAACAAATATATGATAGTAAACAAGTCAATGGCCTGAACTTCATCTTCAATCTTACGCCCAGCCAGAGCCTCTGTATCTTATTCAAATCTCAACAAAAATGAAAACTGTAAATAGGAAAGTTGTAGCAAATTTCCTCACGATTTTAGAAATGTAAAGCAATAAAATTATAGATCAAAGATAAGAATGAATTTTAATGGCCCTAATCTGAACCCTAAAAATCTCAGAAACTTCAATCTTAAAATTCTCTAAGCTCAAACAAAATTAATGAAAACTATGGACATGGTTAGCTTTAGGGCAATGATATCTACATTTTTTATTCACAAATAAACCATTAATGATGCCTGTAGGAAGAGTTCAAAAGTCAAAAAACTTACCTTGCAAGAGGGTATCGGGTTTGGTGTTTGAGTGGCTTTCAGTGAGTTCCAATGATTGGATTAGCTTCCTCAAGTTCCAAGGAAGCTAGTGTGATCCTTAGCTTGAGCTAAAAGTACCTGAGGAGTTCTGGAGAAGTCAAGGTGCAAGGTATTATTTTTGAAAATGGTGGATTGTTTGTATATGTTGTTTAGAAGTTGTTGTACCCAAAAATTTTCCCTCCCATATTTCTCAAAATGTTGCAAGAAAAATCTCCAAGTGGCTCAAGGTTGCTCAAGAGTTGGTCAGACAAGCTATCTCCTAAGGCAGTCTACCCTAAATTAGGGTTTTGTGTTGCATCAAGATCCTTGAGTCCAGATGACCTCAAGTGCTCCCCAATGTCCTAATATATTCTCAAGATCATCCATGTCAAGTTTCAATCCTTGCAGAGAAAGTTTGCTCAGTCAATTGCTCAAAGGTCCAAAAATCGGCTGTGCTAGGGCAAAAGTCAAATGTGACCCAAATACAGTCAAACTTCAAGATTTTTTGTCAACATTCTCATTTTTAGGATATTTCATCATTTGATCAAGGTTTGATCATGATTCATCAAGGATTGCTCAAAATTCATCAAGATTCAAAAGTTGCTAAATTAGGGTTTTGTAGGAAAAGTCAACCCAATTTTGACCAAGCATAACTTTCTCATACTTTAAGATAAATGACCCATCCAAAGCTCATTTTTAAGAGGATGCAATTCCCTAAAATACATCTTCATACCCCAAGTTCAAAAAATGCACTCACAAGAAGTTATGAATTTGGACATTATAGGTCATTTTGAAAAGTCAACAAAAACACATTTTTTGTCAAAGCTTCTAACTTGAGCATGGAATATCAAAATGAGATGATACCAAAAGGTTTGATTAGAGGACATCTCAAGATTTCTAAAAAGTCCAAGAACACCTCCAAAAGTTCAAAATTGAAGAAGTTATGCATTGTTGAAGTTGGACCTTTTTGCAAAATTGCCAAAAGTCAACTATCCCCAAAACTTCAAATTTTGCCAAATGGGCCCATTCTTTTTCACTTTATTTGAGTTTGCATTGTAGCCCACGTGTTCCAGCCTTGGCCATATGTGCATATCATTTTTTTATTAATTATTTTGATTTTATTTGAATTAATTTGATTTAAATCAAAATAAATCAAATAAAAATCCAAAGGCATTGATAACAAAGATTTTGTGGTGATTTCAGGTTCCATTATGCAGCTAGCCATCATCAAATTCGTATCAAGTGAATCATGTGCAAAAAAGATTGAAATCAAGGAAGTTTTGAAAGCTTTTATGGAAGAATCAAATAAAATATGCAATCATCAATGTGGGAAGATTTGAACAACAAATGTTACCCTAATCCAATGTACAATACATAAGCAAGCTACAGGCACGAAAATAAGGGTTAGAGAGCATTGGGAGAGGCAGAACCAAAGTTGAAAAATATCACAAAAAGGCTTAAGATCGAAATCAAGGTTGGAGGCATTTTCAAGGCCTGAGACGTATCCCAATCGCTTCCTGGAAATTCTCACAAGCTAACCCGATCCAGACAGCGTGTTTCTAGACCTCCTAGCGCACTGTAAGTCTCACGGGAGTTCCCCCTGTTTTTGATTTCGTATCTCTGAAATTAGACATTGTTTTCATGAAATAATTGCATATCCTTAACCCTCACACCATTTGCAAACTGTTTGTAATAGCCAATTTCATTTATGTTCTCTGTATGAAGAACCACCATTGCTAGGGTTTGGCTCGTGGTTTTAGGGATTTTCGTTTCAGGTACAATTGGTCGACATGAAGGGCATGGTTGCAATCAGTAGGAGATGACGAGTTCAACCATGCTCGTAGAATGCATTTTCATGGCCTATGCAAGGTTTTGGAATGGACCAAGCTTATAGCTACCGACCTCTGTCTGTTGGTATAAGTCTTTGCACTTTTAGCCACGGTTGGGAGGTCATGGATGATACGTGGCATCCATCCATTGGGCAATTCAAATATTGTGCGCTTTTTCTATTTTTCTGGAAATTGTTTTGTTTTTATATATATTATATTGTTTGTATTAATATTAACAAAACAACAACATGCCCCAGCAGTTGCCACATAGGTGCTTAAAGACCCAAAGGCTGGAGGTCAGGGGTTCGATCCCTGCCTCTAGCAATTTGCATTTTTCTAATTCCTTGCAAATAATCACATGCATGGTCAAGCAAGATTCCCACCATACGCCCTCACCAATTCAAGCGCCAGATGGCCAAAGGGCCAGATCTGTTGGTCAGATATTGAAGGTCCATCCTAAGCAAGTCAACGCACATGTAGGGAATCTCAAAGGTCAAACGGACCAGCATCAAATGGGCCAAGAAAATTGCTCTCTACACCTCCAAAAAGGCTCATTCTCTCCTTTTCTTTATATTTTATTTATTTAATTTAATTGTCTTATTTTATTTTAATTAATTTACTAACCAATAATTAATTTTTCCTTTTATTAAAAAATCACAAAAATACTTTTTTTAATTCAGGATTTTATTTTTTTAATAAATACTAAATAATTAATTTAGGGTTTTAATTCTAGAAAACTCTAACTTATTTTTGTAAATATTTAAAATTAATTAGAAATCATTAGGTTTTATTTCATTTAATTATTTTATTTTCTTTCTTAAAATAACAAAAACCAAAAAATATGTCATTAATTATTTTTTCCATTTAATTTATATAATAATTAATTTAGTTATTTAATTTAGGATTAATTTCTTTTCTTAAAATAAAAACAACAAAAAATGTCATTTTCTTTTAAAAGGGTCAAAACCCTAATTCGCATTCGATTTAATTTCCCGCGCGGTTTATCTATTTTTATCCAATTATGTATCTTCTTACGGATTGTAATAGTTAATTAGGAATTTTATTTATTTTACCGCTTTATTTTATTTTTAAAGGGTTGCTTTTGGCGATGTAAATACCCGACGCCTTGTAATTTAATTTCCGCATTTTTATTCCGCAAATTATAACTGCTAGATGTTTGATAATAGGGTTTGCATGACAAGACTGAATGCTTAATCTTAAAATCAATTTAGATCACCCTTAACATGTACAAAGATAAAAATAACTGGAAAACGACACACTCACACATGCGCACTCCTAGGGTACACTCCATTTGGTTGCCTTCGTAAACGATCATTGAGTATAGGTTATTTTAGTGGTCGCTCTCTTGTCTAAAAGATCATATTTGCCTCGAAATGGTTGCCTCGGAAATTGTTGCCTCAAACAAATGATCTAAGACATTAGGGTTACCGCTAAGGCGTCCTAACATTGCTTTAGTGACTGTATGTCCCTCATTCGAATTGACCCTAAAACTCCAACGACGGTGCTACCTACTCACTAATAGTGGGATAGCATTGTCTAAAGGAAATCAGCATAGAACGATTCTTTTTTCGAGTAGGTAGATAGTTCTTAGATACTTGCTCATCCAAAACAAAACTCTTTTCACACTTACACTTTTACAAACAAGTTTTCAAAAACACTTCATTACACTCTTGAGGACAGAAGCAAGAGTTAAATCGAAGTTAAAACAAAAACTTTTCAAACTCACAAGCACAAAGAAAACATTTTGAAAATGATGAGCAAGTACCTAAGAGCCCGTAGATAACTACGGATAGAAAGGGTGCTAATACCCTCCCTTTTTATAATCTACCCCCCGAACCCGAGAAATATCTCGAAAAAGGAATTTTTCTATGCTTTTTTTTCCTTTCCTTGTTGGATAAAATAAAAGTCGGTGGCGACTCTTGCTTACCATGACATTTTGTGAAAACAAACGCAAAATGCAAACCAGCATTTCAAAAAATAGTCAGTTCTTCCCACCGTATCACAGAACTGGCGACTCTGCTGGGGAGTAATAAGTGGGGTGTACCTTAGGAATAGTTCATCATAATGTTTTCAATTTCTTGATTTGTATGCTTTATCTTTGTGGGTTCGAATCGAAGTTACTATAGATCCTAACCCGGATCTGGGGGATACCTTTTAGGTAAGTAGCAATAAACTGTGAGGGAACTGTACGGCGTAGACCGATACGGTTGAAGCAGTAGCTACGTTGGTGTGGCACTTTAGTTTGTACCGATATCCCTTGTGGTGGAACAAGAAGAATATGGGTCTTCTAAGGGGTCATTAAGCACCAACTGACCTTAGAACCTATAATTGACCAACTTGGCCATAGAACAGTAGCAGTATGCTACACTCATTGAGACCAAACTCTCGCGATGATTCCGGCTACAAGAAAAGGTTGCCAAACTGGAATTATGACCGATCGAGGGTGGTTAGTGATATTGAGATCTTCCAGAACCCGGTTACTATTTTTAGGATAGGTTTGAACCAACTAAACTGAAAGAGCGTAATACCTAAACTCCTTGCCAGCCTGAAATCTAAGGGCTATCTGTGTGACTTGTTTTCCCTTACCATGTTTGCTATCTGTGAATACTTGTGGTGTGTTTCTATCATAACATCATGCATCATGACATTGCATGCATTTTGCATCAGACTAACCTATTTCAAAGACAGAGGGGATTCATCTTTGTTCTGTTTTGTAGGTCATGTCACCCATGCGTAGAAACACTATTCGGATCAGCTTTGTTCAGATTCCTACTCAACTTAGAGATTTGGTTGCAAAGATTCCAGATACTTATTCCTTTATCAGAAGACATGGGCACCTCCTTGGTTTGGTCACTTCCAAATTAGACGAGCAGATGATGAGTGTTTTGTGCCAGTTCTTTGATCTATTGTACCACTGCTTCACTTTCCAGGACTATCAGTTGGTCTCTACCCTGGAAGAGTTCTCTGATCTACTTGGTATCTCTATTCTGGAGCAGACCCCGTTTACAGGTTGGGAGAAAGTCATTAGGCCGGAAGAGATTGCTTCAGCCCTCCACCTGACAACGGCTGAGGTAATGTCATACCGGGAGACTCGAAGTGGGACAAAAGGCTTCTTGGCTAAATTCTTGATTGATCAGGCTAATCAGTTCTGGGACAGTCTAGACTTTCAGGCATTTGAAGACATTCTGGCTCTTCTCATATATGGTTTGGTGTTATTTCCTAACTCAGATTCCTTTGTTGACGTGAATGCGGTGAAGATCTTCATTTCCTGTAATCTGGTACCCACTCTCTTGGGTGACATTTTGCACTCTCTTTATGCCCGTACTGCTCGGAAACAGGGAACCCTTATGTATTGTGCGCCATTGCTGGCGAGGTGGTTTATTTCTCACCTCCTCAAATCAGTTTTGAAGAACAAGGAAGTCATAGGTTGGGCCTACAGGATTATGTATCTCTCTCATAATGACATCATCTAGAGTACTAAGGACATGGAAGAAGTGGCTATTATTGATCGCTGTGGGGAATACCCCAATGTTCTATTACTTGGAGTTCGAGGAGGGATTACCTATAACCCTTGTTTGGCCTTACGTCAGTTTTGGCGAGCTAGGAGGGAAGGACCTCATGAGTTACTGATGCCAACATTGTCTTTGACTTCCAAGGGGATAGTGACGAGCATCGCCGCAGGTTCATACGAGCTTGGGACAGGGTGCACCGGTCTGATCCACATGAGTTAGGGATGAAGACCTCTCTTCCAATGGAACCGTATCTCCGATGGGTTCGTATACGTGCCCAAAAGCTGGGAATGCCGTACAAAGCTGTCTTGCCTGTGATGGTTGAGGTCGCTGATGAAGAAGGGGTTCCACCTACCATCCTCCACCCATACATGCCTACTGACATTGGGGCATTAAAGAGGTCTTGGATGCAGCTGAGAGAAGAGCGGGATACTTACAAAGAAAAGTATCACGAGCAGGAGCGGAAGATTCTAAAGCTTACAAGACAATTGGAGAATGAGAGGGTCCTCAACGACTATGTCAGCACCAACAGGAAACGGCCATGGGAGCGCTGATGTCTTTTGATATTTCTAGTTTTGATTTACTTTCCAGTATTTCCTTTTGTAACGCCTTAAAGGCACTTATCAAACATTGTTTCAAGTTTATCTAATAAAAGTGTGTTCATTTTGGTTTACGAATTTGAATCCCTAAAGTCTTTGAAATCATATCATACGCATTTCATTCCATGCACCTCATCACAGGTACCCATTACAGGTCTCTTATCTTCTTCGCTGTTTATTTCAGCACATCATGTCTGCTGAAACATCAACTGATCAAGCTATCAAGGCTCTACAAGCTCAAAACGCTCAATTCCAGGAAATGTTCATGAGTTTGGATAAGGGTCAGCAAGATCTGAAGACCCTTATCTTGAAAGAAAAGAATAAGAATAAGAAGAAGAAGAAGAAGAAGAAGAAGAAGAAGAAGGTCCTACTGAATATGGGTCGTAAATTTGGAAACAATTTGCGAGAAGAGGTTGATTTGAATCACTCATTTGGAGGGGGAGAAAATCAGGAAGAAAGGAGGGCTCCTAGCCCTGTGGTTTCAGACAACGAGACTGACTTTGACGAAGACCAGTATCCTCCAGCTGAGGATAGGTATAAACAGCTTGAAGACCGGTTAAGTGCGATGGAGATCCAGAAAGTACCTAGATTGGACTTTGGTGATTTGGGTTTGTCATCTGGGGTGGTGATTCCCCACAAGTTTAAAGCACCAATCTTTGCTAAATACGATGGAGTTACTTGTCCAAAGCTGCACCTCTGCTCGTATGTTAGAAACATCTAGCCATACACTGCTGATAAGAACCTCTGAATCCACTTATTTCAAGATAGTCTCTCAGGGACTCAACTTGAGTGGTTTTACCAGCTGGGAGGAGCTAGTATCCGTAATTGGGAAGACCTTGCTGCTGCTTTTTACAAGCAGTACCAATACAATGTCAACCTTGCTCCTACGCGTACCCAACTTCAGGGTATGTCTATGGGTGCGAGCGAAGGTTTCAAAGACTATGCTCAGAAATGGAGGGACCTTGCTGGAAGAGTACAACCCCCGCTGGCTGACAGGGAGTTAGTAGATATGTTTCTGGGGACCTTGTCTGGTCCGTATTTCAACCATCTGATTGGAAGTTCATCGTCCGGGTTTACTGAGCTGATAATGACAGGGGAAAGAATTGAAGTTGGTATCAAGAGCGGTAAGATAAAGAAGGGTGCTTCCTCAAGTACCGAAAAGAAGCCTTTTCAGAAGGAGTCCAGTGTTGTTTACAGTTTAAGGAGCCATAATAGACCTGAGCGCCGCCAAGCAGTCAATGCAGTTGTTATATCAAGACCAACTGTTGCCGCACAACTCAACAATCAACCAAGAGCCGAGAGGCTGCGAAGACAATTCACTCAGCTTCATATAACCCTGTCTCAGATTCTGCCGCAGTTATTAAAGACCAACTTGGTGATTCCGAAGGAAGCCCCAAAGAATCCCAATACAACATCACGGATGTACAACCCGAACGCCCGCTGTGCTTTTCATTCTGATAGCCCGAGGCATGATATGAATGATTGCTTGGTTCTGAAGAATAAAGTACAGGACTTGATTGATGTTAAAGAAATTGAGTTAGAAGCGCCCAAAAGGCCTAATGTTGTGATTGCTCCTATGCCCAAGCATGGAGTGAATGTTGTAGATGAAGACTCGTTTGTGGTTTCTGTGAAAGACATTGCTACTCCATTAATGATTGTGAAGAAGAACCTTCTGTTAGCTGGTTTATTTCCGGGTTGTGGTGAGGGTTGCCGTCTGTGTTCCGTCCTACCTACCAGTTGCCATATTTTGAAGTCAGGTGTCCAACACCTAATGGATAATAAAGAAATTCTTATTGAGAAGACTGTTGTACCTTTGGTTCCTGTTGAAGAAGTTTCTATAATCACCATTTTCGACAATTCTTCCAAGGCTTCCTCGAGAAAGCCTGTTAGAATTACATCTGTTCCAAGAATCGCTCCCTTGATCATTACTGTTCCCTGGCCTATCCCCTATACATCAGATAAAGTTGTCCCGTGGCACTATGGGGCTGACGTATATTATCATGGAGTTAAACAAGACTTGAGTGCTGAAGAGGATGATACTGACGTCAGCAATATTGTTGGATCTAGTAAAGTCACCCGTAGTGGAAGACTTTTCTCCCCTGAGATCTCTCCACCAATTGTTCAGAAGCCTGTTGTTATTACGACGGCCAGTACATCTCCCTGCTCAAGTTCCAATTCTTACCCCTGTCACCGAGTCAGCTGACACTCAGGGAAAAGGGACCACCGGTGAGCCTGCCCGGACGGAGGCACCTAGGAAGATTACTGTTGAGGCCTCTAGACAAGAGATAGAGGAAATTCTAAAGATCATCAAGAAAAGCGACTACAATGTAGTTGAGCAGCTGGGGAAAACCCCGTCAAAGATATCTATGTTGTCCTTATTGTTGTGTTCAGAGGCCCATGCTAAGACTCTGATTGCTTTCCTAAAGACTGCGCATGTGCCGCAGGAGACATCAGCTGATCAGTTTAAAGATTGTGTGGCTAGTCTGATAGCAGATAATGGGTTGGGTTTCTCCGATGCAGATTTCACTACTAAGGGGAAGAATCACAATGACGCTCTACATGTTTCAATTGAATGCAGGGGCACTACTCTAGCTCATGTGTTGGTGGATACTGGTTCCTCGCTGAACATTTTTCCTAAGAAAGCATTAGACCGGTTAGATTGTGAAGGGTTAGTGTTGAAGCCGAGTAACATCATGGTTAGGGCCTTTGACGGGTCCAAGAGGATGGTGCACGGAGAAGTGGATATTCTGGTTAAGGTTGGTTCTCAGGTTTTTGCATCTACTTTCTATGTGATGGACATTCGGCCATCTTATTCTTGTTTGTTGGGTCGCCCGTGGATCCACAAAGCGGGGGCAGTCACTTTTACGCTCCACCAGATGCTAAAGTACCCAGTGAAGGGGAAAATTGTTACGGTACGAGGAGAGGAGGAGTACATGGTGAGCCACCTCAACTCTTTCTGGTATGTGGAGATGGACAGGGAGTTCATTGAGACCCCATTTCAACATTTAGAAGAAGTGCCCCAGACGCTGGCATCAATTGAAATTATTACTGAAGATCCTTCAATGAAGATGGCTTCCTTAAAGGATGCACGGGCTGTCGTTTAGAAAGGTGGGTGTGCAAATTGGGGCCAACTCCCTGATTTTGCACATAAGACTAACAAGTTTGGTTTGGGTTTCACTGCAGAAGCTCAAAAGGCTATTCGGCGTGCACGGATCGGGGGACCTCCCTTGTTTATCAGCAATTCACGAGTAAATGCCATTGAAGACGATGTTGAAGAATCCGAGTTTGACGGTTGGATCTATCCGACTACTGATGGCGGACTAAGCAATTGGACGGAAAAGGACTTTGTCCCAATTTCTTTTATTACCCAGTAATGAGACTTTTGTTTTGAGTTTATAATAGACAATTTTTAAACTTTACGGCCCGGTGTCTTACCTGAGACACCATGGTTTTGTTTATGAGGGCTTTATGTGTGTCATTTTCATATAATATTAATAACAACATTAGACGTTTCTTGCATTTCAAATTTTGCGCTCCTTGTCTTTCTTTTGTTATATATTGCAAAACAACTATTTTACACACACTCACGTATACAGGTCTGCTTCCACTCTGGATCCCACTGATAACGACTCTGCTACTGCTGGTTATGACTTCGAAAGTCCGATCAACTTAGCCGAAGACAAAGGTGAAGATGATTGCGAAGTGCCTGGGGAACTTGCTGGACTGTTACTTCAGGAAGAGAGGGCTATACAGCCGCATAAAGAGCCAGTGAAATCAGTAAATCTGGGTACAGAGGTAGACAAGAAAGAGGTCAAGATCGGTGCGAATATGTAGCTTAGTGTTAAGCAACGGTTAATTCGGATGCTGCGTGACTGTGTTGAGATCTTTGCCTGGTCTTATGAAGATATGCCTGGGTTAGACACCGATATTGTGGTTCACCGATTGCCTACCAAGGAAGACTGCCCTCCAGTGAAACAGAAAGTCCGTCGAATGCGCCCGGAGATGTCTAAGAAAATCAAGGCCGAAGTTATGAAACAGTTTCACTCCAGTTTTCTAGAAGTTACTTCTTACCCGTAGTGGGTTCCCAACGTGGTTCCCGTACCGAAAAAGGATGGTAAGGTTCGGATATGTGTTGACTATAGGGATCTGAACAGGGCAAGCCCCAAGGATGATTTCCCTCTGCCTCATATCGACGTTCTGGTTGACAACACCGCATAGCACAAGGTTTTCTCCTTTGTGGATGGTTTCTCCGATTACAATCAGATTAAGATGGCTCCCGAAGATATGGAGAAGACAACCTTTGTTACTCAATGGGGTACCTTTTACTCACAGTCATGCCTTTTGGATTGAATAATGTTGGGGCAACGTATCAGCGCGCCATGGTCGCTTTGTTCCACGACATGATCCATCATGAGATTGAGGTATACATTGACGATATGATTGCAAGGTCCCAGGCTGAGGAAGAACACCTTGACCATCTGCAGAAACTATTTGACATGTTGAAGTTGTACAAGCTGAGGTTAAACCCGAACAAGTGCACCTTCGGGGTGAGATCTGGTAAGCTTCTAGGTTTCGTCGTAAGTGATAAAGGCATTCAGGTGGATCCTGCAAAGGTGAAGGCTATACAGGAAATGCCAGCTCCCCGAACAGAAAAAGAAGTCAGAGGCTTTCTGGGACGTTTGAACTACATTGCCCGATTCATCTCACACCTGACTGCTACTTGTGATCCAATCTTCAAGTTACTGAAGAAAGATCAAGTGGTAAAATGGAACGATGAATGTCAGGCCTCTTTCGAAAGGATCAAAGAATATCTCCAAGAGCCACCTATTCTGATGCCTCCATTTGAAGGGAGACCTCTGATCTTATACTTGACAGTACTCGATAATTTGATGGGGTGTGTGCTGGGGCAGCATGACGAGTCTGGCCGAAAAGAGCATGCTATTTATTACCTTAGCAAAAAGTTTACCGACTGCGAGACCCGATACTCGTTGCTTGAGAAAACTTGTTGCGCTTTGGCATGGGCTGCTCGCTGGCTAAGACAGTATATGCTGACTCACACTACTTTATTGATATCAAAGATGGATCCAATCAAGTATATCTTTGAAAAGACTGCCTTGTCCGGAAGAATGGCGAGATGGCAGATGATCTTGACTGAGTATGACATCCAATATACGACCCAAAAGGCAATCAAGGGAAGTGTGTTGGCAGATCATTTGGCATATCAGCCAGTGGATGATTACCAGTCTATGAACTTTGAATTCCCGGATGAGAATATCATGATAGTGACTGACTATGAGACACCTGGACCGAATGAAGGACCTGAGGAAGGATCCTAATGGTCTATGTACTTTGATGGAGCTTTAAATGCTTTGGGTAATGGCATTGGAGCTGTGATCATATCTCCTGAAGGCACTCATACTCCGTTCACCGCCCGACTATGTTTCAACTGCACCAACAATATGGCAGAGTATAAAGTGTGCATCATGGGTCTTCGAGCAGCTATTAACCTAAGGATTAAGTTCTTAAGTGTTTTCGGAGATTCCGCTCTCGTGATCATTCAGATCAAAGGTGAGTGGGATATGAAACACCCAAATCTTATTCCTTACAAGGAGTATGTGTTGACTTTGCTTCCACACTTAGAGGAGATAACCTTTGAACACTTCCCGAGAGAGGAGAATCAGTGGGTGGACGCGCTAGCTACGATGTCTTCTATGTTCAAAGTCAATTGGGACAACGAGGCTCCCCGAATTATCATTGAAAGGTTGGATGAACCTGCACATTGTTGTGACATTGAGACTAAAGAGGTAACAGATAAACCCTGGTTTCATGAGGTGAAGAGGTATCTTGAAGCTCAGGAATACCCCGAGGGTGCATCTGTTAATGATAAGAAGTTTCTAAGGAGGTTCGCAACGAAGTTCTTCATCAGCAATGGCATTCTCTACAAGCGCAACCATGATTCGACCTTGTTGCGATGTGTGGATAAGAACGAAGCAGAAAGGATTATGGTAGATTTACATGAAGGAACTTTCGGAACTCATTCCATTGGACACACCATGACAAAGAAAATCCTTCGGGCAGGATATTTTTGGTCCATAATGGAAGCCGACTGTTATCAGCATTCTCGGACCTGTTACAAGTGCCAAGTTAATGCTTATAAGGTGCACGTACCTCCAGTTCCTCTGAACGTCTTGATGGCTCCTTGGCCTTTTGCAATGTGGGGCATTGATATGATCGGCGAGATCAGACCTACAGCGTCCAATGGGCATCGTTTCATCCTGGTAGCTATTGATTACTTTACGATGTGGGTTGAAGCAGCTTCCTTTGCTACTGTAACCAAGAACGTCGTGGCACGGTTCATTTGGCACAATCTGATTTATTGATATGGTGTACCAGAGAGGATCATTACAGACAATAGTAAAAATCTCAACAATAAGATGATCATCGAGCTCTGCAAGCAGTTCAAGATACAGCATCATAACTCTTCTCCTTACCGGCCGAAGATGAATGGGGCTGTAGAAGCGGCTAATAAGAACATCTAGAAGATTGTGCAGAAGATGACGGTGACGTACAGTGATTGGCACGAGATGTTACCATTTTCTCTTCATGGGTACCGTACCTCAACACGGACGTCAACAGGGGCAACACCCTATTCCTTGGTTTATGGCATGGGGTCCGTCTTGCCCATTGAAGTTCAGATACCCTCTCTTAGGATTATAAAGGATGCAGGCTTGAGCAAAGATGACTGGATTCAGACCCGGCTTGATCAGCTGAACTTAATTGACGAGAAGAGACTTACTGCTATTTGTCATGGTCAGACATACCAAAACGGATGATCAAGGCATTTAACAAGAAAGTCAGACGACAAGAGTATCAAGTTGGGGATCTGGTTATCAAGCGCATTATACTACCCCAAGGTGATCCCAGGGGCAAATAGACCCCTACTTATGAAGGGCCATTTGTGGTTAAGTCTCAGGAAGAGCTATGATTCTAACCACCATGGATGGTGACGACCTTCCTCTCCCCGTCAATGCAGACATAGTGAAAAGATACTACGCATAATCAAAGACCCGCTAGGTTGACTGGCCTAGGCAAAAATAAGGGCTTCCCGGTGAACCAAAAGGGTTCGGGCAAAAATAAGGGATGAAAATGAAAAAAACTGTACACCCGACAAGTTAAAAAGTGAAAAGGAGGCTTGGGCAAAAAAGGGTATCCCGGTGGACTGAAAACCCGAAAGGGCGGTCCAGGAAAAAATTAGGGATCAAAGCGTAACACTATGTCTTATTGGATCACCTTGCAACCAGAATTTGGTATCGACTATCAAGCTCAGACGGCACTAATCAATCTGATCTACCTTCAACCAAGTAGCAAACTGATAAGATGCTCAAGGAAATAAGGGCAATAGCAGAGTTGGAACCCAATGGGATTATTCACATAGCTGTTTTTCTTTGTTTTTTTACAAATTGTATTAACTCTATTGTTCGGCGGCATTCTCTTACTAGGACGTCAGCCTCTTGTACAAAAACGCCTATTTACAGGCTAACTTCAAAATCAATACAAGTCATTTTATAAATAAATTTCAAACTGTTTTCCTTTTCCTATTTTATTTTGCAAAGAACATCCAATGTTCATTTTTGATATATGCATTTGACATTAATTACTGCTCATGAATATTTACATGCGAAATAAAAGACGATTACTTGTAATATCAGAAATAGGGGCAATAAGATTTGTCCAAGCTTTACAGTTTCTCTATCCACCAGGTATAAAGGTAGATTCAGCTGAAGGATATGGTTAAGGTACATTCATTCCCCGTAGAGTAAGAAAAAGACAATAATGTTAGCTCTCCCCAGCTGAGACTTGCAACTGTGAATGAATCGATAATATTCTCCCCAAGCAGAGTTTATCCACCATCAGCACTGAAAGGTCTTAATATTCCCAAGCGGAGTATAAGAATATTCCTCGACAGAGTAAAAATATCCCCAGTGGAGTTTGGAAAGTTTCCCTAGCGCAGTCTGGAAAAAAAGTTTCCCTAGTGAAGTTTGGAGGATCATCCCCAGTAGACTCTGGCAGATTGTCCCCAGTAGAGCCTAAAAGGTTATCCCCAGTGAAGTCGCGGCTGAAGATCATCCCCAGTGGAGTTCTTTCCTTTCATAGATAGGAATTCAATCCTCAACAGGATTCAGTATCACTAGCAACGGTAATTCATCCCCAGTGGAATTTAACAGTGGAATCCTCTACAGAGCATCTCTTCCCCACAGAGTAATCTCCTCATCAGTTCATTCCCCAACGGAGTTATCCTCTCCTGCAGTTTTATTCGCATAATCATCTTCATTCTCTAACCCCAGCGGAAACGAAGAATTCAACTCTTTTTCTCCAGCAGCTATCCGGGATTTATTTTCCCCAGCTACAAGCATTACATTTTCATACATCAAGACACATGCATATACGCGTCATACAACACAATCTCATTTATTTTGAGAACATCATTGCTTGATACATAGCATTACATACAGCTAACCCTTACCTTTCAGGAAGGATGCAATTAAATCTTCATAAAATTCAAATCTATGAAGCTTTTACTCCAGTCGAATTACTGACAAGTTTTTAAATCTCGACAGAGTTTTTCTCAGTTGAATTACAGACAAGGTCCTAAATCTCGACAAAGTTCCTTCGTCGAATTACAGACAGGTTCCTAAATCTCAGCAAAGTTTTCTCAGTTGAATTACGGGCGAGTTCTTAAATCTCGATGAAAATGTTTCCCACAAGTCGAATTACTGACAAGTTCTTAAATCTCAAGAGAGTTTTTCTCAAGTTGAATTACAGACAAGGTCCTAAATCTCGACAAAGTTCTTCCGTCGAATTACAGACATGTTCCTAAATCTCATCAGAGTTTTCTCAGTTGAATTACGGGTGAGTTCTTAAATCTCGATGAAGATGTTTCTCTCAAGTCGAATTACTGACAAGTTCTTAAATCTCAACAGAGTTTTTCTCAATTTGAATTACAGACAAGGTCCTAAATCTCGACAAAGTTCCTCCGTCGAATTACAGACAGGTTCCTAAATCTCAGCATAGTTTTCTCAGTTGAATTACGGGCGAGTTCTTAAATCTCGATGAAGATGTTTCCCTCAAGTCGAATTACTGACAAGTTCTTAAATCACAAGAGAGTTTTTCTCAATTTGAATTACAGACAAGGTCCTAAATCTCGACAAAGTTCTTCCGTCGAATTACAGACAGGTTCCTAAATCTCATCAGAGTTTTCTCAGTTGAAATACTAGTGAGTTATTAAATCTCGATGAAGATGTTTCCCTCAAGTCGAATTACTGACAAGTTCTTAAATCTCAACAGAGTTTTTCTCAAGTTGAATTACAGACAAGGTCCTAAATCATGACAAAGTTCTTCCGTCGAATTACAGACAGGTTCCTAAATCTCAGCAGAGTTTTCTTAGTTGAATTACGGGCGAGTTCTTAAATCTTGATGAAGATGTTTCCCTCAAGTCGAATTACTGACAAGTTCTTAAATCTAAATAGAGTTTTTTCTCAAGTTGAATTACAGACAAGGTCCTAAATCTTGACAAAGTTCCTCCGTCGAATTACAGACAGGTTCCTAAATCTCAGCAGAGTTTTCTCAGTTGAATTACGGGCGAGTTATTAAATATCGATGAAGATGTTTCCCTCAAGTCGAATTACTGGCAAGTTCTTAAATCTCAACAAAGTTTTCTCAGTTGAATTACAGACAAGGTCCTAAATCTCGACAAAGTTCCTCCGTCGAATTACAGACGAGTTCCTAAATCTCACCAGAGTTTTCTCAGTTGAATTACGGGCGAGTTCTTAAATCTCGATGAAGGTGTTTCCCTAAAGTCGAATTACTGACAAGTTCTTAAATCTCAACAGAGTTTTTCTCAGTTGAATTACAGACAAGGTCCTAAATCTCGACAAATTCCTCTGTCGAATTACAGACGAGTTCCTAAATCTCAACAGAGTTTTATCAGTTGAATTATGGGCAAGTTCTTAAATCTCGATGAAGATGTTTCCCCCCAGTTGAATTATGGACAAGTTCTTAAAACTCAGCAGAGATGTTCTCTCAGTTGAAGTACAAGCAAGTTCCTAAATCTCAACAAAAATTAGACTTCCCCAGCCGAATCTTCCACAACAACAGGTATACAAGATCTCGCTAAGGAATCTCTTATGAAATCGACACTCTTTCGGATGGCATCTTTAATACCATCTCCCCTCGTCAGCAATCTCCAAATGGCATCTGTAAGCCCATTCCCAACATTACAAGGCTGGTACCACTTCATGCGAGTGCAAATTTCTGGGCACTCTAGTGTTCAATCATCTTCCACCTTCGGATCACGAAAGGCGTGAAATCCAATCTACATCCTCAGGTTTAAGAAGATTGAACAGGGACAGTTGTTGTACCCCAAAACTTTCCCTCCCATATTTCTCAAAATGTTGCAAGAAAAATCTCCAAGTGGCTCAAGGTTGCTCAAGAGTTGGTCAGACAAGCTATCTCCTAAGGCAGTCTACCCCAAATTAGGGTTTTGTGTTGCATCAAGATCCTTGAGTCCAAATGACCTCAAGTTCTCCCCAATGTCCTAATATATTCTCAAGATCATCCATGTCAATTTTCAAGCCTTGGAGAGAAAGTTTGCTCAGTCAATTGCTCAAAGGTCCAAAAATCGACTATGATATGGCAAAAGTCAACTGTGACCCAAATACAGTCAAACTTCAAGATTTTTTGTCAACATTCTCATTTTTAAGATATTTCATCATTTTATCAATGTTTGATCATGATTCATCAAGGATTGCTCAAAATTCATCAAGATTCAAAAGTTGCTAAATTAGGGTTTTGTAGGAAAAGTCAACCCAACTTTGACCAAGCATAACTTTCTCATACTTTATGAGAAATGACCCATCCAAAGCTCATTTTGAATAGGATGCAATTCCCTACAATCCATATTCATACCCCAAGTTCAAAAAATGCACTCACAAGAATTTATGAATTTGGACATTATAGGTCATTTTGAAAAGTCAACAAAAACACATTTTTTGTCAAAGCTTCTAACTTGAGTATGGAATATCAAAATGAGTTGATACCAAAAGGGTTGATTAGAGGACATATCAAGCTTTCTAAAAAATCAAAGAACACCTCCCAAAGTTCAAAATTGAAGAAGTTATGCATTGTTGAAGTTGGACCTTTTTGCAAAATTGCCAAAAGTCAACTATCCCCAAAACATCAAATTTTTCCAAATGGGCCCATTATTTTTCACTTGTTTTGAGTTTGCATTGTAGCCCACGTGTTCCAGCCTTGTCCATATGTATATATCATTTTTTTTTATTAATTATTTTGATTTCATTTGAATTAATTTGATTTAAATCAAAATAAATCAAATAAAAATCCAAAGGCATTGATAACAAAGATTTTGTGGTGATTTCAGGTTCCATTATGCAGCTAGCCATCATGAAATTCGTATCAAGTGAATCATTTGCAAAAAAGACTGAAATCAAACAAGTTTGGAAAGCTTTTATGGAAGAATCAAATCAAATATGCAATCATCAATGTTGGAAGATTTGAACAACAAATGTTACCCTAATCCAATGTACAATACATAAGCAAGCTACAAGCACGAAAATAAGGGTTAGAGAGCATTGGGAGAGGCAGAACCAAAGTTGAAAAAATCACAAAAAAGCTTGAGATCAAAATCAAGGTTGAAGGCATTTTCAAGGCCTGAGACGTATCCCAATCGCTTCCTGGCAATTCTCACAAGCTAACCCGATCCAGACAACGCGTTTCTAGACCTCCTAGCGCACTGTAAGTCTCACGCGGGTTCCCCCTGTTTTTGATTTCGTATCTCGTAAATTAGACATCGCTTTCATGAAATAATTGCATATCCTTAACCCTCACATCATTTGCAAACTGTTTGTAATAGCCAATTTCATTTATGTGCTCTGTATGAAGAACCACCATTGCTAGGGTTTGGCTCGTGGTTTTAGGGATTTTCGTTTCAGGTACAATTGGTCCACATGAAGGGCATGGTTGCAATCAGGAGGAGATGACGAGTTCAACCATGCTCGTAGAATGCATTTTCATGGCCTATGCAAGGTTTTGGAACAGACCAAGCTTATAGCTACGAACCTCTGTCTGTTGGTAAAAGTCTCTACACTTTTACCCACGGTTGAGAGGTCAGGGATGATGCGTGGCATCCATCCATTGGGCAATTCAAATATTGCGTGCTTTTTCTATTTTTCTGGAAATTGTTTTGTTTTTATATATATTATATTGTTTGTATTAATATTAACAAAACAACAACATGCCCCAGCGGTTGCCACAGAGGTGCTTAAAGACCCAAAGGCTGGAGGTCAGGGGTTCGATCCCTACCTCCAGCAATTTGCATTTTTCTAATTCCTTGCAGATAATCACATGCATGGTCAAGCCAGATTCACACCATACGCCCTCACCAATTCAAGCGCCAGATGGCCAAAGGGCCAGATCTGTTAGTCAGATATTGAAGGCACATCCTAAGCAAGTCAACGCACATGCAGGGAATCTCAAAGGTCAAACGGACCAACATCAAATGGGCCAAGAAATTTGCTCTTTACACCTCCAAAAAGGCCCATTCTCTCCTTTTCTTTATATTTTATTTATTTAATTTAATTGTCTTATTTTATTTTAATTAATTTACTAACCAATAATTAATTTTTCCTTTTATTAAAAAATCACAAAAATACTTTTTTTAATTCAGGATTTTATTTTTTTAATAAATACTAACTAATTAATTTAGGTTTTTAATTCTAGAAAACTCTAACTTGTCTTTGTAAATATTTAAAATTAATTAGAAATCATTAGGTTTTATTTCATTTAATTATTTTATTTTCTTTCTTAAAATAACAAAAACCCAAAAATATGTCATTAATTATTTTTTCCATTTAATTTATTTAATAATTAATTTAATTATTTAATTTAGGATTAATTTCTTTTCTTAAAATAAAAACAACAAAAAATGGCATTTTCTTTTAAAAGGGTCAAAACCCTAATTCGCATTTGATTTAATTTCCTGTGCGTTTTATCTATTTTTATCCAATTATGTATCTGCTTACGGATTGTAATAGTTAATTAGGATTTTTATTTATTTTACCGCTTTATTTTATTTTTAAAGGGTTGCTTTTGGCGATGTAAATACCCGACGCTTTGTAATTTAATTTCCGCATTTTTATTCCGCAAATTATAACTGCTAGATGTTTGATAATAGGGTTTGCATGACAAGACTGAATGCTTAATCTTAAAATCAATTTAGATCACCCTTAACATGTACAAAGATAAAAATAACTGGAAAACGACACACGCGCACATGCGCACTCCTTGGGTACACTCCATTTGGTTTCCTTTGTAAACGGTCATTGAGTATAGGTCGTTTTAGAGGTCGCTCTCTTGTCTAAAAGATCATAGTCGCCTCGAAATAGTTGCCTCGGAAATTGTTGCCTCAAATAAATGATCTAATACATTAGGGTTACCGCTAAGGCATCTTAACATTGCTTTAGTGACCGTATGTCCCTCATTCGAATTGACCATAAAACTCCAACGACGGTGCTACCTACTCACTAATAGTGGGATAACATTGTCTAAAGGAAATCAGCATAGAACGATTCTTTTTTCGAGTAGGTAGATAATTCTTAGATACTTGCTCATCCAAAACAAAACTCTTTTCACACTTACACTTTTACAAACAAGTTTTCAAAAACACTTCATTACACTCTTGAGGATAGAAGCAAGAGTTAAATCGAAGTTAAAACAAAAACTTTTCAAACTCACAAGCACAAAGAAAACATTTTGAAAATGATGAGCAAGTACCTAAGAGCCCGTAGATAACTACGGATAGAAAGGGTTCTAATACCTTCCCTTTTTATAATCTACCCCCCGAACCCGAGAAATATCTCGAAAAAGGAATTTTTCTATGCTTTTATTCCTTTCCTTGTTGGATAAAATAAAAGTCGGTGGTGACTCTTGCTTACCGCGACATTTTGCGAAAACAAACGCAAAACGCAAACCAGCATTTCAAAAAACAGTCAGTTCTTCCCACCGTATCACAGAACTGGCAACTCTGCTAGGGAGTAATAAATGGGGTGTACCTTAGGAATAGTTTATCATAATGTTTCCAGTTTCTTGATTTGTATGCTTTATCTTTTTGGGTTCGAATCGGAGTTACTATAGATCCTAAACCGGATCTGGGGTATACCTTTTAGGTAAGTAGCAATAAACTGCGAGGGAACTGTACGGCGTAGACCGATACGGTTGAAGCAGTAGCTACGTTGGTGTGGCACTTTAGTTTGTACAGATATCCCTTGTGGTGGAACAAGAAGAATATGGGTCTTCTAAGGGGTCATTAAGCACCAACTGACCTTAGAACCTATAATTGACCAACTTGGCCATAGAACAGTAGCAGTATGCTACACTCATTGAGACCAAACTCTCGGGATGATTCTGGTCGCAAGAAAAGGTTTCCAAACTGGAATTATGACCGATCGAGGGTGGTCAGTCATATTGAGATCCTCTAGAACCCGGTTACTATTTTTAGGACAGGTTTGAACTAACTAAACTGAAAGAGGGTAATACCTAAACTCCCTGCCAGCCTGAAATCTAAGGGCTATCTGTGTGACTTGTTTGCCCTTACCATGTTTGCTATCTGTGAATACTTGTGGTGTGTTTCTATCATAACATCATGCATCATGACATTGCATGCATTTTGCATCAGACTAACCTATTTCAAAGACAGAGGGGATTCATCTTTGTTCTGTTTTGTAGGTCATGGCACCCATGCGTAGAAACACTATTCAGATTAGCTTTGTTCAGATTCCTACACAACTTAGAGATTTGGTTGCAAAGATTCCAGATACTTCTTCCTTTATCAGAAGACATGGGCACCTTCTTGGTTTGGTCACTTCCAAATTAGACGAGAAGATGATGAGTGTTATGTGCCAGTTCTTTGATCCATTGTACCACTGCTTCACTTTCCCGGACTATCAGTTGGTCCCTACCCTGGAAGAGTTCTCTAATCTACTTGGTATCTTTATTCTGGAGCAGACCCCGTTTACAGGTTAGGAGAAATTCATTAGGCCAAAAGAGATTGCTTCAGCCCTCCACTTGACAAAGGATGAGGTAATGTCAAACTGGGAGACTCGAAGTGGGGCAAAAGGCTTCTTGGCTAAATTCTTGATTGATCGGGCTAATCAATTCTGGGACAGTCTTGACTTTCAGGCATTTGAAGACATTCTGGCTCTTCTCATATATGGTTTGGTGTTGTTTCTTAACTCAGATTCCTTTGCTGGCGTGAATGCGGTGAAGATCTTCATTTCCTGTAATCCGGTACCCACTCTCTTGGGTGACATTTTGCACTCTCTTTATGCCCGTACTGCTAGGAAACAGGGAACCCTTATGTATTGTGCACCATTGTTGGCGAGGTGGTTTATTTCTCACCTCCCCAAATCAGTTTTGAAGAACAAGGAAGGCATGGGTTGGGCCTACAGGATTATGTCTCTCTCTCATAATGACATCATCTGGAGTACTAAGGACATGGAAGAAGTGGCTATTATTGATCGGTGTAGGGAATACCCCAATGTTCCATTACTTGGAGTTCGAGGAGGGATTACCTATAACCCTTGTTTGGCCTTACGTCAGTTTGGGCGAGCTAGGAGGGAAGGACCTCATGAGTTACTGATGCCAAGCATTGTCTTTGACTTCCAAGGGGATAGTGACGAGCATCGCCGCAGGTTCATACGAGCTTGGGACAGGGTGCACCGGTCTGATCCATATGAGTTAGGGATGAAGCCCTCTCTTCCAATGGAACCGTATCTCTGATGGGTTCGTATACGTGCCCAAAAGCTGGGAATGCCGTACGAAGCTGTCTTGCCTATGATTGTTGAGGTTGTTGATGAAGAAGGGGTTCCACCTACCATCCTCCACCCATACATGCCTACTGACATTGGGGCATTAAAGAGGTCTTGGATGCAGCTGAGAGAAGAGCGGGATACTTACAGAGAAAAGTATCACGAGCAGGAGCGGAAGATTCTAAAGCTTACAAGACAGTTGGAGAATGAGAGGGTCCTCAACGACTATGTCAGCACCAACGGGAAACGGCCATGGGAGCGCTGATGTCTTTTGATATTTCTAGTTTTGATTTACTTTCCAGTATTTCCTTTTGTAACGCCTTAAAGGCACTTATCAAACATTGTTTCAAGTTTATCTAATAAAAGTGTGTTCATTTTGGTTTACAAATTTGAATCCCTAAAGTCTTTGAAATCATATCATACGCATTTCATTCAATGCACCTCATCACAGGTACCCATTACAGGTCTCTTATCTTCTTCGTTGTTTATTTCAGCACATCATGTCTGCTGAAACATCAACTGATCATGCTATCAAGGCTCTACAAGCTCAAAACGCTCAATTCCAGGAAATGTTCATGAGTTTGGCTAAGGGTCAGCAAGATCTGAAGACCCTTATCTTGAAAGAAAAGAAGAAGAAGAAAAAGAAGAAGAAGACGGTCCTACTGAATATGGGTCGCAGATTTGGAAATAATTTGCGATAAGAGGTTGATTTGACTCACTCATCTGGAGGGGGAGAAAATCAGGAAGAAAGGAAGGCTCTTAGCCCTGTGGTTTCAGACAACGAGACTGACTTTGACAAATACCAGAATCCTCCGGCTGAGGATAGGTATAAACAGCTTGAAGACCGGTTAAGTGCGATGGAGATCCAGAAAGTACCTGGATTGGACTTTGGTGATTTGGGTTTGTCATCTGGGGTGGTGATTCCCCACAAGTTTAAAGCACCAATCTTTGCTAAATACGACGAAGTTTCTTGTCCAAAGTTGCACCTCCGCTCGTATGTTAGAAAGATCCAGCCATACACTGCTGATAAGAACCTCTGGATCCACTTCTTTCAAGATAGTCTCTCAGGGACTCAACTTGAGTGGTTTTATCAGCTGGAAGGAGCTAGTATCCGTAATTGGGAAGACCTTGTTGCTGCTTTTTACAAGCAGTGCCAATACAATGCCAACCTCTCTCCCACGCGTACCCAAATTCAGGGTATGTCTATGGGTGCGAGCGAAGGTTTCAAAGACTACGCTCAGAAATGGAGGGACCTTGCTGGAAGAGTACAACCCCCGCTGGCTGACAGGGAGTTAGTAGATATGTTTCTGGGGACCTTGTCTGGTCCGTATTTCAACCATCTAATTGGAAGTTCATCGTCCGGGTTTACTGAGCTGATTATGACAGGGTAAAGAATTGAAGCCGGTATCAAGAGCGGTAAGATACAGAAGGGTGCTTTGTCAAGTACCGAAAAGAAGCCTTTTAAGAAGGAGTCTAGTGTTGTTTACAGTTCAAAGATCCATAATAGACCTGAGTTCGGCCAAGCAGTCAATGCGGTTGTTATATCAAGACCAATTGTTGCCGCATAATGCAACAATAAACCAAGAGCCGAGAGGCCGTGAAGACAATTCACTCAGCTTCATATAACCCTGTCTCAGATTCTGCCGCAGTTATTAAAGACCAACTTGGTGATTCCGAAGGAAGCCCCAAAGAATCCCAAGACAACATCACCGATGTACAACCCGAACGCCCGTTGTGCTTTTCATTCTGATAGCCTGGGGCATGATACGAATGATTGCTGGGTCCTGAAGAATAAAGTACAAGACATGATTGATGCTAAAGAGATTGAGTTCGAAGCGCTCGAAAGGCCTAATGTTGTGACTGCTCCTATGCCCAAGCATGGAGTGAATGCTGTAGATTAAGACTCGTTTGTGGTTTCTGTGAAAGACATTGCTACTCCATTAATGACTGTGAAGAAGAACCTTCTGTTAGACAGTTTATTTTCGGGCTGTGGCGAGGGTTGCCGTCTGTGTTCCGTCCTACCTACATGTTGCCATCTTTTGAAGTCAGGTGTCCAACGCCTGATGGATAATAAAGAAATTTTGTTTGAGAAGACTGTTGTTCCTTTGGTTCCTGTTGAAGAAGTTGCTATAATCACCATTTTCGACAATTCTTCCAAGGCTTCCTCGAGAAAGCCTGTTAGAATTATATATGTACTAAGAATCGCTCCCTTGATCATTACTGTTCCTAGGCCTATCCCATATACATCAGATAAAGCTGTCCCGTGGCACTATGGGGCTGAAGTATATTATCACGGAGTTAAACAAGACTTGAGTGCTGAAGAGGCTGATACTGACGTCATCAATATTGTTGGATCTAGTAAAGTCACCCGCAGTGGAAGACTTTTCTCCCCTGAGATCTCTCCACCAACTGTTCGGAAGCCTGTTGTTATTACGCCAGCCAGTACATCTCCCTGCTCAAGTTCCAATTCTTACCCCTGTCACCGAGTCAGCTGACACTCAGGGAAAAGGGACCACCGGTGAGCCTGCCCGGACGGAGGCACCGAGGAAGATTACTATTGAGGCCTCTAGACAAGAGATAGAGGAAATTCTAAAGATCATCAAGAAAAGCGACTACAATGTAGTCGAGCAGCTGGGGTAAACCCCGTCAAAGATCTCTATGTTGTCCTTATTGTTGTGTTCAGAGGCCCATGCTAAGGCTCTGATTACTTTCCTGAAGACTGTGCATGTGTCGCAGGAGACATCAGCTGATCAATTTAAAGATTGTGTGGCTAGTTTGACAGTAGATAATGGGTTGGGTTTCTCCGACGCAGATTTGACTGCTAAGGGGAAGAATCACAATGACGCTCTACATGTTTCAATTGAATGCAGGGGCACTACTCTAGCTCATGTGTTGGTGGATACTGGTTCCTCGCTGAATGTTTTACCTAAGAAAGTGTTAGACCGGTTAGATTGTGAAGGGTTAGTGTTGAAGCCGAGTAACATCGTGGTTAGGGTCTTTGACGGGTCCAAGAGGATGGTGCACGGAGAAGTGGATATTCCGGTTAAGGTTGGTTCTCAGGTTTTTGCATCTACTTTCTATGTGATGGACATTCGGCCATCTTATTCTTGTTTGTTGGGTCGCCTGTGGATCCACAAAGCTGGGGCAGTCACTTCTACGCTCCACCAGATGCTAAAGTACCTAGTGAAGGGAAAAATTATTACGGTACGAGGAGAGGAGGAGTACATGGTGAGCCACCTCAACTCTTTCCGGTATGTGGAGATGGACGGGGAGTTCATTGAGACCCCATTTCAACATTTCGAAGAAGTGCCCCAGACGCTGGCATCAACTGAAATTATTACTGAAGATCCTCCAATGAAGATGGCTTCCTTAAAGGATGCCCGGGCTGTTGTTGAGAAAGGTGGGTGTGCAAATTGTGGCCAACTCCCTGATTTTGTACATAAGACTAACAAGTTTGGTTTGGGTTTCACTGCAGAAGCTCAAAAGGTTGTTCGTCGTGCACGGATCAGAGGACCTCCCTTGTTTATCAGCAATTCAGGAGTAAATGCCATTGAAGACGATGTTGAAGAATCCGAGTTCGACAGTTGGATCTATCCGACTACTGATGGCGGACTAAGCAATTGGACAGCAAAGGACTTTGTCCCAATTTCTTTTATTACCCAGTAATGAGACTTTTGTTTTGAGTTTGTAACAGACAATTTTTAAACTTTACGGCCCGATGTCTTACCCGAGACAGCGTGGTTTTGTTTATGAGGGCTTTATGTGTGTCATTTTCATATATCATTAATAACAGCATTGGACGTTTCTTGCATTTCAAAATTTGCGCTCCTTGTCTTTCTTTTGTTATATATTGCAAAATAGATATTTTACACACACTCACGTATACAGGTCTGCTTCCACTCTGGATCCCACTGATAACGACTCTGCTACTATTGGTTATGACTTTGAAAGTTCGATCAACTTAGCCGAAGACGAAGGTGAATATGATTGCGAAGTGCCTGGGGAACTTGCTAGACTGTTACTTCAGGAAGAGAGGGCTATACATCCGCATGAAGAGCCAGTGGAATCAGTAAATCTGGGTACAAAGGTAGAAAAGAAAGAGGTCAAGATCGGTGCGAATCTGGAGCTTAGTGTTAAGCAACGGTTGATTCGGATGCTACGTGACTATGTTGATATCTTTTCCTGGTCTTATGAAGATATGCCTGGGTTGGATACCGATATTGTGGTTCACCAATTGCCTACCAAGGAAGATTGTCCTCCAGTGAAACAGAAAGTCCGCCGAATGCGCCCGGAGATGTCTGAGAAAATCAAGGCCGAAGTTATGAAACAGTTTGACGCCGGTTTCCTAGCAGTTACTTCTTACCCGTAGTGGGTTGCCAACGTGGTTCCCGTACCAAAAAAGAATGGTAAGGTTCGGATGTGTGTTGACTATAGGGATCTGAACAGGGCAAGCCCCAAGGATGATTTCCCTCTGCCTCATATGACGTTCTGGTTGACAACACCGCACAGCACAAGGTTTTCTCCTTTATGGATGGTTTCTCCAGTTACAATCAGATTAAGATGGCTCCCAAAGATATGGAGAAGAAAACCTTTGTTACTCAATGGGGTACCTTTTGCTACAAAGTCATGCCTTTTGGATTGAAGAATGCTGGGGCAACGTATCAGTGCGCCATGGTCGCTTTGTTCCACGACATGATCCATCATGAGATTGAGGTATACGTTGACGATATGATTGCAAGGTCCCAGGCTGAGGAAGAACACCTTGACCATCTGCAGAAACTATTTGATAGGTTGAAGTTGTACAAGCTGAGGTTAAACCCGAACAAGTGCACCTTCGGGGTGAGATCTGGTAAGCTGCTGGGTTTCGTCGTAAGTGATAAAGGTATTCAGGTGGATCCTGCAAAGGTGAAGGCTATACATGAAATTCCAGCTCCCCGAATAGAAAAAGAAGTCAGAGGCTTTCTGGGACGTCTGAACTACATTGCCCAATTCATCTCACACCTGACTGCTACTTGTGAGCCAATCTTCAAGTTACTGAAGAAAGATTAAGTGGTAAAATGGAACGATGAATGTCAGGCCGCTTTCGAAAGGATCAAAGAATATCTCCAAGAGCCACCTATTCTGATGCCTCCAGTTGAAGGGAGACCTCTGATCTTATACTTGACAGTACTTGATAATTCGATGGGGTGTGTGCTGGGGCAGCATGACGAGTCTGGCCGAAAAGAGCATGCTATTTATTACCTTAGCAAAAAGTTTACCGACTGCGAGACCCGATACTCGTTGCTTGAGAAAACTTGTTGCGCTTTGGCATGGGCTGCTCGCCGGCTAAGACAGTATATGCTGACTCACACTACTTTATTGATATCAAAGATGGATCTAATCAAGTATATCTTCGAAAAGCCTGCCTTGTCCGGAAGAATAGCGAGATGGAAGATGATCTTGACTGAGTATGACATCCAATATACGAACCAAAAGGCAATCAAGGGAAGTGTGTTGGCAGATCATTTGGCACATAAGGCAGTGGATGATTACCAGTCTATGAACTTTGAATTCCCGGATGAGAATATCATGATAGTGACTGACTATGAGACACCTGGACCGGATGACGGACCTGAGGAAGGATCCCGATGGTCTATGTACTTTGATGGAGCTTCAAAAGCATTAGGTAATGGCATTGGCGCCGTGATCATATCTCCTGAAGGCTCTCATACTCTGTTCACCGCCTGACTATGTTTCAACTGCACCAACAATATGGCGGAGTATGAAGCGTGCATCATTGGTCTTCGAGCAGCTATTGACCTAAGGATTAAGTTCTTAAGTGTTTTCGGAGATTCCACTCTCGTGATTAGTCAGATCAAAGGTGAGTGGGATATGAAACACCCAAATCTTATTCCTTACAAGGAGTATGTGTTGACTTTGCTTCCACACTTCGAGGAGATAACCTTTGAACACTTCTCGAGAGAGGAGAATCAGTTGGCGGACGCGCTAGCTACGATGTCTTCTATGTTCAAAGTCAATTGGGACAACGAGGCTCCCCGGATTATCATTGAAAGGTTGGACGAACCTTCACATTACTGTGACATTGAGACTGAAGAGGTAACAGATAAACCCTGGTTTCATGAGGTGAAAAGGTATCTTGAAGCTCAGGAATACCCCGAGGGTGCATCTGTTAATGATAAGAAGTTTCTGAGGAGGTTCGCGGTGAAGTTCTTCATCAGCAATGGCATTCTCTACAAGCGCAACCATGATTCGACCTTGCTGCGATGTGTGGATAAGAATGAAGCAGAAAGGATTATGGTAGATTTACATGAAGGAACTTTCGGGACTCATTCCAGTGGACACACCATGGCAAAGAAAATCCTCCGGGCAGGATATTTTTGGTCCATAATGGAAGCCGACTGTTATCAGCATTCTCGTACCTGTCAAAAGTGCCAAGTCTATGCTGATAAGGTGCACGTACCTCCAGTTCCTCTGAACGTCTTGACGGCTCCTTGGCCTTTTGCAATGTGGGGCATTGACATGATCGGCGAGATCAGACCTACAACGTCCAACGGGCATCGTTTCATCCTGGTAGCTATTGATTACTTTACGAAGTGGGTTGAAGCAGCTTCCTTTGCTACTGTAACCAAGAACGTCGTGGCACGTTTCATTCGGCACAATCTGATTTGTCGATATGGTGTACCAGAGAGGATCATTACAGACAATGGTACAAATCTCAACAATAAGATGATCACCGAGCTCTGCAAGCAGTTCAAGATACAACATCACAACTCTTCTCCTTTCCGGCCGAAGATGAATGGGGTTGTAGAAGCGGCTAATAAGAACATCAAGAAGATTGTGCAGAAGATGACGGTGACGTACAGAGATTGGCACGAGATGTTACCATTTTCTCTTCATGGGTACCGTACCTCAGCACGGATGTCAACAGGGGCAACACTCTATTCCTTGGTTTATGGCATGGAGGTCGTCTTGCCCATTGAAGTTCATATAGCCTCTCTTCGGATTATGAAGGATGAAGGCTTGAGCGAAGATGACTGGATTCAGACCCGGCTTGATCAGCTGAACTTAATTGACGAGAAGAGACTTACTGCTATTTGTCATGGTCCAACATACCAAAACGGATGATCAAGGCATTTAACAAGAAAGTCAGACGACAAGATTATCAAGTTGGGGATCTGGTTATTAAGCACGTCATACTACCCCAAGGTGATCCCAGGGGAAAATGGACCCCTACTTACGAAGGGCCATTTGTCGTTAAGAACATTTTCTCAGGAGGAGCTATGATTCTAACCACCATGGATGGTGACAACCTTCCTCATGCTGTCAATGCAGACATAGTGAAAAGATACTACGCATAATCAAAGACCCGCTAGGTTGACTGGCCTAGGAAAAAATAAGGGCTTCCCGGCGAACCAAAAGGGTTCGGGAAAAAATAAGGGATGAAAATGAAAAAAAATGTACACCCGGCAAGTCGAAAACCTGAAAAGGCGGCTTGGGCAAAAAAGGGTATCCTGGTGGACTGAAAACCCGAAAGGGCAGTCCAGGCAAAAATTAGGGATCAAAGCGTAACACTATGTCTCATTGGATCACCTTGCAACCAGAATTCGGTATCGACTATCAAGCTCAGATGGCACTAATCAATCTGATCTACCTTCAACCAAGTAGCAAAGTGATGAGATGCTCAAGGACATAAGGGAAATAGCAGAGTTGGAACCTAATGGGATTATTCACATAGCAGTTTTTCTTTATTTTTTTACAAATTGTATAAACTCTATTGTTCAGCGGCATTCTCTTACTAGGACGTCAGCCTCTTGTACAAAAACGCCTATTTACAGGCCAACTTCAAAATCAATACAAGTCATTTTATAAATAAATTTCAAACTGTTTTCCTTTTCCTGTTTTGTTTTGCAAAGAACGTCCAATGTTCATTTTTGATATATGCATTTGACATTAATTACTGCTCATGAATATTTACATGCGAAACAAAAGACGATTACTTGTAATATCAGAAACAGGGGCAATAAGATTTGTCCAAGCTTTACAGTTGCTCTATCCACCAGGTATAAAGGTAGATTCGGCTGAAGAATATGGTTAAGGTACATTCACTCCCCGCAGAGTAAGAAAAAGACAGTAATGTTAGCTCTCCCCAACTGAGACTTGCAACTGTGAATGAATCGATAATATTCTCCCCAAGCAGAGTTTATCCACCATCAGCGCTGAAAGGTCTTAATATTCCCCAGCAGAATATAAGAATATTCCCCGGCAAAGTATAAAAATATCCCTAGTGGAGTTTGGAAAGTTTCCCTAGCGCATTCTGGAAAAAACGTTTCCCTAGTGAAGTTTGGAGGATCATCCCTAGTAGACTCTGGCAGATTGTCCCCAGTAGAGCCTAAAAGGTTATCCCCAGTGAAGTCGCAGCTGAAGATCATCCCCAGCGGAGTTCTTTCCTTTCATAGACAGGAATTCAATCCCCAACAGGATTCAGTATCACCAGCAACGATAATTCATCACCAGTGGAATTTATCAGTGGAATCCTCTACAGAGAATCTCTTCCCCACAGAGTAATCTCCTCATCAGTTTATTCCCCAACGGAGTTATCCTCTCCTGCAAGTATATTCGCATAATCATCTTCATTCGTTATCCCCAGCGGAAACAAAGAATTCAACTCTTTTTCTCCAGCAGCTATCCGGGATTTATTTTCCCCAGCTACAAGCATTACATTTTCATACATCATGACACATGCATATACGCATCATAAAACACAATCTCATTTATTTTGAGAACATCATTGCTTGATACATATCATACATTACATACAGATAACCCTTACCTTTCAGGAAGGATGCGGTTAAATCTCCATAAAATTCAAAGCTATGAAGCTTTTACTCCAGTAGAATTACTGACAAGTTTTTAAATCTCGACAGAGTTTTTCTCAGTTGAATTACAGACAAGGTCCTAAATCTCGACAAAGTTCCTCTGTCGAATTACAGACAGGTTCCTAAATCTCAGCAAAGTTTTCTCAGTTGAATTACGGGCGAGTTCTTAAATCTCGATGAAGATGTTTCCCTCCAGTCGAATTACTGACAAGTTCTTAAATCTCAACAGAGTTTTTTCTCAAGTTGAATTACAGACAAGGTCCTAAATCTCGACAAAGTTCCTCCGTCGAATTACACACAGGTTCCTAAATCTCAGCAGAGTTTTCTCTGTTGAATTACAGGCGAGTTCTTAAATCTCGATGAAGATGTTTCCCTCATGTCAAATTACTGGCAAGTTCTTAAATCTCAACAGAGTTTTCTCAGTTGAATTACATACAAGGTCCTAAATCTCGACAAAGTTCCTCCGTCGAATTACAGACGAGTTCCTAAATCTCATCAGAGTTTTCACAGTTGAATTACGGGCGAGTTCTTAAATATCGATGAAGATGTTTCCCCAAAGTCGAATTACTGACAAGTTCTTAAATCTCAACAGAGTTTTTCTCAGTTGAATTATAGACAAGGTCCTAAATCTCGACAAAGTTCCTCCGTCGAATTACAGACGAGTTCCTAAATCTCAGTAGAGTTTTCTCAGTTGAATTATGGGAAAGTTCTTAAATCTCGATGAAGATGTTTCCCCCCAGTTGAATTACGGACAAGTTCTTAAAACTTAGCAGAGATGTTCTCTCAGTTGAAGTACAGGCAAGTTCCTAAATCTCAACAAAAATTAGACTTCCCCAGCAAAATCTTCCATAACAACAGGTATACAAGATCTCGCTAAGGAATCTCTTATGCGATCGACACTCTTTCGGATGGCATCTTTAAGACCATCTCCCCTCGTCAGAAATCTCCAAATGGAATCTGTAAGCCATTCCTGACATTACAAGGCTGATACCACTTCATGCGAGTGCAAATTTCTGGGCACTCTAGTGTTCAATCATCTTCCACCTTCGGATCACGAAAGGCGTGAAGTCCAATCTACATCCTCAGGTTTAAGAAGATTGAACAGGGACAGCTGTTGTACCCCAAAATTTTCCCTCCCATATTTCTCAAAATGTTGCAAGAAAAATCTCCAAGTGGCTCAAGGTTGCTCAAGAGTTGGTCAGACAAGCTATCTCCTAAGACAGTCTACCCCAAATTAGGGTTTTGTGTTGCATCAAGATCCTTGAGTCCAAATGACCTCAAGTTCTCCCCAATGTCCTAATATATTCTCAAGATCATCCATGTCAATTTTCAAGCCTTGGAGAGAAAGTTTGCTCAGTCAATTGCTCAAAGGTCCAAAAATCGACTGTGCTAGGGCAAAAGTCAACTGTGACCCAAATACAGTCAAACTTCAAGATTTTTTGTCAACATTCTCATTTTGAAGGATATTTCATCATTTGATCAAGGGTTGATCATGATTCATCAAGGATTGCTCAAAATTCATCAAGATTCAAAAGTTGCTAAATTAGGGTTTTGTAGGAAAAGTCAACCCAACTTTGACCAAGCATAACTTTCTCATACTTTATGAGAAATGACCAATCAAAATCTCATTTTGAAGAGGAAGCAATTCCCTACAATCCATCTTTATACCCCAAGTTCAAAAAATGCACTCACAAGAAGTTATGAATTTGGACATTATAAGTCATTTTGAAAAGTCAACAAAAACACCTTTTTTGTTAAAGCTTCTAACTTGAGAATGGAATATCAAAATGAGATGAGACAAAAAGGGTTGATTAGAGTACATCTCAATCTTTCTAAAAAGTCTAAGAACACCTCCAAAAGTTCAAAATTGAAGAAGTTATGCATTGTTGAAGTTGGACCTTTTTGCAAAATTACCAAAAGTCAACTATCCCCAAAAGTTCAAATTTTTCCAAATGGGCCCATTCTTTTTCACTTGTTTTGAGTCTGCATTGTAGCCCACGTGTTCCAGCCTTGGCCATATGTCCATATTATTTTTTTTATTAATTATTTTGATTTTATTTGAATTAATTTGATTTAAATCAAAATAAATCAAATAAAAATCCAAAGGCATTGATAACAAAGACTTTGTGGTGATTTTAGGTTCCAGTATGCAGCTAGCCATCATCAAATTCGTATCAAGTGAATCATGTGCAAAAAAGATTCAAAAATCAAGCAAGTTTGGAAAGCTTTTATGGAAGAATCAAATCAAATATGCAATCATCAATGTGGGAAGATTTGAACAACAAATGTTACCCTAATCCAATGTACAATACATAAGCAAGCTACAGGCACGAAAATAAGGGTTAGAGAGCATTGGGAGAGGCAGAACCAAAGTTGAAAAAATCACAAAAAAGCTTGAGGTCGAAATCAAGGTTGGAGGCATTTTCAAGGCCTGAGACGTATCCCAATCACTTCCTGGAAATTCTGACAAGCTAACCCGATCCAGACAACGCGTTTCCAGACCTCCTAGCACACTGTAAGTCTCACGCGAGTTCCCCTTGTTTTTGATTTCGTATCTCTGAAATTAGACATCGTTTTCATGAAATAATTGCATATCCTTAACCCTCACATCATTTGCAAACTGTTTGTAATAACCAATTTCATTTATGTGCTCTGTATGAAGAACCACCATTGCTAGGGTTTGGCTCGTGGTTTTAGGGATTTTCGTTTCTAGTACAATTGGTCCACATGAAGGGCATGGTTGCAATCAGGAGGAGATGACGAGTTCAACCATGCTTATAGAATGCATTTTCATGGCCTATGCAAGGTTTTGGAACGGACCAAGCTTAAAGCTACGGACCTCTGTCCGTTGGTAAAAGTCTTTGCACTTTTAGCCACGGTTGGGAGGTCAGGGATGATGCGTGACATCCATCCATTGGGCAATTCAAATATTGCGCGCTTTTTCTATTTTTATGGCAATTATTTTGTTTTTATATATATTATATTGTTTGTATTAATATTAACAAAACAACAACATGCCCCAGCGGTTGCCACATAGGTGCTTAAAGACCCAAAGGCTAGAGGTCAGGGGTTCGATCCCTTCCTCCAGCAATTTTCATTTTTCTAATTCCTTGCAGATAATCACATGCATGGTCAAGCCAGATTCACACCATACGCCCTCACCAATTCAAGCGCCAGATGGCCAAAGAGCCAGATCTGTTGGTCAGATATTGAAGGTCCATCCTAAGCAAGTCAACGCACATGCAGGGAATCTCAAAGGTCAAACGGACCAGCATCAAATGGGCCAAGAAAATTTCACTCTACACCTCCAAAAAGGCCCATTCTCTCCTTTTCTTTATATTTTATTTATTTAATTTAATTGTCTTATTTTATTTTAATTAATTTACTAACCAATAATTAATTTTTCCTTTTATTAAAAAATCACAAAAATACTTTTTTTAATTCAGGATTTTATTTTTTTAATAAATACTAACTAATTAATTTAGGTTTTTAATTCTAGAAAACTCTAACTTGTTTTTGTAAATATTTAAAATTAATTAGAAATCATTAGGTTTTATTTCATTTAATTATTTTATTTTCTTTCTTAAAATAACAAAAACCCAAAAATATGTCATTAATTATTTTTTCCATTTAATTTATTTAATAATTAATTTAGTTATTTAATTTAGGATTAATTTCTTTTCTTAAAATAAAAACAACAAAAAATGGCATTTTCTTTTAAAAGAGTCAAAACCCTAATTCGCATTCGATTTAATTTCCCGCGCGCTTTATCTATTTTTATCCAATTATGTATCTGCTTACGGATTGTAATAGGTAATTAGGAATTTTATTTATTTTACCGCTTTATTTTATTTTTATAGGGTTTCTTTTGGCGATGTAAATACCCGACGCCTTGTAATTTAATTTCCGCATTTTTATTCCGCAAATTATAACTGCTAGATGTTTGATAATAGGGTTTGCATGACAAGACTGAATGCTTAATCTTAAAATCAATTTAGATCACCCTTAACATGTACAAAGATAAAAATAACTGGAAAACGACACACTCGCACATGCGCACTCCTAGGGTACACTCCATTTGGTTGCCTTCGTAAACGGTCATTGAGTATAGGTCATTTTAGAGGTCGCTCTCTTGTCTAAAAGATCATAGTCGCCTCGAAATGGTTGCCTCGGAAATTGTTGCCTCAAACAAATGATCTAAGACATTAGGGTTACTGCTAAGGCGTCCTAACATTGCTTTAGTGACCGTATGTCCCTCATTCGAATTGACCCTAAAACTCCAACGACGGTGCTACCTACTCACTAATAGTGGGATAGCATTGTCTAAAGGAAATCAGTATAGAACGATTCTTTTTTCGAGTAGGTAGATAGTTCTTAGATACTTGCTCATCCAAAACAAAACTCTTTTCACACTTACACTTTTACAAACAAGTTTTCAAAAACACTTCATTACACTCTTGAGGACAGAAGCAAGAGTTAAATCGAAGTTAAAACAAAAACTTTTCAAACTCACAAGCACAGAGAAAACATTTTGAAAATGATGAGCAAGTACCTAAGAGCCCGTAGATAACTACGGATAGAAAGGGTGCTAATACCCTCCCTTTTTATAATCTACCCCCCGAACCCGAGAAATATCTCGAAAAAGGAATTTTTCTATGCTTTTTTTTCCTTTCCTTGTTGGATAAAATAAAAGTCGGTGGCGACTCTTGCTTACCGTGACATTTTGTGAAAACAAACGCAAAATGCAAACCAGCATTTCAAAAAATAGTCAGTTCTTCCCACCGTATCACAGAAGCTTTTTAAAGTAAAAGGCCAAGAAATGCATGAGTAAATTTGGAGATTGGATTCAAAACTCAGAAATGACAAGTTTTGAAGTGTTTTTGGTGATTCTGTGTTCTTGGTGTTTTCAGGGCTTCAGCATGCATGGGATTTGTGGAAAATGACTTGTGTATGTATAAGCAAAAGGGTTTGAGTACTTTGGATAGTTATAAGTACAAGTTTCTTCCATTAGATATAAAGCATGGTCTTGCAAAATGGATATAAAGCATGGTCTTGCATTGAATGCTTGAAATGAGACCTCTAACAGATGTGCAAGCAATTAATCATGGAGTGCCTAACAAGTTTGAGTCCTTCAAAGTAGAGGTTATGCAGCATAAGTTTAAATTTTGAATCTTGTTCATCACAAAATGACTTGTAATTCAAGTGATAAAACCCTAACTTCTTCTCTTCGATTCTCCCTACTCAAAAATGATCTCAAGGAGTTCTTAGACATATTGGAAAGCTTGCAATGTGATATACAATCCATCTTTATATCACTTTTGAAAATTACCCTTGGAACTATATGAAAAAAGTGCCATGAAGGTGGGTCAAAATCCCGACTAAATTAGGGTAAAAATTTCACTAAGTGTTTTGTTTCATGACCATGTATTCTTAAAACTATAACTTGAGATCCAAGCATTTTTGGAAGGAGTTGTGTAAAGAAAAGTTGTACATTTCATGGAGATCTACAACTTTCTTGTTGGAAGTTTCTTTTTGAATCATTTTGGATCATGGTGAAAATTTTGCTCAAAGTTGAGAAAAAATAAGAAATTTCCAACACTTAGAAAAATTTCTAAGTTTTAGAAATTTTAACTTTTCAAAATGAAATCTTGAATTTTTTATTTTTTGATGAATAAGTTTCATATTTTGACATGCTTTTATAAATTATGATCTTTGACATTTGATTTTGACCAAAAAGTCAAAGTTTGACTTTTCAGTATACAGTTGACTTTTGATCAGTTGACTGAAAATTCATCTGTCAATCCATTGGACTTGAGCAATGTTTTGAGTCATGTCATTAGGTAAAAATTGTGCAATTGGACTCTTGAGATCAAACTTAAACCAGTTGATCATTTGCTAGGTCAAAAGTCAGAAATTGCCCTTTCCCAATCAAAACCCTAATTTTGACCATTTTTCCCTTTTGAAGATTTGATCAAATTTCTGGAGGAATTGTGGTCCAAACTTGATCGAATGATACACATGAGTTTAAAATGTTGATATGGATAAAATATTATGAAGTTTGACTGTAAATTGGCCATAGTTGACTTTTCCCCCAATACAGTTGATTTTTAGGTCAACTGCTCAATTGACTGAGCAAAAGTGTGATCCAAAGCTTGAAACTTGACATGAGTGTTCTTGAGGGTCCATAATGATCCATGAAAGTCATATGGGGCATTGAAAGTTCAAATATCATTGTGCAATATCAAACCCTAATTTTGGTCATCAGTGCTTAAGGAGGTGTCTTGAGCTGATCAACCCTAACATGTAAATCAAAGACACTTGCACACTAACATCCTTAGGGTAATCCCACTTTATTGCCTTTCGAAAAATAGTCATGTCCCTCGAATATGGACCTTTTAGAAAAGACCCTCGATAAAAGATTGTAGTCCCTCGATGACCCTCGATGTTGCTTTCGGTAAACGATCTAGTCCCTAAACGACATTGCTAAAACGTCCATAGGTTCCTTTCTATGACTATACGATGACCCACGCCCATCCCTTTTACATCCAAAGATAGGGTTACTTACCAAATCAATGGTGAGATAACAATGTCAAATAAAAGAGGAAATAAACAAGAAAGTCTTTTGAGTAGGTAGAATGTTCCTAGTTGCTTGCTCATTTTTAAACCAAAAACATCCTTGCTATTTTCGAAACAAACACCTACACTTTCCAAACACCTTTCAAAACTTGAAAACATTTTCAAAATATCGACACCTTTGTATACATTCTTACGAACAAGAATCATTACAAAGATTGCCTAAACAATGGCCTCTTTACAAAATACTTTCAAAAACCATACAAAGCACAATTTCAAACAAAAGCAAGTGATCTAGCAAGTAACTAAGAGCCCATGGAAAATCATGGATGAAAAGGGTGCTAATACCTTCCCTTTTCATAATCTACCCCCCGAACTCAAGAAAATCTCAAAGGTCTTTCTTGTGATTTTTCACCTTTCCTTTTGGATAAAATAAAAGTCGGTGGCGACTCTTGCTAACCGCAACATTTGCAATCAAACACAAAACCTTTAAGTTAGTTCTCCCATCGTATCACAGAACTGGCGACTCTGCTGGGAAATATTCTAAAAGTGAGGTTACCTTAGGGTTAGATCACATTTACTTGCTGTTGTACCCAAAAATTGGCCCTCTCATATTTCTCCAAACAATGCAAGAAAAATCTTCAAGTTGCTCAAGTTTGCTCAAGAGTTGGACAGTCAAGCTATCTCCTAAGGCAGTCAAACCCCAAATTAGGGTTTTGTGTTGCATCAAGATCCTTGAGTCAAAATGACCTCAAGTGCTCCCTAATGTCCTAATATGTTCTCAAGATCATCCATGTCAAATTTCGAGCCTTGCAGAGGAAGTTTGTTCAGTCAATTGCTCAAAGGGTCCAAAAATCGACTGTGCTAGGGCAAAAGTCAACCGTGACCCAAATACAGTCAAACTTCAAGATTTTTTCTCAACATTATCATTTTTAAGGATATTTCATCATTTTATCAAGGGTTGATCATGATTCATCAAGAATTGCTCAAAATTCATCAAGACTCAAAAGTTGCTAAATTAGGGTTTTGTAGGAAAAGTCAACTCAACTTTGACCAAGCATAACTTTCTCATACTTTATGAGAAATGACCAATCCAAAGCTCATTTTTAATAGGATGGAATTTCCTATAATCCATATTCATACCCCAATATCAATAAATGCACTCACAAGAAGTTATAAATTTGGACATTATAGGTCATTTTTGAAAGTCAACAAAAACATCTTTTTTTCCAAAGCTTATAACTTGAGCATGGAATATCAAAATGAGATGAGACCAAAAGGTTTGGTTATAAGACATCTCAAGCTTTCTAGAAAGTCATAGAACACCTCCAAAAGTTCAAAATTGAATAAGTTATGCATTGTTGAAGTTGGACATTTTTGCAAAATAGCCAAAAGTCAACTATCCCCAAAACTTCAAATTTTGTCAAATGGGCCCATTCTTTTCCACTTGATTTGAGCTTGCATCATTGTCCACGTTTCCTAGCTTCAGCCATGAGCTCATATTCTATTTTTATTATTTAATTTGATTTTTTTATTGAATTTATTCATTTTAAATCAAATTAAATCATATAAAATCCAAACTTTGATTACCTAAGATCTTTTTGGTTGTTTCAGGTCTTAATTATCATCATTGGCATCATCAAACTCGGATCACACCATATCATGTGCAAAAGGATTGATTTTTGATAAATTTGGCAAGCTTTAAAGAGGAAATCAAATCAAATATGGGTGCATTGATTTAGAGAGATTCAATCTATAATTCTTAACCTAATGCATTCCATAGTACATAAGCAAGCCACAAGAAACGTGAATAGAAGTTAGAGGCTGCAAGCATAGAGAGAACAAAACTTGAAAAAAGTGGTAAAAAGCTTGAGATCAAAATCGTGCCTAGAGGTGTTTTCAGAAGCCAAGAAGCATCCCAATCGATTCCTGGACGTTCACTGAAGCGAAACCAATCCAAAGCAAGTGTTCTCACACACCATAAAGCGCTGTAAGTGTCACGCGATTCCCTTTTGTACATGGTTTCGTATTTCAAAAATTACGCATTTTTACAATGAATTAATGACATATTTGTAATCACCAGATCATTTCCAAGCCTTTTGCATTATTTGATTTCATTTATATGCTTTGTGGCATAAAACACCATTAATAGGGTTTTGCTTCTTGTTTTAGGGTTTTTTGTTTCAGATAAAATCAGCCTTAATAATGGCTACAGGCATGACCGGAAGAGGGAGACGAATGCAACCATGGCCTTGGAATGAATTTATGTAGCCTGGGATGAATTTTAGGAATGACCTATGCTTTTAGTTGCGGATTCAAATCCGCAGGTAACTTTGTTGCAGGCTTGAGGACAGGGATGAGATCGTGTCTCCCTCTGATTGGCCGGTTCAAATAATTCACGCGTTTTTTTTTGTTTGCTGGCATATTGACTTGCTTGTGTATATTATAATTGTTTTGTATATTACTAACGAATGAAGCAAAACGTTCCAGTGGCAAGCATACACATCCATTAGTCTACAGGACCTGGGTTCGAATCCCAGGTCCCCCCAATTTCCATTTATTTTTCTTCTTCAGGTGATTGTGTGCATATCCAAGCGCGAAGCCCATCATACACCCTCAAGCATCTGATGGCCAGATGGCCATAGGCCAAATCTGGTGGCCAGAAGCTGATGGTCTACCATAGACCAAGTCAACGTGCACCCACTGGATCTCACAAAGTCAGCAAAGGGCCAACTCGTTTGGGCCTCAGGATTGCTTCTCAAACACCCTTTTCAGGCCCATACCCTTTCTCTCTTTCTATTATTTATTTGTTTATTTTAATTATTTATTTTATTATTTTTATTTTCACATACTAACCAATTAAAATTCTTTTCTTTAAAATAAATAAAAAAACAAAATATTTTCTTTATCAAATTAAATTCTAACTTTTATTTTTATTAATAAGCATTAATTAATTGATTTAGAATTTTAATTAGAATAACTTTCACATTTTTGTAAATAATTAAAATTCAATTAGATTTAATTAGGTTTTTTACTAACATTAATTAATTTTATTTTCTTTCTTTAAATACCAGAAACCCAAAAATAATTTATTTTATTAATTAATTAATTAATTAATTTGATTTAGTAATTAACTTAGGTTGATTTCTTTCTTAATTCAAAAACAACAAAAAAAAGATGTTTCCTTTAAACAAAAAGGGCCAAAACCCTAAACTCAGACTCGATTTAATTTCTCGCACGCGATTCATTTTCTTTTATCCTATTATGTATCTGATTCCGGTTTGTAATAGTTTAATAGGACTTTTATTTATTTTTTATTGCTTTATTTATTTTTAAAGGGTTTGTCTTTGGCGATGTAAATACCTGACGCCTTGTAATTTAAATTCCGCAATTTATTTTCCGCAAAATATAAATGTTAGATGTTTGATAATAGGATGCATGACAAGACTGAATGTTTTAACCTAAAATCAACTTAGATCACCATTAACATGTACAAAGATAAAATTAACTGAAAACGACACACTCGCACATGCGCACTCTTAGGGTACACCCCACTTGGTTGCCTTCGTACGCGGTCATTAAGTATAGGTAGTTTTAGAGGTCGACCTCTAGTCTAAAAGATCATAGTCGCCTCGAAATGGTTGCCTCGGATATGATTGCCTCAAAACAATGATCTAAGACATTAGGGTTACCGCTAAGGCGTCCTAATATTGCTTTGGTGACTGCACGTCCCTCGTTCGAATTGACCCTTAAACTCCGACGACAGTGCTACCTACTCATTCATAATGATAGCATTGTCTAAAGGAAGATAGCATAGAACGATTCCTTTTTCGAGTAGGTAGATGGTTCTTAGATACTTGCTCTTTCAAAAACAAAAAGTTTTCACACTTACACTTTTCGAACAAAATTTTCAAAAACACTTCATACGCTCTTGAGGACAGAAGCAAGAGTTAAATCGAAGTTTTCAAAACAAAAACTTTTTCAAACCCACAAGCACAAAGAAAGCAATATTTTGAAAACAATATGAGCAAGTATCTAAGAGCCCGTGGATAACCACAGATAAAAAGGGTGTTAATACCTTCCCTTTCTATAATCTACCCCCCGAACCCGAGAAATATCTCGAAAAAGGAATTTTTCTGTGCTTTTTTCCTTTCCTTGTTGGATAAAATAAAATTCGGTGGCGACTCTTGCTTAACCACGACATTTTGCAAAAACAAACGCAAAACGCAAACCAGCATTCCAAAAAACAGTCAGTTCTTCCCACCGTATCACAGAACTGGCGACTCTGCTGGGGAAGATTAATAAGTGGGGTGTACCTTAGGAATAGTTCATAATGTTTTCCATTGCTTGATTTGTATGATTTATCTTTGTGGGCTTGTATCGGAGTTACTATAGATCCTAACCCGGATCTGGGGGATACCCTTTAGGTAAGTAGCAATAAACTGTGAGGGAACTGTACGACGTAGACCGATACGGTTGAAGTAGTAGCTACGTTGGTGTGGCACTTTAGTATGTACCGATATCCCTTGTGGCGCAACGAGGAGAATATGGGTCTGCTAAGGGGTCATTAAGCACCAACTGACCTTAGAACCTTTAAATTGACCAACTTGGCCATAGAACAGTAGCAGTATGCTACACTCATTGAGACTAAACTCTCGCGATGATTTTGGCCGCAAGAAAAGGTTGCTAAACTAGAATTATGATCGATCGAGGGTAGTCAGTGATATTGAGATCCTCTAGAACCCAGTTACTATTTTTTAGGATAGGTTTAAACCAACTGAACTGAAAGAGGGTAGTACCTAGACTCCTTGCTAGCCTGAAATCTAAGAGCTCTCTGTGTGACTTGTGTGCCTTTACTATGTTTGCTATTTGTGGATACTTGTGGTGTGTTTTCTATCATGACATCATGACATCATGACATTGCATGCATCTTGCATTGGACTAACCTATTTCAAAGACAGGAGGGGATTCATCTTTGTTCTATTTTGTAGGTCATGGCACGCATGCGTAGAAACACCATCCGGATCAACTTTGTCCAAGTTCCCACTCTGCTTAAAGAATTGGTTGCAAAAATGATAGATACTACCTCCTTCATCAGAAGACATGGGCATCTTCTTGGTTTGGTCACTTCCAAATTGGACGAGCAGATGATGAGAGTCTTAGTCCAGTTCTTTGATCCACTGTACCATTGCTTTAATTTTCCGGACTACCAGTTGGTCCCTACCTTTGAAGAGTTCTCCGATCTACTTGGTATCTCTATTCTCGAGCAGACCCCGTTTACAGGTTGGGAGAAAGTTCTTAGACCGGAAGAGACTGTTGCAGCCCTCAATCTGACAAAGGCTAAGGCAATGTCGAACGGGAAACTCGTAGTGGAGCAAAGGGCTTCTTGACTAAATTCTTGGTTGGTAAAGTTAATCAGTTCTGGGACAGTCTAGACTTCCAGGCATTCGAAGATATTCTGGCTCTTCTCATATATGGTTTGGTATTGTTTCCTAACTCTGATGCTTTCATCGACGTGAATGCGGTAAATATTTTTATGTCTGGTAACCCTGTACCCACTCTCTTGGGTTACATTCTTCATCAGCTTTATACCCGTACTGCTCGGAAGCGAGGAACCTTGATGTGCTGTGCTCCATTGTTGCCGAGGTGGTTTATTTCTCACCTCCCCAAATCAGTTCTGAAGAACAAAGAAGGCATGGGCTGGGCTTATAGGGTTATGTCTCTCTCTCACAATGACATCATTTGGACCATTAAGGGTATGGACGAGGTGGCTATTATTGATCGTTGTGGGGAATACCCCAATGTTCCACTAATAGGAACCAATGGAGGAATCACTTATAATCCATGCTTGGCCTTGCGTCAGTTCGGGCGAGCTAGGAGGGAAGGATCTCATGAGTTACTAATGCCTAGTATTGTCTTTGATTTCCAAGGGTACAGTAACGAGCAACGCCGCAAATTCATAAGAGCTTGGGATAGAGTTCACAGGTCTGATCCACACGAGTTGGGTGCAAAGACTTCTCTACCAATGGAGCCGTATCTCTGATGGGTTCGTATCCGTGCCCAAAAGCTGGGAATGCCCTACGAAGACGTCTTGCCTATTGTGATCGGTGGATCTGGAACTGACTGTTTAACGCTGGTTCGCGAAATGTCGCGGAAGCAAGAGTCGCCACCCTCTTTTATTTTCTCCAAATGGAAAGGACAAAAGCACAGAAAAATTCCTTAAAGAGATTGCTCTCGGTTCGGGAGGTAGGTTATAGAAAGGGAAGGTGTTAGCACCCTTTCTATCCATGGTTATCCATGGGCTCTTAGATCCTTGCTCATTTGTGTTTTCAAAAATTTGTTTGCTTTTCAAGTGTGTGTGGGTTTTGAAAAAGTTCGTTTGAAAACTTCTAGGTAACTCTTGCATCAGTCCTCAAGAGTGTATAAAGTATTGTTTGAAAACCTTTTGAAAGTGTAAGGTGTGAAAAGTATTTTGTTTGTTTTGAAATTTAGAGCAAGTATCTACGAGAACCTACCTACCCTAAGGAATTCGTCTGTGTAAATGTCCTCTAGAGTAGTGCCATCCCACCATTGAGAGGTAGGTAGCACCATCGTTGGAGGTGTTCGGGTCAATTCGAGGTTTGGGACATGGTGATCACCAGAGCAATGGGAAGACACCTTAGAAGCTACCCTCATGCCAGGTTCCCGGATCATGAGGACTTACTAAGACATCCTCTACTCGACGATCACCTTTCGAGGCAAGGCAACAGTGAGGCGTATCCTAGGGGTGGTGTGTGATTTGTGTGTCATTTTCAGTTTATTATTTGTCTTGTCATGTATTGGTGATCTACGCTTTGATTTTATTTTTGGGCATTCATTCTTTCATGTGATTGTTTAACAGTTAAAGGTGCGGGAATTTAAAGTGCGGAAAGGATAAAAGGTCCTACGCTATTACAAAGGCGCGGGTCTACAACGCCAAATTAGTCCAGACCCGATTTAAAATAGAGTACAAAAAATAAATGTCTAATTAACTATTACAGGGCTTTGGAGCAAGTACATTATATTCACAAAAAGAAATAAATCAAACGCGCGAAACAAAAATGTAATCTAATGCGAGGGCGTTGAACCCTTTGAAGGAATTAAAATGAAATTATTAAATGATTAAGTTAAATAAAAAGAAAGAAACTTATTTTTTATGTTTTTGTATTTATGACATTAAAGAAAATTAAATTAATTAAAAGTCAAATAATTAATTCTAATTCTAATTGTTTTTAATTTATTAAAGAAAATGTATTAAAGTTAAAACCTAGAATTAAAACTAAATTAATTATAAAATTTATTTACAAAATTAATGGTTAATGATACTTATAATAAAAATATTTAATTAATTAAAAAAAGGGTAAAAAGTGCTAAAGGCCTATTTTTTGTTATTTTTGGTTATTGAGAAAAAGAATTAAATTAACAACCTAAGATCAAAACTAAATTAATTATTGAATTTTATTTACAAAAATGGAACTATTAATTGATTAAATAAAATATTTTTATACCTCTTTTATGATTTCCTGATTTTTTGGTTTTTATATTAAGAAATAAAACTAATTAAATTAGTATTTAGAATCTAATTAAGTCTAATCAATTTTAATATTGCAAAATAATTTAGAGTTTCCTAGAATAAAAAAACCTAATTAATTAATTAAATTTAGAAAAAAAGAAAAATCTAAAATTTATTTGGGTAAGAATATTTTTGTGATTTTTTGAAATAAAAAGAAAAATTAATTTTGTTAATAAAAAAGCAAATTAAATAAATCAAAATAAAATAGAAAAGAAAATAAATTCAAGGGAAAAAGGAAATGGGTCTGTTTTCATCAAAACGCAACTCCACATAATCTGAACCCTAGCCATGGAGGTTCACGTTTTGGCCACGAAAAATCCCAAGCGATAGCCCAGACCTGCTCTAAACATCCACTGGAACTCAAAGGTATGGTTAGTAGGGATTAAAACAAGCTATAATCAAAAATACGATCCATGGAAATTCTGCAAAATGGATGTTCATGTAGCTACAGTTTCAGCATGCATGGTTATATGAAAAGAGTGTGTTTATACCTTATTTTTCCTGTAGATCACGATAGGATGGGTGGGAGGTCTTGTGGATGGCTGAATCCTTGAGTTCGATCTTAGTGCAATTCTTTGGAATTTTTGAAAAGAAATTTCTCTTGGCTGCCTCTCTCTCCCGTTTTTTTCTTATGCCTTGTGATAGTTTTCTCTAGGTTATGTAGGTGATTCTGATCAACATTAAGGCTCATCATACCATGCATTCAAGCTTGAGATTTTAACATAAACTCCCTTAACAAACTTTCCTTTTTGAACCAATTTTTGAAATGTTGCTCCATTTGGCCTTGAAACGAAATTGGGAAGTTGCATAATGATGAGTCAAAGTTAGTTAAGACCAAATATTCCTTTTAATTAAACTTTTTGATTTTCCTTTAATTTTAAAAGATTTAAAGTTAATTAAATCCAATAAAATCAATTAAAAATGAAAAAATTAAATTAAAATTTTGAAATAAAAGGTGGGACACGTGGGAAGCATGGCCAAGTTAATTCAAGTGGAAAAAGTGGGCCCCTTTTGTCAAAAAATGAAATTTCAAGGATAAATGATTTTGGCCATTTCACAAAAATTTCCCAACTTCTCCAATGCATATATTGCTCAATTTTTAAGCTTTTATCATGTTCTTGGACATTTTGGAAAGGTCTTGAAGTCCTCTAACCAATGTATTTGGTCCCATGTCATTTTGATTTACCAATCTCAAGTTATGGTATTTGACTTAAAGTCCCTTTTTGTTGACTTTTGAAAATGACCTATAATGTTGAAATTGATAACTTTTTGTGAGAGCATTTCTTGGACTTGGAGTGTGAAGATGAGTTGTCGGAAATGTCTTTCTCTTCAAAATGAGCTTTGGATGGAATTTTTCTGATAATCCATGTGAAAGTTATGCCCTGGTCAATTTACAGTTGACTTTTTCAGCTGTCCAAATAAGGAAACTTTTGCATCTTGATGATTTTTGAGCCAAGCTTTGAGAATCATGATCAAGCATTGATCAAATGATGTTTGTGGCTTCAAAATGAGATGTTGACCAAAAATTTGAACTTTTGACTGTCAAATGACCATTTTACTCCTACAGTTGACTGTAGTGCAATTAGGGTTTTGACTGTGCAATTTTGTGCTGAAAGTCTTGAAACTTTATATGAGGATGCTTGACCATTTTTATAAGCATGTGGGACTTGATTGGACCCTTGGAAACTTCATTTTCTTGATCAGAACCAAAACCCTAATTTTGACTGTCTAGGATACCCTTGAACTGTGCAACCCTTGGGGGATTTTGAAGCTTGACTTGGAAATTTCTTGAAGGATATGGGAGGGCAAATTTTGGGGTACAACAGTTGCCCCTGTTCAATCTTCTTAGACCTGAGGATGCAGATTGGCTGACGTGCCTTTCGTAATCTGAGGGTAGAAGATGATTGAACACTAGAGTGCCCAAAAATTTGCGCTCACATAGTAGCAGTGTGATGGAAATGGGCTTATAGATGCCATTTGGAGATTTGATGGATAGGATGATGGGCTTATAGATGCCATCTGGATGTTGATCGCGTAAGAGATTCCTTAGCGAGAACTTGCATACCTGCAAAAGAAAACGAATACCTGACATGTTGCAGGAGTTGGTCTTCAGATGCTTGGTATAGATGTGTCCTGACTGGTTACAGGAGCTGAGTCTGGATCTTCAAGCGGTGATGAATGAACCAGGGATGGTTACTACCTCAACAAGAACGGTGAGAGAACCTTGGGCGACTTCAACTTCAACAACAATTGTTGAGAGAATCTTGGTGGGAATTACCATCTCTGCAGTATCGGGAGAGAGCCATAGGAAATTATAATCTCAAAAGCGGACGTTTGAGAAAAACCTGGAGTGGAATTATCGTCTCCGCAACATTGGGGAGAGAACCATAGGAAATTATAATCTCAACAGCGGACGTTTGAGAAAAACCTGGAATGGAATTATCGTCTCCGCAGAATCGGGGAGAGAACCATAGGAAATTATAATCTCAATAACATTCATTGAGAAAAACCTGGAATGGGATTATCGTCTCCACAGCATTGGGGAGAGAACCATAGGCAATTATAATCTCAATAGCAAACATTGAGAAAAACCTGGAATGGAATTATCGTCTCCGCAGAATCGGGGAGAGAACCATAGGCAATTATAATCTCAATAGCAAACATTGAGAAAAACCTGGAATGGAATTATCGTCTCCGCAGGATCGGGGAGAGAACCATAGGCAATTATAATCTCAATAGCAAACATTGAGAAAAACCTGGATTAGAATTATCGTCTCTGCAGGATCGGGGAGAGAACCATAGGAAATTATAATCTCAATAGCAAACATTGAGAAAAACCTGGATTGGAATTATCGTCTCCGCAGCATTGGGGAGAGAACCATAGGCAATTATAATCTCAATAGCAAACATTGAGAAAAACCTGGATTGGAATTATCGTCTCCGCAGGATCGGGGAGAGAACCATAGGCAATTATAATCTCAATAGCAAACATTGAGAAAAACCTGGATTGGAATTATCGTCTCCGCAGGATCGGGGAGAGAACCATAGGCAATTGTAATCTCAATAGCAAACATTGAGAAAAACCTGGATTGGAATTATCGTCTCCGCAGGATCGGGGAGAGAACCATAGGCAATTATAATCTCAATAGCAAACATTGAGAAAAACCTTTGATAACTTCTACTGAGTCTTCATCAGGAAAATCTGTTTGGGGTCGATTTAGCTGGACTAGAGAAGGCCTTGGACTGGATAAGAAATCTTTGGAGTCGATTAACTGAACCGGTCTAGGTCTTGAAATATGATTGAGAATTTAACTGAATCTTTCCTGAAAGATAGAGGTCAGTCATATGCAATGCATGATATGGATCAAGCGATGATGTTCTCAACATAAATGAGATTTGTATGATGCGTCTATGCATGCTATAATGATGTATGTGATGTTTAGGAATGTATGTTTTTGTCTAGGAAAATAAATCCTTGACGGGTGCCGGGAAGTCATATCCTGGGCTGATGTTGAAGAATAGATTTTGCTTCCGTTGGGGATGATAGCTGCAAGAATACCGATAGGAGAAGATAACTCCTTTGGGGGATATACTTGGCGAACGGAATAACTCTGCGGGGGGAGAAGTACCCTGACGATCTTGCTGGGAAGTGATACTCTGTGAGGAGAGAGGTACTTTGCTGGAATGTTGATAATAACTTGCTGGGGATACCCTTGTTGTGTTGGAAGTGCTGATAGACTTCGCTGGGGATAAGAAAGAACTATGTTGACGACGACCTTTCCGTGGCTTTTGGCTAAGGATAACCCAGTTATATCCTGGTAGGGAAATAACTCTTTGAATAAAGCCGGTCGACGCGTTCGTGTTCTGCGAGGATAAGCTTCCAGAATCTACTGGGGGATAAGCTTATTGCTTGGAGAGATGGATTCCAACTTTCCTGGGGGGAGCTGGGTTGGATTTTCTTGGGGAAGTTTTGAACTGCGTTTGGGGAAGTGACTCCACTGAATGTTGGATGTACCTCCGGGGAACAATCTTAGATCAAGACTGTCGGGGATGCTTGTTAAGAATATGTACTGCTGGGGAATGTTGACATCTGCTGGAGGATACCCAACTTCCTTAAGGTTTGATAACTTTGCTTGGAGAAGAGTGCACTGACTTGCTGGCTCACTCTCTGGGGAATTAAGATGTACTGGTTATGTTCTTTAGCTGAACTCACCTTGATACTTAGGCGGACAAAACCATTAGCTTGCTTGGACAGCTCATCATTGCCCCTGTTTCTGATATTGGAGAGGAAGACCTGTGAGGTACTGATAGTTGTTGATAGACCAATCTTCTTCTGGTAGGCAGGTGACAAGATGACAGGACATAGTCGTACGCTTTGATCCCTAACTTTTGCCTGGACCACCCTTTCGGGTTTTCAGTCCACCGGGATACCCATTTTTGCCCAAGCTGCCTTTTCAGGTTTTCGACTCGCCGGGTGTACAGATTTTTTTTTCATTTCATCCCTTCATTTTGCCCGAACCCTTTTGGTTCGCCGGGAAGCCCTAATTTTTGCCTAGGTATGTCAACCTAGCGGGTCTTTGATTATGCGTAGTATTTTTTGACTATGTCCACGTTGTAGGGAGTTGCCCCTGTTGGAAGTATTTTGCCACGCCACCAGAAGGTGTTTGATCAGGCAAGATTCGTTGTTGGAGTGCCCTAAGTGACTCAGGCGGAGACTTGCCCCAGGCTGTTTGGCATCTTGAGAGATTCTCCGAATCTTGATTGGACTGCCCCAGATAATGGACCATAGTCATATCATGCCCCTTGATTAGAAGTACTTCTGTTCATTAGGCATTCGTCGTGCAAACTTCTATGCTGTTCAAACAAATAGTCATATGCAAACAAAGTTATGTTAAAAATGCAAAGCCTATGTCTGTCTTGAAGATTTTGAAAATGCATTCTCTTTTCTTTCATAAAACAAGTGAATGTTTGTAAAACGTGATGTCAACTCTGTATTTACCATAAGCCTTAAGGAGTCAGGATACCTTTCGTAACAGTATGCTTTCGAACTAACCCATGCTTCAGCTAGGACTTTTAAGGGTTATAACGTGGCCTGGTTCATGGTTTAAGAAACAAAGGATAAAGGCTCAAATTATTTGTACCTACCCGCTCTTCGTGATGTTCTTCAATCCTAAACTCAGCTGATCGTACGTTAGACCTTGTTTGAGTCTTTGCTTTGATATACTAGTGATGATTCGGATTTTGAACGTTTATTTGAATAGGCAGTTATCTCCTTTTTTGCTGAGGGTTTGTAGGACCTCTTTCTTCTTTTTTTTTTGATTTTTGCTACCCCTTTCTTTTTTGCCTGAACTGTTTCCTTTTTGGAATTACAGTCAGCGGGATGCCCCAGTTTTGTAAGTCTCCTTCATGGGTTTCGACTTAATGGGCTTTTTATTATTATTTTTTTTTAGATATAATGACTGCCTATCTGTATGATTGTTCAGAACTATCACTGTTTTGTTTTGTAAGGACCTCTTTGGTGCCATTTGTTATGCACTTGGATCAACTGAGAGACTACCCTGCCCCAGGTTATGATTAAGGGTTTTAAATTTCGAAAAGAAAAACTCCTACTTCTTTGGCTCAGAGGGGTTGACGAGGGATTATCATCCTTATAACTCCAATGTTTAGGGATTGAAACAATGCCTGTACCTCATCAGCGGGGTCTGTTCAAAAGCATACTGTAGATTATGGTATCGTTTTTGTCATCCTCCCTCAAGAGGCTTAGAATTATTATTTAAGAGTTGATCATCAGAAAAAATATGAAAATAATTTGCATTTAGTGAATACGAATATATTGTTTTAGAACAGACATATGCGATGCATTAATGAGATAACAATGTTTTAACATGAGTAAATGTTTGAACAAAAGAGAATTGCGACTTGAACATTCGAATGAACAAAACTTTCTCAATCCTAGCCATGTTTTGGCAAGGGAGCAGTGATCACGTGGGGAGTCTTGGGTACTTTAAACTGAATCTCTCCAACATCGATCATGTCTTGGATCTTATTTTTCAAGCTCCAACAATCATATGTAGTATGCCCCCGGCTGTCAGAGTGATAAGCGCAGCGGGCGTTGGGGTTATACTTCGGTGACGTTGTATTTTGGTTCTTCGGAGCTTCTTTTAGAGTTACCAGCTTGGTCTCCAGCAACTATGGCAATATCTGGGATAAGGTCATGCTGAGCCGAGTGAACTGCCTTCTCTCGCTCTTTTGTTGGTTGCGATGTTGAATTTGTGACACTGGAGCCATTTGAGGAGCTCTCCCCTTACCTCCTTGTATCAAAGGTGGTTGAACGATGACTGGCTTTTTACCCTTAGGCTTTTGCCCCAGTTGGTTACCCTGAAGCAGTTGGTTGACGAGAAACCAGAGCTCATCTTGTCCTTGAGCTAACCCTTGAATGGCAGTCACCTGCCCCAACATCTGGACCCTCAATGCATCCACCTCAGCTTGTAGGTGTTCCAGCTTTTCATCCTCAGCACTGTTCCTGACAAAGGTCTCCATGAGAAGTGTTCTTAGCTCCTCCTGCCCCTTGGATAGATTCAGGAGGATTTCCCCGAACCGAGTCTCTTGAGCAAGAAAGTCCTGGTTATCTTGTGGGCAAGCCATTGCTGAAATAAACAACGAGAAAGGTAAGTGACCTGTACAGAGGGTACCTGTTATGCAATGATAAGTATGACATGCATGTAATGTTTTCAAGGACCTCGCGGGGTAAACAAGAAAATTGGTTAGAGTTTGGGTCCGGTAGCTTGATTGAAGGAAACCCATGTTATTGAGAATTCTTCTTCAAGGGTCAAAGGCTCACCATATCCAGTGGGTCATAGCCCCTGACAGCCTTGGCTAGGGCAACCTTCTTCCAGTGTCAAAGCTCACCATATCAAGTGGGTCATAGCCTCTGACAACTTTGGCTAGAGGAAAATAAATCCTCTTTGCCCCTTGCTAGATGTTTGATTCATCATGACCTGCATCACAAGCCCTTGAGATCCTTGAAATGGGTTAGGATGTATGCAATGGTATGATGTTATGCTATGCATGGGGTAATGTAAGTAAACCCTGTTATGAGTCCCTATTAAGGACTATAAACAAAACCTGCAAGAACTCAGTACACTCTGTTATGAGTCCTAATTAAGGACCATAAACAAAACCTGCAAGAAACTTAGTACACCCTGTTATGAGTCCTAATTAAGGACCATAAACAAAACCTGCAAGAAACTTAGTACACCCTGTTATGAGTCCTAATTAAGGACCATAAACAAAACCTGCAAGTAGTTCATGTGTCAGCTAACAAGCATGCAAGTAGGCAAGTACAAAGGCACACAAGTCACACAAGAGAAACCCTTAGAGTTTAGGCCAGCATGAGGTCTAGGTATTACCCTCTTTCAGTTTGTTGGTTCATACCTGTCCTATCAAAAGTAACCGGGTTCTTAGAGGATCCCAATATCATTGACTACCCTCAATCGGTCATAACTCCAGCATCGCAATCTTTTCTTGCAGCCAGAACCATCACGAGAGTTTAGCCTCAATGGGCGTAGCATACTGCTACTGTTCTAATGGCCAAGTTATGTCATTTAAGGTTCTAAGGTTGTTGGTGCTTACTGACTCCTTAGAAGACCCATATTCTCCTCGTTGCGACACAAGGGATATCGGTACAGACCAAGGTGCCACACCAACGTAGCCACTGTTTCACCCGTGTCGGTCTATGCCGGACAGGTCCCTCACAGCTTATGCTACCTAAACAGGGTATCCCCGGATCCGGGTTAGGATCTATGTAACTCCCATGCAACCCACAATAGTAAAGCACACAAATCAATACAATTGAAAACACAGTTATGAACTAACCCTAAGGTACACCTCACTTTAAAATTATTCCCCAGCAGAGTCGCCAGTTCTGTGATCGGTGGATCTGGAACTGACTGTTTAACGCTGGTTCGCGAAATGTCGCGGAAGCAAGAGTCGCCACCGTCTTTTATTTTGTCCAAATGGAAAGGACAAAAGCACAGAAAAATTCCTTAAAGAGATTGCTCTCGGTTCGGGAGGTAGGTTATAGAAAGGGAAGGTGTTAGCACCCTTTCTATCCATGGTTATCCATGGGCTCTTAGATACTTGCTCATTTGTGTTTTCAAAAATTTGTTTGCTTTTCAAGTGTGTGTGGGTTTTGAAAAAGTTCGTTTGAAAACTTCTAGGTAACTCTTGCATCAGTCCTCAAGAGTGTATAAAGTATTGTTTGAAAACCTTTTGAAAGTGTAAGGTGTGAAAAGTATTTTGTTTGTTTTGAAATTTAGAGCAAGTATCTACGAGAACCTACCTACCCTAAGGAATTCGTCTGTGTAAATGTCCTCTAGAGTATTGCCATCCCACCATTGAGAGGTAGGTAGCACCACCGTTGGAGGTGTTCGGGTCAATTCGAGGTTTGGGACATGGTGATCACCAGAGCAATGGGAAGACACCTTAGAAGCTACCCTCATGCCAGGTTCCCGGATCATGAGGACTTACTAAGACATCCTCTACTCGATGATCACCTTTCGAGGCAAGGCAACAGTGAGGCGTACCCTAGGGGTGGTGTGTGATTTGTGTGTCATTTTCAGTTTATTGTTTGTCTTGTCATGTATTGGTGATCTACGCTTTGATCTTATTTTTGGGCATTCATTCTTTCATGTGATTGTTTAACAGTTAAAGGTGCGGGAATTTAAAGTGCGGAAAGGATAAAAGGTCCTACGCTATTACAAAGGCGCGGGTCTACAACGCCAAATTAGTCCAGACCCGATTTAAAATAGAGTACAGAAAATAAATGTCTAATTAACTATTACAGGGCTTTGGAGCAAGTACATTATATTCACAAAAAGAAATAAATAAAACGCGCGAAACAAAAATGTAATCTAATGCGAGGGCGTTGAACCCTTTGAAGGAATTAAAATGAAATTATTAAATAATTAAGTTAAATAAAAAGAAAGAAACTTATTTTTTATGTTTTTGTATTTATGACATTAAAGAAAATTAAATTAATTAAAAGTCAAATAATTAATTCTAATTCTAATTGTTTTTAATTTATTAAAGAAAATGTATTAAAGTTAAAACCTAGAATTAAAACTAAATTAATTATAAAATTTATTTACAAAATTAATGGTTAATGATACTTATAATAAAAATATTTAATTAATTAAAAAAAGGGTAAAAAGTGCTAAAGGCCTATTTTTTGTTATTTTTGATTATTGAGAAAAAGAATTAAATTAACAACCTAAGATCAAAACTAAATTAATTATTGAATTTTATTTACAAAAATGGAACTATTAATTGATTAAATAAAATATTTGTATACCTCTTTTATGATTTCCTGATTTTTTGGTTTTTATATTAAGAAATAAAACTAATTAAATTAGTATTTAGAATCTAATTAAGTCTAATCAATTTTAATATTGCAAAATAATTTAGAGTTTCCTAGAATAAAAAAACCTAATTAATTAATTAAATTTAGAAAAAAAGAAAAATCTAAAATTTATTTGGGTAAGAATATTTTTGTGATTTTTTGAAATAAAAAGAAAAATTAATTTTGTTAATAAAAAAGCAAATTAAATAAATCAAAATAAAATAGAAAAGAAAATAAATTCAAGGGAAAAAGGAAATGGGCCTGTTTTCATCAAAACGCAACTCCACATAATCTGAACCCTAGCCATGGAGGTTCACGTTTTGGCCACGAAAAATCCCAAGCGATAGCCCATACCTGCTCTAAACATCCACTGGAACTCAAAGGTATGGTTAGTAGGGATTAAATCAAGCTATAATAAAAAATACGATCCATGGAAATTCTGCAAAATGGATGTTCATGTAGCTACAGTTTCAGCATGCATGGTTATATGAAAAGAGTGTGTTTATACCTTATTTTGCCTGTAGATCACGATAGGATGGGTGGGAGGTCTTGTGGATGGCTGAATCCTTGAGTTCGATCTTAGTGCAATTCTTTGGAATTTTTGAAAAGAAATTTCTCTTGGCTGCCTCTCTCTCCCGTTTTTTTCTTATGCCTTGTGATAGTTTTCTCTAGGTTATGTAGGTGATTCTGATCAACATTAAGGCTCATCATACCATGCATTCAAGCTTGAGATTTTAACATAAACTCCCTTAACAAACTTTCCTTTTTGAACCAATTTTTGAAATGTTGCTCCATTTGGCCTTGAAACGAAATTGGGAAGTTGTATAATGATGAGTCAAAGTTAGTTAAGACCAAATATTCCTTTTAATTAAAATTTTTGATTTTCCTTTAATTTTAAAAGATTTAAAGTTAATTAAATCCAATAAAATCAATTAAAAATGAAAAAATTAAATTAAAATTTTGAAATAAAAGGTGGGACACGTGGGAAGCATGGCCAAGTTAATTCAAGTGGAAAAAGTGGGCCCCTTTTGTCAAAAAATGAAATTTCAAGGATAAATGATTTTGGCCATTTCACAAAAATTTCCCAACTTCTCCAATGCATATCTTGCTCAATTTTTAAGCTTTGATCATGTTCTTGGACATTTTGGAAAGGTCTTGAAGTCCTATAACCAATGTCTTTGGTCCCATGTCATTTTCATTTACCAATCTCAAGTTATGGTCTTTGACTTAAAGTCCCTTTTTGTTGACTTTTGAAAATGACCTATAATGTTGAAATTGATAACTTTTTGTGAGAGCATTTCTTGGACTTGGAGTGTGAAGATGAGTTGTAGTAAATGTCTTTCTCTTCAAAATGAGCTTTGGATGGAATTTTTCTGATAATCCATGTGAAAGTTATGCCCTGGTCAATTTACAGTTGACTTTTTCAGCTGTCCAAATAAGGAAACTTTTGCATCTTGATGATTTTTGAGCCAAGCTTTGAGAATCATGATCAAGCATTGATCAAATGATGTTTGTGGCTTCAAAATGAGATGTTGACCAAAAATTTGAACTTTTGACTGTCAAATGACCATTTTTCCCCTACAGTTGACTGTAGTGCAATTAGGGTTTTGACTGTGCAATTTTGTGCTGAAAGTCTTGAAACTTTATATGAGGATGCTTGACCATTTTTATAAGCATGTGGGACTTGATTGGACCCTTGGAAACTTCATTTTCTTGATCAGAACCAAAACCCTAATTTTGACTGTCTAGGATACCCTTGAACTGTGCAACCCTTGGGGGATTTTGAAGCTTGACTTGGCAATTTCTTGAAGGATATGGGAGGGAAAATTTTGGGGTACAACACCTATCATTGTTGAAGTTGCTGATGAGGAAGGGGTTCCTCCTACCATTCTCCACCCTTACATGCCTACTGACATTGGGGCATTGAAGAGATCATGGATGCAGCTGAGAGAAGAGCGGGATACTTATAGAGAAAAGTATCACGAGCAATAGCAAAAGATTCAAAAGTTGACAAGGCAGCTGGAGAATGAGCAGATCATCAACGACTATGTCAGCACTAAAGGCAAACGAGCATGGGAGTGCTGATGTCCTTTGATTATTTCCAGTTTTTATTTACTTTTCAGTATTTCCTTTCTTGTAACGTCTTAAGGGCATTTGTTGAACAATTGAATTTCAAGTTTATCTAATAAAAGTGTGTTTCATGTTTGGTTTATGAATTTGAATCTCTCGATGTCTTTGAAATCGTAGCATACGCATTTCATTCCATGCACCTCATAACAGGTACCCTTACAGGTTTTCTCATCTTCTTCGCTGTTTATTTCAGCATCATGTCTTCTGAACCATCAACTGAACAAGCAATCAAGGCTCTGCAGGCTCAAAACGCCCAATTCCATGAATTGTTCATGAATTTGGCTAAGGGTCAGCAAGATCTGAAGGCCCTTATCTTGAAAGAGAAGAAGAAGAAGAAGAAGAAGAAGAAGAAGAAGAAGAAGAAGAAGAAGAAGACGGTCCTGTTTAACATGGGCCACATATTTGGAAACAGGCTACGAGATGAAGTTGATTTGACCCCCTCATCTGGAGGGAAAGATAGTCAGGAAGAAAGGAGGGCTCCTAGCCCTGTGGTTTCAGACAACGAGACGGACTTCGATGAAGACCAGTATCCTTCGGCTGAGGATAGATACAAGCAACTGGAAGACCGGTTGAGTGCAATAGAAGTTCAGAAAGTTCCTGGTCTGGACTTTGGTGATTTGGGTATGTCATCTGGGGTGGTGATTCCCCACAAGTTCAAAGCACCAACCTTTGCTAAATACGACGGGGTTTCTTGTCCAAAACTGCACCTCCATTCGTATGTTAGGAAGATTTAGCCGTACACCACTGACAAGAACCTATGGATCCACTTATTTCAAGATAGACTCTCAGGGACTCAGCTTGAATGGTTTTACCATTTAGAAGGAGCTAGTATCCGTAATTGGGAGGATTTGGCTGCTGCTTTCTACAAGCAGTACCAATATAATGCCGACCTCTCTCCCACGCGTACCCAGCTCTAGGGTATGTCAATGGGTGCGGGCGAAGGTTTCAAAGATTATGCTCCGAAGTGGAGGGACCTTGCTGGAAGAGTGCAACCACCCTTGGCTGATAGGGAGCTTGTGGATATGTTTCTGGGGACCTTATCTGGTCCGTATTTCAACCATCTGATTGGAAGTTCATCATCCGGGTTTACAGAGCTGATCATGATCGGGGAAAGGATTGAGGCTGGTATCAAATTCGGTAAAATACAGAAGGGTGTTTCGTCGAGCACCGAGAAGAAATCTTTTAAGAAGGAATCCAGCGCTGTTTACAGTTCGAAAAGCCATAATAGACCTGAACGCCGCCAAGTTGTTAATGTGGTTGTTATTTCAAGACCTGTTGGTGCTCCTCAGCACAATAATCAACCAAGGACCGAGAGACCTCGAAGACAGTTCACTCAGCTCAACATGACTTTATACCAGATTCTGCCACAGTTATTGAAAACCAATCTAGTGATTCCAAGGGAAGCCCCGAAGAATCCAAATACAATATCACCGAAGTACAACCCTAATGCCCGTTGTGCTTTTCACTCTGATAGCCCGGGGCATGATACGGATGATTGTTGGGTTTTGAAGAACAAAGTACAGGACTTAATTGATGCGAAGGAGATTGAGTTCGAAGCACCTGAAAGACCTAATGTTGTGACTGCTCCTATGCCCAAGCATGGAGTGAATGCTATAGATCAAGACTCGTTTGTGGTTTCTGTGAACGACATTGTTACCCCTTTGATGGCTGTGAAGAAGAACCTTTTGTTAGCCAGTTTATTTTCGGGTTGTCACGAAGGTTGTCGTATGTGTTCTGTCCTACCTACCAGTTGCCATCTTTTGAAGTCAGGTGTCCAACGCCTGATGGATAATAAAGAAATTTTGTTTGAGAAGACTGTTGTTCCTTTGGTTCCTACTGAAGAAGTTTCTATCATCACCATTTTCGACAATTCTTCCAAGGCTTCCTCAAGAAAGCCTGTTAGAATTACATTTGTTCCAAGAATCGCACCATTGTTCATCACTGTTCTAGGGCCTATCCCCTACACATCCAATAAAGTTGTCCCATGGCATTATGGGGCTGATGTATATTATCACGGAGTTAAGCAAGACTTGAGTGCTGAAGAGGTTGATACTAACGTCGGCAATATTGTTGGACCTTCTAAAGTCACCCGCAGCGGAAGACTTTGCTCCCCTGATATCTCTCCACCAACTGTCCGGAAACCTGTTGTTATTACCCATGCCAGTGTACCTGCTACTATTCCCATTCAAGTTCCCATTCTTACCCCTGTTGCTGAGTCATCTGATACTCGGGGCAAAGGGACCACTGATGAGCCTGCCCAGACGGAGGCACCGAAGAAGATAACTGTTGAAGCCTCTAGCCAAGAGATAGAAGAGATTCTGAAGATCATCAAAAAGGGCGACTACAATGTAGTCGAGCAGCTAGGGCAAACCCCATCCAAAATATCTATGTTGTCACTGTTGCTATGCTCAGAAGCCCATGCCAAGGCTCTGATTGCTTTCCTGAAGACTGCACATGTACCGCAAGAAACGTTAGCTGATCAGTTTAAAGATTGTGTGGCTAGTCTAACTGCTGATAATGGGTTGGGTTTCTCTTACGCCGACTTGCCTGCTAAGGGGAGAAATCACAATGATGCCCTGCATGTCTCCATTGAATGCAGGGGCACTACTCTCGCCCATGTATTGGTGGATACTGGTTCCTCATTGAACGTTTTACCTAAGAAAGCTCTAGACCGATTGGACTGTGAGGGTTTAGAGTTGAAGCCAAGTAACGTTGGTGTCAGGGCCTTTGATGGGTCAAAGAGAATGGTACATGGAGAAGTGGATATTCCAGTGAAGGTTGGTTCTCAGGTCTTTGTGTCTACTTTTTATGTGATGGACATTCAGCCATCCTATTCTTGTTTGCTGGGTCGCCCATGGATCCACAAAGTTGGGGCAGTCACATCTACGCTCCAACAGAAGCTAAAGTACCCAGTGAAAGGGAAAATTGTGACAGTACAAGGAGAGGAGGAGTACATGGTGAGCCACCTCAACTCTTTCTGATATGTAGAGATGGATGGGGAGTTCATTGAGACCCCATTTCAGCATTTTGAAGAGGTTCCCCAGACGCTGGCATCAACTGAGACTGTTGTCGAAGATCCTCCTATGAAGATGGCTTCTTTCAAGGATGCTCGGGCTGTTGTTGAGAAAGGTGGGTGTGCAAATTGGGGCCAACTCCCTGATTTTGCACATAACACTAATAAGTTTGGTTTGGTTTTCACTACAGAAGCTCAAAGGGTTGTTCAAAATGCACGAATCGGAAGACCTCCCCTGTTTATCAGCAATTCAGGAGTGAATTCCATTGAGGACGATGTTGAAGAGACTGAGTTCGATAGTTGGATCTATCCTACTACTGATGGTGGACTAGGCAACTGGATAGCAAAGGACTTCATCCCAATTTATTTTGTTACCCAGTAATGAGACTTTTGTTTTGAATTTGTAACAGACAATGTTTTAAACTTTATGGCCCGGTGTCTTACCCGGGGCACCGTGGCTTCATTTGTGATGGCTTTATGTGTGTCATCTACATATATCATTAATAAAAGCATTTGACGTTTTTTGCATTTCAAATTTTGCGCTCCTTGTCTTTCTTTTGTTATATATTGCAAAACAGTTATTTTACATACACTCACATATCATGATCCACATCCACTCTGGATCCTACTGATAACGACTCTGCTATTGCCAATTATGACTTTGAAAGTCCGATCAACTTAGCCGAAGACGAAGGTGAAGATGATTGCGAAGGGCCTGGTGAACTTGCTAGACTACTGCTTTAAGAAGAAAGGGCCATACTACCTCCAAGCCACCAATTTTGATGCCACCAATTGCAGGAAGACCGTTGATCTTATACTTGACAGTACTCGACAATTCAATGGGGTGTGTGCTGGGGAAGCATGACGAGTCTGGCCGAAAAGAGCATGCTATTTACTGCTTTAGCAAAAAGTTTACCGACTGTGAGACCCAATACTCACTGCTCGAGAGAACCTGCTACGCTTTGGCATAGGCTGCTCGCCGGCTGAGGCAGTACATGTTGGCTCATACTACCCTTTTTGATACCAAAAGATGTAAGCGTCCTGACAGCTCAATGGCTGGATTCAGACTCGACTTGATCAGCTAAACCTGATCGATGAAAAGAGACTCACTGCTATTTGTTATGGTCAGACGTATCAAAAGCGGATGATCAAGGCATTTAACAAGAAAGTTAGACGACAAGAGTATCAAGCTGGGGACCTGGTTATCAAGCGCATTATTCTACCTCAAGGTGATCCTAGGGGAAAATGGACCCCTACTTACGAAGGGCCATTTGTGGTTAAGAACATATTCTCAGGAGGAGCTATGATTCTAACCACCATGGATGGTGACGACCTTCCTCACCCCGTCAATGCAGACATAGTGAAAAGATACTACGCATAATCAAAGACCCGCTAGGTCGACTGGCCTAGGAAAAAATAAGGGCTTCCCGACGAACCAAAAGGGTTCAGGCAAAAATAAGGGATGAAAATGAAAAAAATCTGTACACCCGGCAAGTCGAAAACCTGAAAAGGTGGCTTGGGCAAAAAAGGGTATCCCGGTGGACTGAAAACCCGAAAGGGCGGTCTAGGCAAAAATTAGGGATTAAAGCATACACTATATCTCATTGAATCACCTTGCATCCAGACTTCGGTATCGACTATCAAGCTCGGACGGCACTACCCAATCTGATCTACCTTCAACCAAGTAGAAAGTGATGAGATGCTCAAGGACATAAGGGCAATAGCAGAGTTGGAACCCAGTGAGATTATTCACATAACTGTTTTATTTCTTTTTCACAAATTGTATAAACTCTATTTGTTCGGCGGCGTTCTCTCACTAGGACGTCAGCCTCTTGTACAAAAACGCCTATTTACAGGCCAAACTTCAAAAATAAATACAATTCATTTTCAAAGAAATTTCAAACTGTTTTCCCTTTTTTCTGTTTTGTTTTACAACGAACGTCTAATGTTCATTTTTGATATATGCATTTGACATTAATTGTTGCTCATAAATATTTACATACGAAACAAAAGACGATTACTGGTAATATCAGAAACAGGGGCAATAAGAATTATCCAAACTGTACAGTTGCTCTATCCATCAGGTACAAGGTAAGTTCAGCTGAAGAATATGGTTGAGATGCATTCACTCCCCGCAGAGTAAGACAGTAATGATAACTCTCCCCAGCTGAAACTTGCAACTATGAATGAATGAATCGATAATATTCTCCCCAAGCAGAGTTTATCTACCATCAACACTGAAAAGGCTTAATATCCCCGACAGTCTTAACATTCCCCAATGGAGTATAAGAATATTTCCCGGCAGAATACGAGATATCCCCAGTGGAGTTAAAATTTTCCCAGTGCAGTCTGAAAAATCTTCCCCGGTGGAGTTGAAGAATCATCCCCAGTAGACTCTGGAAGTTCGTCCCTGACGGAGTATAAAAATAAATATTCCCAGCCGAGTTAAAAGGAAGATTGTACCCAGTAAAGCTCAAAGGATTATCCCCATTAGAGTCTAAAAGGTTATCCCCAGTGAAATCGCAACTGAAAGATCATCCCCAGCGGAGTTCTTTCCTCTCACAAACAAAATTCAATCCCCAACAGGATTCAGTATCACCAACAACGGTAATTCGTCCCCAACGGAATTTATCAGTGGAATCCTCAGAAGAGCATCTCTTCCCCACAAATTAATCTCCTCATCATTTTATTCCCCAACGAAGTTATCCTCTCCTGCAGGTTTATTCTCACAATCGTCTTCATTCGCCATCTCTAGTGGAAATGAAGAATTCAACTCTTTCTCCAGCAGCTATACGGGATTTATTTTCCCCAGCCAAACATTACATTTACATACATCACGACACATGCATATACGCATCATACAACACAATCTCATTTATTTTGAGAACATCATTGCTTGATATATATCATGCATTGCATAGACTGACCTTTACCTTTCAGGAAAGATGCAGTTAAGTTCTCAGCTATGTCGAAGACCTGACCGGTTCTTAAACCTCAACTAAATTATTCTCGATTGAATTACAGATAAGGTTCTCAATCTCGGCAATTTTCCTCCGTCGTAGTGTGGACGAGTTCTAAAATCTCAACAGAATTATACTCCGTTGAAGACCAGACAGTCCTAGATCTTTATGAAGATGTTTCCCTCAGTCGAAGACCTGACCTGATCTTAAAACTCAACTGAATTATCCTCGGTTGAATTACAGATAAAGTTCTCAATCTCGACAATTTTACTCCGTCGAAGTGTGGACGAGTTCTAAAATCTCAACATAATTATCCTCCGTTGAAGACCAGACAATCCTAGATCTTGATGAAGATGTTTCCCTCAGTCGAAGACCTGACCGGTTCTTAAAACTCAATTGAATTATCCTCGGTTGAATTACAGATAAGGTTCTCAATCTCGACAATTTTCCTCCGTCGAAGTGTGGACGAGTTCTAAAATCTCAACAAAATTATCCTCTGTTGAAGACCAGACAGTCCTAGATCTTGATGAAGATGTTTCCCTCAGTCGAAGACCTGACCGGTTCTTTAATCTCAACTGAATTATCCTCGGTTGAATTACAGATAAGGTTCTCAATCTCGACAATTTTCCTCCGTCATAGTGTGGACAAATTCTAAAATCTCAACAGAATTATCCTCCGTTGAAGACTAGATAGTCCTAGATCTTGATGAAGATGTTTCCCTCAGTCGAATACCTGACTGGTTCTTAACCTCAACTGAATTATCCTCGGTTTAATTACAGATAAGGTTCTCAATCTCGACTATTTTCCTCTGTCATAGTGTGGACAAGTTCTAAAATCTCAACAGAATTATCCTCTGTTGAAGACCAGACAGTCCTAGATCTTGACGAAGATGTTTTCCTCAGTCGAAGACCTGACCGGTTCTTAAATCTCAACTAAATTATTCTCAGTTGAATTACAGATAAGGTTCTCAATCTCGATAATTTTCCTCCGTCGTAGTGTGGATGAGTTCTAAAATCTCAACAGAATTATACTCCGTTGAAGACCAGACAGTCTTAGATCTTGATGAAGATGTTTCCCTCAGTCGAAGACCTGACCGATTCTTAAATCTCAACTGAATTATTCTCGATTGAATTACAGATAAGGTTCTCAATCTCGGCAATTTTCCTTCGTCGTAGTGTGGACGAGATCTAAAATCTAAACAGAATTATCCTTCGTTGAAGACCAGACAGTCCTAGATCTTGATGAATATGTTTCCCTCAGTCGAAGACCGGACTGGTTCCTAAATCTCAACTGAATTGTCCTCGGTTGAATTACAGATAAGGTTCTAAATCTCGACAGACTTCCCCCAGCGGAATCTTCCACAACAACAGGTATGCAAGCTCTCGCTAAGGAATCTCTTATGCGATCGACACTCATGCAAATGGAATCTGTAAGCCCATTCCCGACATCACAAGGCTGATACCACTTCATGCGAGTGCAAATTTCTGAGCACTCTAGTGTTCAATCATCTTCCACCTTCGGATCACGAAAGGCACGAAAGCCAATCTACATCCTCAGGTTTAAGAAGATTGAACAGGGGCAGCTGTTTTACCCCAAAAATTTCCCTCTCATATTTCTCCAAACATTGCAAGAAAAATCTCCAAGTTGCTCAAGTTTGCTCAAGAGTTGGACAGTCAAGCTATCTCCTAAGGCAGTCAAACCCCAAATTAGGGTTTTGTGTTGCATCAAGATACTTGAGTCCAAATGACCTCAAGTGCTCCCTAATGTCCTAATATGTTCTCAATATCATCCATGTCAAATTTCAAGCCTTGCAGAGGAAGTTTTTTCAGTCAATTACTCAAAGGGTCTAAAAATCGACTGTGCTAGGGCAAAAGTCAACTGTGACCCAAATACAGTCAAACTTTAAGATTTTTTGTAAAAATTCTCATTTTGAAGTATATTTCATCATTTTATCAAGGGTTGATCATGATTCATCAAGGATTGCTCAAAATTCATCAAGACTCAAAAGTTGCTAAATTAGGGTTTTGTAGGAAAAGTCAACTCAACTTTTACCAAGCATAACTTTCTCATACTTTATGATAAATGACCCATCCAAAGCTCATTTTGAATAGGATGCAATTTCCTATAATCCATCTTCATACCCCAAGATCAATAAATGCACTCATAAGAAGTTATAAATTTGGACATTATAGGTCATTTTTTAAAGTCAACAAAAACACCTTTTTTCCAAAGCTTATAACTTGAGAATGTAATATCAAAATGAGATGAGACCAAATGGGTTTGTTAGAATACATCTCAAGCTTTCTAAAAAGTCCAAGAACACCTCCAAAAGTTCAAAATTGAAGAAGTTATGCACTGTTGAAGTTGGACATTTTTGCAAAATTGCCAAAAGTCAACTATCCACAAAACTTCAAATTTTGTCAAATGGGCCCATTCTTTTCCACTTTATTTGAGCTTGCATCATTGTCCAAGTGTCCTAGCTTCAGCCATGAGCTCATATTCTGTTTTTATTATTTAATTTGATTTTTTATTGAATTTATTCATTTTAAATCAAATTAAATCATATAAAATCCAAACTTTGATTACCTAAGATCTTTTTGGTTGTTTCACGTCTTAATTATCATCATTGGCATCATCAAACTCGGATCACACCATATCATGTGCAAAAGGATTGATTTTTGATAAATTTGGCAAGCTTTAAAGAGGAAATCAAATCAAATATCGGTGCATTGATTTAGAGAGATTCAATTAATAATTCTTAACCTAATGCATTCCATAGTACATAAGAAAGCCACAAGAAACATGAATAGAGTTTAGAGGCTGCAAGCATAGAGAGAAGAAAACTTGAAAAAAGTGGTAAAAAGCTTGAGATCAAAATTGTGCCTAGAGGTGTTTTCAGAAGCCAAGAAGCATCCCAATCGATTCCTGGACGTTCACTGAAGCAAAACCAATCCAACGCAAGTGTATATTACTAACGAATGAAGCAAAGCATCCCAGTGGCAAGCATACACATCCATTAGTCTACAGGACCTGGGTTCGAATCCCAGGTCCCCCCAATTTCCATTTATTTTTCTTCTTCAGGTGATTGTGTGCAGATCCAAGCGCGAAGCCCATCATACACCCTCAAGCATCTGATGGCCAGATGGCCATAGGCCAAATCTGGTGGCCAGAAGCTGATGGTCTACCATAGACCAAGTCAACGTGTAGCCACTGGATCTCACAAAGTCAGCAAAGGGCCAGCTCGTTTGGGCCTCAGGATTGCTTCTCAAACACCCTTTTCAGGCCCATACCCTTTCTCTCTTTCTATTATTTATTTGTTTATTTTAATTATTTGTTTTATTATTTTTATTTTCACATACTAACCAATTAAAATTCTTTTCTTTAAAATAAAAAAAACCACAAAATATTTTCTTTATCAAATTAAATTCTAACTTTTATTTTTATTAATAAGCATTAAATAATTGATTTAGAATTTTAATTATAATAACTTTCACATTTTTGTAAATAATTAAAATTCAATTAGATTTAATTAGGTTTTTTACTAACATTAATTAATTTTATTTTCTTTCTTTAAATACCAGAAACCCAAAAATAATTTATTTTATTAATTAATTAATTAATTTAATTTAGTAATTAATTTAGGTTGATTTCTTTCTTAATTCAAAAAAAAAGATGTTTCCTTTAAACAAAAAGGGTCAAAACCCTAAACTCGGACTCGATTTAATTTCTCGCACGCGATTCATTTTCTTTTATCCTATTATGTATCTGATTCCTGTTTGTAATAGTTAAATAGGACTTTTATTTATTTTTTATTGCTTTATTTATTTTTAAAGGGTTTGTCTTTGGTGATGTAAATACCCGACGCCTTGTAATTTAAATTCCGCAATTTATTTTCCGCAAAATATAACTGTTAGATATTTGATAATAGGATGCATGACAAGACTGAATGTTTTAACCTAAAATCAACTTAGATCACCATTAACATGTACAAAGATAAAATTAACTGAAAACGACACACTCGCACATGCGCACTCTTAGGGTACACCCCACTCGGTTTCCTTCTGTGATACGGTGGGAGAACTGACTTGAGGTTTGCGTTTGTATTCGCATTTGTTTAGTTTAGCAAGAGTCGCCACCGACTTTTTATTTTATCCTAAAGGAAAGGTTAAAAAGCACAGGAAAAACCTTTTGAGATGTTTCGTGGGTTCGGGGGGTAGATTATGAAAAGGGAAGGTATTAGCACCCTTTTCATCCATGGTTATCCATGGGCTCTTAGTTACTTATTTAGATCACTTGCCTTGATTTTCGATTGCTTGAAATGGTGGTGTGTGTGTGTGTGTTTTGAAAATGTTTTGAAAAAGACACATTGTCTAGGCAACCGTTGTAACAATTCTTTACTCGAATGTTTTACAAAGGTGTGTATCTTTTCGAAAAGATGTTTCAAATGTTTTTGGAAGTTGTTTGGAAATTGTGTTTGTGAAGTGTGGTTTTAAAAAGTAGGCAAGTGTGTTTTGCAAGTTTGATCAAGTAACTAAGAGTTGTCTACCCCTAAATTTACTCAAAGGTTTTTCTCATGTTTTTAACCCTTTTAACAATATTGTTCCACCATTGTATTTGGTGGGCAATCTTGTGTTAGGATGTTAACGGGACGGGCGCGGGTCATCGTATGGACCACGAATGCAATGGTGCCAAGTGTCTTTAGCAATTTGCTTGAAGGGACTATGATCATTTTTAGGCAACTTTCGAAAGCGTCATCGAGGGACTATGATCATTTTGAATTGTTTTGCCAAAGAAACTCAACGTGCAAGCATGGCCCATTTTGGAAGGCAACAAGCGGGATTACCCTAAGGGTGCAAGTGTGATTGGTGTATTGATTGTCATGCATTTGTTTTGTATTAGGTCGTCTAGCGTTTGATTTTATTTACATACAAACCCTAGGTCTAAACATGGTATATTTGAAAGCGATAAATTGCGGGAATTTAAAGTCTACGCTATTACAAATAAGTATCCGGGAGTGGGGGTACAAATATTTATAAATTGGGATGAGACTTATTAGGAGAGTAGTGTCCAAATAATTTACAACCAAATCGAATCAATCGTAATGTAAATGTAATGTATAGCAATGTATAAGAATAAAGCAACGTAAATGTATCAATGTATTTGTGTAAGTGTATGTGATTTATTTATAGGTGAGTAAAAATGTATTATTAAGTATTTATTTATTCTTTTTGTATTTTTGTTAAATATGTATAAACAAAAGGTTTTAATAAAAGAAAAGAAAATGTTTTAAGTTTAAGAAAAATTAAATTTTATGTATGAAAAAAGATTTATTAAAAGAGTTTTAAGATAAAATCTATTAACCTAGTTATACCTAATATTTATATATTTTTCAAATGTAGAAAAGAAAATTTTGTATAAAAGATTTAATGTATTATTTTATCTACATAATTTAATTATGCTATAAAAAGAAAATAAAAGAGTATTGTTAATTAGAATTTAATGTAAAGAAAAAAAATTAATATATTAAGTTATTTAACAAAAAGGGATATGATGTGATAATAAAAAAAAGGAAGTATTAGTTAACAAGTTAAAATGGGCTTAAAGATTTTGTTCTGACCCAAATAACACAAAAAGACTAAGACCCAGGGGGGGGGGGGGTGCACGCCTAGAGCTTATGATTGGGCTTAGGCAGTGAATGGGGTTGAGGCCCAACGCAAACATAACATTTTTGTTTAGGGTTTCAGTTATTGTGTTTCATTTGGGAATCTAGGGTTTCAGAGCTTAAGCGCGGCTCCGTTTCTCCATTGCTTCCTTCGTCTTCATCCTTTGAGCCAAAGCCTCTGAGTTTCTCTCCGTCCCCGTTGCCAGGTGCGCCGCCTCCTCCTCTTCCCCTTCATGGTCGCGCAGGCATTAGCCTTGGTAACGATTATGTTCTTTCCATCTTTAGGGTTTTAAGTTCACGCATGCTTTTAACGTTTCCTTGTTTTGATTTTTACATCATTATTAATTTCTGTTTCTATGAGGTTTTGAAGAAAAAGGGGGAAGAAATTATACCTTTGGAGATGGAGACGGAGGAGGAAGGCGGCTTCCTAGGCGGCCGGAGGAGAGGGGAATACGATGACGAAGCTAGCTCTAGAAATATGGTATTTTGTATTTGCTTTTTGGTTTTATGATGAAACGCCTGAAAACCTTTAGTCTCTGATTCTCTCTTCTGCTTATTTGCTTGCTTGCTTTCTTTTCTCGCTTCTGTATGCTTCGTATGCTTGGTATGCTAATTTTGAGTATGTTGGCTTCAATCACCTTTGATGATTCTGATTCTTTTCCTCTCCGTCTGTTTGCTTGATATGCTGTTGAAATGTTGGACCCTGTGATTGCTTGTTGCTGGACCCTGTGATGAGATTATTCTGAGGGTGGCCTGTTGGCTTGAATGCTTTAGTGTTTGATGCTTGACACAGGTTTCAGGCTGTTAGTTGATTGTTGTTTGAATCAGTTTGGAGGATGCTACCTCTTTTCTGGTTTTGAAGCATGATGCAGATTTTAGGTTGTTAGTTAATTGTTGTTTGAATCAGTTTGGAGGATGCAGGGCTTGGCTTTGTGCAGGTGAAGTTATAGGCTTCATACTGATTATGCAGGTTGAGGCTTGGCTTCAGCAGGCTTTAGGTTTGACAGATTGAAAGGCTTGTTTTGGCTTTGATGCAGTTTAGCAGGTGAAGGCTTTTGCTTGTATAGGCTTGTGATTTTGTTTAGAGTTTACAGGTTTGGAAGCTTGAAAATAGGCTTGAAGCTTTAGGCCTTTGGTTGTTTTAAGTTTCAGGTTTTGCTTTGAGGCTTTTAATGCAGGCTTCGGTTTGTAGTGAGCTTGGTGTTGAAACAGGTTTTTTGAAGTGTTTGAAGCTTATGGAGGCAGGCCGTTTGCTCTATATCAGTTTGTGGGTTTTTTGCCTTTTGTTATTTTCTGCCCCCCCTTTCTATATGCTGGTATATCTTGTTTATATCTTTTTTCTAAGCCTAAGCCTGCTGTAAGCCTATTTCTCTTCTCTCTTCTCTCTCTCCAGTATTAAAGCATTATTATATTGCTTATTTGTACTATTTCTGAAAAAGCAACTGGCTGGAAAATGATGTATCTTGAATATTGCTTGCACTTGTATCTTTCCTCTGCATAATTCCTGCTTTCCTGCATATTGTTGACAACTTTTCTTTGGACAGCTCTGCACTTGGTTGGCATCTTTGTCTTAGTTTGGTTCAGTTTGCCTTTGTACATCAGTTTGCCTTTTGGACTTTGGTTTGAATTTTGAAATGGGCAATTTTGTTCTTTTGGCATATTCCTTGGTTGACCATTTATGCAGTATGTTTGATAATTTATGCAGTATGGTAGCTTTTTGCATTTCACATTTTATTTGCAAACACTATTTCTACCCCTCTTTGTGAACCAAGAGCAATCTTGTGATTTGCAGAGAGGGCAAACTGATTCCGTCCAGTTACTTTTAATGATGAGTTCTTTTTTATCTGTCTGCTTTTTTTTATTTCTTTCATCTGCATTGACTTTTCCTCTTTTCTTGTTTTTGCAGATAAAATCACTCGAGCAAAGGAGCATCAGTAGAAGATGAATATTTAGGAAATTAGGATAGCTTTATTTTACTTTTAATCATTGTAACATTATTAATGTAAACATCTGTAAATAAATTTACAGTGTACAAATAATAATTGTAACAAATAATTAAAGATGAATAAAATACACTTTTGTCAGATATATCTTTTATCTCAGCTGTCTATTTAATTATTTAAGCTTTCTTGAATTAAAATAACTGGAAGTAAATCCAATTATTCTAATTTAGATAAAATAAATAATTAACAAACACTGTAGCCTTGCAATTAATAATAACCTGACGTCCCAATCAAACATAAGCAATGCACAATCCAATCCAACAAACATCCACATGCTTATCCCTTTTACTGATTAAATCAAGCACTGCAAGCTCTCAATTCAAATGCCTTAATCCAAATCTCAGAGAAAACTGAAAAGAACTGTAGAATTAATTCTTTCTGAGAATGTGCGCACAAAACCCTGATTCTTGATTTAATTTTCACAGAAGCGCCTGCCTGATCAAACCATGAGCCCAAACTCAAACAAAACCTAACAATTTGCTTGAACTGCTTCAGAAATTAATGGAAACCCTAATTTGGCTAGACTGACAAGAAAAATTCTGTTTGACTGATTCTTGAGCCAGTCTGAAAAAATCAGGAAAAGCCCGAAGCTGTGATTTCTTGTGGAAAAATAAGAGGGAAAATTTTGGGGTACAACACCTTCGTATGCGGTCATTAAGTATAGGTAGTTTTAGAGGTCGCCCTCTTGTCTAAATGATCATAGTCGCCTCAAAACGGTTTCCTCGGATATGATTGCCTCAAAACAAATGATCTAAGACATTAGGGTTACCGTTAAGGCGTCCTAACATTGCTTTGGTGACCGCACGTCCCTCATTCGAATTGACCCTTAAACTCCGATGACGGTGCTACCTACTCATTCATAGTGGGATAGCATTGTCTAAAGGAAGATAGCATAGAACGATTCCTTTTTCGAGTAGGTAGATGGTTCTTAGATACTTGCTCTTTCAAAAACAAAAAGTTTTCACACTTACACTTTTCGAACAAAGTTTTCAAAAACACTTCATATGCTCTTGAGGACAAAATCAAGAGTTAAATCGAAGTTATCAAAACAAAAACTTTTTCAAACCCATAAGCACAAAGAAAGCAATATTTTGAAAACAATATGAGGAAGTATCTAAGAGCCCGTGGATAACCACGGATAGAAAGGGTGCTAACACCTTCCCTTTCTATAATCTACCCCCCGAACCCGAGAAATATCTCGAAAAAGGAATTTTTCTATGCTTTTTTCCTTTCCTTGTTGGATAAAATAGAAGTCGGTGGCGACTCTTGCTTACTGCTACATTTTGCAAAAACAAACACAAAACGCAAACCAGCATTCCAAAAAACAGTCAGTTCTTCCCACCGTATCACACTTGCTTTCATTATTTGACTTGTATGCTTTACATTATGGTTCTTTTTTTGGGTTTGAAATCCTCTACCCGGATTGGGGATACCTTATAGGTATGTAGAAATATATTGTGGAAACTGTGTGGGGTATACCGACATGGTCTAAGCAATAACTATGCAAGTGAGACATATTTGTGGGTACCGGTATACCTTGAGTTAATCAAGGAGAATACGGGGCCGCTGAGTGATGTCATGAAGCACTAATGAACTTTTAGAACCTTTACTTGACCAACTTGGCCTTTAGGACGTAGTGAGATGACCGGCTTTGGTACAGTCCGAAGTTGGTAGATACTCGATACTACACTCATTAAGGTTTGGTTTTTTGAGATATTTCAGTCGCCATTAAAGAGGCTTGTGTTGAAACAATGATCAAGGAAACAAACCAATGATATTGAGATCCTTAGAACCCGATTACTATTGTTAGGACAGGTTTGAGCCAACTAACTTCAAGAGGGTACTTACCTATGAGACTCCGTGCAAGCCTAAACCTAAGTGTGATACGGTGGCAGAACCGACTGTTAATACTGATTTGTGCTTTTTGTTCGCAAATGTCACGGTAAGCAAGAGTCGCCACCGACTTTTATTTCATCCAACAAAGGAAAAGGAAAAAGAACAGAAAAAACATTTTTCGAGATGTTTCTGAGTACGGGGGATAGATTATAGAAAGGGAAGGTGTTAGCACCCTTTCTATATGTGGTTTTCCAAGGGTTCTTAGGTACTTCCTCATTTTGAAAACTGCTTGTGTGTGCTTGTTTTGAAAAGTTTTATTTTACTTCGTATTAACCCTTGTTTCTGTCCTCAAGAGTGTTACGAAGTTGTTTTTGAAAACTTTGTTTGAAAAGTGTTGGTGTGAAAAAGTTTTTGTTTGTTTGAACAAGTACCTAGGAACTAATCTACCTACTCGAAAAAGGTCTGTTTGTTTTCCTTTTAGACAACGTTATCCCATTATTGAGAAATAGGTAGCATCGTCTTTGGAGTTTTTTAGGGACATTCGAAGGGACAAATACGATCACAAAAGCAATGTTATGAAATGTTAGTAATCATCCTAAAGCCTTAAAGATCTTTTTCCGAGGCAACATCTGAATGGGTCATTTTAGATCTTTCGGAGCTAGAGGACAACCACTAACAAACTCTATACTTCATGACCATTTACCGAAGGTAACCGGAGTAGAGTAAACCCTAGGGGTGAGCATATGCGAGTGTAATTTTCAGTTAATTTATCTTTGCACATTTAGGGTTTTCTACCGTATTAATTTTCAGTTTGTCTTTCCATACAATCCTATTAACATACATCTAAGCAGTTTATAGTTTGCGGAAATAAAATGCGGGAAAGTTAAAAGTCCTAGCTATTACAAGGCTTTTACAGATACATAATTATTTTGACCGAAAATAAAGATGCAGAATTGAAACCCTAATTACTATTACAAACTCGGAGCAGTTACAATAATAATAAAAAAGAAATTAAAAAATACGCGCGGCGAATTAAATGCGAGAATAATTAGAAAAACCTAAGAAATCTAATTGAAAAAGATTTAGGTTATTTTTTTAGAAAAATTAGTTAGGTTATGTACAAAATTAAACCCTAATCCTAATTATTGTTAATTATAAAAAAAGGCAAAATACCCTTTTTAGTCCTTTAAGTTTACCCCAAGGTCCATTTTGGTCCTTTATCTAAAAAAAGTGTCAAACTGGTCCTATAATTCTTTCAAAAGGACCATAGGAGTCCTTTCCGTCTATTTTGGTCCTTTTTGGTTCATTGGAGAAGCTGCAAAATAAGCTTGATGGAGCAAAGATGGAGATACATCATCTAAAGGAAAGGGAGGATGGGCTGAAACATAAGATAATGGAGTTACAAATTGAAATAAAGAAGGATGGGCTGAACCAAAAAGGACCAAAATGGACGGAAAGGACTCCTATGGTCCTTTTGAAAGAATTATAGGACCAGTTTGACACTTTTTTTAGATAAAGGACCAAAATGGACCTTGGGGTAAACTTAAAGGACTAAAAAGGGTATTTTGCCTAAAAAAAACAAAGTTAAATTGTCCTAATCTAATTAATAATTAATTAAAGAAATAAAATATTTTTATGAAAATAATTGATTTTTAACGTTTTTATGATTTTTTGATTAAATAAAAAAGAAATAATTTTTGATGTTATTTTAAAAAAGAAAATAGTTAGAAAATAATTAAAAGAATTAAAATAAAAAGGATAGAATGTTAGAAGCAGAATGAGGGGGTATGATGCTGAATTGCTTAGGCCCATCAAGCTGAGCCCATGTCCCACGCTTGATCCCATGTTGTGCCAGCCTGAGAGTGCACCATAGTCCTTCATTGTTTGAGGCGTTGGATCTGAATTATTGATACATCCAATGGCCAGATGGTGGTAGCGCATGGTACGCATTTTGGATGATGATGCATTGAATCTGTAGAAACAAAGTAAGAAAAAAAATTTGCTGGGACCTGGTATTGAACCCAGGTCCTCCCACTCAAATCAATACGCGCCTTGCCATCTGGGCTATCTTCTTTGTTAGTTAGTATAATAAAAACAAATAATAATATATGAAAACACATGGATAAAAATAGAAAATGTGCGCCATCATTTGAATGGGCCAGTGAGGTTGCGCCAACTCATCATTTTCCTCCCTGTCCGTCGTATTAGGTCATTACCTTTTACCTATGGATAGTTTGCTATAGATACAAACCTGTGATTTTCAAAAATCATCAAAACACATGATAAATTAAATGTGAACACATGGATCCATTCGTCTTGAACCCACGAGCATCATGGTATCCTTTTTATTGCCCAATTGAACCTATGTAAGGAAACCCTAAAACAACCAAACAAACCCTAGCCATGGCACATATGCATACAATCACCAAAACACAAAATTACGTAAACCAAAACATTCCAAATGATAATACAAACACAATGCTATGTTTAATAATGATTAATCATGCGTAAATTAAGAAATCAAACTCAAGCTTGGATTTGCAAACCGTAGGTTTGTAAATCGAGATTCTGGATGTGGAAATGCTTGCAATTGATTGGGACACGTTCTGAAGATGTCCATGAGTCTATTGGTAGCTTTGAAATGCTTTGAATTGCCCTCTAGGTTGGAGAATGATCCACTACTTTTTTGCCAAAATTTGAGTTTTGTTCTCAGCTTTCACGACCTGCAATCCTCCTCATTTTGGCTTGGGTATGTTCTATATATGTAGTAGAACTGATTAGGTTAACAAAAACAAATTAAATCTTTGTGAATCATGGAATTGGATTTGATTTTGCTCTTGTATTATACCTTTCCAAAATAAGCATAATCATGCCAATTTTGCTTCAATCATCCCTTGTACGATTTGATATGATATGCCAGCCTAATTGGATTTGATTCCTACAAAAAATCAGATCAAAAATCAATCTTTTATGTTTTTTGCAGTTTATTTTATTTAATCTATCTTTTAATAAATCAAAATAAAAATAAAATAAATAAATAACCAGTAGAAGTCATCCTATTTCTCAGGTTTCCCCAACAGGTTTCATACAAGCAACACACAACATTTCCCTTACAACAGATTTTATTTCTCTAAACGAAAATTCATCAACACTTCAACATGAAGACTTACACTCCATATCCTCAGCAGTAGTCAGGGATTTTATTTCCCCGTATCCAACAGCAGTGCAGAAGATTAGCTCACATACGCATACATCCCATCCATATATCATGAACATTGATAACACGAATGCATATATCACAATCTCATTGTACCATGCATTTCATACGTCATAACATTGCATACAACTAATGTTTTTACCCTTTCCAGGATAAGATTAATCAAATGACTATCATTAACAAATTACAAAGGTCAGAAATTGATACCTAAGACAAGCCAGAACAATTATCTATACGACCAACTGAAGCAATCCAGTACGGGTTCTTCAGATTCGACTTCAGATATAGTTCAGATACGCTCCAGATACGGATGCCTTTTTGATACTCATTCAGATTCAACTTTCAGATACAATTCAGATATGCTCCAGATATGGACGCCATTCTGATACTCATTCAGATTCAGCTTTCAGATATAGTTCATATACGCTCCAGATACGGACGCCATTCTGCTACTCATTCAGATTCAGCTTTCAGATACAGTTCAGATACGCTCCAGATACAGACGCCATTCTGATACTCGTTCAGATTCAACTTTCAGATACAGTTCAAATATGCTCTAGATACGGATTCCATTCTGATACTCATTCAGATCCAGCTTTCAGATACAGTTCAGATACGCTCTAGATACGAACGCCATTCTGATACTCATTCAGATTCAACTTTCAAATACAATTCAGATAGGCTCCAGACACGGATGCCATCCTGATACTCATTCAAATTCAATCTTCAGATACAGTTCAGATACGCTATAGACACGGATGCCATTCTGATACTCATTCAGATTCAGCTTACAAATATGGTTCAACAATCATTTCTGGATGGCATCTACAAGCCCATCTCCAACAACTTTCCATCATCCCTCCAAATGGCATCTTTAAGCCCATTCCTTATACCATCAATCATCACATCACCGAGTGAAAATTTCTGGGCACTCTAATGTCCAATCATCTTCCACCTTCGAGTCACGAATGGCAAATTTACCAATCTAACTCTTTAGGTGTAAGAAGATTGAACAGGGGCAGCTGTTGTACCCCAAACTTTGCCCTCTCATTTCTCAAAGGATCACCCTGGACCCTCAGGTTTTCTTCCATCCAATTTCAAGCCTTGAATTACAAATTTTCCAAGAAAGTCATTCACAAGGGTAAAATGGTCATTTGCGCTCTGAAAAGTCAAACTTTGACTTTTTGATAAAAACCAAGTTTCAAGGACCATATTTCATCAAGACATGTTAAAATATGAAGTTTGTTTCATCAAGAAATTCAAAAGTCAAAATTACTTTGGAAAAGTCAAAATTCTAAATACTTAGAATTTTTCTAAGTGTTTAAGAAATATGACAAGCTCAGAACTTCTGATCAGATTATCACCGTGACACAAGCTGATTCTGGAAGAACTTATAACACAACAGTTGTAGACTTCAACAAGATCTAAAACATTGCAGAATAGAACTTCTCCTGGAAATGCTGGAATTTCAAGTTATAAATCTTTAAAGACACGTCCATGAAACTGAAGCACTCAGCAAATTCTGGACATTTTCAAGACAGAGTTTGGTTATAAATTTTGGGCGAGTTTTCACAAAGGTTCAACCAGAGTTTGCAAAAGTAATTCAAAGAAAGTCTACAAAGCATGTTACAAGCCTTTTGGAAAGTATGGGAACTTGCTCAGAACATGCTGGAGCAAAGGGATTCAGGGATCAGAAGTTGGATGTTTGTTCTAAGTTGCGCTGATGCTGAACTTCTGACCTAGACTTAGGCTATGATGCACAATCTCATAGTGCAGGATTTCTGGTTTGATAAATCTCATCATCATTTAATGCTCATAACCACTTTTAATTTTTTATCCAAAGGATTTCCCCACGTGTGAGATAGAAGTACCATTGCATTCCTTGAAAAGCAAACTTTTGTACAAGTTTATGATGGGCTCATGCTTTTCTTTTGCCTATGAGGGTACTTTTCCTTAATTCAGGCTTACAAATCAATATTAAGCGCGACTAAAACTGCTAACCACCATACTTGTTTGAACTTGTTTCAAGAACAAGTCAGCGCCTAGCATATGATGGTTGTACTTTTGATTTCTCCAAGATACTAAATCATTTCCTATAAGTTGAACTTCATTGGCAGCTGTAAAAAAAAAGGGACTTGAAAAGGAAAAGCCTTGAACCCCTGCTAAAATTCCAAGAATCCAAAATTGCAAACAAAAAATACAAAACCTATTATCTTTTGATTCTTGCATTCAAACTCCATTTTTCCTCAAGTGTTTCTTGACCAAGTCATCCATACAATTTCTGATATACATTTAGAAGCCATCCGAACTTCTGTTTTCAGACTGTAACACACTCTCCATCAACCTCCACCTCAAAAATTCATAATTTTTCTCCTTGGTTGTTCCAGAACTTTCCAACCATTCATAGCCCAAGTTGAAAGTTTCCAACATACTGAGTACGTGAGGAAACTGATCAGAACATCCCAAGCAGTCAGAACCAGACTCCAGCTCACAAAACATTTTCCAACTGCAAGGTAAGTTTCTGCTGACCCTACTCATATTACTTAGGCATTGTTAGATTTTCATGTTCAAAATACAATGTAGACATCATGATTTTAATGCTATACATATTCTGAGGTTTCATGTATTTGTCTGCCTAAGTAGGGAGAACATTAGTTCATAACTTCTTAAGGAAACGAGGTTTAGCAGATACATGCTTGTTTCTAATTTACATTCTTGACATTTTTTATGTTTCTGAAACCATGAGGGAAATCTACCATAATTTATATGTTTGTGTTTTCTGTTCTGTTGAGAAATGACCAAGTTGCAGATGTCATGATTAGCATGAAGAAAGAGGTAGAGTTTATCATCAGAACTTCCAAACTCTCTCAACAACCAGAAACTCCTGACTTTTCAGCAATATTAGCATTTCTAGCGCACCAGAGTCAGAACTTTTGCTCTCCCAGCAATGCGTTGATTCTATTTCTTTTCCCTTTTATTATTACTTTTACCATCACTTTTATTTTCATTAATAAAAAATAAACATTTTTATATTTACATGCTTTATTTTACTTCTTAAAACAAAAAGACTAAAAATATTTTCTTAAGCAAATTTATTTCTTCTTTTAACAAAAACAAAACAAGTTCATTTTACATTCTTGTATATTATTCAATATGGTTGTAATAGATAATTAGGACTTTAATTTCTTGCAATTCCCATTTGTAAATTTATACACCCCATCCCCCTAATGATGTAATAGCGTACTACTTTACATTTTCGAATTTATCATTTTCAAATATAAATGCTAGTAATTAGGGCGTGTATGGCAAGACACAAAATCAACAAATAGATAACCCTAATCAAGATAAAATGCATGTAAATCAAACAAACTTGCACACTAACATCCTTAGGGTAATCCCACTTTATTGCCTTTCGGAAAATAGTCATGTCCCTCGAATATGGGCGTTTTAGCAAAGACCCTCGATAAAAGATCGTAGTCCCTCGATGACCCTCGATGTTGCTTTCAGTAAATGATCTAGTCCCTAAACGACATTGCTAAAACTTCCATAGGTTTCCTTCTATGACTATACGATGACCCACGCCCATCCCTTTTACATCCAAAGATAGGGTTACTTACCAAATCAATGGTGAGATAACAATGTCAAATAAAAGAGGAAATAAACAAGAAAGACTTTTGAGTAGGTAGAATGTTCCAAGTTGCTTGCTCATTTTCAAACCAAAAATATCCTTGTTATTTTCAAAACAAACACCTCCACTTTCCAAACACCTTTCAAAACTTGAAAACATTTTCAAAAGATCGACACCTTTGTGTACATTCTTACGAACAAGAATCATTACAAAGATTGCCTAAACAATGGCCTCTTTACAAAATACTTTCAAAAACTACACAAAGCACAATTTCAAACAAAAGCAAGTGATCTAGCAAGTAACTAAGAGCCCATGCAAAACCATGGATGAAAAGGGTTCTAATACCTTCCATTTTCATAATCTACCCCCCGAACTCAAGAAAATCTCAAAGGTCTTCCCTGTGCTTTTTCACCTTTCCTTTTGGATATAAGAAAAGTCGATGGCGACTCTTGCTAACCGCAAAATTTGCAATCAAACGCAAAACCGTCAAGTCAGTTCTCCTACCTATCACAGTAGGCACTGGGTTGCAGGACATGAAGATTTTGACGGTGTTCACATCTATGAGTTGGTCAGGATTTGGAAACAAAACCATCCCATAGATGATGAGAGCCACAATTTCCTCAAAAGCTTGTAGATCCAAAGAGTTCCAACAGCTTTGGGCTTTCTCAAACAAGAACTTTGCTAGGAAACCCTTGACACCGCTCCTTGTTTCCTAATTGGTTGTGATATCATATGGTTGCAAGTGTAGAACTTGAGCAATCTCTTCTAGCTTTGGATCTCTTTTCGTACCGTTGAAAGGCAGTTGATTGAGAATGGGAATCCTCAAGAGTCGGGAGAATTCTTCCAAAGTTGGCATAATTTGATAATCGGGAAATGTGAAGCAATGGTGTGAAGGATCAAAGAACTAAAAGAGAACCTTCATCATGTCTTCATCAGTGTTGGAGGTGACCAAGTTTAGTAGGCGACCATGTCTTTCGGTAAATGGAGAATTTTCAGGAATCCTTGATGCTAGCTCTTTAAGTTGAGGAGGGATCCTTACGAGATTGACTTGAATGGTTTTCCTGCGAATATAATCCATGTACTACAAAATAGAAACAAAGATAAATCCAAAGATCCTTGAAATGGTTAGTGAATGAGTATGATGTTATGATGTTCATGATGTTATGTACAAGTAAATATACACAAATAAAGCAAACAAGTCCTTAGGTTTAGGCTTGCATGGAGTCTCATAGGTAAGTACCCTCTTAAATTTTAGTTGGCTCAAACTTGTCCTAGTAATAGTAATCGGGTTCTAAGGAGTACAATATCACTGGTTTGTTTCCTTGGTCATTGTTTCGGCACAAGCCTCTTTAATGGCGACTGAAATATCCCAAAAAACCAAATCTCAATGAGTGTAGTATCGAGTATCTACCAACTTTGGACTGCACCAAAGCCGGTCATCTCACTACGTCCTAAAGGCCAAGTTAGTCAAGTAAAGGTTCTAAAATTTCATTAGTGCTTCATGACATCACTCAGCGGCCCCGTATTCTCCTTGATTAACTCAAGCGCTACCGGTACCCACAAATATGTCGCACTAACATAGCTATTTCTTAGACCATGTCGGTATACCCCGCACAGTTTCCATAACGTATTGCTACTTACCTATAAGGTATCCCAAATCCGGGTAGAGGATTCAAACCCAAACAAAGAACCATAATGTAAAGCATACAAGTCAAACAAAGAAAGTAAGTAAATGTGATCTAACCCTAAGGTAACCTCACTTTTAGAATTCTCCCCAACAGAGTCGCCAGTTCTGTGATACGGTGGGAGAACTGACTTGGGTGTTTTGAGTTTTATCACAAATGTTGCGGTTAGCAAGAGTCCCCACCGACTTTTCTTTTATCCAAAAGGAAAGGTGAAAAGGCACATGAAAGACCTTTGAGATTATTTCTTGAGTTCGGGGGGTAGATTATGAAAAGGGAAGGTATTAGCACCCTTTTCATCCATGGTTTTCCATGGGCTCTTAGTTACTTGCTAGATCACTTGATTTTGTTTGAAATTGTGCTTTGTGTGGTTTTTAAAAGTATTTTGTAAAGAGGCCATTGTTTAGGCAAACTTTGTAATGATTCTCGTTCGTAAGAATGTATACAAAGATGTTGATCTTTTGAAAATGTTTTCAAGTTTGTAAGAAGTTTTGAAAGTATAGGTGTTTGTTTTGAAAATAGCAAGGATGTTTTTGTTTTGAAAGTGAGCAAGTAATTAGGAGAATTCTACCTACTCAAAAGTCTTTCTTTTTCATTTTCTTTTCCTTTGACATTGTTATCTTACCATTGATTTGGTAAGTAGCCCTATCTTTGGATGTAAAACGGGACGGGCGTGGGTCATCGTATAACCATGATTAGCAATGTAGCAAAGTACCTTAGAATTTTTCTTTAGGGACTACGATTATTTTGAAAGGCAACTTAGATAACGTCATTGAGGGACTATGATCTTGTATTTTGCTTATTTTTTGCTAAGATACCTCACATGCGTAATATGGCCATTTTGTAAAGGCAACCAAGTGGATTTACCCTAGGGGTGCTTGTGTGTAAGTGTATTGTTTTCATGCTTGATTTTGTTTTTGATTAGGGTTTTCTAATTGATTGGTTTTAGTCTTTCCATATAAACCCCTATGATACGGTGGCAGAACCGACTGTTTAATACTGGTTTGCATTTTGCGTTTTTTGTTCGTAAAATGTCGGGGTAAGCAAGAGTCGCCATCGACTTTTATTTCATCCAATCAGGAAAAGGAAAAAGAACAGAAAAACCTTTTTTCGAGATATTCTGAGTATGGGGGGTAGATTATAGAAAGGGAAAGTGTTAGCACCCTTTCTATCCGTAGTTATCTACGAGCTCTTAGGTACTTGCTCATTTTTAAAATTGCTTGTGTGTGTGTGTTTGTCTTGAAAATGTTTTACTTCGTGATAATCCTTGTATCAATCATCAAGGTTGTGACGAAGTTGTTTTGAAAATTTGTTTTGAAAGGTGTTTGTGTGAAAAGTTTTTATTGTTTGAGCAAATACTTAAGATTCTACCTACTCATAAAAAGATTATTTGTTCTAGTTTCTTTTAGACAGCGTTATCCCACTATTTAAGGAGTGGGTAGCACTGTTGTTGGAGTTTGTAAGGGACATTCGAAAGGGACAAGTGCAATCACTAAAGCAATGGCTAGAAAACTTTAGTAGTAACCCTAGAGTCTTAAGATCTTTCTGAGGCAACATTTCCGAGGCAATATTCGAACGGGACATTTTGATCTCTTAGACAGGAGGGCAACCACTAAAATCTCCTATGCTTGATGATTGTTTACCGAAGGCAACCAAAGTGAGGTAAACCCTAGGAGTGAATATGTGCATATGAATTGTTTCAGTTATTTAATCTTTGCGCATTAGGTGATCTACCGTTTAAATTTCCAGATATTCTTGCCATACAATCCTATTTGCATGCATCTAGACAGTTAAATATTTGCCGGAATTTAAAAGTGCGAGAAAATAAACCTAGCTATTACAAGGCTTCGAGGGATGGGGATTAATTACATAACCAAAGAATCGGGGATCAAAGCATTAAATAAAACCCTAGTTTAACTATTACATCCTCGAAACAGTTACAATAATAATAAAACGAACTAAATGCGCGCGGCAAATCAAATGCGAGAAGAAACTGAAAACCCTAAAAATCTAATTGAAAAAATATTTAAATTATTTTTGAGAAAAGAATTAATTAAGTTATGTACAATTAAAACCCTAATTCTAATCATTTTTTAATTATAAAAAGAAATTGAAATTAAAATAATCTAAACTAAATTAAGAAAATAAAATAATTTGTAAAAAGATCTTGTGCATTTTTGTGGTTTTTTATTTGAGAAAAAAAAAACATTTTAAATGCAAATTAGTTAAACCCTAATTTCTAATTTTTATTTACAAAAAGAATTAAATGAATCTAGTTTCTGATTATTTTTAATTATGAAAAAAAGAAATTAACTTGACCTAATTTACTAATTAAATTAAAATAAATATTTAAAAAAAATAATCTTTTTGTGTTTTTGTGATTTATTGATTTTATGATTAATTAAAAAAAGCAATTAATTTTTGGTGAAAAATAATTAAACAAATTAAGTAAAATAAAAGAAATAAATAAAAAAGAATTAGAAATGGGCCTGTGTTGAATTGCTGAAGGAGGGTGTATTTCTGAATTTTCCAGGCCCAATAGCGCTGAGTCCAGTCAATATGCCTGATCCCATGGAGTGTTGGCTTGAGGGTGCATCATGGTCTCTCATTGTTTAAGGAATTAGATATGACTGATGATGAATCCACTGGATGGAAGATGGTGGCGTATGGGAGGCGTTTGAAAGATTGATGCACCTGATCCTGTATAGGAAAATTAAAACAAAGGAAATTGTTGGGACCTGGGATCGAACCCAGGTCCTCACCCTCACCACTAACGCGTCCAACCATTAGGCTATCATATTCAGTTGTTATTATAATGAAAACACAATATAATATATGAAACAAAGTGGTTAGTGGGAAAAAAGCAAAAACGCGCATGCTGGTTTGAATGGCCTAGTGGTTGGCTGCCACATTATTCTTCTTCTACCTTTCTTCGTCGTCTTAGCTGCATACCTTTACCTACAGACAAAAGTCTGTAGCTACAAACCTGTAAAACTCAAAAATCCAGCATAGGCATGAAAAATTATTTGTGATTGTACCAATCAACTCGTCTTAGCCTCACGAGTATCATGGTGCCTTATTCATGGCCTAATTTTCCCTGTGTCAAGAAGCCCCAAAACGTGGCTTCAAACCCTAGCTATGGCATTCATCAGTATACGCGTTAAAACATCAATTAAACATAACCAATATGTTGCAAACATGATAACAAACACATATATGCCTTTAAAACATGTTCATGATGCGTGAATCACAGTAATCGAATTTAGAAAACAAGGCAAACCGTGGGACTGCTACGTGATGATTCTGGACCTGGGGCGGCTTGCAATTGATTGGGACACGTTCCTGGGATGTCAAGCAAGCTATTGGTAATGTTAGAACGGCTTGATTTGGCCTGTATGATTGAAACCGATTCACCACTTTTGTTCAATTTTGAGCTTTTTGTTCTCTCACTTTCACGACTGCAAAACCTTGTTCCATGCTTTGTTCTTGTCCAATATATATCTAGGAATGAATTAGGGTTACAAAATTGGATTGAATCTTTGAAATTATGACAGATTTGATTTTATTTTCATGCTACGTGTAAACTTGTTATTTTGAGCCAAATCATCCCTCTCTTGTACCAATTATGCTTGATTCGTTTTGGCCTTGATAATTCAGCATATTTTGATTGTCAACCTATCCAAAAACCAAATCAAATCATATATTTGCTATTATTCATCAATTATTTGATTTAATTCAATTTTTAATTAATAAAAAATCAAAATAAATTGACAAATAAAGAAAATAATATGTGGGTGAATATTTGAGTCGTGGACCACATTATAAGTGAGGTGCAAGCATAAAAAGTTAGGCCCATTTAGCGAAAAGTGCATTTTTGAGCACATTTGACTTTTGGCAATTTTGCAAAAAAGGTCAACTTTGACAAGGCATATCTCCTCTAATTTTAACCCTAGAGAGTTGTTCTTGGACTTTTTAGAAAGATTAGGATGTCCCCTAAGTAACCCTTTTTGTCTCATCTCAATTGATTCTTCCATGTCCATGTAAGAAGCTTTGATCCAAAAGGTGTTTTTGTTGACTTTTCAAAAGGACCCATAATGTAGAAATTCATATCTCTTTATGAGTGCATATTTTGAACTTGTGGGATGAAGATGAATTGTAGGGAATTGCATTCTCTTAAAAATGAGATTTGGATGGAAAATTTCTGATAAAGCATGTGGAAGTTATGCTTGGTCAAAGTTTGGTTGACATTTACTGAGAAACCCTAATTTAGCAACTTTTGGGTTTTGATGAATTTGGAGCATTCCTTGAGGAATCATGATCAAACCTTGATAAAATGATGAAAGTCACTTCAAAATGTTAATGTTGACAAAAAATATTGAATTTTTAATGTATGTGGGTCATAGTTGACTTTTGACCTAATACAGTCGATTCTCAAGCATCTGAGCAGCTGACTGAGCAAACTTCTTGTGCAAGGCATGGAACTTGATATGTAGGGTCTTGAGAATATATCAGGACCATGGAGAGCATATGAGGTCTTTGGATTTCACCCATCTTGATGAAAATGGAAACCCTAATTTGAGGTACACTGCCTTAGGAGAGAGTTTGTCTGGTCAACTCTTGGGCAAGCTTGAGTAAATTGAGGATCTCTAGGAATATGTATTGAGTAAAATGAGAGTGAAAATTTTGGGGTACAATAGCTTCCCCTGTTCAATCTTCTTAAATCTGAGGATGTAGATTAGCTCGTCCGCCTTTCGTGATATGAAGGTGGAAGATGATTGAACACTAGAGTGCCCAGAAATTTGCATTCACATTAAGTGATACTTGATTTGGTGATATTGGGAATGGGCATATAGATGCCATTCGGAAGCTTCTATAGAATTTTCGGAGATGGGCTTAAAGATGCCATCCAAGATGTGGCGGAATACTGTCGGAGATGGGCTTAAAGATGCCATCTAGAGAATGTTGATTTCTTGAGATATTCCTTCGATGAGAGTTCCTGTTGCTGTTGTTGATGAGGAATCTGCTGAGGAACATTGGTATCTGTCATGGGAGAAGTAGGATTTTATGAGCTTCAGTTGTCCGTTACTCTACTGGGGAAATAACTCCGGCCTGAGGAAGCAGGAGTGAACTACATATCTGGTCAGGGTATATGCTACACCGCGACTTACTAGGGAAATACGAAACCAATCATGTTTGATCAGGTCCAAGTCCTACAGTGTTGTGGACTGCTGTTTGGAGATAAGAGAGGAGGAACCTGGATAGTAAGGTTATGAGAACGAACCTGGATAGTAGGGTTACTTCGATATGAAAGCCTGGATAGTAGGGCTGTGAGAAGGAACCTGGAGAGTAGGGTTACTTCGATATGAAAGCCTGGATAGTAGGGCTGTGAGAAGGAACCTGGATAGTAGGGTTACTTCGATATGAAAGCCTGGATAGTAGGGCTGTGAGAAGGAACCTGGATAGTAGGGTTACTTCTATATGAAAGCCTGGATAGCAGGCCTGTGAGAAGGAACCTGGATAGTAGGGTTACTTTGATATGAAAGCCTAGATAGTAGGGCTATAAGAAGGAACCTGGATAGTAGGGTTACTTCGATATGAAAGCCTGGATAGCAGGGCTGTGAGAAGGAACCTGGATAGTAGGGTTACTTTGATATGAAAGCCTAGATAGTAGTGCTGTGAGAAGGAACCTGGATAGTAGGGTTACTTTGATATGAAAGCCCGGATAGCAGGGCTGTGAGAAGGAACCTGGATAGTAGGGTTACTTCGATATGAAAGCCTGGATAGTAGGGTTGTGAGAAGGAACTTGTATAGTAGGGTTACTTCGATATGAAATTCTGGATAGTAGGGATGTGAGAAGGAACCTGGATAGTAGGGTTACTTTGAAATGAAAGCCTGGATAGTAGGGTTGTGAGAAGTGTGATCGGTGGATCTGGAACTGACTGTTTAACGCTGGTTCGCGAAATGTCGCGGAAGCAAGAGTCGCCACTGTCTTTTATTTTCTCCAAATGGAAAGGACAAAAGCACAGAAAAATTCCTTATAGAGATTGCTCTCGGTTCGGGAGGTAGATTATAGAAAGGGAAGGTGTTAGCACCCTTTCTATCCATGGTTATCCATGAGCTCTTAGATACTTGCTCATTTGTGTTTTCAAAATGGTTTGTTTGCTTTTCAACTGTGGGTTTTAAAAAAGTTTCTTTGAAAATTTCAGTTCGACTCTTGTATCAGTCCTCAAGAGTGTTTGAAAAGTTGCTTTCGAAAGCTTTTTGAAAAGGTGTCGGTGTGAAAAGTATTTTTGATTTGTTTTGAAATTAGAGCAAGTATCTAGAGTCGTCTACCTACCCTAAGGAATTTGTCTGTGTAAATATCCTTGAAGTAGTGCCATCCCACCATTGAGGGGTAGGTAGCACCACCATTGGAGGTGTTCGGGTCAATTCGAGGGTTCGGGACGTGGTGATCACCGGAGCAATAGGAAGACACCTTAGAAGCTACCTTCATGCCATGTTCATGGACATGAGGACTTACTAAAACATCCTCTACTCGACGACCACCTTTCGAGGGGCAAGGCAACAGTGAGGCGTACCCTAGGGGTGGTGTGTGATTTGTGTGTCGTTTTCATTTATGTTTATCTTGTCATGCATTGGTGATCTACGAGTTGCTTTTATTTTTGACATTCATTCTTTCATGCAAATTAATTAACAGTTTAAAAGATGCGGAATTAAAAGTCCTACGCTATTACAAAGGCGCGGGTCTACATCGCCAAATTAATCCGAGACCCGATTTGAAATAAAACACAATGCGGAAAATAAAAACCCTAATTGATCTATTACATAGCTTTGGGAGAATTACATGAAATTTATGAAAGGAAATAAAATAAGCGCGAAATAGAATTACGATCGAATGCGAGGGCGTTGGACCCTTTTAAAGAAATTAAATTACAATTAATAAATTAATTAAGTTTAATGAGAAAAAAGAAATTATTTTTGAGTTTTTTGTATTTATGGATTTTTAGTAAGAAAATTAAATTGGAATTAAAAAATAAAAGTTAATTAACCCTAATTCTAAGTTGTTTTTAATTTATTAAGAAAACTATTTAAATTATACCTAGTTTAAATTAATTATTTACATGGCAAATTTTATTCACAAAATAATTGATATTTTAATAATGATAAAAGAAAAGAATATAAATATTTAGAACCCTAATTCTACATTTTTTAACTTATTAAAAAAAACATTTAAAACTAAACCTAGAATTAAAACTAAATCAATTAATAAAATTTATTTACAAGGAAAATATTTAAATAAAATATTTTTTATTTTTTTATAGTTTTTGAATTTTTTGGGTATTTTTTATATTAGGAAAATATTAATTTATGAATTAAGAGGAAATAATTAAATTAAACAAATAATAAAAAAGATAGAAAAAGAAAAGAAATACAAACATTTGGGGGGTGTTGACCCCAATTTGGAGGTATTTGGCCAGCAATTAGGCCCAATCATTGGAGGCCTGTTTGACTTCTGGTAGTCACGTGTGGCTTCATTGACCAGTGCATAGGGCGCTCCTCAGATCATGGCCGGTGGATTGAGATTATTGGCCATGTGGCAAGCTTGGATGGTGGGTGTATGACGAACCCCTGGGCGTACACTGCATGAGATCAAATGAAAACAAAATTCATTGAAAAATATGGGGGACCTGGGAATCGAACCCAGGTCCCTATACCTATTGGACAACGCATCAACCAACTGTGTCAGGCGCTTTCTTTGTAACATTAATGGAATGCAATTAATATATAAAAACAAAACGCTAATGCTGTTAATTCAAAAAACGCGCTAAAACTTGAATTGTCCAATCACCGGTTGACAGCATGCCTTCTTCTTCGTTGATTCGTTTTGCCCTGAAAAAAAACAGTTAGATAGCGGGGGTTTTAAACCCCCACTAAATGAAGAACAGGATAATAGCGATTAGCATATGGTGGCTCATAAATTAAGCGCGACTAGTGATTCTGGATCGTTTAAGTGCACTGAGTTCAATGGTGTAGGTCTCGTGTCTCAATTTTTCCAGAATAAGGAAGCCCTAAATCAAGGTTCCTGAAACCCTGGGCATCGTTCATGGCAACTCTCCATATATGCTAGCATTCTTCAATTAAATTATACTATTAGCTTCAGAATCAACACATTAGCATAAACCAATGATGAAAATGCATTGATATGGCGTGTAGATTCGAATATGATTAAGGAAAAATTTATGTACAGAGTAACTGTGTTCTACCGTTTCTTGAGGTGCAGAGGTCTGATTTCGACTGGGGCAGATTCCTGGATGTATCAGGAGTGCAATGGAATTGTTGTTTTGCTTTGAAACACGCTGAAACTAGGAAAGCAGTTTTGAAATTTTCTTGAAAAAGTGTAAAGTGTGTCTATGGTTTTGGGCGCAGCTTGGAGGTTGTGTGCATTAGGTTTAGCTTCTGACTTATATGAGGGATGAATTAGGGTAACAATTTGAGCCAAAAGATCCATGTTTTGATGAATCCAATATTTGATTTTAATGGCATATTTTTTCAATCTTTCTTCATGTGTTTTGATGCCAATCATGACCAAATCCTTCCTTTTTTGATGTGCACGAATCCTGAGTAACCAATGAGATCAAATGCTGCATAAAAAGATTCACATACATTTGTTTTAGTATTTTTTTCATATTTTATTTTATTAAATGAATTAATGGTGATTAAAAATTCAAATAAATAATAAAAAATGATGAAATAAATCCCCTTTGGGCCAAATGGTCGTGCATAGCCTTTGGATGATGAATCTTGGAAGAAAATGTGGCCCATTAGCAATTTTGAGGCATTTGAAGCAAAGTTGACTTTTCAAAATTCCCAAAAATTTCCCAACTTCCACAAGGCATATCTTGCTCAATTTTTAAGCTTTGATCATGTTCTTGGACATTTTGGAAAGGTCTTGAAGTCCTCTAACCAATTCCTTTGTTCCCATGTCATTTTGATTTACCAATATCAAGTTATGGTCTTTGACTTAAAGTCCCTTTTTGTTTACTTTTGAAAATGACCTATAATGTTGAAATTGATAACTTTTTGTGAGAGCATTTCTTGGACTTGAAGTGTGAAGAGGAGTTGTAGGAAATGTCTTTATCTTCAAAATGATATTTGGATGGAATTTTTCTGATAAACCATGTGGAAGTTATGCCTTGGTCAAGTTACAGTTGACTTTTTCAACTGTCCAAATATGGAAACTTTTGCATCTTGAGACTTTTTGAGCCATGCCTTGAGAATCATGATCAAGAATTGATCAAATGATGTTTGTGGCTTCAAAATAAGAGATTGACCAAACATTTGGACTTTTGACTGTCAAATGACCATTTTGCCCCTACAGTTGACTGTTGAGCAATTAGGGTTTTTGACTGTGCAATTTTGTGTTGTGAGTCTTGAAACTTGGTATGAGGATGCTTGACCATGTTTATAGGCATGTGGGACTTGATTGGACCCTTGGAAACTTCAATTTCTTTGTCAGAACCAAAACCCTAGTTTTTGACTATTAGGAGGCCCTTGAACTGTGCAACCCTTAGGGAGATTTTGAAGCATGTTCTTTGCAAATATTGAAGAATATGGGAGGGCAAATTTTGGGGTACAACAGTTGCCCCTGTTCAATCTTCTTAGACCTGAGGATGCAGATTGGCTGACGTGCCTTTCGTAATCCGAAGGTGGAAGATGATTGAACACTAGAGTGCCCAGAAATTTACGCTCACATAGTAGTGTGATGGGGGGAATGGGCTTATAGATGCCATTTGAAGATTGATGGATAGGATGATGGGCTTATAGATGCCATGCTAAGAGATGATGGAAGGTGGATGGGCTTATAGATGCCATATGGGTGTCGATCGCGTAAGGGATTCCTTAACGAGAACTTGCGTACCTGAAAAAGAAAATGATTACCTGGCCTGTTACAGGAGCTGGTCTTCAAATTCTTTGTATAGATGCATTTTGTCTGGCTACAGGAATTGGGTCTGGAGCTTCAAAAGGTTATGAATGAACCAGGGATGGTTACTACCTCAACGGGACGGTGAGAGAACCTTGGACGATTACTACCTCAACAGGGACGCTGAGAGAATCTTGGGGAGATTACTACCTCAACAGGAACGCTGAGAGAATCGTGGACGATTACTACCTCAACAGGAACGCTGAGAGAATCATAGGCGACTTCAACCTCAACAGTAACACTGAGAGAATCTTGGGCGACTTCAACCTCAACAGTAACGCTGAGAGAATCTTGGATGTCTTCAACTGGATAAGAAATAGGGAGATCTTAGGGTCGATCTGACTGAACCAAAGAAGGCCTTTGACTGGATAAGAAACAGGAAAATCTTAGAGTCGATTTAACTGAACCGGACAAGGTCTTGAAATCTTCAACTGGATAAGAAACAGGGAGATCTTAGGGTCGATCTGACTGAACCAGAGAAGGCCTTTGACTGGATAAGAATCAGGAAAATCTTAGGGTCGATTTAACTGAACCGGACAAGGTCTTGAAATCTTCAACTGGATAAGAAACAGGGATATCTTAGGGTCGATCTGACTGAACCAGAGAAGGCCTTTGATTGGATAAGAATCAGGAAAATCTTAGGGTCGATTTAACTGAACCGGACAAGGTCTTGAAATCTTCAACTGGATAAGAAACAGGGAGATCTTAGGGTCGATCTGACTGAACCAGAGAAGGCCTTTGACTGGATAAGAATCAGGAAAATCTTAGGGTCGATTTAACTGAACCGGACAAGGTCTTGAAATCTTCAACTGGATAAGAAACAGGGAGATCTTAGGGTCGATCTGACTAAACCAGAGAAGGCCTTTGACTGGATAAGAATCAGGAAAATCTTAGGGTCGATTTAACTGAACCGGTCTAGGTCTTGGAATGTCTTCGACTGGATAAGAATCAGGGAGATCTTAGGGTCGATCTGACTGAACCAGAGAAGGCCTTTGACTGGATAAGAATCAGGAAAATCTTAGGGTCGATTTAACTGAACCGGTCTAGGTCTTGGAATGTCTTCGACTGGATAAGAATCAGGGAGATCTTAGGGTCGATCTGACTGAACCAGAGAAGGCCTTTGACTGGATAAGAATCAGGAAAATCTTAGGGTCGATTTAACTGAACCGGACAAGGTCTTGAAATCTTCAACTGGATAAGAATCAGGGAGATCTTGGTGTCGATCTGACTGAACTAGAGAAGGCCTTTGACTGGATAAGAATCAGGAAAATCTTAGGGTCGATTTAACTGAACCAGACTAAAGTCTTGAAATATATCTGAGAACCTAACTGGATCTTTCCTGAAAGGTAAAGGTCAGTCATATGCAATGCATGATATGGATCAAGCAATGATGTTCTCAACATAAATGAGATTTGTAAGATATGATGCGTATATGCATGCTGTAATGTATGAAAATGTGATGTTTATGAACGTATCCTTTCGTCTAGGAAAGTAAATCCTTGACGGGTGCCGGGAAGTCACTCCTGGGCTGATGTTGAAGAATAGATTTTTGCTTCCGCTGGGGATGATAGTTGCAAGAATACCGGTAGGAGAAGATAACTCCGTTGGGGAATAAACTTGGCGAATGGATTACTCTGCAGGGAGAAAAGTACTCTAGTGATCTTGCTGGGGAACAATACTCTGTGGGGAGAGAGGTACTTTGCTGAAATGTTGATGGTAACTTCGCTGGGGATACCATTGTTGTGTTGGAAGTGTTAATAGACTTCGCTGGGGATAAGAAGACCGTGCCGAGGACGATCTTTCCATGGCTTTTGGCTGAGGATAACCCAGTTATATCTTGGTAGGGAAATAACTCTTTGAATAAAGCCGGGAGACGCGTTCGTGCTCTACGGGGATAAGCTTCCAGAATCTACTGGGGATAAGCTTACTGCTTGGGGAGATGGATTCCAACTTTCCTGGGAAAACTGGATTGGACTCTTCTGGGGAAGTCTTGAACTGTATCGGGGAAGTGACTCCATTGCATGCTTGATATACCGCCGGGGAACAATCTTTAGACCAAGACTGTCGGGGATGCTTGTTAAGAATGCATGTATATTGCTGGGGATTGTTGAGATCTGTTGGAGGATACCCAACTTCCTTAAGGTTGATTGTAACTTTGCTTGGGGAGAGTGCACTAACTTGCTGGCTCACTCTCTGGGGAATTAAGATGTACCGACTACGTTCTTTAGCTGAACTCACCTTGATACCTTGGTGGACGGAACAATTAGATCGCTTAAACAACTCTTTATTGCCCCTGTTTCTAATGTTACCTGTAATTAATCCTTTGTTTCGTATGCAAATATTCATGAGTTAGCAAATCATTGTCAATGCATATATCACAAATTGAACCTTGGACGTTCTTCGCAAAATAAAATAGAAAAGGAAAAATAATTGGCAATTTTAACTGAAAAGTGTATTTGTATTGATTTTTGAATTTGGCTGAAAATAGGCGTTTATGTACAAGAGGCTGACGCCCTAGTAGGAGGACGCTGCCGAACAAAAGAGTTTATACAAATTTGTACAAAGGAAAATAAAACACTTGTGTGAAATGGAATGATCCCACTGGGTTTCAACTCTGCTATCGTCTTTATGTCTTTGAGCGTCTCATCACTTGATGACCTTAGTTGAAGATAAAGCTGACTGATCGATGCCGTCTGAACTTGATGTAGATACCGGATTCTGGATGCAAAGTGATCCAATGAGACATAGTATTACGCTTTATCCCTAACTTTTTCCTGGACCGCCTTGTCAGGTTTTCAGTCCACCGGGATACCCATTTTTGCCCAAGCCGCCTTTTCCGGTTTTCGACTTGCCGGGTGTACAGATTTTTTTCATTTCATCCCTTCATTTTGCCCGAACCCTTTTGGTTCGCTGGGAAGCCCTAATTTTTGCCTAGGTGTGTCAACCTAGCGGGTCTTTTCTCATGCGTAGTATCTTTTTACTATGTCTGCATTGGCGGGGTGAGGGAGGTCGTCACCATCCATGTTGGTTAGAATCATGGCTCCTCCTGAGAACACATGTTTAACCACAAATGGCCCTTCGTACGTAGGGGTCCATTTGCCCCTTGGATCACTCTGAGGAAGGATGATTCGCTTGATTATCAGATCCCCAACTTGATATTCTTGTGGTCTGACCTTTTTGTTAAATGCCCTGATCATCCGTTTCTGGTATGTCTGACCATGACAAATAGCAGAAAGTCTCTTTTCATCAATAAGGTTTAGCTGATCAAGTCGGGTCTGGATCCAATCATCTTCGTTCAGATCTGCATCCTTCATTATCCGGAGAGAGGGTATCTGCACTTCGTTCGGTAAGACTGCCTCCATGCCGTAGACCAAGGAAAAAGGAGTTGCCCCGGTTGGTGTCCTGGCTGAGGTACGGTACCCATGTAGAGAGAACGGTAACATCTCGTGCCAATCTTTATAAGTCACTGTCATCTTCTGCACGATTTTCTTAATGTTCTTATTTGCTGCTTCTACAGCCCCATTCATCTTCGGTCTGTAAGGAGAAGAGTTGTGGTGCTGTATCTTAAACTGCTCGCAGAGCTCAGTGATCATCTTGTTATTAAGATTGGTACCGTTGTTTGTAATAATTCTTTCTGGGACGCCTTATCAACAGATCAGGTTGTGCCGAATGAACCGTGCCACAACAGTCTTGGTTACCGTAGCGTAGGAAGCTGCTTCAACCCACTTTATGAAGTAATCGATTGCCACCAGGATGAAGCGATGCACGTTGGATGTCGTAGGTTTAATCTCACCGATCATATCTATGCCCCACATTGCAAACGGCCAAGGCGTAGTCAGAACATTTAGAGGAACTGGAGGAACATGCACCTTGTCTGCGTATATGTGGCATTTGTGACATGTCCGAGAGTGTTGGTAACAATCGGCTTCCATTGTGGACCAGAAATACCCTACCCGAAGGATTTTCTTTGCCATAGTGTGTCCACTAGAATGTGTTCCGAATGTCCCTTCGTGCAGCTCTTCCATAATCCTTTCTGCTTCTGTCTTGTCCACACAACGCAGTAAGGTCGAATCATGGTTTCGCTTATACAGAATGCCGTTGCTAAGGAAGAACTTCGCTGCGAACCTCCTCAGAAACTTCTTATCGTTGACATACGCACCTTCAGGGTATTCCTGAGCTTCCAAATATCTCTTCACCTCATGGTACCAAGGCTTCTCAGTCACCAATTCAGTCTCGAGATCACAACAATATGCCGGTTCGTCTAGTTTCCAGATGATGATCCAGGGACCCTCATTGTCCCATTTGACCTTGAACATAGAAGACATCGTAGCTAACGCGTCCGCCAACTGATTCTCCTCTCTTGGAAAGTGTTCAAAGGTTATCTCTGTGAAGTGGGGGATCAATGTCAACACACATTCTCTGTAAGGAATAAGATTCGGATGTTTCGTATCCCACTCCCCTTTGATCTGATTGATCACGAGAGCAGAATCTCCGAAGACACTCAGAAACTTGATCCTTAAGTCGATCGCAGCTTGGAGACCCATGATGCACGCCTCATACTCCGCCATGTTGTTGGTACAATTGAAACATAGCCGGGCAGTGAGTGGAGTATGAGTGCCTTGGGGGGATATGATCACAGCGCCGATACCGTTACCCAAAGCATTGGAGGCTCCGTCAAAATGCATAGACCATCGGGATCCTTCCTCAAGTCCTTCATCCGGTCCAGGTACTTCACAATCAGTCACTATCATGATACTCTCGTCCGGAAACTCAAAGTTCATTGACTGATAGTCGTCTACTGCCTGATGTGCCAAGTGGTCTGCCAATACACTTCCTTTGATAGCTTTCTGAGTTGTGTACTGGATGTCGTATTCTGTCAAGATCATTTGCCATCTTGCTATTCTCCAAGACAAAGCATGCTTTTCAAATATGTACTTTATAGGATCCATCTTTGAAATCAACAAGGTAGTGTGAGTCAGCATATACTGTCTCAGCCCGCGAGCAGCCCATACCAAAGCGCAGCAAGTTTTCTCGAGCAGTGAGTAGCGGGTCTCACAGTCGGTAAACTTTTTGCTAAGGTAATAAATGGCATGCTCTTTTCGGCCAGACTCGTCATGCTGCCCCAGCACACACCCCATTGAGTTGTCAAGTACTGTCAGGTATAGTATCAGAGGTCTCCCTTCAACCGGTGGTATAAGAATGGGTGGTTCTTGGAGATACTCTTTGATTCTGTCAAAAGCGACCTGACATTCATCATTCCAACGTACTACCTGATCTTTCTTCAGCAGCTTGAAGATTGGTTCACAAGTAGCAGTTAGGTGTGAGATGAATCGAGCAATGTAATTCAGGCGTCCTAAAAAGCCTCTGACCTCTTTCTCTGTCTTAGGAACTGGAATCTCTTGAATAGCTTTAACCTTGGCAGGGTCCACTTGAATACCCTTGTCACTTACAACGAAACCTAGCAACTTTCCAGATCTTACCCCGAAGGTGCACTTGTTCGGGTTCAACCTCAGCTTGTACAACTTCAGTCGGTCAAACAATTTTTGCAGATGATCTAGGTGTTCTTCCTCAGTTTGGGACCTTGCAATCATGTCGTCAACATACACTTCAATCTCATGATGGATCATGTCATGAAATAAAGCAACCATGGCACGTTGGTAGGTTGCCCCAGCGTTCTTCAGTCTGAAAGGCATGACCTTGTAGCAGAAGGTGCCCCACTGAGTAACAAAGGTAGTCTTTTCCATGTCTTCAGGTTCCATCTTGATCTGATTATAACCTGAAAAACCGTCCATGAAAGAGAACACCTTATGCTGGGCGGTATTGTCAACAAGGACATCAATGTGAGGTAGAGGGAAGTCATCCTTGGGGCTGGCCCTGTTCAGATCCCTGTAGTCAATGCACATTCTGACTTTTCCATCTTTCTTAGGTACTGGTACCACATTAGCAACCCACTGAGGGTAAGAAGTCACTGCAAGGAACCCGGCATCAAACTGTTTCATAACCTCGGCTTTGATCTTCCCAGACATCTCTGGACGCATACGGCGGACCTTTTGCTTGACCGGAGGGCAGTCTTCCTTGGTAGGCAAATGATGTACCACAATGTCGGTATCCAACCCGGGCATGTCTTCGTAGGACCAGGCAAAGATCTCCACATAATCATGTAGCATCTGAGTCAACCGTTGCTTCACGCTGAGCTCTAGGTTGGCACCAATCTTGACTTCCTTCTTGTCCATATCAGTACCCAGATTTATCGTTTCCACTGGCTCTTCGTGTGGTTGAATTGCCCTCTCTTCCTGAAGTAGTAGTCTTGCAAGCTCGCCAGGCACTTCGCAATCATCTTCACCTTCGTCTTCGGCTAAGTTGATCGGATTTTCGAAGTCATAACTGGCAGTAGCAGAGTCGTTACCAGTGAGATCCAGAGTGGATTGAAACCTGTATGAGTGAGTGTGTGTAAATACAGCTGTTTTGCAATATATATAAAGAAAGGAAAGAAAGAAAAGGAGCGTAAGATTTGAAATGCGAGAAAACGTCCAAGGTCTTTATTCATGATATATGAAATGACAATTTAATATACCCTCACAAATGAAGCCACGGTGTCCCGGGTAAGACACCGGGCCATAGAGTTTCAAATCATTGTTTATTACAAATAACAAAACAAAGGAGTTTATTACTGCGTAACAAAAGTAACAGGAGTATGATCCTTAGCAGTCCAATTGGTCAATCCACCATCAATCGTCGGGTAGATCCAGCTTTCAAACTCTGACTCTTCCACTTCATCTTCGTCCCCAACAGCATTCACTCCTGGATTGGTAATGAGCACAGGAGGTCTTCTGGTTTTTGCCTTGCGCACAGCCTTCTGACCTTCTGCAGTAAAACCCAGTCCAAACTTGTCAGTTTTAGGTGTAAAATCAGGGAGCCTGCCCCAGTTAGCACATTCACCTTTCTTGATCACAGCCCAGGCATCCTTCAAGGAAGCCATCTTCAAAGGAACATCCTCTTCGACCACTGTTTCCGTTGCTGCCAATGTTGGAGGTACCTCTTCAAAATGCTGAAAGGGGGTTTCAATAAACTCCCCGTCCATCTCGATATACCTGAAGGAATTCAAATGGCTCACCATATACTCCTCCTCTCCCTGCACAGTGACAATCTTCCCTCTGACGGGGTACTTGAGTTTTTGGTGTAGGGTAGAGGTCACTGCCCCAGCTTTGTGGATCCAAGGTCGACCCAGTAGACAAGAATACGATGGACGGATATCCATCACATAGAAAGTAGAGTCGAATACTTGAGAACCCACACGAATAGGAATGTCCACCTCTCCATGAACCATCCTCTTAGAACCGTCAAAGGCTCTGACGATGATGTTGCTAGGTTTCAGCTCCAGGCCTTCACAGTCCAAACGGTCTAAGGCCTTCTTGGGTAGCACATTCAGGGAAGAACCAGTGTCCACCAACACGTGCGCCAGAGTAGTGCCCCTGCATTCAATAGAGACATGCAGGGCGTCATTGTGGTCCTTTCCCTTAGCAGTAAGGTCGGCATCCGAGAAACCCAAACCATTGTCGGCTGTCAGATTGGCTACGCAATCAGTAAACTGGACTGCAGATGTCTCCTGTGGCACATGGGCCGTCTTGAGAAATGAGATCAAGGCCTTAGCATGGGCCTCTGAGCACAGTAACAAGGAGAGCATAGAGATCTTGGAGGGGGTATGCCCCAGCTGCTCGACAACATTAAAGTCACTCTTCTTGATTATTTTCAGAATTTCCTCCATCTCTTGTTGGGAGGCCTCAGCATTCACAGATTTTGGTGCCTCCATCCAGGCAGGCTCATCTTCAATCCCTTTTTCCTGAGCATTAGATGACTCGGCAGCGGGGGACACAACTTGATCAGAACTGGGAACAGGTACATTTGTAGGTGTTATAGTGAGGGGTCTTCGAATGGCTGGCGGCGCAATGTCAGGCGAGAAGAGCCTGCCACTGCGGGTAACTTTTGCTGGACCAGTGATATTGCTAATGCTGGTGCCAGTGTTGAACTCTTTCTTGATTCCATGTACATACACGTCTGCCCCATAGTGCCAGGGGACAGCCTTATCAGATTCATAGGGGAGAGGCCCCGGAACAGTAATAACAATGGGTGCGACAGTCATGATTTTAACTGGCTTCCTCGGGAGAGCCTTGATCGGATTATTAAAGATTGTAACAACAGAAACTTCTTCTACCGGAACAAACTGAACAGCAGTCTTCTTGAACAGAATCTCCTTGCTGTCCATCAGGCTTTGGATGCCCAACTTCAGCAAAGGACAACCAGAAAGGGAAACAACACAGAAAAGGCAACCTTCACTACAACCCGGAAATAAACCGGCCAGCAGTAGGTTCCTCTTAACAGTTATTAAAGGAGTAGCTACATCACTCACAGAAACGGTGTATACATCCTTATCAACGGCATTTACTCCATGCTGGGGCATAGGAGCAGTCACCACATTTGGCCTCTCAGGCGCTTCAAACTGTATCTCTTTTGCGTCAATAAAGTCTTGCACCTTATTCCTTAAGGCCCAACAGTCATCAGTGGAATGCCCCGGGCTATCGGAGTGATAAGCACAGCGGGCATTTGGATTGTATTTCGGAGAGGCAGTATTCACAACTTTCGGGGCCTCCCTGACAGTCACTAAGTTGGTGGACAGCAACTGCCGCAAGATTTGTGATAGAGTCATACTCAACCGGGTAAACTCTCTTCTGGCTCTTTCAGCCCTTTGAGGATTGGTTTGCCGAGGAGCAGCAACAGGCTTAGCAATCATCACCGCGTTGACAGATTGGCGGCGCTCAGGTTTATCATGTCTTTTAGGCCCATATACAGCACTGGCCTCCTTCTTAAAGGGCTTCTTCTCAGAACTTGCAGATGCACCCTTCTGAATTTTACCAGACTTCATCCTAGCCTCTATTCTCTCTCTAGTCAGAATAAGATCAGTAAACCCTGCAGATGAGTTACCGATAAGATGATTGAAAAATGGCCCAGATAGGGTCCCCAAGAACATGTCTACCAACTCCCGGTCAGTTAACGGAGGCTGCACCCTGCCAGCCAGATCCCTCCACTTCTGTGCATACTCTTTAAAACCTTCGCTTGACCCTAGCGACATACCCTGGAGTTGGGTACGTGTAGGGGAAAGGTCGGCATTATATTGATACTGCTTGTAAAAAGCAGTAGCCAACTCCTCCCAGTTACGAACCTTGTTCCCATCCAGCTGATAGAACCATTCGAGATGAGTCCCTGAAAGACTCTCCTGGAAGAAGTGGATCCAGAAGTTCTTGTCCACTGAGTACGGTTGAATCTTCCGCACATAAGATCTGAGGTGTAGCTTGGGACAAGACGCCCCGTCGTACTTGGTGAAAGATGGTGCCTTAAACTTGTGAGGAATGATCACACCAGTAGATAAGCCCAAGTCTCCGAAATCCAGCCCAGGCACTTGTTGGATCTTCATTGCATTCAGTCTGTCTTCCAACTGCTTATATCGGTCTTCAGCAGGAGGATACTGTTCCTCATTGAAGTCAGTCTCGTTGTCAGAGACTACCGGACTAGGACCTTTTCCCCCTTGGGGACTGCTCTTGCCTATAGAAGAACCAGCCTCTTCATTCTGCAGAGTGTTGCCAAACCTTCGTCCCGAGTTGAAAAGAACAGTTCTCTTCTTCTTCTTCTTCTTCTCCTTCTTCAGGAGCAAAGCCTTCATCTCTTCTTGGCCCTGAGCCAAACCCATGATCAGTTCCTGAAATTGCGCGTTCTGTGCCTGAAGAGCCTTGATAGACATCTCGGTTGATGATGAGTCAGGATTCATGATGCTGAAATAAACAGCGAAGAACAGTAAGCAACCTGAAAAGAAGAAAACCTGCTATGCACATGATGAATGATATGTGTTTATGCAATGCATTCAAGGGTTTGAAAGTTCAAATTTGTTGTAGACAAAAAGGAACACATGTTATCATTAAGGAAATAATTGTTCAGTACATCAAAGCCTCATGGGCACATATTACAAAGCAAATCAATCCCAAAAGACACTATGCATCCTCTTTGGAGCTATGTAGGTGTTGAGATTCCTCTCCTCGTGCAATAGGCGGGTGAGCTCCAAGACCTTCTTTTCACTAGCATGTAGGCTGGTCTCAAGAGAATTCCGTTCTTCCTTAAGCTGGATCCAGCTCTTCTGTATCTCTTCCCAGGACGTGGGCATGTCAGGATGTTGAATGATGTAGGACACCTCTCCTTCCAAGACTGGCTCTTTGATCACAGGGAGTACATGAGGATAAGGCATTATTAACTTCTGGGAGCAGGCTCATACCCACTTGAGATAAGGTTCCAATGGGATGGAATTCTGGTGTCCCAGTGTCTTGCTGTCTATCCTACTTGGCATCCTCCAAGCTCTGATAAATCTCTGGCGAAGTCCTTGTGCATCGTTGTCGAAGTTAAAAACTATATCAGGAATTAACATGTCATGAGGGCCGTCCCTCCGAGCATAACCAAATTGTCTCCAAGCCAGGCATGGGTTGTAAGTAATACCTCCTCTGATTCCAAGTAAAGGAACATTAGGGTACTCCCCGCAACGGTCAATGACAGTGACATCCTCTCTGAACCGAGGGCACCAATGTATATCTGCATGTGTAAGAGTCATCAACCGTTGTGACCATCTCAAACCCCGCTCATTCTTCAAAACTGATTGTGGAAGGTGCGAAATAAACACCTTCCCAGGAGAGGAGTGCAACACATAAGGACACCTCTTTTTCTCATGGTTCGAGTGTAACATGAGTGAAGGATGTACCCCAGCAACGTAGGTATAGGATTCCTGGACATGAAGATTTGGACAGCACTGATATCTATAAGCTGATCTGGGTTAGGGAACAACACCAAACCATAGACAAGGAGGGCCACAACTTCTTCAAAAGCTTGTAAGTCAAGGGAGTTCCAACATTCATGGGCCTTTTCAAACAGAAACCTGGCTAAGAACCCTTTGATACCACTTTTAACTTCCCAATGTCCCTTGAGGTCAGATGATTGTAGGTGTAAGGCTTTAGCAATCTCTTCAAGCTTGGGTTCCTTTTCCGTACCGTTGTAGGGTAGTTGATCAAGGATAGGGATCTTCAGAAGCCGGGAGAACTCCTCCAATGTAGGTACCATCTGATAATCCAGGAAAGTGAAACAGTGATGCAGAGGGTCAAAGAATTGGAACAGGACCTTTATCATATCTTCCTCAATGTTGGTGTTGACCAAGCTGATGAGTCTCCCATGTCTTTCACTGAATGAAGAGCTCTCGGGAATCCTGGATATAAGCTCCTTAAGCTGAGGAGGGATCCTTACAAGGCTGATTTGAATTGTCTTTCTGCGAACAGTTTCCATGTCCTACAAAACAAGAACAAAGATGAAGATTTGAACCCCTGAAATGGTTAGTCAATGCATATGATGCTGGATGATGTCATGATGCTATGGTTAAACACACCACAAATATTTACAAAGGCAAACATGTAAGGCACACAAGTCACACAAGACAAGCCCTTAGAGTTTAGGCCAGCATGGGGTCTGGGTATTACCCTCTTGAAGTTGGTGGGCTCAACCTGTCCTATCAGAAGTAACCGGGTTCTAAGGGTCCCAATATCACGGGATTGCTTTCATTGTTCATCGTTTCGATTTAGCCACTGAACTGGCGACCGAAATATTCCAGGAAAGCAACCTTCAATTGAGTGTAGTATCGAGTATCAACCAACCTCGGACTGCACCAAAGTCAGTTATCTCACTACCCTAAAGAGGCCAAGATGGTTCAATTAAGGTTCCTAAGGTCAGTTGATGCTTCACGACACCACGCGGAGGCCCCGTACTCTCCTTGACTGAACTCAAGGGTTACCGATACACACCAAAGTGCCACATCAACGTAGCAGACTGTTTCAACCATGTCGGTATACCCCGCACAGTTCCCTCACAGCCTTGTTGCTACTCTCTAAGAAGGTATCCCCAGATCCGGGTTAGGATCTATAGAACTCCCAAGACAGTCCCACAACTTAAAGCAAGCAAATCAATACAATTGAAAACACAGTTATAAACTAATCCTAAGGTACACCTCACTTTAAAAGAGTTTCCCAGCAGAGTCGCCAGTTCTGTGATCGGTGGATCTGGAACTGACTGTTTAACGCTGGTTCGCGAAATGTCGCGGAAGCAAGAGTCGCCATCATCTTTTATTTTCTCCAAATGGAAAGGACAAAAGCACAGAAAAATTCCTTATAGAGATTGCTCTCGGTTCGGGAGGTAGATTATAGAAAGGGAAGGTGTTAGCACCCTTTCTATCCATGGTTATCCATGGGCTCTTAGATACTTGCTCATTTGTGTTTTCAAAATGGTTTGTTTGCTTTTCAACTGTGGGTTTTAAAAAAGTTTCTTTGAAAATTTCAGTTCGACTCTTGTATCAGTCCTCAAGAGTGTTTGAAAAGTTGCTTTCGAAAGCTTTTTGAAAAGGTGTCGGTGTGAAAAGTATTTTTGATTTGTTTTGAAATTAGAGCAAGTATCTAGAGTCGTCTACCTACCCTAAGGAATTTGTCTATGTAAATATCCTTGAAGTAGTGCCATCCCACCATTGAGGGGTAGGTAGCACAACCATTGGAGGTTTTCGGGTCAATTCGAGGGTTTGGGACATGGTGATCACCGGAGCAATAGGAAGACACCTTAGAAACTACCCTCATGCCATGTTCATGGACATGAGGACTTACTAAAACATCCTCTACTCGACGACCACCTTTCGAGGGGCAAGGCAACAGTGAGGCGTACCCTAGGGGTGGTGTGTGATTTGTGTGTCATTTTCATTTATATTTATCTTGTCATGCATTGGTGATCTACGCGTTGCTTTTATTTTTGACATTCATTCTTTCATGCAAATTAATTAACAGTTTAAAAGATGCGGAATTAAAAGTCCTACGCTATTACAAAGGCGCGGGTCTACATCGCCAAATTAATCCGAGACCCGATTTGAAATAAAACACAATGTGGAAAATAAAAACCCTAATTGATCTATTACATAGCTTTGGGAGAATTACATGAAATTTATGAAAGGAAATAAAATAAGCGAGAAATAGAATTACGATCGAATGCGAGGGCGTTGGACCCTTTTAAAGAAATTAAATTACAATTAATAAATTAATTAAGTTTAATGAGAAAAAAGAAATTATTTTTGAGTTTTTTGTATTTATGGATTTTTAGTAAGAAAATTAAATTGGAATTAAAAAAGAAAAGTTAATTAACCCTAATTCTAAGTTGTTTTTAATTTATTAAGAAAACTATTTAAATTAGACCTAGTTTAAATTAATTATTTACATGGCAAATTTTATTCACAAAATAATTGATATTTTAATAATGATAAAAGAAAAGAATATAAATATTTAGAACCCTAATTCTACATTTTTTAACTTATTAAAAAAAACATTTAAAACTAAACCTAGAATTAAAACTAAATCAATTAATAAAATTTATTTACAAGGAAAATATTTAAATAAAATATTTTTTATTTTTTTATAGTTTCTGAATTTTTTGGGTATTTTTTATATTAGGAAAATATTAATTTATGAATTAAGAGGAAATAATTAAATTAAACAAATAATAAAAAAGATAGAAAAAGAAAAGAAATACAAACATTTGGGGGGTGTTGACCCCAATTTGGAGGTATTTGGCCAGCAATTAGGCCCAATCATTGGAGGCCTGTTTGACTTCTGGTAGTCACATGTGGCTTCATTGACCAGTGCATAGGGCGCTCCTCAGATCATGGCCGGTGGATTGAGATTATTGGCCATGTGGCAAGCTTGGATGGTGGGTGTATGACGAACCCCTGGGCGTACACTGCATGAGATCAAGTGAAAACAAAATTCATTGAAAAATATGGGGGACCTGGGAATCGAACCCAGGTCCCTATACCTATTGGACAACGCATCAACCAACTGTGCCAGGCGCTTTCTTTGTAACATTAATGGAATGCAATTAATATATAAAAACAAAACGCTAATGCTGTTAATTCAAAAAACGCGCTAAAACTTAAATTGTCCAATCACCGGTTGACAGCATGCCTTCTTCTTCGTTGATTCGTTTTGCCCTGAAAAAAAACAGTTAGATAGCGGGGGTTTTAAACCCCCACTAAATGAAGAATAGGATAATAGCGATTAGCATATGGTGGCTCATAAATTGAGCGCGACTAGTGATTCTGGATCGTTTAAGTGCGCTGAGTTCAATGGTGTAGGTCTCATGTCTCAATTTTTCCAGAATAAGGAAGCCCTAAATCAAGGTTCCTGAAACCCTAGGCATCGTTCATGGCAACTCTCCATATATGCAAGCATTCTTCAATTAAATTATACTATTAGCTTCAGAATCAACACATTAGCATAAAACAATGATGAAAATGCATTGATATGGCGTGTAGATTCGAATATGATTAAGGAAAAATTTATGTACAGGGTAACTGTGTTCTACCGTTTCTTGAGGTGCAGAGGTCTGATTTCGATTGGGGCAGATTCCTGGATGTATCAGGAGTGCAATGGAATTGTTGTTTTGCTTTGAAACACGCTGAAACTAGGAAAGCAGTTTTGAAATTTTCTTGAAAAAGTGTAAAGTGTGTCTATGGTTTTGGGCGCAGCTTGGAGGTTGTGTGCATTAGGTTTAGCTTCTGACTTATATGAGGGATGAATTAGGGTAACAATTTGAGCCAAAAGATCCATGTTTTGATGAATCCAATATTTGATTTTAATGGCATATTTTTTCAATATTTCTTCATGTGTTTTGATGCCAATCATGACCAAATCCTTCCTTTTTTGATGTGCACGAATCCTGAGTAACCAATGAGATCAAATGCTGCATAAAAAGATTCACATACATTTGTTTTAGTATTTTTTCATATTTTATTTTATTAAATGAATTAATGGTGATTAAAAATTCAAATAAATAATAAAAAATGATGAAATAAATCCTCTTTGGGCCAAATGGTCGTGCATAGCCTTTGGATGATGAATCTTGGAAGAAAATGTGGCCCATTAGCAATTTTGAGGCATTTGAAGCAAAGTTGACTTTTCAAAATTCCCAAAAATTTCCCAACTTCCACAAGGCATATCTTGCTCAATCTTTAAGCTTTGATCATGTTCTTAGACATTTTGGAAAGGTCTGAAGTCCTCTAACCAATTCCTTTGGTCCCATGTCATTTTTATTTACCAATCTCAAGTTATGGTCTTTGACTTAAAGTCCCTTTTTGTTGACTTTTGAAAATGACCTATAATGTTGAAATTGATAACTTTTTGTGAGAGCATTTCTTGGACTTGAAGTGTGAAGAGGAGTTGTAGGAAATGTCTTTATCTTCAAAATGAAATTTGGATGGAATTTTTATGATAAACCATGTGGAAGTTATGCCTTGGTCAAGTTACAGTTGACTTTTTCAACTGTCCAAATATGGAAACTTTTGCATCTTGAGACTTTTTGAGCCATGCCTTGAGAATCACGATCAAGAATTGATCAAATGATGTTTGTGGCTTCAAAATAAGAGTTTGACCAAAAATTTGGACTTTTGACTGTCAAATGACCATTTTGCCCCTACAGTTGACTGTTGAGCAATTAGGGTTTTTGACTGTGCAATTTTGTGTTGTGAGTCTTGAAACTTGGTATGAGGATGCTTGACCATGTTTATAGGCATGTGGGACTTGATTGGACCCTTGGAAACTTCAATTTCTTTGTCAGAACCAAAACCCTAGTTTTTGACTGTTAGGAGGCCCTTGAACTGTGCAACCCTTGGGGAGATTTTGAAGCATGTTCTTTGCAAATCTTGAAGAATATGGGAGGGAAAATTTTGGGGTACAACAAGAAGGAACCTGGATAGTAGGGTTACTTCGATATGAAAGCCTGGATAGTGGGGTTTTGAGAAGGAACCTGGATAGTAGGGTTACTTCGATATGAAAGCCTGGATAGTAGGGCTGTGAGAAAGAACCTGGATAGTAGGGTTACTTCGATATGAAAGCCTGGATAGTAGGGATGTGAGAAGGAACCTGGGTCGTAGGGTTACTTCGATATGAAATCCTAGATAGTAGGGTTGTGAGAAGGAACCTGGATAGTAGGGTTACTTCGATATGAAAGCCTGGATAGTAGGGTTGTGAGAAGGAACCTGGATAGTAGGGTTACTTCGATATGAAAGCCTGGATAGTAGGGCTGTGAGAAGGAACCTGGATAGTATGGTTACTTTGATATGAAAGCCTAGATAGTAGGGCTGTAAGAAGGAACCTGGATAGTAAGGTTACTTCGATATGAAAGCTTGGATAGTAGGGCTGTGAGAAGGAAACTAGATAGTAGGGTTACTTCGATATAAAAGCCGGGATAGTAGGGCTGTGAGAAGGAACCTGGGTCGTAGGGTTACTTCAATATGAAAGCCTGGATAATAGGGTTGTGAGAAGGAACCTGGATAGTAGGGTTACTTCGATATGAAAGCCTGGATAGTAGGGTTGTGAGAAGGGACCTGGATGGTAGGGTTACTTCGATATGAAAGCCTGGATAGTAGGGCTGTTAGAAGGAACCTAGATGGTAGGGTTACTTCAAAGCGATAATATAGATTAGTTGACATGTTCGATTTCGGGAACTGAGTTTCCATTAGTCGTCTGTAGATGTGATATGTATAACTGACGAACTTGTTGAACCTAACCGTCTTTTCCTGAAAAGATATCAGGGTTAGTTATATGCGATGTACGAAATGCAGGGTGAGATGATGTTCTCAAAATTAATGACATTATGCTGCATATGATATGTATGTGTATGTCATGACGTATGTTTATGAAATGCTATCAGAGTATGCTCACGTCTTGGGAAAATAAATCCCTGACGGTTGCTGGAGATTTGTAAATATTCTGTCGGGAAGAGATGTTGGAGAATAACTCTGCGGGGACCAACTTAGGGGAAGAGATACTCTGTTGGTAGACCTGCTGATCTACAGGAATAAACTCAGCTGGGAATGAAATTCCGTTGCTAGAGATGATAAGCTCTGTTGGAGATTGAGCTTTTGTATCTGGAGAAATAAACTCTGCTTGGGGATGAAATTTATCAACCCGCCCGCGATTATGAACTTTGGCTGGGGAGAGTATGTCCGGTTTCGAGGAAGCTGACATCAATGTCCTTGGATACTTTTTACTCTGTGGGGAGTGTATGTACCAATAATTAAATTCCCAAGCTGGCTCTGTCCCGATACCTGCTGGGCAGAGTAACCGTCGGGTTTGGCACTTCCTGTTTTTCCCTGTTTCTGGGATTACGAGTAATTGCCTTTGTTTCTTATGTAAATATTTATGAGTAGCAACCATTTTCAAATGCATATATCAAAAATAAATTATTGGACGTTCTTGCAAAACAAAACCAAAAAAGAAAAAACAAATTGAAGTTTTGTGAAAATGATTTGTATTGATTTTTGAAGTTGGTCTGTAATAGGCGTTTTGTACAAAGAGGATGACGCTCTAGTAAGAGAACACCGCCGAAAGACAAAAATTATACAATTTGTGTAAAAGAAAGAAAATAGCTATGTGAAACGACCCCATTGGGTTCCAACTCTGCTATTGCCTTTATATCTTCAAGCATCTCATCACTTTGCTACTTGGCCGAAGGTTGATTAGATTGGTTGGCGCCGCCCGAGCTTGATAGTCGATACCAAAGTCTGGTCGCAAGATGATCCAGTGAGACATAGTGATACGCTTCAATTCCTAACTTCTGCCTGGATTTCCCTTTTGGGTTTTCAATCCACCGAGATACCCTTTTTTGCCCAAGCCTCCCTTTCGGGTTTTCGACTTGCCGGGTGTACAAATTTTTCATTTTCATCCCTTACTTTTTCCCGAACCCTTTTGGTTCACTGGGAAGCCCTTCTTTTTACCTAGGCTAGTCAACCTAGCGGGTCTTTGATTATGCGTAGTATCTTTTCACTATGTCTGCATTGACAGGGTGAGGAAGGTCGTCACCATCTATGGTGGTTAGAATCATAGCTCCTTCCGAGAAAATGTTCTTAGCCATAAATGGCCCTTCGTATGTGGGAGTCCATTTGCCCCTGGGATCACCTTGCGGCAGTATGATGCATATGATCACTAGATCCCTGACTTGATATTCTTGTCGTCTGAATTTCTTGTTAAAAGCCTTGATCATTCTCTTTTGATACGTTTGACCATGACAGATAGCAGTAAGTCTCTTTTCGTCGATTAGATTTAACTGATCAAGTCAGGTTTGGATCTAGTCGTTTTTGTTCAAACCCGCATCCTTCATAATCCTGAGAGAGGGTATCTGGACTTCGATGGGTAGGACTGCTTCCATGCTATATACCAGAGAGTAGGGTGTTGCCCATGTCGACGTCTGTGCTGAGGTACGGTACCCATGAAGAGAGAATGGTAACATCTCATGCCAGTCTTTATATGTCACCGTCATCTTCTGTACAATCTTTTTGATGTTCTTGTTAGCTGCTTCAACAACGCCATTCATCTTCGGCCAGTAGGGAGAAGAATTATGGTGTTGTATCTTGAACTGTTTACAGAGCTTGGTGATCATCTTGTTTTTTAGATTCGTACCTTTGTCAGTAATAATTCTCTCTGGCACACCGTATCGACAGATCAAATTATGTCAGATAAACCGCGCCACGACGTTCTTGGTCACTGTAGCAAAAGAGGCTGCCTCAACCCACTTCGTGAAGTAATCAATGGCTACTAGGATGAAGCGATGTCCATTGGAAGCGGTGGGCCTGATTTCTCCAATCATGTCGATGCCCCACATTGCAAAGGGCCACGGAGCTGTCAAGACGTTCAAGGGGACCGGAGGTACATGCATCTTATCAGCATAAATTTGGCATTTATGACAAGTTCGAGAGTGCTGGTAACAATCGGATTCCATAGTGGACCAGTAATATCTTGCCCATAGGATCTTCTTAGCCATGGTGTGTCCATTAGAATGGGTTTCGAAGGTGCCTTCATGTAAATCTATCATGATCCTCTCTGCTTCACTTTTATCTACACATCATAGTAGTGTGGAGTCATGGTTGCGTTTATAGAGGATTCCATTACTGAGGAAGAACTTTGCAGCGAACCTTCACAGAAACTTCTTATCGTTGACAGATGTCCCTTTGGGATATTCCTGATCCTCGAGATACCTTTTGACTTTGTGAAACCAGGGTTTGTCTGCCATTTCTTCGGTGTCGATCTCACAGTAGTGTGCTGGTTCATCCAATCTCTCAATGGTAATTTGGGGAGCTTCATTGTCCCACCTAACTTTGAACATAGAAGACATGGTTGCTAGCGCGTCCACTAACTGGTTCTCCTCTCGTGGGAAATATTCAAAGGTTACCTCCTCAAAGTGTGGGAACAATGTCAGTACATACTCTTTGTAAGGAATGAGATTCGGGTGCTTCATATCCCACTCGCCTTTGATCTGACTTATCACCAAAGAGGAATCCCCAAATACACTTAAGAACTTGATCCTTAGGTCAATAGCAGCTCGAAGACCCATGATGCACGCTTCATACTCCACCATGTTGTTGGTGCAGTTGAAACATAATCGGGCAGTGAACAGAGTATGACAGCCCTCGAGAGATATGATTACAGTTCCAATGCCGCTACCCAGTGCGTTTAAGGCTCCACCAAAATACATAGACCATCAGGATCCCTCCTCAGGTCCTTCATCTGGTCCAGGTTCTTCGTAGTCAGTCACCAACATGATATTCTCATCCGGGAACTCAAAATTCATGGACTGGTAGTCATCCACGGCCTGATGGGCCAAATGATCAGCCAATACACTTCCGTTGATTGCTTTTTGGGTTGTATATTGTATGTCGTACTCAGTTAAGATCATTTTCCACCTTGCTATCCTTCTGGAGAGAGTGGGCTTCTCGAAAATATACTTGATCGGATCCATCTTTGATATCAACAAGGTAGTGTGAGTCAGCATATACTGTCTCAGTCGGCGAGCAGCCCATGCCAAAGCGCAGCAAGTTTTCTTGAGCAATGAGTATCATGTCTCACAGTAGGTAAACTTTTTGATAAGGTAATAAATTGCGTGCTCTTTTCGACCAGACTCGTCATGCTGCCCCAGCACACACCCCATTGATTTGTCTAGCACTGTCAAGTATAATATCAAAGGTCTTCCTTTAACTGGAGGCATCAGAATTGGAGGTTCTTGAAGGTATTCCTTGATTCTTTCGAAAGCGGTCTGGCATTCATCATTCCACTTTACCACTTTATCTTTCTTCAGAAGCTTGAAGATTGGCTCACAAGTAGCAGTCAGATGTGAAATGAACCGGGCGATGTAATTCAGACGTCCCAAGAAACCTCTAACCTCTTTATCTGTACGGGGAACCAACATTTCTTGTATAGCTTTTACTTTGGCAGGGTCTACCTGAATACCCTTGTCACTGACGATAAAACCCAGAAGTTTACCAGACCTTACCCCGAAGGTGCACTTGTTCGGATTCAACCTCAACTTGTATGTCTTCAACCTGTCAAACAATTTCTGGAGATGATCAAGGTGCTCTTCCTCAGTCTGAGACCTGGCTATCATGTCATTGACATAGACTTCGATTTCATGGTGAATCATATCGTGGAACAAAGCGACCATGGCGCGCTGATAAGTTGCCCCAACATTCTTCAACCCAAAAGGCATCACCTTATAGTAGAAGGTGCCCCACTGTGTAACGAAGGTTGTCTTCTCCATGTCTTCAGGATCCATCTTGATCTGGTTGTAGCCAGAGAAACCATCCATGAAGGAGAAGATTTTGTGTTGCACGGTAATGTCGACCAGAACATCAATGTGAGGAAGAGGGAAATCATCCTTGGGGCTTGCCTTGCTCAGATCTCTGTAATTAACACACACCCGTACCTTATCGTCCTTCTTAGGTACTGGAACGACGTTGGCAACCCACTGTGGATATGAAGTGGCAGCTAAGAATCCTGCGTCGAACTACTTCATGACCTCTACCTTGATCTTCTCTGACATTTCAGGGTGCATACGACAGATTTTCTGTTTAATCGAAGGACAATCTTCTTTAGTCAGCAGATGATGTACCACAATATCAGTGTCCAAACCAGGCATGTCCTCATAGGACCAGGCGAAGATCTCAACATAGTCATGCAACATCTGTATCAACCTCTGTTTGACGCTAAGCTCCAGATTTGCACCTATTTTAACCTCTTTTATGTCTTCCTCTGTACCCAAATTCACTGTCTCAACCGGCTCTTCATGAGGTTGTATGGCCCTTTCTTCCTGCTGTAATAGTCTAGCAAGTTCTCCAGGAACCTCACAATCATCTTCACCTTCATCCTCGTCTTGGTTGATCGGATTTTTGAAGTCATAACTGGCAATAGCAAAGCTATTATCAATGGGATCCAGAGTGGATATGGATCTACATTATGATACGTGAGTGTGTGTAATAGAATAGCTATTTTGATAAAGTGAAAGCAGGAAGGAAAAACAGAGAGCGAAAAATTTGTATGCAAGAAACGTCCAATTCTTTATTAATGATATATGAAATGAAAAATAATAGCCCTCACAAGCAAAGTCAATGTGCCTCGGGCAAGGCACAGGGCCGTAAAGTTTTAAATTGTTTATTACAAATCTCAAAACAAGTAAGTCAATTACTCTGGAATAAAAGAAACAGGTATAAAGTCCCTAGTCGTCCAATTACTCGGTCCACCGTTGGTAGTTGGGTAGATCCAGCTGTCAATGTCCGAGTCTTCCTTGTTGTCTTCAATGGCATTAACCCCACGATTGATGATGCGTAGGGGAGGTCCTCCAGCCCGAGTGTGTCGAACAACCCTTTGATCCCCTGTAGTAAAGCCCAAACCAAATTTGTCAGTTTTCAGAGTGAAATCAGGGAGCTGACCCCAATTGGTACACCCATCTTCTTCAACCACAGCCATGGCGTCCTTGAGAGAAGCCATCTTCAAAGGAGTTTTATTGGTAGTAGTTTCAGTCGATGCTAAGATCTGAGGGACCTCTTCGAAATTTTGACAAGGAGTTTCTATGAATTCCCCGTCCATCCCTACGTACCAGAAGGAATTGAGGTGACTCACCATCTATTCTTCTTCACCTTGCACTGTGACAATTTTTCCTTTCACCGGATACTTCAGCATTTGGTGGAGTGTGGAAGTAACTGCCCCATCCTCATGGATCCAAGGACGACCCAGCAAACAAGAATACGACGGCCTGATATCCATCACATAGAAGATGGACTCAAAAGTCTGAGAACCCACTTTGACAGGGATGTCCACCTCCCCGTGCACCGTTCTCTTTGATCTGCAGAAAGCCCTTACCACAATGTTACTAGGCTTTAGGGTCAAACCCTCGAAATTCAACCGGTCTAACGCCTTCTTCGGTAGAACATCCAGTGAAGACCCAGTATCTATCAGCATATGAGCCATAGTGGTTCCCCTGCATTCGATCGATACATGCAGAGCATCATTATGCTTCCTTCCTTTCAGTGTCAAATCCGCATCTGAAAACCCAGCCCATTATCAGCAGTCAGGCTGGCCACACAATCTTTAAACTGATCAGCTGAAGTCTCTTGCGGCACATGCGCAGTTTTGAGGAATGCAATCAAAGCCTTCGCATGGGCCTCCGAGCACAAAAGTAGGGATACCATGGATATCTTTGATGGGGTCTGCCCCAGCTGCTCGACCATATTGTAGTCGCTCTTCTTAATGATTTTCAGTATTTCCTCCATTTCTTGCTTAGAGGCTTCTACGACAATTTTCTTAGGCGCCTCCGTCCGGGCAGGCTCACATATAATTTCTTTGCCGCGGGTATCAGACGATTCACTGATAGGGGTAATAACTGGAGTAAGAATAGGACCAGTAGTTGATGTACCAACGGGAACAGCTGATGGAATGACAGTAGGCTTATTGACAGTCTTAGGGGAAATCTCGGGAGAGAAGACCCTTCCACTTTGGGTAATTTTGCTGGTTCCAACAATGTTACGGATATCCGGATCAACCTCTTCATCTTTCAAATCTTGTTTAATGCCATGATAGTACACATCAACACCATAATTCCATGGGACAACTTTGTCCGAGACATACGGGACAGGATCAGGAATATTGATTATCAGCGGAGCAATTCTTGGAGCAGATGTAATCCTAACAGGTCTTCTCGAGGAGACCTTGGAACGATTGGCGGAAATGGTTATAATGGAAATGTCTTCAGATGGAACAACGGGAACCAAAGTTTTCTCAAACAGAATTTATTTACTATCTATCAGGCGTTGAACACCTATCTTCAGCAAACGGCAACCAGAAGGTAGAAACAAACACATGTGGCAACCTTCACCATAACCCAGAATAAAATCGGCCAACAACAAATTCTTCTTGACAGTCATGAGAGGAGTAGAAACTTCATCAACAAAGGTAACAAACAAATCAGTATCAACAGCATTAACTCCACGGCCGTTTTTAGGCATGGGAGCCGTTATGACATTTGGCTTCTCCGGAGCATCAAACTTTATCTCCTTGGCTTCAATCAAGTCTTGTACTTTGTTCCTCAGGGCCCAGTAATGATTTGTGTCGTGTCCAGGACTCTCTGAATGATAGGCACACCAAGTATTCAAATTATATCGGGGAGATGTAGTGTTTGGATTCTAGGGAGCCTCCTTCAAGGTTGCCAAGTTGGATCTCAATAGATGAGGTAGAACTTCGGCCAATGTCATGTTGATTCAGGTAAATTGCCGTTGTGGTCTTTCCACCCTTTGTTGATTTTTGCATTGTGGAGCAACTGCAGGTCTAAGTATCATCACGACACTTACTGTCTGACGATGTTCAGCCCTGTCTTGGCCCCTCGGGCTATGGATGGCACTAGCTTCCTTCTTACCAGCAAAAGGCTTCTTTACTGAACCTGAAGAGGCATCCTTCTGTATTTTTCTGCTTTGAATCCCAACTTCTACTCTTTCTCCAGTTAGAATCAGCTCGGTAAAACCAGCTGACGAGCTGCCGATCAAATGATTGAAAAATGGACCAAATAGCGTCCCCAGAAACATATCAACCAACTCCCTATAAGACAATGAGGGTTGAACTCTCCCAGCCAACTCTCTCCATTTCTGTGCATAGTCCTTAAAGCCTTCACTTGCACCCATGGACATACTCTGAAGTTGAGTACGAGTAGGAGCAAGGTCGGCGTTGTATTGATACTGCTTGTAGAAAGTAGCAGCCAGATCCTTCCAATTTCAGATATTTGTTCCCTCCAGCTGGTAGAACCATTCAAGCTGAGTCCCTGTCAGACTATCTTGAAAGAAATGAACCCACAGATTTCTATCTGCGGTGTGGCGCTGTATTTTTCTGAAATAAGAGCGGAGATGAAGTTTTGGGTAGGACACCCCCATCATACTTAGCAAAAACTGGAGCTTTGAACTTCTACGGGATGACCACTCCCGATACCAATCCTAATTCTCCGAAATCCAGTCCAGGTATCATTGTCAGATTCTGGAGGATTGGGATCCTTCTCTTCTTCCTGATTCTCCCTTTCTTGGATGAAGAGGTCAGATCGACTTGTTGCTTCAACTGCTCTTCAAACCTTCTGCCCATATTCAGAATACCAGCAGCCTTCTTCTTTTTCTTCTTCTCTTTCAGGATGAGGGCTTTCAGATCCTCCTGCCCTTCTGCCAGAGTTATGAACATTTGTTGGAACTGGGCATTTTGTGCCTGAAGGTCCTTGATGGTTTGCTCAGAAGACATTTCATGCTGAAATAAACAGCGAAGAAGATGAGAAACCTATAATGGTACCTGTAATGATGTGTATGATAACGGGATGCGTATGCAATGATTCCAAAGACTTCGGGAAATTTAAATTTGCAAACCAAAATAAACAAAGATTTTATTAGCTGAATTTGAAGGTTCAAATTCCTTTTAGGCGTTACAATTAAAAATAAATCTGAAACTATAAAAGACATCAAGATTCCCATGGATGCTTCCTCTTTGTGCCGAGATAATCATTCAGTCCTTTTTCCTCATGGAGTTTGTTGTACCCCAAAATTTGCCCTCCCATATTCTTCAAGAAATTGCCAAGCCAAGTCACAAAGTCCCCCAGGGTTGCACAGTCAAAGAGCCTCCTATACAGTCAAAACTAGGGTTTGTGTTCTGATCAAGAAAATAGAGTTTTCAAAGGCCCAATCAAGTCTCATATGCTTACAAAGATGGTCAAGTATCCTCATATCAAGTTTCAAGGCATTCAGCTCAAAATTGCACAGTCAAAACCCTAAATTGCACTACAGTCAACTGTAGGGGCAAAATGGTCATTTGACAGTCAAAAGTTCAAATTTTTGGTCAACATATCATTTTGAAGCCACAAACATCATTTGATCAATGCTTGATCATGATTCTCAAGATTTGGCTCAGAAATCATCAAAGATGCAAAAGTTGCTATATTTGGACAGTTGAAAAAGTCAACTGAAATTGACCAGGGCATAACTTTCACATGGATTATCAGAAAATTTCCATCCAAAGCTCATTTTGAAGAGAAAGACATTTCCTACAACTCATCTTCATATTCCAAGTCCAAGAAATGCTCTCACAAAAAGTTATCAATTTCAACATTATAGGTCATTTTCAAAAGTCAACAAAAAGGGAGTTTAAGTCAAAGGCCATAGCTTGAGATTGGTAAATCAAAATGACATGGGACCAAAGGCATTGGTTAGAGGACTCAAAGACCTTTCCAAAATGTCCAAGAACATGTGAAAAGCTTAAAAATTGAGCAAGTTATGCCTTGTGGAAGTTGGGAAATGTTTGGAAATTTTTGAAAGTCAACTTTACTTCAAATGATCCAAAATTGCTAATGGGCCCATTTTTCTTCCAAGTTTCTTCATGCCAAGCCTATGCACGACCATTAGGCCCAAAAGGAAGTTTTTCTCCATTTTTATTTATTTATTTGGATTATTTATCATTTATAATTCATTTAATTAAATAAAATGCACAAAAAATACAAACCTAATGAAAACAAATCTTTTTATACAGGTTTGGACTCAATAATTCGTGCCTAAGCCAATTTGGAAAGATTTGGAGCATTGGGATATGATTTGTGCAAAAACAACATGAAGAAAGATGTGAAAAGATTCTTAACAAAATCAAATATCCAAACAATGAATGCCTTGGATTTTGTCAAGTTTTGTTGCCCTAACACATTCACTACAAAGGTCTGAACGAAAACCTAATTGCATTAGACAAAAAGCTGCGCTCAGAAGCTAAAGAAAAACTTGAAAAATTGTCCAAAAAATTGAAAACTGATTTCAAGGTTAGGAGACGATTCAAGCCTCAACTTCCATTCCATTAGATTCCTGGGACAATTCTGAACGTGTGCCAATCCCTAACATCTACCAAAACGCAAAGAAGTGGTATCAAGAACTCAGACTGTACCTCGAAACTTTTGAAATCGCATATCTCAAATCATACATCTTTTTGCATTTTGATTGATGAATTCTTATTCATATTGAAGTTTCCAAGCTAACCATACCAATTAATTTCATTTTTGTGCAATATAGGCGATTTTGCCATTGTTAAATGTTAGGGTTTGCAGGTTTCGAAATTGGGGTTTCCCAATACAAGCAAAATTAGGCCATCCCAGTACCACCGTTGCAGTCAGCTCATCAAGACGAAGAAAAATCATAAGTCGCGATTAATTTATGAGCTATGTAGGCCTATTCGCTATTTTCTGGTAGCTGGCTTAAGGCAACACAACGAAAACCGTTGCTCAATGTTTTGTCTTTCAGGCACGCGAGGAAGATGATGCCATGTCAAGCGTGGATTGGTCCGTTCAAACTCTCGCGCCAAAATCCCACTAATGCGTTACTTTCTTTTTTAATATTTGTTTGCATATTATATATCAAATTGACTAAGTGGCTCAGTTGGCAACACGTGATGCATACAACCTCCAAGACCTGGGTTCGAGTCCCAGGTCTGTGCAATTTCTCACATTATTTTTCAATACATCATTCCATGCAGCGCTCACAGTGATGTACACCATATTCCATCCTCATCCAGACGCACACGCGTCCATCCAATCCAGATCAATGGCCAAGATTCAAAGAACGTTGCAGGCTTAAGTCAAAGCATCCACACACTATTCCAAAAAGTCAATGAGGCCAAAATCAATTGGGCCAGCCTTCTAAGATCAAGACCTCCAATTTTGGGGCTACCCCCCCTGGTTTGCATTTTCTTTTCATTTTTTATATCTTATTTTTTTTTAATTGCAATTTTATTTAATTTATCATCTCAATTTAATTAATTTATTTTTTTTACAAAATACAAAAACTCCATTAAAAAAAACAGAAAAGGCAAAAATATAATATTTATTTATTTAATAATTTTTATGAATAAATGCATGTAAATATTTAGTTTTAATTAGGTTGCAATTTTTAATTCTTTTTGATAACTAAAAAATCCAAAAAATATAGAATTAGGTTAATTGATAATTTTTATATCTTTTTAATTTTTCCTTTTTCTCACAATATCATTTATTTATTTATTTTATTTTTATAATTAAATGTACATGAATAAAAATTAGGGTTTAATTTAGATTAATATAACATTTTCTTAATAAACTTAAAAAACATTAGAATTAGGGTTTACATCCAATTTTTTAGTTTTAATTAATTCTTTTTCTTTTAAATCTCAAAAAACACAAAATATACCCAAAACATTTAATTTTTCATTTTTTATTTTAATTCCTTATTTAACTTAATCTTTTTTTGCAAAAAGGGTTCAACGCCCATTGTTTTTAATTATTTAATTTGCGCATTTATTTTATGTCATTTATTATAATTTTGTACCTCTCCCAAAGCATTGTAATTTAAATTTCTCGCACTTTTATTTATCGCTTTATTTATTTTCCGCTAAATCGGGTCCGGTTTATTTTGGCGATGTGGACCCGCGCCATTTGTAATAGCCTTAGATTTATTTCCCGCAAACTTTATAACTGTTAATAAATAAGCATGCAAGAATGAATGGCCCTAATTAAAATCAAGCGTAGATCACAACAAACATGACAAGACAAATAACTGAAACATGACACACAAATCACACACCACCCCTAGGGTACGCCTCACTGTTGCCTTGCCTCGAAAGGTGATCGTCGAGTAGAGGATGTTTTAGTAAGTCCTCATGATCCGGGAACCTGGCATGAGGGTAGCTTCTAAGGTGTCTTCCCATTGCTCTGGTGATCACCATGTCCCTAAACTCGAATTGACCCGAACACCTCCAACGGTGGTGCTACCTACCTCTCAATGGTGGGATGGCACTACTTTAAAGGACTCTTACACAGACGAATTCCTTAGGGTAGGTAGGTTCTCAAGGATACTTGCTCTAATCTTCAAAACAAACTGAAATCTTTTCACACTGACACTTTTCAAAAGCTTTCAAAGCAAATTTTTCAAACACTCTGACGTACGAGTCGAACTGAAATTTTTCAAAGAAACTTTTTTTAAACCCACATTGAAAAGCAAGCAAACAATTTTGAAAACACATTGAGCAAGTATCTAAGAGCCCATGGATAACCATGGATAGAAAGGGTGCTAACACCTTCCCTTTCTATAACCTACCTCCCGAACCGAGAGCAATCTCTTTAAGGAATTTTTCTGTGCTTTTGTCCTTTCCATTTGGAGAAAATAAAAGACGGTGGCGACTCTTGCTTCCGCGACATTTCGCGAACCAGCGTTAAACAGTCAGTTCCAGATCCACCGATCACAGAACTGGCGACTCTGCTGGGGATATAACTTAAAGTGAGGTGTACCTTAGGGTTAGTTCATAACTGTGTTTTCAATTGCTTTCCTTGTTTGCTTTAAATTGTGGGACTGTCATGGGAGTTCTATAGATCCTAACCCGGATCTGGGGGATACCTTCTTAGAAAGTAGCAACAAGACTGTGAGGGAACTGTGCGGGGTATACCGACATGGTTGAAACAGTCTGCTACGTTGATGTGGCACTTTGGTGTGTACCGGTAACCCTTGAGTTCAGTCAAGGAGAGTACGGGGCCTCCGCGTGGTGTCATGAAGCATCAACAGACCTTAGGAACCTTAATTGAACTATCTTGGCCTCTTTAGGGTAGTGAGATAACTGACTTTGGTGCAGTCCGAGGTTGGTTGATACTCGATACTACACTTAATTGAGGGTTGCTTTCCTGGAATATTTCGGTCGCCAGTTCAGTGGCTAAATCGAAACAATGAACAATGAAAGCGATCCCGTGATATTGGGAACCTTAGAACCCGGTTACTTCTGATAGGACAGGTTGAACCCACCAACTTCAAGAGGGTAATACCTAGACCCCATGCTGGCCTAAACCCTAAGGGTTTCTCCTGTGTGACTTGTGTGCCTTTGTACTTGCCTACTTGCGTACTTGTTACCTGACACTTATTTCTTGCAGGGTCTGTTTGTAGTCCTTAATGGGGACTCATAACAGGGTACTAAATTTCTTGCAGGGTTGTTTATAGTCCTTAACTAGGACTCATGACAAGGTTTACCGAATTTCTTGCAGGTTTTGTTTATAGTCCTTAACTAGGACTCATGACAAAGGTTTACCAAATTTCTTGCAGGTTTTGTTTATAGTCCTTAACGGGGACTCATAACAGGGTTTACTAGATATCTTGCAGGTTTTGTTTATAGTCCTTAATTGGGACTCATAACAAAGTATACTGAATTTCTTGCAGGGTCTGTTTATAGTCCTTAATTGGGACTCATAGCAGGGTTTACCTACATCACCCCATGCATAGCATGACATCATACCATTGCATACCATTGCATACATCCTAACCCATTTCAAGGATCTCAAGGGCTTGTGATGCAGGTCATGATGGACCAACTATCCCAGCAAGGGGCAAGGAGGATTTATTTTCCTCTAGCCAAGGTTGTCAGGGGCTATGACCCACTGGATATGGTGAGCCTTTGACCCTTGAAGAAGGACTCTCAACAATATGCAGTGCCTTCAGTCAAGCTACCGGTTCCAAATGCTAACAAAGTTTCTCTATTTACCCCGCGAGGTCCTTGAAAACATTGCATGCATATCATACATCTCATTGCATTGCAGGTATCCCTTTGACAGGTTGCTTACCCTTCGTCGCTGTTTATTTCAGCCGATCGTCATGAATCCTGAATCATCAGCCGAGCAGGCTATCAAGGATCTCCAGGCTCAGAACGCCCAGTTCCAAGAGCTGATCATGAATCTGACCCAGGGGCAACAAGATCTGAAGGCTCTGCTCTTGAAGAAGGACAAGAAGAAGAAGAGGACTGTTCTGTTCAGCCCTAGACGCAGATCTGGGAATACACCGCAAATTGAAACTGAGAGGACAACCCCATCTGTGGGAAAAAGCAGTCATCAAGAGGAAAGGGTGCCCAGTCCAGAGGTCTCTGACAATGAAACAGATTTCGACGACGAACAGTACCCTCCGGCTGAGGACAAGTACAAACAGTTGGAGGATAGGCTGAAAGCTATGGAGGTTCAACAGGTACCTGGGCTGGATTTCGGAGATCTGGGTTTGTCAACTGGTGTGGTTATCCCTCGGAAGTTCAAAGCACCATCCTTCACTAAGTATGACGGGGCGTCTTGCCCCAAGCTGCATCTAAGGTCCTATGTTCGGAAGATTCAGCCATATACGGTGGACAAGAATTTATGGATCCACTTCTTCCAGGAGAGTCTTTCAGGGACTCATCTCGAATGGTTCTATCAGCTAGATGGGACCAAAGTTCGTAACTGGGAGGAGTTGGCAACTGCTTTCTATAAGCAGTATCAATATAATGCCGACCTTGCTCCTACGCGTACCCAACTCCAGGGTATGTCGTTAGGGTCAAGTGAAGGTTTTAAAGAATATGCGCAGAAATGGAGGGATCTTGCTGGAAGGGTACAACCACCTCTGACTGATCGGGAACTTGTGGACATGTTCTTGGGGACCTTGTCTGGTCCATTTTATAACCACCTGATTAGGAATTCGTCTGCTGGGTTCACAGATCTTATCTTGACTGGAGAGCGAATAGAAGCTGGTATCCGGTCTGGGAAAATTCAAGAGGCTGCACCTGCTGATAAAAAGCCTCATCATGGAAAGAAAGAATCCAATGCCGTGCACGGTAAAAAGAGCCGTCATGAGGCAGGGGCAATCCAGATCCCCAATCCTGGACCTGCTCAACAAGGACAGGGGCAGAAGCGCAAGGAGAAACGGCAGTACACCAAACTCAACATGTCGTTGGATCAAGCACTGCAACAAATGTTGAAGGCGGGGCTGATCACTTTAAGGGCTCCTCCCCGGAATCCGAACACTTCTGCACCCAACTATCATCCCAACGATAGGTGCGCATATCATTCAGATAGCCCGGGGCATACTACAGACAACTGCTGGCCTCTCAAGAACAAGATCCAAGATATGATTGACGCCGGAGAGATTCAGTTTGAAGTGCCAGAGACTCCGAACATAATCACTGCTCCGTCACCCAATCGTTGAAGCCTTTGTTTATTTGAATTTTTGAGTTGTATTTTTCTTTGCTTATACAAACAATTACTGTCATAGCAAACTCTTTTATTCTATTAATGCATCGCATATGTCTGTTTTGGGAATTAATACAATTATTTTTATTATATCCTTTTCATATTTTTTCTGATGTCAACTCTTGGTTAATAATTCTGAGCCTCTTAAGGGAGGATGACGAAAACGATACCACGATCTTTACAGTATGCTTTTGAACAGACCCCGCTGATGAGGTACAGGCATTGCTTCAATTCCTAAACACTGGAGTTATAAGGAAGATAATCCCTCGTCAACCCCTCTGAGCCAAAGAAGTAGGAGTGTTATTTTCGAAAATCAAAACCCTTAATCATAACCTGGGGCAGGGTAATCTCTCAGTTGATCCAAGTGCATGACGAATGGCACCGAAGAGATCTTTACAAAACGAACAAAGACAGTAATGATTCAGAACAATCAAAAGGACAGGCAGTCCTCATCAAAATTCATAAATGAAAAGCCCAAAAAAGTCTAAACCTACAAAGGGGACTTATGAAACTGGGGCATCCCGCTGACTGTAATTCCAAAAAAGGAAACAGTTCAGGCAAAAAAGAAAGGGATAACAAAAATCAAGAAAGAGGTCTCACAAACCCTCAACAAAAACAAAGAAGGACTGCCTATTCAAAATAAGCTATCAACATCCGAACCATTATTGGAACATCAAAGCAAAGACTCAAGCAAGGTCTAACGCACGATCAACTGAGTTTAGGTTTGGAGAATATCACGTAGAGCGGGTGGGTACAAATAATTTGAGCCTTTATCCTTTGTTTCTTAAACCGTGAACCAGGCCACGTTATAACCCTTAAAAGTCCTAGCTGAAGCATGGGTTAGTTCGAAAGCATACTGTGACGAAAGGTATCCTGACTCCTTAAGGCTTACTATAAAGAAGGATTTGACATCACGTTTTACAAACAATCACTTGTTTTATGAAAACATGCATTTTCAAAATCTTCAAGACAGACATAAGCTTTGCATTTTTGATATAACCTTGTTTGCATATGACTATTTGTTTGAACAGCAGGGAAATTCGCGTGATGAATACCTAGTGAACAAAAAGCACTTCCAATCAAGGGGCATGGCATAACTATTGTCCATCATCTGGGGCAGTTAAGTCAAGATTCGGAGAATCTCTCAAAAAAAGCCAACCAGCATGGGGCAAGTCTCCGCCTGAGTTACTTGGGGCGTCCCAACAACGAATCTTGCCTGATCAAACACCTTCTGGCGGCATGACAAAACACTGCAAACAGGGGCAACTCCTGACTTTCGGAGAACGGACATAGTCGGAAAAATACTACGCAAAATCAAAGACCCGCTAGGTTGACACACCTAGGCAAAAATAAGGGCTTCCCGACGAACCAAAAGGGTTCGGGCAAAATGAAGGGATGAAATGAAAAGATCTGTACACCCGGCAAGTCGAAAAACCTGAAAAGGCGGCTTGGGCAAAAATGGGTATCCCGGTGGACTGAAAACCCGAAAGGGCGGTCCAGGAAAAAGTTAGGGATCGAAGCGTACGACTATGTCTGGTCATCTTGTCACCTGCCTACCAGAAGAAGGTTTGACTATCAACAGTCATCAGCACCCCGCAAGTACCTCCCCCATAGAAACAGGGGCAATAAAGAATGGTCTAAGCAATCTGATTGATCTGTCCTCCAAGGTATCAGGGTAAGCTCCGTTGAAGAACATAGCCAACGCAGTTCAAAGCTTCCCCAGGAGAATCCAATCCAGCTTCACCAGCAAAGATGGAACTCATATCCCCAAGCAGTAAGCCTACCCCCAGTAGATTCTGGAAGCTTACCCTCGCAGAGCACGAGCGCGTCGTCCGGCTTGATCTAAAGAGTTATTTCCTTAACAGGATATAACTGGGTTATCCTCAGTCAAAAGCCACGGAAAGAGCGTCCTCGACGAAATCTTCTTATCCCCAGCGAAGTCCGTTCATACTTCCAATACAGCAAGGTATCCTCAGCGAGTCATCCTCAACAATTCAGCAAAAGCATCTCCCCACAGAGTATTTCTTCCCAGCACGGGCGCTAGAATATCTTTTTCTCCCCGCAGAATCCTCCATTCGCCAAGTTTATTCCCCAACGGAGTTATCTTCGTCTATTGGAATTCTTGCAACTATTCGTCAACATCAGCCCAGGATACGACTTCCCGGCACCCGTCAAGGATTTATTTTCTTAGACAAAAATACATTCATAAAACGTCATATACATCATTATAGCATGCATATGCATCATATTACACAAATCTCATGGATTGTGAAGACATACAGTTCATGCATCATGATTTTGCATCCAATTATGTCTCGCCTTTTCAGGAAAAAGATCAATACAAAAATGACTACTATCAACTAATCGCAATTCATTCTAGATATAGTTTCAGATGTAAACCCAGCGATGGTAACGTTCTGATACTGCTTCCAGATTCCCTTCTAGATATAGTTTCAGATGTAAACCCAGCGATGGTGACGTTCTGATACTGCTTCCAGAATTCCTTCTAGATATAGTTTCAGATGTAAACCCAGCTATGGTGACGTTCTGATACTGCTTCCAGATTTCCTTCCAGATATAGTTTCAGATGTAAACCCAACGATGGTGACGTTCTGATACTGCTTCCAGAATTCCTTCTAGATATAGTTTCAGATGTAAACCCAGCGATGGTGACGTTCTGATGCTGCTTCCAGATTCCCTTCTAGATATAGTTTCAGATGTAAACCCAGCGATGGTGACGTTCTGATACTGCTTCCAGAATTCCTTCTAGATATAGTTTCAGATGTAAACCCAGCGATGGTGACGTTCTGATATTGCTTCCAGAATTCCTTCTAGATATAGTTTCAGATGTAAACCCAGCGATGGTGACGTTCTGATACTGCTTCCAGAATTCCTTCTAGATATAGTTTCAGATGTAAACCCAGCGATGGTGACGTTCTGATACTGCTTCCAGATTTCCTTCCAGATATAGTTTCAGATGTAAACCAGATATGGTGACGTTCTGATACTGCTTCCAGAAGTCCTTTTTAGATGTTTCCCTCTCCGACGATGAGTGTGAGGTGATAATCCCCTATGGTTCCCTCTCCAACGGTGTGTGAGGTAGTAATCCCTTTTTTAGATGTTTCCCTCTCCGACGATGAGTGTGAGGTGATATTCTCTTATGGTCCCCTCTCCGGCAAGTGCGTGAGGTGGTAAGTCCTTTTCAGATGTTTCCCTCTCCAATGTTGAGTGAGGTGATCATTCCTTTCAGATTATAATTGCCTATGGTTCTCTGCCCGATATTTCAAAGATGGTAATCCCCGTCAAGATTTTTTCTCAACGAGCGTTGTTGAGATTAAAGTCACCCAAGGTTCTCTTATCATTCATGCTAAGGCAGTAACCATTCCTGGTTCATTCATCAGCGTTTGAAGCTCCAGACTCAGCTCCTGTAACCAGTCAAGACACATTTCTACCAAGCATCTAAAATCAGCTCCTACAACGTGTCAGGTACTCATTTTTTCCTTTTGCAGGTATGCAGGTTCTCGCTAAGGAATCTCCTACGCAATCAACGCCCAGATGGCATCTATAAGCCCATCACCCTATCCAGCAATCTCTAAATGGCATCTATAAGCCCATTCCACCATCACTACTACTATGTGAGTGCAAATTTCTGGGCACTCTAGTGTTCAATCATCTTCTACCCTCGGATTACGAAAGGCACGTCAGCCAATCTGCATCCTCAGGTCTAAGAAGATTGAACAGGGGCAACTGTTGTACCCCAAAATTTGCCCTCCCATATTCTTCAAGAAATTGCCAAGCCAAGTCACAAAGTCCCCCAGGGTTGCACAGTCAAAGAGCCTCCTATACAGTCAAAACTAGGGTTTGTGTTCTGATCAAGAAAATAGAGTTTTCAAAGGCCCAATCAAGTCTCATATGCTTACAAAGATGGTCAAGTATCCTCATATCAAGTTTCAAGGCATTCAGCTCAAAATTGCACAGTCAAAACCCTAAATTGCACTACAGTCAACTGTAGGGGCAAAATGGTCATTTGACAGTCAAAAGTTCAAATTTTTGGTCAACATATCATTTTGAAGCCACAAACATCATTTGATCAATTCTTGATCATGATTCTCAAGATTTGGCTCAGAAATCATCAAAGATGCAAAAGTTGCTATATTTGGACAGCTGAAAAAGTCAACTGAAATTGACCAGGGCATAACTTTCACATGGATTATCAGAAAATTTCCATCCAAAGCTCATTTTGAAGAGAAAGACATTTCCTACAACTCATCTTCATATTCCAAGTCCAAGAAATGCTCTCACAAAAAGTTATCAATTTCAACATTATAGGTCATTTTCAAAAGTCAACAAAAAGGGACTTTAAGTCAAAGGCCATAGCTTGAGATTGGTAAATCAAAATGACATGGGACCAAAGGCATTGGTTAGAGGACTCAAAGACCTTTCCAAAATGTCCAAGAACATGTGAAAAGCTTAAAAATTGAGCAAGTTATGCCTTGTGGAAGTTGGGAAATGTTTGGAAATTTTTGAAAGTCAACTTTACTTCAAATGATCCAAAATTGCTAATGGGCCCATTTTTCTTCCAAGTTTCTTCATGCCAAGCCTATGCACGACCATTAGGCCCAAAAGGAAGTTTTTCTCCATTTTTATTTATTTATTTGGATTATTTATCATTTATAATTCATTTAATTAAATAAAATGCACAAAAAATACAAACCTAATGAAAACAAATCTTTTTATACAGGTTTGGACTCAATAATTCGTGCCTAAGCCAATTTGGAAAGATTTGGAGCATTGGGATATGATTTGTGCAAAAACAACATGAAGAAAGATGTGAAAAGATTCTTAACAAAATCAAATATCCAAACAATGAATGCCTTGGATTTTGTCAAGTTTTGTTGCCCTAACACATTCACTACAAAGGTCTGAACGAAAACCTAATTGCATTAGACAAAAAGCTGCGCTCAGAAGCTAAAGAAAAACTTGAAAAATTGTCCAAAAAATTGAAAACTGATTTCAAGGTTAGGAGACGATTCAAGCCTCAACTTCCATTCCATTAGATTCCTGGGACAATTCTGAACGTGTGCCAATCCCTAACATCTACCAAAACGCAAAGAAGTGGTATCAAGAACTCAGACTGTACCTCGAAACTTTTGAAATCGCATATCTCAAATCATACATCTTTTTGCATTTTGATTGATGAATTCTTATTCATATTGAAGTTTCCAAGCTAACCATACCAATTAATTTCATTTTTGTGCAATATAGGCGATTTTGCCATTGTTAAATGTTAGGGTTTGCAGGTTTCGAAATTGGGGTTTCCCAATACAAGCAAAATTAGGCCATCCCAGTACCACCGTTGCAGTCAGCTCATCAAGACGAAGAAAAATCATAAGTCGCGATTAATTTATGAGCTATGTAGGCCTATTCGCTATTTTCTGGTAGCTGGCTTAAGGCAACACAACGAAAACCGTTGCTCAATGTTTTGTCTTTCAGGCACGCGAGGAAGATGATGCCATGTCAAGCGTGGATTGGTCCGTTCAAACTCTCGCGCCAAAATCCCACTAATGCGTTACTTTCTTTTTTAATATTTGTTTGCATATTATATATCAAATTGACTAAGTGGCTCAGTTGGCAACACGTGATGCATACAACCTCCAAGACCTGGGTTCGAGTCCCAGGTCTGTGCAATTTCTCACATTATTTTTCAATACATCATTCCATGCAGCGCTCACAGTGATGTACACCATATTCCATCCTCATCCAGACGCACACGCGTCCATCCAGTCCAGATCAATGGCCAAGATTCAAAGAACGTTGCAGGCTTAAGTCAAAGCATCCACACACTATTCCAAAAAGTCAATGAGGCCAAAATCAATTGGGCCAGCCTTCTAAGATCAAGACCTCCAATTTTGGGGCTACCCCCCCCTGGTTTGCATTTTCTTTTCATTTTTTATATCTTATTTTTTTTTAATTGCAATTTTATTTAATTTATCATCTCAATTTAATTAATTTATTTTTTTTACAAAATACAAAAACTCCATTAAAAAAAACAGAAAAGGCAAAAATATAATATTTATTTATTTAATAATTTTTATGAATAAATGCATGTAAATATTTAGTTTTAATTAGGTTGCAATTTTTAATTCTTTTTGATAACTAAAAAATCCAAAAAATATAGAATTAGGTTAATTGATAATTTTTATATCTTTTTAATTTTTCCTTTTTCTCACAATATCATTTATTTATTTATTTTATTTTTATAATTAAATGTACATGAATAAAAATTAGGGTTTAATTTAGATTAATATAACATTTTCTTAATAAACTTAAAAAACATTAGAATTAGGGTTTACATCCAATTTTTTAGTTTTAATTAATTCTTTTTCTTTTAAATCTCAAAAAACACAAAATATACCCAAAACATTTAATTTTTCATTTTTTATTTTAATTCCTTATTTAACTTAATCTTTTTTTGCAAAAAGGGTTCAACGCCCATTGTTTTTAATTATTTAATTTGCGCATTTATTTTATGTCATTTATTATAATTTTGTACCTCTCCCAAAGCATTGTAATTTAAATTTCTCGCACTTTTATTTATCGCTTTATTTATTTTCCGCTAAATCGGGTCCGGTTTATTTTGGCGATGTGGACCCGCGCCATTTGTAATAGCCTTAGATTTATTTCTCGCAAACTTTATAACTGTTAATAAATAAGCATGCAAGAATGAATGGCCCTAATTAAAATCAAGCGTAGATCACAACAAACATGACAAGACAAATAACTGAAACATGACACACAAATCACACACCACCCCTAGGGTACGCCTCACTGTTGCCTTGCCTCGAAAGGTGATCGTCGAGTAGAGGATGTTTTAGTAAGTCCTCATGATCCGGGAACCTGGCATGAGGGTAGCTTCTAAGGTGTCTTCCCATTGCTCTGGTGATCACCATGTCCCTAAACTCGAATTGACCCGAACACCTCCAACGGTGGTGCTACCTACCTCTCAATGGTGGGATGGCACTACTTTAAAGGACTCTTACACAGACGAATTCCTTAGGGTAGGTAGGTTCTCAAGGATACTTGCTCTAATCTTCAAAACAAACTGAAATCTTTTCACACTGACACTTTTCAAAAGCTTTCAAAGCAAATTTTTCAAACACTCTAACGTACGAGTCGAACTGAAATTTTTCAAAGAAACTTTTTTTAAACCCACATTGAAAAGCAAGCAAACAATTTTGAAAACACATTGAGTAAGTATCTAAGAGCCCATGGATAACCATGGATAGAAAGGGTGCTAACACCTTCCCTTTCTATAACCTACCTCCCGAACCGAGAGCAATCTCTTTAAGGAATTTTTCTGTGCTTTTGTCCTTTCCATTTGGAGAAAATAAAAGACGGTGGCGACTCTTGCTTCCGCGACATTTCGCGAACCAGCGTTAAACAGTCAGTTCCAGATCCACCGATCACAGAGTTGCTTCGTGAGCTCTAAAACCTTTCTCTCCTAAGCATGGAACTGATCCCTGTAAGTATCCCGCTCCTTCATCAACTAAATCCAAGACCTCTGTAATTCCCCAAGATCCATGGGCATACAAGGATAAAGAACCATGTAAGGAATGCCTTCTTCAGTAGTGGGTTCCACAATCACTGGTAAAACGGCAACATAGGGCATCATAAGCTTCTGGGTATGAGCTCGTACCCATTGGAGGTAAGGTTCAATAGGAATGGGAGTCTTTGGCCCCAAAGCCTTGGCACCAGATCTGCTTACCATGCCCTAAGCTCGTATGAACCTCTGGCGATACACTTTAAAATCATCCCCATAGTTGAATATAATACCCTCGATAAGTAACTCATGGGGACCATCTATTCGAGCGTAACCAAATTGTCGCAGAGATAAACAAGGATTGTAGGTTATACCCCCTCTAATACCAAGCAATGGGACATTAGGGTACTCCCCTCAGCGGTCAATAATAGCAGTGTTTTCCATAGCTCGATAACACCAAAGAATATCCATGTGAGCGAGTGACATTATCCTTTGCGACCAACCCAAACCCTCTTCATTCTTCAGTACAGACTTAGGGAGGTGAGAAATAAACCACCTCGGCAGTAATGGCATGCAACACATAAGAGCCCCTCTTCTCTTCATGGTACGAGTATGGAGGGTGTGCAGAATATCTCCGAGCAAGTTAGGCACAGGGTTGCGGGAGAGGAAGATCTTGATAGCATTCACATCTATGAATGAGTCCGAATTAGGGAATAGGACTAACCCATAGATTAGAAGAGCCAAAACCTCCTCAAAAGCCTGAAAATCTATATCATCCCAAAATAGTTGGGCCTTGTCCATCAGAAACTTAGCTAGAAAACCCTTGACTCCGCTTCTTGTTTCCCAATTGAATACCACATCGGCCCGTTTCAGATGCAAAGCTGAGGCAATGACTTATGGATTAGGAACTTCTTCTAGACCTGTGAAGGGCAACTGTTCAAGAATGGGCATCTCCAACAGTTGAGAGAATTCTTCCAGGGTAGGCACCAACTAATAGTCTGGAAAGGTGAAGCAGTGGTGCTTGGGATCAAAGAACTGAAAGAGTACACTCATCATCTTTTCATCAAAGTTTGAAGTAAACAGGTTGAGAAGTCGACCATGTCTCTTAGTGAACGCAAAAGTTTCAGAAACCCTTGATGCTAGCTCTTTGAGTTGGGAAGGTATCTTCACAAAGCTAATTTGAATAGTGTTTCTACGAACGGAAGCCATGATCTGCAAAACAGAACAAAGATAAATTCCCTTGGTCTTTGAAATGGTTAGTTCAATAAGAATGGATGCCATGTTATGATGCATAATGTCATGAGAAAACACAGGTATAGCAAATACAGGAATAGAAAACACAGTCAAATTACACAAAGTCCTTAGGTTTAAGGCCTTCATGAGGTTAAAGGTAATACCCTCTTGAAGTTTAGTTGGTTTCAAACATGTCTTAAAAAGTAATCGGGTTCTAAGGGATCTCAATATCACTGACCATCCTTTATCGGGAATTATCCCAGCTCAGGCAATCTTTTCTTGCGGCCGAAAAATCCCGAAAGTCTGATCTCAATGAGTGTAGCATCAAGTATCAACCAATCCTCAGCTTGACACCGAGGCTGGCTATCTCAATACTTTATAATGGCCAAGTTTGTTCAACTAAGGTTCTAAGGTCCGTTAGTGCTTCACGACACCACACGGTGGCCCTGTATTCTCCTTGTTTCCCCACGAAGGATATCGGTACCAACCAAAGTGCCACACCAACACAACCATCGCTTAAACCATATCGGTCTACGGCATACAGTCTCCACGATCTATTGTTGTTTACCTAATAAGTGCCCCAGATCCGGGTGTAGGATCTATAGTAACCCCAAATAAACCCTCAAAAGTAAAGCAATCAAGACAATCAAGAGAAGCAATTTAATGACCTAGATCCTAAGGTGTACCCCACTTATTTCATCCCCAACAGAGTCGTCAGTTCTGTGATACGGTGGCAGAACTGACTGTTTAATACTGGTTTGTGTTTTGCATTTTTTGTTCGCAAAATGTCGCAGTAAGCAAGAGTCGCCACCGACTTTTATTTCATCCAATCAGGAAAAGGAAAAAGAACAGAAAAAACCTTTTTTCGAGATATTCTGAGTACGGAGGGTAGATTATAGAAAGGGAAGGTGTTAGCACCCTTTCTATTTGTAGTTATCTACGGGCTCTTAGGTACTTGCTCATTTTTCAAATTTCTTGTGTGTGTGTTTGTCTTGAAAATGTTTTACTACGTGATAACCCTTGCATCAGTCCTCAAGGGTGTGACGAAGTTGTTTTGAAAATTTGTTTTGTAAGGTTTTTGTGTGAACATTTTTTATTGTTTGAGCAAATACTTAAGATTCTACCTACTCGAAAAAAGATTGTTTGTTCTCGTTTCCTTTAGACAGCGCTATCCCACTATTTAAGGAGTAGGTAGCACCGTCGTTGGAGTTTGTAAGGGACGTTCGAAATGGACAAGTTCAATCACTAAAGTAATGGTTAGAAAACTTTAGTAGTAACCCTAGAGTCTTAAGATCTTTCCGAGGCAACATTTCCGAGGCAATATTCGAACGGGACATTTTGATCTCTTAGACAGGAGGGCAACCACTAAAATCTCCTATGCTTAATGATTGTTTACCGAAGGCAACCGAAGTGAGGTAAACCCTAGGAGTGAATATGTGCATATGAATTGTTTCAGTTATTTAATCTTTGCGCATTAGGTGATCTACCGTTTAAATTTCCAGATATTCTTACCATACAATCCTATTAGTGTGCATCTAGACAGATAAATATTTGCAGGAATTTAAAAGTGCGAGAAAATAAACCTATCTATTACAAGGCTTCGGGGGATGGGGATTAATTACATAACCAAAGAATCAGGGATCAAAGCAGTAAATAAAACCATAGTTTAACTATTACATCCTCGAAACAGTTACAATAATAATAAAACGAACTAAATGCGCGCGACAAATCAAATGCGAGAAGAAGCTGAAAACCCTAAAAATCTAATTGAAAAAATATTTAAATTATTTTTGAGAAAAGAATTAATTAATTTATGTACAATTAAAACCCTAATTCTAATCATTTTTTAATTATAAAAATAAATTAAAATTAAACTAATCTAAACTAAATTAAGAAAATAAAATAATTTGTAAAAAGATCTTGTGCATTTTTGTGGTTTTTTATTTGAGAAAAAAAACAATTTAAATGCAAATTAGTTAAACCCTAATTTTTAATTTTTATTTACAAAAAGAATTAAATGAACCTAGTTTCTAATTATTTTTAATTATGAAAAAAAGAAATTAAATTGACCTAATTTACTAATTAAATTAAAATAAATATTTTATAAAAAAATGATCTTTTTGTGTTTTTGTGATTTATTGATTTTATGATTAATTAAATAAAATCAATTAATTTTTGGTGAAAAATAATTTAAAAAATTAAGTAAAATAAAATAAATAAATAAAAAAGAATTAGAAATAGGCATGTGTTGAATTGCTGAAGGAGGGTGTATTTCTGAATTTTCCAGGCCCAATAGCGCTGAGCCCTGTCAATATGCCTAATCCCATGGAGTGTTGGCTTGAGGGTGCATCATGGTCTCTCATTGTTTGAGGCATTAGATCTGACTGATGATGAATCCACTGGATGGAAGATGGAGGCGTATGGGAGGCGTTTGAAAGATTGATGCACCTGATCCTGTATAGGAAAATTAAAACAAAGGAAATTGTTGGGACCTGAGATCGAACCCAAGTCCTAACTCTCACCACTAACGCGCCCAACCATTAGGTTATCATGTTCAGTTGTTATTATAATGAAAACACAATATAATATATGAAACAAAGTGGTTAGTGGTTGGCTGCCACGTTATTCTTCTTCTACCTTTCTCTGTCATCTTAGTTGGATACCTTTACCTACAGACAAAAGTCTGTAGCTACAATCCTGTAAAACTCAAAAATCCAGCATAGGCATGAAAAATTAATTGTGATTGTACCAATCAACTCCTCTTGGCCTCACGAGTATCAGGGTGCCTTATTCATGGCCTAATTTTCCCTGTGTCAAGAAGCCCCAAAACGTGGCTTCAAACCCTAGTTATGGCATTCATTAGTATACGCGTTAAAACATCAATTAAACATAACCAATATGTTGCAAACATGATAACAAACACCTATATGCCTTTAAAACATGTTCATGATGCGTGAATCACAGTAATCGAATTTAGAAAACAGGGAAAACCATGGGACTGCTACGTGATGATTCTGGCCCTAGGGCGGCTTGCAATTGATTGGGACACGTTCCTGGGATATCCAACAAGCTATTGGTAATGTTAGAACGACTTGATTTGGCATGTATGATTGAAACCGATTCACCACTTTTGTCCAATTTTGAGCTTTTTATTATCTCACTTTCACGACTATAAAACCTTGATCCATGCTTTGTTCTTGTCCAATATATATCTAGGAATGAATTAGGATTGAAAAATTGGATTGAATCTTTGCAATTATGAGAGATTTGATTTGATTTTCATGCTACATGTAAACTTTCTATTTTGAGCCAAATTGTCCCTTTCTTGTACCAATTATGCTTTATTCGTTTTGTCCTTGATAATTCAGCATATTTTGATTGCCAACCTGTCCAAAAACCAAATCAAATCATATATTTGCTATTATTCATCAATTATTTGATTTAATTCAATTTTTAATTAATAAAAAATCAAAATAAATTGAAAAATGAAGAAAATAATGTGTGGGTGAATATTTGAGTCGTGGACCACATTATAAGTGAGGTGCAAGCATAAAAAGTTAGGCCCATTTAGCAAAAAATGCATTTTTGAGCACATTTGACTTTTGGCAATTTTGCAAAAAAAGGTCAACTTTGACAAGGCATATCTCCTCCAATTTTAACCCTAGAGAGGTGTTCCTTGACTTTTTAGAAAGCTTAGGGTGTACCCTAAGCAACCCTTTTTGGATCATCTCAATTGATTCTTCCATGTTCATGTAAGAAGCTTTGACCCAAAAGGTGTTTTTGTTGACTTTTCAAAAGGACCCATAATGTAGAAATTCATATCTCTTTATGAGTGCATATTTTGAACTTGTGGGATGAAGATGAATTGTAGGGAATTGCATCCTCTTCAAAATGAGCATTGGATGGAAAATATCTGATAAAGCATGTGAAAGTTATGCTTGGTCAAAATTTGGTTGACTTTTACTAAGAAACCCTAATTTAGCAACTTTTGGGCTTTGATGAATTTGGAGCATTCCTTGAGGAATCATGATCAACCCTTGATAAAATGATGAAATTCACTTCAAAATGTTAATATTGACCAAAAACCTTGAAGTTTGACTGTATGTGGGTCACAATTGACTTTTGACCTAATATAGTCGATTCTCAAGCATCTGAGCAGTTGATTGAGCAAACTTCTTGTGCAAGGCATGGAACTTGACATGTAGGGTCTTGAGAACATATCAGGACCATGGAGAGCATATGAGATCTTTGGAGTTCACCCATCTTGATGAAAACGGAAACCCTAATTTGAGGTACACTGCCTTAGGAGACAGTTTGTCTGGTCAACTCTTGGGCAAGCTTGAGTAAATTGAGGATCTCTAAGAGTATATATTAAGTAAAATGAGAGAGCAAATTTTGGGGTACAACAATCCTAATTACTAGAATTTGTATATAAAGCATAAATTGCGGAATTTAAAATTACTACGCTATTACAATACTTGTGGGAGGGGCATACAAATTATAAATAGGGATTGCAAGAAAATAAAGCCTAATTATCTATTACAATCATATTGAATTTGTACAAGAATTTAAATAAATAATGTACAAAATGAATAAATATACAAGAATGTAAATGTAAATAAAATGGATGTTTTGTTTGGATTTTTAGGGAAAATGGGTTTTATTTTAACCTAATTAATTAAAAGAAAATAATTAATAAAAATAATAAAAAGTAAACCTAAATTTACTAGGAAAAAAATTAAATAAAACCCTAATCTATTAATTGATTAAAAGAAATTAAGTTTAGAAGAAGAATATTTTTGGTATTTTTGTCTTAAGAATAATTTATAGTATTATAAAATATTTTTGGTCTTTTTATATTTTAAAATGATATATTTAAATGGTGTAAAAGAAAATAACTAAAACCCTAGTATTTTTAATTAAATTTACAAAAAAAAAACAATTAGTAAAATAAATAAAGTATGATTAAATAAAAATAATTTTTATTTGTGTAAAAAATAAATAAACTTTATCAAAATATTCATCTCATGTTTTTATATTTTTCTGATTTTTTAGTATAAAATTATTTAAGAAAATAAATAAATAAAAATAATAAAAAGAAAATAAAAATGGGCCAGGGTGCAAATAGTCAGCAAGGGGGTCAGTAGTAAGAAAAAAAAACAAGGCCCAAAGGAGGCCCAGGCGCCTGTCCAAAAAAGAGTCAGAATGGGAAAAATATGAACAAAAATCCAAAAGGGTACCACTGGGGCTCGAACCCAGGTCCCTATAGTCACATGCGCACGCTTCTACCACTGGGATGGCTATACATCCGTTTATATAATCAAAACAAAAAATATATGATAGTAAACAAGTCCATGGCCTGAACTTCATCTTCAACCTTACGCCCAACCAGAGCCTCTGTATCTTATTCAAATCTCAACAAAAATGAAAATTGTAAAGATGAAACTTGTAGAAAATTTCCTCACGATTTCAGAAATGCAAAGCAATAAAATTATAGATCAAATATAAGCATGAATTTTAATGGCTCTAATCTGAACCCTAAAAATCTCAGAAACTTCAATCTTAAAATTCTCTAAGCTCAAACAAAATTAATGAAAACTATGGACATGGTTAGCTTTAGGGAAATGATATCTATATTTTTCATTCACAAATAAACCATTAATGATGCCTGTATAAAGAGTTCAAAAGTCATAAAACTTACCGTGCAAGAGGGTATCGGGTTTGGTGTTTGAGTTGCTTTCAGTGAGTTCCAATGATTGGATTAGCTTCCTCAAGTTCCCAGGAAGCTAATGTGATCCTTAGCTTGAGCTAAAAGTACCTGAGGAGTTCTGGAGAAGTCAAAGTGCAAGGTGTTGTTTTTGAAAATGGTGGATGAGGATGGAGGTGTTACAGTGGTGTTGTAGGGGTTGGGATTGTTTGTATATGTTATTTAGAAGCTTTTGAAATTAATAGGCCAAGAAATGCAGGAGTAAATTTGGAGATTGGATTTAAAACTCAGAAATGACAAGTTTTGAAGTGTTTTTGGTGATTCTGTGTTCTTGGTGTTTTCAAGGCTTCAGCATGTGTGGGATTTGTGGAAAATGACTTGTGTATGTATAAGCAAAAGGGTTTGAGTGCTTTGGATAGTCAGAAGTACAAGTTACAAGCTATTTTCTATGTTACTTAATTTTCAAGAAAAGTGGGAAAACAAGTTTCAAGAGGAAGTACAAGCATGGCCTGGGTGATTGTAAGTGTATCAACCAGTTTCTCTTGAGTTATAGGACTTGTATGATCAGAAGAAAGCAATTTCAAGGCTCAAGAACAAGTTTTGTGCAAAAAGTCACTTTATCAAAATGGCAATGTGCACTTTCGTCCCAAAATGGATATAAAGCATGGCCTTGCATTGAATGCTTGAAATGAGACCTCTAACAGCTGTGCAAGAAATTAATCATAGAGTACCTAACAAGTTTGAGGCCTGCAAAGTAGAGGTTATGCAGCATAAGTTTGAATTTTGAATCTTGTTCATCACAAAATGACTTGTAATTCAAGTGATAAAACCCTAACTTCATCTCTTCGATTCTCCATACTCAAAAATGATCTGAAGGAGTTCTTGGACATTTTGGAAAGCTTTCAATGTGATCTACAACCAATATTTGAATCACTTTTGAAAATTCTACATGTAACTATATGAAAAAGTTCCATGAAGTTGGGTCAAAATCCTGACCAAATTAGGGCAAAAATTTCACTAAGTGTTTTGTTTCATGACCATGTATTCTTAAAATTATAACTTGATATCCAAGCACTTTTGGAAGGAGTTGTGTAAATAAAAGTTTTAGATTTCATGTATATCTATAACTTTCATGTTGGAAGTTTCTTTTGAATCATCTTGCATCTTGGTGAAATTTTTTCTCAAAGTTGTGAAAAAATAAGAAATTTCCAACACTTCGAAAAATTTCTAAGTTTTAGAAATTTTAACTTTTCAAAATGAAATCTTGAATTTTGATTTCTTGATGAATAAGTTTCATATTTTGACATGCTTTGATGAATTGTGATCTTTGACATTTGATTTTGACCAAAAAGTCAAAGTTGACTTAAAATTCATCTGTCAATCCATTGGACTTGAGCAATGTTTTGAGCCATGTCATTAGGTCAAAATGATGCAATTGGACTCTTGAGATCAAGCCTTAAACCAGTTGATCATTTGCTAGGTCAAAAATCAGAAATTGTCCTTTCGCAGTCAAAACCCTAATTTTGACCATTTTGCCCCTTTTGAAGATTTGATCAAATTTCTTGAGGAATTATGGTCCAAACTTGATTAAATGATACACATGATTTTAAAATGTTGATATGGATAAAAAATTATGAAGTTTGACTTTAAATTGGCCATAGTTGACTTTTTCCCAAATACAGCTGATTTTTAGGTCAATTGCTGAATTGACTGAGCAAAAGTGTGATCCAAAGCTTGAAACTTGACATGAGTAATCTTGAGGGTCCATAATGATCCATGAAAGTCACATGGGGCATTGGAAGTTCAAATATCCCTGTGCAATCTCAAACCCTAATTTTGGTCATCAGTGCTTAAGGAGGTGTCTTGAGTTGATCAACCCTAGTGCAGTCTTGAGCCAAAGGAGATCTTGTAAATTCTTGATAAGTGAGAGGGAAAATTTTGGGGTACAACATATGGCATCTACAAACCTATCTCCAACAAATTTCCATTACCCCTCCAAATGGAATCTTTAAGCCCATTCCCTACACCATCAACCACCACATCCTCGAGTGGAAATTTCTAGGCACTTTGGTGTCCAATCATCTTCCACCTTCAAGTCACGAATGGCAAATTCGCCAATCTAACTCTTCAGGTTTAAGAATATTGAATAGGGGAAGCTGTTGTACCCTAACATTTTCCCTCTCATTTATCAAGTATTTTCTCACAAAGATCTCTCTTGGTTCAAGGTTGCACTAGGGTTGATCAACTCAAGACACCTCCTTAAGCACTGATGACTAAAATTAGGGTTTGAGATTGCACAAAGATAATGGAACTTTCAATGCTTCATGTGAATTTAATGGATCATTATGGACCCCAAAGATTACGCATGTCAAGTTTTAAGCCTTGGATCACACTTTTGCTCAGTCAATTGAGCAGTTGACCTAAAAATTAGCTGTATTGGGGGAAAAGTCAACTTTGGCCAATTTACAGTCAAACTTCATAATGTTTTATCCACATCAACATTATAAACTCATATGTATCATTTGATCAAGTTTTTACCATAATTCCTCAAGAAATTTGATCAAATCATCAAAAGGGCAAAATGGTCAAAATTAGGGTTTTGATTGAGAAAGGACAATTTCTGATTTTTGACCTAGCAAATGGTTAATTGGTTTGAGACATGATCTAAAAAGTTCAATTGCATCATTTTTACCTAATGGAATGACCCAAAACATTGCTCAAGATCAGTTGAATTGATAGTGAATTTTTAGTCAACTGATCAAAAGTCAATTGTACACTGAAAAGTCAAACTTTGACTTTTTGGTCAAAATCAAGTGTCAAAGATCACAATTCATCAAAACATGTCAAAATATGAAATGTATTCATCAAGAAATCAAAAAGTCAAGATTTCATTTTTGAAAAGTCAAAGTTTTCTAACTTAGAAATTTTTCTAAGTGGTTAAAACTTCATGTTTTTTCACAACTTTGAGCCAATTTTTCACCATGATGCAAGATGATTCATAAGAAACTTTCAACATGAAAGTTGTATATCTCTGTGATATCTACAACACTTATTTACAAAAATTCTTCTAAAAGTTCTTAGATCTCAAGTTATTAATTCATAAAGTCATGGTCTTGAAATTAAACACTTAGTGAAATTTTGCCCTAGTTTTGGTCAGGATTTTGACCTAACTTCTGACCCAAGTTTCACCTAGTTCCAAGGGGAATTTTCAAAATTGATTCAAATAGGGGTTATAGAGAACATTACAAGCTTTCCAAAATGTCCCAGAACTCCTTGAGATCATTTGTGAGAAAGGAGAATCGAACGTCAGAAGTTGGGGTGTCAAGTTGTTTTGCAAGACATATTTTGTGATGAACATGAACCAAATCCATAGCCATGCTGCATAATCCTCACTTTGCAGGCCTCAAACATGTTTTTCACTCCATAATTAATGGTTTACACAACTGATTATGCCCTTATCCAAGTGTTTCAAGCTTTGTCCAAATCAATTTGCCATTTTGGGGAGAAAGTAACATATCCATTCTTGTAAAGCAAGCTTTATGCACAAAGTCAGCTTCTTGAGCTCCCAGTTTTCCTTGATTACACTCCATCCACAAAGTCAGAGGTATTGTGTTTAAAGTGGTTAACAACTCTATGAACCAAGTACAAGGCATGGAAGCTTATTTTGTCAAAAAATCACATGTTGAGCTTAAACATGTAAATTTGAATTCTGATCAACTAGAGCACTCTATACTTGTTGCTTATAAATAGAGTCACTATTTATGACCTAAAGGACGAACTCAAGCACCTTGAAACACTCCCAAACTCCATCTATCCAGAAATTGCATTAAAAACTCCATTGATACACAGTTCTGACCTTAAACTTGTATCTCTCATTTCCCTCGTGCGTTTTCCCTCAAATTCATTCCTAAAGCTTCCTTACATAAAATATAGTCCATCCCTGTCCTTGGTTTGGAACTGTAACATCTCCATCACCATCCTCCATAACTAAAAATAGAGGTCTGCAACTTGACTTCTCCAGACCATTCTAGCCATCCATTGCTCAAACAAACCATTGCATTAGCTTCCTGGGAGCTTGCGGAAGCTAACCTGATCATTGCAGCACCTTGAATCAAGCTCATTTGCATTTCATGATTTCCAGTTTTGAGGTATTTTTCTTGAACTTCTATCTCATTACTTAGGTATTGTTAGGCTTGCATTTATGAAGATAAAATATAAACATCATTGCCCTGAAGTTGTACATGTCCATAGATTTCATTTATGTTGATTGAGCTAGGAGAATTTTAGGTTTGAATATCTGAAAAATAATTAGGTCAGAATTTGGTACTTCCAAAAATTCTCATTCATCTTTGATTTATAGTTTATGATATTTATATGGTTGGATTCGTATAAAAAATTGGAGCAATTTTCATGTTTACATTTTTGCAAATGGTTGAGAAATGAACAAGTTGCAGGGCTTCTGGATGGAGGTTGAAGATGAAGTATATTTAGGGAGAAATTTGTGTTATATATTTGTTGTTTTACATAAGTTAATGGATGTATCACCACCCCAGTGGTTAAAACGCGCGCCTGTCACTATGAGGTCCTGGGTTCAAGCCCCAGCGTGACCTTTTTGCTTTTTCACATTTTTTCTCACATTTTTGGTTCTTTTTGCAGCGCCTGGGCCTCCTCTTGTTGGGCCTAACTTTTTTTTCTCTCTCACAATACCCCCTGTTTCATTAATTCACCTCCCTGACTTTGTTTGTTTTTATTTGTTTTTATTTTTATTTTACTTTCTTATCTTTTATTATTATTATTAATATTATTATTATTATTATTATTATTATTTTCATTACTAAAAACCCAAAAAAAAAAATATTTTTATTCATTTTTATTTAGTTTATTTTTCATCAAATTAAAAGCACAAGAATATTTTCTTTAATAAATTAACTTCCTTTTTTTAAAAAAAATACTTATACAATAAATTTTAAATATTATTATATTATTTTCTTCTATATTAAAATCAATTTGAAATTTAAGATCTATTATTTAATTATTTTTATTTACTAATTTAATTAAATCCACAAAAACTCTAAAAATATTTTTTAATTTAATTTTTTTCTCAATTAGCTTAAGTTAATTTTATTTTGATTTTAACTAATCATTTTTCTTAATTAGGTTTAGGTTAAACCCTTTTCATGAAAACCAAACAAAAATTACATTTTCTTTTTTTTACATTTGCATTCTTGCACTTTAGTTATTTATTTTGTACATTAATTCAAAATTCAATATGGTTGTAATATTATTTAGATTTAATTTCTTGCAAGATTCCCCATTTGTAAATTTGTATACCATCCTCCCCTAAGTGATGTAATAACGTAGTAATTTTAAATTCTGCAATTTATCGTTTTATATACAAATGCTAGTAATTAGGGTTTTATATGGAAAGACTAAAACCAATAAATAGCAACCCTAATCAAATAAAAATCAAGCATGAAAATCAATACACTTGCACACAAGCATACCTAGGGTAAATCCATTTGGTTGCCTTACAAAAATGGCCATATTACGCATGTGAGATATCTTAGCAGAGACAAACAAAATACAAGATCATAGTCCCTCGATGACGCTATCAAAAGTTGCCTTTCAAAATGATCTTAGTCCCTAAAGAAAAATGCTAAGATATCTTGCAACATTGCTAATCATGGTTATACGATAACCCACGCCTGTCCCTTTTACATCCAAAGATAGGGTTACTTACCAAATCAATGGTAAGATAACATTGTCAAAGGAAAAAGGAAATGAACATGAAAGACTTTTGAGTAGGTAGAATGTTCCTAGTTACTTGCTCCATTTCAAAAAAAAAAACATCCTTGCTATTTTCAAAACAAACACCAACATTTTCAAAACACCTTTCAAACTTGAAAACATTTTTCAAAAGATCAACACCTTTGTATACATTCTTACAAACGAGAATCATTACAAAGTTTTCCTAAACAGTGGCCTCTTTTCAAAATACTTTCAAAAAAACCACACAAAGCACATTTTCAAACAAAAGCAAGTGATCTAGCAAGTAACTAAGAGTAAGTGGAAAACCATGGATTTAAAGGGTGCTAATACCTTCCCTTTTCATAATCTGCCCCCCGAACTTAAGAAATAATATCAAAGGTCTTTCCTGTGCTTTTTCACCTTTCCTTTTGGATAAAAGAAAAGTCGGGGGCGACTCTTGCTAACCACTACATTTGCGATCAAACGCAAAACACCCAAGTCAGTTCTTCCACCGTATCACACCAAGTTAGATGAATCAATCAAGAAAGTGATTAAGTTTGTAGATGGAAGACACGTCACATCAGGTGGAAGAGTAAACATATGTGTGGTTAGAAAGAATGGTCGAAAAGACAACATCATAGATGTGTTGTATGTGCTTTCGATGACAAGAAACTTGATAAGCATGAGTCAATTACTTGCCAAAGGATACAACATAAAGCTAGAAAAGAATCAGATGAAGGTGTATGATGGTGATAAAAGGTTTATTCTAAAAGCACAATTGGATGACAACAAGACCTTCAAAGTAGATATCAACATGGTTGATCACAAGTGTCTTTGTTTGACTGCAGAAGAAGACAATAATTGACTATGGCATCAAAATGCATGACATCTACGCTTTATAATTTTAGGTATGGTCAACTAGAAGAAGATGGTGTATGGCTTGCCTTGGTTGAAGGAACCAAGTCAGGTGTGTGAGGAATTTTGCAAAACAAATCAGTCTAGAAATCATTTAAGCAAGACTTGCTAATGAGGTCGAAGTAAAAGTTAAAGCTAGTTCACTTTGATGTGTGTGGACCTTTTGAAGTAAGTTCGAATGTAAGTAATTGTTATTTTCTTAATTTCATTATTGAATTCACCATATATATGTGGATTTACCTTATTGAAAGGAAGACTGAGGTATTCACACAGTTCAAAAAGTTTAAGTTGCACATTTAGAAACAAAGTGGATACAAGTTGAAGAAACTGAGAACTGGTGGTGGTGTGGTGGTGAATATACTTCTAGATGATTTTCTAGGTTTTGCAATGAGAAAGGTATAGAGCATAGGGTCATTCAACCCTATACTCCTCTACATAATGGCATAGTTGAATGAAAGAACAGAAGTATACTGAACATTACGGGGAGCATGTTGACAGCTAAAGATATGCCAAAGATATTTTAGGGGTGAAGCAACTTCGACAATAGTATACATTCTAAACACATGTCCAACAAGGAATATAGTCAAGAAGACACCTTATGAGGCTTAGACAAAACATAAACCAAATGTCAGGCAACTTAATGTTTTTGGATCAATGTGTTTCATGAATGATCCAGAACAATTGGAGAGAAACTAGATGATTGAAGTCAGACAATGGTGCTCATAGGTTATCATCTGACTATTGCATATAAGTTGTATTCACCAAACAATGATAAACTAGTGATTAGTAGAGATATTTTGGTGGATGAAAGCAAATGGTGGGATTGAACTCAAGAGTCGGGTCAACATATGCAAGGGATAGTCCCAATTGTGCATGAAGAAGAAAACCAACTAACTCAAGCCACAACCAATCAAAATAAAGAATCGCCTAAGAAGAATGTCAAAAGATTGATTAGATCAAGAATTGAGTCGACAAGGCTAGCTGGATATGAGAGATTTTCATATCAAGCAGTCGACGCATATAGTGACTTAATAGAAAAAGCGATGATGATGTCTGAAACATAACCAATTAATTCGGATCAAGTCATAAATGAATCGAATTGGTTGGCAGCCATGAAAAGATAACTCAGGGAAATCGAGAAGAACAAAATTTGGGAACTTATCGAAAGATCAAGCAAGAAGCCAATTTATTTGAAATAAGTTTAAAAGTTGAAACAAAGGCCAATTGGTGAAATTTCCAAGCATAAGGAAAGACTACTTGCGAGAGGTTTTCTACAAAAACCTGATATTGATTTCGATGAAGTTTGCTCACATGTTGCAAGGTTGGAAGATACATTAGTTAGATGTAAAGTCCAAATTTATGAATGGACCTTTGGAAGAAGAAATATATATCGATCAACCACTAGGATTCAGAGTTAAAGGGAAAGAGTATAAGGTGTACAAGTTTAGGAAGATTCTATATTTTTTAAAGCAAGCCTCGAGGGCGTGGAACAAGATAATAGATGACTTTATAATCAAAATAGGTTTCATAAAGTGTGTCTCTGAACATTGAGTGTATGTTAATAATGCATACAGAGTCAATTGAATCATTTCATGTCTGTATCTAGATTATTTATTGATCACACGTGTAGATTAAGCACAAATAAGAAGAGTTAAGTCAAATTTGATGCAAGAGTTTGAAATGTCCGACCTAGGAAACTTGTCAAACTTTCTAGGGATGGAGTTTAAAGACACTAGTGAAGGAGTGTTCTTGCACCAAAAGAAGTATGCCCAATATATCTTGAAGAGGTTCAAGGTGAGTAATTGTAATGCAACTGCCATGCCATTGGAGACTGGAGCAAAGTTGGAGAAGGATACAAATAATGAGTTTGTAAGTGCAACATTGTACAAGAAAATCATTGGATCCTTGAGGTATCTTTTCAATATCTGGCCAGACATTTGTCAAAGTGTCATATTGTTGATTAGATTCATGGAGATACCCCAAGAATGCCATCTTATTGTAGTTAAGAGGGTGTTAAGATACATAAAAGGTATGATTGATCATTGTGTGTTGATGTCAAGATAAAAGAAGACCAGCACATATACATATGTATATGGCTACACTAATTCATATTTTAGTGAGGATTGAGATGAGAAGAAGAGTATTGCAAGTTACATATTCATGATATAATGTGCTTTAACCTCAATAAAGAAAAGCATTGTGGATTTGTCATCATGTGAATTCAAGTACATGGTTGCGTCGTATGCAGCATGTCAAGCAATATGGATAGAGATGTTGCTAAAAGAGCTCAAGATCACGGAACCTAAGAAAATGAAGTTGTTTGTAGATAACAAGTCAGCTATCGACCTAGACAATCACCCTATGTTCATGTTCGAAGTAAACACATAGAGAGAATGCGTCATTTTCTCAAGGATAAAGTATATAAAAGGAAGCTTGAACTTGAGCAGTGCAAGACAAAATGACAACTAGCTGATATACTCACTGAACCCCTGAAGAAAGCCAGGTTCAATGAGTTGAAGAAAAACATTGGGATGAGAAGTCCTGAAAACATGAATTAGGTGGTGTGTTAGAAGTTGTAATTCATTATTTTGTAGAAAAGTTTATATTCGCCATAGGTATGTTCGACCTAGTCAAAGTAGTAAAAGTCACTGGTATTCGATAGAGTCGAATACATCATATAGTTGTTGTGTTAAAGCCAAAATATAATTGTATTTGTTTTGGGCTTGGGTTGTATGTTTTGAACTTGAGAATTTATCACCTATAAGTAGGCATAACATTGTATAGTTTTAAACAATTAACAACTTTAATAGCTTCACAATATAGTTTCTATCATTCTCTCCTTTCTCTCTTCTATTTTCTTCCTAATCTTTATTTAAAACCCTAATTATACCAAAAGTCTTTTGATAAAAGTCTAACCACCTAAAAGCTAGTATGACTGGTAAGGGCCCTTATTAAGCATATAATATTTTATCATTGTTTATCGTAAGGAGCTGTAAGTTTTGGAAAGAATGTATGAGCCTCTGTATCATAATGTCTATTAATATAGAAGTCTATAAAGCTATCAAAAAGGTAGATTTAAACCATTAAAAACCTTTGATGGCGTCGCTCTAGAAAAGCTAAATAGTGATTAGATAGATAAGAAATGAAGAAAGATCAATACAATTTGAAGGAGCACAATATTCATTTTTTGAAACCAACATGAGTCTTAGATCATGTATCTTTAAGGTTTGTACCGGACCAGAACCCCCAAACATGAGGCCTTGTATGGACGAAGTGTTTGAGAATATAATTCTGGTCCATCAATAAAAGTAATAAGTTTGGTTTGTTGATCTCTTATGGTATTCCAATTTTAGAATCATTCTCTTAATTTGTTAGGAATAAATCCTTGGTTCAAATTAAAAAATGATTAAACCAAATGTGATACTCTAATTAGTTTAATCATTCATGTTTTACATTTACTCTCACGCTACAGTCTCAATAATCTCTATAATATTTATACTAGTTACACGATTATAAAAACCAGCTTCCATGTTTAAACTTTGTTCAAGTATCTATTTTACCCTTAACCCATCCCTCTTTCCCCTCTAGATAATATATGTCATACCGACAAACAAACTTTATATAGAAACATAAATGAGACTTACTAAGTAAAAGTTTGTTAACATTGAACCTGTTGTATATTAGATCCATACCACTTATAAGAGCAAAACCTACACTACAAGAATAAATAAGAAGATTTTCAAAATTAGGGAGGTTGTCATAGTCAAAGCTCTTGACGGATAGGTCAGCTCTCCCAATAGATTGAAAATTATGACCCCAAAACTTTTTTATTAAAAAGGACTCCAGTACACCCATTATCATACCTAATCTGAAAAAATATGTGTTAGATGACTCGATTAAACTAAAATGGCTCATGTAGAGGTGAACATTGACTAAAATTCAATTCTCATTATCTATCCCCTTTGTTAAATGAAAATAGAAAAACACTCATGTAGTAAGATGTATGATCAACCCCTTGCACATGTTCTCAAACGCCCTAACAAACATCTTAAAGTTGAGGGTGAAATTGGGAAAAGACCTAACTGACCACCTTAAGCATCTCTCACTTGAAAGGAAATAAGGGAATCATCACACACAAGTCTTCTAAAAGAGTAATGTACAATTACAAATATTCCTTTAGGGACTCATGAGTATGTTTCATAACTACGCGTTCCATATCTCTAATCGGTTAAAGAATGACTCCACTTTCACAACTAGTATAAGAACCTAAAAAGATGATAAATTCTTCAACTTTGTCAAAATTTATAATAATCAGAGGAATGTCCTACCACTTCATTCAGAGGATTTCATTATAAACTTAATATGAGCCTTGTTTCGTCCTCAGAAATTGGAAGAAAGGATAATGGCATAATCAATTTCATTACTACTAGTAACAAAACTACTAGAATCATTAGAGAGATCGAACATATATATCTATGAAACTTTTCTATTCCATGATCCCAAAAGACTTATTGCAATGGGAGTAACACATTTTACTATAGGAAAACTCAAGCCCTCCCTGCACCCCAGCAAGTCCCAATTCACAAATAACTCACATTTTTAGGCAATGATACGTGAGGCAACACAGATGAGAAACAACAAACAAAGAAAAACTATAGGAAATTTTACCCATGATTAGAGAAAAATCTAGATCCCGAATAAGGAAAATTTTGATAAGGAAAGGATAAAAACCCAACTAAGAAAGGAAATGAAAATAACCCCTTACATATAGGATTTGTCCAAAGAGAACAACCCAAGAACCACTGAATGGACACATCGATCCATTTTATGAGAAAAAACATCATTTGACAAATGCCAAACATTCTATGAAAGAAGATGTAATGTCGTCAAAGAAGACATCTGAAAGAAAGGAAATGAAAGGACAATCAAGTTAACCATATTATTTCGCATATGGGGATGCAATTTAACCTAATGTAGAAATTGCCAACAAAGGTCGTCCCACCAACATAAATATGTTAATGCTTCATTTTGCGCCAATTCCATGCTCGAGGACGTGTGATTGATTATCAGTTCCAAAGATTTCTCAACATCAACTTAAGCACTCCTCTCATACACAATTTGTTCTTAATGGAATATGAACCTCCATAACTTCCACCACCGAGTAAAAAGCCATAATACCCAAGTTGGGATACACATGTACAACAAAATGTGATGTCTTACCCAGTCGGACAACACTAAAGCACGATTGAGTCAAAGAAATAATGAGGTGGTGGTTATTTAAAATCGAGTGTCATTTGATAAAGATATGAATGAATCTCACAGATATACAGACACACGCGCACACTTACACATACACACAGAGAGTGGAATTTTTACTACAAACTCAGAATATCTAATTTTTACTACAAAATTAAACACTAGAGTTTTGGTCATACTACATTGCTTGCAAGGCCCACCAAATATTTAGCAAGAACAATTAATATTTTCACTAAATTTGTTAACTTACTAGTAAGGGTGGCAAAATGAATGGATTGAATGAATATGAATTGGATTGTTAATAGACGGATTAAAATAATCCATTAACAATTCACTAAAACTTTCTAAAAATATTCAATCCAATCCATCCATTAAGGATAAAAATCTATTCAATCCATATGTTAACAACATTTTAATTGTTGGATATCCATCTATTCAAAAAGTTAATTTAGATATATTTATTTAATTTTTTTATTGTATTTGTGAAAAAAATTTGATTTTCTGTATTTTCAGGAAAAAAATAAATCAAATTTTCGTATTTCTGATAAAAAGTCAATTTTCTGTATTTCCGACAAAAAATCGATTTACTGAATTTTCGTAAAAAACTCGATATATTGTATTTTAGCGAAAAAACTCAATTTAAAGTATTTCCATAAAAAAATCAATTTACTATATTTTTGCAAAAAAACTTGATTCACTGTATTTCTATAATAAAAACTCGATTTACTGTATTTCCACAAAAAATTTGAATTATTGTATTTCCACAAAAAAACTCATTTTATTGTATTTTTGTAAAAAAAAAACTCGATTTAATGTATTTCTGGCAAAAACTTGATCTATTGTATTTCTAAAAAAAACTTGATTAACTGTATTTTATTAAAAATTATCGATTTACTGCTTTTATGTAAAAAAACTCAATTTACTATATTTTCGCCAAAAAATCGATTTATTGTATTTCTTTAAAAAACTCGATTTACTGAATTTCTGCAAAAAAACAAAATTTATTGTATTTATATAAAAACTCGATTTATAGTATTTCTGTAAAAAAACTCGATTGACTATATTTTCGTAAGAAAAACTTGATTTATTGTATTTGTGTTAGAAACTCGATTTACTTTATTTCCGACAAAAACGCAACTTTTTGTATTTTTTCTAAAAAATTTTGATTTACTGTATTTCCATAATAAAGCTCAATTTTCTGTATTTCTGAAGAAAAAAACTTGATTTACTGTATTCTGCAAAAAACTTGATTTACTGTATTTTTTAAAAATTCTGGATTTACTGTATTTTCATAAAAAAACTCAATTTATTGTATTTCTGTTAAAAATATCAATTTACTGCTTATCTGTAAAAATTCCGATTATTGTATTTTCGCCAAAAACTCGATTTATTGTATTTCCGTAATAAAACTCGATTCATTGTTTTTTCAGAAAAAACTCAATTTACTATTTTTTCAAAAAAAAACTCGATTTACTATATTTTTGTAAAAAAACTCAATTTACTGTATTTCCATAAAAAAATTGATTTATTGTATTTCCTTAAAAAACTCGATTTAATGTATTTCCATAAAAAATGATTTACTGTATTTCCCAAAAAAATACGATTTATTGTATTTCCATAAAAATTTTGATTTACTGTATTTCCACAAAAAACTTGATTTATTGTGTTTATGCAAAAAACTTAATTTACTGTATTTCTGTAAAAAATTCGATTTTCTGTATTTCCGGTAAAAACTCGAGTTAATGTATTTCTGCAAAAAATCTCAATTTATTATATTTTCGCAAAAAACTCGATTGACTGTATTTTATCAAAAAATTCAATTTACTGTATTTTTATGAAAAAACTCGATTTTCTATATTTCTGCATAATACTCGATTTACTGTATTTTTATAATAAAATATAATTTTTTTATTATTATTTTTTAAAAATGATTTGATTGATTTAAAATATATGATCAAAATAATTCATTGGAACATTTAAATATCTTGGATGGATTTGATCAATCCATGTATATATGTGGATGAATTATATCCGATCTACTAATTTAATTTTTATATGGTGGATGAATTGAATGAATTCTTTGATGGATGAATTGAATGATTTTGTCTTAATGCATTTATTTGACACTCCTATTTACTAGTGTCTTTTTAAATATTTTAAAGACATTTTACATTTATAATTTAAATATTTAAAATTTTATAATAATTGAATTGCAATTAATTAAATTAATTCAGTCTAAATAATAGTTTTTTCACTTTAATCATCCAAACTAACCTGTGATTTTATTTAAAATTGAATGAGTTCTTGATTCAAAACCGATTTAACCGAACTTCTAAATTGAATTTTTTTTTTTTTTACTATTAACCTGTCAATTTGACTTAACTATCATGCCAGGATCATGTTTGTATTTTAGCTTGGCTTGGATTGAACGTCACAATTTGGGACAAAAATAATTTAATTTTAGCTTGGCTTGGATTGAACGTCACAATTTGGGACAAAAATAATTTAATTTTGGTTTTGAGTCACTTATCTGTCGGTTCATGTTACTATATTAAAATAAAATACCTAACAGGGTCCAATCCATTGTATTTTACAGTCTTAGTCTAATAAAAACATAGATCGACCCAACAGTAGTCTTTTTAGTGGTTCTATAATGGACTAAACCGAGCTGAATATAACTGCTCCATTTGACAACTCTACATGCAAACCAAAACCTTGCTTCGAGAACTCAAAAACTGGTCCATGCTACTTATAGCATTTGACAGCCACCGTCAATGTTGCCAGTGAAAGTATGTATGTTCATTGACTGCAAGACTAGTAACATTGACCTTAACATGTCCAGAAAGCAGTATGTTCCACCATAGCTCTGTCACTGACCCTGCATGTTCTCTTACTCGTCATTCCACTCCACCTTCCTCATGAGTCATAATTCATAACCCCACTCACTCAGAAAATCATAACTCCTAACTTCCAACCCGTAAAAAGTGTAACTATATATGTATGCGGTGTGAAGTGTGCATTTATTACATATTATCTTATCTCAATCCTTTCATTAATAAATAATGTTAATTACATAGTCTCTTTTTCTTCTTTTTACTCATGATTGCTTTCATTTAACCTACATGTCTTATAGTAATACTCCCCCCCTTTTTACAATAAGTGTTTTTTTTTATTAGTCATAAATTATTTGTTTATTTAAAATATTAATGTGATATTTATTATTTCTTTTTACTAATTTATTTTTATTTATTATATTTTAATTCATATAATTATTCTACTACTTATTATTAATAAAGTTATTTTAATAAATAAGACTCATTTTATCATTAAAATTAACTTAATTAATCATTATCTTAAAAATATGAAAATCTCAAAGAGGAAACTTATTGTGAGACGGGGGGAAGTAATTAATAACTCTAGACCACAGTTATTAAATATGGACAACAAGTTTTGAAAAACAAAAATAAATGTATGGTTCAAATACAAAATCGTACAAGCAAGACAAACTTACCACTACACTACAACGACAACATGAAAACGAAACAAATCTTAAGTACAAAAATCATGCTAAACAATCTGAAACAAAACAAACTCAATCATGAATCACACCTAGTAAAAATTCACCGAGAGATGAAAAACACACAAAAGTGAGGGACTTGACACTTATCCAACAATCTTGCAAACAAAAGACTAAATTATGCATTCATCTACAAACTCATATTGAAAACATAAAAACAATAATCACAATGGCTTTTCAAGGTTGTAATGTGGCTTGGTTAAGAAAGAAGGGACAATTTCTAAAGATAATTGAAACAAAAACTTGTCTAATCTTAAGGGACTGATCAATCCACAAAGTCTCAAGTACAAAAATTATAATCACACTTCTTCTCTTTTATCAAATTTTCACACTAATCACACAACTTATTTAGCACAATTATTTGATACTTCCTTTTTCAAAGCTTTTCTCTCTTTTCTTTTTTTTCTTTTCTTTTTCTTTTCTTTTCCACATTTTTTTCTTTCTTTTCTTTTTCTTTTCCTCAACCTCATAGCAACCAACAAATTAACAAGCAATCATTTTTCTCCCCAACTTGAATTCAAACAAACATCATAGTGTGAATACTCCTTACTTTCTAAGACAATGTAGGAATTCAAACCACAAGGTGTGGTTAAGGGTTCAAGAAACAAAAATCAATATCCATTCAAAATAAATGAACTAAATACTCATATACAAGCATCAAGTTCAAATGCAACATGGATATTGACAAAAAGGTTTAAAGGAGATAACAAATTCTCACTCACTCAGAAGGTAGATTGGCTATTTGGCCAAGTGATTATGCTCAAAATGAAACAAAGTGTCTTGATCCTTTTCACGCTTTCATACAATCAACACAAATAAAATATTAAACATAATAAAATATAGGTAAAACAAGAATGTTGGCCTCTTGCATATATGAATAATGGAAAGCTTTCTCACAGTTGGAGGTTCGGGAACTAAAGTGATTCAATCAAAAGCAAATAATGTAAAAGAATGAATGATATAATAATTATACAAATTATAAGTTTCTCAAACATGTTATGCTATAGAAAGCGATAAACGAGTACCTTACATGAAACACTTTCAAAAATATCAATACCATACATCCTCAAGTTGAAACGATCAAACTTGAAAAATCACCTCATGTGTCTTCAAATTGACGGGCCAAAATTGGACGACAAACAACAAAAAAAACATTAGAAAATGCTACTATTTACTATTTTAACTAGCCTCGGTGGAAGTGGGAAAAGGAGGCCGAGTGAAACAAAAAGAATTCACTGGTGCAAAACTGTTGAGCATGCTAACCGGGTGCAGACCACGCTTAACAACAATAGGAAAATGATGAAAAATCAGAAATGCATCTGATTTCTCATGCACAACTCCAATAACACCTACACATATCAACTACAAAATATACAAAATTTATAATCATTGTGGTACCTCCAAACAAGTGCTTATATTACGTCGTTAGATCGACACTTTTTATTGTACTCAGCTAGTAACTTCGTCTAGTCACCTGATGCTTTTCTTCAACGAGCAACTAGAAAACAAGTATCCTAACCAAACACTTAAAACAACTTTTTTAAAAACAAGAAAATTTACAACAACACTTGAACACATGATGGAAAACACATATATACACACACACTTGAACATGACAAAAACAAATACATAAATAAGTGTGGAAAACAAACACAAATATACTACTATGTTAACATATACACAAATATAGACAAGTAAATAATATACAAGTGAAAATATACAATATATATGATATATATACAAAGCTCAAAACCATAGAAACTATTACGATTCAATTCAATATCAAAACACTAATTCTCGACAACGACTCCATTTTGTTCGAACTGCAGTATAGTTGCAAGGAATAAAAGATTTGGAAGTATTTTTCCGAGAAATTTATCGTCTCTATATGGATAAGTGCAAGGGAAAGAATGTCGTTGAACCCTTTCTGCATTTTTGAGCTTGGGTTAAATGGATTTGAAGTATGAAACATAAAACTATTAACAAAAAAATAAATTCATTCTTTAGAGAGGAGAAACTTATAAGGCATGAATTTAAACTACTCGTCACAAACTTTAATCTATCGATCAATTGTACTCAACCTACAATACTCATCAAAATCATCACGTATCTCTCACATTAGTGTCCATTTTTGAAACACCTACGAGATGCACCACAACAAAGGTTATGTCTAATGCAAAGTTGTGATAACAACCGTATTCCCGCGTCAGTGATGTCTTGCGCGAAACAACAACACATAAGCATTAAGCTTCTATACTCGAGTGATTATTAGCTCTAAATCTATCTCTAGAATCTAGAAACTAATAGATTTCCTTCCCTAATCAAGATTTGTGAGGTCTATCTTTACAATAACACAAATCCGAACATAAATGCAAAAAGATCTAGGAAAGCATAAAGATTAAATTCTAAAGAAAGTTTTATACAACGCCATGAGCGATAAATATACATATGTTCAGAGTAAGAGTGCAAAAAAACCTAACAAATAGAGAAATACATAGATAAAAAAATGAAGTAAAACCAAACATCTGATGGATTGTCAGCGTCGATTGATGAGAACTCCGCCTCTGAATCATCCACATGTAAGCTCCATTGTTGTTTTCTAGCTCTCTCTACCAAGGAATGCTCAATGCTGAATTGGAAACAAATATCACCCAAAACATACCCTAAAACTATGAAAGAATATTTTTATACAAAACTGAAAAACAACTGACCCCGCTAAGCGAGCTTCACCTAAAAATACACATTAAACCGCCTAAATCTCGCTAAACGGGGTGAGTTGGCTAAGCGGGCTCCGAAAAACAGCCCCTGCCCCTGGAAAACTTCTGATAACGCGCTACAAGATGCGCTAAGCGGGCTTCCTGATTATTTTATTCCAAAAACACATATTTGAAGTCGTGTCTTTGACACTTTATTGCTCAATGCTCCAAACATTCAACAAATACCTATAAAAGACATACAAACTATCAAGCGATACAATATTTACACAAAAATGCAATTATATACAATATAGACAAATATACGTAATATATAAAAATTAACACACAAGTTGAGGAAAAAGAGTAGGTAAGTGCCACAAAACTATATACAAAAGTAACTACAACTTGGAACTTATCAGTTATCAAGGTTTAACTATCATCTTTTCAAAATTAGAATGTTTGGTCATAAATGAGGAAGATGTTGTTCCGATGAAGGGGATTAGGTCCAAATACAATTGTTATTTGTGGATACCTCAAGGAACTACCTATTCTTCCACATGTTTAATAACCAAGAAGGATAAGGTGAAGCCATGGTACAAGAAGCTTGGACACCTACATCTCAAAGGTATGAAGAAAATCATATATGAATAAACTATTAAAGGTTTGTCAAAACTCAAGGTTGAAGTAGGTAAAGTCTGTGGTGAGTGTCAAATTAGAATCTCTAAATGATGTGGTTGATGAATTTATCATTCAACAATTGAATCGTGTCAAAATAATGTCAGAACATCATCTCTGCAGACTGATGACCCTGAACATGAGGGATACATTGAGTCCAACATTGAGTCTACAAGATATTGTAATGAAGACTGGGTAAGTGATGTTGATCATAGATAGAATGTTTCTGGAGGATTGTTCTTCTTGGGAATAATATCATCTCTTGGTTTAGGAAAAAGTTAAATTATGGTTAATTATCTACTGTTGAGGTTGGGTATATTACAACAAAAAGTAGTTTTTCTCAACAATTTTGGATGAAGCATATGTTAAGAGAGTATGATGTCAAGCAAGATGTCATGACATTATATTATGACAATCTGAGTGCTATCAACATATTCAAGAATCCCATCCAACTTGGCAGATCATATCATATTGACAGTCATCATTTGATTAGGAATCTTGTTGAAGACAAAATTGTGTCTCTTGGACATATGACCACTGAGAAGCAATTGGAAGATATATAAACTAAAACTTTGGATGTTAGTAAGGCTAAGAACATAGGCGTGAACTGGGAGTTTATATTGTTAATGGGTTACAACAATTATAGGTATGAAGATGTGTAAATGATATTGTCTCTTCCCTCCATCTAGTAGTGCATGAAACTCCAGGGCAATCATTACAAACGTTCATTATTTTCTTTTCTACACTCCATATTCAAATTTCTCCTAGGAGTGTTGAATCTTGTGTTACTGTTAAGAAACCTGACCCTGTGATAATATTTTATCTTGGTCCTTCTCAAACTCCCAATGTCGAACCTAATGTTGGCACTTATGCTAAAGATTATGTTATTTCAAATGTAGTGGGTAATATTAGAATAATTGGAAAATTCATCTCTGAGAATATGAATGATGTTAATGGCTTTGTTGATGTATCCCTTTCTAAAATTCTTGTTCTTAAACCTGATACTTATGTTGTGCCGGATGTTATAACATTCTTGGCCCAAACTGATAATCCTGACATCAAGGTTCCTAAAAATTCTAAAGTGGAATCAGTTATTAGTGAGAAAGAAGGTATCATGAATGATAGTATGCTTATTGAAAGAGAAAAAGTTGTGTCTAAGAAAGAGAAATTTCTGATTTGGAGAAGCTTCAATCTACTGACATTGTCAATGTAGAAGCTAAATTATGATAATGAGCATATATGGGAGAATTGGGCTCTTGGAATTGAGCCAATGGTGTCGAAAAGCAAGCCCTCTAAGGATGTTGTTGAGTCTGCTAAAGATTGGATCAAGGTTGTTACTTCTGCTAAGAAAAGGAAAGAAGCATCTTCAAGTGACTCTGAGTATGATGTCGAACATAATGTCAAAACATTATTCATGTGAAGAAAGTTATTGGGAAAAAGGATATATGCTAATGTGCCTAAAGTTCCAATTAACAACATCTTTGTAGGGTATGGTGAAAAATGGAAGTATATATGTACCAAAGAAGGTTGATTTTGGAAAGAGAGGTTGGTAAAGATGTTGTTGTCTCTGTCATACCCAAAATTTTCCCAATTAATATTAATGGTTAATTATAGCTAATCATCTTTTTTTTGGTGTTATTATCTTTTTTTTACTAACTAAAATTTACATTAGTTTTTAATTTTAAGGGGGGTGTATGTTTATTATTTTACTATAAAAGGGGTGTGGGTTTCACAAAAATCTGAATTGAATTGGAGGGCCCATTAAGCTTTTTTTGGAGGCCCGTTAGGTCTATTGAGGTTGATTGGAGTCAACTTCTAAATTTATTATTCTTTATTTTTATTCATATATTCTCATTACTCAGAAAAAAGTTGATCGAAGTCATCATTTAAACTTTCTCATAAATTATTGTGTTATTTTTGTTATTGTTAATATATATATATATATATATATATATATATATATATATATATATATATATATATATATTACAAATAATTGTATTATTATAAATTTTGTTATGAAAGTTGACTGGGGCCAACCATTGATAAGGGTGTTTTACTATTTTTATTATTAATATTAATATTTTTATTTTAAGTTGTGTTGACCGAAGGTCAACTAAGGGGTCTTGGAACCCTAATTCAGCGGCGCTACTATTCTTATTCTTTACTAAGCAAACCCTAGAGCCCAGATCCAAAAATTTATGTTGAATCAAATAGAATAAAAATCAAACATTGCAAAATGCTTTAGTGATTGATTGAATTCATGCAATAAACAAGTCCAAGTACATCAAAAAATCACAAAACCCTAATATATTTTACAATCAAATCTCAATCAGTTACTAATTGAATCAAATTCCTAAATCAATCTTCAATCTAAAATTATAACTGCATATCAACAATAAAATTTCCTAATATAATTCTATTTCTAACCTATATAAATCCCTAATTTATAATGGAAAAAGGAAGAAAAAAATAAGAAGGAAAAAAAGGAGTAGTAGACGAGTTATGGAGTCCTGTTGCTTGCATCTTCGGCCGCGAATCTAACTCTTGACGCCAATGTTTGTTCGTTGGGTTTCAAAACTGAAACTCTAGATCATTCAAACCCTTGAATATGTCGTCCTCTTAGCCTTTTATACCTGCGATTAAGAAAGGAAGAATAAGATCAGTGATGAGATCGAAGGAATAGGAAAAGAAAAGCAAACATCAAAGAATCACTGCGTAGAGGTAACCCGATAGCACTCAGCTTAGGTTTTTTTTGTTGTGATTTTTGCTGTGATTCGAGGGTTATATTTAGGGTATATGGTGTTTAAGGTCACTTCCTATTATAAGTTGTTCTGGGTTTTGGGATGAAGGGTTGGATGTTGTTGGGTTTTCGACGGAGAAAGGTAGAAGAAAGATGAGGAGTTTGGAGGAAGAGAGAGCGAATGGTATGTGAAGAGAGAGCAAATCTCGTTGGAATGAAAACACATGAGGAAAAAATGTGATATAATCTCCCTCCATTTTGTTAGATTTGCAACACGTGGCCACGTACATGCCACATGATTAGGTTGTTGAACAACAATCCGATGCGACACATCTTACGTGCACCTAGTCAACTTTTGATCTCATCCGTCCATTCCATATACTGTTGATCAACGCCCCTGAATTAACCTCAGGGGGTCACATGGTCACCATCAGATGATGGTTTCCTCGCTAGTCCATCGTAAACCCATACAATACACACACTAGATTCCAACAGATCTCCCTACCTTCGCTTGGGCCTAAGGCCCTTCATAAACGCACCCCCCAGTTTTTCCTTTACTTGTTGTAACTATAATTTGCACCCCGTACGCCATATTGGGTATGGATTAAATCTGGGCTAAAGCCCTTCATATTTACACCACCTATTTTTGTTATTTACAGCCCATGCGTTAGTTAATTATTTTCTTTAATGATTTTTTGTTTTTGTTTCTATATTTTGTTTATATAATATCTAATATCATTTTTTTGCATATTAAATTAAAATATTATTTTTTATTATAAAATTATTAATAAAAAATTATTGGATTAATATTAAAAATATTTAATATGTTTTTAATAAGAAGAAAATAATTGTTTATTAATTATTTTCTAAAAAAAATACTAAATTTATTTTATTTCAATTTATCAAACTTTTTTCATTGAAATTTATTTTCTCATCTTGCATTCTAAGACATCTAACCCATCAAATACTAACTTTTTTTTACTAGTTTAATTTCAAATTTTACGACTATGCTATTTTTAAACTCATACATGGTTCAAGGTTTATTTCAAACATTTCCACGGTCCATAAAAAAAACTAACTAAACACTTTCAAAATATGAAATTGGACTCTGATTCTTCATAATGAGATACGTAGGCATACGACTTAAAAACCAAGGCCCGCCCAACTTTTAAAATACTAAATCTTTTCCTCAACTTATAGAAACCCTAGTTATGAAATTCCCTATCTAACCTTGACCTAATAATGTAGCCCTTTGAGAACAAGGGAGCTGAAGGGTGCCTAACTCCTTTCTTTCGTCTAATCGATCCACGAACGTAGAACCTCTGATAAATTAGGGTTTCCTATTAGAATCCCATCCCTTAGGATAAAAATAATAGTGGCGACTCGCAATATTTTTGGCCGGTTACGACAGCTGGCGACTCTGCTGGGGAGGGTTTTCTTTTAGGTCTAGGGTTTGCTAGAGTTTTCTTTCTATTTTGGGTATTATTGTTTCTATATTTATTTATATTTCGTTTATTTATATTTTTATTTATTTATTTATTTTTATCATATTATTTTGATTATGGTGGGATTTTTAATTTTTAAAAAAGTATTAAACCTTAGAAAGAAGGACTGCCAATTGGCCAAGGGGATTTAACATCCCTATGAGTTTTTGCGACAACTTCGCCTAGAGTCAGTGAAATTCCTAAAAAGAAATATCTCTCAAGGGGCTAGAATATTTGGGGGGTAGGAATTTGGAATGAAACATATGACTCTTTGTATTAACCTAAAACAAAATCTCATGGTGAGATCTTGTGCGACGTAAGAGACGAAAGTTTCGGTCTACAACGAGGCTCCGCTTAAGGGAGACCCTTGTGCCTTTTCCCTTTAGTGTAATCCATGATACCCTTAAGGAAACCACCTTATGGAGAGGGTAGAATATCCGTAGGCCGAAACTAGGAACCTACCAACTAAGGATACCTCTCATAAATCCCACCACCATGTAACACTCTCATGCATAAATGCATTTACATCTCAAGTATTTATTATTTTGCATCTTTTTTGTTGTCTTATTCACAGGATTTCTAAGAAAAAAATATAATCAAAGGTTTTTCGTGAAGTATCTTAAAAATGGATACCAATAGGAAACAAATGGTTTGTATTAGTGCCGTCAAGTCAGATATGACGAAGATAAAAATTATCAAGGTGAATCTATCTAACAAAGCTATGAAGATGTTTGTTTGCTACTATGAATGTGTCCTTGAGTTGACTAAAGTAAATGTACAAGTGGATGCTATCACTTCCTTGGTTCAATTCTACGATCCTCCACTAAGGTGTCTCACCTTTCAAAATTTTCAACTAGCACCAACTTTGGAGAAATTAGATAGGACTTTGAATTTTTCTCAAAGAAAAATTTATGTGGGGATTTGACAGATTGTTGATGTAAGAGATTTAGAAAGAGGATTAGGGATACCCTATGTTGATTTGTCACCTATTTACAAAAAAGAGGGTGAAGTTCGAGGGATTAAAAAACACTATTTGGAAGCTCAAGCTCTTATTTTTGCCAACAAAAAAGAAGGGGAGTGTTGTGTTGATTGTTTGGGACTGCTTGTCTTTGGTGTGATTCTATTTTCGTGAACTTTGGAATATATAGACCCTGCATCTATTAGTGTGTTTTGGGCTGTGAAAATGCTAAATGTGGATCTAACTCCTGCTTTACTTTCCGAAGTTTATTATGCTCTTCATACTCGCTACGAAAAAGGGAAGGGTGTGCTGAATTATTGCATCCATCTTCTATATTCTTGACTCATGTCTCAACTTTATAAAGAAGAGTACATGGTGCCAAATCTAACAAGAGACAAATGACCCCAAAAATTAAGGGATCTCACGGCCGATTCTATTTTATATTATGCAAGAAAGCTGAACATTAGAGATATTGTCTACAGTTGTGGAGATTTTCTGAATGTTCCTTTAATTGGGTCACGTGGTTGCATTAACTATAATCCCGCTTTGGCTTTAAGCCTACTTGGGTATCCATTAGAGGATAAACCCTCTGACGAGCAACTTCAATAATTGATCTTTCACAACATGGGTATAGATGACCCTGGTCTGCATAGAAAAATCATTCGTGCTTGGAGTAGGGTCAACAAAAGAAAGGCCGAAAGGAAAAATGCTATAGCAAGGGAACCCTATGCTCATTGGGTTTTATAAAGATTTCAAATTATTAAGATACCGTTTGATGTTGATCCTAAGTACAATTATGACATGCCATATCCTCTTCCTATGTCTGTAGAAGAGATATACAACTTGAAGAAAGCCTTGTATCAAGCTCAAAAGGAGAAGAAGCGACTGGAGCTTAGCCTTCATAACCTTAATAGGGAGAAAAGAAAGTTGCAACACGAGCTTGAGTCAAAAGATTAACAGATGCAGAAAGGTCGTGCAACACGAGGGATTATTGAGTGCTACTTTTAACTTGGATTCCCATAATCAACATTTGGATAATGCTGCGAGGGAAATTGTAAAACTAAATAGGTGGTATGAAAAAGTTTTACAAGGAAAAAAGGAAATGGAAGAAAATATGAGAGCCCGCATCTAAGGGTTAGCACAAGGAGCTCTAGATTTGGAGGACCAAATCCAGTTCCTTACCACCAGTCTCCATGAAAGCCAACAATCAGAGGTGAGGGAACGCCCTGGAAAGATAGAAGTAGAGAATCTTCTCTCCCAAAATATAGAAGAATATGAGCAATTCTATGACGAGTTAGAAGACCTCCGAAAGAATTTTCTCATACAAAGAAGAATCTATACGGAGATGGGGGCTGAAAAATTATATTGGGATGGACAATATACGAAGATCGCCAAAGTCGGGCGAAGATAATTAGAAGATAGTTATGAACCTCTATAAAGAATACCGGATCTAAAAAGACAAGCACGCAAAGCTTTCCTTCCTAGCCAACAATCTCATTGAAGACATTCCAAGGAGCCTAAAAGATGCAGAAGAAACAATGGTTCCTCTCTCGAAAAATGTTCAAGATTTCCTCAAGATTTGTAGGAAAATGGTTGATGGATTTAGGGCAGAGATCCACAAACGTAGTTAGGAGATTTTTTTTATTTGATTTAGTATTGAATATCTGGATTTGATTTCCCATTTTCAGTATTTCTCCTTCGGTTTTTATTTCAGTATTTGGATTGTATCTCCCATTTCAAGGATATTGGTTATTATTCTATAAAGTATTTTTGTTTCATTATTTTGCTTGTGTATTTATCTTAAGGTACTCACCAATAAAAAAGCAAAACCTGAAAAAAAAGTACAAAAAAAAGGAATAAGGAAATTTGACGTGAATAAGACAAAAGTTTAAAAAAAAATTTGGCATGCTCATACGCATCCATGCATTCATTAGCATCGCATTTAGCAAAATTTCATACATAAAGCTCACATTTTTCAAAAATCATTCTCTAGTTAAATCATTGTTAAAAAAGCACCCCCTTTTTGACAACTATATCAATGAAAGGATACAATTGACTCAATGAAATGAGACATGAGCCAAGTTCTTCTAGCCTTGAAGAACATCATTGAGAGACAAGATCAGATCTTAAGGGTAGCCTTTGAAGAAGTAGCCCATACTATTGGTGCATCGAGCGGTCACCAACCAAGATGGTTACCAGAGTCAGGACCTCTAAAGTTAACTGTGGCTCAGCAAGAGGTCCAACAAGTTGATACTGAAGGATTTGTCCCACCTCCACCGAAGGTAGGGGAATCTCATACCTTACAGATTCCAGTCAACAATACACACAATATGGATAATTACATAGACCTACAGTATGGAGAACATGACTTAGAAGACATCAACCAAATACCTCAAAGAACTACCCCTACTAATGTTGTTGAAAATCCCATGGTGATAAATCACTTTAAAGCTCTTAAAGAAAGGTTGAAGGTTGTGGAATTTTATGATGCTTTCGAAGTTGATGCTCTCGAAATGGGTCTAGTTCCGGATGTAGTGATCCCACAAAATTCAAAGTACCTGACTTTGGAAAACATAAGGGACTCACATGCCCAAAGAACCATCTACGCATGTACTGCCAAAATATGCAAGCTTATGCTCAAGATCAGAAGCTAATGATCAATTGTTTCTAAGAAAATTTGAGTGTGGCATCTCTAGATTGGTATATGAATTGGAGCGATTCCATATTCAGACGTGGGCAGATCTTGCCAATGCTTTATTAAGACAATACAAGTACAACTTGGACACGGCTCCTAATTGTATGCAACTCAAGAACTTATCTCAAAAGAAGGATGAGTTATTCAAAGAGTATGCTCAACGATGGAGAGAAATGGAAGCCCGTGTACAACCACCACTCCTGGAGAAAGAATTGGTCGATATGTTCATGGGTACTTTACAAGGGTTGTCCTATGATAAAATGATAGGAAGCGTCTCTTCTGAATTTTCTGATTTGGTGACTACTGGTGAAAGGATTGAGGCTGGTATAAAAAGTGGTAAGATACAAGGGGAATCATCCAGTACTCCTTACAATTCAAAGAAGCATGTTCCTAACTTCTCGAAGAAGAAGGAGGGACAAATTAATGTTTTCACATCACATCCAAAAGCACATCAACCATTGGTAATTCCACGTGAACAACAACAAAACATGTTTGAGAGGCCTCCAAGAAGATTTGATCATCTCCCCATGCCTCACATTCAACTACTACAACACTTACACAAAGTGTCTCTGGTACAACTGAAGCCACTAGCTCCTCCGATTGGGGCACTCCCACCAAAATATGATGCTAACGCAAGGTTTGAATATCATGCTAACTCTTCGGGGCATACAATATAAAAATGCTATGCCTTCAGATATAACGTTCAAGATTTGTTGGATTCTCAAAGCATCACTTTTGACAAGATTTGTTGGATTCTCAAACTCCATGCCTCCGCATGGCGGGCCAAATGTGAACACAAATGAGGTAGTAACTTACTTTGGGAAAGCTAGACAAGTAAAAGCTCCAATAGATTTCCTGAAGGAATATCTGTTTGAGCATGGTTTTCTTTTGGAACATAATAATGCTTTCAAGAAGATGTTGCAGAAATTGGTGGATTAAAGGATAGTCTAGTTCAGGCGATATCCCGAAGGAGAATATGTAGCTGTGATCGATGGAAATACAAAGAATCTATTGGTAATTCCTTTCCAAGGGCCGAGTCTTGCCAAGAAAACTCTTGTAATTCCTTGGGGAGATGCAAGTACGACGAAAGCACCAATGACAATACCGCGCAAGACTCTAAGGATACCAGTGATTCTCAAGACTACGATGGTGATTAAGGGAAAGTCTCCCACTCCTTATGAAAGTGAAAAAGCTGTACCATGGGGTTATGATTCTACTGTCTATGTCAATGGTTTAAAGTAAGAGTATAAGCCATCGACTAGCATGGGGCCTATAGCCACAAATATAGCAGGGGCATGAGGCATGACTTGCAGTGGTCAAATTTATGGTCCCGAACAACAAAAGAAGGATGATGTTGTGGTTAAGGATAAAGGAAAAGTGTGGTAGGGGCAAGTCAAGAACAAGAACCTCCAAGCAATAATTTTACTGACCAGGAGGCGGAAGAATTCTTGAAAATAATCAAGAAAAGTGATTATAGGGTGATGGATCAGCTGCACCAAACCTCGGCCAAAATTTCAATACTCTCTTTGCTTACTAATTTAGAAGCGCATCGAGACTCTCTAATGAAGATTCTAAGTTCCGCTCATGTTGTAAAGGAGATTACAGTAAATTAGTTTGACAATGTCATAACGAATCTAACATATGGATCATATTTAGGTTTCAATGATAGTGAGTTACCTCTACAAGGTAGAACTCACAACAAAGCGCTGCAGATTTCTATATAGATAGGAACAACTAGCCTATCCAGGGTGCTCACTGACATTGGGTCCACCCTCAACGTACTCCAAAAGCCAACCTAATGAAGCTAATGCTAGACAATGTTGTCATAAGACCAAGTTCTATGATAGTTAAAGCTTTCAATGGTTTTCAAAATTCGGTGTTTGGAGAAGTGGATCTTCCTGTCAAGATCGGTCCCCATATGTTTTACATTACCTTTCAAGTGATGGATATGGAGACAACATATACGTTCTTGCTCGAGCGACCTTGGATTCATGCCGCAGGGGCTGCTACCTCAACCTTGCATCAAAAATTAAAGTTCCTCATTGAAGGAAGATTGGTTATAGTCGAAGGAGAGGAGGACATCTTTGTAAGTCACATAGAGTCCTATAGATATATCAGTGTGGATTAAGACTGCATATCAACACCATTTCAAGTCTTAAAGGTTGCTTCAATGGTAACCCTATTGTTGCTGCGTTAGGGAGGCAAGCAAAAAGTAAGTCATTAATTTACCGGGTGATATTTAGGTTATATCGTATCGTGTCCATAAAGATTGGTTATTGAATCTTTGTTCGACAAATCATTCGTTAATGAGTTTGGAGATAAATGGTTTGGTTTGTATAGAAAGGAAAAATAGGTGAACATAAAAGTTATACACACAAGAAGAATTTCATCATTCGAATAGGTTAGAACTCTCAAGTTTGTATTTCATCTACCTTATCACATACTTAAACTTACTACCCAGTTTAACTTAACCTTAACTACTCGTCAATATCATCACGTATCGCTCACACTGAGGTCATTTCTAAGAGTGAGATATCAACTGTGTCGCTCCATGTCGATGATCTCTCGGCACAACACAAAACAACACAGGAGCATTAAGATTTGATACTAAAATGATTAATAAGCCTAAATCTATCTCTAGAATCTAAGCCCAATAGATATTCATCCTAAATCCAGATTCAATCCGTCCATCTTTGCGACGACTCAAACCCAAACATTTAGCAAGCTAACAAGGATAAACATCAATAAGTATTTGTAAAGAAAGTTTCATACAACACCATGAGCAATAAATATACATATAATCAAGGTAAATTTAGATACAAAATCCAATAAATAATGGTTACAAAGTGAGGAAGAGGAGAAGACACCATATTTCCCATAGTGTCAAACACGATTCATCAAGCTCAGGACTCTGGATCATCCATTTGCAAGCTACAAATTTTGTTGTCTAAGCTATAACTATCAAGAATTAAGGTGATGGAATTCGGGAACAAATACCCCAAAAATGAAATGAAAAGGAAATATAAAGAAATGTTGTTCAGCGAGAATCGCCTGCGACATAAAGCACCGCCCGACGATGTCTCTTATTCAGTTGGCCCAGGATAAGCCACATCCTCAGCGGGTCAAAAATATCCTCCATCTCCCAGTGACAGAAAGCTTCACCCGGTGACACCTGTATTCCTCGCCTGGTGATGCAGCAGCAAAGTAAGGCAGAGGAAACCATCAAAAATGGCCTTCAAATTTCGCCCGTCGATGGTATTTTTCACCCGGAGATCCATGACAGTCCATCAACTTCCGTTGCTTTCCTGCATAACTTCCAATTGGCTCCAATACTTAACCTTATTCTTCATTGGTCAAAAATGCATCTTGGAGCTTTATTCCTCATTCTCCAACAATGCTCAAATACCTATAAAACATATACAAAACTAATCAACCGATACAATATATACTCAAAACGCAACTAAACATATTTACAACAAAAAGCGAGGTTATTCAACTGATATTAATAACAAAGAATCGATAAGTGCAACAAAAAGTATATACAAAATAACAACACTTTTTCACTTATCACCTACTAGTGAAGAAAATCAAGAAACCTACTATGACTTCATGGAGAGATTTACAAAAAGTGGTGGAAGATCATGCCTCAAAAGGTTAGGTGTAAACTTGTGGAGATACCTGATGTTGTACCCCAAAATTTTCCCTCTCACTTATCAATAATTTCCTCATAAGGTCTCTTTGACTCAAGACTGCATTAGGGTTTGACCAGCTCAAGACACCTCCTCATGCACTGATGACCAAAATTAGGGTTTGAGTTTGCACAAGGATTTTTGGACTATCAATGCTTCATTTGACTTTCAAGGATCATTAGGTACCCCCAAGATTACTCATGCCAAGTTTCAAGCCTTGAATCACATTTTTGACCAGTCAATTGGACAGTTGACTTAAAAATCAGCTATAAATTGGGGAAAAAGTCAACCATGGCCAATTTTCAGTCAAACTTCATAATTTTTAATCCACATCAACATCTTAGACTCATATGTAACATTTGATCAAGTTTGGACCACAATTCCCCAAGAAATTTGATCAAATCATCAAAAGGGCAAAATGGTCAAAATTAGGGTTTTGACTGAGAAAGTGCCATTTCTGATTTTTGACCTAGAAAATGATCAATAGGTTTGAAGAATGATTTCAATAGTTCAATTGCATCATCTTGACCTAATTACATGATTCAAAACATTACAAATTCATTGGATTGACAGATGAATTTTTCAGTCAACTGATCAAAAGTCAACTGTATACTGAAAAGTCAAACATTGACTTATTGGTCAAATTCAAGTGACAAGGATCACAATTCATCAAAACATGTCAAAATGTGAAGCTTGTTCATCAATAAACCAAATATTTAAGATTTGGATTTGAAAAGTTGAAAAATTCTAACTTAGAAAATTTTCTAAGTATAGAAAATTTCTAATTTTTTCTCAACTTTAAGCCAAATTATAACCATGATACAAGATGATTCAAAGGAAGTTTCCGACATGAAAGTTGTAGATCTCTATGAAATCTACAACTTTTCTTAACACAACTTCTCCTAAATATACTTGGATCTCAAGATATAATTTTGTGAATACATGCTCATGAACTAAAATAGCTTAGTGAAATTTTGCCGTAGTTAGGCAGGTTTTTGACCTAACTTCATGCCAATTTTTCACATAGTTACAAGGGGAATCTTTGAAAGCATTTCAAATATGGGTTGTAAAGCACATTACAAGATTTCCAAAATGTCAAAGAACTCCTTGAGATCATTCTTGAGTAGGGAGAGTCGAAGAGATGAAGTTGGCAATTCCTCACTTTGATTTCAAGCCATTTCATGAAGAACAAAAATTCAAATCCTCAAGCATGCTGAAAAAATCTTGCTTTGCAGGCTCCTAACTTGTTTCTCACTCCATAATTAAATGATTTCACATATGTTAGAATCTTTAGGATAAGCATTAAATGCATTGTACAAAGATAATTCCATTTTTTGCACAAAGGTGCCACTTCCATTTTGATAAAGCACAACTTTTGCAATTTTCCACTCCTTGAGCTTTGCACTTGTTCTTTCTGCACATACAAAACCTATAGACTAAAAGAAATGTGTCTAAAATCTCTACCAACTCAGATCAGACTTATACAAACACATAGAGACTTGTCTCCTCACTTTTCTTCAAAAGCAAGCAATAGAGCCAAAAGGCTAGAACTGAGAAATCTTGAGGAAGCTTGATGTTAAACCTTTTCTATACTTATAAACAAATACATTACAACCTAGAACACAATTACAAAAGCTCAAAAACTCTCCCAAACACTCTATCACTAAAAATCTGCCATAACTTGCAGTTTTGCACATTCCACAGCAATCTCAAAAACCACTCGTGCGCTTTAAGTTTTAACCATCTAAACACTTAACATACATCATATATAAGTGTTCCAGACCCCTATCGCCTTACTGTAACTCCTCCTTCTCCATCTTCCATTTTTACATTTCAAGCTTGGAAGTTGGCTTGAGTAGGGAGATTCAAGAACTTTCAAGGCAAGGTAAGGATTGAAACACACTCAGGGAGGTCCAGGCAAGCTAAACAGATCTTCAGGCCTTCTTAAAACTTTCCCAAACTCCATTCACGATCTCAACTGAAAGATGTAAAAACTCAAACTTCTATCTCTTCATACAAGCATCCTTTGGTCCTGATTTGTGAAAGAAAAATGTAGATATCCTTGAATTAAAGCTAACCATATTCGTATATTTCTTTTATATTAACTGTGCATAGAGAATTTTTGATTTGAAATTTACGTAAAAATTAGGTTTAAAATTAGGGCAAGTAAAATTAGCTTTGATCTTTTATTGTTAGTTAACATGAATTATATGGTTGAAATCGTGGGAAGAAATACTATCACTTTCATGTTTGAAGTTTCCATTTTCATGGAGAAATGAGAGAGTTACAGGTGGTCCGGCCATGGCCCAAGGTTGAAGATAAAGTTGACTTCAGGGGGCGTTTTATAATATATATTTATGCCTTTGCTTATATGAACGGATGTACAGCCACCCCAGTGGTAAGGCAGCGCGCAAAAATGCCATAGGTCGTGGGTTCGAGCCTTGGCGCTGCCTTTTGCAAATTTTCATATTTTTCCACTTCTTTTTTGCTAGCTTGCAATGTGGGCCTCTGACTGTTGGGCTTTGTGTTTTTTTAACTTCCTATCCCTGTTTGCTTGCAGCACCCCTGGCCCATATATTTTTATTATTCATTTTATTTTCATTTCTATTTTATTAAATATATTTTCCTTAATATTAAAAATCATAAAAAATATAAAAATGCTAGATTTATATTTTGGTTCATTTTATTTTATTTTTCTCATAGAAAATATTTTATTTTTAGTTACATATCATATATTTTTTATAATAAACTTGTAAATTAAATTTAATATTTATTTTTTCTTCACACTCATTAAGCATAATATTTTTAATACAAAAAAACCAAAAAAACCTCATAAATACCATATATTATTTGTCAAGACAAAAAATGAAAAAAATGCTTACTTTTTCAAAGAAATTTATTCCCTTTTAATCATATAGAATTAGGGTTTATAAGAAATCTTTTCTAAAAAAATAATTTCTTTTCCTAATTAATTTGAGATAATCTTGATTCATTTATTAGGTTTAGGTTAAAACTTTTTCCACATAAAAGAACAAAACAAAGCCTTCTTTTGCATTTACATATCTTTGCATATTTAAATTATCTTGTACATTATTTATTCCAATACTTGTATAAATTCAATTTGGTTGTAATAAATTAATTAGATTTATATTATTGCAATCCCCATTCATCAATTGTATACCCCCTCCCACAAAATGTTATAATAGCTTAGTAATCTTTAATTTCGCAATTTATCACTTTACATAACATGTTAGTAATTAGGGGTTGTATGACAAGATATAATCAATCAAATAGAAAATCCTAATCCAAGACAAAATCAAGCATGAAAATGACACACTTGCACACAATACACCCTTAGGGTTATCCCACTTGGTTGCCTTATACAAAATGGCCATATTACGCATGTAAAGTGTCTTAGCAAAAACAAACAAATACAAGATCATGGACCCTCAATGACGCTATTCAAAGTTGCCTTACAAAAAATGATCTTAGCCCCTAAAAAATGCTAAGATAATTTGCAACCTTGCTAATCATGGCTATACGATGACCCGCGCCCGTCCCGTTTATCTCCAAATATAGGGTTGCTTACCAAATCAATGGTAAGACAACAATGTCAAAGGAAAAGAAAATGAACAAGAAAGACATTTGAATAGGTAGATTACTCCTAGTTACTTGCTCCATTTGAAAACAAATATCCTTGCTATTTTCAAAACAAACACACACTTTCAAATATCTTACAAACATTGAAAACATTTTCAAAAAGATAAACATCTTTATATACATTCTTACGAACAAGAATCATTACAAAGATTGCCTAAAAAATGGCCTCTTTTATAAAATACTTTCAAAACCATACAAAGCACAATTTCAAACAAAAGCAAGTGATCTAGCAAGTAACTAAGAGCCCATGGAAAACAATGGATGAAAAGGGGTGCTAATACGTTCCCTTTTCATAATATACCCCCCGAACTCAAGAAACAATCTCAAAGGTCTTTCCTGTGCTTTTTCACCTTTCCTTTTGGATAAAAGAAAAGTCGATGGCAACTCTTGCTAACCGCAACATTTGCGATAAAACGTAAAACAATCAAGTCAGTTCTTCTACCGTATCACAGAATTGGCGACTCTGCTGGGGACAAATTCTAAAAGTGGGGTTACCTTAGGGTTTAGATCACATTTATTTGCTTACATTGCTTGATTTGTATGCTTTACATTATGGTTCTATGTTTGAGTTTGAATCCTCTACCCAGATTTGGGATACATTATAGGTAAGTAGCAATACGTTATGGAAGTTGTGCGGGGTATACCGACATGGTCTAAGCAATAGCTATGTTAGTGCGACATATTTGTAGGTACCGGTAACCTTTGAGTTAATCAAAGAGAATACGGGGCTGATGAGTGATGTCATAAAGCACTAATGAACTTCTAGAACCTTTACTTGACCAACTTAGCCTTTTAGGATGTAGTGAGATGACCGGCTTTGGTGCAGTGCAAAGTTGGTAGATACTCGTTACTAAACTCATTGAGGTTTGGTTTCTTGGAATATTTTGGTCGCCATTAAAGAGGATTGAGCTGAAACAATGACCAAGGAAACAATCCAATGATATTGAGCTCCTTAGAACCCGATTATTATTACTAGGACAGGTTTAAGCCAACTAAACATCAAGAGGGTACTTACCTATAAAACTCCATGCAAGCCTAAACCTAGGACTTGTTTGGTTTGTTTGTATATGCATACTTGTACATAACATCATGGACATCATGAACATCATATACATCCACTAACCATTTCAAGGATTTTAGGATTCATCTTTGTTCTTGTTTTGTAGGATATGGATTCACTTTGTAGGAAAACTATTCAAGTCAATATTGTAAGGATCCCTTCATAACTCAAGGAGCTAGCTTCAGGGATTCCTGAAAACTCTCCATTCACCGAGAGACATGGTCGCCTACTCAACTTGGTCACCTCCAACACAGATGAGGACATGATGAAGGTGCTCTTTCAGTTCTTTGATCCTTTACACAATTTCTTCACATTTCCCGACTATCAACTTGTGCCTACTTTGGAATAATTCTCCCAACTCTTGAGAATTCCCATTCTCAATCAACTACCTTTCAACGGTACGGAAAGAGATCCAAAGCCAGAAGAGATTGCTCAAGCTCTACACTTGCACTCATCTGATGTCACAACTCATTGGGAAACTAGGATTGGTGTCAAAGGCTTCTTAGCAAAGTTCTTGTTTGAGAAAGCCGAAAGTTGTTGGAATTCCTTAGACTTGCAAGCCTTTGAGGAAATTGTGGCCCTTCTCATCTATGGGATGGTTTTGTTTCCAAATCCTGACCGACTCATAGATGTCAACACTGTCAAAATCTTCATATCATACAACCCGGTGCCTACATTTCTAGGGGATATCCTACACTCTTTTCACACTCGCGCAATGAGGAAAAGAGGTGTCCTTATGTGTTGCACTCCTCTCTTGGAAGATGCTTTATTTCTCATCTTCCCCAATCAGTCTTAAAGAATGAGCAAGGTTCAAGGTGGTCACAGAGGTTGATGACGCTCAAACATTCAGACATTCATTGGTGCTCCCGTTCCAAAGAGAATATTATCATTGTCGACCATTATGGAGAATTTCCTAATGTCCATTTACTTGGCATTAGGGGAGGAATCACCTAAAACTCATGCTTGGCCTTAAGGCAGTTTGGTTATGCCCGAAGGGATGGCCCGCACGAGATGTTGATTCAAGGTTTAGTATTCGACTACGACAACAAAGATCAAGGTCTTCGCCAGAGATTTATTCGAGCTTGGAGGATGCTAAACAAGGTGGATAGCAAGACTTTGGGGAACAAGAATTCCATCCCTCTTGAGCCTTACCTTAAATGCGTACGAAATCGCGCTCAGAGTCTTATGATGTCTTACCCCTCCATTCTCCCGGTAATCATTGAGCCTGTCAAGGAGGGAGATGTTCCATACACTATCCTACATCCTGAAATGGCCACATCTCTTGAAGACCTCCAAAGGGATTGGATACAACTCAAAGGAGAGCGAGATACTTTCGAAGCCCAATTCTACGCAAGTGAGAAGAAGGTTTTGGAGCTCACTAGGCTACTTCATGAGGAGCAGACTCTGAATGCCTACATTGCACCAAAGAGGATGCGCACTTCTTTTCTATCTTAGAGTTTTGTATTATTTTGCCCAAGGGGCATTGATGTACTCAAAGTTTATCTTATTAATATAACGCGTGTTTCTTTTTTGTCTCAAACAAATCTGAATCTTTGAAATCCTTGAAAATATTGCATATGCATATATCATTCATCATAACATAAATATGTCTTTTGCAACAAGTCTCCTCATCTCTCTACTGTTTATTTCAGTAAGATGGATCTCGAGCAAACAGTGAAAGATCTTCAAGCCCAGAATACGCAGTTTCAACAGTTTCTCATGACCCTAGCCAAGGGGCAAGAAGAATTGAAGAATCTGCTGGTTGAAGAGAGAAAAAATAAAACAAAGAAGGTGACTAGAGTCTTAAACATGGGAAGAAGATTTCAGGGGCAGACAAGAAAGACTTTGAATTTTGCAACCGCATCTGGTGAAGGAGAAGGGAAAGGCAAGGAAACAACTGTCCCGTCAGAATCGGAAGAAGAGGAGGAAGAAGAGGAAGATTACTCTGAGGAATAATACCCTCCAGCTAAGACAAGTACAGACATCTCGAAGAGCGTTTGAGCACGATGGAAATACAAAAGGTGTCGGGCTTAGACTTTAAGGAATTGGGACTAGTGTCGGGGATTGTGATTCCTCCGAAATTCAAAGTGCGTATGTTTGCAAAATATGATGGAGTGTCATGCCCTAAAATGCATCTCCGGTCATATGTGAGAAAAATCCAACCCCATACCACTGAATAAGACTTATGGGTGCCCTTTTTCCAAGACAGTTTGTCTGGAACACAACTCGACTGGTTTTACCAACTAGAAAGAGCCAACATCCATAATTGGGAAGATCTCGCCGCAACTTTCTACAAGCAATATCAATACAATGCTGATTTGGCGCCTACCCATACTCAACTCCAGAGTATGGCCATGGCTTCCAATGAAGGTTTCAAAAATTATGCACAAAAATGGAGAGATTTGGCTGGAAGAGTTCAACACCTTTTATCTGAAAGGGAATTGGTGGACATGTTCTTAGGCACCTTATCTGGTCCCTTCTTCAACCATTTAATCGAAAGTTCATCTGCAGGCTTTACTGAACTAATATTAACCAGAGAAAGGGTGGAAGCTGGGATAAAAAGTGGAAAGATTCAGAAGGATTCATCCTCTTCTACAGCTGTAAGGAAGCCCTTTATCAGAAAGAAAGAGGTAGCTGCTGTATATCCACAAAGAAACCAAGATAGAGCCGAACGCCGACCAATGGTGGGGGATGTTATGATCCCGAAGCCTATATCTGATCAAAAAAGAAATAATCAACCAAGGGTAGAAAGGCCAGTCAGGCAGTTTACCAGAATCAACATGACTCCGTCCCAAGTATTACCTCATCTGCTAAGATCCAAATTGGTAAACTTGAAAGAAGCTCCGAAAAATCCCAACACAACATCTCCTTATTATCACCCCAATACCCGTTGCGTATATCACTCTAAAAGTCCTGGTCACGATACTAATAACTGTTGGGCCTTGAAGAATAAAATACAAGACCTCGTTGAAGCAAATGAAATTGAGTTTGATGCGCCCGAGAAGCCAAATGTCATTTCTGCTCCTATGCCCAGACATGGTCACAATACCAATGCTATTGAAGAAGATTTATTTGTTACCACAGTTGATGAACTCATGACTCCACTTCCAACCATTAAGATAAACTTGCTGAAAGCCGGTGTGTTCCCGAGCTGTAATGAAGTTTGCCATCTCTGCTTGTCCTCACCAACTGATTGCCCTTTGTTGAAGGAAGGCATTCAATGCCTAATAGATAACAAAGAGATTTTATTTGAAAGTACTCCTATTTCACCTATTCCTGTTGAAGATGTTTCAATCATTACCATTTCCTCCAATTCTTCCAGGGTCTCCACCAAAAGACCCGTTAGAATTACATCGGTTCCAAAAGCAGCTCCTCTAATAATCACAATGCTTGGGCCAGTCCCATATAAATCAGACAAGACCGTGTCGGGGAATTACGGAGGGGATATTTACTACCATGGCATCAAACAAGACTTGACATCCACCGAAGAGATAAATTCTGAAGAAGAAGATTGCGACATCAGAAATATTACCGGAACTAGCAAAATTACCTGAAGTGGTAGGATCTTTTCTCCAGAAATTGCTTCCCTAAAAGCAGTTTTTGGACCTGTGATCATCCCTGTGGATGCTCAAAAGGTTGCTCCTACACCCATAATCATATCTGCAAGTGCTCCTATTGACAAAGATATTACAACCCCTATTATCATTCCTACCAACACTCCTGCTGCTGAGACTCGAGGAAAGAGTATTCAAGTGGAGCATATCCAGACGAAGGCTCAATCGCTGACTATCCCTGAGACATCCAAGAAAGAAATGGAGGAGATCCTAAATATTATAAATAGGAGCGACTACGATGTAGTTGAACAGTTGGGGAAAACTCCCTCCAAAATCTCCATGCTTGCATTACTATTGTGTTCCGAGGCACATGCGAAAGCGGTGGTGAAGTTCCTAAAAACAGCCCATGTGCCTCAAGAGACGTCTGCTGATTAATTCCAAGACTGCACGGCCAGCTTGACAGCGGATAACAACTTAGGCTTCTCGGATGCTGATCAGACAACAAGGGGAAGAAAGCACAATGAAGCCTTGCATGTCTCTATGGAATGTAGGGGCACCACTTTGGCACATGTTTTGATGGATACTGGCTCATCTCTGAATGTATTACCCAAAAAAGCTCTTGACAGACTTGACTGTGAGGGGATGACTTTGAAGCCAAGCAACATAGTGGTAAGGGCTTTTGACGGCTCGAAGAGCATGGTACACGGGGAGGTAGACATTCCCATAAAGTTTGGAACCAAAACTTTCAATTCAACTTTTTATGTGATGGACATCCGCCCTTCATATTCCTGCTTGCTAGGCCGACCATGGATCCATAAGGCTGGCGCTGTTACCTCTATATTACACCAGATGCTGAAGTACCCGATTCAAGGGAAGATTATAACCGTCCATGGAGAGGAATAATACATGATCAACCATCTCAATTCCTTCAGATATGTGGAATAGGACGACGAATTCATTGAAAATCCATTTCAACACTTCGAAGAGGTACCGCAAGAGGTGGCAGTGACCAAGGCTGTTCCCAAGATTACAAGGCCCCCCCTCCGGATGTCATCGCTGAAGGACGCGAAAGCAGTGGTAGAGGAAGGTGGATGCACTATCTGGGGGAAACTCCTAGATATCCCATATAAATCTGACAAGTTTGGCTTAGGTTTCACTTCAAGTTCTCAAAAGGTTGTACGCCGTTCCCGTGCTGGAGGGCCACCCTTGAAGATCAACAACCGTGAGGTCAACGCAGTAGAAGATGGTGAAGATGGTTGTAACCTAGAGGAATGGATCTTTCCGACTGTCAATGGAGGTCTCAACAATTGGGAAGCTAGAGACTTCATCCCAATCACTTTCATCCCTCAATAATTTATCTTTACATTTTGTTGGATCTGTAATATTCAAAATAATTCGCACTCTTAAAACCTTGTGTCTTACCCGAGGCACAATGGTCCATTTGTAAGGGGTTTTATCTCATTTTTCATATGACATCAATGAATCATGGACGTTTTCGCATTCAACCTTTTGTGCTCATTGTTTTTATTTTACATTTTACTTTCTTTCAAAGATAGTTATACCCTTACACACACCCACACTCACAATGCATGTATCCATTCATTCTGGATCCCATGGGTAACGATAATGCTATGGCCTTTTGTGACTCTGAGAATCTGATCTACCAAGCCGAAGACGAAGGTGAGGAAGATTGTGAAGTACCAGGGGAACATGCTAGGCTACTACAACAAGAGGAGAGAACCATTAAGCCTCATGAGGAACCCGTGGATACAATCAACCTAGGTACCGAAGAAGATAAAAAAGAAGTCAAAGTGGGTGCCAATCTGGAACCCAGTATCAAGAAGCGTCTGATTCAGCTGTTGCATGATTATGTCGAAGTCTTTGCCTGGTCATATGAAGACATGCCAAGACTTGATGAAGACATTGTGGTACATCGTCTGCATACAAGAGAAGATTGTCCGCCAGTAAAGCAAAAGGTACGTCAAATGAGGCCTGATATGTCAGAAAAGATTAAAGTAGAGGTCATGAAGCAATTTAATGCTGGATTCTTGGCTGTCACATCTTACCCCCAATGGGTTGCCAATGTTGTTCCCGTGCCCAAAAAAGACGGCAAAGTGAGAATGTGTGTGGACTACAAAGATTTGAATAGGGCGAGCCTTAAGGATGACTTTCCACTCCCTCACATAGATATCCTGGTTGATAATACGACACAACACAAAGTGTTTTCCTTCATGGACAGATTCTCAGGTTATAAGCAAATCAAAATGGCACCCGAGGAAATGGAGAAAACAACATTTGTCACACAGTGGGGCATATTCTGCTACAAGGTGATGCCATTCGGACTGAAGAACGCTGGGGCAACCTATCAACGCGCCATGGTAGCTTTATTTCATGACATGATACATCATGAAATAGAAGTCTATGTGGACGATATGATAGCCAGATCGCAAACAGAAGAAGAGCATCTTGATCACTTACAAAAGCTGTTTGAGAGATTGAAGAAGTACAAACTGAGGTTGAATCCCAACAAGTGCACATTCGGGGTACGATCTGGTAAGCTCCTAGGCTTTATCGTCAGCAACAAGGGTATCGAGGTCGATCATGCCAAAGTTAAATCAATACAAGAAATGCCTACTCCTCGTACTGAGAAGGAAGTCAGAGGATTCTTGGGACGTTTGAACTATATTGCAAGATTCATTTTTCACTTAACAGCTACTTGTGAGCCAATCTTCAAGCTATTGAAGAAAGATCAAGTAGTCAAATTGAATGATGAATGCCAAGTTGCTTTTGACAAAATAAAAGAATACTTACAAGAGCCTCCTATATTGATGCCACCAGTCGAGGGAAGAACGTTGATTATGTATCTGACTGTTTTAGAAAACTCAATGGGGTGTGTATTAGGGCAGCATGACGAGTCTGACCGAAAAGAGCACGCCATTTACTACCTGAGCAAAAAGTTTATCGACTGTGAAACCAGATATTCACTGCTCGAGAAAACTTGCTGCGCTCTGGCATGGGCTGCTCGCCGACTAAGACAGTATCTGCTGACTCATACTACTTTGTTGATATCTAAAATGGATCCGATAAAATACATCTTCGAGAAGCCTGCTCTTTTTGGGAGAATAGCGAGATGGCAGATGATCCTGACAGAATATGACATACAGTATACTACCCAGAAAGCTATAAAGGGCAGTGTACTAGCCGATCACCTTGCTCACCAAGCTATGGAAGACTACCAGTCCATGAAGTTCTATTTTCCGGATGAAGACATCATGGCATTAGACAACTGAAGAATTCAGGCCATATGACGGACCTGAACAAGGATCCCTATGGACCCTGTTCTTTGATGGGGCATCCAATGCACTTGGAAATGGTATCATGTTGTATTCATATCTCAGGAAGGGTGTCATACTCCCTTTACTGCCAGACTTTGCTTCAATTTTACAAACAACATGGAGGAATATGAAGCGTGCATCTTTGCTCTCAGAGCTGCCATAGACTTGGGGATCAAATCTTTAGATGTGTTTGGAGATTCAACTTTGGTCATCAGTCAGATCAAAGGGAATGAGACACTAAACACCCAAACCTTATCTCTTACAAAGAACATGTTTTGACATTGCTACCACACTTTGAGAAGATTACCTTCGAGCATTTCCCGCGAGAAGAAAATGAGCTAGAAGACGCTCTAGCCACAATGTCATCTATGTTTAAACTTAATTGGGGTAACGAGGCTCCCCAGATCACCGTTGAACGAATGGATGAACCAACACACTGGCATGAGATTAATACTGAAGAAGTAGTGGACCAACCTTGGTTTCATGAAGTCAAAAGGTGCCTCGAGGCTCAAGAATTTCCAGAAGGAGCTTCAATCAATGATAAGAAGTTCTTAAGGAAATTCTCTACTAAATTCTTCCTTAGTAATGGCATCCTGTATAAACGCAATCATGACTCTGTGTTACTTTGGTGCGTAGATAAGGTTGAAGCGGAAAGGATCATGGCCGAATTACATGAAGGAACTTTTGGCACCCATTCTAGTGGGCATACGATGGCAAAGAAAATCCTACGGGCATGCTATTACTGGTCTACCATGGAAGCAGATTTCTATCAACACTCTCGAACCTGCCATAAGTGCCAAATTTATGCTGACAAGGTGCACATACCTCCGGTTCCTCTGAATGTCTTGACGGCTCCCTGGCCCTTTGCTATGTGGGGAATTGATATGATTGGGGAAATCAAGCCGACAACCTCCAATGGACACCGGTTCATCCTAGTGGCCATTGATTATTTTACAAAGTGGGTGGAGGCAGCTTCCTTCGCTTCTGTCACCAAGAGCGTCGTTGCCCGCTTCATCAAGCAAAATCTCATTTGTCGTTACGGTATCCCCGAAAGGATCATCACTGAAAATGGTACAAATCTCAACAACACTATGATCACCGCCTTGTGCGAACAATTCAAGATTCAACATCACAATTCTTTTCCCTATCAGCCGAAGATGAATGATGCTGTAGAAGCTGCAAATAAAAACATTAAAAAGATCATACAGAAAATGACAGTCACATACAAAGACTGGCATGAGATGTTACCATTCTCTCTCCACAGATATCGTACCACGGCTCGCACATCAACCAGGGCAACACCCTATTCCTTGGTTTATGGCATGGAGGCTGTCTTTCCTATTGAGGTTCAGATCCCCTCTCTGAGGATTATGAAGGATGCAGGGTTGGACGAAGACGATTGGATCTAGACTCGACTTGATCAACTAAACTTGATTGATGAGAAGAGACTTACTGCTATTTTCCATGGTCAAACATATCAAAAATGGATGATCAAGGCTTTCAAAAAGAAAGTCAGATGCCAAGTGTATCAAGTTGGGGATCTAGTGATCAAACGCATCATCTTGCCACAAGGTGATCCCAGGGGCAAATGGACTCCTACCTATGAAGGACCATTTGTAATCAAAAACATATTCTTCGGTGGGGAGATGATCTTGACCACCATGGATGGCGACGACCTGCCACACCCTGCGAACGCAGACATAGTCAAAAGATACTACACATAAGAGACCCGTTAGGTTGACATACCTAGGAAAAACAAGGTCATCCCGGCAAACTAAAAAGGTTTGGGAAAAAATTAGGGATAAAACAAAAAAAATCTGTACACCCGGCAAGTTAAAAACCCGAAAGGGCGACTTGGGAAAAAAGGGGTTTCCTGGTGGACTGAAAACCCGAAAGGGTGGTCCAGGAAAAAGTTAGGGAATTAAAATGTATGACTATGACCCGTTGGATCCATTTACGGATAACATTTGGCTTCCACTGACAAAATCAGAGGTTCTGATCAATTCAATCATCTTCGGACAAGGCAACAAATAGACAAGATGCTCAGAGATACGATGGCTATAGCAGAATGGGAACCCCATGGGATTATTACACATAACTATCTTCTCTTTGTATCAAAATTTTCATTTTTTACGATGACATTCTCTTACTATAATGTTTGTCTCCTTGTACAAAAAATACTTACTCAAAGTCAATACAAAATATTCCTTTGAAAGTGCAAAAACTATTTGTTTTTTCTTTACACTTGTGTTTTGTTTACAAAAACGTCTAATGATTCATTGTTGAGCATATGCATTTGAACATAATTACTGTTTACAAATAAAACAAAATAGGAAAGACAATTACTGATAGGTTGAAAGGATAGAGAAATGCCTCTAGGCTATTCCATAAGTAACCTCCTGCAGTACGTCGTTTAAATCCCCAGCGGAACAAAATTTCAAATTATTGATCCCCAGTAGAAGTCGTCAATTTCTCAGGATTCCCCAATAGGATTTTACAAACAGTACATGGCATTGCCCTTACAACAGAGTTTATTTCTCTCAACAGAAATTCATCAACACTTCAACATTCAAGACATGAAGACTTATACCCCATATCCTCAATAACAGTCAGGGATTTATTTTCCCTGATCCAACAACAATACAACAAACTAGCTCATATACGCGTACATTGCATCCATATATCATAAACATTGATAATACAAATGCATACAACATAATCCCATTATGCATACATTTCATGTATCATGACTTAACATCTTAAGCTAACATTTTACCCTTTTCAGGATAAGATTAACAGTTATCCTTAACAATGTTCAGAGTTTTCAGATACAGTTCAGATACACTCCAGACGCGGATGCCATCCTGATACTCATTCAGATTCGAACTTTTGATACAGTTCAGATACGCTCCAGACGCGGGTGCCATCCTGATACTCATTCAGATTCAACCTTTTCATACAATTCAGATACGCTCCAAACGCGGGTGCCATCCTGATACTCATTCGGATTCGATCTTTTGATACAGTTCAGATACGCTCCAGATACGGATGCCATCCTGATACTCATTCAGATTCAAACTTTCAGATATAGTATATATACGCTCTAGATACAAATGCCATTCTGATACACATTCAGATACAACTTATAAATACAGTACAAATACGCTCCAAAAGCGGATGCCATTCTGATACTCATTCAGATTCAACTTTCAGATACAATACAGATACACTCCAAACATGGATTCCATTTTGATATTTATTCGGATTCGACTTTCAGATACAGTACTGATACGTTCCAGATACAGACGCCATTTTGATACTCATTCTTCCAGCTTATAAATTACAATTCAACAATCACCTTTGATGGCATCTTAAAGCCCATCTCCTACAACTTTATGTCACCTCTCTAAATGGAATCTGTAAGCCCATTCCTTCTATCGTTACATCATCAAGTGTAAAATTATGGGCACTCTAGTGTCCAAACATCTTCCACCTTCGAGTCACGAATGGCAAAACTAGCCAGTCTAACTCTTCAGGTTTAAGAAGATTGAACAGGGGAAACTGTTGTACCCCAAAATTTTCCCTCTCAGTTATCAAGAATTTCCTCATAAGGTCTCTTTGACTCAAGACTGCATTAGGGTTTGACCAGCTCAAGACACCTCGTCATGCACTGATGACCAAAATTAGGGTTTGAGTTTGCACAAGGATTTTTGGACTATCAATGCTTCATTTGACTTTAAAGGATCATTAGGTACCCCCTAGATTACTCATGCCAAGTTTCAAGCCTTGAATCACATTTTTGATCAGTCAATTGGATAATTGACCTAAAACTCAACTATATTGGGGAAAAAGTCAACCATAGCCAATTTTCAGTCAAACTTCCTAATTTTTGATCCACATCAACATCTTAGACTCATATGTAACATTTGATCAATTTTGGACCACAATTCCCCAAGAAATTTGATCAAATCATCAAAAGGGCAAAATGGTCAAAATTAGGGTTTTGACTGAGAAAGTGTGTGATACAGTGGGAGAGAACTGACTGTTTTTGGAATGCTGGTTCGTGTTTTGCGTTTGTTTTTGCAAAATCTCATGGTAATCAAGAGTCGCCACCGTCTTTTATTTTATCCAACAAGGAAAGGAAAAAAGCACAAAAAAATTCCTTTTTCGAGATGTTTCTCGGGTTCAGGGGGTAGATTATAGAAAGGGAAGGTGTTAGCACCCTTTTTATCCGTGGTTATCCATGGGCTCTTAGGTACTTGCTCAAAGTGTTTTCAAAATTTGCTTTTCTTTGTGTTTGTGGGTTTGAAAGGAGTTTTTGTTTTGAAAGGTGTAAGTGCGAAAAGTTTTTGTTTTGTTTTGAAAGAGCAAGTACTTAAGAACCATCTACCTACTCGAAAAAGGAATCAATCTGTGCTAATGTCCTTTAGACAATGCTATCCCACTATTAATGAGTAGGTAGCATCGTCGTTGGAGTTTAAAGGGTCAATTCGATTAAGGGACATGTGGTCACTAAAGCAACGTTAGGACGCTTTAGCGGTAACCCTAATGTCTTATATCATCTTTCAGAGGCAACAGTTTCGAGGCAACTATGATCTTTGTACAAGAGGATGACCTCTAAAATTTCCTATACTCAATGACCACGTTCGAAGGCAACCAAGTGAGGTGTACCCTAGGAGTGCGCATGTGCGAGTGCGTTATTCGGTTAATTTTATCTTTGTACATGTCATGGGTGAGCTATGTTGATTTTAAGTTCATACATTTGATCTTGTCATGCATTCCCTATTATCAAACATCTAGCAATGTATAGTTGCGGAATTTAAATTGCGGAAATTAAATCTAAAACTATTACAAGGCGTCGGGTATTTACATCGCCAAAGACAACCCTTAAAATTAAAATGCAGAAAATAAAATAAAGCGATAAAATAAAGTCCTAATTAAAAGATTTACATTCCGGAAGCAAGTACAATAATATGAAAATATGGATCGCGTGCGGGAAGTTAAATCGAATGCGATTTTTTTTAAGGGTTTTGACCCTTTTTTGAAAGAAAAACATTTTTTTGTTATTTTTGAATTAAAAGGAATTAAACCTAAGCTAATTATTAAATAAATTAATTAAAAAGATATTTTTGGATTTTTTTATATTTAAGGAAATAAAATAAATTTGGTCAAAGTTAATAAAAACCTAATTTTTCTACATTAATTTTAATTATTTGCAAAAGATGTTAAAAGTTATACCTAATTAAAACTAAGTTAATTGAATTAATTTATTTACAAAAATAAAGTTGAATTTAATTTTAATAAAATAAGATATATTTTTGTGTTTTTAATTTTATGAGAAAAAATTAATTGGTTAATTAAATAATAATGATAATAATTAAACAAAACAAATAAATAAAAATGAAATATAAAAAGAAATAGAAAGAAATAACCCAATGGGGGGTTTGGGCCCAGATTGATGGTGAGAATAGCAATTTCCAAGACCAATTATGCTAGCCTGCTTTGACTTTCCTGCTTCTCCACGCGTGTGTTGACTTGGGTGTATCGTGGACATCACCCTTTGGCCATCAGATTTGGCCAGGAGGCCATCTGGCAAGTGATTAGGTGATGATGTATCATGTACCATGATTGCTGAGGAGCGCTGGATCTCCTGAAGAAAAACAATAATAGGCAATATGGGGGACCTGGGATTCGAACCCATGTCCCATGAGTCACTGAACAACGCACCTACCACCACGCCACTCTGCTTTTATTGTTAATATGATAAAAAAAGAAAATAATATGTGAAAACAACTATTATGCCTATAATAAAAAAAATAAGCGCGAATATTTTGAATGGGCCAATTGGAAAGGGACGCGTCATCGTCTTCTCCAATGAACCCTGGATATTTACCTGCGGATTTTTATCCGCAGCTAAATCCATGGGTGTCTCCTAAAATCTTCTCTAGGCTATGGAAACGAATTCCGAGACCATCATCATACTCGTCTCTTCCTCCTGAATTCATCCCTGTCCATTATTTGCCTCAATTTTGCCTGAAATTCAAACGCCTAAAAACAAGAAACAAAAACCCTAGATTCGGGTATTGCATTACAGGCCATGAAAACTCAATTGGTTAATGCAGAAAGTCTTTAAATGGACCGATTAGCATGATTGTGCAAAGATTTTAGCAAAAAAACGCATGAATATGAGAATATGATTTCATGTACAAGTCGGTTTTCAGGGAGACTTACAGTGCGTTTTAGGTGACGAATGGCTTGGCTTTTGATTGCAATAGATTCAGTGGATGTCTAGCAAGAGAACCACGTTGAGTTTTTGCCTTGATCTGGACTCTAGATGTGATTCCAGTTTCAAGCTTTTTCAAGTTTTTGTCTTGTGATTTCTGCAGCCTCTTCGTCTCAAATCATGTGCCTTTGGTTTGTATATGTAACCAGCAATGCATTAGGTCAAAGTTTGGGCTTTGAATCATTGTGAATTGATGATTGAAGATATTATATGATCCTCCATTACAAAGCTTCCAAAAATGTCCCAAATCCAATATTTTGTGCATGATATGCCTTGATTCGAATTTGATCATGTCCATAATGATATTAAAGACCTGTATCAATCAAAAAGATTCCAATTGATTAAGATTTGGATTTTATTTGGATTTAAATTGATTAAAAATGAATTAATTCAATAAAAATCAAATAAAATGGAAAAATTAATAATTGGACACAAAACTGAAGATAGGACACATGTGTAGTGTGACAAGATCAAATCAAGTGGAAAAAAGTGGGCCCTTTTATCAAAATTTGAAGTTTTGAGGATAGTTGACTTTTGGCAATTTTGGAAAAATGCCCAACTTCAACAATGCACAACTTCTTCAATTTTAAACTTTTAGAAGTGTTCTTGGACTTAGAAACCTTGAGATGTCCTCTAACCAAAACGTTTGGTCTCATCTCATTTTGATATTCCATGCTCAAGTTATAAGCTTTGGAAAAAAAGGTGTTTTTGTTGACTTTCAAAAATGACCTATAATGTCCAAATTTGTAACTTTTTGTGAGTGAATTTATTGATCTTGGGATATGAAGATAGATTGTAGGAAATTTCATCCTATTCAAAATGAGATTTGGATGGTTCATTGATCATAAAGTATGAGAAAGTTATGCTTGGTCAAAGTTGAGTTGACTTTTCCTACAAAATCCTAATTTAGCAACTTTTGAACCTTGATGAATTTTGAGAAATCCTTGACGAATCATGATAAAACCTTGATCAAATGATGAATTATCCTTCAAAATGGGAATGTTGACAAAAAAATCTTGAAGTTTGACTATTTGTAGGTCACAGTTGACTTTTGCCCTAGCATAGTCGATTTTTGGACCTCTTGAGCAATTGACTGACCAAACTTTCTCTGCAAGGCTTGAAATTTGACATGGATGAACTTGAGAACATATTAGAACATTGGGGAGCACTTGGGGTCATTTGGATGTAAGAACCTTGATGCAACACAAATCCCTAATTTGAGATTGACTGCCTTAGGAGATGACTTGACTGTCCAACTCTTGAGCAATCTTGAGCCATTTGGAGACTATTCTTGCAATGTATTGAGAAATATGGGAGGGAAAATTTTGAGGTACAACAGTTGCCCCTGTTCAATTTCTTAAACCTGAGGATGTAGATTGGCTTTCGGGCCTTTCGTGATCCGAAGGTGGAAGATGATTGAACACTAGAGTGCCCAAAAATTTGCACTCGCATGACATGGTATCAGCATTGTGATGTCAGGAATGGGATTACAGATGCCATTTGGAGATTGTTGATAGGTGGTATGAACTTCTACCGGATCGGCGTCATAAAAATCTTTAGGAATCGATTTAACTGGACCATAGGGGGTTTTGTCTCCTTTGACTGTGTTCGCATCAGAAAAATCTTTAGGAATCGATTTAACTGGTTTTGTCTCCTTTGACTGCGTTCGCATCAGAAAAATCTTTAGGAATTGATTTAACTGGTTTTGTCTCTTTTGACTGGGTTGGCCTCAGAAAAATCTTTAGGAATCGATTTAACTAGTTTTGTCTCCTTTGACTGCGTTCGCATCAGAAAAATCTTTAGGAATCGATTTAACTGGTTTTGTCTCCTTTGACTGCGTTCGCATCAGAAAAATCTTTAGGAATTGATTTAACTGGTCTTGTCTCCTTTGACTAGATTAGCATCAGAAAAATCTTTAGGAATCGATTTAACTGGATTTGTCTTCTTTGACTGCATTAGCATCAGAAAAATCTTTAGGAATCGATTTAATTGGATTTGTCTCCTTTGACTTCATTAGCATCAGAAAAATATTTAGGAATCGATTTAACTGGATTTGTATCCTTTGACTGCATTAGCATCAGAAAAATCTTTAGGAATCAATTTAACTGGATTTGTCTCCTTTGACTGCATTTGCATCAGAAAAATATTTAGGAATCGATTTAACTAGATTTGTCTCCTTTGACTGTATTAGCATCAAAAAAATCTTTAGGAATCGATTTAACTGGATTTGTCTCTTTTGACTAGTGAGAACCTTAACTGTATCTTTCCTGAAAGGTAAAGGTCAGTCATATGCAATGCATGATATCGATCAAGCAATGATGTTCTCAACATAAATGAGATTGTATGATATGATGCGTATATGCATGTATCATGATGTATGGAAATGTGACGTTTAGTTGGGGAAAATAAATCCCGGGTAGCTGCTGGAGAATAGAGTTGAATTCTTCGTTTCCACTAGGGATGATGAACGAAGATGATTGCAAGAATAAACCTGCAGGAGAGGATGACTCTGTTGGGGAATAAACTGATGAGGAGAATACTCCGAGGGGAATTACTCTGTGGGGAAGAGATGTTCTACTGAGAATGTTACTGATAAACTCTACTGGGGATTCCGCTGATAAGCTCCGCTGGGGATTTCAACGATAAACTCCACTGGGGATGGATTACCGTTGCTGGTGATATTAAATCTGTTGAGGATTGAATTCCTGCTTGTGAAAGGAAAGAACTTCGCTGGGGACGGTCTTTCAGTTGCAACTTGCTGGGGATAACCCTGTTATACTTTTGTGGGGATAACCCTCTGAATTTGGCTGGGGAGATTTATTTTGTACTCCACTGGGGATAAACTTCCAGAGTCTACTGGGGATGATGATTCAACTCTGTTGGGGAAGCTTTTTTTTCCAGACCGTGCTGGGGAAACATTGACTCCACTGGGGGTATCTTGTATTCTGCCGGGGAGCATTCTTATACTCCGTTGAGGAATATTAAGACTTCCAGGGATACTCTTATACTTGCTGAGGAATATTCATACACTCCGCTGGGGAATATTAAGACCCTTTTAGTGCTGATGGTAGACTAATTCTGCTTGGGGAGAGTATTGCTGATTCGTTCATGGTTTGCAAGTCTCAGCTGGGAGAGCTACCATTACTATCTTACTCTGCGAGGAGTGAAAGTATCTTACCCATATTCTTCAGCTGAATTTACCTTGTACCTGGTGGACAAAGCAACTACACAGTTCAGACAATTCTTATTTCTCCTGCTTCTGATATTACCAGTAATTCATCTTTTATTTCATATGTAAATATTTATGATCAACAATTAATGTCAAATGCATATATCAAAAAAGAACATTGGACGTTCTTTGTAAAACAAAATAAATAAAGGAAAAACAGTTTGAAAATTTGTCTAAAAATGAATTGTATTGATTTTGAAGTTTGGCCTATAAATAGGCGTTTTTGTACAAGAGGCTGACGTCCTAGTAAGAGAACGCCTTCGAACAGATAGAATTTACACAATTTGCGAAAAACTAAACAAAACAGCTATGTAAATAATCCCACTGGGTTCCAACTCTGCTATTGCCTTTATATCCTCGAGCATCTCATCACTTTGCTGTTGGTTGACGATGAATCAGATTGATTAGTGCCGTCCGAGCTTGATAGTCGATACCGAAGTCTGGGTGCGAGATGATCCAATGAGACATAGTGTTACGCTTTGATCCCTAACTTTTTCCTGGACCGCCCTTTCGGGTTTTCAGTCCACCGGGATACCCTTTTTTGCCCAAGCCGCCTTTTCAGGTTTTCGACTTACCGGGTGTACAAATTTTTTCATTTTCATCCCTTATTTTTGCCCGAACCCTTTTGGTTCGCCGGGAAGCCCTTATTTTTGCCTGGGCCAGTCAACCTAGCGGGTCTTTGATTATGCATAGTATATTTTCACTATGTCTGCATTGACGGGGTGAGGAAGTTCGTCACCATCCATGGTGGTTAAAATCATAGCTCCTCCTGAGAAAATGTTCTTAACCACGAATGGCCCTTCGTAAGTAGGGGTCCATTTGCCCCTGGGATCACCTTGAGGTAAGATAATGCGCTAGATTACCAGATCCCCAACTTGATACTCTTGTCGTCTGACTTTCTTGTTAAATGCTTTGATCATCCATTTTTGGTACGTCTGACCATGATAAATAGCAGTAAGTCTCTTTTCGTCGATTAGGTTCAGTTGATCAAGTCGGGTCTGAGTCCAGTCGTCTTCGCTTAAACCTGCCTCCTTCATGATTCAGAGAGAGGGTATCTGAACTTCAATGGGCAAGACTAACTCCATGCCATAAACCAAGGAATAGGGTGTTGCCCCTATTGACATCCGTGCTGAGGTGCGGTACCCATGAAGAGCAAATGGTAACATCTCGTGCCAATCTTTGTAGGTCACTGTCGTCTTCTGCACAATCTTCTTAATGTTCTTATTAGCTGCTTCGACAGCCCCATTCATCTTCAGCCGGTAAGGAGAAGAGTTATGATGCTGTATCTTGAATTGCTCGCAGAGCTCGGTGATCATCTTGTTGTTGAGATTGGTACCATTGTCCGTAATGATCCTTTCTGGTACACCATATCGACAGATCAGATTGTGCCGAATGAACCGTGCCACGACGTTCTTGGTTACAGTAGCAAAGGAAGCTGCTTCAACCCACTTCGTAAAGTAATCGATAGCTACCAGGATGAAACGATGCCCATTAGATGCTGTAGGTCTGATCTCGCCGATCATATTAATGCCCCACATTGCAAAAGGCCAAGGTGCCGTCAACACGTTCACATCTTCTCTAATATCAACAAGGGTGGTATGAGTCAACATGTACTGTATTAGCCGACGAGCAGCCCATGCCAAAGCGCAGCAAGTTCTCTCGAGCAGTGAGTATCGTATCTCACAGTCGGTGAACTCTTTGCTAAAGCAATAACTAGCATGCTCTTTTCAGCCAGACTCGTCACGCTGCCCCAACATGCCTCTTTGAATTATCCATCACTTTTAAGTATGAGATCAATGGTCTTCCTGTAATTGGAGGCATCAGAATTGGTAGCTTGGAGGTAGTATGACCCTCTCTTCTTGAAGTAGCAGTCTTAGCAAGTTCACCAGGCACTTTGCAATCATCTTCACCTTCGTCTTCAGCTAAGTTGATTGGACTTTCGAAGTCATAATTGGCAGTAGCAGGGTCGTTATCAGTGGGATCTAGAGTGGATGTAGATCATGATACGTGAGTGTGTGTAAAATAGCTATTTTGCAATATATAATAAAGAAAAACAAGGAGCGCAAAATTTGAAATGCAAGAACATCCAATGCTTTTATTAATGATATATGAAAATGACACACATAAAGCCCTCACAAATGAAACCACAGTGCCCCGGGTAAGACACCGGGCCGTAAAGTTTAAAAAATTATCTGTTACATATTCAAAACAAAAAGTTTCATTACTGGGTGATAACAGAAACGGGCATAGAGTCCTTGGCTATCCAGTTGCTTAATCCACCGTTGGCAGTCGGGTAGATCCAATTGTCGATATCAAACTCTTCATCATCGTCATCCCTGATAACATTCACCCCTGCATCTTGTTTAGGCTTCTCTAGTGCTCCGAACTCGATCTCTTTCGCATCAATCAAGTCTTGTACCTTGTTCTTCAGAACCCAATAATCATCTGTATTATGCCCCGAGCTATCAGAGTGAAAAGCACAGCAGGCATTAGGGTTATACTTTGGTGACGTTGTATTTGGATTCTTTGGAGCTTCCTTTGGAATCACCAGATTGGTCTTCAGCAACTGTGGCAGAATATGAGATAAGGTCATGTTGAGACAGGTGAATTGCCTTCGAGGTCTCTCATCCTTTTGTTGATTGTTGTGATGAGGAGCACCAACAGGTTTTGAAATAACAACCGCATTAACAGCTTGGCGGTGTTCAGGTCTATTCTGATTTCTTGAACTGTAGACAACACTGGACTCTTTCTTAAATGGATTCTTCTTGGTGCTCGATGAAGCACCCTTTTGTATCTTACCAGCCTTAATACCATCTTCAATCCTCTCACCGGTCAAAATTAGCTCTGTAAACCCAGACGAAGAGTTTCCAATTAAGTGGTTGAAAAATGGACCAGACAGGGTCCCCGGAAACATATCAACTAGCTCCCGATCAGCCAAGGGTGGTTGCACCCTTCCGGCGAGGTCCCTCCACTTCTGAGCATAATCTTTGAATCCTTCACCCGTTCCCATTGACATACCCTGAAGTTGGGTACGCGTAGGAGCGAGGTCGGAGTTATACTGGTACTGCCTGTAGAAAGCAGTAGCCAAATCTTCCCAACTGTGGATACTGGCTCCGTCTAACTGATAGAACCACTCAAGCTGAGTCCCTGAGAGACTGTCTTGAAAGAAATGGATCCATAGGTTCTTATCAACGGTGTACGGCTGAATCTTCCTCACATATGACCGGAGGTGCAGCTTCGGACAAGAAACTCCGTCATACTTAGCAAAGGCTGGTGCCTTGAACTTGTGGGGAATCACCACCCCAGATGATAGACCCAGATCACCAAAGTCTAGACCAAGCACTTTATGAACTTCCATAGCACTCAACCGGTCTTCCAGTTGCTTATATATATCCTCAGCAGGAGGATACTGTTCTTCATCAAAGTCCGTCTCGTTGTCGGAGACCACAGGGCTAGGAGCCCTCCTTTCTTCCTGACTATCTTTCCCTCCAGATAAGGTAGTCAGATCAACTTCATTCTGTAGCCTGTTTCCAAACCTGTGCCCTGTGTTAAACAGGATTGTCCTCTTCTTCTTCTTCGTCTCTTTCAGAATCAAGGTCTTCAGGTCTTGCTGACCCTTAGCTAGATTCATGAACAACTCTTGGAATTGGGCATTCTGGGCCTGTAGGGCCTTGATTGCTTGCTCAGTTGAAGGTTCAGCAGACATGATGATTGCTGAAATAAACAGCGAAGAAGATAAGAGACCTGTAACGGGTACCTGTTATGGAGTGCATGAGATGAAATGCGTATGATTATGATTTCAAAGACAATCGGGAGATTCAAATTTGTAAACCAGAAAGGAAACACACTTTATTAGATAAACTTTGGAATTCAAATTGTTCAACTGATGCCCTGAGTGCGTTACAAGAATGGAAATACTAAAAAGTAAATAAACTGGAAAGGAAAACATCAAAGGTCAATCAATGCTCCCATGGTCTCTTCTTGGCGGTGCAGACGTAGTCATTCAGGATCCGCTCATTCTCCAACTGCCTAGTCAACCTCTGGATCATCTGCTCTTGCTCGTTGAACTTCTATCGGTAAGAATCCCGTTCTTCCCTCAGTTGCATCCAAGATCTCTTCAGTGCCCCAATGTCAGTGGGCATATAAGGATGGAGGATGGTTGGAAGAATCCTTCTTCATTAGTAATTTCAACAATGATAGGCCGGACAACTTCATATGGCATACCCAACTTTTGGGCACGGGTACAGACCCATCTGAGATATGGCTCCATTGGAAGCGAAGTCTTTGGGCCCAGCTCATGTGGATCAGATTGGTGAACTCTATCCCAAGCCCTTATGAATCTGCGACGTTGCTCGGTGTTATCCCCTTGAAAATCAAAGATGATACTAGGCATTAGCATCTCATGAGGTCCTTCTCTTCTGGAACGCGTGAACTGACGTAGAGCTAAGCATGGGTTGTAAGAAATTCCTCCATGGGTTCCTAATAGTGGAACATTGGGGTACTCCCCACATAGATCAATAATAGTCACCTCGTCCATACCCTTGAGAGTCCAGAGGATGTCACTATGAGAGAGAGACATCACCCTATAAGCCCATCCCATGCCTTCTTTGTTCTTCAGCACTGACTTGGGAAGGTGCGAAATAAACCACCTTGCCAATAACGGAGCACAGCACATCAAGGTTCCCCGCTTTCGGGCAGTACGAGCATAAAGCTGATGAAGGATGTCACCCAAGAGAGTGGGTACCGGATTCCGAGAGATGGAGATCTTTATCGCATTCACATCAACAAAGGAGTCAGAGTTCAGAAACAATACCAAGCCATATATCAGAAGAGCCAGAATATCCTCGAATGCCTTGAAGTCTAGACTATCCCAGAAGTAATTAGCCTTACCAACCAAGAATTTAGTCAGAAAGCCCTTTTCTCCACTTCTAGTCTCCCAATTAGCCATTACCCCCTCTTTGGTCAAATGAAGGGCTGCAGCAATCTCTTTGGGCCTAAGAATCTTCTCCCAAACAGTAAATGGGGTCTGCTCCAAAACAGAGATACCGAGCAGCTCAGAGAACTCTTCTAAGGTGGGAACCAGCTGGTAGTCTTGGAAAGTAAAGCAATGGTACAGTGGATCATAGAATTGGACCAGAACACTCATCATCTGCTCGTCCAATTTGGAGGTGACCAAACTGAGAAGATAACCATGTCTCCTGAGGAAAGAAGTAGTATCAGGCATCTTTGCAATCAACTCTTTAAGCATAGTGGGAACCTGGACAAAGTTGATCCGGATGGTATTCCTACGCATGGGCATCATGATGACCTACAAAACAGAACAAAGATGAATCCCTCCTGTCTTTGAAATAGGGTAGTTCAATGTAAGATGTATGCAATGTTATGATGTCATGATGTCATGATAGTAAGCACAACACAAGTATCCACAAATGGCAAACATGGTAAAGGCACACAAGTCACACAGAGAGCCCTTAGATTTCAGGCTGGCAAAGAGCTTAGGTACTACCCTCTTTCAGTTCAGTTGGTTTAAACCTGTCCTAAAAATAGTAACCGGGTTCTAGAGGATCTCAATATCACTGACTACCCTCAATCAGTCATAATTCCAGTTTAGCAACCTTTTCTTGCGGCCGGAATCATCGCGAGAGTTTAGTCTCAATGACTGTAGCATACTGCTACTGTTTTATGGCACATTTGGTCAATTTAAAGTTTCTAAGGTCAGTTGGTGCTTAATGACCCCTTAGAAGACCCATATTCTCCTCGTTCCAACACAAGGGATATTGGTACAGACTAAAGTGCCACACCAAAGTAGCTACTGCTTCAACTGTATCGGTCTACACTGTACAGTTCCCTCACAATTTATTGCTACTTACCTAAAGGGTATCCCCCAGATCCAGGTTAGGATCTATAGAAACTCCGATACAAGCCCACAAATATAAATCATACAAAGCATACAATTGAAAACACAGTGATCTAATCCTAAGGTACACCTCACTTTATTATCCATCCCCAGCAGAGTCGCCAGTTCTGTGATACGGTGGGAGAGAACTGATTGTTTTTGGAATGTTGGTTTGCGTTTTGTGTTTGTTTTTGCAAAATGTCGCGGTAAGCAAGAGTCGCCACCATCTTTTATTTTAACCAACAAGGAAAGGAAAAAAGCACAGAAAAATTCCTTTTTCGAGATGTTTCTCGGGTTCGGGGGGTAGATTATAGAAAGGGAAGGTGTTAGCACCCTTTCTATATGTGGTTATCCACGGGCTCTTAGGTACTTTCTCAAAGTGTTTTCAAATTTTGCTTTTCTTTGTGTTTGTGGGTTTGAAAGGAGTTTTTGTTTTGAAAGGTGTAAGTGCGAAAAGTTTTTGTTTTATTTTGAAAGAGCAAGTACTTAAGAACCATCTACCTACTCGAAAAAGGAATCAATATGTGCTAATGTCCTTTAGACAATGCTATCCCACTATTGATGAGTAGGTAGCATCGTCGTTGGAGTTTAAAGGGTCAATTCGATTAAGGGACGTATGGTCACTAAAGCAACGTTAGGACGCTTTAGCAGTAACCCTAATGTCTTATATCATCTTTCAGAGGCAACCGTTTCGAGGCAACTATGATCTCTGGACAAGAGGACGACCTCTAAAATTTCCTATACTCAATGACCACGTTCGAAGGCAACCAAGTGAGGTGTACCCTAGGAGTGCGCATGTGCGAGTGTGTTATTTCGGTTAATTTTATCTTTGTACATGTCATGGGTGAGCTATGTTGATTTTAAGTTCATACATTTGATCTTGTCATGCATTCCCTATTATCAAACATCTAGCAGTGTATAGTTGCGGAATTTAAATTGCGGAAATTAAATCTAAAACTATTACAAGGCGTCGGGTATTTACATCGCCAAAGACAACCCTTAAAATAAAAATGCCGAAAATAAAATAAAGCGATAAAATAAAGTCCTAATTAAAAGATTTACATTCCGGAAGCAAGTACAATAATATGAAAATATGGATCACGTGCGGGAAGTTAAATCGAATGCGAGTTTTTTTTTAGGGTTTTGACCCTTTTTTGAAAGAAAAACATTTTTTTGTTATTTTTGAATTAAAAGGAATTAAACCTAAGCTAATTATTAAATAAATTAATTAAAAAGATATTTTTGGATTTTTTTATATTTAAGAAAATAAAATAAATTTGGTCAAAGTTAATAAAAACCTAATTTTTCTACATTAATTTTAATTATTTGCAAAAGATGTTAAAAATTATACCTAATTAAAACTAAGTTAATTGAATTAATTTATTTACAAAAATAAAGTTGAATTTAATTTTAATAAAATAAGATATATTTTTGTGTTTTTAATTTTATGAGAAAAAATTAATTGGTTAATTAAATAATAATGATAATAATTAAACAAAACAAATAAATAAAAATGAAATATAAAAAGAAATAGAAAGAAATAACCCAATGGGGGGTTTGGGCCCAGATTGATGGTGAGAATAGCAATTTCCAAGCCCAATTATGCTAGCCTGCTTTGACTTTCCTGCTTCTCCACGCGTGTGTTGACTTGGGTGTATGGTGGACATCACCCTTTGGCTATCAGATTTGGCCAGGAGGCCATCTGGCAAGTGATTAGGTGATGATGTATCATGTACCATGATTGCTGAGGAGCGCTGGATCTCCTGAAGAAAAACAATAATAGGCAATATGGGGGACCTGGGATTCGAACCCAGGTCCCATGAGTCACTGAACAACGCACCTACCACCACGCCACTCTGCTTTTATTGTTAATATGATAAAAAAAGAAAATAATATGTGAAAACAACTATTATGCCTGAAATAAAAAAAATAAGCGCGAATATTTTGAATGGGCCAATTGGAAAGGGACGCGTCATCGTCTTCCCCAATGAACCCTGGATATTTACCTGCGGATTTTTATCCGCAGCTAAATCCATGGGTGTCTCCTAAAATCTTCTCTAGGCTATGGAAACGAATTCTGAGACCATCATCATACTCGTCTCTTCCTCCTGAATTCATCCTTGTCCATTATTTGCCTCAATTTTGCCTGAAATTCAAACGCCTAAAAACAAGAAACAAAAACCCTAGATTCGGGTATTGCATTACAGGCCATGAAAACTCAATTGGTTAATGCAGAAAGTCTCTAAATGGACCGATTAGCATGATTATGCAAAGATTTTGGCAAAAAACGCACGAATATGAGAATACAATTTCATGTACAGGTCGGTTTTTAGGGAGACTTACAGTGCGTTTTAGGTGACGAATGGCTTGGATTTTGATTGCAATAGATTCAGTGGATGTCTAGCAAGAGAACCACGTTGAGTTTTTGCCTTGATCTGGACTCTAGATGTGATTCCAGTTTCAAGCTTTTTCAAGTTTTTGTCTTGTGATTTCTACAGCCTCTTCGTCTCAAATCGTGTGCCTTTGGTTTGTATATGTATCCAGCAATGCATTAGGTCAAAGTTTGGGCTTTGAATCTCTATGAATTGATGATTGAAGATATGATATGATCCTCCATTACAAAGCTTCCAAAAATGTCCCAAATCCAATATTTTGTGCATGATATGCCTTGATTCAAATATGATCATGTCCATAATGATATTAAAGACCTATATCAATCAAAAAGATTCCAATTGATTAAGATTTTTATTTGGATTTAAATTGATTAAAAATGAATTAATTCATTAAAAATCAAATAAAATGGAAAAATTAATAATTGGACACAAAACTGAAGATAGGACACGTGTGTAGTGTGACAATATCAAATCAATTGGAAAAAAGTGGGCCCTTTTATCAAAATTTGAAGTTTTGAGGATAGTTGACTTTTGGCAATTTTGGAAAAATGCCCAACTTCAACAATGCATAACTTCTTCAATTTTGAACTTTTGGAAGTGTTCTTGGGTTTTTAGAAACCTTGAGATGTCCTCTAACCAACCCTTTTGGTCTCATCTCATTTTGATATTCCGTTCTCAAGTTATAAGCTTTGGAAAAAAAGGTGTTTTTGTTGACTTTAAAAAATGACCTATAATGTCCAAATTTGTAACTTTTTGTGAGTGAATTTATTAATATTGGGGTATGAAGATAGATTATAGGAAATTTCATCCTCTTCAAAATGAGCTTTGGATGGGTCATTTATCATAAAGTATGAGAAAGTTATGCTTGGTCAAAGTTGAGTTGACCTTTCCTGCAAAACCCTAATTTAGCAACTTTTGAACCTTGATGAATTTTGAGCAATCCTTGACGAATCATGATCAACCCTTGATAAAATGATGAATTATCCTTCAAAATGGGAATTTTGACAAAAAATCTTGAAGTTTGACTATTTGTAGGTCACAGTTGACTTTTGCCCTAGCACAGTCGATTTTTGGACCTCTTGAGCAATTGACTGACCAAACTTTCTCTGCAAGGCTTGAAATTTGACATGGATGAACTTGAGAACATATTAGGAAATTGGGGAGCACTTGGGGTCATTTGGATGTAATAACCTTGATGCAACACAAAACCCTAATTTGAGATTGACTGCCTTAGAAGATGACTTGACTGTCCAACTCTTGAGCAATCTTGAGGCATTTGGAGACTATTCTTGCAATGTCTTGAGAAATATGGGAGGGCAAAATTTGGGGTACAACAAATTGCCATTTCTGATTTTTGACCTAGCAAATGATCAATAGGTTTGAAGCATGATTTCAAGAGTTCAATTGCATCATCTTTACCTAATGACATGATTCAAAACATTACAAATTCATTGGATTGACAGATGAATTTTTCAGTCAACTGATCAAAAGTCAATTGTATACTGAAAAGTCAAACTTTGACTTTTTGGTCAATTCAAGTGCCAAGGATCACAATTCATCAAAATATGTCAAAATGTGAAGCTTGTTCATCAAGAAACCAAAGATTTAAGATTTGGATTTGAAAAGTTGAAAAATTCTAACTTAGAAAATTTTCTAAGTATAGAAAATTTCTTATTTTTTCTCAACTTTAAGCCAAATTATCACCATGATACAAGATGATTCAAAGGAAGTTCCCAACATGAAAGGTTTAGATCTCCATGAAATATACAACTTTGCTTCACACAATTTCTCCTAAAGATTCTTGGATCTCAAGATATAATTTTGTGAATACATGCTCATGAACTAAAATAACCTAGTGAAATTTTGCCCTAGTTAGGCAAGTTTTTGACCTAAATTCATGCAAATTTTTCACATAGTTCCAAGGGGAATATTTGAAAGCATTTCAAAGATGGGTTGTAGAGAACATTGCAAGCTTTCCAAAATGTCCAAGAACTCCTTGAGATCATTCTTGAGTAGGGATAATCGAAGAGATGAAGTTGGCAATTTCTCACTTTGATTTCAAGCCATTTCATGAAGAAAAAAAAATTCAAATCCTCAAGCATGCTGAACAAATCTTGCTTTGCAGGCTCCTAAATTGTTTCTCACTCCATAATTAAATGATTTCACAGATGTTGGAAGCTTTATTACAAGAATTAAATGCATTGTACAAAGATAATTCCATTTTTGGAACAAAGGTGCCACTTCCATTTTGATAAAGTACAACTTTTGCAATTTTCCACTCCTTGAGCTTTGAACTTGTTCTTTCTACTCACACAAACCCTATATACCAAAAGCAATGTGTCTAAAATCTCTACCAACTCAGATCAGGCTTGTACAAACACATAGACACTTGTCTCCTCACTTTTCTTCAAAAGCAAGCAATAGAGCCAAAAGGCTAGAACTGAGAAATCTTGAGGAAGCTTGATGTAAAACCTTTTCTATACTTATACAAAAATACATTACAACCTAGAACACGATTTCAAAATCTCAAAAACTCTCCCAAACACTCTATCACTAAAAATCTTCCATAACTTGCAGTTTTGCACATTCCATAGCAATCTCAAAACCACTCGTGCATTTTAAGTTTTAACCATCTAAACACTTAACATACATCATATATAAGTGTTCCAGACCCCTGTCCCCTCACTATAACTCCTCCTTCTCCATCTGCCATTTTTACATTTCAAGCTTGCAGGTTGACTTGAGTAGGGAGATTCAAGAACTTTCAAGGCAAGGTAAGGATAGCAACACACTCAGGGAGGTCCAGGCAAGCTAAATATATCTTCAGGCCTTTGCAAAACTTGCCCAAACTCCATTCACGATCTCAATTGAAAGAGGTAAAAACTCAAACTTCTATCTCTTCATACAAGCATCCTTTGGTCCTGATTTGTGAAAGAAAAATGTAGATATCCTTGAATTAAAGCTAACCATATTCATAGATTTCATTTATATTAACTGTGCATAGAGAATTTTGGATTTGAAATTTCAGTAAAAATTAGGTTTCAAATTAGGGTAAGTAAAATTAGCTTTGATCTTTGATTGTTAGTTTACATGAATTATATGGTTGAAATCGTGGGAAGAAGTACTATCACTTTCATGTTTGAAGTTTCCATTTTCATGGAGAAATGAGAGAGTTACAGGTGGTCCGGCCATGGCCCAAGGTTAAAGATGAAGTTGCCTTCAGGGGACGTTTTATAATATATATTTATGCCTTTACTTATATGAACGGATGTACAGCCACCCCAATGGTAAGGCAGCGCACAAAAATGCCATAGGTTGTGGGTTCGAGCCTTGGCGCTGCCTTTTGCAATTTTTCATATTTTTCCACTTCTTTTTTTCTAGCTTGCAGCGTGGGCCTCTGACTGTTGGGCTTTGTGTTTTTTTAACTTCCTACCCCTTTTTGCTTGCAGCACCCCTGGCCCATATATTTTTATTATTCATTTTATTTTCATTTCTATTTTATTAAATATATTTTCCTTTATATTAAAAATCATAAAAAATATAAAAATGCTAGATTTATATTTTGGTTCATTTTATTTTATTTTTCTCATAGAAAATATTTTATTTTTAGTTACATATCATATATTTTTTATAATAAACTTGTAAATTAAATTTAATATTTATTTTTTCTTCACACTCATTAAGCATATTATTTTTAATACAAAAATACCAAAATACCTCATAAATACCATATACTATTTTTCAAGACAAAAAAAATTCAAAAATGCATACTTTTTTCAAAGAAATTTATTCCCTTTTAATCATATATAATTAGGGTTTATAAGAAATCTTTTCTAAAAAAAAAATTTCTTTTCCTAATTAATTTGAGATAATCTTGATTCATTTGTTAGGTTTAGGTTAAAACTTTTTCCATATAAAAGAACAAAACAAAACCTTATTTTGCATTTACATATCTTTGCATATTTAAATTATCTTGTACATTATTTATTTCAATACTTGTATAAATTCAATTTGGTTGTAATAAATTAATTAGGTTTATATTATTGCAATCCCCATTCATCAATTGTATACCCTCTCCCACAAAATGTTTTAATAGCATAGTAATCTTTAAATTTCGCAATTTATCGCTTTACATAACATGTTAGTAATTAGGGTTTGTATGACAAGATATAATAAATCAAATAGAAAGCCCTAATCCAAGACAAAATCAAGCATGAAAATAACACACTTGCACACAAGACACCCCTAGGGTTATCCCACTTGGTTGCCTTATACAAAATGGCCATATTACGCATGTGAAGTGTCTTACCAAAAACAAACAAATACAAGATCATGGACCCTCGATGACGCTATTCAATGTTTCCTTACAAAAATGACCCTAGCCCCTCAAAAATGCTAAGATACTTTGCAACATTGCTAATCATGGCTATACGATGACCCGCGCCTATCCCGTCTATCTCCAAAGATAGGGTTGCTTACCAAATCAATGGTAAGACAACAATGTCAAAGGAAAAGAAAATGAACAAGAAAGACATTTGAGTAGGTAGATTACTCCTAGTTACTTGCTCCATTTCAAAACAAATATCCTTGCTATTTTCCAAACAAACACACATTTTCAAACATATTACAAACATTGAAAACATTTTCAAAAAGACAAACATCTTTGTATACATTCTTACGAAAAAGAATCATTACAAAGATTTACTAAACAATGGCCTCTTATACAAAATACTTTCAAAACCATACAAAGCACAATTTCAAATAAAAGCAAGTGATCTAGCAAGTAACTAATAGCCCATGAAAAACCATGGATGAAAAGGGGTGCTAATACCTTCTCTTTTCATAATCTACCCCCCGAACTCAAGAAACAATCTCAAAAGTCTTTCATGTGCTTTTTCACCTTTCCTTTTGGATAAAAGAAAAGTCGGTGGCGACTCTTTCTAACCGCAACATTTGCGATAAATTGCAAAACAATCAAGTCAGTTCTCCCACTGTATCACACCTGAGAAAAAGATTGTTTTGGTTTAGGATACGGACCGCCAAAGGCTACTCTGAAAGTCAAGGGGTATTTTCCTCTAATATAGAAAACCTTTGTCAGCAAAAGAGTAGAGCATGGTGGACAAGTGGCAATGATATCCAACATGAGTAGCACCAAAAGAGCATATGCCCTCATCCGTGAGTGTGCTCCAGGCGAAGAACTCAAGAATTAGGGAACCATGGAGATTCTAGAGATCTTTTTCTTTCCAAAGCAATTTTTCCTATTTTTAAAGGAACCTATGTCACGCCTGTAGCGGCAGAAATGTTGAGACTAAGCCATTGGATTCACTTAACTTGCACATGTCAATTAAAAATCACCACCACGCTTTATTATTTCCAAAGGAAATTGGAAAAGAGCGAATAAACCCAAAAAGAAGGGGAGAGAATCTAGGTACGGGGTTTGGTTATACAAATGGAAGGTATTAGAATCCTAAGTATCTATGGTACTCCGCAGGAACCTCTTTGAAAATTTGTGAATTTTGGCTATAAATGATGTATAAAAAAATAGATGGTGGAGATGAGAAAAGAAGTATTTTTTACAAATTTTCACCCGCCGTGGTTACAAACCTTTAGTGCCTACGTACCACCTTCCGAGTAATAGGGGGTCAGGGTACTCGTAGTTCACCTTAAAATTTTAAAACATAAGTGTGTTGGTAAATTTTGAGAGACGAGACATCATCGTCATATCCGAGTGGAAAACATACTTACTACCCACAATCATGAGAAAGGAAAATTTGCATCATCTCAAAGTGGAGGATATAGCTTGGATTTTTAAAATCAACAAAGCCTCACTCAACACCCAAGTGGAAAATATCTCACTTCACTTTATATCATAGAAGTATAGTAGCTCACATCACTACAAGGATCTACAAGAGTCTAATCTTTTGAGAAAAGTGTTAAAGTAAAAATCCAAGGTGGAAAAGTGGTTTGAATGAGGTTAATTGAATTTTAGTTTTCTCACAAAAAATGTCAAAGTATGATTAAGAAAATATATATTTTTTAAATGCATGAACCTAAGTCCAAGCTTATTATGAAAGCGGTTTAAGTTAGAAAACAAGAAGAGTTTTGAAAAGGAGGGAGAAGATTTTTGAAATTAAAGAATATAGAAGGAGATGAAGGGGCTATCCTAAAGCATAAAGTAAAATCTAAGGAAAAGAACCATATACCCATCAAGAAGCCAACACTTAACATAAAGAGTTAGTGTAGAATTCCCATCCTTTGGGTTGATACCAAGCAAGCAAAGATACTAAACCTCTCAAGAATATCAAGCTTAAGATGAATTAAGTCTTCACAAAAATTGGGCAGAGTAACGGCTGTATACAGATGAATTCCCAATCACAGACAAAGCACATTATCATAATAACCTGCACATAAAGAAAATCAACCCAATGTCTTGGAGCAAACCCCAAGAACTTTAGACAAAATAACAACAGAGTCACAAGATCCCAAGGGTAATCAAGGACTCTAATCCTAAGTCCAAGAGGTCTATAACTCAATTATGCCAAGGATAGTAACCAAACAGTCTAAGTGATTCTGAAGTTTTTTAATGTTCAAGTTGGTTATTAAGTGTCTTCAAAAAGAAAAGAAAGCTCAAGTGAGCAAAATAAAAAAAGACATAAAAAATAAATGCTCAAATGAGCAAAGATAAAATGAGATAAAGATAAATACTCAAGTGAGAAAAGATGAAAATAACATGAAATGTAAATGCTAAAGTAAATGGTGCGTAAAAGTAAAGGCATAAAAATAAAAGGCAAAAAGTAAAACCACAATGTAAAAGTACAAAGTAAAATCAAAAAATAAAGTCAATTGTTAATGAATTAGAAGTTAGAGGTTAGTTGAATGACCATATTGAAAATTGCATTTGAAAACTCATTAGAATATTGATAAAATCAAATCTTCTCAACAACAAGTATCATTTGCTTTTTGTCAATTATATAATTCTTTTCAAGTACTCAAGGCAAGCATATATGATCAACGTTGTTTAAATGATTCACTTAGACCAAAATTTATGAAAGTTCATTAGAGGATTGATATGATCAAAGCCTCCTAACAATGAACCTCAAGATTATTGGATCAAATGTTTCAAATTAACATACTTGGGCTTACAAACATAAGTTTAGGCCACAAATGATCATTTCTCGAATCAGGACAAATTTAGCGCTATATTAAGCAATTGTTAGTGGACTTATGTATAAGTCACACCTATTTTGAGGCCGATCAATAACAACCTATGTACCACAAGTTAGAGAAACAATATGTAAATTATTCTCCAGCAACATGTTGTACAAGTAGGAAAGGGATAAGATAAAGAGGGAGAGGATGTATCAGATGAAGTTAGGGGTTCAAATATCATCAACATCATTCATCCATTTTGGTGGATTTGGTTTTTCAACCTATCAACATCCAAGATCCAATTAGGTTGAGGAACTTGTCCCGAAATAACACCCAAATCAGGACCAAACAAAAATAATAAAATAATATTCAATAGAATAATATTTAAATGATTAATAAAAGGAAAATAATTGGTAAAATACACAAAATGTATTAAAACACCAAATAAAAATCCTAAAAATAGTAGTCAGAGGTCAAAAACGAGGCAATAAGTGTTGACAAAAATTTTCAGAATTTTTTAAAGTCAGAAACTTTTTTTAAAATTTAAAGAAATAAGCAAAATAAACCAAAATATGTAAAAATTAGTAAAATCAGAAATAAAAATAAAATGAGGTCACCAATATTTGTTAAGAGGTCATTGGATCCTTCTATAATTTTTCCAGAATTTAAAAATCAGGGAAAGTATTTTTAAATAATTAAAACAATTCAAATAATGTGAAAAATAAAAAAAATCAAATCACAAAATAAAATTATGAAAAAATAAAAATCAGAGAGAAAAATCAAAAGTATTTTTAAGAATTTTTTCAAAGATTTTAAAGTTAAAATGATTTTTTAATGAATTTTTTAAGTTTAAAACAAATAAAATATAAACTCAAAATAAAAATAAAACCAAAAAGATGTAGACTATTGGATCAATTTCAAAACGCATTAGTAAATAGATCCAAACGACTTGGCGCATTGTGCATGATATGGACATTAGTGAATTAACCACTAGATCATTTATTTAAAACAGATTTTTGAAAAAATGTGTGGCGCGACATGATTGGCTGAAGGGAAGACATGTCATCGTCTTTAACCTCCAGCTACACACGAATTACAAGTTCCACAAATTGTAGAATTAGAAGCTTAGACCGATGTCGTTTGCTTCACCTCTTCAAGATGATTTCAATGGTACCCTCATGAAAAATTTATATAAACTATAGCTCAGTCTATTTGAAGAAAACCAGAAGAAAAAAGTTGGAAAGGGATTTGGAAATTCTTGAGTAAAACTTACTTCCAGTTGAAAACTAATGATGCAATCAATATCAGAGTGATGAGAGCTACATTGTAGCAACAAGTTATGAGAGAATTGATGGAGGAATCTACCTGTTGAAGTTCAAATTTAGAGCTCTAAAACTTAACTTGGCTAGCACGATTTAGGATACCTCAAGGCTTGGTTCTTCTTCTGTTAGCTTCAATGAAGTTCAAGGATGAAGAATCAACAAAAGAAATTGGATAGATCCATGTTTTAGAATTGAATTTAAAGTTGCAGAATTATGAGTTATGGAGGGAGTTCAACAAAGGTCCTTTGGTTCTCTAAAGCTTGTAAAGTGAAGTAGAGGAGGTCTCTATTTATAGGAGAATATGATGCAATTCTGAGAGAGGGTGAATGATAATAAATTGAGTGAAATCGTGTGCACCCTGATCATGACAAAAGTGTGACTTTCAAGTTGTCAAAACTCAGCTAATTCTTGTGTTTAAATCCTTAATCCAGCTTTAGCAACTTGGTTAAAATGTTTAAGTAGAAAGCATGCATAAAATTGGTGATTAAAGGTCACACTATTGAAATCAAATTCTGACTTCAAGAGAAAACTTTAGTTCCAAAGTGTTGTACCCCAAAATTTGCCCTCCCATATTCTTCAAGGTTTGTCAAGAATCATCTTCAAATGATTCAAGTTTGCTCAAAGGGTTGCACAGTCAGACCACCTCCTAAGACAACTGAAATTAGGGTTTTGGTTCTTTCAAGGAATTTGAGGTTTTCAATGGTTCAATAAAGTCCCATAGACCTATATACATTCTCAAGCATCTACATGCCAAGTCTCAAGACTCACAGTGTCAATTTGCACAGTCAAAAGCTTCATTTGACCTACAGTCAACTGCAAGGGCAAAATGGTCATTTTGCAGTCAAAAGTCAGAATTTTTGGTCAACATCTTATTTTGAGTCAACAATCATCATTTAATCAAGTCTTGATCATGATTCCACAAGGATAGCTCAAAAATCATCAAGATGCAAGAGGTTACTATTTTTGGACAGCAGAAAAGTCAACTGTATCTTGACCAGGGCATAAATTTTTCATGGTTCATCAGAAAAATTATATCAAATGATAATTTTGAAGGGGTTGACATTTCCTACAGTCCATCTTCACATTCCAAGTCCAAGAAATGCTCTCACAAAAAGTTATCAATTTCTACATTATAGGTCAATTTCAAAAGTCAACAAAAGTACCTTTTAAGTCAAAGACCATAACTTGAGATTGGTAAATCCAAATGACATGGGACCAAAGGAATTGGTTAGAGGACTTCAATACCTTTCCCAAATGTCCAAGAACATGTTCATATGATCAAAACTGAGCAAGATATGCATTGGAGAAGTTGGGAAATTTTCATGAATTTGCAAAAGTCAACTTTGCTCAAAACACTTTGTTTTTGCTAATGGGCCTCAAATTTCTTCTTGAAACTTCATCCATGACTTATGCACGACCCATCAAGCTTAATTGAATTTATTTTCTTATTTTTTATTAGTTAATTGGATTTTTAATCAATATTAATTCATTTAATTAATTTAAATTGTAGGAAAATGCAAGATTTGGTTTTTAAATCTTTTTGTGAAGCAAATATGGTCAAGATATGCTGGCAATTTCGTGTACAAATCAAATATGCAAAAATCTCCAAATTTGGCTACTTTTTCCAATCATGAAAATGCAAAAAGATTTGATTTTCAATCAAATATTCAATCATCAATTCAATAGATTTTGGCTTAAGATTGTGACCTAATTTCAGTCCTCTATATATGTACAAGCTAACCCTAATCCCATACGTGTGAGAAAGCTACAGACAAAGGCCATAGCATATTGAAAAATTCCAAGAAAAACTCAAAACTGATTTCTATATTCCAGGGCGATTCAAAGCTTTTTGTTGATTCTAACATCTTGCAGGGGTTCCCAGGAGTGTGTGGCAATCAAATTCAAGCCTTGAAACTCAAAGAATCACCCTATACAGAATCACGGTTTGACATTTTTATTCAAAATCGTATTATCCAATTCATGAGCATTTGACATGATTTCTTGTTTGTTTTGTGTTGCTAGAGGCCATATGAAGCTAATGGCATAAGTTAATTGAATTATAACGCACAGAATAACAAGATGCCATGGTTTAATTTTAGGGTTCATGAGCTTTGAAATTGGAGATTCAATAACCAGGAAAAATTGAGACTCATAAGACCCATGACTGAATTCGTCAGAACAAGACGAACCTAACCAAACCCTCGCGAAATATTTATGTGTACCATAGCTCTAATCGCTATTTTTCGTGCAAGCATGTTGTGGGGGTTAAAAACCCCCGCTATTTGATTTTGTTTTTACAGGTACAACGAAGAAGATGAGTTCGTGTTAGTACGTGGTTGGCTGGTTTAAAAATACACGCGTTATTTTCTTTTTCAGCATACTGACCAATTTTCTTAATATAATAATTGTTTGTTATGCTAATAACGACTAAAGCGTGATGGTGGAGTTGTTGGCCAAGCATCCAATAGGCGTTGGGACCTGGGTTCGAATCCCAGGTCCCCCAAAATATTTGTTTCTATTTTTCTCTACCTATTCACATGCAGGCTTCCAAAGTGATGTCCACCATGTGCTTCACATATCCACGCGCCAGGTGTCTTCCAGCATAGATCCAGTGGCCAAAGATGATGACTACCATACACCTTGGTCAATGAACATACAAGGAATTGCTAAAGTCAACGTGGCTGAACAGCTTAATGAGCCTGGCAATTGACAATAACACCTCCTAATGGGCCAACACCCCCCTGGTTTATTCTTCTTATTTTTTTTTTTTTTCTTTTAACTATTTTACTAATTATTATTATTATTATTATTAGTTAATTAACATAATTAACTTTTTTTTAATAGTAAAATTCAGAAAACTAAAAATGTAATATTTTTATTATTATTATTATTTATTAATTTCACCTTTAATTTATTATTTTTGTAAATAAATACTAACCAATTAATTTAGTCCTTTTTTTAATTAGGTTAACTTCAATAGTTTTTTGCAATAAATAAAATAAATTAGACTTAGGGTTTTTACTAACTTTTGACTATTTTTTATTTATTTTCCTTAACACATAAAAAACCAAAAAATATTTCTTTTCTTTTAATTAATTAATTAGTTTTAGGTTTAATATTAATTAAATGCCAAACAACAAAAAACTCATTCTTTCTCAAATAAGGGTCAAAACCCTAAGGACTTTTCCAATTCAATTTCTTTCGCGCATATTATTTTTTATCCATATTTATGTAATTGCTCAGAGGATCTAATAGCGTTAATTAGGACTTTTTATCGCTTTCTTTAATTTCTCGCATTTACTTTTCAAAGGGTTTGTTTTTGGCGATGTAAATACCCGACGCCTTGTAATAGCGTAGATTTACTTTCCGCAACTATTAACTGTTAGATGTATGCTAACTAGGCTATGCATGACAAGACTTATATCTGAAATTAAAATCAACCCGTAGCTCACCATAACATGTACAAAGATAACATTAACTGAAACCTGACACACTCGCACATGCCACTCCTAGGGTACGCCTCACTTGGTTGCCTCGACGTGGTCATTGAGTATAGGATGTTTTAGAGGTCGCCCTCCTGTCTAAAGATCCAAGTTGCCTCGAAACGGTTGCCTCGGATGAAAAGGATCTAAGACATTAGGGTTACCGCTAAGGCGTCCTACTATTGCTTTGGTGACCACATGTCCCTATAATCGAATTGACCCGAAAACTCCAACGACGGTGCTACCTACTTCTCAATAGTGGGATGGTATTGTCTAAAGGACATTTACACAGCTTAATTTCTTTTGAGTAGGTAGAGGTTCTCAGGTACTTGCTCTTTCAAAACAAAAATACTTTCGCACTTACACTTTTCTGACAAAAGTTTTCAAACAAACATTTCATACGCTCTTGAGGACAGATACAAGAGTTAAATCGAAGTTTTCAAACAAAACTCTTTTCAAAACCCATAGACACAAGAAAATCAAAACATTTTTGAAAACATAGTGAGCAAGTACCTAAGAGCCCGTGGATAACCACGGATAGAAAGGGTGCTAATACCTTCCCTTTCTATAATCTACCTCCCAAACCGAGAAACATCTCGAAAAGGAATTTTGCTGTGCTTTTGTCCTTTCCTTGTTGGAGAAAATAAAAGACGGTGGCGACTCTTGCTTACCGCGACATTTTGCTAAACGCAAACGCGAACCAGCATTTCAAAACACTCAGTTCTATTTCCACCGATCACAGAACTGGCGACTCTGCTGGGGACTAATAAGTGAGGTGTACCTTAGGATTAGATCATTTTATGTTTTCAATTGTATACCTTGAATGCTTTAATTTTGTGGGCTTGTATTGGAGTTTTATAGATCTTAACCCGGATCTGGGGAATACCATTTAGGTAGCAATAAACTGTGAGGGACCTGTCTGGCATAGACCGACACGGGTGAAGCAGTAGCTACGTTGGTGTGACACCTTTGTCTGTGCCGATATCCCTTGTGTTGGAACGAGGAGAATATGGGTCTTCTGAGGAGTCATTAAGCACCAACTGACCTTAGAACCTTAAATTGACCAACTTGGCCATAGAACAGTAGCAGTATGCTACACTCATTGAGGCTAAACTCTCGTGATGGTTCCGACTGCAAGAAAAGGTTGCGAAGCTGGAGTTATGACCGATTGAGGGTAGTCAGTGATATTGAGATCCTCTAGAACCCGGTTACTATTTTCTAGGACAGGTCTTAACCAACTGAAACTGAAAGAGGGTAGTACCTAAACTTCATGCTGGCCTGAAATCTAAGGGTTGCCTTGTGTGACTTGTGTGCCTTACCATGTTTGCCTTTTGTGAATACTTATGGTGTGCCTTTATCATAACATTATAACATCATACCATTGCATGCATCCTGCATAAGGACTAACCCATTTCAAAGACAAGAGGGTTTCATCTTTGCTCTATTTTGTAGGACATCATGATGCCCATGCGAAGGAATAATATCCGGTTCAACTTTGTTCAACCACCTGCTTTGCTTACAGAATTGGTTGATAGGATTCTAAACACTACTTCCTTCATCAAGAGGCATGGTTCTCTTCTCGGTTTAGTCACTTCAAAGTGGGACCAACAATTGATGAGCGTCCTGGCCCAGTTTTATGATCCGATATACCATTGCTTCACCTTTCAAGACTTCCAGCTGGTCCCTACCCTGGAAGAATTCTCTGATTTGCTTGGTATCCCTGTTTTGGAACAAACTCCATTCACTGGTTGGGAAAAGACTCTCAGGCCCGAGGAGATTGCTGCAGCCATTCCTTTGACCAAAGAAGAGGTAATGACTAACTGGGAGACTAGAAGCGGAGTTAAGGGCTTTTTGGCTAAGTATCTGATTGGCAAAGCTAATAGTTTCTGGAATGACTTAGACTTCAGGGCGTACGGAGACATCCTGGCTCTCTTAATCTATGGTCTAGTTTTGTTTCCAAATCCTGATACCTTTATTAATGTCAACACCATAAGGATCTTCATCTTTCGGAACCCTGTGCCCACTCTCTTGGGTGATATCCTGCAACAGCTCTACGCTCGTACTGCCCGAAGACGGGGAACTTTGTGGTGTTGTGCTCCTTTATTGGTGAGGTGGTTTATTTCGCACCTCCCTAAGTTCGTGCTGAAGAACAAAGAGGGAAGAGGCTGGGCTCATAGGATAATATCTCTTACTGATAATGACATCATTTGGACTATCAGAGGTTTAGATGAGGTGGCCGTTATTGATCGTTGCAGAGAGTATCCTAATGTTCCATTGATCGAAACCCAGGGAGGAATCTCCTATAACCCATGTTTAGCTCTCCGTCAGTTTGGAAGAGCCAGAAGAGCAGGGCCTCATGAGATGTTAATATCTCACATCAGTTTTGAGTTTCAGGTAGATAGTGACAAGCTGCGCCATAGATTCATCAGGGCTTGGGACAGAATTCACAAAGCTGACCCACATGAGTTGGGACCAAAGACTTCCCTACCAATGGAATCCTACTTCAGATGGGTCCGCATCCGTGCTCAGAAGTTAGGTATTCCATACGAAGCTGTCAGGCCTATTACTCTTGAAGTTCCTGATAGAGACGGGGCTCCTCCAACTGTTCTCCATCCTCAGATACCCACTGATATTGGTACACTAAAGAGGTCTTGGGCGCAACTACAGGAAGAACGGGATTCTTATCGGGAAAGGTTCAATGAACAGGAACAAAAGATCCAGAAGCTTACAAAGCAATTGGAGAACGAATGAATCCTGAATGACTATATCCGTACTGAGAAGAAGAGGCCATGGGAGCATTGATGGGCATTTGATGTTTTCTTTTACAGCTTTTATTTACTTTTCAGTATTTTCATTTCTGTAACGCCTAAGGGCAATTTGTTGAACAATTTAAATTCTAAAGTTGAATCTAATAAAGTTTATTTCCTTTCTTGTCTACAAAGTTGAATCCCAATTGTCTTTGAAAACATAAATCATGCGCATTTCATGTCATAATATGCATAACATGTACCCTTTTTACAGGTCACTTATCTTCTTCGCTGTTTATTTCAGCAATCATCATGTCTGTCGAACCTTCCACATAACAAGCTATCAAGGCCCTCCAGGCCCAGAATGCCCAGTTCCAAGAGTTGGTTATGAGCCTAGCCCAGGGTCAATAGGAGTTGAAGACTCTGATTCTGAAGAAGAAGAAGAAGAAGAAGAGGACTGTATTGTTCAACACTGGACGCAGATTTGGGAATGGATTACAAAATGAGGTTGATCTGACTACTTCCTCTGTAGGGAAAGACAGTCCCCAAGAGAGAAGGGTTCCTAGTCCCGTGGTCTCCGACAACGAGACGGATTATAACGATGAACAGTATCCTCCTGCTGAGGATAAGTACAAACAGCTGGAGGACCGCTTAAGTGCTATGGAGATACAGAATATGCTCGGGTTGGACTTTGGAGACCTAGGCTTATCCTCTGGGGTGGTGATTCCCCATAAGTTCAAGGCACCTGATTTCGCAAAGTATGACGGAGCTTCCTGTCCTAAGCTGCACCTCCGATCGTATGTAAGGAAGATCCAACCTTATACAACTGACAAGAATTTGTGGATCCATTTCTTCCAGGATAGTCTTTCAGGGACTCAACTCGAATGGTTCTATCAGCTGGATGGAGCCAGTATTCGTAACTGGGAGGATTTGGCTACTGCGTTTTATAAGCAGTATCAGTATAATTCCGACCTCGCTTCTACGCGTACCCAACTCCAGGGTATGTCACTAGGGACGGGTGAAGGATTTAAGGAATACGCCCAAAAGTGGAGGGACCTTGCTGGAAGGGTGCAACCACCTCTAACTGACCGTGAACTTGTGGATATGTTCTTGGGAACCCTGTCTGGTACATTCTTCAAGCATTTGATTGGGAATTCTTCTGCTGGGTTTACAGACCTTATCTTGACTGGTGAGAGAATAGAAGCTGGTATCAAGTCTGGGAAGATACAGAAAGGTGCCTCCTCGAGCACTGAAAAGAAGTCGTTCAAAAAAGAATCTAGTGCTGTCTATGGTTTAAGGAGACAGAATAAACCAGAACGCCGCTAAGCTGTCAACGCGGTGGTTATTTCAAAGCCTGCTGCTGCTCCTCAACACCATAACCAACAAAGGGGTGAGAGACCCAGAAGACAGTTTACTCGTCTCAGTATGACCCTGTCCCAGATATTGCCGCAGTTACTGACAACCAATCTGGTGACTATAAAAGAAGCTCCGAAGATTGTGAACACAACGTCTCCAAAGTACAATCCTAACGCCCGTTGCGCTTATCACTCTGATAGCCCGAGGCATACTACGGATGATTGTTGGGCTCTGAAGAATAAGGTCCAAGACCTGATTGATGCTAAAGAGATAGAGTTCGAGGCGCCCAAAAGGCCCAATGTTGTGACTGCTCCCATGCCCAAGCATGGGGTGAATGCTGTAGAGGAAGACCTGTATGTAGCCTCTGTGGATGATATTGTTACTCCGTTGTTGACTGTCAAAAGGAACCTGTTGCTAGCCGGTTTATTTCCGGGATGTAGTGAAGGTTGCCATCTATATTCTGTTTCACCTGCTGGTTGTCCTTTATTGAAGTCAGGTATCCAAAACCTGATGGATAATAAAGAAATCTTGTTCGAGAAGATTTCCGTTCCTGCTACCCCTACTGAAGAAGTGTCCATTGTTACTATTTTCAACAATTCTACCAAGGCTCCCCCGAGGAAGCCTGTCAAATTCATTCCTGCTCAGAAGATTTCACCCATAATCATCACTGTTCCGGGGCCCATCCCCTATACATATGACAAAGCTGTCCCTTGGCACTATGGGGCAGATGTTTATGTGCTTGGAGTTAAACAAGAGTTTGATACTAGTACCGGCGTCAACAACATCACCGGGCCTGCCAAAGTCACCCGCAGTGGTAGACTGTTCTCACCAGATATTGCGCCACCAACAATCCAGAGGCCTATTGTCATCACACCTGCAAGTGTGTCTGCTTCCTTTCCTGACCAAGTTCCTATTTCTACCCCTGCTGCAGAGTCATCTGACGCTCGGGGCAAAGGGATCGCTACTGATATGCCTGCCCAGACGGAGGCACCGAAGACAACCACTGTTGAAGCTTCCAAACAGGAGATGGAAGAGATTCTTAAGATTATCAAGAAGAGTGATTTTAATGTAGTTGAGCAGCTGGGGAACACCCCATATAAAATTTCTATGCTATCACTATTGTTGTGTTCAGAGGCCCATGCCAAGGCTCTGATTACCTTCCTGAAGATGGCCCACGTGCCACAAGAGACGTCAGCTGATCAATTTACCGATTGTGTGGCCAACTTAACTGCTGACAATGGTTTGGGTTTCTCCGACGCCGATCTGACTGCCAAAGGTAAGAACCATAACGATGCCCTGCATGTCTCCATTGAATGCAGGGGAACTACTGTTGCCCATGTGCTGGTTGACACTGGTTCCTCGTTGAACGTCTTGCCCAAGAAAGCTCTAGACAGGTTGGATTGCAAGGGGTTGGAACTAAAGCCCAGTAACATTGTTGTCCGGGCCTTTGATGGGTCTAAAAGGATGGTACATGGTGAGGTTGATATTCCAATCAGGGTTGGTTCTCAGGTCTTCGATTCCATATTCTATGTGATGGACATTCGGCCATCCTATTCTTGTTTGCTGGGTCGTCCATGGATCCACAAAGCTGGAGCTGTGACCTCCACACTCCATCAGAAGCTGAAATGCCCGGTCAGAGGGAAGATTGTGACAGTTCAGGGGGAAGAAGAATACATGGTCAGCCACCTCAACTTGTTCCGGTACATAGAAATGGATGGGGAATTCATTGAGACTCCATTCCAGTACTTTGAAGAGGTTCCTCAAACACTGGCGTCAGCCGAGACTGTGATTGAAGATGCTCCTTTGAAGATGGCTTCCTTAAAGGATGCCCGGGCTGTTGTTGAGAAGGGTGAGTGTGCAAACTGGGGCCGACTTCCTGATTTTACTCAGAAGACTGACAAGTTTGGTTTTGGTTTCACTGCAGAAGCTCAGAGGGCTGTTCGTCGTGCAAGGATTGGAAGACCTCATGTGTTCATCAGCAACCCGAGAGTAAATGCTATTGAAGATGACGTGGAGGAATCTGAATTCGACAGCTGGATCTACCTTACGACCAACGGTGGACCAAGCAACTGGACAGCCAAAGACTTCGTCCCTATTACCTTTGTCACTCAGTAATGAACTCCTTTGTTTTGAATTTGTAACAGACAATACTGTGAAACTTTATGGTTCAGTGTCTTACCCAGGGCACCGTGGCTTCATTTGTGAGGGCTTTTGTGTGTCATTTTCATATATCATTAATAAAAGCATTGGACGTTTTTTGCATTTCAAATCTTGCGCTCCTTGTCTTTCTTTATTATATATTGCAAAACAACTATTTTACACACACTCACATATACAGGTCCCAATCCACTCTGGATCTCACTGGTAACGACTCTGCTACTGCCAGTTATGACTTTGAAAATCCGATAAACTTAGTCGAAGACGAAGGTGAAGATAATTGCGAAGTGCCTGGTGAGCTTGCAAGACTGCTACTCCAGGAAGAGAGGGCCATTCAGCCACATGAAGAGCCAGTGGAAACGGTAAATTTGGGTACTGAGACGGACAAAAAGGAGGTCAAAATCGGTGCAAATCTGGAGTCTAGTGTGAAACAACGGTTGATTTAGATACTGCATGACTACGTGGAAATCTTTGCCTCGTCGTACGAAGATATGCCTGGGTTGGATACCGACATTGTGGTTCATCATTTGCCTACTGTTGTACCCCAAAATTTGCCCTCCCATTTCCTCAACATTTTCTCATCACAAGACCCTTGGAGCTCAAGATCCAGTTAGGGTTTCCTCTGCTCAGGACTCCTCCTTGCACTGTTGACCCAAATTAGGGTTTGTGTTTGCACAAAGATATTTTGACCTAAAATGCCTAAGATGACTTTCATGCTTCATGTTGGACTCCCAAGTTTATCCATACCAAGTTTCAAGCCTTGATTCCAATCTTTGCCCAGTCAATTGGACAGTTGACCTAGAAATTAGCTGTATTGGGGAAAAAGTCAACTGTGGCCAATTGACAGTCAAACCTCATGAAAATTGACCCACATCAACATTATGAACTCCTATGAACCATTTGATCAAGTTTGGATCACAATCCCCCAAGAAATTTGATCAGATCATCAAAAGGGCAAAATGGTCATATTTAGGGTTTTGACTGCACAAAGGCAATTTTTGACTGTTTGACCTAGCCAATGGAAAACCAAACTTACATATGGACTCAAAGACCCCATGGAATTATCTTGACATGCTCAACAAGTTCAAAAGATCCCAAATACACAAGATTGATAGTTGAATTTCCCAGTCAATTGATCAATTTTGACTGTATACTGAAAAGTCAAACTTTGACTTTTTTGGTCAAAATCAAGAGTCAAGATTCATTTTTCATCAAAACATGCCAAATCATGAAACTTGTTCACCAAGAAACCAAGAAATGCAAATTAGGGTTTGAAATGGGAATTTTTCATAACTTAGAATTTTTCTAAGTTATGAAAAACCCTAATTTTTTCCCAACTTTGCCCCACTTTCTCACCAAGATTCATTTGGATTCAAACAAAAGTCAAAACATGAAAGTTGTACCTTGTTGAATAATCTACAACTTTGAATCACAAAGTTTTCCCAAATGAAGCTTGTATCTCAAGTTACAATTTTTTGAATAGGGGTGCCAAACCATTCTTAACTTAGTGAAAATTTGACCTTTTTGACAAGGTTTTCTACCTAACTTCAAGGCCATTTTCCATACACTTCCACTTGGAATTTCAATTTGCATTTCAAAGATGGATTTTAGTACACATTCCAAGCTTTCCAAAATGTCCAAGAACTTCTCAAACAACCTCATAACTTGAGAGAATCAAATTTCACAATATGGCCAAAACTCACTTTTGAATTGATCATGAACATGTTCATAACACTATGCATTTTCAAAACTCAGCATGCCACTTGATTACAGGTCCTAAAACCCTTTGACACTCATAAATTTAATGCCAAACCTTTGTGCCAAGACCATGTTTTGTGTATTCAAGCATTGTCTAGAAGATTAATCCATTTATAGATAAAGCATTATTTCCATTTTGAAAAAGTAGAACTTTATGTCCATTTTGCAAATCCAAGTGGTACAGCCAAAATCTTCTAGGCACAAGTTATGAGACACATTGCACTGATTAAGGCAAAGGGTTGCAGCATGATATGGGGGCCTGCATCAGTCTAGAAGATCAACTTGCCTTTTGTTACTTAAGAAAGAAGAAACATAGCATAACTTGTACCAACTCTCATATCAGCTTACAAACACTTAAGCAAACTTGTGAAACCCATTCAAGAGATACCAACTGAGCTAATACACGACCCTAACATCCCTCATACACTCCCATTCTCAGAATCACCTTCAAACTGCAAGAATAGGGTAGGGCCTGCAGTTTGAGTGCCATCTCTCATTCCTCTCAAGCTTTCTTGCCCAAACCAGTTCACACACCTTCCATACCATCTATGCAAGCTAACCAAAACCTAAAACACGACCTGTAATCCCTCTAACTGGTTCTACCATTTTCACTTTTCTGATTTGCAGTTGAAGTGCTCTAGCTCGATTCAAAAGATTTCAAGACAAAGTAAAGCTTGGAATAGCATCCCTGGACCTCAAGGAAACTATCCCAATCATCACCTTGCACTGAAAGCTTCTCCATTGCCAGATAGAACTTCAACTGAACAGGTAAGTTTTTGAATTCGTATCTCTCTTATTAGACATTGTTAGCTTTAGGTTTGTGAAGAGAATATGTCATAATCATTACCCTGAACATGCCCATATGATTAGATTTTATTTATATTATGTGTGTTGCAAGAATTTTGAGCTTGAACATGGAGGAAAATCTAGGTCAGGATTTGGGGGAGAAGAAATTCTCCCTCATCTTAGAGAGTTAAGACAAGTTCTGCATATGGTTGGATTCGTCTCTTGATGCTGAACATTTTTTATGTTATAAGTTTTCATTAACAAGCCAGGAATCAGGATGTTTGAATGGAGGAACAAAGCGCGCGTTTTTTGAACGTTTCTGGCTGGAGGTTGAAGAAGGGTCTATTGGGCTGGGCTTGTTCCATATTTCTTATTTGCACCATGTTTTTGGTTTTACACCCCCTAAGCCCATTTCATTCATTTTAATGTTTTTTTGACTTTTCTTTTTTTGGCCTGACTTATTTATTTTTCCTCATCATACAAAAAATATAAAAATATTTTTTTATACCATTTTCCTATTTATTAGATATTTATTTGATTGGACTAGTTATTTGAACATAAATAAGTAAATAAATATACTTTTATTTAAAAAATGTAAAAATGGTGTAAATACATTTTTATTTTTTATTTTATTTCATTTTATATTCTGAAAATATTTTATGTGAAATATACTTTTTTTATAAAAATTAAATATTATTATTTTGTGCATATTTAAAATAATTTGTAAATAATATAAATAAATACATATATATTAGTATACTTAGAATAAAATACCAAAAATATACATATTTTTATTTTATTAATATTTAATACTAAAAATACATTTTTTTACAAATATACTTCCTTTTTATTTTATTTTGTATAGAAATAATAAATATTGTATATATTGAATAAATAATATATTTATTTAATAGAATTAGGGTTTTGCCCTAAACATGAAAAACTCCAAAAAGTAATACTTTCCTTTTCTTTATTTTGACATGTAAAAATACCTTTTTCCATACATACAAAAAACCCATTTTTTGGCATCTTGCACATTTGTTCTATTTTATTTAATTTATGCAAATTAATCACCTTGTAAATAATTCAATATTGATGTAATAGTTTTAGGTTTAAATTCCTTGTCAAAATCCCCATTCGAACATTTGTACCCCCCTCCCCATATATGGTTTTGTAATAGCTTAGTAAATTTATTTTCACACTTTATTGCTTTCTAATCATACCATGTTAGAATTAGGGTTTGTGTGCGAAAAATAACGAAAAATAGTTTTGACCTAATTTCAAGATAAACAAGCATGAAAATGGACACACAAATCACACTTGCACCCCCTAGGGTATTCCACTTGTTGCCTTTCAAAATTGGTCCATATTGCATGTTAGGTCTCTTTGGGCAAAACAAACAAATCAAATGATCATAGTCCCTCGATAACACTTTCAAAATGTTGCCTAAACAAATGATCAAGTCCCTTAAAGAAAATGCCCAAAGATACTTGGCACCATTGTAATTATGGTCTAAACGATGACTCGCGCCCGTCCCTTTCACATCCTAACATGAGATTGTCCACCAAATACAATGGTGGAACAAACTTATTAAAAGGGTTTAAAACATAGCAATAAACTTTGAGAAATTTAGGAGTAGATAAACTCTTAGTTACTTGAATCAAACTTGCAAAACAAAACACTTGCCTATTTCTCTAAACCACACATCACTACACTTTAAAAACAACTTTCAAAAACAAATGAAAACCTTTTCAAAAGACATACCCCTTTGTATACATCCCCACATGGATCATTACAAAGGTTGCCACCACATTGGCTTCTTTTCAAAACACTTTCAAACCCACACACACAAGCACCATTTCAAACAATTGAAAATAAAAGGCAAGTGATCTAAGCAAGTAACTAAGAGCCCATGGATAACCATGGATAGAAAGGGTGCTAATACCTTCCCTTTCTATAATCTACTCCCCGAACCCAAGAAAACATCTCAAAGGTTTTTGCTGTGCTTTTTAACCTTTCCTTAGGATAAAATAAAAAGTCGGTGGCGACTCTTGCTCAACCGAAACATTTGCGAAAACAAACGCAAAACCATAGTCAGTTCTCCCACCGTATCACAGAACTGGCAACTCTGCTGGGGAATAACTTAAAAGTGGAGTAACCTTAGGGTTTAGATCACCTTTGTTTTCAATTGTTTGCTTTGTTTGCTTTTATATTTGTGGGCTTTGCATCGGAGTTTCATAGATCCTAACCCGGATCTGGGAAATACCCTTTTTAGGTAGCATAATCTGTGAGGGACCTGTCCGGCGTAGACCGACATGGGTGAAGCAGTGGCTACGTTGGTGTGGCACCTTGGTCTGTACCTATATCCCTTGTGTTGCAATAAGGAGAATATAGGTCTTCTAAGGAGTCATTAAACACCAACCAACCTTAGAACCCTAAATTGACCAAACTTGGCTATTAGGACAGTAGCAGTATGCTACACTCATTGAGACTAAACTCTCGCGATGGTTCTGGCCGCAAGAAAAGATTGCGATGCTGGAGTTATGACCGATTGAGGGTAGTCAATGATTTGAGATCCTCTAGAACCCGGTTACTTTTGATAGGACAGGTTTTAACCAACAAAACCAAAAGAGGGTAATACCTAAAACTCATGCTGGCCTGAAACCTAAGGGTGTCTTGTGTGACTTGTGTGCCTTATCATGTTTGCCTGTGTGAATACTTGTGGTGTGCTTCATCATAGCATCATGCCATCATACCATTGCATGCATCCTGTATAAAGGACTAACCCATTTCAAAGACAAAAAGTTTCATCTTTGCTCTGTTTTGTAGGACATCATGGTGCCCGTGCGTAGGAATACTATCCGGCTCAACTTTGTTCAACCACCAATTTTGCTCAAGGATTTGGTTGGTAGGATTCCAAACACTTCTTCCTTCATCAACAGACATGGTTCTCTCCTTGGCTTGGTCACTGCAAAATGGGACCAACAACTGATAAGTGTTCTGACCCAGTTTTATGAGCCTCTGTATCATTGTTTCACCTTTCAAGACTTCCAGCTGGTTCCTACCCTGGAAGAATTCTCTTATTTGCTTGGGATCCCTGTCTTGGAACAAACTCCATTTACTGGTTTGGAAAAGACTCCTAGGCCTGAAGAGATTGCTGCAATTCTCCCCTTGACCAAAGAAGAGGTATTAGCTAACTGGGAAACTAGAAGTGGAGTCAAGGGCTTTTTGGTCAAATTTCTTGTTCGCAAGGCTAATGATTTTTGGAATGACTTGGACTTCAAGGCGTACGAGGATATTCTGGCTCTTTTGATCTATGGTCTGGTATTGTTTCCCAATCCTGACACCTTTATCAGTATCCATGTCATAAGGATCTTCATATCTCGGAATCCTGTACCCACTCTTTTGGGTGATATCCTGCAACAACTCTATGCTCGTACTGCTCGAAAACGGGGAACTCCGTGGTGTTGTGCTCCTTTGCTAGTGAGGTGGTTTATTTCGCACCTTTCTAAGTTCGTGCTGAAGAATGAAGAAGGAAAAGGTTGGGCTCGGAGGTTAATGTCTCTCACAGATAATGACATCACCTGGACTCTCAGAGGTTTGGATGAGGTAGCTGTTATTGACCGTTGCGGAGAATACCCTAATGTTCCGTTGATTGGTATCCAAGGAGGAATCTCTTATAATCCATGCTTAGCTCTCCGTCTGTTTGGAAGAGCCAGGGGAGATGGGCCTCATGAAATGTTGGTCCCTCACTTCCATTTTGAGTTCCAGACAGACAGTGACAAACTATGCCATGGATTCATTAAAGCTTGGGACAGAATTCACAAAGCTGACCCACATGAGTTGGGACCAAAGACTTCTCTACCAATGGAACCCTATTGCAAATGGGTCCGCATCCGTGCTCAGAGGTTAGGTATGAGGTACGAAGCTGTTAGACCTCTCATTTTTGAATCTCCTGATGAAGATGGGGTTCCTCCAACTGTCCTCCCTCCTCAGATACCCACTGATTTTGACACAATGAAGAGATCTTGGGCGCAGCTAAAGAAAGAGCGGGATTTCTATCGGGAAAAGTTCAACGAGCAGGAACGGAAGATCCAGAGACTGACTAAGCAATTGGAGGAAGAGCGGATTCTGAATAACTACATCAGCACTGAGAAAAGGAGGCCATGGGAGCACTGATGGGCTTTGGATATTTCCTTTTATAGCTTTTATTTCCTTTCCAGTATTTTCCATTCCTGTAATGCCTAAGGGCAAGTTGTTGAACAATTTAAAATTTGAATCTAATGAAGTGTGTTTCCCTTTTGTCTACAAAGTTGAATCTTGTTTGTCTTTGAAAACATAAAACATACGCATCTCATTGCACCATATGCATAGCAGGTACCCTTTTTCACAGGTTGCTTAATCTTCTTCGCTGTTTATTTGAACAGTCATCATGAATCCAGACTCATCCAGTGAGCAAGCAATCAAGGCCCTTCAGGCCCAAAGTGCCCAGTTTCAAGAAATGGTCCTGAGCCTGGCCCAAGGTCAGCAAGAGTTGAAGACCCTACTCCTGAAGAAGAAGAAGAAAAAGAGGATTGTGTTGTTCAACACTGGACGCAGATTTGGGAACACACTCCATAATGAAGCCGATCCAACTACTTCTTCTGCTGAGAAAAACAGTCCCCAAGGGGGAGGAGCTCCTAGTCCCGCAGTCTCCGACAACGAAACGGACTATAATGACGAACAATACCCACCTGCTGCTGACAGATACAAGCAATTGGAGGACCGCTTGAGCGCCATGGAGATTCAGAATGTGCCCGGGCTGGATTTCGGAGATTTGGGGTTATCTTCTGGGGTAGTAATTCCACACAAGTTTAAGGCGCCTGCCTTCGCCAAATACGACGGGGCCTCCTATCCAAAGCTGCATCTAAGGTCGTACGTAAGGAAGATCCAACCTTACACGGCAGATAAGAACCTTTGGATTCACTTCTTCCAAGATAGCCTTTCGGGGTCACAGCTTGAATGGTTCTACCAACTAGATAGAACTAGTATCCGACATTGGGAAGACTTGGCAACCGCATTCTACAGACAATATCAATACAATTCTGATCTCGCTCCAACGCGTACCTAACTTCAGGGTATGTCTCTAGGAACGGGTGAAGGGTTCAAAGAATATGCACAAAAATGGAGAGATTTGGCTGGTAGGGTGCAGCCTCCATTGACTGATCGTGAGCTGGTTGATATGTTCCCAGGGACTTTGTCTGGTCCATTTTTCAATCATTTGGTTGGTAACTCCTCCGCTGGGTTTACGGATTTGATTCTGACGGGAGAAAGAATTGAAGCTGGCATCAGGTCAGGAAAGATACAAAAAGCTGCCTCCACAAGTACTGAGAAAAGGCCTTTCAAGAAAGAAGCAAGTGCCATCTATGGTCCTAGAAGACAAGCCAAGCCCGAAAGTCGCCAAGCCGTCAATGCTTTGGTCATTTCAAAACCTGTTGCTGCTCCTCAGCAGTACAATCAACAAAGAGGTGAAAGGCCCAAGAGGCAGTATACTCGGCTGAGTATGACCTTATCTCAAATTTTACCCCAACTGTTATCAACCAACTTGGTGACCATCAAAGAAGCTCCTAAGGTCGTCAACACTGCGTCTCCTAAGTATAACCCAAATGCCCGGTGTGCTTATCATTCTGATAGTCCCGGGCACACTACTGATGATTGCTGGGCCTTGAGAAACAAAGTGCAAGATCTTATCGACGCAAAGGAAATTTAGTTTGAAGCGCCTGAGAGGCCGAATGTTGTAACTGCTCCTATGCCCCAGCATAGAGTAAATGCCATCGAGGAAGATTTATATGCTGTTTCAGTGGATGATGTTGCTACCCCTCTTTTGACTGTTAAGAGGAACTTACTACTAGCCGGTTTATTTCCGGGTTGTGGTAAGGGTTGCCTCCTGTGTGCTGTTATCCCTACCGGTTGTCCGCTACTGAAATCAGGAATCCAAAGCCTGATGGATAGCAAGGAAATTCTGTTCAAGAAAACTGTTGTTCCGTTTGTTTCCATTGAAGAAATATCTGTTGTCACAATTTATAATCCTGCCAAAGCTCCCGTGAAGAAACCAGTCCGAATTATGTCTGTTGCACCCATTACTATTACTGTTCCAGGGCCTCTCCCATATGAGTCTGATAAAGCGGTCCCATGGCATTATAGAGCCGACGTGTATATGCTTGGGGTGAAGCAGGAGTTCAACACCAATACCAGTATCAGTAGCATCACTGGTCCCACCAAGATTACCCGCAGTGGCAGGCTCTTCTCGCCTGACATTGCACCGCCAGTTATCCGAAAACCTCTCACTATCACACCCGCAAGTGTGCATGTTCCAATTCAAGTTCCTGTGTCTACTACTGCCGCCGAGTCCTCTGATACCCGGGGCAAAGAAGTTGCTACCGATTTGCCTGCCAGGACGGAGGCACCAAAAGAGAAGACTGTTGTGGAAGCCTCCCAACAAGAAATGGAGGAAATCCTTAAAATTATCAAAAAGAGTGACTTTAACGTTGTTGAACAGTTGGGGCATACTCCCTCCAAAATCTCTATGCTATCATTGCTGCTATGCTTAGAGGCCCATGCAAAAGCCCTGATTTCATTTCTGAAAACGGCCCATGTGCCGCAAGAGACCTCCGCGAATCAATTCACCGACTGTGTAGCTAATTTGACAGCTGACAATGGCTTGGGGTTCTCAGATGCTGACCTTACCGCCAAAGGGAAAAATCACAATGATGCCCTGCATGTTTCCATAGAATACAGGGGCACTACTCTCTCACACGTGCTAGTGGATACCGGTTCTTCCCTGAATGTTTTGCCCAAGAAGGCATTGGACCGCTTGGATTGTGAGGGTCTGGAGTTGAAACCTAGTAACATCATTGTTAGAGCCTTCGACGGTTCTAAGAGGATGGTGAAAGGTGAAGTAGACATCCCTATTCGGGTGGGTTCCCAAGTTTTCGACTCAACGTTCTATGTAATGGATATTCGTCCATCTTATTCCTGCTTGTTGGGTCGACCCTGGATTCACAAAGCTGGGGCAGTAACATCCACTCTACACCAAAAGCTCAAATACCCTGTCAAAGGGAAGATTGTTACCGTGCAGGGTGAGGAGGAATACATGGTTAGTCACTTGAATTCATTCTGGTATATCGAGATGGACGGGGAGTTTATTGAAACCCCCTTTCAACATTTTGAGGAAGTACCTCCAATTTTGGCATCAGCTGAAGCAGTGGTTGAAGAAGACTCTCCGTTGAAGATGGCATCCTTGAAGGATGCCCGGGCTGTAATCAAGAAAGGCAATTGTGCGAACTGGGGTCAGCTTCCTGACTTCACTCAAAAGAACGACAAGTTTGGGCTGGGCTTTACTGCAGAGGCTCAGAGGGCTGTGCGCAAGGAAAAGATCAGAAAGGCTCCGGTGTTTATCTCCAACCCAAGGGTGAATGCTATTGAGGAGGATGTAGAGGAAGCAGAGTTTGACAGTTGGATCTACCCGACTACCAGCAACGGACCAAGCAACTGGACGACAAAGGATTTTACACCTATCACATTTGTCACGCAGTAATTATTTCTTTTGATTTCCAATTTGTAACAAACAATATGTTAAAACTTTATTGGCTCAGTGTCCTACCCGGGGCATCGTAGCTCCATTTGTGAGGGCTTTTTGTATGACATTTTCATATATCATCAATCAAAACATTGGACGTTTGTTGCATTTCAAATCTTGTGCTCTTTCTCTTTCTGTGTTATATATTGCAAAACAGCTATATTTACACACACTCACTTATACAGGTTTCAGTCCACTCTGGATCTCACTGGTAACGGCTCTGCTACCACCAGTTATGACTTCGAGAATCCGATCAACTTGGCCGAAGACGAAGGTGAAGATGATTGCGAAGTGCCTGGTGAACTCGCAAGACTGCTACTCCAGGAAGAGAGGGCTATTCAACCACATGAAGAGCCAGTGGAAACAATTAACCTGGGTACGGAGACAGATAGGAAAGAGGTCAAGATTGGGGCTAATCTAGAGCTCAGCGTGAAGCAACGATTGATCCAGATGCTACATGATTACATGGAGGTCTTTGCTTGGTCATACGAAGATATGCCTGGTTTGGATGCCGACATTGTAGTTCATCACCTGCCAACTAAGGAAGACTGCCCTCCGGTAAAGCAAAAGGTCCGCCGTATGCGCCCAGAGATGTCCGAAAAGATCAAGGCTGAGGTTATGAAGCAATTCGATGACGGGTTTCTAGAGGTAACTTCTTATCCTCAATGGGTTGCAAACGTGGTGCCAGTGCCGAAGAAGGACGGTAAAGTCAGAATGTGTGTCGACTACAGGGATTTGAACAGGGCAAGCCCCAAGGATGACTTTCCCTTACCTCACATCGACGTTCTTGTTGACAATACTTCTCAACACAAGGTGTTCTCCTTCATGGATGGTTTTTCAGGGTATAATCAGATCAAGATGGCCCCGGAAGATATGGAAAAGACTACCTTTGTGACTCAGTGGGGCACCTTCTGCTACAAGGTCATGCCATTCGGGTTAAAAAATGCTGGGGCAACCTATCAACGTGCCATGGTTGCTTTATTTCATGATATGATCCATCATGAGATTGAGGTATACGTTGATGACATGATTGCAAGGTCTCAAACTGAGGAGGAGCACCTTGATCATCTGAGGAAGCTATTCGACCGACTGAAGTTATGCAAGCTGAGGTTGAATCCCAACAAATGCACCTTTGGGGTGAGGTCCGGAAAATTGCTAGGTTTCATTGTAAGTGATAAAGGTATTCAGGTGGACCCTGCCAAGGTAAAAGCCATACAAGAGATGCCAACTCCAAAGTCAGAGAAAGAATTCAGAGGCTTCCTGGGACGACTGAATTACATTGCCCGATTCATCTCACATCTGACTGCTACTTGTGAGCCAATCTTCAAATTACTGAAGAAAGATCAAGTAGTACGCTGGAACGATGAATGTCAGGCCGCCTTCGAGAAGATAAAGGAATATCTCCAAGAGCCACCCATTCTTATGCCACCAGTGGAAGGGAGACCTCTGATACTATACTTGACAGTACTTGACAATTCAATGGGGTGTGTGCTGGGGCAGCATGATGAGTCTGGCCGAAAAGAGCACGCTATTTATTACTTGAGCAAAAAGTTTACCGACTGTGAGTCTCGTTACTCACTGCTTGAGAAAACTTGCTGCACTCTAGTATGGGCTGCTCGCCGGCTGAGACAGTATATGCTGACTCACACTACTCTATTGATTTCAAAGATGGATCCCATCAAGTACATATTTGAAAAGCCCGCTCTGTCTGGAAGAATAGCGAGATGGCAAATGATCTTGACAGAATATGACATCCAGTATACAACTCAGAAAGCAATTAAAGGAAGTGTACTGGCAGATCATTTGGCACACCAACCTGTAGACGATTACCAATCATTGAACTTTAATTTTCTGGACGAAGATATCATGGTGGTAACCGACTGTGAAGTACCTGGACCGGATGAAGGACCTGAGGAAGGATCCCGATGGTCTATGCATTTTGACGGAGCCTCCAATGCTTTGGGTAACGGCGTCGGCGCTATAATCATATCTCCTAAAGGAACTCATACTCCACTCACCGCCCGATTGTGTTTCAACTGCACCAACAACATGGCAGAATATGAGGCATGTATCATGGGTCTACAAGCTGCAATCGATTTAAGGATCAAATTTCTGAGTGTCTTCGGAGATTCCGCTCTCGTGATCAATCAGATCAAAGGCGAGTGGGATACGAAACACCCAAATCTTATTCCTTACAAGGAGTATGTGTTGACCTTGCTTCCCCACTTTGAAGAAATAACTTTTGAGCACTTCCCAAGAGAGGAGAATCAGCTAGCGGACGCACTGGCTACGATGTCTTCAATGTTCAAAGTTAAATGGGAAAATGAGGCTCCCCGGATCATTATCTGGAAGTTGGACGAACCGGCATACTGCTGCGACCTCGAGGCCGAGAAGGCAACTGAAAAACCCTGGTATCATGAGGTGAAGAGAGACTTGGAAGCTCAGGAATACCCTGAAGGTGCATCTGTCAATGACAAGAAGTTCATGAGGAGGTTTGCGGCAAAATTCTTCCTCAGCAACGACATCCTCTACAAACGGAATCATGATTCAACTCTACTGCGTTGTGTGGATAAGGCTGAAGCAGAGAAGATCATGATAGAACTGCACGAAGGTACATTCAGGACACATTCCAGTGGACACACCATGGCTAAGAAGATCCTTCGGGCAGGATATTTCTGGTCCACAATGGAAGCCAATTGTTACCAACACTCTCGAACTTGCCATAAATGCCAGATCTATGCTGACAAGGTGCATATCCCTCTGATTCCTCTGAACGTCCTGACGGCACCTTGGCCTTTTGCAATGTGGGGCATTGATATGATCGGTGAGATCCGACCGACGGTATCCAATGGGCATCGCTTCATCTTAGTGGAGATCGATTACTTCACAAAGTGGGTTGAGGCAGCTTCCTACGCAACGGTAACCAAGAGCGTCGTGGCACGTTTCATCCGGCATAATCTGATCTGTCGATACGGCGTCCCGGAAAGAATCATTACGGACAATGGTACCAATCTCAATAATAAGATGATCACTGAACTCTGCGAACAATTCAAGATACAACACCACAACTCTTCTCCCTACCGGCCGAAGATGAATGGGGCTGTAGAGGCAGCTAATAAAAATATCAAGAAAATTGTGCAGAAGATGACAGTGACCTATAAATATTGGCACGAGATGTTACCGTTCGCTCTTCATGGGTACCGTACCTCAACAAGGACGTCAACCGGGGCAACTCCTTTCTCCTTGGTCTATGGCATGGAGGCAGTCTTGCCAATTGAAGTCGAGATACCCTCTCTCCGGATAATGAAGGATGCAGACTTGAGTGAAGATGACTGGATCCAGACTCGACTTGATCAATTAAATCTGATTGACGAAAAGAGACTCACCGCTATCTGTCATGGTCAGACGTATCAAAAACGGATGATCAGGGCATTTAACAAGAAAGTCAGACCACAAGAGTATCAAGTTGGGGACCTGGTAATCAAACGCATCATCCTTCCTCAAAGTGATCCCCGGGGCAAATGGACCCCTACATACGAGGGGCCATTTGTGGTTAAACATGTGTTCTCAGGAGGAGCCATGATCCTAACCACCATGGATGGTGACGACCTTCCTCACCCCGCCAATGCAGACATAGTGAAAAGATACTACGCATGAATAAAAGACCCGCTAGGTTGACATACCTAGGCAAAAACAAGGGCTTCCCGGCAAACCAAAAGGGTTCGGGCAAAAATAAGGGATGAAATGAAAAAAAATATGTACACCCGGTAAGTCGAAAACCTGAAAAGGCGGCTTGGGCAAAAATGGGTATCCCGGTGGATTGAAAACCCGAAAGGGCGGTCCAGGCAAAAGTTAGGGATAAAGCGTAACACTATGTCTCATTGGATCACTTCGCATCCGGAATTCGGCATCAACTATCTGGCTCAGATTTCGGCATCGACCAATCAGCTTCATCTTCAACCAAGCAGCAAAGTGATGAGACGCTTGAAGACATAAAGGCGATAGCAGAGTTGGAACCCAGTGGGATTGTTCACATAGCTGTTTTGTTTTCAAAATTGAAAATTCTATGTTATTCGGCGGCGTCCTCTTACTAGGATGTCAGCCTCTTGTACAAAAACGCCTATTCACGGGCAAAATTCAAATCAATACAAATTCACTTGTCCATACAAATTGCCATTGTTTTTCCTTTTTCTGTTTTTTAATTGCGAAGAACGTACAATGTTCATTTTTGATATATGCATTTGACATTAAATTGCTGATTCTTAAATATTTGCATATGAAACAAAAGATTAATTACAGGTGACATCAGAGACAGGGGCAATGTGAAGTTGTCTGATGCAGTCTGGTTGCTTTGTTCGCCAAGGTACCAAGGTAGATTCGACTGAAGAATGCGACCAAATCATCTCAACGCCCCGCAGAGTAAGACAAGATTCAGCAATACTTTCCCCAAGCGGAGTTGATTCCCCGTCAATCCTGAAAAGGCACAACATTCCCCGGCAGGTCTTAAAGCTTATCCCCAGTAGATTCTGGAAGCTTGTTCCCTGCAGAGTAGGGACGTCTCTCCCGAGCTTTATTCAGAGTTATTCCTCACAAGGGCTTATAACTGGGTTATCCTCAGCTAATTACCACGGAAGATCGCCCTCGACAAAGTTCCTTCAATCCCCAGCGGAGTCTATCTTTGGTATTCCCCAGCGGAGTTTATCATCATTATCCCCAGCGGAATCCATCATTGAAATCCTCAGCAGGCCTCTCATCAAAACTCCGACAAAGTATCTCGGCCACAGAGCAACTCCCCGGCCGATCGTCAAGGATTTATTTTCCTAAGACGAAATTACATTCATAAACATTTCACATTTTCATACATCTTGCTTACATACATGATAAAGTGCATACAACACTATCTCATGTTGAACATCATGACATCATGCATATCATACATCATGACATTGCATACAACTTATGTTTTTGCCTTTTCAGGGAAAAAGACAATCCCAAAGACAACTACCTTTAACTGTCGCAATTCCAGATTCAATACCTGTATCTAGCCAGGGCACATCTGAGAGTGATCAGTTTCCAGACTCGATTCCTGTATCTAGCCAGGGCACGTCTGAAGAGTTCGAAGATTCGATTCCTGTATCCAGCCAGGGCACATCTATCAACTACAACATTTCCAGATTCGATTCCTGTATCCAGCCAGGGCATATCTGTTGACCGCATTTCCAGACTCGATTCCTGTATCTAGCCAGGGCACGTCTGAAGAGTTCGAAGATTCGATTCCTGTATCCAGCCAGGGCACATCTATCAACTACAACAATTCCAGATTCGATTCCTGTATCCAACCAGGGCATATCTGTTGACCGCATTTCCAGACTCGATTCCTGTATCTAGCCAGGGCACGTCTGAAGAGTTCGAAGATTCGATTCCTGTATCCAACCAGGGCACATCTGTGAGCAACCGATTGTAGATTCGATACCTGTATCCAGCCAGGGAATATCTGCATAAGGAGATTGAAGATCAAACACCTGTAACAAGCCAGGAAAACATCTGTCTTTCTCAAATACACAAGTTCTCACTAAGGAATCTCTTATGCGATCAACACTTCCAAATGGCATCTATAAGCCCATTCCCGACAAGGTTCTGTCACATCTCCAGATGGCATCTATAAGCCCATCTCACTATCCACCATCTCTCCAAATGGCATCTATAAGCCCATTCCCGACATCACCTTGCTGATACTCCAACATGCGAGTACAAATTTCCGGGCACTCTAGTGTCCAATCTCCTTTTACCCTCGAGTCACGAAAGGCAAACTTGCCAATCTAACTCTTCAGGTTCAAGAAGATTGAACAGGGGCAACTGTTGTACCCCAAAATTTGCCCTCCCATTTCCTCAACATTTTCTCATCACAAGACCCTTGTAGCTCAAGATCCAGTTAGGGTTTCCTCTGCTCAGGACTCCTCCTTGCACTGTTGACCCAAATTAGGGTTTGTGTTTGCACAAAGATATTTTGACCTAAAATGCCTAAGATGACTTTCATGCTTCATGTTGGACTCCCAAGTTTATCCATACCAAGTTTCAAGCCTTGATTCCAATCTTTGCCCAGTCAATTGGACAGTTGACCTAGAAATCAGCTGTATTGGGGAAAAAGTCAACTGTGGCCAATTGACAGTCAAACCTCATGAAAATTGACCCACATAAACATTATGAACTCCTATGACCCATTTGATCTAGTTTGGATCACAATCCCCCAAGAAATTTGATCAGATCATCAAAAGGGCAAAATGGTCATTTTTAGGGTTTTGACTGCACAAAGGCAATTTTTGACTGTTTGACCTAGCCAATGGCAAACCAAACTTACATATGGACTCAAAGACCCCATGGAATTATCTTGACATGCTCAACAAGTTCAAAAGATCCCAAATACACAAGATTGATAGTTGAATTTCCCAGTCAATTGATCAATTTTGACTGTATACTGAAAAGTCAAACTTTGACTTTTTTGGTCAAAATCAAGAGTCAAGATTTATTTTTCATCAAAACATGCCAAATCATGAAACTTGTTCACCAAGAAACCAAGAAATGCAAATTAGGGTTTGAAATGGGAATTTTTCATAACTTAGAATTTTTCTAAGTTATGGAAAACCCTAATTTTTTCCCAACTTTGCCCCACTTTCTCACCAAGATTCATTTGGATTAAAACAAAAGTTAAAACATGAAAGTTGTAGCTTGTTGCATAATCTACAACTTTGATTCACAAAGTTTTCCCAAATGAAGCTTGTATCTCAAGTTACAATTTTTTGAATAGGGGTGCCAAACCATTCTTATCTTAGTGAAAATTTGACCTTTTTGACAAGGTTTTCTACCTAACTTCAAGGCCATTTTCCATACACTTCCACTTGGAATTTCAATTTGCATTTCAAAGATGGATTGTAGTACACATTCCAAGCTTTCCAAAATGTCAAAGAACTTCTCAAAAAACCTCATAACTTGAGAGAATCGAATTTCACAATATGGCCAAAACTCACTTTTGAATTGATCATGAACATGTTCATAACACTATGCATTTTCAAAACTCAGCATGCCACTTGATTACAGGTCCTAAAACCCTTTGACACTCATAAATTTAATGCCAAAACTTTGTGCCAAGACCATGTTTTGTGTATTCAAGCATTGCCTAGAAGATTAATCCATTTATAGATAAAGCATTATTTCCATTTTGAAAAAGTAGAACTTTATGTCCATTTTGCAAATCCAAGTGGTACAGCCAAAATCTTCTAGGCACAAGTTATGAGACACATTGCACTGATCAAGGCAAAGGGTTGCAGCATGTTATGGGGGCCTGCATCAGTCTAGAAGATCAACTTGCCTTTTGTTGCTTAAGAAAGAAGAAACATAGCATAACTTGTACCAACTCTCATATCAGCTTACAAACACTTAAGCAAACTTGTGAAACCCATTCAAGAGATACCAACTGAGCTAATACACGACCCTAACATCCCTCATACACTCCCATTCTCAGAATCACCTTCAAACTGCAAGAACAGGGCAGGGCCTGTAGTTTGATTGCCATCTCTCATTCCTCTCAAGCTTTCTTGCCCAAACCAGTTCACACACCTTCCATACCATCTATGCAAGCTAACCAAAACCTAAAACACGACCTGTAATCCCTCTAACTGGTTCTACCATTTTCACTTTTCTGATTTGCAGTTGAAGTGCTCTAGCTCGATTCAAAAGCTTTCAAGACAAAGTAAAGCTTGGAATAGCATCCTTGGACCTCAAGGAAACTATCCCAATCATCACCTTGCACTGAAAGCTTCTCCATTGCCAGATAGAACTTCAACTGAACAGGTAAGTTTTTGAATTCGTATCTCTCTTATTAGGCATTGTTAGCTTTAGGTTTGTGAAGAGAATATGTCATAATCATTGCCCTGAACATGCCCATATGATTAGATTTTATTTATATTATGTGTGTTGCAAGAATTTTGAGCTTGAACATGGAGGAAAATCTAGGTCAGGATTTGGGGGAGAAGAAATTCTCCCTCATCTTAGAGAGTTAAGACAAGTTCTGCATATGGTTGGATTCGTCTCTTGATGCTGAACATTTTTTATGTTATAAGTTTTCATTAACAAGCCAGGAATCAGGATGTTTGAATGGAGGAACAAAGCGCGCGTTTTTTGAACGTTTCTGGCTGGAGGTTGAAGAAGGGTCTATTGGGCTGGGCTTGTTCCATATTTCTTATTTGCACCATGTTTTTGGTTTTACACCCCCTAAGCCCATTTCATTCATTTTAATGTTTTTTTGACTTTTCTTTTTTTGGCCTGACTTATTTATTTTTCCTCGTCATACAAAAAATATAAAAATATTTTTTTATACCATTTTCCTATTTATTAGATATTTATTTGATTGGACTAGTTATTTGAACATAAATAAGTAAATAAATATACTTTTATTTAAAAAATGTAAAAATGGTGTAAATACATTTTTATTTTTTATTTTATTTCATTTTATATTCTGAAAATATTTTATGTGAAATATACTTTTTTTATAAAAATTAAATATTATTATTTTGTGCATATTTAAAATAATTTGTAAATAATATAAATAAATACATATATATTAGTATACTTAGAATAAAATACCAAAAATATACATATTTTTATTTTATTAATATTTAATACTAAAAATACATTTTTTTTACAAATATACTTCCTTTTTATTTTATTTTGTATACAAATAATAAATATTGTATATATTGAATAAATAATATATTTATTTAATAGAATTAGGGTTTTGCCCTAAACATGAAAAACTCCAAAAAATAATACTTTCCTTTTCTTTATTTTGACATGTAAAAATACCTTTTTCCATACATACAAAAAACCCATTTTTTGGCATCTTGCACATTTGTTCTATTTTATTTAATTTATGCAAATTAATCACCTTGTAAATAATTCAATATTGATGTAATAGTTTTAGGTTTAAATTCCTTGTCAAAATCCCCATTCGAACATTTGTACCCCCTCCCCATATATGGTTTTGTAATAGCTTAGTAAATTTATTTTCGCACTTTATTGCTTTCTAATCATACCATGTTAGAATTAGGGTTTGTGTGCGAAAAATAACGAAAAATAGTTTTGACCTAATTTCAAGATAAACAAGCATGAAAATGGACACACAAATCACACTTGCACCCCCTAGGGTATTCCACTTGTTGCCTTTCAAAATTGGGCCATATTGCATGTTAGGTCTCTTTGGGCAAAACAAACAAATCAAATGATCATAGTCCCTCGATAACACTTTCAAAATGTTGCCTAAACAAATGATCAAGTCCCTTAAAGAAAATGCCCAAAGATACTTGGCACCATTGCAATTATGGTCTAAACGATGACCCACGCCCGTCCCTTTCACATCCTAACATGAGATTGTCCACCAAATACAATGGTGGAACAAACTTATTAAAAGGGTTTAAAACATAGCAATAAACTTTGAGAAATTTAGGAGTAGATAAACTCTTAGTTACTTGAATCAAACTTGCAAAACAAAACACTTGCCTATTTCTCTAAACCACACATCACTACACTTTCAAAACAACTTTCAAAAACAAATGAAAACCTTTTCAAAAGACATACACCTTTGTATACATCCCCACATGGATCATTACAAAGGTTGCCACCACATTGGCTTCTTTTCAAAACACTTTCAAACCCACACACACAAGCACCATTTCAAACAATTGAAAATAAAAGGCAAGTGATCTAAGCAAGTAACTAAGAGCCCATGGATAACCATGGATAGAAAGGGTGCTAATACCTTCCCTTTCTATAATCTACTCCCCGAACCCAAGAAAACATCTCAAAGGTTTTTGCTGTGCTTTTTAACCTTTCCTTAGGATAAAATAAAAAGTCGGTGGCGACTCTTGCTCAACCGAAACATTTGCGAAAACAAACGCAAAACCATAGTCAGTTCTCCCACCGTATCACACCTACCAAGGAAGAATGCCCTCCGGTAAAACAGAAGGTTCGTCGTATGCGCCCAGAGATGTCCGAGAAAATCAAAGCTGAGGTTATGAAACAATTTGACGCCGATTTTCTAGCAGTAACTTCTTTCCCTCAGTGGGTTGCCAACATGGTTCCAGTACCGAAGAAAGATGGTAAGGTCAGAATGTGTGTTGACTACAGGGATTTGAACAGGGCGAGCCCTAAGGATGACTTCCCTTTGCCTCACATCGATGTCATGGTTGACAACACTGCTCAGCATAAGGTATTCTCCTTCATGGACGGGTTCTCTGGTTATAATCAGATCAAGATGGCTCCTGAAGACATGGAGAAGACCACTTTTGTCACTCAGTAGGGTACCTTTTGCTACAAGGTCATGCCTTTTGGGTTGAAAAATGCTGGGGCAACATACCAACGTGCCATGGTTGCTCTGTTTCATGACATGATCCATCATGAGATTGAAGTATACGTCGACGATATGATTGCAAGGTCAGAAACTGAGGAAGAACACCTTGACCATCTACATAAGCTGTTTGACCGTCTGAAGTTGTACAAGCTGAGGTTGAACCCGAACAAGTGCACCTTCGGAGTGAGGTCTGGAAAACTGCTAGGCTTCGTCGTAAGCAACAAAGGTATTCAAGTGGACCCTGCCAAAGTGAAATCCATACAAGAGATGCCAGTTCCCAAGACAGAGAAAGAGGTCAGAGGATTTCTAGGACGGCTGAACTACATTGCCCGATTCATCTCACATCTAACTGCTACTTGTGAACCAATCTTCAAGCTACTGAAGAAAGATCAAGTAGTACGTTGGAACGATGAATGTCAGGCCGTGTTCGAAAGAATCAAAGAGTATCTCCAAAAGCCACCCATTCTAATGCCGTCGGTTGAAGAGAGACCTCTAATCTTATACTTGACAGTACTTGACAACTCAATGGGATGTGTGCTGGGGCAGCATGATGAGTCTGGCCGAAAAGAGCACGCTATTTATTACCTTAGCAAAAAGTTTACCGACTGTGAGACCCGATACTCACTGCTCGAGAAAACTTGCTGCGCTTTGGTATGGGCTTCTCGTCGGCTAAGACAGTATATGTTGACTGACACTACTCTATTGATTTCTAAAATGGATCCAATCAAGTACATATTCGAAAAGCAGGCCTTGTCTGGAAGAATAGCAAGATGGAAGATGATCTTGATCGAATATGACATCCAGTACACGACTCAAAAAGCAATCAAGGGAAGTGTGTTGGCAGACCATTTAGCACACCAGGCAGTGGATGACTACCAATCTATGAACTTTGAATTTCCAGACGAGAATATCATGGTAGTGACTAATTGCGAGATACCTGGACCGGATGAAGGACCTGAGGAAGGATCCTGATGGTCCATGCACTTTGATGGAGCCTCAAACGCTTTGGGTAATGGCATTGGCGCTGTGATCATCTCTCCTAAAGGCTCTCATACTCCACTTACCGCTCGACTATGTTTCAACTGCACCAACAATATGCCGGAGTATGAAACATGCATCATGGGTCTTCGAGCTGCAATTGACCTAAGGATCAAGTTTCTGAGTGTCTTCGGAGATTTCTCTCTCGTGATCAGTCAGATCAAAGGCGAGTGGGATACGAAACACCCAAATCTTATTCCTTACAAGGAGTATGTATTGACATTGCTTCCCCATTTCGAGGAGATAACCTTTGAACACTTCCCAAGAGAGGAGAATCAGTTGGCGGACGCGTTAGCTACGATGTCTTCTATGTTCAAAGTCAAATGGGACAACGAGGCTCCCCGGATCATTATTTGGAAATTAGATGAACCTGCACATTGCTGTGACCTTGAGACTGAAGAGGCAACAGAAAAACCTTGGTATCATGAAGTAAAGAGGTACCTCGAAGCTCAAGAATACCCCGAGGGTGCATCCGTTAATGACAAGAAGTTTCTGAGAAGGTTCGCGACAAAGTTCTTCCTCAACAATGACATTCATTATAAACGAAACCATGATTCAACCTTACTGCATTGTGTGGATAAAACTGAAGCAGAAAAGATCATGGCAGAGCTGCATGAAGGTACCTTCAGAACGCATTCCAGTGGACATACTATGGCAAAGAAAATCCTTCGGGCAGGATATTACTGGTCCACAATGGAAGCCGATAAGGTGCACATTCCTTCAGTTCCTTTGAACGTCTTGACAACACCTTGGCCTTTTGGAATGTGGGGCATTGACATGATCGGCGAGATCAGACCTACGGCATACAACGGGCATCGCTTCATCCTGGTAGCAATTAATTACTTTACGAAGTGGGTTGAAGCAGCTTCCTTTGCTACCGTAACCAAGAACGTAGTGGCACGGTTCATTCGACACAACCTGATCTGTCGATATGGTGTACCTGAGAGGATCATTACGGACAATGGTACCAATCTTAGCAACAAGATGATCACTGAGCTTTGCGAACAATTCAAGATACAACACCATAATTCTTCTCCCTACCGGCCAAAGATGAATGGGGCTGTAGAAGCAGCTAATAAAAACATCAAGAAGATTGTGCAGAAGATGACAGTGACCTACAAAGATTGGAACGAGATGTTACCATTTTCTCTTCATGGGTACCGTACCTCAGCACGGACGTCAACAGGGGCAACACCCTTTTCCTTGGTATATGGCATGGAGGCAGTCCTGCCCATTGAAGTTCAGATACCCTCTCTCTGGATAATGAAAGATGCAGGTTTGAGCGAAGATGACTGGATCCAGACTCGGCTTGATCAACTAAACCTAATCGACGAAAAGAGACTCACTGCTATTTGTCATGGTCAGACGTACCCAAAACGGATGATCAAGGCATTTAACAAGAAAGTCAGACGACAAGAGTATCAAGTTGGGGACCTGGTAATCAAGCGCATCATTCTACCTCAAGGTGATCCCAGGGGCAAATGGACCCCTACATACGAAGGACCATTTGTGGTTAAAAACATTTTCTCAGGAGGAACGATGATTCTAACCACCATGGACGGTGACGACCTTCCTCACCCCGCCAATGCAGACATAGTAAAAAGATACTACGCATAATTAAAGACCCGCTAGGTCGACTGGCCTAGGCAAAAATAAGGGCTTCTCGGCGAACCAAAAGGGTTCGGGCAAAAATAAGGGATGAAATGAAAAAAATATGTACACCCGGCAAGTCGAAAACCTGAAAAGGCGGCTTGGGCAAAAATGGGTATCCCGGTGGACTGAAAACCCGAAAGGGAGGTCTAGGCAAAAGTTAGGGATAAGCGTAATACTATGTCTCATTGGATCACCCTGCATCCAGACTTCGGTATCGACCATCAGGCTCGGACGGCACCGATCAATAAGATTTATCTTCAACTAAACAGCAAAGTGATGAGACGCTTGAAGACATAAAGGCGATAGCAGAGTTGGAACCCAGTGGGATTTTTCACATAGCTGTTTTTTTTCCTTTTCACAAATTGTATAAACTCTATTTTGTTCGGCGATGTTCTCTTACTAGGACGTCAGCCTCTTGTACATAAAACGCCTATTTACAGGCAAATTTCCAAATCAATACAAGCTCACTTTTCAGACAAATTACCATTTGTTTTTCCTTTATCTGTTTTGTTTTGCAAAGAACGTCCAATGTTCATTTTTGATATATGCATTTGATATTAATTGCTACTCATAAATATTTGCATGCGAAATAAAGGACTAATTACGGGTGACAGCGGAAGTAGGGGCAATAAGAATTGTCTAAGCGATCTAGTTGCTCTGTCCACCGAGGTACCAAGGTAAGTTCAGCTGAAGAATATGACCAAGATACCTTCGCTCCCCGCAGAGTAAGACAAGAATCAGCAATACTCTCCCCAAGCAGAGTTGGTCTCCCATCAGCCCTAAAAAGGCACAATATCACCAACAAGTCAGCAATACTCTCCCCCAAGCAGAGTTGGTCTACCATCAGTCCTGAAAAAGTTGAGTATCCCCAGAAGATCTTAATATTCCCTAGTAGAGTATGCGGATATTCCTCAGCAAGGATCCCCGGCAGTCTTAATATTCCTCGACATAAATATAAGATTGTTCCTCGGTGGAATACAAGATACCCCCAGTGGAGCCATTTCCTCAAAAGTTTCCCCAAGAGAGTTGAATCATCTCCCCAGTAGATTCTGGAAGCTTGTCCCCTGCAGAGTACAAATATCTCTCCCCAGCCACATTCAAAGGATTATCCCCCACCAGAGTCTAACTGGGTTATCCTCAGCAAATTGCAACGGAAAGATCATCCCCAACGAAGTTCTTTCTATCCCCCAGCGGAGTTCATCATCAAAATCCCCAACAGAGCTTATCAACGGGGTCCCCAACGGAGTTAACATTAAAATCTCAGCGAAGTATCTCTTCCCCACAGAGTAATTCCTTGCAGAGTAATCTTTTCACCAGGTTTATTCCCCAACGGAGTCATCTTCTCCTACCGGTTTATTCTTGCAAACATATTCGTTCATCATCCCCAGAGGAAACGAAGAACTCTACTCTTCAACATCAGCCCAGGATTCAACGAACTTCCCGGCATTCGTCAAGGATTTATTTTCCCAGACGAAGATACATATCACATCTCATACCTCCTATTTACATACATGATAAAGTGCATACGAAACGATCTCATTTATTTTTGAGAACATCATGACATCATGCATTTCATACATCATGACATTGCATGCAACTAATGTTTTGCCTTTTCAGGAAAAAGTAAAATCAAAGGATGATTGCCATCAACCTTTGCAGTTCCAGATCAACACCTGTAACTAGCCGGGAAATATCTGTGAACGACTGATTGTAGATCTATACCTGTAACTAGACAGGAAAGTTATCTACATTGAAGAGACTGAAGATTAATACCTGAAACCAGACAGGAAAACTATCTTTCTTTCTCAAGTCAGAGATTAACACCTAAAACCAGACAGGAAAGCTATCTCCCCGACCACCCTTTCTTAAGTTCCGGATCAACACCTGTAGCAAGCCAGGAAATATCTGTGGACGATTGATTGTAGATCTATACCTGTAACTAGCCAGGAAAGTATCTACATGAAGAGATTGGAGATTAATACCTGAAACCAGACAGGAAAACTATCTTTCTTTCTCAAGTCAGAGATTAATACCTGAAACCAGATAGGAAAACTATCTCATCGGCTAACCTTTTTAAGTTCCGGATCAACACATGTAACTAGCCAGGAAATATCTGTGGACGACTGATTGTAGATCTATACCTGTAACTAGCCAGGAAAGTTATCTACATGAAGAGATTAAAGATCAACACCTGTAGCAAGCCAGGAAGTCATCTTTCTTTCTCAGGTCAGAGATTAATACCTGAAACCATCCAGGAAAACTATCTCACCGACCACCCTTTTTAAGTTCCGGATCAACACCTGTAACTAGCCAGGAAATATCTGTGGACGACTGATTGTAGATCTATATCTGTAACTAGCCAGGAAAGTTATCTACATGAAGAGATTGAAGATCAATACCTGTAGCAATCCAGGAAGTCATATTTCTTTCTCAGGTTAGAGATTAATACCTGAAACCAGCCAGGAAAACTATCTCATCGACAACCTTTTTCAAGTTCCAGATCAACACCTGTAACTAGCCAGGAAATATCTGTGGACGACTGATTATAGATCTATACCTGAAACCAGACAGGAAAGTTATCTACATGAAGAGATTGAAGATCAATACATGTAGCAATCCAGGAAGACAATCTTTCTTTCTCAGGTCAGAGATTAATACCTGAAACTAGCCTGGAAAACTATCTCATCGGCCAATGTTTTTCAAGTTCCAGTTCAACACCTGTAACTAGCCAGGAAATATTTGTGGACGACTGATTGTAGATCTATACCTGAAACCAGACAGGAAAGTTATCTACATGAAGATATTGAAGATCAATACCTGTAGCAAGCCAGGAAGACAATCTTTCTTTCTCAATTCATAGATTAATACCTGAAACCAGACAGGAAAACTATCTCATCGGCCAGCCTTCTTAAGTTCCGGATCAACACCTCTAACTAGCCAGGAAATATCTGTGGACGACGGATTGTAGATTAATACCTGAAACCAGACAGGACAACTATCTACTTGACCATCATGAAGCAACCCTATACCGGTTCCTTCTCTTCCAAGATGCAGTTTTACACGGACTCATCATCAGGCAACCCTACACAGGTTCCTTCTTTCAACCTACCAAGTCACAATGCAACAAACATTTCCAGATGGCATCTATAAGCCCATCCCCGACAAGATTCTGTCACATCTCCAGATGGCATCTATAAGCCCATCCTCCTATCCAGCATCTCTCCAAGTGGCATCTGTAAGCCCATCCCCGACATCACATTGCTGATACTACACCATGCGAGTGCAAATTTCTGGGCACTTTAGTGTTCAATCATCTTCCACCTTCGGATCACGAAAGGCACGCAAGCCAATCTACATCCTCAGGTTTAAGAAGATTGAACAGGGGTAACTGTTGTACCCCAAAATTTTCCCTCCCATATTCTTCAAGGTTTGTCAAGAATCATCTTCAAATGATTCAAGTTTGCTCAAAGGGTTGCACAGTCAGACCACCTCCTAAGACAGCTGAAATTAGGGTTTTGGTTCTTTCAAGGAATTTGAGGTTTTCAATGGTTCAATCAAGTCCCATAGGCCTATATACATTCTCAAGCATCTACATGCCAAGTCTCAAGACTCACAGTGTCAATTTGGACAGTCAAAAGCTTCATTTGACCTACAGTCAACTGCAAGGGCAAAATGGTCATTTTGCAGTCAAAAGTCAGAATTTTTGGTCAATATCTTATTTTGAGTCCACAGTCATCATTTTATCAAGTCTTGATCATGATTCCACAAGGATAGCTCAAAAATCATCAAGATGCAAGAGGTTACTATTTTTGGACAGTAGAAAAGTCAACTGTATCTTGACCAGGGCATAACTTTTTCATGGTTCATCATAAAAATTGCATCCAATGCTCATTTTGAAGGGGATGACATTTCCTACAATCCATCTTCACATTGCAAGTCCAAGAAATGCTCTCACAAAAAGTTATCAATTTCTACATTATAGGTCAATTTCAAAAGTCAACGAAAGTACCTTTTAAGTCAAAGACCATAACATGAGATTGGTAAATCCAAATGACATGGGACCAAAGGCATTGGTTAGAGGACTTCAATACCTTTCCAAAATGTCAAAGAACATGTTCATTTGATCAAAATTGAGCAAGATATGCATTGGAGAAGTTGGGAAATTTTCATGAATTTGCAAAAGTCAACTTTGCTCAAAACACTTTGTTTTTGCTAATGGGCCTCAAATTTCTTCTTTAAACTTCATCCATGACTTATGCACGACACATCAAGCTTAATTGAATTTATTTTCTTATTTTTTATTAGTTAATTGGATTTTTAATCAATATTAATTCATTTAATTAATTTAAATTGTAGGAAAATGCAAGATTTGGTTTTTAAATCTTTTTGTGAAGCAAATATGGTCAAGATATGCTGGCAATTTCGTGTACAAATCAAATATGCAAAAATCTCCAAATTTGGCAACTTTTTCCAATCATGAAAATGCAAAAAGATTTGACTTTCAATCAAATATTCAATCATCAATTTAATGGATTTTGGCTCAAGATTGTGACCTAATTTCAGTCCTCTATATATGTACAAGCTAACCCTAATCCCATACGTGTGAGAAAGCTGCAGACAAAGGCCATAGCATATTGAAAAATTCCAAGAAAAACTCAAAACTGATTTCTATATTCTAGGGCGATTCAAAGCTTTTTGTTGATTCTAACATCTTGCAGGGGTTCCTAGGAGTGTGTGGCAATCAAATTCAAGCCTTGAAACTCAAAGAATCACCCTATACAGAATCACAGTTTGACATTTTTATTCAAAATCGTATTATCCAATTCATGAGCATTTGACATGATTTCTTGTTTGTTTTGTGTTGCTAGAGGCCATATGAAGCTAATGGCATAAGTTAATTGAATTATAACGCACAGAATAACAAGATGCCATGGTTGAATTTTAGGGTTCATGAGCTTTGAAATTGGGGATTCAATAACCAGGAAAAATTGAGACTCATAAGACCCATGACTGAATTCGTCAGAACAAGACGAACCTAACCAAACCCTCGGCGAAATATTTATGTGTACCATAGCTCTAATCGCTATTTTTCGTGCAAGCATGTTGTGGGGGTTAAAAACCCCCGCTATTTGATTTTGTTTTTACAGGTACAACGAAGAAGATGAGTACGTGGTTGGCTGGCTTAAAAATACGCGCATTATTTTCTTTTTCAGCATACTGACCAATTTTCTTAATATAATAGTTGTTTGTTATGCTAATAACGACTAAAGCGTGATGGTGGAGTGGTTGGCCAAGCATCCAATAGGCGTTGGGACCTGGGTTCGAATCCCAGGTCACCCAAAATATTTGTTTCTATTTTTCTTTACCTATTCACATGCAGGCTTCCAAAGTGATGTCCACCATGTGCTTCACATATCCACGCGCCAGGTGTCTTCCAGCATAGATCCAGTGGCCAAAGATGATGACTACCATACACCTTGGTCAATGAACATACAAGGAATTGCTAAAGTCAACGTGGCTGAACAGCTTAATGGGCCTGGCAATTGACAATAACACCTCCTAATGGGCCAACACCCCCCCTGGTTTATTATTCTTATTTTATTTTTTTTCTTTTAACTATTTTACTAATTATTATTATTATTAGTTAATTAACATAATTAACTTTTTTTTAATAGTAAAATTCAGAAAACTAAAAATGTAATATTTTTATTATTATTATTATTTATTAATTTCACCTTTAATTTATTATTTTTGTAAATAAATATTAACCAATTAATTTAGTCCTTTTTTTAATTAGGTTAACTTCAATAGTTTTTTGCAATAAATAAAATAAATTAGACTTAGGGTTTTTACTAACTTTTGACTATTTTTTATTTATTTTCCTTAACACATAAAAAACCAAAAAATATTTCTTTTCTTTTAATTAATTAATTAGTTTTAGGTTTAATATTAATTAAATGCCAAACAACAAAAAACTCATTCTTTCTCAAATAAGGGTCAAAACCCTAAGGACTTTTCCAATTCAATTTCTTTCGCGCATATAATTTTTTTCCATATTTATGTAATTGCTCAGAGGATCTAATAGCGTTAATTAGGACTTTTTATCGCTTTCTTTAATTTCTCGCATTTACTTTTCAAAGGGTTTGTTTTTGGTGATGTAAATACCCGACGCCTTGTAATAGCGTAAATTTACTTTCCGCAACTATTAATTGTTAGATGTATGCTAACTAGGCTATGCATGACAAGACTTATATCTGAAATTAAAATCAACCTGTAGCTCACCATAACATGTACAAAGATAACATTAACTGAAACCTGACACACTCGCACATGCCACTCCTAGGGTACGCCTCACTTGGTTGCCTCGACGTGGTCATTGAGTATAGGATGTTTTAGAGGTCGCCTTTCTGTCTAAAGATCCAAGGTGCCTCGAAACGGTTGCCTCGGATAAAAAGGATCTAAGACATTAGGGTTACCGCTATGGCGTCCTACTATTGCTTTGGTGACCACATGTCCCTATAATCGAATTGACCCGAAAACTCCAACGACGGTGCTACCTACTTCTCAATAGTGGGATGGTACTGTCTAAAGGACATTTACACAACTTAATTTCTTTTGAGTTGGTAGAGGTTCTCAGGTACTTTCTCTTTCAAAACAAAAATACTTTTTGCACTTACACTTTTTTGACAAAAGTTTTCAAACAAACACTTCATACGCTCTTGAGGACAGATACAAGAGTTAAATCGATGTTTTCAAACAAAACTCTTTTCAAAACCCACAGACACAAGAAAAGCAAAACATTTTTGAAAACATAGTGAGCAAGTACCTAAGAGCCCGTGGATAACCACGGATAGAAAGGGTGCTAACACCTTCCCTTTCTATAATCTACCTCCCGAACCGAGAAACATCTCGAAAAGGAATTTTGTTGTGCTTTTGTCCTTTCCTTGTTGGAGAAAATAAAAGACGGTGGCGACTCTTGCTTACCGCGACATTTTGCTAAACGCAAACGCGAACCAGCATTTCAAAACAGTCAGTTCTATTTCCACCGATCACAGAACTGGCGACTCTGCTGGGGAATAATAAGTGAGGTGTACCTTAGGATTAGATCATTATATGTTTTCAATTGTATGCCTTGAATGCTTTAATTTTGTGGGCTTGTATTGGAGTTTTATAGATCCTAACCTGGATCTGGGGAATACCCTTTAGGTAGCAATAAACTGTGAGGGACCTGTCCGGCGTAGACCGACATGGGTGAAGCAGTAGCTACGTTGGTGTGACACCTTGGTCTGTACCGATATCCCTTGTGTTGGAACGAGGAGAATATGGGTCTTCTGAGGAGTCATTAAGCACCAACTGACCTTAGAACCTTAAATTGACCAACTTGGCCATAGAACAGTAGCAGTATGCTACACTCATTGAGGCTAAACTCTCGTGATGGTTCCGGCCGTAAGAAAAGGTTGCGAAGCTGGAGTTATGACCGATTGAGGGTAGTCAGTGATATTGAGATCCTCTAGAACCCGGTTACTATTTTCTAGGACAGGTCTTAACCAACTGAAACTGAAATAGGGTAGTACCTAAACTTCATGCTGGCCTAAAATCTAAGGGTTTCCTTGTGTGACTTGTGTGCCTTACCATGTTTGCCTTTTGTGAATACTTGTGGTGTGCCTTTATCATAACATCATAACATCATACCATTGCATGCATCCTGCATAAGGACTAACCCATTTCAAAGACAAGAGGGTTTCATCTTTGCTCTGTTTTGTAGGACATCATGATGCCCATGCAAAGGAATACTATCCGGTTCAACTTTGTTCAACCACCTGCTTTGCTTACATAATTGGTTGATAGGATTCCAAACACTACTTCCTTCATCAAGAGGTATGGTTCTCTTCTCGGTTTAGTCACTTCAAAGTGGGACCAACAATTGATGAGCGTCCTGGCCCAGTTTTACAATCCGCTATACCATTGCTTCACCTTTCAAGACTTCCAGCTGGTCCCTACCCTGGAAGAATTCTCTGATTTGCTTGGTATCCCTGTTTTGGAACAAACTCCATTCACTGGTTGGGAAAAGACTCTTAGGCCTGAGGAGATTGTTGCAGCCCTTCCTTTGACCAAAGAAGAGGTAATGGCTAACTGGGAGACTAGAAGCGGAGTTAAGGGCTTTTTGGCTAAGTTTCTGATTGGCAAAGCTAATAGTTTCTGGAAATGACTTAGACTTCAGGGCGTACGAAGACATCCTGGCTCTCTTAATCTATGGTCTAGTTTTGTTTCCAAATCCTGATACCTTTATTAATGTCAACTCCATAAGGATCTTCATCTCTCGGAACCCTGTGCCCACTCTCTTGGGTGATATCCTGCAACAGCTCTACGCTCGTACTGCCCGAAGACGGGGAACTTTGTGGTGTTGTGCTCCTTTATTGGTGAGGTGGTTTATTTCGCACCTCCCTAAGTTCGTGCTGAAGAACAAAGAGGGAAGAGGCTGGGATCATAGGATAATGTCTCTTATTGATAATGACATCATTTGGACTCTCAGAGGTTTAGATGAGGTGGCCGTTATTGATCATTGCGGAGAGTATCCTAATGTTCCATTGATCAGAACCCAGGGAGGAATCTCCTATAACTCATGTTTAGCTCTCCGTCAGTTTGGAAGAGCTAGAAGAGCAGGGCCTCATGAGATGTTAATACCTCACATCAGTTTTGAGTTTCAGGTAGATAGTGACGAGCTGCGATGTAGATTCATCAGGGCTTGGGACGGAATTCACAAAGATGACCCACATGAGTTGGGACCAAAGACTTCCCTACCAATGGAATCCTACTTCAGATGGGTCTGTATCCGTGCTCAGAAGTTAGGTATGCCATACGAAGCTGTCAGGCCTATTACTCTTGAAGTTCCTGATAGAGACGGGGCTCCTCCAACTGTTCTCCATCCTCAGATACCCACTGATATTGGTACACTAAAGAGGTCTTAGGCGCAACTACAGGAAGAACAGGATTCTTATCGGGAAAGGTTCAATGAACAGGAAAAAAAGATCCAGAAGTTGACAAAGCAATTGGAGAACGAACGAATCCTGAATGACTATATCCGTACTGAGAAGAAGAGGCCATGGGAGCATTGATGGGCATTTGATGTTTTCTTTTACAGCTTTTATTTACTTTTTAGTATTTTCATTTCTGTAACGCCTAAGGGCAATTTGTTGAACAATTTAAATTCTAAAGTTGAATCTAATAAAGTTTGTTTCCTTTCTTGTCTACAAAGTTGAATCCTGATTGTCTTTGAAAACATAAATCATACGCATTTCATGTCATCATATGCATAACAAGTACCCTTTTTATAGGTCACTTATCTTCTTCGCTGTTTATTTCAGCAATCATCATGTCTACTGAACCTTCCACTGAACAAGCTATCAAAGCCCTCCAGGCCCAGAATGCCTAGTTCCAAGAGTTGGTTATGAGCCTAGCCCAGGGTCAACAGGAGTTGAAGACTCTGATTCTGAAGAAGAAGAAGAAGAGGACTGTATTGTTCAACACTGGACGCAGATTTGGGAATGGATTACAAAATGAGGTTGATCTGACTACTTCCTCTGTAGGGAAAGACAGTCCCCAAGAGAGAAGGATTCCTAGTCCCGTGGTCTCCAACAACGAGACAGATTATAACGATGAACAGTATCCTCCTGCTGAGGATAGGTACAAACAGCTGGAGGACCGCTTAAGTGCTATGGAGATATAGAATGTGCCCGGGTTGGACTTTGGAGACCTAGGCTTATCCTCTGGGGTGGTGATTCCCCATAAGTTCAAGGCACTTGCTTTCGCAAAGTATGACGGAGCTTCCTGTCCTAAGCTGCACCTCCGATCGTATGTAAGGAAGATCCAACCTTATACAGCTGACAAGAATTTGTGGATCCATTTCTTCCAGGATAGTCTTTCAGGGACTCAACTCAAATGGTTCTATCAGCTGGATGGAGCCAGTATTCGTAACTGTGAGGATTTGGCTACTGCGTTTTATAAGCAGTATCAGTATAATTCTGACCTCGCTCCTACGCGTACCCAACTCCAGGGTATGTCACTAGGGACGGGTGAAGGATTTAAGGAATACACCCAAAAGTGGAGGGACCTTGCTGGAAGGGTGCAGCCACCTCTAACTGACCGTGAACTTGTGGATATGTTCTTGGGGACCCTGTCTGGTCCATTCTTCAAACATTTGATTGGGAATTCTTCTGCTGGGTTTACAGACCTTATCTTGACTGGTGAGAGAATAGAAGCTGGTATCAAGTCTGGGAAGATACAGAAAGGTGCCTCCTCGAGCACTGAAAATAAGTCGTTCAAAAAAGAATCTAGTGCTGTCTATGGTTCAAGGAGACAGAATAAACCAGAACGCCGCCAAGCTGTCAACGCGGTGGTTATTTCAAAGCCTGCTGCTGCTTCTCAGCACCATAACCAACAAAGCGGTGAGAGACCCAGAAGACAGTTTACTCGTCTCAGTATGACCCTGTCCCAGATATTGCCGCAGTTACTGACAACCAATCTGGTGACTATAAAAGAAGCTCCGAAGATTGTGAACACAACGTCTCCAAAGTACAATCCTAACGCCCGCTGTGCTTATCACTCTGATAGCCCGGGGCATACTACGGATGATTGTTGGGCTCTGAAGAATAAGGTCCAAGACCTGATTGATGCTAAAGAGATAGAGTTCGAGGCGCCCGAAAGGCCCAATGTTGTGACTGCTCCCATGCCCAAGCATGGGGTGAATGCTGTAGAGGAAGACCTGTATGTAGCCTCTGTGGATGATATTGTTACTCCGTTGTTGACTAACAAAAGGAACCTGTTGCTAGCCGATTTATTTTCGGGATGTAGTGAAGGTTGCCATCTATGTTCTGTTTCACCTACTGGTTGTCCTTTGTTGAAGTCAGGTATCCAAAACCTGATGGATAACAAAGAAATCTTGTTCGAGAAGATTTCCGTTCCTGCTACCCCTACTGAAGAAGTGTCCATTGTTACTATTTTCAACAATTCTACCAAGGCTCCCCCGAGGAAGCCTGTCAAAATCATGCCTGCTCAGAAGATTGCACCCATAATCATCACTGTTCCGGGGCCCATCCCCTATACATCTGACAAAGCTGTCCCTTGGCACTATGGGGCAGATGTTTATGTGCTTGGAGTTAAACAAGAGTTTGATACTAGTACCGGCGTCAGCAACATCACCGGGCCTGCCAAAGTCACCCGCAGTGGTAGACTGTTCTCACCAGATATTGCGCCACCAACAATCCAGAGGCCTATTGTCATCACACCTGCAAGTGTGCCTGCTTCCTTTCCTGACCAAGTTCCTATTTCTACCCCTGCTGCCAAGTCATCTGACGCTCGGGGCAAAGGGATCGCTACTGATATGCCTGCCCAGACGGAGGCACCGAAGACAACCACTGTTGAAGCTTCCAAACAGGAGATGGAAGAGATTCTTAAGATTATCAAGAAGAGTAATTTTAATGTAGTTGAGCAGCTGGGGCACACCCCATCTAAAATTTATATGCTATCACTGTTGTTGTGTTCAGAGGCCTATGCCAAGGCTCTGATTACCTTCCTGAAGACGGCCCACGTGCCACAAGAGACGTCAGCTGATCAATTTTACCGATTGTGTGGCCAACTTAACTGCTGACAATGGTTTGGGTTTCTCCGACGCCGATCTGACTACCAAAGGGAAGAACCATAACGATGCCCTGCATGTCTCCATTGAATGCAGGGGCACTACTCTTGCCCATGTGCTGGTTGACACTGGTTCCTCGTTGAACGTCTTGCCCAAGAAAGCTCTAGACAGGTTGGATTGCGAGGGGTTGGAACTAAAGCCCAGTAACATTGTTGTCCGGGCCTTTGACGGGTCTAAAAGGATGGTACATGGTGAGGTTGATATTCCAATCAGGGTTGGTTCTTAGGTCTTCGATTCCACATTCTATGTGATGGACATTCGGCCATCCTATTCTTGTTTGCTGGGTCGTCCATGGATCCACAAGGCTGGAGTTGTGACCTCCACACTCCATCAGAAGCTGAAATATCCGGTCAGAGGGAAGATTGTGACAGTTCAGGGGGAAGAAGAATACATGATCAACCACCTCAACTTGTTCCAGTACATAGAAATGGATGGGGAATTCATTGAGACTCCATTCCAGCATTTTGAAGAGGTTCTTCAGACACTGGCGTTAGCCGAGCCTGTGATTGAAGATCCTCCTTTGAAGATGGCTTCCTTAAAGGATGCCCGGGCTGTTGTTGAGAAGGGTGAGTGTGCAAACTGGGGCCGACTTCCTGATTTTACTCAGAAGACTGACAAGTTTGGTTTGGGTTTCACTGCAAAAGCTCAGAGGGATGTTCGTCGTGCAAGGATTAGAAGACCTCCTGTGTTCATCAGCAACCCGGGAGTAAATGCTATTGAAGATGACATGGAGGAATCTGAATTCGACAGCTGGATCTACCCTACGACCAACGGTGGACCAAGCAACTGGACAGCCAAAGACTTCGTCCCTATTACTTTTGTCACTCAGTAATGAACTCCTTTGTTTTGAATTTGTAACAGACAATACTGTGAAACTTTATGGTCCGGTGTCTTACCCAGGGCACCGTGGCTTCATTTGTGAGGGCTTTTGTGTGTCATTTTCATATATCATTAATAAAAGCATTGGACGTTTTTTGCATTTCAAATCTTGCGCTCCTTGTCTTTCTTTATTATATATTGCAAAACATCTATTTTACACACACTCACATATACAGGTCCCAACCCACTCTGGATCTCACTGGTAATGACTCTGCTACTGCCAGTTATGACTTCGAAAATCCGATCAACTTAGTCGAAGACGAAGGTGAAGATGATTGCGAAGTTCCTGGTGAGCTTGCAAGACTGTTACTCCAGGAAGAGAGGGCCATTCAGCCACATGAAGAGCCAGTGGAAACGGTAAATCTAGGTACTGAGACAGACAAAAATGAGGTCAAAATCGGTGCAAATCTGGAGTCTAGTGTGAAACAACGGTTAATTCAGATGCTGCATGACTACGTGGAAATCTTTGCCTGGTTGTACGAAGATATGCCTGGGTTGGATACCGACATTGTGGTTCATCATTTGCCTACCAAGGAAGAATTCCCTCCGGTAAAACAGAAGGTTCGCCGTATGCGCCCAGAGATGTCCGAGAAAATCAAAGTTGAGGTTATGAAACAATTTGATGCAGGTTTTCTAGCAGTAACTTCTTACCCTTAGTGGGTTGCCAACGTGGTTCCGGTACCGAAGAAAGATGGTAAGGTCAGAATGTGTGTTGACTACAGGGATTTGAACAGGGCGAGCCCTAAGGATGACTTCCCTCTGCCTCACATCGACGTCCTGGTTGACAACACTACTCAACATAAGGTATTCTCCTTCATGGATGGGTTCTCCGGTTATAATCAGATCAAGATGGCTCCCGAAGACATGGATAAGACCACTTTTGTCACTCAGTGGGGCACCTTTTGCTACAAGGTCATGCCTTTTGGGTTGAAAAATGCTGGGGCAACATACCAACGTGCCATGGTTGCTCTGTTTCATGACATGATCCATCATGAGATTGAAGTATACGTCGACGATATGATTGCAAGGTCACAAACTGAGGAAGAACACCTTGACCATCTACAGAAGCTGTTTGACCGTCTGAAGTTGTACAAGCTGAGGTTGAACCCGAACAAGTGTACCTTCGGAGTAAGGTCTGGAAAACTGCTAGGCTTCGTCGTAAGCAACAAAGGTATTCAAGTGGACCCTTCCAAAGTGAAATCCATACAAGAGATGCCAGTTCCCAAGACAGAGAAAGAGGTCAGAGGCTTTCTAGGATGGCTGAACTACATTGCCCGATTCATCTCACATCTAACTGCTACTTGTGAACCAATCTTCAAGCTACTGAAGAAAGATCAAGTAGTACGTTGGAACGATGAATGTCAGGCCGCGTTCGAAAGAATCAAAGAGTATCTCCAAAAGCCACCCATTCTAATGCTGCCGGTTGAAGGGAGACCTCTAATCTTATACTTGACAGTACTTGACAACTCAATGGGATGTGTGCTGGGGCAGCATGACGAGTCTGGCCGAAAAGAGCACGCTATTTATTACCTTAGAAAAAAGTACCGACTGTGAGACCCGATACTCACTGCTCGAGAAAACTTGCTGCGCTTTGGTATGGGCTGCTCGCCGGCTAAAACAGTATATGTTGACTCACACTACTCTGTTGATTTCAAAAATGGATCCAATCAAGTACATATTCGAAAAGCCTGCCTTGTCTGGAAGAATAGCAAGATGGCAGATGATCTTGACCGAATATGACATCCAGTACACGACTCAAAAAGCAATCAAGGGAAGTGTGTTGGCAGACCATTTGGCACACCAGACAGTGGATGACTACCAATCTATGAACTTTGAATTTCCAGACGAGAATATCATGGTAGTGACTGATTGCGAGATACCTGGACCGGATGAAGGACCTGAGGAAGGATCCCAATGGTCCATGCACTTTGACGGAGCCTCAAACGCTTTGGGTAATGGCATTGGCACTGTGATCATCTCTCCTAAAGGCTCTCATACTCCACTTACCGCCCGACTATGTTTCAACTGCACCAACAATATGGTGGAGTATGAAGCATGCATCATGGGTCTTCGAGCTTCAATTGACCTAAGGATCAAGTTTCTGAGTGTCTTCGGAGATTCCGCTCTCGTGATCAGTCAGATCAAAGGCGAGTGGGATACGAAACACCCAAATCTTATTCCTTACAAGGAGTATGTATTGACGTTGCTTCCCCATTTCGAGGAGATAACCTTTGAACACTTCCCAAGAGAGGAGAATCAGTTGGCGGACGCGTTAGCTACGATGTCTTCTATGTTTAAAGTCAAATGGCACAATGAGGCTCCCCGGATCATTATTTGGAAATTAGATGAACCTGTACATTGCTGTCACCTTGAGACTGAAGAGGCAACAGAAAAACCTTGGTATCATGAAGTAAAGAGGTACCTCGAAGCACAAGAATACCCCGAGGGTGCATCCGTTAATGACAAGAAGTTTCTGAGAAGGTTCGTGGCAAAGTTCTTCCTCAGCAATGACATTCTTTATACACGAAACCATGATTCAACCTTACTGCGTTGTGTGGATAAAACTGAAGCAGAAAAGATCATGGCAGAGCTGCATGAAGGTACCTTCAGAACGCATTCCAGTGGATATACCATGGCAAAGAAAATCCTTCGGGCAAGATATTACTGGTCCACAATGGAAGCCGACTGTTACCAACATTCTCGGACATGTCACAAATGCCAGATCTATGCTGATAAGGTGCACATTCCTCCAGTTCCTTTGAACGTCTTGACAGTACCTTGGCCTTTTGCAATGTGGGGCATTGACATGATCGGCGAGATCAGACCTACGACATCCAACGGGCATCGCTTCATCCTGGTAGCAATTGATTACTTTACGAAGTGGGTTGAAGCAGCTTCCTTTGCTACCGTAACCAAGAACATAATGGCACAGTTCATTCGACACAACCTGATCTGTCGATACGGTGTACCTGAGAGGATTATTACGGACAATGGTACCAATCTTAACAACAAGATGATCACTGAGCTCTGCGAACAATTCAAGATACAGCACCACAATTCTTCTCCCTACCGGCCGAAGATGAATGGGGCTGTAGAAGCAGCTAATAAAAACATCAAGAAGATTGTGCAGAAGATGACAGTGACCTACAAAGATTGGCATGAGATGTTACCATTTGCTCTTCATGGGTACCGTACCTCAGCACGGACGTCAACAGGGGCAACACCCTTTTCCTTGGTATATGGCATGGAGGCAGTCCTCCCCATTGAAGTTCAGATACCCTCTCTCCGGATAATAAAAGATGCAGGTTTGAGCGAAGATGACTGGATCCAGACTCGGCTTGATCAACTAAACCTAATCGACGAAAAGAGACTCACTGCTATTTGTCATGGTCAGACGTACCAAAAACGGATGATCAAGGCATTTAACAAGAAAGTCAGACGACAAGAGTATCAAGTTGGGGACCTGGTAATCAAGCGCATCATTCTACCTCAAGGTGATCCCAGGGGCAAATGGACCCCTACATACGAAGGGCCATTTGTGGTTAAAAACATTTTCTCAGGAGGAGCGATGATTCTAACCACCATGGACGGTGACGACCTTTCTCACCCCGCCAATGCAGACATAGTAAAAAGATACTACGCATAATTAAAGACCCGCTAGGTCGACTGGCCTATGCAAAAAATAAGGGCTTCACGGCGAACCAAAAGGGTTCGGGAAAAAATAAGGGATGAAATGAAAAAAATCTGTACACCCGGCAAGTCGAAAACTTGAAAAGGCGGCTTGGGTAAAAATGGGTATCCCGGTGGACTGAAAACCCGAAAGGGCGGTCCAGGAAAAAGTTAGGGATAAGCGTAATACTATGTCTCATTGGATCACCCTGCATCCAGACTTAGGTATCGACCATCAGGCTCGGACGGCACCGATCAATCAGATTTATCTTCAACTAAACAGCAAAGTGATGAGACGCTTGAAGACATAAAGGCGATAGCAGAGTTGGAACCCAGTGGGATTTTTCACATATCTGTTTTGTTTCCTTTTCACAAATTGTATAAACTTTATTTTGTTCGGCGGCGTTCTCTTACGAGGACGTCAGCCTCTTGTACACAAAACGCCTATTTACAGGCAAATTTCCAAATCAATACAAGCTCACTTTTCAGACAAATTGCCATTTGTTTTTCCTTTATCTGTTTTGTTTTGCAAAGAACGTCCAATGTTCATTTTTGATATATGCATTTGATATTAATTGCTACTCATAAATATTTGCATGCGAAACAAAGGACTAATTACGGGTGACAGCGGAAGTAGGGGCAATAAGAATTGTCTAAGCAATCTAGTTGCTCTGTCCACCGAGGTACCAAGGTAAGTTCAGCTGAAGAATATGACCAAGATACCTTCGCTCCCCGCAGAGTAAGACAAGAATCAGTAATACTCTCCCCAAGCAGAGTTGGTCTCCCATCAGCCCTAAAAAGGCACAGTATCGCTAGCAAGTCAGCAATACTCTCCCCTAAGCAGAGTTGGTCTACCATCAGTCCTGAAAAAGTTGAGTATCCCCAGAAGATCTTAATATTCCCTAGTAGAGTATACAGATATTCCTCAGTAAGCATCCCCGATAGTCTTAATATTCCTCGACAGAAATATAAGATTGTTCCCCGGTGGAATACAAGATACCCCCAGTGGAGCCATTTCCTCAAAAGTTTCCCCAAGAGAGTTGAATCATCTCCCCAGTAGATTCTGGAAGCTTGTCCCCTGCAGAGTACAAATATCTCTCCCCATCCACATTCAAAGGATTATCCCCCACCAGAGTCTAACTGGGTTATCCTCAGCAAATTGCAACGGAAAGATCATCCCCAGTGAAGTTTTTTCTATCCCCCAGCGGAGTTCATCATAAAAATCCCCAACAGAGCTTATCAACGGGGTCCCCAGTGGAGTTATCGTTAAAATCTCAGCGAAGTATCTCTTCCCCACAGAGTAATTCCTCGTAGAGTAATCTTCTCACCAGGTTTATTCCCCAACGAAGTCATCTTCTCCTACCGGTTTATTCTTGCAAACATCTTCGTTCATCATCCCCAGTGGAAACGAAGAACTCTACTCTTCAACATCAGCCCAAGATTCAACGAACTTCCCGGTATTCGTCAAGGATTTATTTTCCCAGACGAAGATACATATCACATCTCATACCTCCTATTTACATACATGATAAAGTGCATACGGCACGATCTCATTTATTTTTGAGAACATCATGACATCATGTGTTTCATACATCATGACATTGCATGCAACTAATGTTTTGCCTTTTCATGAAAAAGTCAAATCAAAGGATGATTGCCATCAACCTTTGCAATTCCAGATCAACACCTGTAACTAGCCAGGAAATATCTGTGAACGGCTGATTGTAGATCTATACCTGTAACTAGACAGGAAAGTTATCTACATTGAAGAGACTGAAGATTAATACCTGAAACCAGACAGGAAAGCTATCTTTCTTTCTCAATTCAGAGATTAACACCTGAAACCAGACAGGAAAGCTATCTCCCCGACCACCCTTTCTTAAGTTCCAGATCAACACCTGTAGCAAGCCAGGAAATATCTGTGGACGACTGATTGTAGATCTATACCTGTAACTAGCCAGGAAAGTATCTACATGAAGATATTGGAGATTAATACCTGAAACCAGACAGGAAAACTATCTTTCTTTCTCAAGTCAGAGATTAATACCTGAAACCAGACAGGAAAACTATCTCATCGGCTAACCTTTTTAAGTTCCGGATCAACACCTGTAACTAGCCAGGAAATATCTGTGGACGACTGATTGTAGATCTATACCTGTAACTAGCCAGGAAAGTTATCTACATGAAGAGATTGAAGATCAATACCTGTAGCAAGCCAAGAAGTCATCTTTCTTTCTCAGGTCAGAGATTAATACCTGAAACCAGCCAGGAAAACTATCTCATCCGCTAACCTTTTTCAAGTTCCAGATCAACACCTGTAACTAGCCAGGAAATATCTGTGGACGACTGATTATAGATCTATACCTGAAACCAGACAGGAAAGTTATCTACATGAAGAGATTGAAGATCAATACCTGTAGCAAGCCAGGAAGACAATCTTTCTTTCTCAGGTCAGAGATTAATACCTGAAACCAGCCAGGAAAACTATCTCATCGGCTAATCTTTTTCAAGTTCCAGATCAACACCTGTAACTAGCCAGGAAATATCTGTGGACGACTGATTGTAGATCTATACCTGAAACCAGACATGAAAGTTATCTACATGAAGAGATTGAAGATCAATACCTGTAGCAAGCCAGGAAGAAAATCTTTCTTTCTCAAGTCAGAGATTAATACCTGAAACCAGACAGGAAAACTATCTCATCGGCCATCCTTCTTAAGTTCCGGATCAACACCTGTAACTAGCCAGGAAATATTTGTGGATGACGGATTGTAGATTAATACCTGAAACCAGACAGGACAACTATCTACTTGACCATCATGAAGCAACCCTATACCGGTTCCTTCTCTTCCAAGATGCAGTTTTACACGGACTCATCATCAGGCAACCCTACACAGGTTCCTTCTTTTAACCTACCAAGTCACAATGCAACAAACATTTCCAGATGGCATCTATAAGCCCATCCCCGACAAGATTCTGTCACATCTCCAGATGGCATATATAAGCCCATCCTCATATCTAGCATCTCTCCAAATGGCATCTGTAAGCCCATCCCCGACATCACATTGCTGATACTACACCATGCGAGTGCAAATTTCTGGGCACTTTAGTGTTCAATCATCTTCCACCTTCGGATCACGAAAGGCACGCAAGCCAATCTACATCCTCAGGTTTAAGAAGATTAAACAGGGGCAACTGTTGTACCCCAAAATTTTCCCTCCCATATTCTTCAAGGTTTGTCAAGAATCATCTTCAAATGATTCAAGTTTGCTCAAAGGGTTGCACAGTCAGACCACCTCCTAAGACAACTGAAATTAGGGTTTTGGTTCTTTCAAGGAATTTGAGGTTTTCAATGGTTAAATCAAGTCCCATAGGCCTATATACATTCTCAAGCATCTACATGCCAAGTCTCAAGACTCATAGTGTCAATTTGCACAATCAAAAGCTTCATTTGACCTACAGTCAACTGCAAGGGCAAAATGGTCATTTTGTAGTCAAAAGTCAGAATTTTTGGTCAACATCTTATTTTGAGTCCACAATCATCATTTGATCAAGTCTTGATCATGATTCCACAAGGATAGCTCAAAAATCATCAAGATGCAAGAGATTACTATTTTTGGACAGTAGAAAAGTCAACTGTATCTTGACCAGGGCATAACTTTTTCATGGTTCATCATAAAAATTGCATCCAATGCTCATTTTGAAGGGGATGACATTTCCTACAATCCATCTTCACATTCCAAGTCCAAGAAATGCTCTCACAAAAAGTTATCAATTTCTACATTATAGGTCAATTTCAAAAGTCAACAAAAGTGCCTTTTAAGTCAAATAACATAACTTGATATTGGTAAATCCAAATGACATGGGATCAAAGGCATTGGCTACGGGACTTCAAGACCTTTCCAAAATGTCCAAGAACATGTTTATATGATCAAAATTGAGCAAGATATGCATTGGAGAAGTTGGGAAATTTTCATGAATTTGCAAAAGTCAACTTTGCTCAAAACACTTTGTTTTTGCTAATGGGCCTCAAATTTCTTCTTGAAACTTCATCCATGACTTATGCACGACCCATCAAGCTTAATTGAATTTATTTTCTTATTTTTTATTAGTTAATTGGATTTTTAATCAATATTAATTCATTTAATTAATTTAAATTGTAGGAAAATGCAAGATTTGGTTTTTAAATCTTTTTGTGAAGCAAATATGGTCAAGAAATGCTGGAAATTTCGTGTACAAATCAAATATGCAAAAATCTCCAAATTTGGCTACTTTTTCCAATCATGAAAATGCAAAAAGATTTGATTTTCAATCAAATAATCAATCATCAATTCAATGGATTTTGGCTCAAGATTGTGACCTAATTTCAGTCCTCTATATATGTACAAGCTAATCCTAATCCCATACGTGTGAGAAAGCTGCAAACAAAGGCCATAGCATATTGAAAAATTCCAAGAAAAACTCAAAACTGATTTCTATATTCCAGGGCGATTCAAAGCTTTTTGTTGATTCTAACATCTTGCAGGGGTTCCCAGGAGTGTGTGGCAATCAAATTCAAGCCTTGAAACTCAAAGAATCACCCTATACAGAATCACGGTTTGACATTTTTATTCAAAATCGTATTATCCAATTCATGAGCATTTGACATGATTTCTTGTTTGTTTTGTGTTGCTAGAGGCCATATGAAGCTAATGGCATAAGTTGATTGAATTATAACGCACATAATAACAAGATGCCATGGTTTAATTTTAGGGTTCATGAGCTTTGAAATTGGGGATTCAATAACCAGGAAAAATTGAGACTCATAAGACCCATGACTGAATTCGTCAGAACAAGACGAACCTAACCAAACCCTCGCGAAATATTTATGTGTACCATAGCTCTAATCGCTATTTTTCGTGCAAGCATGTTGTGGGGGTTAAAAACCCCCGCTATTTGATTTTGTTTTTACAGGTACAACGAAGAAGATGAGTACGTGTTAGTACGTGGTTGGCTGGTTTAAAAATACGCGCGTTATTTTCTTTTTCAGCATACTGACCAATTTTCTTAATATAATAATTGTTTGTTATGCTAATAACGACTAAAGCGTGATGGTGGAGTGGTTGGCCAAGCATCCAATAGGCGTTGAGACCTGGGTTCGAATCCCAGGTCCCCCAAAATATTTGTTTCTATTTTTCTTTACCTATTCACATGCAGGCTTCCAAAGTGATGTCCACCATGTGCTTCACATATCCACGCGCCAGGTGTCTTCCAGCATAGATCCAATGGCCAAAGATGATGACTACCATACACCTTGGTCAATGAACATACAAGGAATTGCTAAAGTCAATGTGGCTGAACAGCTTAATGGGCCTGGCAATTGACAATAACACCTCCTAATGGGCCAACACCCCCCCGGTTTATTCTTCTTATTTTATTTTTTTTTCTTTTAACTATTTTACTAATTATTATTATTATTAGTTAATTAACATAATTAACTTTTTTTTAATAGTAAAATTCAGAAAACTAAAAATGTAATATTTTTATTATTATTATTTATTAATTTCACCTTTAATTTATTATTTTTGTAAATAAATACTAACCAATTAATTTAGTTCTTTTTTTAATTAGGTTAACTTCAATAGTTTTTTGCAATAAATAAAATAAATTAGACTTAGGGTTTTTACTAACTTTTGACTATTTTTTATTTATTTTCCTTAACACATAAAAAACCAAAAAATATTTCTTTTCTTTTAATTAATTAATTAGTTTTAGGTTTAATATTAATTAAATGCCAAACAACAAAAAACTCATTCTTTCTCAAATAAGGGTCAAAACCCTAAGAACTTTTCCAATTCAATTTCTTTCGCGCATATTATTTTTGATCCATATTTATGTAATTGCTCCGAGGATGTAATAGCGTTAATTAGGACTTTTTATCGCTTTCTTTAATTTCTCGCATTTACTTTTCAAAGGGTTTGTTTTTGGCGATGTAAATACCCGACGCCTTGTAATAGCGTAGTTTTACTTTCCGCAACTATTAACTGTTAGATGTATGCTAACTAGTCTATGCATGAAAAGACTTATATCTGAAATTAAAATCAACCCGTAGCTCACCATAACATGTACAAAGAGAACATTAACGGAAACCTGACACACTCGCATATGCCACTCCTAGGGTACGCCTCACTTGGTTGCCTCGACGTGGTCATTGAGTATAGGATGTTTTAGAGGTCGCCCTCCTGTCTAAAGATACAAGTTGCCTCGAAACAGTTGCCTCAGATAAAAAGGATCTAAGACATTAGGGTTACCGCTAAGGCGTCCTACTTTGCTTTGGTGACCACATGTCCCTATAATCGAATTGACCCGAAAACTCCAACGACGGTGCTGCCTACTTCTCAATAGTGGGATGGTACTGTCTAAAGGACATTTACACAACTTAATTTCTTTTGAGTAGGTAGAGGTTCTTAGGTACTTGCTCTTTCAAAACAAAAATACTTTTCGCACTTACACTTTTCTGATAAAAGTTTTCAAACAAACACTTCATACGCTCTTGAGGACAGATACAAGAGTTAAATCGAAGTTTTCAAACAAAACTCTTTTCAAAACTCACAGACACAAGAAAAGCAAAACATTTTTCAAAACATAGTGAGCAAGTACCTAAGAGCCCGTGGATAACCACGGATAGAAAGGGTGCTAACACCTTCCCTTTCTATAATCTACCTCCCGAACCGAGAAACATCTCGAAAAGGAATTTTGCTGTGCTTTTGTCCTTTCCTTGTTGGAGAAAATAAAAGACGGTGGCGACTCTTGCTTACCGCGACATTTTGCTAAACACAAACGCGAACCAGCATTTCAAAACAGTCAGTTCTATTTCCACCGATCACACAAAGTACTGACTTTGCAACCATGGTGCAAGCAACTCAAGGACCTTAATGGGATGATTCTTGAAGAATTTGAAAGATCTCACCACAAACTTCACAATGTATTAAGAAAGACATTATTTGTTTAATTAAGCTGAAATTTATGTACAATTGAATTTTTGAAAAAAACACAAATGTTTTGTACTTAGAAAAATTCTAAATGTTGAACTTCAAAATAACCTATAATGTTCTTCAAAATTAAATGAGTTTATACTACAAATTTGATCTTGATATCTGAAGATGGAATAAAGTAGACTTATTGAGTTGAAATGTGGAATTGAGATCACTTAAAAATCATAAAAATCGAAAGAGTTATGGTCTTTAGAAAATGATGAACAAATTTGGGAAAATTCACAAAAGACCTATAATATTTTCAAATCTTCAACCATTTTCCAAGCATTCTCAAGTCTTGAACATAAAAACAAAGTTGTAGTAGACATCCTAATGATTATTGTGAAAAACAATGGGTTTAAGGAGATAAATCTTGACCAAGTTATGATCATTTGAAGTCAAACCCTAAAATTCAAAGGCCTTTCATAGAGACTTGTAATCTTTCTCAACTTTTAGTAATATTCCATTCAAAATTAGCCTTAGACTTATGAAGAGAGATTGTTAAGGAACGATTAAAAAAAATAATGGCTTTGGAACCACTCAAAAATATAAAAAAATGAGCAAGATATGGTCCTTGGAATTCAACAAACCCTAGCTCAGAGAGTGTCAAAATGACTTGAAATTCCTTTCAACTTTTGATGATTTTTCTTGCACAATTGAATCTTGTCATGTTAAGAGAGGTTGTTATGGATAATGTTAAGAATACATAGAAAAAAGAACCAACTCAAAATGTTGAAAACTGGGAGAGTTATGCACTTGTGATCACTGAATATAGTATTTGCTCAATTAGGTCAAACTTGTTGAGCCAGCCTTTAATCTCTTCGAACTTTCTTGGAAAAATAAAGCATAATGAACCATAAGAGGCCTTGAAATGATGTTGTATTAAATAATAGTCAAATATGGATCTTAAGTCTCAATGAAGCTTATTGAAGAAGGTATGGAAATAAACACATGAACTTATGAATCTTCTTGATGAGTTACCCCATCAACTTTGAGAAGATCTTAACCTAAATAAAGTGAGAAAGTTCCTTGAACCACAAACATTTGATGCCATAGACATGAACTTGAAGATTGAGCTCTTGCAACTCATTAGAGAACCATTTGATTGAGAATTACCCCTTAAACCTTATGTTAGATGGTGAGATGAATGCAATTGTGATCACCTACAATATGAACATTCAAAGAACATATATACACATATTGGTGTTAATTAATAGAACACATGTACAAGATACACACTTCAAGGTGCTTGGTAATCCCTCAAGTGCAAACTTAAAGATAAGAGAGAAATAGCCCTAAAGTGCGTGTCTTAATGCATTGTGACATGAGATGATGCGAAATCTTAGGGGGGAAAATTGGGGTGTAATAGTTGCCCTTATTTAAGTGTGTTCTATCCGGAGATACGAAGGTTAAAATCTTCCTCTCGACGCAATTGAAGATACTTAAATACAAAACAAACCCTATTTTTGGCCCTAAGATGCCATGAAATGCTTATAATAATGAATGTAAACAAACAACTCCAAAGGTGACACAAAATTTCACTGGGTAAGCAGAAGATAAAAAAATAGATCAAAAAGAGTGTCCAACCAGGAAAATAAATTGCTGGAGAACAGAAGACTTAACTCTACAAGGGTAAAGTCCAAAGAGGAGATAAGGCATCACTAACTCAATAAATGAGTAAAAAGCAATGGATGACAATGATCGACAAATAACTGCAAACTACCCACCTCTAAAGGGGATAGAAAATAAGTAACATCGACTCACCGGGAATTGAAAATTAACAACATGAAGGATGCAAATAGAAGTGGTAAGATAATACCAGTAAATACTAATATTAGGATCGGTAACAAATGGTTGGCATTAGTACTTATGACTGGAAATAAATGGTTGACATCAGCGCCTAAGGCTGGAAACAAAGCAACCCTTTTTTAGAGTAAAGTGAATCTCAGCAATGAACTATTTCCCATAATGACGAGACTACCATTAATCGGAGTACAAACATCTCAACATCAAACTATCTCCCATAATGACAAGACTACCATTCATCAGAGTACAAACATCTCAACAACGAACTATCTCCCATAATGACGAGGCTTCCATTCATCGTAGTACAAATCTCAACAATGAACTATCTCCCATAATGATGAGACTACCATCCATTGGAGTAAAACATCTCAACAATGAACTATCTCCCATAATGACGAGACTACCATCCATTGGAGTAAAACATCTCAACAACGAACTATCTCCCATAATGACGAGACTACCATCCATTAGAGTAAAACATCTCAACAACGAACTATGTCCCATACTGACGAGACTACCATCCATCGGAGTAAAATCCTCAATAACTAACTATCTCCCATAATAACGAGACTACCATCCATTAGAGTAAAACATCTCAACAACGAACTATCTGAAGGGGTGAAAAACACAAGAAGGGGGGGTTGAATTGTAAAACTGAAATCTTAAAGCAATTGACAAGATATTTTTATCCTAGTTCGTTTGATCTCAAACTACTCCAGTCCACCCGTCAAGGTGATTTCGCCTCTCTCCAACGAGGTCTTAATTCACTATATTCAACTGAATATTACAGACTGCTTTAACAACTGGTAAAGCCTTCTTGACTCAAACCACAATCCGGTTTGTCAAGGCAACACTTTCTTACAAAGGTATAAAATAATGTGTGTGAATGTTTTCTACAAAACTTTATCACAACTGTGATGTTTACACAAATTAAGCTTAGAATACTAGGTTGCTAAACACTAATGGAGTATCAGAGTTTGGGGTTTAGCAAAACTGGTAGATGAAGATTATTGTTCAGCTTTGTGCGTGTAGAGAATTGGAGAGCATTAGCCATTATAATCTTCGAAGCCTTGTTTATATAGCACTTGAGAAGATGAACGTTGAATGCAATATTCTTGATTCAATGCTAATAACAAGCTTTCCTTTTTGAGCAGATCTTGTCTAGAATGATGCCGTTGGAATTAATTAGCGTTCAATGCACAGTACCGTTGCTTCTTCAATGCACGTTCTGGCTTGGCTCATTCTGATTCTGCTTCGCTGCTGATGAAATACTTTGTTTCTGTATCAGAGTGTTTACGCGCAGTTCTGTTCATCAAGCTTCAGTATGTACGTGCGTTGATCATCTGATCTTGACGTTCTGATTCAGCAACTTCTGATGCATGAAATCAAATTCTGATGCTGAAGAAGTGATCTTGCTTATTTTAATCATCATATCTGCAAGTCAGAGCATAGTAATTTTAGGCAGCATATAGTTCAAACATGAAACATATAAATACTATATCTTTTCACTTTGTTATCATCAAAACTTAAATATAGGGTACTAGATTCAAACATTGTTCTAACAATCTCCCCCTTTTTGATGATGACAAAAACTAGATATTTTAAATAAAAAATAACGTGAAAAGGTATCTAGGAAATGTTTCAGAGTTAAGAAGTAAGGAGAAATCAGAGTTAAGAGATACTCCCCCTGAGTTTGTTACTTCCCTTTGATATACGTGTTCTTCAGGATCAGATCTTTTTCTATCTTTGAACATCAGATTATGAGTCTTTGACTTATCAGGGAGCAGAGCTTCAGAGCTTTTCCTGTCAGAGCTTTGCTTTGGATCAGAGTATTTGGTCGATCAGAACTTCATATTTGATCAGAGCAACATGAGCTTCTACATTTTGATCAGAGCTTCTAGCTTCTAGTCTTCATAGTGTTCAGGAGCTTCCTTGTGCCTGTAGACTTAAAAACAAAACAGAAAAACATTTCAAGTAATAGAGTTAGAATGTTTGAGAATTTCTGTCTAGTTAGCCGTTATTGATTTTAAATATCATTCTTGTTCTCCCCCTTTTTGTCAGCAATCAAAAAGTGTTGGTGATGTGTTAAAACACTTAAGATCAGAAAAATTAATTATATTAAAATAGTTCAGAATCAGAGCAAAATAGCATTACAAAACATAGTCAAAACAGCACAACAGAAAAATGAAGAAAGCATGAAAAGGTTATGCATGAAAAAGATTTAAGGTTGTGGGGGCATGCGTGAGAACAGGCTTTCCAGCATTGCTTGAATCTTTTCAGAAGTTTCATTCTGCTTCTGAACCATGGTGACAACAGTGTCAATTTTGCTGTCCTGTACGTCCATTCTTGCTTTCATCTTCTGATCATTGTCGTCCATCCGCTGCTGTAGACGCAAGTCATTCAGCCTTAGTTCTTCCAGAGCCTGCCTGTCCAAGGCAGCTTGAGAACTTTCAGAAGGAGGAAGCTTCTCAGAACTTTCAGCGACATCTTCTGCTGGATTTTCTTCCTGAAGGGTCTTGTCTTCTTCTGATGGTTGCACCTGTGCAGCTTGCTCTTTCTCAGACCAAGATTCACTGTCCAGAGGGAGCACAACTTCTTGAGGCAGCTGACTCTCAACTTCCTTCAGCAGCTTGCTAAAGTTCTGTTGAGCCTGCTCATAGTTGACGTCCTGCAGCTTGAGGGCTTCAGCACGTACCCATAGTCTGAACTGTGACCAGAGTTGATCAGAAGCAGCTGGGTCGATCATCCCAGGACAGACTTGCTTCAAAGAAGCAATCCATTGCAGCATACCTGTTTCAAAATTCAAAATACCAGAGCCAACATCTGGTTGCTTTGGTTTGGGTATGGCAATTTTGTGTCTTAGATCAGCAAGACGTTCAAGACTTGTTAAGTCAATGAAAGTTCTGCTGGGGTTTTCAGCGGTTTTCTGAGAGGTTGTTTGTTTTTGGAGGTGTTGATTCCTCTGAAGATGGCAACTGGGGCCTGACAATAGTGGTTCCACATGGCAACTGGATTGCCAGCGGTGAAGGTTGAGGTGAGTGAGGGTCAGAATGATGAGGAGAGGGGGTTTCATAGCGGTGAAACTCTGTTTGTGGCGAAGGTGGATTATTTTCTGGTTGAGGAGGTGGAATCTCTGATTGCTCAGGGATCAGAGGTTCTTCTGTGAGAGGTTGTTGTTGTTGTGGTTCTGGTTCTGGTTGTTGTTGTATTTCTGGTTCAGGTTGTGGTTCTGGTTGTGGAGGAGGAATATTTAGTGGTTCAGAATTTGGTTGAGCAGAAGCATGTTCACGCTCAATATCAGCTAGCACTCTATCAAGTGCTGGTGTTGTTGAAACAGTTGGTTGTTTGGGAATTTTAATTCTGGTTCTTCTGAGTTGTAAGGTCTCAGAAGGGTCTTCTGGTATGGTTTCATCAATAGTAGGGATTGGGATTGAAATTCTGTGAGAGGTTTGAGGAGGGGCAGCAGATGTTGGAATAGTAGATGAAATTGAAATAGGGGCAGCAGATGAAATACCTCTTTTCTTTGGAGTCTGATGAGATGATCCTTCTGTTGGCGCTTTCCTCTTCTTTGTCTTCTTCTGAGTCACTTCAGGTTGGACTTGACTCAGATCTTTGATCTTCAGCTTTGAACCTGTATCTTCTTCCTTGTATGAATCTGGATACTTGAGAAACATATCAGGTTTGGATTCCATTTCAGAAAATTTTGGGAAATCACTCAGAGGCACTCTTCTGCTGGAGATGTCAGCAGTTGAAGTAGCTCTGGGTTCCTTCTTAATATTTTCTATCAGCTTCATCTTTTTCAGGTTCTTAGCGTTCAGCGGTTTTCCAACAGTTGGTTCAAGAGTGCTCAGCACTTGAGCTTCGCTCAGATAATCTATCAGCTTATTCTCTGTCAGAATATCTGATATGAGCCTTCCAAACGGTATCCAGTCCCTTTTGGTCCTTTCTTCTTCTCTTGTCTCTTTCACACTAGTCTTGAGATGGTTGAACAGGAAGTGTGCCAGATTGATCTTCACCCTCTGATCAATAAAGTAGATCAGAAATTGCTGATCCACGTTTATATAATCAGGAGAACTTGTTGGTTTCCTGTGATTGAAGCATCCAAGAACAATCTTGGCCCATACTCTGCAGTGATCCTTCAGATCCTTAATTTTGCTGCTGGGAAATCCAAGAGTGAAAATGCAGTTGGCTACCACACCTATATCAGGGCATCTATCAGCCATGTCCACACAACGGACTCCACCACCAGTTTGACCGATTAACCTAGCAATGAGGTCTTCAGAAATTACTATCTTCTTTCCCATGACAGAAGAGATGACTAGATGTTTATGAATCTTGGCGTGAATCCAAAATTCCTTGACAAGCTCTGGGAATGTTGGTCCAACCAACCTATCGAAATACCTCTCCCACTTTTGAGCCCTAATTTCCTCAGTTAGGTCAAATCCATTTTCCTTCAAACTTTCAAAGTCGATGATTAACTCAGAGAGAACTTCAAGATTCTTTACCGGTGTGAGAAGAGTTCTGGTAGGCACCTGATATTGTTCAGAGGTTTCTTTCTTCTGATTGCCTGCAGAAATGCTGGAGGATGCCATTGTTCTCACACAAAAGCTTTGAGAATGATTTGAGAACTCAGAAATATGCAGAAAATACTTGAATGATTATGAGAAAGCGTAAAGAATAAGAATGAAGAATAATGTGCTTAAATAGAGTTTTCAAAAATTATTTTGAAAAATTAAACGTTTTTAAGAGAGAGAAAAAAATAATGATTGCCATTAACAAGCGTGATTACTTTGCATTAAATGCTTGCTGATTTTGGGGGATTTGAGAAAGATACTTAAAAACGGTTACCAGACATGTGTCTCAATGCACCCAATCAGCGCTTTGCCTTCTCAGAAGCGTGCACGCGTTCTGCTTCAGTGATTTGCTGATGATTGGATGACACTTGTTTGATGTAGTGATCAGCACGTCTGTCTTTGAGATTAGACTCTCAGATCTTTAGACTTGCATCTGATACAATCTGCATGTTCTATCTTTCTGAAAGAAGATTGATCAGAAGTTCACAGTAATATAATTACATTCTGAAGATAAATACATGGAATTAAAACATTTTCATTCTGGGCATACTTTCATGCTGAGATGTTTCAGAATGAAATTGAACCTATCTTCTAAAAGGGGTTTAGTAAAGATATCAGCCCATTGATGGTCTGTATCTATAAATTTCAAGTTTAAAATGCCTTTCTGAATATAGTCCCTAATGAAATGATGTTTTATTTCTATATGCTTAGCTCTAGAATGTAAAATAGGATTCTTACTTAAGCAAATAGCAGAAGTATTATCACAAAGAATAGGAATGTTACTCTCAAAAATCTGGAAGTCTTCAAGCTGACTTTTCATCCAGAGCATTTGTGTGCTACATCCTGCTGCTGCTATGTACTCAACTTCTGCTGTTGACAGAGCAATTGTTGATTGCCTTTTGCTGGACCACGAGATCAGATTTTCTCCCAGAAACTGGCAGCTTCCAGAAGTACTTTTTCGTTCCACTCTGTCTCCAGCAAAATCAGCATCACAGTAGCCTACTAAGCTGTAATCACTAGATTTTCTATAAAACAAACCCAGATTAGTAGTACCTTTCAGATACTTGAAAATTCGCTTAACAGCTGTTAAGTGAGATTCTCTAGGATCTGATTGGAATCTAGCACAAATACATACGCTGAATAAGATATCAGGTCTTGAAGCTGTCAGATAAAGGAGAGAACCAATCATACCTCTGTAGACTTTCTGTTCTACGCTTTTGCTTACCTCTTCTCTTTCCAGAATGCACGTGGGATGCATTGGAATCTTTGATGGCTTACATTCTGAGAGGTCAAATTTCTTCAGAAGATCTCTGATGTATTTGCTCTGATGAATGTAAGTTCCCTCTGGAGTTTGATTAATCTGAATTCCTAGAAAGAATTTCAGTTCCCCCATGAGGCTCATCTCAAATTCTGCCTGCATACACTTAGCAAATTTTCTTCCAAGAGAAGGATTAGTAGAACCAAAGATTATATCATCAACATAAATTTGACAGACTAAAATGTCACTCTTAACTGTTTTACAGAATAGAGTAGTGTCCACTTTCCCTCTGGTGAATTCATTTTCAAGCAGAAAGTTACTTAGCCTTTCATACCAAGCTCTGGGAGCTTGTTTCAGACCATACAGTGACTTTTTCAGTTTGAAAACATGTTCTGGATGTTTTGTATTTTCAAAACCTGGGGGTTGGTGAACATAAACTTCTTCTTCTATATAACCATTTAAGAATGCACTTTTGACATCCATCTGATACAGAGTGATGCCTCTATTAACAGCAAATGAAATTAAAAGTCTGATAGATTCTAACCTGGCGACTGGGGCAAAGGTTTCTGTATAGTCTATCCCCTCTTGCTGACTATAACCTTGTGCAACCAGTCGTGCCTTGTTTCTGATGACTTCACCTTGTTCATTTAGCTTGTTTCTGAACACCCATCTTGTTCCAATGACGTTGAATCCTTTTGGTCTGGGAACGAGATCCCATACGTCGTTTCTGGTGAATTGATTCAGCTCTTCTTGCATTGCTAGAATCCAGTCATTGTCCAGAAGTGCTTCATCAATAGAAGAAGGTTCAATCAGAGACACAAGTCCCATAAGAGTTTCTTCAGAGTTTCTGAAGCTTGCTCTTGTTCTGATTGGATCTTCCTTTCTTCCTAGGATAGTTTCTTCTGGGTGATCCAAACTGCTTCTGGGCAATCTCTTCTGAGGTTGATCAGCAGCTGTTGTAGGATTTCTAGCATTACTTCTTTCAGACGTTGAAGGAATGTCTGTGTTGAGAGCTTCTGATGACTTGTCTTCAGAACCTGCAAATTCAATTTCTATACCTGCAAGATTTTCATTCTGCTTTGACTTTTCAGAGTCAAGCTTATCATCAAAACGAACACTGATTGATTCTTCCACAATCTGGGTTTCTGTATTGTATACTCTGTACCCTCTTGAGCGTTCAGAGTATCCTAACATAATACACTTCTGTGCCTTAGAATCAAACTTGTTCAAATAATTCTTCGTATTCAATATAAAGCAAGTACATCCAAATGGATGAAAATACGAAATGTTGGGCTTTCTGTTCTTCCACAATTCATATGGAGTCTTTTCCAGAATAGGTCTTATTGAGATTCTATTCTGAATGTAGCACGCTGTGTTTATTGCCTCTGCCCAGAAAGTCTTAGCAACGTTTGTCTCATTGATCATGGTTCTGGCCATTTCTTGCAATGTTCTGTTCTTTCGTTCTACAACTCCATTTTGTTGGGGAGTTCTAGGACAAGAGAAATCATGCAGAATGCCTTTGTCATTAAAGAATGACTCAAAATCTTTATTTTCAAATTCTCCACCATGATCACTTCTGACTTTAACGATTCTAAGATCTTTTTCATTCTGAACTTGGTTACAGAAGGTAACAAACACAGAGTGTGACTCGTCCTTGTGTCTTAAGAACTTTACCCATGTCCATCTGCTATAGTCATCTACGATTACTAACCCATACTTCTTGCCACTGACAGAAGCAGTTTTAACTGGTCCAAATAAGTCAATGTGCAGAAGTTCTAATGGCTTAGAGGTGGAAACAACATTTTTGGATTTAAAAGAAGGTTTTGCAAATTTGCCTTTCTGACATGCTTCACACAGAGCATCTGAATTGAACTTCAGATTTGGAAGTCCTCTGACCAGATTGAGTTTGTTAATCTGAGATATTCTTCTCATACTAACATGCCCCAATCTTCTGTGCCAGATCCACTGCTCGTTGTTAACAGACAGAAGACATTTTACGTTCTGACTCTTTAGTTCAGAAAGTTTGATTTTGTAAATGTTGTTTTTCCTCTTTCCATTAAACAGGATAGTCCTATCTTTCTGACTAACAGCTTTACATGATTTTTGATTAAAGATTATATCATAACCGTTATCACTTAATTGACTTATGGATAACAGGTTATGCATCAATCCATCAACTAGCAGAACATTATTAATAGAGGGAAGATTTCCGTTACCTACAGTTCCAGAGCCAATTATCTTTCCCCTCTGATTGCCTCCAAAGCCAACGTGGCCTCCAGGCTTAAGTTCCAGGCTTTGGAACATATGCCTTCTTCCCGTCATGTGTCGTGAGCAGCCAGAGTCCAGGTACCATGACTGGTGTTTCTGACTTGCTGATAAAGATATCTGCAACATGTATTATTTTATCCTTAGGTACCCAGATCTTCTTGGGTCCTGATTCGTTAGTTTTACCAAAGCTCTGGTTGAATTTTGGTTTCACAGAGTGCTTACTACTAGTATATTTGATGTCATGTGTGTGGCCATACACAAAGTGTGAATTTAGAGGAGTGTGTTTAATGGTTAAATCCATGACATTTTTAGGTGTAGGAACCTTACCTAGGTATCCTATTCCTTTCCTGCCGTTTCTGCTAACTCCATAGATCATTGAAGCCATTCTGCTTCTATCTATGCTTTTAGCAAGAAACTTCTGGAAACTATGATCATACTCCTTGATGATCTCATCAGCGTTGCTGGGAGTTTCAGAAATTGGTTCCTTCTGAGAGTTTTGTAAAGAGTTTTCTAATTTTGAAATTTTATCTCTCAGCTCAGAGTTTTCCAATTTGAGACTCTCAGACTTATTAGAGTCAGATTCAAGAGTCCTTTTCAGGTCTCTGAATTTAGCTCTAATCTGCTGATAACGTTCCAGAATTTCATTGAGGCTTTCAGCAAGTTCAGCCTTTGTAAAATTAACAGCGAAGTTAGGGAATACCTCTTCTGTGTCTGATTCTGAGTCTGATTCAGAAGCTTCACTGTCATCTGGAATGTTAGCCATGAGCGCTATGTTTTCCCTTTCATCATCTGATTCTGAGTCAGATTCAGACGAGTCAGAGTCATCCCATGTGGCCATGAGACTTTTCTTCTTTTCTCTTCCAAACTTCTTTTTGGGCTTTTCCCTCTGAAGCTTTGGGCAGTCACTCTTGTAGTGTCCTTGCTCATTGCACTCGTAGCAGATGATGTCTTTGGTGTTTGGCTTCTTGCTACTGGAGGAGCCTTCAGATCTTCTGTATCCAGAGGAAGAATCTGTCCTTCTGAATCTGGAAGAAGACTCGTTCTGATCAGATCTTCTGGGATTCCTGAACTTCCTTTGTCTTTGCTTCCACAGTTGATTTACTCTTCTGGAGAGAAGGGAAAGTTCGTCTTCTTCTGATGAGGATCCATCAGATGTTTCTTCAACTGCCTGCAAAACTTTAGATTCAGATTTTCTGTTAGATTTTAAAGCTAAAGGCTTACCTTGCTTCTGAGGCTCATCAGCTTCTAGCTCTTTCTCATGACTTCTGAGGGAGCTTATAAGTTCCTCCAGAGTGATTTTGTTGAGATCCTTCGCTAGCTTCATAGCAGTAACCATAGGCCTCCACTGCTTGGGTAAACTTCTGATTATCTTCTTGACATGGTCAGCAGTAGAGTATCCTTTGTCCAGAACTTTGAGACCAGCTACCAGAATCTGGAATCTAGAGAACATAGTTTCAATGGATTCAGATTCTTCCATTTTGAACGCCTCATACTTCTGAATGAGCGCCAGAGCTTTTGTTTCTTTGACTTGAACGTTGCCCTCATGCGTCATTCTGAGAGAATCAAAGATGTTCTTAGCTGTGTCTCTGTTGGAGATCTTTTCATACTCAGTATAGGAGATGGCACTGAGGAGGATGGTTCTGGCCTTATGGTGATTCTTGAAGTCACGCTTTTGTTGATCAGTCATTGATTTTCTTTCAATCTTCTGACCAGTTGCATTCACAGGGTGCGTGTATCCATCTGTCACCATATCCCACAGATCAGCATCATGTGCTAGAAAGAAGCTTTCAATTCTGTCTTTCCAGTAATCAAAGTTTTCTCCATCAAAGACTGGAGGTTTGCCGCTGAATCTGTCTCTGTCCTCATTGGTGTCATTGCTGAAATGAGAGTTGTTTCCTGCCATTGTGTTTTTCTGACGCTGGATCTTGTACTGACACGGTTAAGTGTTTTAGCTCAGAACCAGGCGCTCTGATGCCAATTGAAGGGGTGAAAAACACAAGAAGGGGGGGTTGAATTGTAAAACTGAAATCTTAAAGCAATTGACAAGATATTTTTATCCTGGTTCGTTTGATCTCAAACTACTCCAGTCCACCCGTCAAGGTGATTTCGCCTCTCTCCAACGAGGTCTTAATTCACTATATTCAACTGAATATTACAGACTGCTTTAACAACTGCTAAAGCCTTCTTGACTCAAACCACAATCCGGTTTGTCAAGGCAACACTTTCTTACAAAGGTATAAAACAATGTGTGTGAATGTTTTCTATAAAACTTTATCACAACTGTGATGTTTACACAAATTAAGCTTAGAATACTAGGTTGCTAAACACTAATGGAGTATCAGAGTTTGGGGTTTAGCAAAACTGGTAGATGAAGATTATTGTTCAGCTTTGTGCGTGTAGAGAATTGGAGAGCATTAGCCATTATAATCTTCGAAGCCTTGTTTATATAGCACTTGAGAACATGAACGTTGAATGCAATATTCTTGATTCAATGCTAATAACAAGCTTTCCTTTTTGAGCAGATCTTGTCTAGAATGATGCCGTTGGAATTAATTAGCGTTCAATGCACAGTACCGTTGCTTCTTCAATGCACGTTCTGGCTTGGCTCATTCTGATTCTGCTTCGCTGCTGATGAACTACTTTGTTTCTGTATCAGAGTGTTTACGCGCAGTTCTGTTCATCAAGCTTCAGTATGTACGTGCGTTGATCATCTGATCTTGACGTTCTGATTCAGCAACTTCTGATGCATGAAATCAAATTCTGATGCTGAAGAAGTGATCTTGCTTATTTTAATCATCATATCTGCAAGTCAGAGCATAGTAATTTTAGGCAGCATATAGTTCAAACATGAAACATATAAATACTATATCTTTTCACTTTGTTATCATCAAAACTTAAATATAGGGTACTAGATTCAAACATTGTTCTAACACTATCTCCCATAATGACGAGACTACCATCCATAGGATTGCAAATCTCAATAACAAACTATCTCCCATAATGACGAGACTACCATTCATCGGAGTAAAACATCTCAATAAGGAACTATCTCCCATAATAACGAGACTACCATCCATTAGAGTAAAACATCTTCTCTGGTATTGATAGACTTATTGGGGAAGAACAGGTTGCTCAAATAAAGAGACATGCCACTTGCTGTTTACGAAGAGGATTGCGATAACGCTGTTGGGAAATGAATCTTGACTTTCTAGGAAAGTGCCAATACATTTCTGATGAGGTGATAAAGTCTTCATGTGAAAAATAAATGCAGATTCTTGATTCAGGGCTCAAAGCTTACAGAAATCAAAATAAAAATGTTGTCGGAGACCACATATTCAAACCAGGAACAAACCAGATTTAAACAACCAACCAAGACAATAACCAATGAGAAATAAGCTCAAATGTGGATCACATTCAATCCAGATAATAAGCTGACTAGAAGGCTAAAGAAAAATTCTTCCACGAGGGATGACTCAGTGGGGAAATTGAAAGGATATATACTTTCTGCTTAAGGTTGACAATCTATTGGAGAGAGGGTAACATAACTCTACAAATAGGGTAATGTGCCAACAAAAACTTCAATGAATTCAAATGAGCAATGAATTTTAAATCAGCTACACATGATGTGTGTATGAATTTATGAATGTTATCATGTATATGATGAGAAAACAAACATATATCACTGGGAATAACCAGACAAAACCAACTTAGGTAAAGTTAACACTCGGCTAAATCACATCCATCATGAAGATTCCATAAGAGAGTAAGCACTAACTGAGGAAACAAATTCCTACTTCACGACTTAACTCCACTGGTAAGAAACATGGCTTGAAGATAATCAAAGCATAATCTAATAGCAATAAAACAATACAGTTGCAAGGAAATAACACCTTCCTCCTAGATTCAACGGGGAATAACATACATACTTCAATAGGGAAGACAATTTCATATTGTCTAGACTTCAACTGGGGATTCCAAACTGACTTCACTAGGGAAAACAATGCCACATAGTCGAGGGGAGCCTAAATACATTCTTCAATATCAAGAGTAATGGTTGTGCAAATTTCTCTGTGGAGAAATTATGAAACTTCATGGGGATAATAACTTTAGAGAGAAGCATCTTATTTGCTTATTTTGGTAATCTAAGAAGTTAATAACTAGTAGGAAGTCAAAATTATGGGGATTTTAAATCAAACTCAGCACTTGACGAAAGAAAACCCAAAAATTTGGCAGTTATCTCAATGCTTCTTAGAAAAGATATTGCTCTTGTCTGGCTACTCAATTGAAAAATATCTGTGTCAAATACTGACTGGAGAATCTGGAATAAAGGTATCAAACCACATAAATCCAACACCATATAATCAGCCTGGAGAAAAAAATCTGGACCAAGATTTAGCTGGGAAAAATGGGATTATAGGCCCATCATCGCACCATATATCAATTGGTATGAAATCCAACTATCAAAGGGATGAAACACAAGAGGATCATGTGCATATCTGCAAGATTAGTCTCGAGATATCACTTGGGAAATTTGTTCAAAACTTCAAAGTTCGTCCATCCTTGGAATCACTATTTTTGTTCCACTTGAATCACAAATTTTGAAGTAAAAAGTAATTTGTGAATTCTTTTCAAAAACATTTTTATTAATAAATCCTTTTTGTTTTGAAAATTACTACCAATAATAAATGAAATTTATAAACATAATAAAATAATAACTACAAAGAATTGGATAAAGGCTCAAACTTTATTAATAGAATGGTAGTCTGCAAATGGGGTGACTCCATGGATGATTACCAAGTTTGGAAAATGGTAAATACGTGGAAAAGATACATTGAGACACAATGACCACTATTCTTCCTAATAACTTTGAACTCCTAAACAGAGGCTTCAGTTGAAGTGTGATGAAAATTCGAGAAGATTGTTGCTTCAATGATCAAGTCTTGTCTGACGCAGTTACTTGCCAAGAAATCCCTACATTTTTCCTAGGTTGCCTTACGGGTTTTCAACCTACCAGGAAAATTTTATTTTGTTTGTGTCTCTAACTTTTGCCTAGACCACCCTTTCCAGTTTTCAGCCTACCGAGACGCTTTTTTTCCTAAGCCGCCCTTTCAAGTTTTCAACTTAGTGAGTTGTTCATTTATTTCTTTATGCGGAGTATTTCTTGACCGCGTCAGCATTCATGGGACGTGGGAACTCCTTGCCATCCATAGTTTCAAGAATCAATGCACTGCCAGAGAAGGCTTTCTTGACAACATATGTGCCTTCATAATTAGGAGTCCACTTTCCCCTAGAATCAGTGTTAAAAGACATGATCTTTCTGAGCACGAGGCCACCTTCTCTGAATTCTCAAGGATTGACCTTTTTATCAAAAGCTTTCTTCATTCTTTTCTGATATAATTGGCCATGACACAAGGCCATCATTCTCTTTTCTTCAATTAAATTCAACTATTCAAACTTATTCTGGACCCATTTATCCTCGAACAACTTGGTTTCCATTATTACACGCAAAGAGGGAATCTCAACCTCGACGGGGAGCACTACTTCCATACCATACACAAGAGAGAAAGAGGTTTCCCCTGTCGAAGTGTGGACTAATGTATGATACCTATGCAAAGCAAAAGGGATCATCTCATGCCAATCCTTATAGGTAACAACCATCTTCTAGATGATCTTCTTAATGTTTTTATTAGCAGATTCAACAACCTCATTCATCTTAGGCCTGTAAGGAGACGAATTGTGATGGACAATCTTGAATTCTTCACAAAGTTCTGTCATAATCTTATTATTCAGATTTGAGCTGTTGTTGATGATAATCCTGCTTGGCACACCATACCGACATATACAATTATTCTTGATAAAGTGTACTACCACCTGCTTGGTTACATTAGCATAGGAAGCGGCTTTCACCCATTTGGTGATGTAGTCAATTTCCACCAAGACGAAACAATGTCCATTCGGCGCCTTGGGTTTAATCATTCCAATAATATCAATACTCTACATAGAAAAAGGCCACGGGGAAGAAATAACAATGAGAAACGTTGGAGGCATGTGAATCTTACCAACATAGATATGACATTTATGGCACTTCTTCGCAAATTTGTAATAGTCAGATTCCATTGTCAGCTAATAGTAACCTGCCCTAAGCATCTTCTTCGCCATCGAATGTTCATTGGCATGGGTACCGAAGGAACCTTCATAGATCTCATGCATCAATATGTCTGCTTTGTGTCTATCCACACATATGAGTAAGACCATGTCATAATTTCTCTTGTATAACACGTCCTCATTAAGGAAAAATGTAGCTGCCAACCTTTTCATTGTCTTTCTATCTTTATTTGACGCACCAACCGAGTATTCCTGAGTCTGGAAAAAGTGATTGATATCATAATACAAAGGTTTTCATCTGACGTCCCCTCTATAGCAAACACATGAGCTGGTCTATCAAGACGTCGAACTGTAACCTGGGGTACATTGCTCTAAGCATTTACTTGGTACATAGAAGCCAAAGTGGCTAAAGCATCTTCCATTTAATTCTCATCTCTGGGAATATGATGGAATTCAACCTTGTTGAAGAAAGGTAATAATCTTCTTGCATAATCTTTATAGAGAATCAAGCCAATGTGACGAGTCTCCCATTCTCCTTTGATCTGATTTATCACCAAAGATGAATCACCATATACATCAAGAATTTTGATTATGAGATCTATAGCCTCTTCAAGACCCATGATACAAGCTTCATACTCCACCATATTATTAGTACAATCAAATGACAACCTTGCAGTAAAAGGGATATGTGACCCATGAGGAGTGATAATCATAACACCAATCCTCTTCAATAAGCATTTATAGCTCCATCAAACATCATACCTAACCGAGATTCAGGATCAGGACCTTCCTCAAGCAAAGGTTCATCATAATCTTTAACTTTCAAATACATCATGTCCTCAACAGGGAAGTCATATTTAATGGAGTGATAACTGGTTGGTAAGCAACGTACTCTGCCAACACACTACCTTTAACAGCCTTCTGAGTATGGTATTCAATATCAAATTCAGATAAGAGAATCTTCCAATGGGAAATTCTTCCAGTAAGATCAGGATTTTCAAAAATATACTTAATTGGATCCATTTTGGAAATCAACCAAGTAGTGTGATTCAACATATATTGCCACAATCGCTTTGCTGCCCAGGCTAAAGCACACCATGTTTTTTCTAGCATAGAATATTGTGACTCATAATTAGTGAAATTTTTTCTGAGATAATAAATGGCATATTCTTTTCTTCCTGTTTCATCTTGTTGTCCCAAAATATAGCTCATGGAATTATCTAACACAGTCAAATACATAATCAATGGTCTTCCTTCAATAGGAGGGAGCAAGATATGAGGTTCAAGAAAATTCTCTTTAATGCTTTCAAATGCCCTTTGACGATTGTCCATCCATACACAACCTTTATCTTTCTTTAATAGCTTGAAGATCAGTTCACACATTGCAGTTATATGGGAAATAAATCTAGAAATGTAATTCAAACGTCCAAGGAAGCCTCTAACTTGCTTTTCAGTTCTTGGTGCAAGCATTTCTTGAATTGCCTTAACTTTATCAAGATCAACTTCAATTTCTTTTTGGTTGACAATGAAACCTAGCACCTAAACAAACACCAAAGGTATACTTATTTGGGTTCAAGTGGAGACAATACTTCCTCATATGATGAAACAATTTCAACAAATCTTTTATATGCCCTTCCTCAGTCTGAGATTTTGGCAATCATATCATCAACATATACTTCAATTTCCTTATGCATCAGATCATGGAATAAGGTTGTCATAGACATCTGTTACGCTGCACCATCATTCTTCAACCCGAAGGGCATCACTCTGTAACAGAATGTTCCCCAGGGTGTGATAAACATTGTTTTTTTCCATGTCCTCAGAAGCCATTCTAATTTGATTGTATCCAAAAAATCTGTCCATGAACGAAAACACTTTTAATTTTGCTGTGTTGTCAACCAACATATCAATATGCGGCAATGGGAAGTTATCCTTCAAACCTGCTTTACTTAAATCTCTATAATCGATGCAAATGCAGACCTTTTCGTATTTCTTTGGTACTAGAACAATATTGGCAATCCACTGAGGGTACACTGATGTTACAAGAAAACCAACATCAATTTGCTTCAAAACTTCTTCTTTAATTTTCACTACCATGTCAGAATGAGTTATTCGCAACGTTTGCTTGATTGGTGGACATTCTCGCTTTAGCGGCAAATAATGTTCCACAATATCGGTATTCAAACCAGGCATGTCTTGATAAGACTAAGAAAAGATATCCATATATTCTTTCAGCAATTCAATCAACTTGCTCTTTACATCGGAATGAAGAAGTGCCCCAATCTTGACTTCTTTCGAATCTTCCTCTGAACCCAAGTTAATCGTCTCCAACGACTCTTTATACAGCTAAATATTATTTTCCTCGTGCTCAAGCAACCGTCAAACCTCTTCTAGGATTTCATCATATTCTTCTTCTTTAGCCATATACACATGATATTCAAAGTTGGGAGAGGGTGCAGGGTCATTGCACTCAACGTGTTTTTTAATTAATCTGCACATATGATTTATGATTGTTTTTAGAAACTGACACATGTAACAAGTGATTATGCAGATTTATTTACAGTTATTATTTAGTTTGAAAGGTTTTTTCTGATTACCGTTTTCCAAGAAAAAGCAGAAAATAAAGGCATAATTTGGGAATCAAAAACAACTTTTATTAATGATCTTAAAATTCAAAACAAAAGACACGCCCATACAATCATTTCTTCCACCTTTGGTAGAGTGAAAGACTTTTAAAAAGACCAAAAGAAAAACAAATTACTTTGAAATGTGAATTCAAGAAGGAATATCAACAGGGATCCAATTCTGGAATCTGACTCCATGTGTCATGAAGTTTGGCGTCTCTTGCTCTGGCTCATTTTCGAGAATAGCGTTGATCCTTGGAGTAGTGAGATGAAGATATCCTGCACTGTGAAAGATGTCTTGATATTTACTCAAAGAAGACTTTGGCTTCACAACTTCCTTCTTCACGGAGAAACCCAAACCGGACTCATACCTGTTCATAAGTGGATTAATAACCTGGCCCCATACCTTGCTAGGGCCTTTCTGTACTACCTACTGTGCATCCTTAAATGAGGTGATAAAATTTTCATTCTTCCTTATATTAACAATGGACAAATCTTGGAACTGAATTCCAACAGCGGCTTTGTCAGCTTCTACAATGCTAAAGGAAGACAAATGAGATATCAACAAAGCTTTCTCACCGTTCATAATGATCACCTTTCCTTCACAAACAAATTTCAGCTTCTGATGCAAGGTTGAAGTAACAGCTCCTGCTTCATAGATCCAACGTCATCCTAATAAACACCTATAGGCTGAAACAATATCCATAACTTGAAAGGTAATCTGGAATAAGTGCGGACCTTTGTGAGTAGGTAAATTCACTTCTCCGATGATAGACTTTCTCAAACCATCAAAAGTGAAATTCTGGTATCAGATATGTGATATCGAATAAGATGTCACGACACAAATATCTATTTACAAGTAAAGAACAGTAATATCAAAAGCAGTAAAAACACAAGATATTGTTCACCTAGTTCAGTGTGCAACAACACCTACTCTCGGGGCTACCAAGCTAGGGACAAGTCCACTAAATAATATCAATTCATAGACCCTCAGTAAACAACCAGTTTATGATCTAATCACTTAATCACTAACCGTGCTATACTTCTCGCTAAGACTCATCTAGGTATGAGGCCCTCCTTAAATCCCTTCAATCACTTATAGTGAAGAAACAACATATTTAATAAGTTTAAAAACTTCAATCATTCAATTCTTAAAAGCTTATGATTGATACACAATTAACAACCCAAATAACAACACAAGTATTCAATCAATACTAGAGTGTTTGACAATTAAAAGACTTAGACTTTTTAAAACAGAAAGAAAGTATTCTTCTTCAAGAGTTTCAGTAGTTTGAATAAGGAAGCAAGTCCTTATATATGCGCAGCTGTGGGCTTGGGCTTTAAAACCCAATATTAAATTATTTTGAATATTTCCATAAAAATAGGTCAAGATAAAATCCATGCATTTTGAAAAATATTCCTCCATATTTTTCGCTGCCTATGAGTCACAAATATTGAATTATGGAGCGCTGGAAATCAGGAAACAGAAAAACATATACTAATGTTGGCTTAGATCAGTTCAGGAGGCAGATGTCAAGGCATCTGCTTTGCCATCATTCAAAACAGTTTGATACAAATGTAAATACATTTAGCAAAACATTAACAACATATTGTTTTACCAAAATTGCTTCCAACAAACACTTAAAAACTCCCCCTTTGGAAAATTTTGGCTAAAACATTATCAGAGAATATTATCAGAGCAGAGCAATATATTATCAGAGCAAAAACAGATTAGCAGCATAAGCAAAACAAGCATAAACTCAGTTAGCAGTTATCTGTTAGCAAAGGAAGATGTCAAAACATCTGCTAAGACATGAGGCTCCCCCTCTAGTATTAAGCTCCCCCTCAATCAGATGTTAGTCAGTGGTCAGTGGTCAGTCAGTCACTCTCTCTCTCTCCCCTTTTTAGTCATAATATGCCAAATAAATGGATGCATTAAATAGTGTATCAGTAATTTAGGTACAGACCATAGAAATAAAATGTCAAGCACATGCAAGTGCTAAAAAGAAACAAAAGGATCATATAAAGAAGCATCAATTAGTCTAACTGTCATCAAGACCAGTTGATTTGTCTGAGCCAGAACTTTCTTCCTCACTAGAGTCTTCACCTTCAGAGTTTGCTATAACATCAAGGTTGCTTTCCTTTTACAGGTCCTTGATCATATTTTCAAAGGATAGCATCCTTGCTAAGCTAACTCTGATCACATCATCCAATTCCTTGTAGGCTTCTCTTAATTCTTTGATCATATCATCCTTGGTGGAGGTCTTTTCAGCAGGTGTAGATGTCAAAACAATGTCTGGGACATGTTTTCCTGAAAAGAGCTTAAAATGAAGGGTCAAGGTAGACTCCCTCTTGCACACTACATCATTTCCACTTAGGATTCCGGGACTCTGATTAAGGATAATTCCATAGAGGAGGGAAGGAAAAGCAATTGGCATCTTAATGGCACAAGTTCTTGCATGTTTAATGGTCTGATCAAAGATGTAAGTCCCATAATCAAAATGTTTCTGGTTTCCAATAGCATAAATGAACTTTCCTAATCCAATGGAGATGGTTGAAGTGTGATTAGTGGGAAACTAATTTGCAGCTCCAATCCTATGTAAAATATCATATTTCACACTCAGTTTGCTGACAGGAAGTTTATTTTTCATGGGCCATTCACTTACTTGATTAGCAGTGATGGCTCTGCACACTTGATTATCTGTAACTTCCAGCTCACAGCAGACATCTTCAGACCTGTCTAGAAATCTATTTATGATGGCAGGAGAAAATTCCACACACTTTCCTCTAACAAAAACCTTTCTATACTCCTTACTTTTATGATCAACACAATCAACAGGAATATTAACAATAAACTCCTTAACAAGAGTTTCATAGAAATTGGCAAACCTGGTAACTATTTTCATCAATCCAGGATAAGATATCAGCTCCATGATTTCTTTATATTCCAAAGCACCAGCTTCTAGTTCTCTCTCCAGGGAAATCCTTCTTTGATACACATACTTCCACTTTTCAGCATTCCCAACAAAATGGAAGGAGTTGTTGTCAAGTGGGCATCAGGAACCTTAACAGAAATATTCTTGCTTGCAGACTTTTTGATAGGAGAGATGTCCTAGACATCTTGTTCGACATCATAGTTTGAGTCAACTTCTTCAACAACCACAACTTTCTTCTTACTCTTAGATCTTTTTACAGCATCCTCATCATCATCATCTGTGGAGCTAACAGGTCTAGCTTTTTTTTTCTAGAGGGAGGAACCACTTTGCTTCCTGATTTTGGGGGTCCATACATGATTTTCTTCTTGGTTGTCTTGGCAGGGGGTGTGACACTTGCATCCTTTACTTTCCTGGATTTTAGCCTTCTTGCAATACCAGGTACCACATTAGTAATGAGCTCATTGTCAGATAGCTCTTCTACATTGACTACATTCTCAGCATTTTCACCTTCTCCATCCTTGGAGACAACAACATCTTCCTTAGTAAGAGAGTTTTCTTCAACATCTTGTTCAACATTTTCTTCTTCCACTTCCTTCAGAGCAGAGATATCAAGCTTCTCAAGTTTGCCTTCTTAATCTTTCTTGAAGGTGGATGATTCAGCAGCAAGACTTTTAGGGTTACTTTATTTGTCATCCAGAGGAGGCATGCGAGCAAGTGGAGTAGAAATCCCGGGAACATCAAATCCTTCATTTAATACTCTATCTACTAGCCTTCATTGCCACTTTTCCTGTATCCATTCTCAACAAGAAATTTTGTCAATCTCTCATACCAAGCTCTTGGATCTTGCTTTAATCCATACAGAGCTTTCTTCAGTTTTTAGACATGTTTAGGAAAACTTGGATCAACAAATCCCTTTGGTTGTTCCACATAAACTTCTTCGTTCAGATATCCATTTAAGAAGGCACTTTTTACATCCATTTGAAACAATTTAAATTTTAGTATGCATGCAACTCCCAAGAGTAGTCTGATTGATTCAAGTCTGGCCATAGGGGAAAAATTTTCATCAAAGTCAACTCCTTCAATTTGCGTATACCCTTGTGCTACTAACCTTTCCTTGTTTCTAGTGACCACTCCCGTTTCATCAGATTTATTCTTGTACACCCATTTTGTGCCAATTACATTTTTCCCTTCAGGTCTTGAAACCAGATCCTAAACTTTATTTCTACTGAATTGTTCTAGCTCTTCCTGCATAGCATTAATCTAGAACTCATCAGTTAAGGCCTCTTTGACATTATTAGGCTCAACCTTTGACACAGAGCACGAGTTTGATATCCCATCTATTGATCTGGTAGTAACTCCTTTATTTAGATCTTCTATGATAAGCTCCTTTGGATAATATCTCTGGGTTCTAATAGAAGGTCCCTTATTGAGATGACTAGGCTCAGGATCTTCTTGAGGTGGATTAAAATCAACACTTTTGTCATTAGATTTTGTTGGAATATCAGACACAGATGTTCCAACATCTTCTGAGACATCTTCTTCAACACTCCATCCTCTATCATTAACAATAACATTTATTAACTCCATCATAAATTTAGTTCTAGAATTAAACACTCTGTAAGCTCTGCTATTTGTAGAGTAACCCAGGAATATTCCCTCATCACTCTTGGGATCCATCTTCGTCCTTTGTTCACGATCAGCTAAGATGTAGCATTTGCTTCCAAAAACATGAAAGTATCTAACAATTGGTTTTCTTCCCTTCCATATTTCATACAAGGTGGTTGTAGTGCCTTTCCTTAGAGTGACTCTGTTATGGATAAAACATGCAATATTTATAGCTTCAGCCCAAAAATGGTAGGATAACTTCTTAACATGAATCATGGCTCTGGCAGATTCTTGGAGAGTTTTATTCTTGCGTTCCACAATCCCATTTTGTTAAGGAGTAATGGGAGAAGAGAATTCATGGCTGATTCCTTCAGAGGAGCAAAATTCATCAAATTTATTGTTCTTAAACTCCTTTCCATGATCACTTATGATTCTTGTGACATGACTTTCCTTTTCCCTTTGAATTTTTTGACATAGATCTTTAAACACTTCAAAAGTTTCTGATTTTTCTCTAATAAAGCTTATCCATGTGTATCTAGAAAAATCATCTACAACAACATAGGCATACTTCTTACCACCAAGACTTTCAACCTGCATAGGTCCCATAAAGTCCATGTAAAGAAGTTCCAAAACTTTTGATGTAGTGAGATATTGGATCTTCTGATGTGACATCTTAGTTTTCTTTCTAATATGACAGTCACCACATATTCTACCTTCTTCTATCTTGAGCTTAGGAATCCCTCTCACTGCTTCTTCAGATATGATTCTTTTCATACCTTTCAGATGTAAGTTCTCCAATTTTTGACGCCATAGTTTAACTTCATTCTCTTTGGCTAAAACACATGTTAAGGAGAGGTTCAACTCTTGAGGAACCCATAGATAACAGTTGTCTTTAGATTTGATTCCTTTCATAATAACTTCATTCTTTTCATTGCACACAAGAAATTCATCCTTGGTGAAGTTTACTTTGAATCCTTGATCACACAATTGACTTATACTTATCAGGTTAGCTGTTAACCCTTTAACAAGTAACACATCATCAAGCTTTGGGACTCTTGAATAATCAAGCTTACCAACACCTTTGATTTCACCTTTTGCTCCATCACTAAAAGTCACATAACTAGTGGAATAAGATTTTACATCCACCAACAGATTCTTGACACTTGTCATGTGTCTAGAACAACCACTATCAAAGTATCATTCATCTTTAGTTGATACTATGAGGGAGGTGTGAGCTATGAAACTAGCAACATTAGACTTGGGAACCCACTGTTTCTTCTTTTTGCTATTTTGTAGCATCTTATAATCTTGGGAGGAAAAGTAGTCTTAGGATACCCATACAATTTAAAACAGAATGGCCTTATATGATCAAGCCTTCCAAAATGATGGCAACTCCAGGGCTGGGGATTCTATTTGGTGTGATTAAACTTTTTCTTTCCATGATGTTTGCCACAATGTCCTTTCTTACCATGATGTTTGCCCATATATCCTTTCTTACCATGATGTTTGCCCAGATGTTGAGACATTTAATTTGACAACTTTGGTTTAGACTTGGCATGAGTGGAAACAGATGAAAATTCTTCTGAGTTAGGTTCCTTTTTATCATTTAAACCTAGACCACTCTTGTCTCTTGTTACTCTTCCTGTTTGGAGAATTTCATCTAATGTGTCAGACTCATTATTCAACATCTTGAGAGATTTGACCATTCTATCAGGATTTGAATTCAGAGAAGGCACTTCACTTTCTAGATCATAAATAGTTTTAAGATTCTCTTACATTTCCTCCTTCAGCTGAGTTATCAGGGCTTTCTGTTTCTCCCCTTCAAGACACACTTCTGTACTTCTGAGACATAATTCTTTGTATGAAGCAGCTAACTCATTAAAGGTTAATTCCCCATCACTAGACTCTTCATCAAATACATATTTTCATGTTAATTCTTTAACATACTTGGTAGATTCTTCAAGATCACTCTTTGAGTCCTCTTCAGACCAGGTAACAGATAGATTCTTCTTCTGTTTCTTAAGATATGTAGGACATTCAGCTCTAATGTGACTGTAGCGATAAAAAATGTAGCGGGGTAAATCGGAGATCGAATTATTGATTAATTCGTCTCACAAAAGCAAGAGTCGCCACCGCGCTTTATTGTTTCCAAAGGAAAAGGGAAAAGAGCGAAATAAAACCCTAAATATGCAATGTAAATAATAATAAAATACAAAGCGTTTTTTTTTTTAAAAGAGATCTTATGGTTCGGGGGTTGGTTATACAATGGGAAGGTACTAGCACCCAATGCATCTATAGTACTCTATAGGAACCTTTTGAAATATCTGTTTTATTTAAAATTGATTGCTTGATTGAAAATAAATTGTTTTGGCCGAAACGGGATACGGACGGGTTTTTTTTGAATGCGACGACCTAATGTCGAAGTTTTTGCTTAAAGGGCATAAATTTTGAAAAGGGTTGAATATTTGAAGAAAAATTACCCTAAGTTTTAATGAAATGCGAAAGTTCGCGCAGTTAGACTTGAGGACATGAAGTCAAGCAAATTTACTGTTTTTCCTTTGGATTTAAACATAAACAGAATAAACAAATAAATATGGAATAAATACACAGGCAAAATATGTGAATAATGATTAAATGACGATAATCTAAATGATGGAATAAATGATGCGAATAATGTATTTTTATGATTTTTTGTTTAATGTTAACGGGAAGTAAGTATTTTTTTATTTTCGCACATTTCGATGTGGATAAAAGCAAGAGAATTATTTAACGAGGACATAATGTCTTTTAGTTTTAAGTTTTTATTTTATACATTTTGATATTAATATTAATAACGCAAGAAAATAAATTAATAAAATATTTTTTAAGTTTTTTCTATTTTTATATGTTTTAGGATTTTGTTTAATAACGATGTAAGAGGAGAATTAATTAAATAAATAAAATGTCTACATTCTTAAATTCTATATTTTGCGTATATGAAAATAGAATATTTATTTAAAAGATTAAGAGATTCTAAATTAAATTAAAAGTTATTAATTTACCCTAATGGGATAAAATTAAAACTCTTAAATTAAATCCAAAATTAAACTAAGAGGTCAAACTAATTAATAATAAAAAAAACCTAGTTAGACATATCTTTTTATTTTTTATTATACTTATCAATTGATTATCATAAATAATAATTCTAAAAAAGGATTAGAGAAAATAAAAAGAAAAAGAAGTGTGTCAAAATAAAAACAAGTAAGTCAAATATATGGGCTAGATGGTTTGAAGGCCCACGCAGAATCCAAAATGAGAGGGGGTGCAGGAACAAAAACGTGTGGGCTTAAGCTGGAGAAATGGTGTGAGGCCCATATATTTTACAAATGTATTAGGGTTAATTGTTTTATCAATTGGGGATTAGGGTTCTGCTAGGCAGAACGGCGCTCATCTCTCTTCTCTTTGTTATCTTCTTCGCGTCCTCTTCTCCAATGCTTGCCTCTGAGTTTCGCTATCTCTTCTTGCCATGGCCACCCGCTCCAAACTCCTCTTCCCTCCGACGCAAGCCAAGGCGCGATGGGTTCACGGTATGAAAACGTTTCGATTCGTTAAAGCTTAGTTCGTTTTGCATGTGATGATTCTGATTTCGATTCTTACCGTTTTGATTCTTATTGTTTGATTCTTATTGTTTGATTGAGGTACCAAAGAAGTAAAAAGGGAGAGGGCATCGTTACCTAAGCGGAGATGGAGGAGGAGGTCAGGAGCGAAGGAGGCCAGGCGGCGAGGAGAGGAGAAGCGCGAGCCCGCTTCGGTGACCGGTATTTTACGCGATTTCCTTCTTCTTCTTGCTGATACTGTATGCTTCTATCTTTCTCTTCTTCTTTTGCCTTGGTACTGTATTTTGATGTTTCTTTTCTTCTTTTGCCTTGATACTGTGCTTCTGTTTCTCCTCTTCTTCTTAACCGTGCTTCTGTACGATATGCATTGGTCTGTGATAATGTTTTTGAGGCTTTGAGTTGTATGCTTTAAATGGCCAGTGATGGTAACACTGAGGCCTTGCTCGTTGCCTTCGAAGTTGGTTCTGGCTTGGATCGTTTCAGGTTTTTGATTGATGATGTTCAGGCTTGGGTAATAAATTTGACATGTTTATGAGTATGGTGGTTTCGTGTTGGTTGGACAGGTTGATGGAAACAAGGGAATAGGTCTTTTTGCTAGGCCATATTGGTTGTATGGTTTGAATTGGTTTTGTATGAAATTGTTTTTTTGGTATCTATTCGACAGTAGGATGATGATGTTGGCTTGAAGGCTCAATCAGTTTTGCAAGGTTTAGGCCATATGGTCAAAATGGTTTTTGACAGTAATGGAATGGTTATGCAGGTTCTGTTAGCTTTTGTGTGTTTTTTTTATAACTATTTTTTATCTAAGTTTTTGAAGGCTTGGATATCTGATTCTGATATGTGATTTTTTGGTTGCTATCTATAACAGCCCTCTCCTCTCTCTGTTTTACGTTACAGGCTGGAGGTTTCAAATACTTTCCCTCTTCCCTGGCATATCTGCACCAGACTGCTATCTCCAATTTGTTTCTATTCTTCTTTTATGTTTTTATTTCTACTGGCTATATTTTGCAGTTTGTCTTGTATCTCTTTTCCTGCCTATGCCAAGCCTGTAAAACCCACACTTCTCCCTCTCTTTTTTTCTCTCAGTACAGCTTTGACAAAAATATGATATGCTGTACTTTTCTGAAATTGCAAATGGCCAGAAAATGATGAAAATAAGGAATATTACATTGCTTGCATATGTTGTTAAACTGCATATTTTTTTTGACTTCTAATGCAAAAGTGGCTTATGTTTTGTTTTCTACTATGTGGGCATAGGTTTACGTTGGCATTTGCTTGCATATGTTGAGATCATGCAGGGACTTTGTATGCTGTATGTTTTTTTGAAATATGCATTTGGATTTTGAAAAAATGCAATTAATTTAAAACATGCAATTTTTAGACAAAAGTGAATTTGTGCATTCATTTAAAAATTCCTCTCTTTTTTGTGAACCGGGAGAAATCCCGTGATTTGCAAAAAAGAGTAACTGATTCTGGCCATTGCTTTTAATGATGAACCTTAAATAATTTCGCTTTTTAATTATTTGTTCGAATTCTAATTTCTTTTAATTTTGCAGGTAACATCAAGTGAGCAGACAAAAACGCATTGGATCAGAAGATTTAGAATTAAGAATATTAGATTAGTTTTTATTTCATTTTAGCTTTGTAAATTTATTATTGTAATTTTGTTGTAATAGATACAATATTTACATAATAATTGTACAATTAGAAAAAATGAATAAAAATCCAATATTCGCCAATTAATTTCTTCTTTCTCTCTAATTATTTATTTTATCGTTTACAATTCTTTAATCGTATAATAATTGAAAACGAATTTCAACTACCTACATTCAGAATAATAAACAGATAAATAAATAATTATCATTGATCAATTAATAGCCTCAATTATTTAATTCATCATCCATAACTTTCTAAATTATAATAATTAAAATAGAGTTTCAATTATTTAACTTAGAATGACAAATGATTAAATAATCGTTATTGACCAATAAACTTTTCCGAATATTTATTATATTATTCATAAACCTTTAAATTATGTAATAACTGAGAATGGATTCCAGTTATTTAAATTTAAGATAGTGAGTAATAAATAAATACTGTCTGCACAATTAATGCGCCTCTTCTCTAATGTTTATTTTATTATCTATACATCTTTAAACTACATAATAATCGAAAACGAATTTCAATTATTTAAATTTAAGATAATAAATAATTAATAAACATTATTTTAGCACGAATCGATTAAATGATTTAGTGTTCAACATAAATAGCTCTCGGCCTGAAAAAAGTCATGAATTTTAAAATCGATGGATCAAAACACTTGTAATGTAATGATGCAGGTAGGAGATGATATCTTAGGTCAAAATTTGGGGTACAACAGCTGCCCCTATTTAAGTTTCTTCTATCCGGAGATACGAAGATTGAAATCTTCGTTTCGACGAGATTGAAGGTACTTAAATACATAACTACGCAAATTTTGTCCTAAGATGCCGTCGTCATGTTTGATATGAATGCAGTGATCGAACTCACAGAGAAAGATATTGTGTGAAACAAGACAATGTTGGGGGAATCGAACACCAACAAAACACAGCGGCATGGATTATACATTACTGGGGAAACAAGCTATCGACTTCAAACGACAGACTCCTGACAGCGAATAAAATCGAGGGAATACGACCTCTAACCCTAACAAAGAGAGCATCTTGCATAGGCCATAACAGATCATTGATCCAAAACAGTGAGTTCGCAACTCAAGGTCGATGATAGACAGAGAGTATCAAATTGCTGATAACTGATTACCGACTTCTGGAGGTATAGATTCGTAACAGACTTCTCTGCTAGATTTTCAGAGATATACTCATTAATGCTGAAGTAATAAGATTGTAGATACGAAAGTTGTTCAAATAAAGAAAACTGCCACTTGTTGTTGTCCAGTGAAGATACCGATAACATACAAGCTGCTCAAATAAAGAAGCTGCCGCTTGTTGTTGTCCAAAGAAAATACCGATAACATACAAGCTGCTCAAATAAAGAAGCTGCCGCTTGTTGTTGTCCAAAGAAAATACCGATAACATACAAGCTGCTCAAATAAAGAGGCTGCCGCTTGTTGTATTCCAGAAAAGTAGTAACGTACTGGTAACTCATGAAGAGTTTGCTGCTTGTCGCTTTCAGAAAAATAAAATGACGCACTAGTAGCTCGTGAAGAACTGCTGCTCGGCGCTTTCAAAAAGTAAATAACGCACTAGTAGCTCATGAAGAACTGCTGCTCGGCGCTTTCAAAAAGTAAATAACGCCCTAGTAGCTCATGAAGAACTGCTGCTCGGCGCTTTCAAAAAGTAAATGACGCACTAGTAGCTCATGAAGAACTGCTGCTCGGCGCTTTCAAAAAGTAAATGACGCACTAGTAGCTCATGAAGAATTGCTGCTCGGCGCTTTCAACAAGTAACGTACAAGTTGCTCATAAAGAGCTGCCGCTTGTCGTTTTCCAACGGTGTCTATAACGTACAAGTTGCTCATGAAGAGCTGCCGCTTGTCGTTTTCCAAAAAAACAAACAGAAGGAAATTGCGATGATATTGGCAGAGAATAAAATCCTCGTCAAAGAGAACCCTGAATCAATCCTTCCCGAGGAGATCATATACTTTAACGTGCCAAATAAATGCACCAACTGTCTGGGTCGCGATTTCACTGGGGAAAATCAAAGAGATAGCCTACGCAAGAGGCAACAACTTCATCTAGGAATAAACCAGAGAGAAAACAGTCAAACAAGACTCCACCCGATGAGAAAGTAACTCGATTGGGGAATTTATCTTATTCAGAAATGGACAAGGTAAGCTGAATCAAAATCAACCATGAGGGTTAGCTCCGTTGGGGAATTTAGAAAAGAAACACATTTTCTGCCTAAGCTAACTTTCTACCTGGAAAGAACATATGTACGTTATTTGAATAAACAAAGTACGACCCAAAATCAACGGCAAATGTGGATGTGCATGCTGATATAAGTGTAAATGAATAAATGAATGTTATGCTGACAAAACAGACAGACGGAATAAGATGGAGATAACAAGACGTCACAGCAAAATAGATACTCGGCCAATCTTGAAAAGACGGAAGATAAACGGAACTGGAAACACAAAGCAACGTCGGAGGGTATCACGCTACAAGGCTCAAGTCTTCTGAGGAGAAAAGAATCCAAATCCAATCTTACAATACCAATAGGCTACTGGCAAGAGACAAAGTGTACCACACTTCAGAAATCTGCTCAAACAAAGGTGGCCAAAACAACGCTTAACTGGAAAAGCTGGTGAGTCACCAAACTTAGCACCAAAAGTGTACCCAACCAACACCTCCTGATGATTTCGAAACGAAACATGCTCATCATGCAAGGATAAACTACTGTACTGCTTTGCATTTCATGGCTTAACCATCCATGGAACAAACTGTTAATATTCCTTTCGTTATCCACGACACATTTTTTTTAAAATAAGAACATTTTAAGTAAATTTGTTTCAAGTATTTCCATAAAAATTAAAAATTTGCCCACAACAGGTAAATGCTCAAATTTCATTAATAAGATGGTAGTTCGCTAACAATGCGACTCCAACGGTTTACAAAAGCTTGGGGAAATAGTACATGAAATAAAAGGTCATACAAAAACAATGATCACTATTCTCCCTAACAACTTTGAATTCCAGAATATGCTCAGATGCCAAGACTGATTTGACCAGAAATTTGTCTAAGCGAAATACTTCTTGACTGCATCGGCGTTCAAGGGACGCGGGAGTTCTTCACCGTCCATATTGGTGAGAATCATGGCACCTCCAGAGAAGACTTTCTTAACGACATACGGTCCTTCGTAATTCGGAGCCCACTTGCCCCTAGAATCAGGTTGGAAAGATAATATCTTCTTGAGCACAAGGTCACCTTCTCTGAACTCGCGCGGTCGAACCTTCTTATCAAAAGCCTTCTTCATCCTCTGCTGATACAACTGACCGTGACACAACGCTGTCAATCTATTCTCTTCAATTAAATTCAACTGATCATATCTACTTTGACACCATTCAGCCTCAGAAAGTTTAGCTTCCATCAACACTCTCAGAGACAGAATCTCAACCTCCACGGGGAGTACTGCTTCCATACCGTAAACTAGGGAAAATGGGGTCACGCCCATTGAAGTTCGAACTGAAGTACGGTACCCGTGTAAAGCAAACGGAAGCATTTCATGCCAATCCTTATAAGTTACCACCATCTTTTGGACAATCTTCTTGATATTCTTGTTAGCAGCTTCAACAGCTCCATTCATCTTCGGTCTGTAAGGAGAAGAATTATGATGTTCGATCTTGAACTCTTCACAAAGCTCTCTCATCATCTTGTTATTCAAATTCGAACCATTATCAGTGATGATCTTGCTCGGGATACCGTATCGATAAATGATCTGATTCTTGATAAATCTGACTACCACCTGTCTGGTTACATTAGCATAAGATGTTGCTTCCACCCATTTAGTAAAATAATCAATCGCTACCAAGATGAAACGATGACCATTTGAAGCTTTGGGTTCAATCATCCCAATCATATCAATGCTCCACATAGAGAAAGGCCAAGGTGAAGATATAACATTGAGGAGGGTCGGCGGCACGTGCATCTTGTCCGCATAAATCTGGCATTTATGACACTTCTTCACATACCTGCAGCAATCAGATTCCATTGTCATCCAATAGTAACCAGCTCTCAACATCTTTCTAGCCATTGCATGTCCATTGGCATGAGTGCCAAAGGATCCTTCGTGCACTTCTTGCATCAGCATGTCTGCTTCACGTCTGTCTACACATCTGAGCAAGACCATGTCATAATTCCTCTTATACAAAACTTCTTCATTGAGAAAGAAACTGCTTGCTAATCTTCTCAACGTCTTCCTATCTTTGTTGGATGCCCCAGGCGGGTACTCTTGAGTTTGAAGAACACGTTTAATGTCATAGAACCACGGTTTGTCATCGGTGACCTCTTCTACTGAGAACACATGAGCAGGTCTGTCGAGGCGCATAACTCGGATTGTAGGCACGTCGTTCCAATCATTCACTTGAAACATTGAAGACAAAGTAGCTAAAGCATCAGCCATTTGATTCTCATCTCTAGGGATATGATGTAATTCCACTTTGTTGAAGAAAGTTAACAATCTTCTAGCGTAGTCTCTGTAAGGGATCAAACCAGGATGACGGGTCTCCCATTCTCCTTTGATTTGATTAATCACCAGTGCCGAATCTCCGTAAATATCAAGAATCTTAATCCTTAGATCCACTGCTTCTTCGAGACCCATAATACATGCCTCATATCCCGCCATGTTGTTCGTGCAGTCAAACTTCAATCTCGCCGTGAATGGGATATGAGTGCCTCGGGGAGTGACGATGATTGCCCCAATTCCATTTCCATAAGAGTTCACAGCTCCGTCAAATATCAAACCCCAACGGGATTCAGGATCAGGTCCTTCTTCAGGTAACGGCTCTTCACAGTCTTTAGCTTTTAAGTACATAACATCTTCATCTGGGAAATCAAACTTGATGGATTGATAGTCTTCAATTGGTTGGTGAGCCAAATGATCGGCTAAAATACTCCCTTTGATCGCTTTATGAGTGTGGTACTTAATGTCATATTCAGATAACAACATCTGCCAACGGGCTATTCTTCCAGATAAGGCGGGCTTCTCAAAGATATACTTGATCGGATCCATTTTGGAGATCAACCAAGTAGTGTGATTAATCATATACTGGCGCAGACGGCGAGCAGCCCAGGCTAAAGCACAACAGGTTTTCTCAAGCAATGAGTATCGAGACTCACAGTCTGTGAATTTCTTACTCAAATAATATACATCATGTTCCTTTCTTCCAGTCTCGTCTTGTTGACCAAGCACACATCGCATGGAGTCTTCCAATATGGTCAGGTACATAATCAAAGGTCTTCCTTCCACTGGAGGAATCAAAATGGGAGGTTCAAGCAAATATTCTTTGATACTATCAAAAGCTCTCTGACAATCTTCTGTCCACACACATCCTTGGTTCTTTCGGAGAAGCTTGAAAATCGGCCCACAGGTAGCAGTCATATGAGATATAAACCTAGAAATGTAGTTCAGTCTCCCAAGGAATCCTCTTACTTGTTTTTCTGTCTTGGGTGCGGGCATTTCCCGAATAGCTTTGACTTTATCAGGATCTACCTCAATACCTTTCTGACTGACAATGAAGCCTAGAAGTCTTCCAGAACGAACACCAAAAGTGCACTTGTTGGGATTCAGACGGAGTTTGTACTTTCTCAAACGCTGGAATAACTTCAACAAATGTTCCAAATAATCTTCCTCAGTCTGCGATTTGGCAATCATGTCATCCACATACACTTCAATCTCTTTATGCATCATGTCATGGAACAAAGCAGTCATGGCCCTTTGGTATGTTGCACCAGCATTCCTCAAACCAAACGGCATAACTCGATAACAAAATGTTCCCCACGGTGTAATGAAAGCGGTCTTCTCCATATCTTCTGGTGCCATCTTGATTTGATTGTAACCAGAAAAACCATCCATGAAAGAAAAGACTTTGAACTTGGCGGTACTGTCGACCAATACGTCAATATGAGGTAATGGGAAATCATCCTTCGGACTAGCTCTATTCAGATCTCTGTAGTCTACACACATCCGAACTTTGCCATCCTTCTTAGCAACAGGCACGATGTTGGCTAACCACTGAGGATAGACCGACGTAACAAGGAAACCTGCGTTGATCTGTTTTTGAACCTCCTCCTTAATCTTGTCAGCCATGTCGGGACGAGTCCTTCTCAATTTCTGCTTGATCGGTGGACACTCAGGTCTCAACGGTAAACGATGTTCCACAATGTCATTGTCCAACCCTGGCATATCTTGGTAGGACCAAGCAAACACGTCAACATACTCTCTGAGAAGCTCCAACATCTTCTCCTTAACTTCAGGGATAAGCAATGCTCCGACTTTGACTTCCTTTCTATCTTCTTCATCACCCAAGTTGACCAACTCTACAGGTTCTTCAAATGGTTGAATAACCTTCTCATCATGCTCAAGCAAACGGGAAATCTCAACAGGAACCTCTTCATCATCCTCTTCTTCGGCTCTGAATACAGGGAATTCAAAGTTGGGAGAGGGCATAGGATCATTGTTTTCGATGGTTAAGTCATGGACTAATCTGCACATATGATTATGCTTTATTTTAGAAATCGATTTGTGCAAATAAAACAAAAGGTTATTAATTAATTTTCATTGCTATTTCCCAGAAAAAGTGAAAAATAAAACAGCAGTGGATAAAATAACATTTTTATTCATTAAAGGGAAATACTTGAAACAAAAAGCCCAGACATTTCTCTTTTGCCTTGGGCAGAGCAAAAGGAGTTATTTTCATAGCCCGACACAAAATACGTTTCGCCTTGGGCAGAGCGAATTTTTTCAAAGGAAAATAAACAAAACATTACTCGGAAATGTGCATAACCACAGGAACATCAACAGCTATCCAGTTTTGGCAAGCCAATCCAGGCGTCACAAACACGGGCAAATCCTCCTCGGAATCATCATCTATGATAGCATCAACCTCAGGATGTACAAACCCTGCACTTCGGAAAACCTCTTGAATCGGACGAACAACCACCTCCTTCTTGACCCTTGCAGATATTGGATGAAAACCCAGACCTTCCCCAGACTTGTTCTCGGGTAATGTCAATACCTGGCCCCATCCTTCGGCCGAACCACTTTCCACCACTCGCCGCGCATCCTCAAAAGAAGAGATGGATGCCCCTTGCTTCTTCACTGTATTCTTAGCAACAGATAAGCCCTGGAACTGGGTCCCAACATCCTCGTCAGCATCAATAAAAGAAAACGATGATAAATGGCTTACCACCATAGCCTGCTCTCCCCCAATCATCACTAGCTTCCCATGTCTTACAAACTTTAGTCTTTGATGGAGCGTAGAGGTGACTGCCCCGACATCATGGATCCATGGACGACCCAATAAACAACTGTAGGCAGCACGGATGTCCATCACTTGGAAAGTGATTTGAAAAGTATGGGGACCAATCACTATGGGAAGATCCACTTCACCAATAACTATCTTCCTGGAACCATCAAATGCTTTGACAATTACTCCACTAGGCCTCATAGGAGCACCTGGATATGAAAGTCGAGACAACGTAGTCTTGGGCATCACATTCAACGACGAGCCTGTATCCACCAACACGCTCGATAAGGTATCGTTTCCACAACTTACTGAAATGTGCAAAGCCATATTATGGTTTCTCCCCTCCTCCGGGAGTTCTTCATCACTGAAACCCAGATTGTTACACGAAGTTATATTTCCCACAATCCCATCAAACTGATCAACTGTCACATCATGGTCCATGAACGCCTGGTCCAAGACCTTCATCAAAGCTTCTCTATATGCACCAGAATCTCTCAATAAGGCAAGCAAGGAAATCTTGGAAGGTGTTTGCAAAAGCTGGTCCACAATCTTATACTCACTCCTTTTGATAAGCTTTAGGATCTCATCCTCTTCAGGGTGAGGGATAGGTTCACTGGATCGGCCTATCTCAACCCTTGGTTCAACATTTCTTACTGGAATCTCCGCCGGTATGGGCCTCCTAACTTGAACTTCTGGTCTCCTCGACGGTACTGCTGCAAAAACACGCCCACTTCTTGTAACTCTACTCACATCGGCAATGTTAACAAAAGACGGTCTGGTTGGTATGGGGACTTCTACCCCATTCTCAATCATTGTGGCGTTATACTTGTACGACACAGCTTGGTCTGAGCTGTAAGGCACAGGGCCAGGTGGGTAAATAATCAAAGGATCAACAGACGCAGTTTGACTGTTATAAGCAATCTCTACTGATTCTGGCAAATTGAATTGTGGTGTGATAACATTCACTTCATCTTCCGGATTTCGGTCATAGGTAATAGTGATAATTCTCTGATCTAGCAACTTCTGAATATCCTCCTTCACAATAGGACAGTCATCCTCTCTTGAACAAAACTCACAAACGTCATAATCATGCTGGTGCCTAACAAAGGCAAGTCTTCTCAAACTCTGATGTAACCTGATCAATGATTCTCTTATGTGCTCGACTTGAAAAACTCGGAACTTCCCCGGACAACCTTCCACCATATTCACTGAAGCTGCCCCATGTCGAGGCAAAGGATTATCTCTAACATTTGGATTAACATCCTTAAAAGACAAGATGCCATTCTTAATTAATCTCTGTATGTCCGCCTTCAGAGCAAAGCAATTCTCAAGGTTGTGCCCCGGCGACCCTTGATGATATTCACAAAATTGATCCGCCTTGTACCACGGAGAAGCACTGTTTGGCGCGACAGGAGGAGGCTTTGTCGTGATGAGATTCTTTCTGATGAGAGCAGGGAACAATTCAGTATACGTCATAGGAATGGCATCGAACTGCGGTTTTCTGGGTGAACGGTTCTGATTGTTGAACGAATAAGCCTGTTGTCGAGGCTGCTGCTGAAATGGCCGTGGTTGAGTTGGTGGAATTTGATGAGCTGGGGTCATCAAAGTTGGGCGGACAGCCGGAGTGACTGGCGCAACGTGAGAGTAACCTCGCCTAGGCCTACCTGGAAACAAAGCACTGACATCTTGCTCTTTTCTTTTTTGGAAAACACTTCCAAACTTCTTCGCACTACTAGACGGACTCCCTTCTTTAACCAAACGCCCTTCGCGAATCCCTTCCTCTAATCGCATGCCCATGCTTACCATTTCGGTGAAGTCACCGGGTGCGCTGGCTATCATTCTTTCATAGTAAAAGGATCCTAAAGTCTTCAAAAATATCTTAGTCATCTCTTTCTCCTCAAGAGGTGGATAGATTTGAGCAGCAATTTCACGCCACCTCTGGGCGTATTCCTTAAAAGATTCTCGGTCTCTCTGCGACATCGCCCGGAGTTGATCCCTGTCCGGCGCCATGTCAACGTTGTACTTGTACTGATGGACAAAGGCTTCACTAAGATCGTTAAAGTTGCGGATTCGAATGCTGTCTAAACCCATATACCACTTTAAAGCAGCACCCGTCAAACTGTCTTGAAAATAATGAATCAACAAATCATGATCATCGGAGTACGTAGACATCTTCCTCACGTACATTGTCAAATGACTTCTAGGACATGAATCACCCTTATATTTCTCAAAGTATGGCACTTTGAATTTCGCTGGAATCTTGACATTCGGAACTAAACAAAGGTCATGCGTACTCTTCCCAAACAAATCATTCCCTTTCAATGCTCTAAGCTCCTTCTGCATTTCCTGGAACTGATCCTGAAATTCTTCCATTCTATCAAAAAGACCCAAACTTTCAGCGGGCTCGGCAGGATAATTTGGTTCATTCAAGTATGGCACGGAGTGGACCACAGGAGCAACGATTGTCATAATTGGTTGCGGAAAAGGTGTTACAGACGGAATTACTGGCGGCGTGGCAGTTGTCTCTGGTTGAGGAAGAGACAATACAGGTTGAAATAAAGGTTGTACGACAGGCTGATACCCTTCTGGCACAAAGTTGTAAGGCATTCCCCACGGAAAACCTTTTGTAATCTGATGTTGAAGCGGAGAGTTGATTTGAGTTACGGAGGCAGGAACTGTGACAAACTCGGAAACCACTGGGGTTGAAGTCTGAATCTCGGCAGCCGTAGTCGATGGCTGATTCTGAACAGCCACCAAACTTTCCACTAACGCAGTTAACTTTTCCATCTCGACACGAAGTGTAGCAACTTCCCCATGAAGCTCATGATATTCCTGTTCCAAATCTTCCATTTTCCTCTGACGATTGGCCCGAGTGTCGTATCGGTGAGACAGCTTGACAACCTTCGGTGGAAAAAGAACAAGGATGAGACTCTAGAAAACATGTGAGGTGGAATGTGAAATGATGCATGATGGCGATGCAAATGATGACTCATTTTAAAAGTTTTTCAAGGAACTTTAATAATTTTGCATACATCAATGGTAAAGGAATTTGGAACAACAAAAACTCAATCCATTAATCGAAAGCGATAAATTACAACTTACAATTTGGAACAGTAAATTACAACCTTGGGATAACAAATCCAATAATGAAAGCAATAAATTACAACTTCGAAACATGAAAACCATAATAAAATGATAAATTACAATTTTAAAACATGAAAGCAGTAAATTACAACTTTGGAGCATGAAGCCCAAAATAAAACAATAACTTACAACTTCGGAGCATGAAGCCCTTAATAAAACAATAAATTACAACTTCGGAGCATGAAGCTCTTAATAAAACAATAAATTACAACTTCGGAGCATGAAGCTCTTTTACATAGTTTTACAAAATGACATCAATAAAATAAACTAAAAGCTAAAGCTCACTCGGAATCTTCAGATGACGGACCAAACACCAGCTGTAATCGGAGCTTCTTGATCTTTTCTTCGTAAAAGTCTTCCATATCCTTCTTTTCCGCTATCAGTTGATCGATGATTTCTTCCTGCGGATTAGGAACGAGAGCCACGCTTACCGAACCTTCCCTCTTTCTTTTCCTTTCACTCGCATACTTCTTCAGTAAGGCATCCTTCTGACGAAGTTTCTCATCGTGGTCAACGAACCGGCCGTCTTGAATAAGCAGCAACTCCTTCTTTTCTTTCAGCTGTCGAGTCAGGACTCGATTCTCATATTCAGACATATGGTACTTTTCCTTCCAAGCATCCCTCTCGGACTTCATCCTAGCAAGGTTTCCTTGATATTCTCCTACATCCGCGATATGGATAACAACAGATGATGGTGCGATGGCAGGGAATAAAGGTTTCTCAAGTTTATATGGCATCTTGAGAGCACAAGCCCTAGCACGGACCCACTGCAGGTAAGGTTCCAAAGAAACGACACCTCTATGTCCCAGCATATCTCTCCCTTTCTTGTGGATATGGCGCCAAGCTCCTTCAATCTCCCTCTTAGCAGCCTGATGATCTTGTCCTTCCTGAAGAAAGAAACCACTCACATGGATACTGTTCGGCTTATCTCTCATCGGGTACCCGAACTGACGGCGCGCTAGAACAGGGTTGTAGTTGATTCCACCCCTCGTACCAAGAAGAGGTACGTTGGGAAAAGCACCACAGCTATCAATGATCTCCACATCATGGTAAACTCGATTGTACCAGTCAATATCGAAATGAGTGAGAGCCATAATCTTTGGCGCCCAACGCGGTTCTTTCTCGAGATCCCAGAAAGCATCAGACCCAGGTAAATGCGAGACGTACCACTGATACAGCAACTGCACATAACAAATAATCATCCCTCCTTGATAAGAGTTTCAAAGATGGATGGAGTAATACGTGTCCCTTAGCAGCGTAGGGACCGGATTTCCAATCAGGAAAATTCTGATGGCGTTGATATCCACAAATTTATCAACGTTAGGGAATAAGAAGAGGCCATATGCGAGTAAAGCAAACACGTCCTCGAAGGCAACACTATCCTTTGTATCAGCAAAGTAACGAGCTTTCTTCAACAGAAACTGCGCCGGCAAACCCCGGATTCCCCCTTTCGTAGTCATATTCTCCTCTATCTCTGACTTTTTCAGGTGGGTGATGGTTGCTATCTCGTGAGATTTGGGCTCCTCTTCTAATCCAGAAAAAGGAACACGGTCGGCGATCGGCAAACCAAGAATATAGGAGTACTCCTCTAAAGTGGGCATCAACTGATAATCCGGGAAGGTGAAACATCGGTACAGGGGATCATAGAACTGAACCAACATGTTGAGGAAGCCTTTCTTCATCTTGCGCTTCATGAGCGGTACGATGGACCCATACTTCTTCTGAAAATCTATCGGACTCTCTATCTTCGGAATCAAACTCTTCAATTCTTCAATCTCGGGCCCTTTGAAGCTAAAGCTTCGAGTATTTCTCCTTCCAAGTTCCATAATACCCTGAGACGTTTGCAAAAATCATTCCAAAGTTCCTTGAAAAACAAGCTTTTTATAAAGATGTTGATGAATGCATGAATGAATGATAATGCAACAGTCACACACAAGTTTGCAAACATGGGGTTCGAAGGTTCAACGTTCAGCATGGAGTCGAGGGTAAAGCCCACCCAAAGGTATGTACTAACGTTTCGATCACACCTGTAAGACAAGGTTCTAAGAGTTCCCAGAGTCTACATTCCTCCTTCGGATATTACCAACGTCTTGATTACTCAATAATTAGCAATATTCTCAAGAGAAACTCGTCCGAGCGTAGCATCGCGTAACAACTACTTCTGAATTACTCCGTTATAGTCTCCGCGCTACACCTAAAAAAAGCCAAGATGGGTTGGGGTTCTACGGTCCTCAACTTCTCGGGCTCCTAGGTCGAAAATAATAATGTCTTCCCGATTACTCGGTAAACAGATATTAAGTTCAAGAGGGCCTTCCATTGAGTGGGGGATCTCATGCCTCCTTCTTCGGGATTACTCCCTCAAAGTTAACATGACTATACCGCCCGTCCTATTCCTTAAGTGTTACTTAATCCGGGTATAGGATTCGTCCTTTGCAAAAAACCCAAACATCCCAATTTAAACATATAATCAAGCAAATCAAATAATAATAAAACAGATAAAACAAATTAGGCTTAACCCACTTAGGGATGGACCAGCAAGAGGTCAATCTTTCCCCAGCAGAGTCGCCAATTCTGTAGCGATAAAAAATGTAGCGGGGTAAATCGGAGATCGAATTATTGATTAATTCGTCTCACAAAAGCAAGAGTCGCCACCGCGCTTTATTGTTTCCAAAGGAAAAGGGAAAAGAGCGAAATAAAACCCTAAATATGCAATGTAAATAATAATAAAATACAAAGCGTTTTTTTTTTAAAAGAGATCTTATGGTTCGGGGGTTGGTTATACAATGGGAAGGTACTAGCACCCAATGCATCTATAGTACTCTATAGGAACCTTTTGAAATATCTGTTTTATTTAAAATTGATTTCTTGATTGAAAATAAATTGTTTTGGCCGAAACGGGATACGGACGGGTTTTTTTTGAATGCGACGACCTAATGTCGAATTTTTTGCTTAAAGGGCATAAATTTTGAAAAGGGTTGAATATTTGAAGAAAAATTACCCTAAGTTTTAATGAAATGCGAAAGTTCGCGCAGTTAGACTTGAGGACATGAAGTCAAGCAAATTTACTGTTTTTCCTTTGGATTTAAACATAAACAGAATAAACAAATAAATATGGAATAAATACACAGGCAAAATATGTGAATAATGATTAAATGACGATAATCTAAATGATGGAATAAATGATGCGAATAATGTATTTTTATGATTTTTTGTTTAATGTTAACGGGAAGTAAGTATTTTTTTATTTTCACACATTTCGATGTGGATAAAAGCAAGAGAATTATTTAACGAGGACATAATGTCTTTTAGTTTTAAGTTTTTATTTTATACATTTTGATATTAATATTAATAACGCAAGAAAATAAATTAATAAAATATTTTTTAAGTTTTTTCTATTTTTATATGTTTTAGGATTTTGTTTAATAACGATGTAAGAGGAGAATTAATTAAATAAATAAAATGTCTACATTCTTAAATTCTATATTTTGCGTATATGAAAATAGAATATTTATTTAAAAGATTAAGAGATTCTAAATTAAATTAAAAGTTATTAATTTACCCTAATGAGATAAAATTAAAACTCTTAAATTAAATCCAAAATTAAACTAAGAGGTCAAACTAATTAATAATAAAAAAAACCTAGTTAGACATATCTTTTTATTTTTTATTATACTTATCAATTGATTATCATAAATAATAATTCTAAAAAAGGATTAGAGAAAATAAAAAGAAAAAGAAGTGTGTCAAAATAAAAACAAGTAAGTCAAATATATGGGCTAGATGGTTTGAAGGCCCACGCAGAATCCAAAATGAGAGGGGGTGCAGGAACAAAAACGTATGGGCTTAAGCTGGAGAAATGGTGTGAGGCCCATATGTTTTACAAATGTATTAGGGTTAATTGTTTTATCAATTGGGGATTAGGGTTCTGCTAGGCAGAACGGTGCTCATCTCTCTTCTCTTTGTTATCTTCTTCGCGTCCTCTTCTCCAATGCTTGCCTCTGAGTTTCGCTATCTCTTCTTGCCATGGCCACCCGCTCCAAACTCCTCTTCCCTCCGACGCAAGCCAAGGCGCGATGGGTTCACGGTATGAAAACGTTTCGATTCGTTAAAGCTTAGTTCGTTTTGCATGTGATGATTCTGATTTCGATTCTTACCGTTTTGATTCTTATTGTTTGATTCTTATTGTTTGATTGAGGTACCAAAGAAGTAAAAAGGGAGAGGGCATCGTTACCTAAGCGGAGATGGAGGAGGAGGTCAGGAGCGAAGGAGGCCAGGCGGCGAGGAGAGGAGAAGCGCGAGCCCGCTTCGGTGACCGGTATTTTACGCGATTTCCTTCTTCTTCTTGCTGATACTGTATGCTTCTATCTTTCTCTTCTTCTTTTGCCTTGGTACTGTATTTTGATGTTTCTTTTCTTCTTTTGCCTTGATACTGTGCTTCTGTTTCTCCTCTTCTTCTTAACCGTGCTTCTGTACGATATGCATTGGTCTGTGATAATGTTTTTGAGGCTTTGAGTTGTATGCTTTGAATGGCCAGTGATGGTAACACTGAGGCCTTGCTCGTTGCCTTCGAAGTTGGTTCTGGCTTGGATCGTTTCAGGTTTTTGATTGATGATGTTCAGACTTGGGTAATAAATTTGACATGTTTATGAGTATGGTGGTTTCGTGTTGGTTGGACAGGTTGATGGAAACAAGGGAATAGGTCTTTTTGCTAGGCCATATTGGTTGTATGGTTTGAATTGGTTTTGTATGAAATTGTTTTTTTGGTATCTATTCGACAGTAGGATGATGATGTTGGCTTGAAGGCTCAATCCGTTTTGCAAGGTTTAGGCCATATGGTCAAAATGGTTTTTGACAGTAATGGAATGGTTATGCAGGTTCTGTTAGCTTTTGTGTGTTTTTTTTTTATAACTATTTTTTCTCTAAGTTTTTGAAGGCTTGGATATCTGATTCTGATATGTGATTTTTTGGTTGCTATCTATAACAGCCCTCTCCTCTCTCTGTTTTACGTTACAGGCTGGAGGTTTCAAATACTTTCCCTCTTCCCTGGCATATCTGCACCAGACTGCTATCTCCAATTTGTTTCTATTCTTCTTTTATGTTTTTATTTCTACTGGCTATATTTTGCAGTTTGTCTTGTATCTCTTTTCCTTCCTATGCCAAGCCTGTAAAACCCACACTTCTCCCTCTCTTTTTTTCTCTCAGTACAGCTTTGACAAAAATATGATATGCTGTACTTTTCTGAAATTGCAAATGGCCAGAAAATGATGAAAATAAGGAATATTACATTGCTTGCATATGTTGTTAAACTGCATATTTTTTTTGACTTCTAATGCAAAAGTGGCTTATGTTTTGTTTTCTACTATGTGGGCATAGGTTTACGTTGGCATTTGCTTGCATATGTTGAGATCAGGCAGGGACTTTGTATGCTGTATGTTTTTTTGAAATATGCATTTGGATTTTGAAAAAATGCAATTAATTTAAAACATGCAATTTTTAGACAAAAGTGAATTTGTGCATTCATTTAAAAATTCCTCTCTTTTTTGTGAACTGGGAGAAATCCCGTGATTTGCAAAAAAGAGTAACTGATTCCGGCCATTGCTTTTAATGATGAACCTTAAATAATTTCGCTTTTTAATTATTTGTTCGAATTCTAATTTCTTTTAATTTTGCAGGTAACATCAAGTGAGCAGACAAAAACTCATTGGATCAGAAGATTTAGAATTAGGAATATTAGATTAGTTTTTATTTCATTTTAGCTTTGTAAATTTATTATTGTAATTTTGTTGTAATAGATACAATATTTACATAATAATTGTACAATTAGAAAAAATGAATAAAAATCCAATATTCGCCAATTAATTTCTTCTTTCTCTCTAATTATTTATTTTATCGTTTACAATTCTTTAATCGTATAATAATTGAAAACGAATTTCAACTACCTACATTCAGAATAATAAACAGATAAATAAATAATTATCATTGATCAATTAATAGCCTCAATTATTTAATTCATCATCCATAACTTTCTAAATTATAATAATTAAAATAGAGTTTCAATTATTTAACTTAGAATGACAAATGATTAAATAATCGTTATTGACCAATAAACTTTTCCGAATATTTATTATATTATTCATAAACCTTTAAATCATGTAATAACTGAGAATGGATTCCAGTTATTTAAATTTAAGATAGTGAGTAATAAATAAATACTGTCTGCACAATTAATGCGCCTCTTCTCTAATGTTTATTTTATTATTTATACATCTTTAAACTACATAATAATCGAAAACGAATTTCAATTATTTAAATTTAAGATAATAAATAATTAATAAACATTATTTTAGCACGAATCGATTAAATGATTTAGTGTTCAACATAAATAGCTCTCGGCCTGAAAAAAGTCATGAATTTTAAAATCGATGGATCAAAACACTTGTAATGTAATGATGCAGGTAGGAGACGATATCTTAGGTCAAAATTTGGGGTACAACAGTGACCAAATCCTTCACATTCATGACATTGTATTCCCTTCCCTTGAGAAGATTTTTCTTCATCCCTTTTTCTTCCAACCTCATTTGACTTAAGGATGTCAGATGAGATGTTCTTGACATTTGATCTTTGGTTCCTGTCCATTCTTTTTATCACTTTGTTAAACTGTCTTCCAAGCATAGCTAAGGCATTTGATATTCCTCCATCTGTATCTAGATCACAATCCTCCTCTTCATCTTTAGTACTTGATACAAAGCTTATGCTTTTGTTCTTCTTTTCAGATCTTTCATTGATGCTTAATTCAAATGTTAGAAGGGATCCAACAAGTTCATCAACTTTCATTTTGTCAATGTCTTGAGCTTCTTCTATAGCAGTCACTTTCATATCAAATCTCTTGGGAAGAGACCTGAGCATCTTTCTCACCAATTTGTCTTCAGGTATTTTCTCTCCTAAAGCACTTGAAGCATTAACAATTTCAAGAGTGTTCATATAGAAGTCATTTATACTTTCATCATCCTTCATTCTCAAATTCTTAAATTTTATGGTGAGCAACTGAAGTCTTGACATTTTAACTTTGGATGTCCCTTCATGAGTAGATTGAAGAATCCCCCATGAATCCTTAGCAACTTCACATGTATTCACTAATATGAAAATGTTCTTGTCAATTCCATTGAATATAGCATTCAAGGATTTAGAATTTCCAAGAGCCATTTCATCTTTTTCCTTAGACCAATCTACTTCTGGTTTTAATTCAGAAGTAGGTTCTCCATTTTCTCCCAATTTGACAGGGTGCTTCCATCCTTTTAAGACAACTTTCTAAGCTCTATTGTCTAGTGACTTTAGAAAGGCCACCATATATGGTTTCCAATAATCATAATTACTACCATCCAGAATGGGTGGTCTTTTCACAAAATCTCCTTCCTTGTCCATAGTACCAGAATTTATCTTCCCTGGATCTCACCCAGATAAAGAGAAGGATGCCTGCTCTAATACCAATTGAAATTCTAGTATCAGATATGTGATGTCGAATAAGATGTCACAACACAAATATCTGTTTACAAGTAAAGAACAATAATATCAAAAGTATTAAAAACACAAGAGATTGTTCACCCAGTTCAGTGTACAACAACACCTACTCTGGGGGCTACCAAGCTAGGGACAAGTCCACTAAATAGTATCAATTTATAAACCCTCAGTAAATAACAAGTTTACAATCTGATCACTTAATCACTACCCATGCTATACTTCTACCTAAGACTCACCTAGGTATGAGCCCGTCCTCAAATCCCTTCAATCACGTACAGTGAAGAAATAACAGATTTAATAAGTTTAAAAACTTAAATCATTCAATGCTTAAAAGCTTATGAATGATACACAACTAACAACCTAAATAACAACACAAGTATTCAATCAATACTAGAGTGTTTGACAATTAAAATACTTAGACATTTTAAAATAGAAAGAAAGTATTCTTCTTCAAAAGTTGCAGTAGTTTGAATAAAGAAGCAAGTCCTTATATATGCACAACTGTGGGCTTGGGATTTAAAACCCAATATTCAATTCTTTTGTATATTTCCATAAAAACAGGTCAAGATAAAATCCATGCATTTTGAAAAATATTCCTCCATATTTTTCGCTGCCTATGAGCCACAAATCTTGAATTATGGAGCACTGGAAATTAGGAAACAGAAAAACATATACTAATGTTGGCTGAGATTAGTTTAGGAGGCAGATGTCAAGACATCTGCTTTGACATCATTCAAAATAGTTTGCTACAAATGTCAAGACATTTAGCAAAACATTAACAACACATTGTTTTACCAAAATTGCTGCCAACAAACACTTACAAAAAGCTTTTACTATAATGCCACTAGGGCGCACGGGAGTTCCCTGGTACTTAAGCTTCATGAGAGTACTTCTCGGTATGATATTCAAAGCAGATCCATTATCAATCAACATATTGGACAAAGAGTCATTCTTACAAAGCTAGGTTATGATTTCTTCCTTTACCAGGCAACTAGTCATCATAAAAGCTCAGATCGTTACAAGATGTAATATTCCCCAGAACACCATTGAAATGATCCAGAGACATATCACTTTCAACAAAAGCCTGATCCAACACCCTCATCAGAGATTCCCGATGAGCAGAAGATTTCATCAACAAGGCTAAAATGGAAATCTTAGATGGAGTTTGCAACAACCGATCCACAATCTTGTAATCACTCATCTTGATGATTTTTAACAGATCATCAACCTGTTTTTCCAAGGCGGAACCACTAGATCCTCCTTCCACTTTCTTAGGTTTAACATTCCCAACAACCTTTTTACCAGAATTAACATCTCCTCAAAAGTTAGGGGAGAAGACACAACCGTTGTGAGTTACTCGACTAGCTTCAACAATATTCTTAACATGGGATAAAGGTTGGATATGAACTTCCACACCATCTTCCAGGATAGGTTCATTGTACTTATGAGGCGCAACTTTGTCTGTTTCATATGGGATAAAACCAGGAAGATAAATAACCATGGGAGCAACAACAAGCTTGATGTGGTATGTAATATCTATAGGAGCGGAAACACCAAAATATGGCACAATAACATTCACCCTTGCTTCTTTAGCGTACTCAGAAATCACAAAATCATTATCAGAAAATATACCTTCAATAGAAGAAAAAAACTCATCAACAGAAACATACTCATCATTAGACATGGCCTTAACAGAGTAGTCTTCAATCATATCCACTAAATTATAATCATCTCGGTCGCCTGTAACTCTGATAGTACCATTATCTAATAGAAATTGAACACCTCTCCTTACAACAGAACAACCACGAGAATTCCTACAGCAGATCTGACAAGATCCATAATGATGTACCTCCTGGCTATCCATGTGACAAAATGTGGCATGCAGCTACACCAAATCATCATTCATGTAATTCACATTAAAAATACGGAATTCAACAGGACATCATTAAACCTTATTCACATCTTCTTCGTATTCAGCCTTTGGTCTGATTATATGGATACGACCTTCATCCATAATTTCTTGAAGATCAATCCTTATTTTATCACATCTATGGATATATGAACTGTAAATACTACAACCCACATGATCGTCTGTATAATAGCTGAATTTACAGAGATCAATATGCTTCTTCACTAAATCACCTATGACCAAATTGATATCAAAAATACTGAAGTCTCCAGGACAAGCAACAACCATATTTACAACACTTCCACCTCCATGTTTGGGTAGTGGATAATCCTTTACATTGGGACACCCATCTTTAAAAGATAGGAGACCAGATCTTACAATCTTCTGCACTTTAGACTTCAATGGATAACAATTTTCAATGTTGTTCCCCGGGGCTCCTTGATGAAAAGCACAAGTCTGATCTGCCTTGTAATACCATGGTAAAGGTGAAGGTATAACAGGTGGAGGCCTAGTCTTCACCAATTTCTTCTGAATTAAAGTCGAAAACAATTTTGCATAACTCATCAGAATAGGATTAAAAACTTCTCTCTCCTAACCTTACCCTTGATTACCTCGAGGAGGTGCTCTCTGATAGGCAACATCAGTCGGAGCCACGTTGATGACTAGAGTCACAGAAGAAACTTGTTATAGGTACTCATAATGTCTTCTTGGAGGTTTAACTTTTCTTTCCACATCAAAAACATTCGTTTCACTTTCTTTATTTCTAGAAAAACCATATGAAGATCTCTTTGTTCCATTAGAACTTTCGTCTTTTGTCAATCGTCCTTCCGTGACATCTTCTTCTACACAGACACCCATACTTACTATTTCAGTGAAATCACTCGGTGCACTGGAAACCATCTGTTGCACCCCAAAATTTTCCCTCTCATTTCTCAAGGAATCACCCTGGGTCCTCAAGTTTTCTCTCATCCAATTCCAAGCCTTGAATTATCAATTTTTTCAAGCAAACCATTCACAAGTGCAAAATGGTCATTTTGCATGCTGAGAAGTCTAACTTTGACCTTTTGGATCAAAATCAAATCTCAAAAATCATATTTTATCAAGACATGTTGGAATATGAAGTTTGTGTCATCAAAAGTTTCAAAAGTAAAATTTTACTTTGGAAGAATCAAATTCTAAAAACTTAGAAATTTTTCTAAGTGTTTAAGAAATGTGACAATTTCAGAACTTCTGGGCCAGTGTTCATACTCAGCAGATTCTGGATATTATCAAGACAGAGTGTGGTCAAAACTTCTGGACCAGTTTTCACAAAGGTTCAGTCATAGTTTGCAAAGGTTAAAACAAAGAAGGTAAGAAAGCGTGTTGTAAGTATACTGGAAGTTCTGAAGGATCCCTCAGAACATGCTGAAGCCAGAAGATACAAAGATCAGAAGATGAGATGCTACGCTGAAGCAAAACTTCTAATCCAGAGTCAAGCAAGGATGCAGAGTTTCACATGGGAACCCATTTAATGCTCACAACCACTTGTGAAGTCTCTATCCAAGGGATTTTCCCCACGTGTACCCCTACTGTATTGGGAAGATAAACTTATGTGCAAAAGTATGCTAGACCCACGCGTTGTTTCCATTTTTCCTTAATTCACGCTGCCAAATCCAGCTTAGACGCTATTAGCCATCCAACTTGATGCATTGAACATATTGGTTAAGCTTACTTTAAGTATAAGGCCAGAATAAATAGAACCTTTGCCTATAAATAGAACACCATTAGCCACTGAGAAAAAGGCCAGAATAATTTGTGAAAGAGGCGAGAAAATTAAGAAAGAAAGCTTTGAACTACTACAAAAATTCCAAGAACCCAGGAAACTATAAACACAAAATACCAAAATCTTAGCATTGATTCCTTACATTCAAACTCCATTGTTTTCCTCAAGTGTTCCTGACTAAAGCCAGCCACGCAGTTGCTGATTCACATTAGAAGCTACTTTAACTTCTGTATTCCTATTGCCATACACTCTCCATTCATTTCCACCTCAAAGGAGTCAGAATATCACCTCTTGGCTGTTCCAGAAGTTGTAAACGTCCATCCTGCTGAGTACGTGAAGAAGTTGCTCAGAACATCACAAGAATTCAAGACCAACCTCCAATTCACAAAATCCTTTCTAGCTGCAAGGTAAGTTTTCTGCTGACTCTCATCATAATTGATTAAGCATCGTCAGATTTTGCATATTTAGCATAACGTAGATATTCTGATCCTGATGATATACATATTCTGAAATTCATGCATCTGCTTTCCTAAATAGAAGAAATTCCTATTCATAGCTTCATAAAGAAATTAGGATTCAGAATTAGAATTAGCAAATACATGTTGCTTCTGATTTATGATTTTGATATTTCATGTATGCAACTTCTGTTCTATTAAGAAATAACCAAGTTGCAGATGTTCTGATTGGCATTGAGAGAGGCAAAGTTCTGACAGTTGCGTCATAACTTCTGAAAACTTCTGAGTTCTCAGAAGATCCAAAACTTCTGAACTTCCATATTTTTACTAACGTGTTTCTCTTTGTGCAGCAAGTCAGAGTCAGAACTTCTGACCTCTTTTATTTTCAGCATTTGCGTTGATTTTGTTCTCTTTCTCTGTTATTATTTTTCCATCATATTATTTTTTATTGTTAATCAAAAACACCAAAAATATTTTATATTTTGCATGTTATATTTTATTTTAACATAAAAAGACAAAAATATTTTCTTAAACAAAACTTACTTCTTTTCTTAAATAAATAAGCTTTTTACATTTCCTGTACATTCTTATCTATTTCAATATGGTTGTAATAGTAACCTAGAATTTTAACTTGCAAACCCCATTCATAAATATGTACCCCCATCCCCTTAAATATTGTAATAGCGTAGGACTTTACATTTCCGCACCATTATTGCTTTCAATATATGCTAGTAATTAGGGCGTGTATGACAAGATATGAAAATTGACAAATATATCACCCTAATCAAGATAAATTATGCATGCAATCAAATACACTCGGACACTTACACCCTTAAGGTAATTCCACTTGTTGCCTTATAAAAATGGCCATGTTATGCATGTGGGATGTCTTAGCACAAACAAATAAAAAAATACAAGATCATAGTCCCTCGATGACGCTATCAAAGTTTCCTTTCAAAATGATCTTAGTCCCTAAAGAAAAGTGCTAAGTCATCTCACAACATTGCTATCATGGTCATATGATGACCCGACGCTCGTCCCTTCACATCCAACGATGGAGCTTCTTACCAAATCAATGGTAAGATAACAACATCTAAAGGAGGAGGAAAAGCATATTTAAGACCTTTTGAGTAGGTAGATTACTTTTAGTTACTTGCTCACTCTCAAAACAAATGTCCTTACTATTTTCAAAATAATCACATACAGTTTTGAAACAACTTCAAAACACTTTCCAAACATTGAAGTATTTTCAAAAGCTCAACACTTTGTATATGTTCTTACGAACGAGAACTATTACAATGTTTTCCTAAACGATGGCACCTTTTCAAATCACACAAAAGCATAATTTTAAAACAAAAGCAAGTGATCTAGCAAGTAACTAAGAGCCCATGGAAAACCATGGATGAAAAGGGTTCTAATACCTTCCCTTTTCATAATCTACCCCCCGAACTCAAAAACATCTCTAAAGGTCTTTCCTGTGCTTTTTCACCTTTCATTTTGGATAAAAGAAAAGTCGGTGGCGACTCTTGCTAAACTGCAACATTTGCAAACACAAACGCAAAACCTCAAGTCAGTTCTCCCACCGTATCACACCATCCTTTAATAATAAAATGAACCAGGGTTTTTAGGAAGACCTTGGTTATTTCTTGTTCTCCCATTGGAGGTACCACTTGGGCAGCAACCTTGTGCCAACGCTGCGCATACTCTTTGAATGACCCCTAATCTTTCTGAGCCATTGCTCTTAGTTGGTCATGATCAGGTGCCATAAATATATTGTACTTATATTGCTTCACAAGAGCTTCACCTAAGTCATTGAAGGTGCGGGTGTTGCTACTGTCCAATCCCATATATCATTTCAAAGCAACACTGGTTAAACTATCCTAGAAGAAGTGAATAAGAAAATTTTGGTCATCAGTATAAGTGGACATCCTTCTAATGTACATCACTAGGTGGTCACAAGGACAAGATTTTCCCTTGTACTTTTCAAATTCTGGAACCTTAAACTTTGCTGGAAATTTCACATTAGGAACTAAGCAGAGGTCACTAACATTCTGTCTGAATAACTCTTTTCCTCGAAGAGCCTTCACTTCTTTCTACATTTCATAGAATTGATTCTGAAAGTCATCCATTCGGTCATAAAATCTCAAACTTTCACTTTATGGAGGAGAAGGATGATAAAATTCATCATTAATAACATGCATTGCATTCACCGTAGGAGGTGCAACATGATGAATCTCATTATTGGCAACAGGAGTAACATGCACTACAAGAGGTGCATAAACAACAATAATTTGAGTAAATGGAGAAACTTGAGCAACAAGATTGTAACCTTCTCGCACGAGGTTCTTAGGCATTCCGCACAGGTAACCTTGAGGCATACTATATTGAGAAGCAGTAACTGGAGTAACAGAGATGGGAACTGATAGAACTTTCGAAGCAACAGTTGTCTGTTGTGGCTGAGTAGCATGAGGAGGCGGAGGAGAAGGTAGTGTATGATTCTGAGCAACCACCAACAATTCAACTAAAGCAGTTATATTGGCCATACCAACCCTTAAATATGTAATAGTTTTGGAAATATTAAAGTACCGAGACATTTGGAAATACTGAAAACTCTTATTTTAATAATAGTTATGGAATGGATTACAACTTTTAGTACAAGTATCAATAATCCTAAGTACAAGAGAATAAAGATAAAATTTAAAATCCTAAGGATCCAAAGCTGATGAAGAGCTCTCCACACGCTGATACTTTCCCACGAGTCTTGCAATATGAGCCTTCAACTGCTCGTTCTCTTCTGCATATTTGTCGGTGACTTATTTCCATCCACTTGAATTATAAAATGAGTGACCAGTACCAGGATGAACTTTAGACGAAAATAAATCTTCTTGCTTCTCCATCATCTCCACAACACAACTTTCAAGAATCTCTATCAAGTCATCCTTCTCTTTCAATTCCATTGAGTATGTCACATCCAAAGTCTGGTACTTATTCTTCCATGCTTCCTTCACTTGCTACATCTGAACCATGGCGAGCTGAAGTTCTTCCACATCATCTAAGAGAGGAGGGGTAGTCCTCGTAAACAGATCATGTATAGGTTCCTCATGAGAATAGGGCATCTTTAACTGAATTTCTCTTTCTTGTACCAACTGGAGAATAGGCTCCAAGGAAACAACTCCTTTTGGTCCCAAATCTTTTCTTCCTTTTTTATGAATATGGCGCCAAGCCTTCTCAATATCTTTCTTAGCTTCCTTATGATATTCTCCTTCTTTGAGAAAGAAACCACTCATATGAATGTTTTTTGGCTTGTCTCTCATTGGATATCCAAGTTGACAATGCGCAAGACCGGGATTGTAGTTAATTTCTCCCTTTGTACCAAGAAGAGGCACATTGGGAAAATTACCTTAACTATAAATAATCTCTACATCGTAATAAGCCTGATAATACCAAACAATGTCATAATGAGTGAGAGCTATAATTTTAGGGCCCAACGAGGTTCCTTCTTGGTATCTCAAAAAACAACAGACTGAGGCAAGTAAGAAATAAACCACTAATGTGACAACGGTGTGCAAAAAATGATCATCCCTTCCTGATAGAAATTCTGAAGGTGGATGGAATAATAAGTATCTCCTAGCAATGTAGGGACTGAGTTCCCAATTAGAAAGATCCTAATGGAAATAACATCCACAAATTTATCGACGTTGGAAAACAAGAACAACCCATAGGCAAGCAAAGAAAATATATCTTCAAAAGCATTTGTACTCTTCATTTTGGCGAATAACAAGCTTTGTCCAACAAAAACTGAGCAGGTAAACCCCTGATTCATCTCTTGGTAGTCATGTTAGCCTCAATATCAGACTTCTTCAAATGAGTCATGACAGAAATCTCATGAGACTTAGGCTCTCCTTCTAAGCTGGTGAAAGGAACACAATCAGTAATATGTAAACCAAATAAGTAAGAATGCTCCTCTAATATGGGCATCAGTTGATAATTAGGGAAAGTAAAACATTGGCACAACGAATCATAGAACTTGACCAATATAGAAATAATACCCTCCTTCATCTTGAGCTTCATAAGAGGCACGACGGATCCATACTTCTTCCAAAAATCTGTAGAACTCTCAATCTCGAGAATCAAACTCATCAGTTCCTCTATCTTAGGATCCTTGAAATTGTACTTATGAGTCTTTCTTTTTCCATAATCCATGGTAAAAAAGTACTTGAGATATTTGCAAAAGTTAACTTTAAGTTCCTTGAGTCAATTGTTTTAAAGAATACTCATGGGTGCATGAATTCATGACGCAACAATCACAAACAAGATCACAAACATGGGGGTTCGTAGGTTTGACGTCACGAGCATGAAGTCAAGGGTAATACCCAAAGGTAAGGACTAATAGTTTATCATCTGCCGAACAAGGTTCTAAAAGGTTCCCAGAGTCTACATCCTTTCTTCAGATATTGCCAACGTCCCGATTAACCCGTTAAATAGCAATATTCTCAGGAAAAACTCGTCCGAGTGTAGCATCGCATGACAACCACTTCTAGATTGCTCCATCATGTTCTCCGCACTACACCTAAAAGGCCAAGATGGTTTAAGGGTTCTACGGTCCTCAGCTTCAATAGGCTCCCTGGTTGAAAGTAGCACGTCTTCCTGATTGCTCGATAAATGAACACTACAATCAAAGGGGCCTCCACTGAGTGGGGGGATCTCATGTCTCCTTTTTTGGGATTCCTCCCTAAAAGTTGACATTACTATAACGTCCGTCCTATCTTAAGTTTGCCCAAGTTTGGGTAGAGGACTTATGAGAAATCACCAAGCACCCTAAAAACTAGGAAACTCCAAACAAACATATATGCAACATATAATATACAACAAATAATAGAACATACACAATATAAACAAAGATAGGCTCAAACCAGTTAGAGATGGACCAACATTTGGTTAATCTGTCCCCAGTGAAGTCTCCATTTTTTTGTAGCGGTAGAATTGTTGAGACTAAGCCATTTGATTGACTTAACTTGCAGTTATCAAATAAAAATCTCCACCGCGCTTTATTATTTCCAAAGGAAATGGAAAAATAGTGAATAAACCTAAAAAGAGAGGGAGTGAATATAGGTATAGGGGTTGGTTATGCAAAGGGAAGATATTAGCACCCTAAGCATCTACAGTACTCTGCCAGAACCTCTTTGAAAATTTGTGTATTTTGGCTATAAATGATATATACAAAAATAGATGGTGGAAATGAGAAAAGAAGTATTTTGTACAATTTTGCATCTTCCGTAGTTGCGAACCTTTAGTGCCTACATACCACCTTCTATGCAATAGGGGATCAGGGTACTCGTAGTTCACCTTAAAATTTTAAAACATAAGTGTGTTGGTTAATTTTCAGAGACGAGAGATCATCGTCATATCCGAGTAGAAAACATACTTACTATCCACAATAATAAGAAAGGAGAATTTGAATCATCTCAAAGTGGAGGATATATCTTGGATTTTTAAAATCAACAAAGCCTCACTCAACACTTAAATGGAGAATATCTCACTTCACTTCATACCGCAGAAGTATAGTAGCTCGCATAACTACAAGGATCAACAAGAGTCTAATATCTTGAGAAATGTTTTAAAGTAAAAAGCCAAAGTGTCAAAGTGGTTTAAATGAGTTTAATTAACTTTTAGTCTTCTCATAAAAAAAATTCAAAGTTTGATTAATTTGGTTAAAGTTTGATTAAGAAAAGGTTATTTTTTAAATGCATGGACCTAAGTCCAAGTTTATTATTAAAGTGGTTTAAGTTAGAAAACAAGAAGAGTTTTGAAAAGGAGTGAGAAGATTTTTGAAATTAAATAAGATAGAAGAATCCAACACTTGACATAAAGAGTCTATGTAGAATTCTCATCCTTTGGGTTGAAACCAAACAAGAAAATATACTAAACCTCTCAAGAATACCAAGCTTCAGATGCATTAAGTCTTCACAAAAATTGGGCAGAGTAACAGATGTATATAGATGAATTCCCAATCATAGCAAAACACAATCAGAATAACCTGCACTCAAAGAAAATCAACACAATGTCTTGGAGTAAACCCCAAGAACTTCAAACAAAATAACAATAGAGTCACAAGATCCCAAGGGTAATCAAGGCTTCTAATCCTAAGTCTAAGAGTTCCATAACCATTATGCCAAGGATAGTAACCAAATAGTCCAAGTGACTTTGAAGTTTTTAATGTTCAAATTTATTATTAAGTGTCTTCAAAAAGAAAAGAAAGCTCAAGTAAGCAAAATAAAAAAAAAAGACATAAAAAATAAATGCTCAAATGAGCAAAGATAAAATGACATAAAGATAAATGCTCAAGTGAGCAAATATGAAAATAGCATGAAATGTAAATGCTAAAGTAAATGATGCGTAAAAGTAAAGGCATAAAAATAAAAGGAAAAAAAGTAAAAGCACAAAGTAAAAGTAAAAAGTATAAACGCAAAATAATGTCAATTGTTAATGAGTTAGAAGTTAGAAGTTAGAGGTTAGTTGAATGACAATATTGAAACTTGCATTTGAAAACTCATTAGAAGATTGATAAAATCAAAGCTTCTCAATAACAAGTTTCATTTTCTTTTTGTCAAGTATATCATTCATTTCAAGTACTCAAGGCAAGCATATATGATCAACGATGTTTAAATGATTCACTTAGACCAAAATTCATGAAAGTTCATTAGAGGATTGATAAGATCAAAGCCTCCTAACAATGAACTTCAAGGTTATTGGATCAAAGGTTTCAAATTAATATACTTGGGTTTGCAAAAATAAGTTTGGGCCACGAATGATCATTTCTCGAATCAGGACAAATTTATCGCTATGTTAAACAATCGTAAATGGACTTATGTAGAAGTCACACCTATTTTGAGGCCGGTCAATAGCAATCTATGTACCACATGTCAGAGAAATGATATGTAAATTATTCTCCAACAACATGTAGTACAAGTAAAAAATGGATAAGATGAAGAGGGAGGGGGTGTATCAGATGAAATTAGGGTTTCAAATATCATCAACATCATTCATCCATTTTGATAGATTTGGTTTTTCAACCTATCAACACCCAAGATCTAATGAGGTTGAGGAACTTGTCCCAAAATATCACCCAAATAAGGACCAAAAAAATAAAATAAAATAATATTTAATAGAATAATATTTAACTGTTTAATAAAAGGGAAATAATTGGTAAAATACATAAATGTATTAAAATACCAAATAAAAATCCTAAAAAAATAGTCAGAGCTCTAACATGAGTCAATAGATGTTGACAAAATTTTTCAGAATTTTTTAAACTCATAAACTATTTTTAAAATTTAAAGAAATAAGCAAAATAAACCAAAATCTGTAAAAAATAGTACAACCATAAATAAAAATAAAATGAGGTCACCAATATTTGTCAAGAGATCATGGGATCCGTCCATAATTTTTCCAGAATTTAAAAATCAAGGAAAGTATTTTTAAACAATTAAAACAATTCGAATAAAGTGAAAAATCATAAAAAATATCAATCACAAAATAAAATTGTGAAAAAATAAAAATCAGAAAGAGAAAAATCAAAAGTATTTTAAAGATTTTTTAAAGAATTTTTTAAGTTGAAATGAATTTTTTATGAATTTTTGAAGTTTAAAACAAATAATATATAAAATCAAAAAATAAAAATAAAACCAAAAAGATGTAAACCATTGGATCAATGTCAAAACGTGTTAGTAAACAGATCCAAAGGAATTGGCGCACTGCGCATGATATGTACATTAGTGAATAAACCACCAGATCATTTATTTAAAACATTTTTTTTTTCAAAATGTGTGGCGCGACATGATTGGCTGAAAGGAAGACATGTCATCGTCTTTAACCTCCAGCCACGTGCGATTTACAGGTTCCACAAAATATAAAATTAGAACCTCAGACCGGTGCCATTCGATTCGTCTCTTTAAGATGATTTCAATGGTACCCTCGCGAAAAATTTATATAAATTGTAGCTCTGTTGATTTGAAGAAAACCGGGAGAAAAAAGTTGGAAAGGGATTTGAAAATTTGTGAGTAAAACTCACTTCCAATTAAAAAATAATCATATGATCAGTATTAGAGTGATGAGAGCTACATTGTAGCAACAAGTTCGAAAAGAATTGATGGAGGAATCTACCTATTGAAGTTCAAATTCAGAGCTTTGAAACTTGACTTGGCTAGCACGATTCAGGACACCTCAAGGCTTGGTTCTTATTTTGTAAGCTTCAGTGAAGTTCAAGGATGAAGAATAAGCAAAGAAATTGGATCAAAAGATGCTATAGAATTGAATTTGATGTTGCAGTATTATGAGTTATGGAGGGATTTCAACAAAGGTTATTTGGCTCTCTAAAGCTTGTAAAATTAATTAAAGGAGATCTCTATTTATAGGAGAATATGATGCAATACTGAGAGAGGGTGAATGATAAGAAATTGAGTGAAATCGTGTGCATCCTGATCGTGACAAAAGTGTGAATTGCAAGTTTTCAAAAATCATTTAATTCTTGTGTTTCAATCCTTAATCCATCCTTAGAAACTTGGTTAACCATGTTTACGTGGATAACACACACAAAATTTGTGATTAGAGGGCACATTATGGAAATCAAATTCTGACTTCAAGAGAAAACTTTAGTTTCAAGGTACTAACGTTGCAGCCATGGTGCAAACAACTCAGGGACCTTTATGGGATGACTCTTGAAGCATTTGAAAGATCTCACTACAAACTTCACAATGTACCAAGAAGGACATCATTTGGATGATTGAGCTGAAAGTTATGTCCAATTGAATTTGTGAAAAACACACAAATGTTTTGTATTTAGAAAAATTCTAAGTGTTGAACTTCAAAATGACCTATAATATTCTTCAAAATTAAATGAGTTTCTACTGAAAATTTTATCTTGAATCATAAAAATTTAAAGAGTTATGGTCTTTAAAAGATGATGCAAATTTTTGGGGAAATTCACAAGGGACCTATAATCTTTTCAAATCTTCAACTATTTTCCAAGCATTCTAAAGTCTTGCATATAAAGACAAAGTTGTAGTATACATCCCAAAGATTATTGTGAAAAATAATGGGCTTAAGGAGATAAAAATTGACCAAGTTATGATCATTTGAAGTCAAACCCTAAAATTCAAAGGCCTTTCAAGGAGACTTGAAATCTTTCTCAACTTTTAGTGATCTTCCAATAAAAATTATCCTTAGACTTTTGAAGAGAGGTTGTTAAGGACCCTTTAAAGAGAATAATGGCTTTGGAACCACTCAAAAATCATAAAAAATGAGCAAGATATGGTCCTTGGAAGTTTACAAACCCTAGCTTAGAGAGTGTCAAAATAACTTGAAACCCCTTTCAACTTTTTATGATTTTTCTTAAACAATTGGATCTTGTCATGTGAAGGGAGGTTGTTGTTGATGATATTAAGAACCCATAGATAAAATAACCAACTAAAAATGTTGAAAATGTGAGAGTTATGCACTTGTGATCATTGAATATAGTATTTTCTCAATTAGGTCATACTTGTTGATCCAACCTTGAATCTCTTTGAACTTTCTTGGAAAAATAAAGCATAATGAATCATAAGTGTAGGTGTTTAGGTATTGGCTTGCATTTTTGGTAAATCCCAAGTGTATGTGTGAATGTCATGACTGATGTCATAACATTCTAGTTCAGTTTGTACTGACTCATTAGGTACCTTTGCAGAAAAATATTGTAACTCAAATACTGATGTTTATAAGTGTGTATCTGAGCATTTTGCAAAATGATCACATTTTGCTAAATCAGTAGACAGGTTTTCTCAGATGTCATAACAGATGTTATGACATCCTGTTCTGAACTAACAGGATTGCAGGATTGGATAAGTCTGAGTTTTTTCAGGAAATAACTCAGTCCTTCCTGAACAGAATCCTGCGTTTTCTGAGGGGTAACCTAGCTCAACCCTAACCTGGTTAATAAAGTCCTGTGACCTGGTCTTTAGGTCAAACGGAATTAACCCTAGGTTTTTGGAAACCCTAACTGAAGTTGCAGCTGCTATATATTCAACAGAGCTGCTGTTTTTCAAGGATGGTTTTTCTGATTAGAAGATCATTTGTAATCTGTATAGATTTGATTATTGTACTCCAAGCAATTATCATTGTGATAAGTGCCTTGGAATAGGTTTCTAATTGTAAGGGTTGTGTAGCACTCTAAGCTTTGAAGCAAGAGTGTTTGAATGTTCCTTGACTAAAGCTGTGAAGCAGAGTCAAGTTAGTTGTGTACATCACTCAAAGCTGTGAAGCAAGAGTGATTGTGTTGCTTGATTAAAAAGCTGTGAAGCTTAATCAAGTGTTTGTTTTTGAAGAGTGTCTTCATCAATTCTTAAGTCAAATTGGTTTATGTATCACTGCTGTGATTGAGGGGGAGTGAGTAGGAACTCAGGTTTAAGTTGTACTTAGATTGGAATTGCATTGGGTAGGTCTTAAGTGAAGGAGATAAACTGGTTGGTTTATTCCTGAATTAAAATCTCTTATAGTGGATTCCCTCCCTGGCTTGGTAGCCCCCAGAGTAGGTGTTGTTGCACACTGAACTGGGTAAACAATTGACTGTGTTCTTTATTGCTTTTGTATTTACTGTCATATAGTAAGTCAGATACGGTGTCATAACATTGAACGTGACATTGAGTATCTGCAGCCAGAATTTCAATTGGCATCAGAGCAGGCACCCTGCCTGTATTACTGGGTGAGATCTAGGGATATCACTTTCTGGCACTATGGACAAAGAAGAAGTTTTTGGAAATAGACCACCCATTCTGGACGGAACCAATTATGACTACTGGAAACCTCGTATGATTGCCTTCCTAAAATCTCTGGACAAAAAGGCTTGGAGAGCTGCTGACAAAGGATGGATTCATCCCACCATAACTGAGATAGATGGGACAATCAGTCTGAAGCCTGAGGAAGATTGGAGTAAATAAGAAGATGAGTTAGCTCTGGGAAATTCAAAAGCTCTAAATGCCTTGTTCGATGGAATTGATAGAAACATTTTCAGACTAGTACATCAATATGAACTGGCCAAGGAAGTTTGGGACACTCTCAGAACTACTCATGAGGGCACTTCCAAAGTAAAAATGTCAAGGCTTCAGATGTTGACCAATAAGTTTGAGAATCTAAAAATGATGGAAGATGAAACCATTCATGAGTTTCACATGAACATCTTGGAGATTGCCAACACCTCAGGAGCACTGGGAGAAAAAATGTCAGAAGAAAAACTGGTGAGGAAGATTCTCAGATCCTTGCCTAAAAGATTTGCAATGAAGGTAACTGCCATAGAGGAAGCCCAGGACATTAGCAAGTTGAAAGTGGATGAACTTATTGGGTCTCTTCAGACTTTTGAGATGGGGATCACTGATAATGGTGACAAGAAGAACAAAAGCATAGCACTTGTATCCAACACTGATGTTGAATACAAGGAGGATGAAGAAGAAAACATATCTGAAGCTATTGCCATGCTTGGAAGACAATTCAACAGGCTCATCAAAAGAATGGACCCAAAGTCAAGGTCTAATGTTCATAACATTCCCTCTGACATTGACAGTTCCAGCAGAAGACCAAGGTCAGAAGATAAGGGAAACCAAGGCAGAGGTATTCAATGCCATGGATGTGAAGGATATGGACATATTCGAGCTGAATGTCCTACCTTTCTTAAGAAGCAAAAGAAAGGAATGACTGTTACTTGGTCTGACTATGATTCAGAAAGTAATTCTGAAGAAGAATCTGCCAAACTAGTTACTGCCCTAACTAGTGTTTGTACTTCTGAAAGTGACACTAGTGATGAAGAAGTGACATTTGAAGAACTGGCTGATACCTACAAGAAATTGTGTATCAGAAGTGCTGAAGTCTGTGTGCAGAATGAGAAACAATCAAAACTCATTATCAAACTGGAGGCTGAAAAAAGGGCGAATCTTGAAACTATAAGTCATCTAGAAGGAGAAGTTCAATTGCTGAACTCACAACTGAATCAAATGACCAAATCTGTCAAGATGTTGACCAATGGAACAGACAAATTGGAAGAGATCCTTCAGGCTGGACAAAATGTGGGAAATAAATCTGGACTAGGATTTATGGAAGCAAAGAAATCTGGTACTGGTAAGCAAATGTCAAAACGGATGTCTCAACACAACTCTCAACATCAGGAACAGAGACATATGAAGAAGAGGTACCAAAGATGGAAATGTCATCATTGTGGGAGATATGGTCACATAAAGCCCTTCTGCTTCAGACTACATGGATATCCTAATCAGAACTCAAGTGTCAAACCTAAGTCTAAAAAGGTACTTCATGCTCCTAAATGGAAGAAAAAGGCTGCTGCACTGATAGCTCACACTTCCCTGAGGGTCTCTGCAAAGGAAGATTGGTACTTTGACAGTGGATGTTCCAGACACATGATTGGATTCAAAAATCTCCTCAATAATGTTATGCCTCACACCACCAGTTTTGTGACCTTTGGAGATGGTGCTAAAGGTGCTGTCAAAGGAGTTGGTAATTTGGACTGCCCTGGAGTTCCAAGTCTGAATAAAGTACTGCTGGTAAAAGGGTTGACTGCTAATCTCATTAGTATCAGTCAATTATGTGATCTAGGATTCAAGGTCAACTTCTCAAGATTTGAATGTCTAGTAATTAATGAAAAACTAGAAGTTGTAATGAGAGGAATCAAATCCAAAGATAACTGTTACGTGTGGCAGCCTGAGAACACTGATATCTCCACTATGTGTCAAATCATCAAAGAAGAAAAAGAGATGAAACTGTGGCAGCATAAGCTTGGTCTTCTTCATCTAAGAAGAATGAAAAGAGCTATTTCTATGGAAGCTGTCAGAAGAACTCCAAAACTACAGGTTGATAATATCTGTGATGTGGAAAATAAACTTGAAGAAGAATGTGTTGTCAGAACCTTAAGTCATCTTGACAAGGATGTTGGAAATAACAAGTCTAATAAATTCTGTTCTCAAAACATCTGGTCAAAACAGATGCTCCCTTAGGACAATGTTACACAAGATGTTGTGACATTGTGTTGTGACAATCTGAAAACAATCAACATTTCCTTGAACCCTATTGACTTTGAAGAGAAGAAGTCATTTAAACTGGAACATAGTTTCTCTAAGCTTCAGCTGACTGATTCTTCTACCAAGGCTCTTGTTGGAAATAAACTTGAAAATTTGAGGGGCAGGTTGGGTATTCACCAACATGAGAAATTATAGCAATTAGTTTTGCTTAAAACAAGGGTTGAAGGGATTAATTTTATTAAGTCTATATTTAGTGGGTTAATCATATTCTTTCACAATTCCTTCAAAAGCTTTAAGAAGTTGAAGAGACTCCCTTTTACCCCCTACCTCTCTCATCCTTGCAACCTGTTTCCTCCTCCCAATCAAAGATTTTTCTCAAACTGCTACTATTACTCAAAGTCAATCAAAATGTCTCAGACATCGTCTTCCACCATGGCGGCTTCGTCTTCCTCATCATCGTCATCATCTGATCAAGATTCTAGGGCAATCACTACATGCATAGAATCTGAAGTTCTTGAGGTCACTCCTCTCAGGGAAATGGCAACTGACCCAGCCAGAGTCAAAAAGCTCAGAACCAGACATGCAGGAAGAGCTCAAGCTACAGCCTCTGGTAATTCTTCTCATCCTTCATCTTCTGTACCTAATAGAGAAGGATCAGTTAAAGTACACCAAGCTATTGCTAGGCTGGTTACTAGCATACTGAGTGGCAACCAATCTGTACCGGGGATTTCTATCCCTTTAAATCAATCAGAAAGTCCAAATGTGGAAGGTTCTGAAAATGTAGATGTCACTGAGGATGTTGTGACACCAAAAGACAACATTCAGAACCCCTCTGAAAAGGCTGCTGATCCACCTATCATTGATGTGGATGAAGATTACTCAGATAATGAACTGATTGCTAATGTGAACCCTAGCATAGCTAGGAGATTGATGAAAAGAAAGAGTAGTCAGAATAATAAACCTGATGCTAAGAAATCCAAGGCTGAAGGGATGGCTGAGAAAAGTATTCAGACAAAAGGGAAGAAGGCCCAGGTGCAGACTGCTAGACAACCAATCTCTAAGAAAAGTAAAGAACCTGAAACTTCTGATTCTGATGAGGAATCAGAATTTGAGATTGATATTGAAGAAACTCCCATCAGAAGGAAGCTCCCCTCCAGCAAGATTGCTAGAGTGCCTGAAGTGCCAACAGACAACATCTCTTTTCATCATCCTGACAATGCAATCAGATGGAAGTATGTTTGCTTAAAGAGAATAGCCTTGGAGAGAGAACTCAACAATGATGCCTTGGAGTGCAAAGACATCATGGATCTGATCAAGAATGCTGGGCTAATGAAGACAGTGATAAAGTTTAACAAATGTTATGAAAATCTGGTTAAGGAGTTTGTAGTGAACTTGTCAAACGATTGTGCTGATGGAAGGTCAGCTGACTTTGAAAGTGTCTTTGTTAGAGGAAGAAGGGTCAAGTTCTCTCCATCAGAAATCAACAAGTTTCTTGGAAGAACAAATAAGGACTGTCCTGATCTAGAGGCAACTGACAATGAAGTTTGTCTAACCATCACAGCCAGGCAAGTAAAGTGCTGGCCCTTGAAAGGGAAGCTGAATGCTAGTAAACTCAACATGAAATTTGCCATCTTGCATAAAATAGGAGCAGCCAACTGGGTGCCTACAAATCACAAATCAACTATCTCCACAGGATTGGGGAGATTTATCTATGCTGTGGGAACCAAGACTGCTTTTGACTATGGGAGGTACATCTTTGAACAAACTTTAAAGCATGCTGGCAGTTATGCTGTCAAAGGACCAATTGCCTTTCCCTCCCTCCTTTGTGGAATCATCCTTGCACAATTCCCTGATATCCTTGTGGCAAGAGATACAGTCTGCAAAAGAGCTCCTGCCCTTGGCCTGCACTACAAACTGTTTCAGGGATCTCATGTTCCAGACATTGTCATAACATCAGCTGAGACATCGTCTGTAAAGACCCAGTCCAAGACATCAGATGTCATAGCTGTTTTAAAAGAAACTTGCAAAGAGCTGGATGCTAGGAAAAGGACCCTAGAAATTCTAATTGCCAGGCTAGAAAAGGAGGAAGTTGAAGAAAACAGAAGGGAAGAAGGTGAAGGACATCTCAACATTGAAGAAACTAGCTCTTCTGAGTCTGATGACAGTCCTTGAAGGTTGATTGCTGTTTGGTGGTGTTGCTGGTTGGTTGCTGATATCTGGTGTAGTCTGTTGTTTTCTGCTGCTGATCTTATTATTTTGTTTTGGATAACTGTATAATTTTCTGAACATGTATCTTTGGCCCATTTGTGGCTAAAGAGGGGGAGAATATTTTGGTACTTACTTAATTAGTACTTGACATTCTATTTTTCTGCTGTCACTTATTTCTGCTGCTATCTATCTCTGATTGTTTAGGGTCTTTAGCCAAAAATCTGCCAAAGGGGGAGTTTGTAGGTGTTTAGGTATTGGCTTGCATTTTTGGTAAATCCCAAGTGTATGTGTGAATGTCATGACTGATGTCATAACATTCTAGTTCAGTTTGTACTGACTCATTAGGTACCTTTGCAGAAAAATATTGTAACTCAAATACTGATGTTTATAAGTGTGTATCTGAGCATTTTGCAAAATGATCACATTTTGCTAAATCAGTAGACAGGTTTTCTCAGATGTCATAACAGATGTTATGACATCCTGTTCTGAACTAACAGGATTGCAGGATTGGATAAGTCTGAGTTTTTTCAGGAAATAACTCAGTCCTTCCTGAACAGAATCCTGCGTTTTCTGAGGGGTAACCTAGCTCAACCCTAACCTGGTTAATAAAGTCCTGTGACCTGGTCTTTAGGTCAAACGGAATTAACCCTAGGTTTTTGGAAACCCTAACTGAAGTTGCAGCTGCTATATATTCAACAGAGCTGCTGTTTTCAAGGATGGTTTTTTTGATTAGAAGATCATTTGTAATATGTATAGATTTGATTATTGTACTCCAAGCAATTATCATTGTGATAAGTGCCTTGGAATAGGTTTCTAATTGTAAGGGTTGTGTAGCACTCTAAGCTTTGAAGCAAGAGTGTTTGAATGTTCCTTGACTAAAGCTGTGAAGCAGAGTCAAGTTAGTTGTGTACATCACTCAAAGCTGTGAAGCAAGAGTGATTGTGTTGCTTGATTAAAAAGCTGTGAAGCTTAATCAAGTGTTTGTTTTTGAAGAGTGTCTTCATCAATTCTTAAGTCAAATTGGTTTATGTATCACTGCTGTGATTGAGGTGGAGTGAGTAGGAACTCAGGTTTAAGTTGTACTTAGATTGGAATTGCATTGGGTAGGTCTTAAGTGAAGGAGATAAACTGGTTGGTTTATTCCTGAATTAAAATCTCTTATAGTGGATTCCCTCCCTGGCTTGGTAGCCCCCAGAGTAGGTGTTGTTGCACACTGAACTGGGTAAACAATTGACTGTGTTCTTTATTGCTTTTGTATTTATTGTCATATAGTAAGTCAGATACGGTGTCATAACATTGAACGTGACATTGAGTATCTGCAGCCAAAATTTCAATAAGATGCCTTGAAATTATGTTATCTTGAAGCATACTCAAAGATGGAGATTATGTCTCAATGAAGCTTGTTGGAGAAGGAATGGAAATAAACACATGATCCTATGAATCTTCTTGATGAGTTCCACCATCAAATTTGAGAAGATCTTGACCTAAATAAAGTGAGAGAGTTCCTTGAACCACAAATATTTGATTCCATAGACATGACATTTAAGATTCAGCTCTTACAATTCATTATAGAACCATTTGATTGAGAGTCACCCCTCAAACCATTGGTTTAATGGTGAGATGAATGCAATTGTGATCACCTACAATGCTAACATTCAAAGACCATATATACACATATTGGTGTTAATTAATAGAACACATACATGATACATATTTCAAGGTGCTTGGTAATCCCTCGAGAGAAAACTTAAAGATAAGATAAAGAGAGAAATAACCCTAACGTGTGTGTCTTGATGCATTGTGACATGAGATGATGAGAAATCTTAGGGGGGAGGGGGGGGGGGGGAATCGGGGTATTACAATGATTGAGGCATATATGTAGCTTTTAAGGGCCTCCCAATTTGTTTCAAATAGCATTTTAAATTAATAAGAGTTATATTTTTCACTCATTTAAGATCCCTATCTTTCTCTTTCATTTATCTCCTATGTTTTAAAATGGCAATACTTTTCTTCATATGCATTTTTCAAGTTCACATACTAAGATGCACCAAAACATGATAAAATGTGCAGATCCACATATAAAACCACCGATAATGTTACTGCTGCTATTCGATGTCATTTTGATGCACCGATTAACCAAGCTGAATAGGAAGATGGAGAAGATCTTGAACTCTATGATGAATTGGTGAGGGTGTTAAAGAAAAAGGCTGACAATACACAACCATATCAAGAATCTATTGAGATCATCAAACTTGGCACAAAGAAAGATCCGAATGAGATTAATCTAGGGGAAAACTTGGAGGAAAACATCAAAGAAAGGTTGATCAAGCTTTTGCATGAGTACATGGATATATTTTCCTGGCCTTACATAGATATGCCGGGATTAGATACATATATTGTGGTGAATAGGCCACCTCTCAAAAAAGGTTGTTCTCCAATTAGGAAGAAGCTCAGAAGAATTCGTCTAGACATGTCTAACAAGATTCAAGAAGAGGTCCTTAAACAATTTGATGCAGGATTCTTAACCGTGGTAGATTATCCACCTTGGATAGCTAACATCGTGCCAGTACCCAAGAAGGACGGTAAAGTGTGCATGTGTGTAGATTATCAAGATCTAAGCAAAGCAAGTCTCAAAGACGATTTCTCGTTACCTCACATAGATGTTTTGGTGAATGATACAACTCAAGCCTTGATATTATCTTTCATGGATGGTTTATCAGGTTATAATCATATCAAAATGGCACCCGAGGATATGGAAAAGACTACTTTCATGACTCCTTGGGGCACTTTCTGTTACAAGGTAATGCCCTTTGGTCTAAATAACACAGGGGAAACTTATTAATGAGCCATGGTCACATTGTTTCATGACATGATCCACAAAGAAGTTGAGGTATACATGGATGATATAATTTCCAAATCACATACGGAGGAGGATCACATTATTCACTTACATAAATTCTTCGAGCATCTACAGAAACACAGACTGAGGTTGATGCCACCTGTACCTGGAAGACTGCTCATCATTTACTTAACAGTAGTTGAAGGGTCTATGGGATATGTATTAGGACAACTCGATGAAGCGGGTAAAAAAGAGCATGCAATCTACTACCTTAGCAAGAAATTCATTGATTGCAAAACTAGGTATTCACTCTTTGAGAATACTTATTATGCTTTGGCTTGGGATACTAAACGATTGAGACAGTACATGTTGACTCACACCACGTGGTTAATAGAAAGGATGGATTCTCTGAATTATGTTTTTGAAAAACCAGCCCTTACAGAAAGAATTGACAGATGGCAGAAGTTACTATCTGAGTACGACATCCAATATATTACTCAAAAGGCCATTGAAGGTTGTATACTAGCTGATCATCTAGCTCATCAGCCATTGTTAGAATATCAACCAATAAAGTTCGACTTTCTATACGAAGATGTCATGGTTATAGGTGACTACAAAATTCCAGGACCCGGTGAAGGACCTGAACTAGGGGCGCGTTGGACACTCATGTTTGATGGTGCTTCAAGTCCATTAGGGCATGGTATTGGAGAAGTGTTGACTTCTCCATAGAATTTCCATAAACCTTATACTACAAGGTTATGTTTTGATTGCACCAACAATGTCGTTGAATACGAATCTTGCATCTTGGTTCTAGAAGCTGCTATTGATCTAAGAATTAAAGACCTCGAAGTATATGGAGACTCAGTGTTGGTCATATACCAAGTCAACAGTGAATGGGACACTTGACATCCCAAACTGATTCCATATCGAGATCATGTTTTGAAGCTAGCTACATAACTTACTAAAATCACTTTCACTCATATTCCGCGAGAGGAAAATTAGATGGCAGATGCCTTGGAGACTTTGTCAGCCATGTTCAAGGTAACTTGGCCAAATCACGAACCTCACATCACAATTAGACATTTTGAAGAACCTGCACAATGTCTTTCCATTGAAGAAGGGATATATAACAAACATTTGTTCTATGACATCAAGAGTTATTTGGAGAAATAAGAATATCCAGAAAATGCCACAATAATTGATAAGCAAACTCTACGCAAGCTAGTTGTGAAGTTATTTTTAAATGGGGACGTGTTGTACAAAAGAAACTACGATATGGTGTTACTTAGGTGCATGGAGAAACATGAAGCAAATAAACTTATGAGAGAGATCCATAAAGGAACCTTCGGGACTCATACAAATGAACATGCCATGGCAAGAAAAATCTTAAGAGCAGGTTAATATTGGTTGATGATGGAAGCTGACTGCAACCATTATACGAAGACAAGTCACAAATGCAAAATCTATGCTGACAAAATGCACATGCCACCAACTCATTTGAATGTCCTGAGTTCACCTTGGCCATTCTCGATGTTGGGAATTGATATGATAGGAATGATCAAACCTAAGGCTTCTAATGGAAACTGATTCATACTAGTTTCCACTGATTACTTCACCATGTGGGTGGAAGTTGCATCTTATGCAAATGTGACAAGACAAGTGGTTACTCGGTTTATCAAGCAAAATCTTATATGCAGATATGGGGTTCCTAGCAGAATTATTACAGACAATGTGTCCAACATGAACAACAAAATTATGAAGGAGTTATGCGATGATTTCAAAATTGAGCATCATAATTCCTCACCTTACCGACCCAAGACGAATGGGGTCGTTCAAGCTGCCAATAAAAATATCAAGAAGATCATTCAGAAAATGGTGAAGACATATAAAGACTGGCACAAAATTCTTCTCTTCACTCTACATGGCTATCATACCTCCGTACGTATGTCAACAGGTGCAACTCCTTTCTCTCTTGTATATGGCATGTAGGAAGTAATCCTTGTGGAAGTAGAGATCCCCTCGCTACAATTTTTGATGGAAACCAAGCTTGAAGAATCAAAGTGGGTTCAGGCACTACTTGATCATCTCAACCTTATTGAAGAAAAACGCTTAACAGCTCTGTGCCATAGTCAATTGTACCAAAAGCGGATAAATAAGGCATTCGATAAGAAGGTCCGTCCTCGAGTGTTCAAAGAAGGGGATTTGGTTCTCAAGAATATTTTGATATATCACCTAGATTCATATGGTAAATGGACACCCAACTACTAAGATCTATATATGGTTAAAACAACATTCTCGGGTAGAGGTCTTATCCTCACAATAATGAATGGGGAAGAACTACCACATCCGACGAACTTCGACACGGTAAAAAAATACTATGTATAAAAGGGCCACTAAGTTCGAACCATAAATGGGAAACTTAGGCAAAATGGGGCGTCCCGGTGGATTGAAAATCCTAAAGGGCGATCCAGGAAAAAGTTAGGGATCTGTTGCACCCCAAAATTTACCCTCTTGATTTAGGCTTATGTTTCATTGCAAACATCATATTACATTGTATTCATACATGGTGTAGGGATCAGGGTATTTTGTTTATCAAGCCTCCCTCAAGCTTTGGAAGATTAATTTTATTGACAAGTTGCTCAAGGAGGTCCCTATTATTTAAACCTCTAGGTATTTCAAGCCCAAAGGTGTCACACATCTCAAGATATCTTATCCACCTCATTGGATCATCAGAAAATTGAGTATTGTGTTGTTTATAAGGAGAATCACTTCCTTTTTTATTCATCAGCCAAAACTAGGGTTGGAGTTTTAATCATGGATTCTTTGTAATTTTTAGTGGAAACTCTTTCCATATCCTCTATGTGTTTGGAATGTCATATGTTTGAAGTTTTGGTTCACCAATTTTGAAGAAAAGTGGTTCAATTGAATCATAGGGGCAAAACAGTCATTTTACTCAAAGTCAACAAAGTCAAAGTTGACCAAGTGGAATTTTGGTCAGCATGAAGCATTTGGATTGTATTTTCATGTAGGATGATCATTGATGATTTATTTTGATGAGAATTGCAAGTTTAAGAGGTTACTTGGATTTGAAGTTATCTTGGTGATTGAAAATTTCACTAAGTGTCCTTGATTTTTGGCCTAACTTTGCAAGGGCATAACTGTCTCATTTTTCAGGGGATTTTGATGGTTCTTTTTGCCAATTTAAGAGGGGAAAAATATCTACAAGGCCCCACAGAGGATACAAAACACACTTCTTACTCAAAATCAAAAGTTGCAAGCCTTTGAATTTTAGGGCAAGTTGGGCATTTGTTGAGGCACCTTGGGTGTCTGGCCAGGCAAGGCAAGGCATTTGGCCTAGGAAATTCATCAAACAGTTGATAACATGCATATATCTTTTGGTTTAAGGCATAACTCAAAAATGTGCCTCGTTCATTTTGAAGAGGAGTATGAAAGCTTCTCTTTGAGCTTGGAATCAATCAGTTTGATTTAAATTCGAAAGAGTTGTGGCTTGAGGAATTTGGGTACTGAAACTGGATTCGAGTAGCTCTCTTTAATTGCCTTCAACTTGGACCATTCGAGGTGGCTTTGTGGGCTGGTCGAAGCCTCCTTGTACTCCCTTGATTTTCCTCAGTATGGACCATTCGAACTGGCTTTGAGGGTTAGTCAAAGCCTCCTTGTTCTTACTTTAATCTCTCTTCGTTTTAACATTCGAAGTGGCTTTAAGGGCTAGTCGAATCCTCTTTATTCTTACTTTTATCTCTCTTCATTTGGACATTCAAAGTGTTACCTTGAGGGTTGGTCGAAGCCTCACTCTTCTTTCTTCGTTTGGACATTCAAAGTGTTACCTTGAGGGTTAGTCGAAGCCTCATTCTTCTTTCTTCGTTTGGACATTCAAAGTGTTACCTTGGGGGGCTAGTTGAAGCCTCATTCTTCTTTCTTAGTTTGGACATTCAAAGTGTAACCTTATGGGCTGGTCAAAGCTTCCCTTTTCCCTCTTCGTTTTCTCTCAATTTGGACATTCGAATTGATCTTGAAGGCTGGTCGAAGCCTCATTTCTTTCTCTCTTCGATTTAAAATAATTGAAGTGTCATCCTTGTGAGCTGGCCGAAGCTTCATTCTTCTTGCTTCAATTAAGACCATTCGAAGTGGTTTTAAAGGCTGGTCGAAGCATCTTGTTTCCTACTTTAGTCTTCTTCAATCTGGACCATTCGAAGTGACCTTGGGCTAGTTGAAGTCTCATTTCTGCTCCCTTCGTTCTCTCTCATTTTGGACCAATCAAAGTGTTATATTAAGCAGGCCAGCACGCGCGCAGTCTTGGGAAAGTTGGTTTGAGTTGCCCAAGAATCCTAAGCCTCATATCTTGCTCATCCCTCCATCATTTCTTTCGAACCTCAGCTTGTTTTGAAGCTTAGAATATGTTCTTTAATTGGCTCAAGAAAAATTTGAGAACGCACGAGCCAAATTTTCTATGGCCTCATTTAGAAATCAACTAACTATTGGTGCACGCGTGGGTCATGCAAGTTATAGGTTTGTTTACATCATCCTTCGATCTTGACCTTTGGAGCACGCGTGAGTCATACAAGTTGCAGATTTTATACATCTTTCAATTCTATTTGGTTTCAGAGTGATATTTCACATGCTTGGCACGAACCATACACTTCGTTTCTTACATCTTTTGGCCAAACAATCACACTTTCCTTGGCTGCCCACGCTTTCTGCATTTTTACCAAAATTGGTAACTTTCATCACAAGCAAATCAGTCTCATGTGCAACCTTTTCCACCTCACCCATCACACTTTGTTTTCCTCACTCATACAATTCATAGCTCATCAAAACACAACATAAAAAGCCAAGTAAACAAACAAAATGCAAGCACATGGTCTCACATTTCCATTTGCCTATTTTGGCCAAATTGCCCCCCCAACGGTTTTCTATGAGTTGTGACCCTATTGCCCCCACTCTAAGACTCTATATAAACACTACATTGTTCATTCAAAAGGGAGGAGAAAAAAAGGAGATGGGAATGAAATGCTGGAGGAAGCTCAAGATCTGAAACCACTTTTTTCTCTCAAAATCCATTTCTTCGATTCTCCCAGCTTGCTTGTGCATTTTGCGCGATTCTTGTTGTATTCTCTTCTCCAAATGTTAAAGATTACAGATTGAGACTTGGTTTGCATCTGGAGTGAAGGAGACAGTAGATACACTTTTGCCTCTAAGGTTAGAATCCTCAACTTTCAATCCTGATTTCTGGCCATGAATTGTATCATTTGAGTTTGGAATCATGTTGTTTGATGTTCATTAAGTGTTTTTGCTGCTTTAGAGCTTTTGATTTGATGAGATATGTATGTATGATGAATATGAAAATTTCAGCTCAGTGTGTTTTTGCAATTTTCATGAGATCTGTTCTTGATCTGTGGTTAATCATTCAGTGTGATTCGAATAGCATAATGTAGATCTTATTTCTAGCTTTGATTTGCACAAAATTTCATGAAAAATGGTGTGGAATTGAGTATGAACGATAGATCTTAACTTGAGCCCTAGCATCTGTTTTTTTTCACGCGTATCTGGTTAAGGCAAGAGGTTGAAGACGAAGCGTGTCACCTCCTAATTGGTCTATTTTTAATTTCACATCTATTTGAATTTTGTTTAATAACTTGATCTTCCCTGATTTTATGTCTTGACCAAAACTTGATGAAAAATTTCATGAATTTAAAAATAATATTTCTGACCTTGTGTATTTTTTTTCTTCAGGATTTTTGAAAATGTTTTGATTGGTTTTAAAATTCGTGTGTTTAATTAATTGCTTGTTTAATATTTGATTTTTTTATGTGTATCTTGATCCAAAAAATTCGCAAAAAATCATAGAAGCTTATTTTTTATTCTAATATCTGAATATAATTTTGGTTGAATATTTTTCTGATTTTGTTTAGAATTTTGCTTTAAAATGTGAATATTTGTTTAATTGTTTAATGGTTTAAATTTTGATTTTATTTCTGACTTTTCCTTAATGAAAAAAAATATGGAAAAATAAGTTTTCTGATCCATGGAGTTTTCTTTAATTGTGTATGATTTTAGTTTGAATTATTTAGAATTGGAACTTGATTAATCAATAATTGAGTTTATTTTCTAAATAATTAGGGTTTTGGTAATTCACTTGTTTGATTTAATTCCAAAAACCAATTCGCTATAAGTTTCAACTGAATTCAGCTCTTGTTTAAAGTTCATAAATGGATTAAGGATCTCAAAAACATTTTTCTTGAATTAATTGATGATGTTTGGTATTTTCCATTGATTTATTTTGAAAAACTTGTCTAGATTGGTGGTTTTACCAACTAGTTTTGATGTTTGAAGCTTATTTGATCCTTTCCTCAACTATCAATGAACTTTAGATTTACATTTTGAGTTCTATACATCTTAAAGATGCTGAGAAAATTTTTGTTTGAATTATGGAAGTCTATTTCTACTTTTGATGAATTTTCAAAGTGAAAGTGCCCAAGGGATGTTGCATATTTTGTTGCAATTTGTTTGACGGCCAATGAACTTGTGTGAGGCCTGTAATCTGGCATTTAATAATCATGTTGCTTATGTTTCTTCACACCAATTCAAACCAATCCTTTTGTTTTCCCATAATTGGTTGATGGCCCCTTTTAATTCATGCCTCCTAAGTAGTGTTCTCTTCATATTTTTGCTTTAAACTTAAATTTTTGGCTTGAGTTTGAGGTCATCAAATGGCCAATGATAACATGTTGAGGAATGATACATAAAGGACAGTCTCATAAAGACTTGAGATCACTTGACCTTTTATGCCTGAACTAATTTCATTCATATATGAATTTGATGTTCCCTTCTTCTTTCCTTTTGAATATTTTGAGGTATATTAAATGCACTTGTGCAACACGCTTTAGAATTAACATTTTAAACTCTTTATCATATCCTCATAGCATGTTAGAAGCTTGATTTCAAGTCTTTGAATGGTTTAAGTCTTCTAACCTCGTCTTTGTTTGAATTCTTTACTTTGCTAACTTGTGATCCAAGCTTTGTGATACATTTTGTGGAATCCCTCTTCTTTGTTATGCTTGTGAGCCATAATGAAATGAATAAGTATGGGTGAGAAGTGTTTGCTACTGACTTCTAAATTCTTTTTTTGTATTTCTTCTCTAGCTCCTTTGATCCTTGATTGATATTTACTTGTCAATTAGACATGGTGACAGGAAAGGAGACACAGTTCTTTAGTTTTGACCTAGTTGTGGTTTGAGGTTGCTTGATGCTTCTTACATCTACTGCTTTTGATGTTTGACATCATGTTTATTTTACATTCTCATGATTATATCATCATCCATCCTTTATCGGTTCATCATTTCTCTTTAGAATCACTAATTTGACTGTTGAATGTGTGAGGTACTCTGAGGAAAGTTTTTCCATTTAGACTTGGTACTATAGTGTTCCACTTTATTTGTGGAACAAAATTGGTTGTGTTTGTACCATTCCCGTGCTTTGTATATTTATCATTCTTTTGTAGGATATTTATACAAGTGATTGTGACTGCTATAGTCCTACTCTTGAGGCCTCAGTGCATATATTTGATGGTGTGATTTCTGACTTGACTTGTTTACTGATGTTAGCTTGCTTGAAGTTCTCTGGGTTTCCTTTTCTTGCTCATTTGCTACGGACAGTTATCCGTTTGGTATTACACTATTTACCTTTTACTGTTCCCACTCCTTATTGCTTTCTATTTCATGATGAGACCTCCGTTATTGATATATGTCAGGAGTCCCTCTGATTTATTTAAAGACCCGTTTAAGGCAATTCTGCGTATGTACCTTGCTTACTACTCATGTTTAAACACTTGTTTGTTTAATTGTTTGGCATTTACCATGCTCCCTTAGGATTGCTCGTGTAAGGTTAGTCCTCGAGCTAGACCTTAGGATAGGAATCCAGGTATGCTAACATAGGGTAGAAACTTCCCTCTTTCATCCTCAACCTTAGGATCAACCATTGTATGATAACATTAGGGGTAGTGTTAGGCTAGTTTCCCTTAGTTGTTTTTCCTTTCTTTGAATATTGCATCTTAAAGCTAAAACTTCTTCTTGGCAAATCATAAAATATCTCTAATAAAAATTAAACCCTTCTTCAAGATAAAAAAAAAACCAATCTTATTTGTTTGTGCGCCTCTTGGCTTTGTTTTAAATCTTGTCAAATTGATGTTTTACCATCCTTTCCATGACATTTTGTTATTTTCTAGCCGATGTTTCGCCATCGCACATTCTTTTAGCAGATGTTTTGCCATCACACATTCTTTTAGCCGATGTTTCACCATCGCACCTGTTTATTATCCTACTTTGATCCCCGATATCATTGTTAGGTGTGATGTTTTGTCATATGGTTTATTGGTGTTTCGCCATATTTGCCATGTTACTTCCTTTTTCTTAGCCGATGTTTCGCCATCACACATTCTTTTAGCCTATGTTTCGCCATCGCACATGTTTGTTATCCTACTTTGATCCTCAATATCATTGTTAGGTGTGATGTTTCATCATCTGGTTTATTGATGTTTCACCATCTTTGCCATGTTATCTTTCTTTTTCTTAGCCGATGTTTCGCCATCGCACATTCTTTAGTCGATGTTTCATCATCGCACATGTTTGTTATCCTACCTTGATTCTCAATATCATTGTTAGGTGTGATGTTTTGTTTTCTGAATTATTGATGTTTCGCCATCTTTGCCATGTTATCTTCCCATATCTTAGCCGATGTTTCACCATCGCACATTCTTTTAGCCGGTGTTTCGCCATCGCACATGTTTGTGATCCTACTTTGATTTTCAATATCATTGTTAGGTGTAATGTTTCATCGTCTTTTCTGATGTTTTGCTATCATGATGGCGTTTTATCGCCTTATCTGAGTTTGTGTTGTTCTATCTGATGTTTTGTCTTCATTTTTACTTTTATCATCATTGTTAACATTTTTGTTGTTCTATATGATGTTTTGCCATCTTGATTATTTCTTTTATCTTCTTAACTAAAAAACACAAACCAACCAAAATATATGAGCCGAACTACGGCTTCTCTGATTACTTAAAAGGGATACGTAGGCATTGGGGTAGGGCCCGAGCGAGCACAACTTTTATGTTCCCTACATTCTTTTCTCCTTTATTTTGCATGCATTCCCTGTACAACTTAGATACATATTTTTACGCACCCATTAGATTAGACAACAAGAGTGGATACCATAGAGTACTACGGGTGTGTGGGAGGCTAATACCTTCCCCTTGCGTAACAGACTCCCTTACCCGATATCGCGGTTGCAAGACCGTGATTTATTCCTATTCAGGTTTTCTCGATGTTTACCTTTCCCCTCTCGGCGGGATAAAAGACGTTCGGTGGTGACTTTAATGATTTTTATATCGGATGACATGTTCGGCCGAGTTGTTTCTGGATCTTATTAAAAAAAGAACAAATAGACTGCGATTTGAGAATTCATCATCATTGAGGAGAAGGACTAATCCAAATCATCTGATTAAGAAGCAAAGGAGATTGGAGTTATCAAAGGATATTGGAGAAACAATAGTAGCATTTATGATTTTCATTTCCATTTTCAAATTTTAGTAAGCTTTCTGTAATAACCTCTTTAAAGGAATTGCATCTTGTACTCTAGCCTATTCAAAGGCATTTTTATCAATACAACAAATTACTTTTCAATCTTTCAATTGTGTTTTTTTCCTTTTTCGGACTTGTTTGCAATATACTATGATTATTTTTTGTAAATACTGCATTGAAATTATCTTGGGGACTTGACAAAACAAATAAAATCATTTGATAAAACATCCAAAAGAATTTTGGTTAGAGAAACGTCAAAAGAAAATCCACGTCTATGTCCATGCCTACGCCTGTATCTACGCCTACGCCTACGATGCAGTTATCAAATATCCTGCTGACGCTGTTCACCATGTTATATCAAAATTCAAATCAACTTGGAGATACCACGACAAATAAACACACAATGTTGGGGAGTCGGTGACTTAGAAAACCCAATGGCTTAAAAGGAAGAAAATATCAAAAAATGTTTACAAAACACTTGGTGCATGTACATACAAAACGGTTGGTGCTTATACAAAATAACACATATGGGTATCCTATGAATTTAGGGCATTACGCATATACATTGTGCATGGAATTTTCAAAACTGCTTAGGCCAAGAATACTGTGACTTATCTTGGGGCCTATTATGAACTAGCTCATCTGTACGAAATAAACAAATACCTTGGTTGAGAATAGACACAACCGACGAACTTCGATTTATATATTTAGTTTAGTTATCTAAGATTCAATCATCAAAAGACATTTCAAACTTCAAGTCCGCATTTTTTATCCCCTAGGATGTGATAAATATGCAAATCTGCGATATAACTTACTATGTTAGTCTCAAAGCCGTAGTAAGTTATATATTCTCAAAACTCGTGTTAGCTACTCCCTAGGTTTTGGTAGGTACACCAAAATATGCGATATAGTTTATTGTGTTAGTCTCTAAGCGACAATGAATCATTAAGTCTGTGTTATTTATCCTCTAGGTCATGATAAATGCACAAGTATGCATCATACCTTACTATGTTAGTCTCTAAGTGTTAGTAAGATATTTTCAACCCGTGTCAATTACTACCTAGGTTGTAGTAGATATACGAAATCTGCGATATAACTCATTGCATTAGTGTCCAAGCAGCAATAAGTTATCCATCTTTCTACGATATAGTTCATTGTATTAGTCTCCAAGCAACAATGGATTATCAACTTTGTGTCATTCATCCTGTAGGCTATGATGAGTAGACAAAATCTGCATTATAAGCTTACTATGATAGTCTCAAAGCATTAGTAAGTCAACTTTTAAAAAAGGTTACGATAAATATGCAAAATCAATGACTATCTTTTTTTAGGTGTTGACGGGTTATCTGCATCATTGTATCTAGGTCTATTATACTCTTTGCTCAGGTGTTGGTGGGTTAATCACGTCATCCTTGCCTAATATTTCATACTCTTGGATATACTTTATAATTTATCCTTATATTCTTTTGGGTCAAATCTTGGGGTCTTCCATTATTTAATAACCCTTCGATTTGAATGTGCAAGACCTTCGTATTCTCGCACCCTCAATTGAAGAGCGATTAAATAGGGACAACTGTCATACCCCAAAATTTCCCTATTAGTATTAATTGTTAATTATATCTAGTCATCTTTTTTGTGTTACTATCTTTTTTTTACTAACTTAAGTTTACATTAGTTTTTAATTCTCAGGGGGCATATGTTTATTATTTTACTATAAAAGAGGTGTGGGTTTCACAAAAATCTGAATTGAATTGGAGGACCCATTAAGCTTTTTATTTGGAGGTCCATTAGGTCTATTGAGGTTGAATGGAGTCAACTTCTGACTTTTATTATTCATTTATTTTTATTCTATTATTCTCATTACTCAGGAAAAAGTTGACCGGAGTCAACATTTAAAATTTCTCATAAACTATTGTGTTATTTTTGTTATTGTTAAAAAATATATATATTATTACAAATAATTATATTATTATAAATTTTGTTACTGAAGTTGACTGGGGCCAAGCATCGATAAGGGTGTTTTATTATTTTTTTTATCAATATTATTATTTTTGTTTTAAGTTGTGTTGACCGAAGGTCAACTAAGGGGTCTTGGAACCTTAATTCAGTGGCGCTACTATTCTTCTTCTTCACTAAACAAACCCTAGAGCCCAGATCCAGAAATTTGTGTTGAATCAAATCGAATAAAAATCAAACAATGCAAAATGATTTAATGTTTGATTGAATTCATGCAATAAACAAGTCCAAGTACATCACAAAATCACAAAACCCTAATCTATTTTACAATCAAATCTCAATCAGTTACTAATTGAATCAAATTCCTAAATCAATCTTCAATCTAAAATTATAAAAGCAAATCAACAATAAAATTTCCTAATCTAATTCTATTTTTAGACTATATAAAGCCCTAATTTCTAATGGAAAAAGGAAGAAAAAAAAGAAGAAAAAAAAGAAGAAGAAAAAGAAGGAGTAGTTGACGAATTCTGGAGTCTTGTTGCTTGTATCTTCGGCTGCAAATCTCAATCCTGACGCTAATGTTTCTTCGTTTGAGATATGGGTTTCCAAACTGAAACCCTAAATCCTTAAAACCCTTGACTACGTTGTCCTCTCAGCCCCCTATACCTGCGATTAAGAAAGGAAGAAGAAGATTAGTGACGAGATCGAAGGAATAAGAAAAGAAAAGAAAACATCAAAGAATCACTGCGTAGAGGTAACCCGATAACACTCAGCTTAGGGTTTTTTATTGTTATTATGGGGTTGGATTTAGGGTAGATGGCATTTAAGGTCACTGTCGATTATACGTTATTCTGAGTTTGGGGATGAAGGGTTGGATGTTGTTGGGTTTTCGACAGAGAAAGGTATACGTAATATGAGGAGTTTGGAGTAAGATAAAGCGAATGGTATGGGAAGAGATAGAAAATCTTGTTGGAATTAAAAAAAATAGGAAATATTTGATATACTCTCCCTCCATTTTGTTAGGTTTGCAACACATGGCCACGTACATGCCATGTGATTAGGTTGCTGAACAACAATCCCATGCAACACGTCTTACGTGCACCCTAGTCAATTTTTGATCTCATATGTCCATTCTGTATACTGTTTGTAAACGCCCCTGAGTTAACCTCACAGGTTCAAATGATCATCATTAGACAATGGTTTCCTTTCTAGTCCACTGTAAACCCATATGATACACACTAGATCCCAACGGATCTCCCTACCTTCGCTTGGGCCTAAGGCCTTTCATAAATGCACCCCCAGTTTTTCCTTTACTTGTTGTAACTATAATTTGCACCCCCTACGCCATATTGGGTCTGGACTTAATTTGGGCTAAAGCCCTTCATATTTACACCGCCTGTTTTTGTTATTTACACCCTATGCGTTAGTTAATTATTTTCTTTAATCATTTTCTGTTTTTGTTTATTTTTTTTACATATTACCTAATATCATTTTTTTTTGCATATTACATTAATATATGTTTATATTATCTAATATAATTGTTTATTAATTATTTTCTAAAAAAAATAATAACTTTTTTTTCTTTCTATTTATCAAACTTTTTCATTCAAATATATTTTCTCATCTTGCATTCTAAGACAGCTAACCCATCAAATACTAACTTTTTTTTTACTAATTTAATTTCAAATTCTACTTATTTTCAAAAACATGGATTGTGGAGATATTCTTCATTAACTGCGAACTGTGTCTACAACTATGCTATTTTCAAACTCAGACATGGTGCAATGAATAATTTCAAACATTTCCACGGTCCATAAAAAAAACTAACCAAACACTTTTGAAGTACGAAATTGGACTCTAATTCTTCATAAGGAGATACGTAGGCACGCTGCTTAAAAACCAAGGCGAGTCCAACATTTAAAATACTAAATCTTTTCCTAAACTTATAGAAACCCTAACTATGAAATTCCTTATCTACCTTTGACCTAATAATGGAGCCCTTTGAGAACAAGGGACATGAAGGGTGCATAACACCTTCCCTTCGTCTAATCGATCCATGAACGTAGAACATCTGATAAATTAGGGTTTCCTATTAGAATCCCATCCCTTAGGATAAAAACTTATAGTTGCGACTCACAATATTTTTTTCCGGTTACGACAGACTCTAAGAAGGTGGTAGATCTAATTGAGGTAGCTGGTTTAATGAGGAATATTGCGGGTTTTGGAAAATTTTCTGAGGTGCTGGTAAAGGAATTCATTGCTAACATTTATAAGGAATATGTCAGAAAGATGAGCAAGGCGTATAATAATGTTTATGATAGAGGTAAATGTGTGGAGATTACAATATGATGAGCTGCTTTTTTTTTTTGCTTCTAATGAATACATGGCTGATTTGGTTAATTTTTGGCCAAAAAAGGGGGAGTAGTATTAGTATTAGTTTTGCATGCCTTAAGTACTTCCTAAGGTGATGCTAGAGGCGAGTTTGGGAGTTTTGGTATGATTTATGTTAGAGGACTACTACTTATGGAGTAGTTTGTGGAATACTTTGCTTGTGATGTACGGTATGGTTGCTTAAGAAGTTTAGTTTGGACTCTCTCTGGTGATGTGAACTAGTGTGTATTTCTATTGTGTATGCTTCTGATAAGAACTGAAGTTAGTAGGTGATGTTTGTTTCTATGTATAGATATGTTCTCTTGTGATCATGTGAGTTTGTGGAGCTTTTTTTTATGGTGAAGGTTGTTCCCTTCCCTTGAGGGGGAGTTTTGATTCCATGAGACACAGGGAGTACTATGACAGGGGGAGCATGGTGCTAATGTGCTGGGATGATTCGTTCCCTTAGTTTATGCATTTCTATGTGCTAAGAGGATTATTTCTCTTAGTTTATGTATTGTTGTGATGCTATCTTTATGATGTCAGACAAGATATCATGACATCTGGTCTCTGGTAGTATTCTGAAGTGTGAGAGTTTTATTTCTCATGTGTGTGAGATTGGATCTCTCTTTAAGGGTTTGTTGTGTGTAACTCTTATTGTTTATTATTTGTTGTGTGTGCCTCTAATACTCTGATATGGTTTTTCAAGTTTACATGATGTTCATGTATCTTGTGTTTTATGTTTGTTTTGTTGCTTCTTTTGCTCTTATCTCCAGATATAGCATGCAAAAGTTATTTTACACAAAATTTACCAAAGGGGGGGGGGGGGGGGAGATTGTTAGATTTTTGATTTTATGATTGGCAGAAATTTTGTTAAAACATATTTATCTGCAAGATATTGGGACAGATGTCTTGACATGTTGGTCAGAAATCAATGAAGATAGATGTTGTGACAGATGCCGTAATATGTTATACCAGAACATCAATGTATTTTAGGTTTTACTTCTTGGAAGATTTATTTTTATAATATGACAATTTTGTATGGTTTTAGTACCCATACAGTCACAACCAAGGAAGAGTATTTTGGGAACATTGATTCTACAACAGATTTGATTTGGTTTCCTAAAAAGGATCTTGGAGACTTTTTAGGAAACTTTATATTTTTGTTCATATTTTCGTGGAGAAGATTTTGCATAATATTTACAGCTGGAATATTAGATTTTCATGAAGAGTCCAAGCCCATGCTTCTCAAGAGTCTTTTTATAAGGACTTTCTATACCAAAAACACTTGGAGAAGCCGTGTGCATAAGATAAGGGTTTAGGGTTTTTAGTTTTTTATTTGTTCATTGTGGTCCACTCTATCATCACTTTGATATTAGAGTTGGACTGAGTTTAGTTTGTTCATTGTCAATCACTCATAATTTTTTAAGTAAGAGTGGATTGTGTGTCAAGTTATTATTGTTCATCAGTCAAAAGCTTTTAAGCAGAATTGATGTTGTCTTTGAAAAGTGTCTTCTATTTTTGTCTATCATTGTTGTTGAAAATCACAGGGGTGTGATTGTGAGGAGTGAGAGAGGGTTCTCATATTTAGGAGTGTCCTAGGTAGAAATTGCATGGATAGTGATTAGGTGAGAAGTTGTAAACCAGGGGTTGTTTAAGCTTCAAAGTAATACTGTTATATTGGATTTCCTTCTTCGCTTGGATGCCCCCAGAGTAGGTGACATTGCATCGAACTGGGTTAACAATTTACTTGTGTTATTTATTTCCAGCAATTTATTTTGTCTGCCTAAGTGTTTTTATTGTTGTTACTGATTTGATCCCATTGTCGTAACATCTGGTATATGTGTTCCAGAATTTCATCGATTAACCCTATGGTATTGTTAGCCTGAGAATTTCAGCAGGGAAATTCGACAGGAAGTTGTAATAATAACATTTGAAAATTCTAAGTGTCGGATGGTTATGTTACATTTTCAACATAAAGCATTTTTTTTGACATAGTTGAGAAAATTCATTCGACTATTATTTGCTAAGGACTTAGCATATTTTAAGTTCATAAGTAAGATGGTTTAAAGACATTTTGACAAAAACAACAATTTGAAACAGAAAGAGCAGTTCAAAACAGTTCAAATATTGAAGACACATGGAAGCAAACTAGAAAACTAAAGCCCGTGTAAGGGAGTATGTGTTGATTTCTGCAGAGATGACTGTTATCGACGATTAACATAGTAAATATTATATAAGTAGAGTTTGTCTATGTAGAAAGAGGTTTTCATTTCATTTGTCTTTCTTTACAATTCACACATCCAAGTCAAAGGGATAAGAATTTTTGAGAGAACATATGAACTTGTGTCCCACTTTTAATTCAAGCATTCATTTTATCCAATTGTTCTTACTATTTTTCCCTCATTTACTTTATCTTTTTGAGTAATTCTGCATTTAATTCTTTAACTTTCATCCATTTTTTCCAACTTAAACATATAATATTTAAGCACTAATACTTTTCTCACACATTTCACACAAATTTCCTTATGACTTTTTCGAGTTTAATCTCTTAAGTGAACCAAAACATGTGATTTGATTTACTAAAAATATCAGTAAACAAATTGGCACGTCCGATGGGACCCTTTTGTGCAATCTTTTTTACAGAAGAGTGTATGTGCATTTGTGTTTTTCCTGTTCTTCACATTTAAATGATGTTAATCATTGAGGGTGTATACGTCTGAAGAGTGGTAAATTTGTTAATATGTCTATAACCTCAGAGTATCCTATCCCCAAAATAACTTCCAAAATGCAGAAGAATAACAAATTGGAACGACAGTTGGTGGAGCAAGCATTTCAACAAATGATGGATTAACTGCTCCTAACTAGAGTCCAACACTGAATTCAAACACGACGTCGTAGAAGGTGATACCACTACTCCCGCCAAGTAGTTTTTGTGTCATTCATTTGGCTTTACAAACCACTGTTGGATATTGTGATACGGTGGGAGAACTGACTTGAAGGATTTATGTTTGATCGCAAATGTTGCGGTTAGCAAGAGTCGCCATCGACTTTTCTTTTATCCAAAAGGAAAGGTGAAAAAGCAAAGGAAAGACTTTTTAGATTATTTCTTGAGTTCGGGGGGTAGATTATGAAAAGGGAAGGTATTATCATCCTTCTCATCCATGGTTTTCCATGGGCTCTTAGTTACTTTCTAGATTACTTTCTTTTTGTTTGAAATTGTACTTTGTGTGATTTTTGAAAGTATTTTGTAAATAGGCCATAGCTTAGGAAATCTTTGTAATGATTCTCGTTCGTAAGAATGTATACAAAGATGTGGATCTTTTGAAAATGTTTTCAAGTTTGCAAGATATTTGAAAGTGTATGTGTTTGTTTTTGAAAATAGCAAGGATGTTTGTTTTAAAATGGAGCAAGTAATTAGGAGCAATCTACCTACTCAAATGACTTTCTTGTTCATTTTCTTTTCATTTGACATTGTTGTCTTACCATTGATTTGGTAAGCAACCCAACCTTTGGATGTAAACGGGACGGGCGTGGATCATCGTATAGCCATGATTATCAATATTGTAAGGTATCTTAGGAATCTTTTTGAGGGACTAAGATCATTTGCAAGGCAACTTAGATAGCGTTATCGAGAGACTATGATCTTGTATTTGCTAAGATACCTCACATGTGTAATATGGTCATTTTGTATAAGGCAACCAAGTGGGATAACCCTAGGGGTGTTTGTGTGCAAGTGTATCATTTTGATGCTTGCTTTTGTCTTGAATTAGGTTTTTCTAGGTATTGGTTTTAGTCTTTCCATACAAACCCTAATCACTATCATGTTATATATGAAAGCGATAAATTGCGGAATTTTAAAGTTACTACGCTATTACAACATTTGTGGGGGGGGGGGGGGGGGGGGGGGGGTATACAAATTGAATGGGGATTGCAATAATTTAAGCCTAATTAGTCTATTACAACCATATTGAATTGGTATGAATATACAAAGAATTAAATAAATACAAAGTATAACAATGAATAAATATACAACAATGTAAAATGTAAAGAAAATGAATTTTGTTTGGTTTTTATGAAAAAAAAGATTTTGTCTTAACCCAATTAAATAAAGAAAATAGTTAATTAAGTTTGAATTTATTAAGAAATTTTTTTAAATGAAAACCCTAAATCTATTAATTAATCAAATGAAAATAAGTTTAAGAAAAGTAATTTTTTAATATTTTTTATCTTTGAAAAAATTTATAGTATTATAAAATATTTTTGGTCTTTTTTAATATTAAAAATAATGTATTTTAAATAGTGTGAAAAAATAAAATCATAATATTAATTAAGTTTATAAGATAAAATAAATGAAGTATAATAAATAAAAATATTTTTATTTATGGAAAAATAAAATAAAATAAGTCAAAATATAAAATACATCATTTTTTTGTATTTTTATGATTTTTAGTATTTAGAAAATATATTTAAGAAGAAAAAAATAAAAAAATAGATAAATAATAAAACTTGGGCCAGGAGGTGTCAATGGGAAACAGGGAGGTCAACTAGCAAAATAAAAATAAGCCAGGCCCAAAGGGCCCAGCGCCAGCCAAACAAAAAAAGCCAGAATTGTAAAAATATGAAAAAATGTAAAAGGGTACCACTAGGGCTCGAACCCAGGTACCATAGGTTACAGGCGCGCGCTTCTACCATTGGGGTGGCTATACATCCGTTAATACAAATGAAACAATAAATATGTAAGGAAAAGCGCGCCCTGAAGACTTCATCTTCAACCTCCAGCCAGACCTATTATAACTTGCTCATTTCTCATTAAAAATGAAAACTATAAACATGAAACTTGTAGCAAATTTTCTCACAATTCCAGAAATGTAAAGTATTAGAACTATGGATCAAAGATAATCAAGAATTTTAATGGCCCTAACTTGAACCCTAAAAATTTCAGAAATTTCAGTTTCAAAATTCTCTAAGCTCAAGCAAAATTAATGGAAACTAAGGACATGGTTAGCTTCAGGGCAATGATATCTACATGTTTTATTCACAAATAAACAATTGATGATGCCTGTATGAAGAGTTCCAAGTTGAGAAAACTTACCTCAAAACTGGAAATCGTATTTGGAGTTTGAGCTTGTTTCAAGTGATGGTGATGATCAGGTTAGCTTCCTTGAGGTCCTAGGAAGTTAATGCAATGGTTTACTTGAGTTGAGAGTGGCTGAAATGACTTGGACAAGTCAATGTGCAATGCTCTGTTTTTGGTTATGGAAGATAGGGTAAATGATGTTACATAAATTAAATAGGTACAAGGATGAGTTACACTTGATGTAAGGAAGCTTTAGAAACTAAAAGGCCAAGAAACGCACGAGGGAAATGGGAGTTGGATGTTCAAGGTCAGAAATTGTGCAACAATGGAGTTTTGTGCAATTTATGATTTGAGATAGTTTTGGTGTATTTTAGGGTGCTCAAGCTCGTCCTCTAGATCACAAATAGTGACTCTATTTATAAGCAACAAGTTTGGAATGCTCTAGTTGATCAGAATTCAAATTTACATGTTTATGCATCACATGTGATTTTTTGAGAAATTCAAGTTTCCATGCCTTGTACTTGGTTCATAGAGTTGTTAACCACTTTAAACACAATGCTTATGACTTTGTGGATGGAGTGTAATCAATAAAAACAAGTTGGGAGCTCAAGAAGCTGACTTTGTGCATAAAGCTTGCTTTACAAGAATGGATATGTTACTTTCTCCCTAAAATGGCAAATTGATTTGGACAAAGCTTGAAACACTTGGATAAGGGCATAATCAGTTGTGTAAACCATTAATTATGGAGTGAAAAACAAGTTTTAGGCCTGCAAAGTGAGGATTATGCAGCATGGCTATGGATTTGGTTCATATGTTCATAAAAAATGACTTGTAATTCAAGTGACAAAACCCTAACTTCATCTCTTTGATTCTCCCTACTCAAGAATGATTTCAAGGAGTTCTTGGACATTTTGGAAAGCTTGCAATGTTATCTACAACCCATATTTGAATTTCTTTTGAATATTCCCCTTGTAATTATATGAAAAAGTGCCATGAAGTTGGCATAAAATCCTGACCAAATTAGGGCAAAATTTCACTAAGTGTTTAGTTTCATGACCTTATGTTCATAAAATTATAACTTGATATCCAAGCACTTTTGGAAGAAGTTGTGTGAAGCAAAGTTTTATATTTCATGGATATATACAACTTTAATGTTGGAAGTTTCTCTTGAATCCTCTTTCATCATGGTGAAAATTCGGCTCAAAGTTATGAAAAAACATGAAATTTCCAACACTTAGAAAAATTTCTAAGTTTAGAAATTTTGACTTTTCAAAATGAAATCTTGAATTTTTGATTTCTTGATGAATAAGTTCCATATTTTGATATGTTTTGATGAATTATGACCTTTGGCACTTGAATTTGACCAAAAAGTCAAAGTTTGACTTTTCAGTGTACAATTGACTTTTGATCAGTTGACTGCAAAATTCATCTGTCAATCCAATGGAGTTGCAATGTTTTGAACCATTACATTAGGTAAAAATGATGTAATTGGACTCTTGAGATCATTCCTTAAACCAATTGGCCATTTTCTAGGTCAAAAATCAGAAATTGCCCTTTCCCAATCAAAACCCTAATTTTGACCATTTTGACCCTTTGGGGATTTGATCAAATTTCTTGAGGAGTTATGGTCCAAACTTGATCAAATGATACATATGAGTTTATAATGTTTATATGGATAAAAAATTATGAAGTTTGACTGTAAATTGGCCATAGTTTACTTTTTCCCCAATACAACTGATTTTTAGGTCAACTACTCAATTGACTGATCAAAAGTGTGATACAAGGCTTGGAACTTGGCATGAGTAATATTGGGAGTATATAATGATACATGAAAGTCATATGAAGCATTGGAAGTTCAAAAATCTTTGTGAAATCTTAAACCCTAGTTTTGGTCATTAGTGCATAAGGAGGTGTCTTGAGCTGATCAAACCCTAATGCAGTCTTGAGCCCAAGGAGATCTTGTGAGAAAATTCTTGATAAGTGAGTGGGAAAATTTTAGGGTACAATAGCTGCCCCTGTTCAATCTTCTTAAGCCTGAAGAGTTAGATTGGCATGTTTTTCCATTTGTGACTCGAAGGTGGAAGATGATTGGACACTAGAGTGCCTAGAAATTTGCACTCGGTGATGTGATGGTTGAGGGAACGAGCTTAAAGATGCCATTTAGAGAGGTGATAGAAAGTTGCAGGAGATGGGCTTGTAGATTCCATCCAAGAGTGATTGTTAAATTGTAATTTGTAAGCTAAAAGAATGAGTATCAGAATGATGTCTGTGTCTGGAGCGTATCGGTATTGCATCTGAAAGTTGAATTTGAATGAGTGTCAGAATGACATTTGTGTCTGGAGCATATCTAAACTGTATCTAAAATCTGAATCTTGAATGATTTATCAGAATGGCATCCGCGTATGGAGCGTATCTGAATTGTATCTGAAAGTTAACTCTGAATGAGTATTAGAATGGCGTCCGTGTCTGAAGCGTATCTGTACTGTATCTGAAAGTTGAATTTGAATGAGCATCAGAATGGCATCCGTGTCTGGAGCGTATCTGAAAACATTGAACATTGTTAATGGTAGCTGTTAACCTTATCCTGAAAGGGGTAAAATGTTAGCTAAAATGCAAAGTCATGTTGTATGAAATGCATGGTATGATGCATTCGTGTAACCAATGTTTATGATATATGGGTGCGATGTATGCACGCGCGAGCTAATTCTGCTGTACTGCTATTGGATTGGGAAAATAAATCCCTATCCGCTGCTGAGGATTATAAGTCTTCATGTTGTGAAGTTTGAAGTGTTGATGAATTTCCCTTATAGAAATAAACTCTATTGTAAGGGAAATGCCATGTACTGCTTGAAAAATTCTAGTTGGGGAATTTTGAGAAATTTGGATGACTTCTACTGGGGATTGATAATTAGAAGCTTTGTTCTGCTGGGGATCAAACTGTACACTGCGGGGAATTTTTTTTAATGGAAAATAACTTAGAGAGATTTCCCTATCTCTTAAAGCCATCAGTAATTGTCTTTTATTTTGTTTATTTGTAAATAGTAATTATATTCAAATGCATATGTTCAACAATGAATCATTGGACGTTTTTGTAAACAAAACACAAGCGTAAAGAAAAACAGATTGTTTTTGCACTTTCAAAGAGATATCTTTGTATTGACTTTGAGTAAGTATTGTACAATGAGACAAATATTATAGTAAGAGAATACTGTCGTAAAAATTGAAAATTTTGATACAAAGAAAAGATAGCTATGTGCAATAATCCCATGGGGTTCCCATTCTGCTATAACCTTTGTTTCTCTGAGCATCTTGTTTATTTGTTTCCTCGTCCGAAGATGATGAATTGATCAAAACCTCTGAGTTTGCAGGTTGTCCGTAAGGTGATCCAACGGGACATAGTCATACGCTTTAATTCCCTAACTATTTCTTGGACCTCCCTCTCGGGTTTTCAGTCCATTGGGAAACCCTTTTTTGCCCAAGCCGCCCTTTCGGGTTTTCAACTTGTCGGGTTTACAAGTTTCTTTGTTTTATCCCTAATTTTTCCCCGAACCTTTTTGGTTTGCTGGGATGCCCTTATTTTTCCTAGGTGTGTCAACCTAGCGGGTCTCTTATGCGTAGTATCTTTTGACTATGTCTGCGTTCGGAGGGTGTGGCAGGTCGTCACCATCCATGGTAGTCAAGATCATTGCTCCACCAGAAAATATGTTTTTGATTACAAATGGTCCTTCGTATGTAGGAGTCTATTTGCCCCTTGGATCACCTTGCTGTAGTATGATATGTTTGATCACCAGATCTCCAACTTGATATACTTGTCGTTTGATCTTTTTGTTGAAAGCCTTGATCATCCATTTTTATACATTTTACCATGGAAAACAGTAGTAAGCCTTTTCTCGTAAATCAAGTTTAGTTGATCAAGTCGAGTCTGGATCCAATCTTCTTCATTCAACCCTGCATCCTTCATAATTCTTAGAGAGGGGATTTGGACCTAAATAGGCAAGACAACCTCCATGCCGTATACCAGAGAGTAGGGTGTTGCCCCGGTTGATGTGCATGCCATGGTACAATATCCGTGGAGAGCGAATGGTAATATCTCATGCCAGTCTTTGTATGTGACTGTCATTTTCTGTATGATCTTTTTAATGTTCTTATTCGCAGCTTCGATAACACCATTCATCTTTGGCCGGTAAGGGGAAGAATTGTGATGCTGAATCTTGAATTGTTCGCACAAGGCGGTGATCATAGTATTATTCAAGTTTGTACCATTGTCTGTAATGATCCTCTCCGGGATACCGTAACGACAAATGAGATTTTTCTTGATGAACCGGGCGACAACGTTCTTAGTCATGGAAGCGAAAGAGGCTTCTTCCACCCACTTTTTAAAATAATCAATGGCCACTAAGATGAAGCGGTGTCCATTAGAGATTGTTGGCTTGATTTCCCCAATCATATCAATTCCCCACATAACAAAGGGCCAAGGAGCCATCAATATATTCAGAGGAACCGGAGGTACATGCACCTTGTCAGCATAAATCTAACACTTGTGGAAGGTTCGAGAGTGTTGATAGCAATATGCTTCCATGGTAGACCAATAATAGCCTGCCCGTAGGATTTTCTTTGCCATCGTATGCCCACTGGAAAGGGTGCCAAAAGTGCCTTCATGTAACTCAGCCATGATCCTTTCAGCTTCAACCTTGTCTATGCACCGAAATAACACAAAATCATGGCTGCGTTTGTAAAGAATGTCATTACTAAGGAAGAATTTAACAGAGAATCTCCTTAAGAACTTCTTGTCATTTCCTGAAGCTCCTTCTGGATATTCTTGAGCCTCGAGATACTTCTTGACTTCGTGAAACCAAGGCTGGTCCACTACTCTTCAGTATTAATCTCGTGACAGTGTGTTGGTTCCTCCATTCGCTCGATGGTGATTTGGGGAGCCTCGTTATCCCATTTAAGTTTAAACATAGATGACATTGTAGCTAGTGCGTCTGCTAGCTGATTTTCTTCTCGCGGGAAATGCTCGAAGGTAATCTTCTCAAAATATGGGAGCAACGTCAAAACATGTTCTTTGTAAGGGATAAGGTTAGGGTGTTTGGTGTCCCATTCCCCTTTGATCTGGCTAATAACCAAAGCTGAATCTCCAAATACATTCAAAGATTTGATCCCCAAGTCTATGGCAGCTTTGAGACCAAATACGCACGCTTCGTATTCCACCATGTTATTTGTACAATTGAAGTAGAGTCTTGCCGTAAATGGAGTATGACATCCTTCCGGAGATATGAGTACAACACCAATACCTTTACCGAGTGTGTTAGATGCCCCGTCAAAAACCAGGGTCCATCGGGATCCTTGTTCAGGTACTTCATATGGTTTGAATTCTTCATAGTTGTTTACCATCATGATATCTTCATCTGGAAATTCGAACTTCATGGACTGGTAGTCTTCTACAGCTTGGTGAGCAAGGTGATCAACTAGTACACTGCCCTTTATTACTTTTTTGGGTAGTATATTGTATGTCATATTCTGTCAGGATCATCTGGCATCTTGCTATTCTCCCAGAGAGAGAAGGTTTCTCGAAGATGTATTTTATTGGATCTATTTTAGATATCAACAAGGTAGTATGGGTCAGCATATACTGTCTTAGCCGGCTAGCAGCCCATGCCAGAGCACAACAAGTTTTCGAGCAATGAATATCTTGTTTCACAGTCGGTAAAATTTTTGCTCAGGTAATAAATAACGTGCTCTTTTCGTCCAGACTCGTTATGCTGCCCCATCACACACCCCATTGAATTTTCTAAAACAGTTAGATACATTATCAATGGTCTTCCCTCAACTGGTGGCATCAACACAGGAGGATCTTGCAGGTACTCTTTGATCTTGTCGAAAGCAGTTTGGCATTCATCATTCCATTTGACTACTTGATCTTTCTTCAATAATTTGAAGATTGGCTCAGAAGTAGCTGTCAGGTGAGAAATGAATCTGGCAATGTAGTTCAAACGTCCCAAGAACCCTCTGACTTCTTTTTCAGTACGAGGAGCAGGCATCTCTTGTATCGCTTTCATCTTAGCAGGATATACTTCAATACCCTTATTACTGATAACAAAGCCTAGGAGTTTACCAGACCTCACCCCAAATGTGCATTTATTTGGGTTCAACCTCAGCTTATACTTCTTTAGTCTCTCAAAGAGTTTCTGTAGATGGTCAAGATGCTCTTCTTCCGTTTGAGATCTAGCTATCATGTCGTCCACGTAGGCCTCTATTTCATGGTGTATCATGTCATGAAGTAGAGATACCGTGGCACACTGATAGGTTGCCCCAACATTCTTCAGTCCGAATGGCATAACCTTGTAGCAGAATGTGCCCCACTGTGTAACAAATGTTGTTTTCTCCATGTCCTCAGGCGCCATTTTGATTTGGTTGTAACCTGAGAAACCGCCCATGAAGGAAAACACTTTGTGTTGTGTCGTATTGTCAACTAGGATGTCAATATGGGGAAGTGGGAAATCATCCTTAGGGCTTTCCCTATTCAAATCTCTGTAGTCCATGCACATTCGTACCTTGCCGTCTTTTTTGCGCACGGGAACAACACTGGAAACCCATTGGGGATAGGAGGTGACGACCAAGAATCCATCATTGAATTGTTTCATGACTTCTGCTTTAATCTTCTCCGACATATCTGGTCGTATGCGACAAACCTTTTGTTTTACTTGTGGGCAATCCTCTTTTGTAGGTAGATGATGCACCACAATATCTGCATCAAGTCCTGGCATGTCTTCATACGACCAGGCAAAGACCTCAACATACTCGTGTAGCAACTGAATCAGACGCTCCTTGACACTGGGTTCCATATTGGCACCCACCTTGACTTCTATTTTGTCTTCCTCGGTAGCTAGATTGATTGTATCCACGGGTTCCTCATGGGGATGAATGGTCCTCTCTTCTTGTTGTAGTAATCTGGAAAGTTCCCCTGGTACTTCACAATCTTCCCCACCTTCGTCTTCGGCTTGGTAGATTAGATTTTCAGAGTCACAAAAAGCCATAGCAGAACCGTTATCCATGGGATCCCGAATGGATGTAGACATGCATTGTGAGTGTGAGTGTGTGTAAGGGTATAACTATCTTTGAAAGAAATGAAAAAATGTAAAAATAAAAACAATGAGTACAAAGTTTGTATGCAAAACGTCCATGATCCATTGATGTCATATGGAAATGAGATAATAACCCTTACAAATGGACCATTGTGCCTCGGGTAAGACACAAGGTTTTAAGAGTTTGAATTGTTTTAATATTTCAGATCCAACAAAATATAAAGACAAATTACTGTGGGATAAAAGTGACCAGGACGAAATCTATAGCCTCCCAATTGCTGAGCCCTCCCCTGACAGTTGGGAAGATCCAATCCTCCAGGTTGCAGCGATCTTCATCATCTTCTACCGTGTTGACTTCATGGTTGTTGATCTTCAAGGGTGGTCCTCCAGCACGAGCGCGACGTACAACTTTCTGGACACTTGAAGTGAAACCTAGGCCAAACTTGTTAGATTTGTATGGGATATCTGGGAGTTGTCCCCAAATAGTGTACCCACCTTCTTCTATCACTGCTTTTTCATCTTTAAAAGATGACATCCTGAGTGGAGGCCTTGTGATCTTGGGAATAACCTTGGTTATTTCCACTTCTTGCGGGACTTCTTCAAAGTGTTGGAATGGAGTTTCAATAAATTCACCATCTAATTCCACATATCTGAAGGAATTGAGATGGTTGATCATATACTCTTCTTCTCCATGAACGATGATGATTTCCCTTGAATTGGATACTTCAGCATTTGGTGCAACGTAGAAGTAACAGCGCCCGTATTATGAATCCATGGTCGGCGTAGCAAGCAGGAATATGAAGGGCGAATATCCATTACATAAAAGGGTGAATCAAATGTTTGGGTTCCAACCTTTATGGGGATATCCACTTCCTCATGCACCATCCTTTTTGAGCCGTCAAAAACTCTCACTACTATGTTACTTGGCTTCAATGTCAATCCCTCACAGTCAATCCTATCAAGAGCTTTTTTAGGCAATACATTCAGAGATGAGCCAGTGTCCACCAAAACACGAGCCAAGGTTGTGCCCCCACATTCAACTGAGACGTGCAATGCCTCATTATGCTTCCTTCCTCTTGGCGTTAAATCAGCATTCAAAAAACCTAGACCATTATCTGCAGTCAAGCTGGCTACACAGTCTTGGAACTGATCGACAGATGTCTCTTGGAGTACATGGGAAGTTTTCAGGAATTTTACCAAGGCTTTTGCATGCGCCTCGGAACATAGTAGTAAATACATCATGGAAATTTTGGATGGAGTTTTCCCCAGTTACTCAACTACATCGTAGTCGCTTCTTTTTATGATCTTTAGAATTTCCTCCATCTCTTTCCGGGAGGTCTCAGGGATAGCTAATGATTGTGCCTTCATCCGGACAGGCTCAATCAGAATACTTTTACCTCAAGTCTCGGTTAACTCGGCAATAGGAATGTCAGTAGGAGTGATAACAGGGGTTGTATTAGCTTTGTTAGTTGGAGTATTAGTGGAGATAATTGTAGGACTGGGAATAGCTTTTGGAGGAGAAACAACAATAGGAATGATTACGGGTCCAGAAACTGCTTTTGGGGGAGCAATTTATGGAGATAATATCCTTCCGCTTTGGGTAATCTTGCTAGTCCCTGCAATATTATTGATATCGGAGTCAACTTTCTCAGAATTTGAATCTTCAGCGGCTGGCCAATCTTGCTTGATACTGTGGTAGTAAACATCCCCTCCATAATTCCATGGTATGGTTTTGCCTGACGAATACGGGACTGGTCCAGGCATTGTAATTATCAAAGGAGATGCTTTTGGAACTGATGTAATTCTAACGGGCCTTTTGGTGGAGACCCTGGAAGAATTGGCAAAAATGGTAATAATAGAAACATCATTAAAAGGAATAGGTGGAACAAAAGTCTTTTCAAACAAAATTTCCTTGTTATCTATTAGGCACTAAACGCCTGCTTTCAACAAAGGACAGCTGGTTGGTGAGGACAAACAAAAATGGTAGCTTTCATCACATCCTGGGAATACACTGGCATTTATTAATTTCTTTTTGATAGTCAGGAGTGCGGTCATAACTTCATCAACTGAAGTAACAAACATATCTTCCTCAATGGCGCTGGCATTATGGCCGTGTTTGGGCATAGGGGCAGAAATGACATTTGGCTTTTCGGGTTCATCAAATTCAATCTCTTTGGCTTCAATAAGGTTTTGTACTTTGTTCTTTAGATCCCAACAGTTATTAGTGTCATGGCCGAGACTCTCAGAGTGGTACGCACAGCGGGCATTAGGATGATAGTGAGGAGATGTTGTATTAGGATTCTTTGGAGCTTCTTTCAAGGTTACTGAAATTCTGGCTGCAGATACTCAATGTCACGTTCAATGTTATGACACCGTATCTGACTTACTATATGACAGTAAATACAAAAGCAATAAAGAACACAGTCAATTGTTTACCCAGTTCAGTGTGCAACAACACCTACTCTGGGGGCTACCAAGCCAGGGAGGAAATCCACTATAAGAGATGTTAATTCAGGAATAAACCAACCAGTTTATCTCCTTCACTTAAGACCTACCCAATGCAATTCCAATCTAAGTACAACTTAAACCTGAGTTCCTACTCACTCCCCCTCAATCACAGCAGTGATACATAAACCAATTTGACTTAAAAATTGATGAAGACACTCTTCAAAAACAAACACTTGATTAAGCTTCACAGCTTTTTAATCAAGCAACACAATCACTCGTGCTTCACAGCTTTGAGTGATGCACACAACTAACTTGACTCTGCTTCACAGATTTAGTCAAGGAACATTCAAACACTCTTGCTTCAAAGCTTTGAGTGCTACACAGCCCTTACAATTCGAAACCTATTCCAAGTCACTTATCACAATGATAATTGCTTGGAGTACAATAATCAAATCTATACAGATTACAAATGATCTTCTGATCAATAAAAGGGATGCCTTGAAAAACAGCAGCTCTGTTGAATATATAGCAGCTGCAACTTCAGTTAGGGTTTCCACAAAAACCTAGGGTTAATTCCGTTTGACCTAAAGACCAGGTCACAGGGCTTTATTAACCAGGTTAGGGTTGAGCTAGGTTACCCCTCAGAAAACGCAGGATTCTGTTCAGGAAAGACTGAGTTATTTTCCTGAAAAAACTCAGACTTATCCAACCTGCAAACCTGTTAGTTCAGAACAGGATGTCATAACATCTGTTATGACATCTGAGAAAACCTGTCTACTGATTTAGCAAAATGTGATCATTTTGCAAAATGCTCAGATACACACTTATAAACATCAGTACTTGAATTACAATATTTTTCTGCAAAGGTACCTAATGAGTCAGTACAAACTGAACTAGAATGTTATGACATCAGTCATGACATTCACACATACACTTGGGATTTACCAAAAATGCAAGCCAATACCTAAACACCTACAAACTCCCCCTTTGGCAGATTTTTGGCTAAAGACCCTAAGCAATCAGAGATAGATAGCAGTAGAAATAAGTGACAGCAGAAAAATAGAATGTCAAGTACTAATTAAGTAAGTACCAAAATATTCTCCCCCTCTTTAGCCACAAATGGGCCAAAGATACATGTTCATAAAATTATACAGTTATCCAAAACAAAAATAATAAGAGCAGCAGCAGAAAACAGCTGAATACACTTCCAAACTCCACCAGATATCAGCACCAACCAAACAGCAACCAACCTTCAAGCACTGTCATCAGACTCAGAGGAGCTAGTTCTGAGATGACCTTCAGCTTCTACACCTTCTTCCCTTCTGTTTTCTTCAGCTTCCTCCTTTTCTAGCCTGGCAATTAGAATTTCTAGGGTCCTTTTTCTAGCATCCAGCTCTTTGCAAGTTTCTTTTAAAACAGCTATGACATCTGATGTCTTGGACTGGGTCTTCACAGACGATGTCTCAGCTGATGTTATGACAATGTCTGGAGCATGAGATCCCTGAAACAGTTTGTAGTGCAGGCCAAGGGCAGGAGCTCTTTTGCAGACTGTATCTCTTGCCACAAGGATATCAGGGTATTGTGCAAGGATGATTCCACAAAGGAGGGAGGGAAAGGCAATTGGTCCTTTGACAACATAACTGCCAGCATGCTTTAAAGTTTGTTCAAAGATGTACCTCCCATAGTCAAAAGCAGTCTTGGTTCCCACAACATAGATAAATCTCCCCAATCCTGTGGAGATAGTTGATTTATGATTTGTAGGCACCCAGTTGGCTGCACCTATTTTATGCAAGATGGCAAATTTCATGCTGAGTTTACTAGCATTCAGCTTGCCTTTCAAGGGCCAGCACTTTACTTGCCTGGCTGTGATGGTTTGACAAACTTCATTGTCAGTTGCCTCTAGATCAAGATAGTCCTCATTTGTTCTTCCAAGAAACTTGTTGATTTCTGATGGAGAGAACTTGACCTTTCTTCCTCTAACAAAAACACTTTCAAAGTCAGCTGACCTTCCATCAGCACAATCATTAGACAAGTTCACTACAAACTCCTTGACCAGATTTTCATAACATTTGTTAAACTTTATCACTGTCTTCATTAGTCCAGCATTCTTGATCAGGTCCATGATGTCTTTGCACTCCAAGGCATCATTGTTGAGTTCTCTCTCTAAGGCTATTCTCTTTAAGCAAACATACTTCCATCTGTTTGCATTGTCAGGATGATGAAAAGAGATGTTGTCTGTTGGCACTTCAGGCACTCTAGCAATTTTGCTGGAGGGGAGCTTCCTTCTGATGGGAGTTTCTTCAATATCAATCTCAAATTCTGATTCCTCATCAGAATCAGAAGATTCAGGTTCTTTACTCTTCTTAGAGATTGGTTGTCTAGCAGTATGCACCTGGGCCTTCTTCCCTTTTGTCTGAATACTTTTCTCAGCCATGCCTTCAGCCTTGGATTTCTTAGCATTAGGTTTATCATTCTGACTACTCTTTCTTTTCATCAATCTCCTAGCTATGCTAGGGTTCACATTAGCAATCAGATCATTATCTGAGTAATCCTCATCCACATCAATGATAGGTGGATCAGCAGCCTTTTCTGAAGGGTTCTGAATGTTGTCTTTTTGTGTCACAACATCCTCAGTGACATCTACATTTTCAGAAACTTCCACATTTGGACTTTCTGATTGATTTAAAGGGACAGAAATCCCCGGTACAGATTGGTTGCCACTCAGTATACTAGTAACCAGCCTAGCAATAGCTTGGTGAACTTGAACTGATCCTTCTCTATTAGGTACAGAAGACGAAGGATGAGAAGAATTACCAGAGGCTGTAGCTTGAGCTCTTCCTGCATGTCTGGTTCTGAGCTTTTTGACTTTGGCTGGGTCAGTTGCCATCTCTCTGAGAGGAGTGACCTCAAGAACTTCAGATTCTATGCATGTGGTGATTGCCCTAGAATCTTGGTCAAATGATGACGATGATGAGGATGACGAAGTCGCCATGGTTGAAGACGATGTCTGAGACATTTTGATTGACTTTGAGTAATGGTAGCAGTTTGAGAAAAATCTTTGATTGAGAGGAGGAAACAGGTTGCAAGGACGAGAGAGGTAGGGGGTAAAAGGGAGTCTCTTCAACTTCTTAAAGATTTTGAAGGAATTGTGAAAGTATATGATTAACCCACTAAAGATAGACTTAATAAAATTAATTCCTTCAACCTTTGTTTTAAGCAAAATTAATTGCTATAATTTCTTATGTTGGTGAATACCCAACCTGCCCCTCAAATTTTCAAGTTTATTTCCAACAAGAGCCTTGGTAGAAGAATCAGTCAGCTGAAGCTTAGAGAAACTATGCTCCAGTTTAAATGACTTCTTCTCTTCAAAGTCAATAGGGTTCAAGGAAATGTTGATTGTTTTCAGATTGTCACAACACAATGTCACAACATCTTGTGTAACATTGTACTCAGGGAGCATCTGTTTTGACCAGATGTTATGAGAATAGAATTTATTAGACTTGTTGTTTCCAACATCCTTGTCAAGATGACTTAAGGTTCTGACAACACATCCTTCTTCAAGTTTATTTACCACATCACAGATATTATCAACCTGTAGTTTTGGAGTTCTTCTGACAGCTTCCATAGAAATAGCTCTTTTCATTCTTCTTAGATGAAGGGGACCAAGCTTATGCTGCCACAGTTTCATCTCTTTTTCTTCTTTGATGATTGGACACATAGTGGAGATATCAGTGTTCTCAGGCTGCCATAAGTAGCAGTTATCTTTGGATCTGATTCCTCTCATTACAACTTCTAGTTTTTCATTAATTACTAGACATTCAGATCTTGAGAAGTTGACCTTGAATCCTAGATCACATAATTGACTGATACTAATGAGATTAGCAGTCAACCCTTTTACCAGAAGTACTTTATTCAGACTTGGAACTCCAGGACAGTCCAAAATACCAACTCCTTTGACTTCACCTTTAGCACCATCTCCAAAGGTCACAAAACTGGTGGTGTGAGGCATAACATTATTGAGGGGATTTTTGAATCCAGTCATGTGTCTGGAACATCCACTGTCAAAGTACCAGCCTTCCTTTGCAGACACTCTCAGGGAAGTATGGGCTATCAGGGCAGTAGCCTTTTTCTTCCAATGAGGAGTATGTGGTACCCTTTTTGGCTTAGGTTTAGCACCAGAGTTTTGATTAGGGTATCCATGCAATTTGAAGCAGAAGGGCTTTATATGTCCATACCTCCCACAATGATGACATCTCCATCTTTGGTATTTTTTCTTCATGTATTTCTGATGTTGAGAGTTGTGTTGAGACATCTTCTTTGACAATTGTTTAACATGCCTGATCTTCTTGTCTGCACCAGGTTTCTTAGCTTCCATAAATCCTAGACCAGATTTGTTTCCCACATTTTGTCCCACTTGTAGGATCTCTTCCAATTTATCTGATTCATTGGTCAACATCTTGACAGATTTTGTCATTTGGTTCAGTTGTGAATTCAGTAATTGAACTTCCCCTTCTAGGTGACTTATAGTTTCAAGATCTGCCCTTTTTTTCGCCTCCAGCTTTATAATGAGTTTTGATTGTTTCTCATTCTGCACACAGACTTCAGCACTTCTGATACACAATTTCTTGTAGGTATCAGCCAGTTCTTCAAATGTCACTTCTTCATCACTAGTGTCACTTTCAGAAGTACAAACACTAGTTAGAGCAGTAACTAGTTTGGCAGATTCTTCTTCAGAATTACTTTCTGAATCATAGTCAGACCAAGTAACAGTCATTCCTTTCTTTTTTTTCTTAAGAAAGGTAGGACATTCAGCTCGAATGTGTCCATATCCTTCACATCCATGGCATTGAATACCTCTGCCTTGGTTTCTCTTATCTTCTGACCTTGGTCTTCTGCTGGAACTGTCAATGTCAGAGGGAATGTTATGAACATTAGACCTTGACTTTGGATCCATTCTTTTGATGAGCTTGTTGAACTGTCTTCCAAGCATGGCAATAGCTTCTGATATATTTTCTTCTTCATCCTCCTTGTTTTCAACATCAGTGTTGGATACAAGTGTTATGCTTTTGTTCTTCTTGTCACCATTATCAGTGATCCCCATCTCAAAAGTCTGAAGAGACCCAATAAGTTCATCCACTTTCAACTTGCTGATGTCCTGGGCTTCCTCTATGGCAGTTACCTTCATTGCAAATCTTTTAGGCAAGGATCTGAGAATCTTCCTTACCAGTTTTTCTTCTGACATCTTTTCTCCCAGTGCTCCTGAGGTGTTGGCAATCTCCAAGATGTTCATGTGAAACTCATGAATGGTTTCATATTCCATCATTTTTAGATTCTCAAACTTGGTGGTCAACATCTGAAGCCTTGACATTTTTACTTTGGAAGTGCCCTCATGAGTAGTTTTGAGAGTGTCCCAAACTTCCTTGGCCAGTTCATATTGATGTACTAGTCTGAAAATGTTTCTATCAATTCCATTGAACAAGGCATTTAAAGCTTTTGAATTTCCCAGAGCTAACTCATCTTCTTCTTTACTCCAATCTTCCTCAGGCTTCAGACTGATTGTCCCATCTTTCTCAGTTATGGTGGGATGAATCCATCCTTTGTCAGCAGCTCTCCAAGCCTTTTTGTCCAGAGATTTTAGGAAGGCAATCATACGAGGTTTCCAGTAGTCATAATTAGTTCCATCCAGAATGGATGGTCTATTTCCAAAAACTCCTTCTTTGTCCATAGTGCCAGAAAGTGATATCCCTATATCTCACCCAGTAATACAGGCAGGGTGCCTGCTCTGATGCCAATTGAAATTCTGGCTGCAGATACTCAATGTCACGTTCAATGTTATGACACCGTATCTGACTTACTATATGACAGTAAATACAAAAGCAATAAAGAACACAGTAAATTGTTTACCCAGTTCAGTGTGCAACAACACCTACTCTGGGGGCTACCAAGCCAGGGAGGAAATCCACTATAAGAGATGTTAATTCAGGAATAAACCAACCAGTTTATCTCCTTCACTTAAGACCTACCCAATGCAATTCCAATCTAAGTACAACTTAAACCTGAGTTCCTACTCACTCCCCCTCAATCACAGCAGTGATACATAAACCAATTTGACTTAAAAATTGATGAAGACACTCTTCAAAAACAAACACTTGATTAAGCTTCACAGCTTTTTAATCAAGCAACACAATCACTCGTGCTTCACAGCTTTGAGTGATGCACACAACTAACTTGACTCTGCTTCACAGCTTTAGTCAAGGAACATTCAAACACTCTTGCTTCAAAGCTTTGAGTGCTACACAGCCCTTACAATTCGAAACCTATTCCAAGTCACTTATCACAATGATAATTGCTTGGAGTACAATAATCAAATCTATACAGATTACAAATGATCTTCTGATCAATAAAAGGGATGCCTTGAAAAACAGCAGCTTTGTTGAATATATAGCAGCTGCAACTTCAGTTAGGGTTTCCACAAAAACCTAGGGTTAATTCCGTTTGACCTAAAGACCAGGTCACAGGGCTTTATTAACCAGGTTAGGGTTGAGCTAGGTTACCCTTCAGAAAACGCAGGATTCTGTTCAGGAAAGACTGAGTTATTTTCCTGAAAAAACTCAGACTTATCCAACCTGCAAACCTGTTAGTTCAGAACAGGATGTCATAACATCTGTTATGACATCTGAGAAAACTTGTCTACTGATTTAGCAAAATGTGATCATTTTGCAAAATGCTCAGATACACACTTATAAACATCAGTACTTGAATTACAATATTTTTCTGCAAAGGTACCTAATGAGTCAGTACAAACTGAACTAGAATGTTATGACATCAGTCATGACATTCACACATACACTTGGGATTTACCAAAAATGCAAGCCAATACCTAAACACCTACATTTACTAAGTTGGATCTTAACAAATGTGGAAATACTTGAGATAAGGTCATGTTAATTCTGGTGAATTGTCTGACTGGTCTTTCCATCCTTGGTTGGTTGTTTCTTTGCTGATCAAGTACAGGTTTAGGAATCATAACAGCCCCCACCATTGGACGATGTTCATCCCTATCTTGATTTTTCTGAGGATAAACAACAACCACTTCTTTCTTTCCGATAAATGGCTTCCTTATAGCAGCATAGGACGTATCTTTTTGAATCTTTCCACTTTTTATCCTGGATTCTACCCTTTCTCCGGTCAATATCAGTTAAGTAAAACCTACCCATGAACTCCCAATTAGGTGATTGAAGAAGGGACCAGACAAGGTTCCCAAAAACATATCTACTAATTCTCTTTCAAATAAGGGAGGTTGAACTCTTCCTACCAAGTCTCTCCATTTTTTCGCATAGTCCTTGAAGCCCTCACTTGAAACCATGGCCATACTCTGGAGTTGAGTACGGGTTGGCGCAAGATCAACATTGTATTGGTATTGTTTATAAAAGGATGCAACAATATCTTCCCAGTTATGAACATTGGCTCTTTCTAACTGATAAAACCAATCAAGTTGAGTTCCAGACAGACTGTCTTGGAAGAAGTGTACCCATAAATCTTTTTTAGCGGTATGGGGCTGGATTTTCCTTACATAATACCGGAGATGCATTTTATGGCATGAAACTCCGTCATATTTGGCGAACACAGGTGCTTTGAATTTTGGAGGAATAACAATCCCCGATACTAAACCCAATTCCTCAATGTCTAATCCAGGATCTTTTTGGATTTCCATTGCGCTCAACCGCTCTTTGAGATGTTTATACTTGTCATCAGCTGGAGGGTATTATTCTTCAGAATAGTCTTCTTCTTCCTCTTCCTCTTCTGACCCTGACTGGACAACTGTTTCTTTACCCTTCCCATCTTGGTTGTCTTTCTCTCCAGATGTCGTTGCAAAGTCTAAGGCCCTTCTTGTCTGCCCTTGGAATCTTCTTCCCATGTTTAGAACTCTGGTTATCTTCTTTGTCTTGTTTTCTTCTCCTCAACCAACAAAGTTTTCAACTCTTCTTGTCCTTTGGCCAGAGTTAAGAACAACTGTTGAAACTGTGCATTCTGAGCTTGGAGGTCCTTCACTGTTTGCTAGAGATTCATCTTACTGAAATAAACAGTAGAGAGATGGGGAGACTTGTTGCAAGAAACCTGCTTATGTTATGATGAATGGTAAATGCATATGTAATGATTTCAAGGATTTTAAGATTCAAATTTGTTTTAGACAAAAAATGAAACACACGTTATATTAAAGCTTTTGAGTACATCAATGCCTTCTTGGGTAAAATAATACAAAAAACTCTAAGATAAAAAGGTAGTCCGCATCCTCTTTGGTGCAATGTAAGCCTTCAGAGTCTGTTCCTCGTGAAGTAGCCTAGTGAGTTCCAAAACCTTCTTCTCGCTTATGTAGAATTGGGCTTCAAAAGTATCTCTCTCACCCTTGAGTTGTATCCAATCCCTTTGTAGGTCTTCAAAAGATGTGGGCATGTCAGGATGTAGGTTAGTGTATGGAATATCTCCTTCCATGACAGGCTCAACAATTAACGGATGAATGGAGGGGTAAGGCATCATAAGACTCTGAGCGCGAGTTCGTACCCATTTGAGGTAAGGCTCAAGAGGGATGGAATTTTTATGCCCCAAAGCCTTTCTATCTACCTTGTTCAACAACCTCCAAGCTCGGATAAATCTCTGACGAAGACCTTGATCATCGTTGTCATAGTAAAATACCAAAGCTTGAATCAGTATCTCGTGCGGGCCATCCCTTCGGGCATAACCAAACTGTCTTAAGGCTAAGCAGGGCTTGTAGGTGATACCTCCCCTAATTCCAAGTAAAGATACATTAGGAAATTCCCCATAACGGTGGACAATAATAACATTCTCTATGGATCGGGAGCACCAATGAATGTCTGGATGTTTGAGCGCCATCAACCTTTGTGACCACCTTGAACCTTGCTCGTTCTTTAATACATATTGGGGAAGATGCGAAATAAACCATCTTGCCAAGAGAGGAGTGTAACACATAAGGACACCTCTTTTCCTCATTGTGCGAGTGTGAAAAGAATGTAGGATATCCCCTAGCAATGTAGGCACCGGGTTGCGGGATATGAAGATTTTTACTGCGTTCACATCTATGAGTTGGTCAGGATTTGGAAACAAAACCATCCCATAGATGAGGAGAGCCACAATTTCCTCAAAGGCTTACAGATCCAAAGAATTCCAACAGCTTTGGGCTTTCTCAAACAGGAACTTTTCTAAGAAACCCTTGACACCACTCCTTGTTTCCCAATGAGTTGTGACATCAGATGAGTGCAAGTGTAGAGCTTAAGCAATCTCTTCTAGCTTTGGGTCTCTTTTCGTACCGTTGAAAGGTAGTTGATTGAGAATGGTAATCCTCAAGAGTCGGGAGAATTCTTCCAAAGTAGGCACAAGTTGATAGTTGGGAAATGTGAAGCAATGGTGTAAAGGATCAAAGAACTGAAAGAGCACCTTCATCATGTCCTCATCTGTGTTGGAGGTGACCAAGTTGAGTAGGCGACCATGTTTCTCGGTGAATGGAGAGTTTTCTGGAATCCTTGAAGCTAGTTCCTTAAGTTATGGGGGGATCCTTACAAGGTTGACTTGAATAGTTTTCCTGCGAAGTGAATCCATATCCTACAAAACAAGAACAAAGATTTACCCTAAAATCCTTGAAATGGTTAGTGAATGTGTATGACGTTATGATGTTCATGATGTTATGTACAATTATGTATATACAAAAAAAACAAACAAATCCTTAGGTTTAGGATTGCATGGGGTTTTATAGGTAAGTACCCTCTTGAAGTTTAGTTGGCTCAAACCTGTCCTAGTTATAGTAACCGGGTTCTAAGGAGCTCAATATCACTGGTTTGTTTCCTTGGTCATTGTTTCTGCTCAAGCCTCTTTAATGGTGTTCGAAATATCCCAAGAAACCAAACTTCAATGAGTGTAGTATCGAGTATCTACCAACATCAGAATGCACCAAAGCCAGTCATCTCACTACATCCTAAATGGCCAAGTTGGTCAAGTAAAGGTTTTAGAAGTTCATTAGTGCTTTATGACATCACTCAATGGCCCTGTATTCTCTTTGATTAACTCAAAGGCTACCGGTACCCACAAATATGTCGCACTAACATAGCTATTTCTTAGACCATGTCGATATACCCCGCACAGTTTCCACAACGCATTGCTACTTACCTATAATGTATCCCAAATCCGGGTAGAGGATTCAAACCCAAACAAAGAACCATAATAAAAAGCATACAAGTTAAAAAATGAAAGCAAATAAATGTGATCTAGCCCTAAGGTAACCCCACTTTTAAAAAGGTCCCCAGCAGAGTCGCCAGTTTTGTGATACGGTGGGAGAACTGACTTGAAGGTTTTTCGTTTGATCACAAATGTTACGGTTAGCAAGAGTCGCCACCGGCTTTTCTTTTATCCAAAAGGAAAGGTGAAAAAGCACAGGAAAGATCTTTGAGATTATTTCTTTAGTTCAGGGGGTAGATTATGAAAAGGGAAGGTATTAGAACCCTTCTCATCCATGGTTTTCCTTGGGCTCTTAGTTACTTGCTTTTTGCTTGAAATTGTACTTTGTGGGGTTTTTGAAAGTATTTTTTAAAGAGGCTATAACTTAGGCAATCTTTGTAATGATTCTCGTTCGTAAGAATGTATACAAAGATGTGGATATTTTGAAAATGTTTTCAAGTTTGCAAGATGTTTGAAAGTGTATGTGTTTGTTTTTGAAAATAGCAAGGATGTTTGTTTTAAAATGGAGCAAGTAATTAGGAGCAATCTACCTACTCAAATGTCTTTCTTGTTCATTTTCTTTTCCTTTAACATTATTGTCTTACCATTGATTTGGTAAGCAACCCTATCTTTGGATGTAAACGGGACGGGCGCGGGACATCATATAGCCATGATTAGAAATATTGCAAGGTATCTTAGCAATCATTTTGAGGGACTAAGATCATTTGCAAGGCAACTTAGATAGCGTCATCGAGGGACTATGATCTTGTATTTGCTTGTTTTTTGCTAAGATACCTTACATGAGTAATATGGTCATTTTGTATAAGGCAACCAAGTGGGATAACCCCAGGGGTGGTTGTGTGCAAGTGTATCATTTTCATGCTTGTTTTTGTCTTTAATTAGGTTTTTCTAGGTATTGGTTTTAGTCTTTCCATATAAACCCTAATTACTATCATGTTATATATGAAAGTGATAAATTGCAGAATTTTAAAGTTACTACGCTATTACAACATTTGTGGGGATTGCAAGAATTTAAGTCTAATTAGTCTATTACAACCATATTGAATTGGTATGAATATACAAAGAATTAAATAAATACAAAGTACAACAATGAATAAATATACAAGAATGTAAAATGTAAAGAAAATGAATTTTGTTTGGTTTTTATGAAAAAAAGATTTCGTCTTAACCCAATTAAATAAAGAAAATAGTTAATTAAGTTTGAATTTATTAAGAAAAGTTTTTAAATGAAAACCCTAAATCTATTAATTAATCAAAAGAAAATAAGTTTAAGAAAAGTATTTTTTAAATATTTTTTATCTTTGAAAATGTTTATAATATTATAAAATATTTTTGGTCTTTTTTAATATTAAAAATAATGTATTTTAAATAGTGTGAAAAAATAAAATCATAATATTAATTAAGTTTATAAGATAAAATAAATGAAGTATAATAAATAAAAATATTTTTATTTGTGGAAAAATAAAATAAAATAAGTCAAAATATAAAATATATCATTTTTTTGTATTTTTATGATTTTTAGTATTTAGAAAATATATTTAAGAAAAGAAAAATAAAATAAATAAATAAATAATAAAACTTGGGCCAGGGGGTGTCAATGGGAAACAGGGAGGTAGATTAGCAAAATAAAAATAAGCTAGGCCCAAAGGGCCTAGCTCCTGCCAAAGAAAAAAAAGTCAGAATTGTAAAAATATGAAAAAATGCAAAAGGGTACCACTGGGGCTCGAACCCAGGTCCCATAGGTTACATGCGCGCGCTTCTACCACAAGGGTGGCTATACATCCGTTAATACAAATGAAACAATAAATATGTAAGGCAAAGCGCGCCCTTAAGACTTCATCTTCGACCTCCAGCCAGACCTACTATAGCTTGCTCATTTCTCATTAAAAATGAAAACTGTAAACATGAAACTTGTAGCAAATTTTCTCACGATTTCAGAAATGTAAAGTACTAGAACTATGGATCAAAGACAAGAAAGAATTTTAATGGCCCTAATCTGGACCCTAAAAATTTCAAAAATTTCAGTTTCAAAATTCTCTAAGCTCAAGCAAAATTAATGGAAACTATGGACATGGTTAGTTTCAGGGCAATGATACCTACATGTTTTATTCACAAATAAACTATTGATGATGCATGTATGAAGAGTTCCAAGTTGAGAAAACTTACCTCAAAACTGGAAATCGTGTTTGGATTTTAAGCTTGTTTCGAGTGATGATGATGATCAGGTTAGCTTACTTGAGGTCCTTGGAAGCTAATGTAATGATTTACTTGAGTTGAGAGTGGCTGAAATGACTTGGAGAAGTCAATGTGCAATGCTCTTTTTTTGGTTATGGAAGATAGGGTAAATGATGTTACAGAAATGAAACAGGTACAAGGATGAGTCACACTTTATGTAAGGAAGCTTTAGAAACTAAAATGCCAAGAAACGCACGAGGGAAATGGGAGTTGGATGTTCAAGGTCAGAAACTGTGAAACAATGGAGTTTTTGTGCAATTTATGATTTGAGAGAGTTTTGGTGTATGTTAGGGTGCTCAAGCTCGTCCTCTAGCTCACAAATAGTGACTCTATTTATAAGCAACAAGTTTGGAATGCTCTAGTTGATCAGAATTTAAATTTACATGTTTATGCATCACATGTGATTTTTTGAGAAATTCAAGTTTCCATGCCTTGTACTTGGTTCATAGAGTTGTTAATCACTTTAAACACAATGCTTTTGACTTTTTGGATGGAGCGTAATCAAGAAAAACAAGTTGGGAGCTCAAGAAGCTGACTTTGTGCATAAAGCTTGCTTTACAAGATTGGATATGTTACTTTCTCCCTAAAATGGAAAATTGATTTGGACAAAGCTTGAAACACTTGGATAAGGGCATAATCAGTTGTATAAACCATTAATTATGGAGTGAAAAACAAGTTTGAGGCCATCAAAGTGAGGATCATTCAGCATGGCTATGGATTTGGTTCATATGTTCATCAAAAATGACTTGTAATTCAAGTGACAAAACCCTAACTTCATCTCTTCGATTCTCCCTACTCAAGAATGATCTCAAGGAGTTCCTGGACATTTTGGAAAGCTTGAAATGTGCTCTACAACCCATCCTTTAATTTATTTTGAATATTCCCCTTGGAACTATTTGAAAAAGTTCCATGAAGTTGGGGCAAAATCCTGACCAAATTAGGGCAAAATTTCACTAAGTGTTTAGTTTCATGACCCTATGTTCACAAAATTATAACTTGAGATCCAAACACTTTTGGAATAAGTTGTGTGATGGAAAGTTGTATATTTTATGGAGATCTACAACTTTCATGTTGGAAGTTTCTCTTGAATCATCTTGCATCATGTTGAAAATTTGGCTCAAAGTTATGAAAAAACATGAAATTTAGAAATTTTGACTTTTCATCTTGCATGAAGTTTAGAAATTTTGACTTTTCAAAATGAAATCTTGACTTTTTGATTTCTTGATGAATAAGTTTCACATTTTGACATTTTTGATGAATTATGATCTTTGGCACTTGAATTTGACCAAAAAGTCAAAGTTTGACTTTTTAGTGTACAATTGACTTTTGATCAGTTGACTGAAAAATTCATCTGTCAATCCAATGGACTTGCAATGTTTTGAACCATGTAATTAGGTCAAATTGATGCAATTGGACTCTTGAGATCATGCCTTAAACAAATTGGCCATTTTCTAGGTCAAAAATCAGAAATTGCCCTTTCCCAATCAAAACCCTAATTTTGACCATTTTGCCCCTTTAGGGATTTGATTAAATTGCTTGAGGAGTTTGTAGTCCAAACTTGATAAAATGATACATATGAGTTTATAATGTTTATATGGATAAAAAATTATGAAGTTTGACTGTAAATTGGCCATAGTTGAATTTTCCCCCAATACAACTGATTTTTAGGTCAACTGCTCAATTGACTGATCAAAAGTGTGATCCAAGGCTTGAAACTTGGCATGAGTAATCTTGGGGGTCCATAATGATCCATGAAAGTAATATGAAGAATTTTAAGTTCAAAAATCCTTGTGCAACCAAACCCTAGTTTTGGTCATCAGTGCATAAGGAGGTGTCTTGAGTTGATCAAACCCTAATGCAGTCTTGAGCCCAAGGAGATCTTGTGAGAAAATTCTTGATAAGTGAGAGGGAAAATTTTATGGTACAACAGATATAATAGGCCTCCTTATCTTCCAAATTTTACCATTCCCTATGTTGGTAAAGATTTTCCATATGGCATGCCAACTACAATGATGACAGACTACAAACTACTGCGTCGATGTACGTAGATAATACAATGGTTGTAGTCTCTCCTTTAATCCATACATGGCATCAGGATTTGCTATAAATAGTCAAGGTTAAATGGGTCAATCTCATAGAAGATGGACAAGTCCCTCAGGCTATGCCACATTTAACTAAGAATTCTCTCAAGTAAGGCAACATATGGATGACAATAGTCATAATATGGTTAACACATTAACCAAAAAAATTGGGATTGTATTAAATGTGTTGATTCAAAACAACAATCATAGTTACCAACAACTAGCACATAAAATGAGTCAAATTGTTGATTTTTTTAGGATTCTTGCATCCACATTCATCTAGCTCTTCAAATCCAAGGGGTTAGGTTAGTTTAAAATCTAGGGATTGTAAGCAATGAAGTAGTTCAAAATAATCAAGTATGACCAAGGGTTATACCCTAACAAGTTGAACAACTTGGACCCAGGGTGCTTTAAGATGTGGTGTTGGTAAATAGTAATACATATGAAAATAAGTTGTTAGGAGAGTACAACAAAGAAATTTTGAGAGAAAAATAACATAACCAATACGGTTGAACCAATCCTAACCCAAAATGGTCTAAATGTTGGTCTTCATAGGCCAAATTTCGTGTCTGTACTGTCCAAATATGTTTTGCAAACCAAACTCCCCAGGGGTTTGCAGGTGACATTAATGAGTCCATTGTTGACCATATTGCTCGATACCAAACAGAGGCATGTGATATGGCCAATAATTAAAATCTAAAGATGAAATACTTCCCTAAATCCTTGACAAAAAATTCCTTCACATGGTTCACTACCCTTCCTCCAAACTTTATACATAACTAGGGTTAGTTGGAGAGAGTGTTCCATGAGTAATTTTGCATGGGTCTGTCGCAAATTAGTCTGAAAGAGTTATCCATCATGAAGCAAAAATAATTTGAACCAATAGATGATTACCTTAATAGGTTTATACTAATGAAGTCAATATGCTTTACTCAAGTGTTTGAACATAATTTAGTCGAAATGGATGCATGTAGTTTAGACTACTCCATCAGAAAAAAATCAGATACCCAATATCTAAGGTATATGGCCCAATTAGCGTATAGGGTTAGTAAGTCAAACACCTAAAAGATGAGCAAGCTAGAATAATAAAGGGTGGGTCAAATAGACATCATAGGAAATAAAAGGTTGCTTACATAGAAACAAATGATAACAACCAAGAATTCAATGTACTTTTTGAGTATGTCAAAGAAAATTAAATTAATATGGAAGAACTAAAATCAGGGCCTTTGTATGCTTGTAAAGTGTTGAGGACTTCAAATGGAAAGAATCCATTCGAACCACATACAAATAAAAATTGTATTTCAAATACTTACACTTTTGATGTAACTAAAAGTGATGAAATTTTTTATATTTTGGTTGTTGATGGTCAGATCATAGTGCCAAAAGGCCTAAAGACTAGAACAAAAGAAGAAGAAAAGGTTTTTGTAAATACCGTACTTTCCTTGGCCATAAAACCTCTCAATGTATTATTTTCAAGGATTTGGTGCAAAATGCTCTAAAAGATGGAAGGTTGAAGTTTAGAGATAAAACCAAACTGCCTATGAAGATTGATTCTTACCCTCTTCAAGTTGAAGAAGTAAATCTTGTTGAACCTCTTGATGTCATGATGGTCAAAATTAGTAAAGACCCAAATTCGAAGGTCTGAGAGGAGAGTACGTTGGAATATGTTGAGAAGGTCAAACTCGTGTACCCAAAGGCTGAATATGAGTTGATTGATTTCTTGAACAGGTGCAAGACCCAAGGCTTTAAGGTCCTGGTGTGCCCTCGTTGCAGCATTGTATTTGATAAAGAGGACACAAAAGGCCAAGAAGGTGTCAAACCTCAACCACCAATGAGGAATCTTAGGGACTAAAGAAGGCTTTTAATAAAAGGGGTGTTCCTTATCAAAAACAACAAGAGCATTTGTGCTAATGAAGAAGTCGAAATACTTACATGCCACCCGCTGCTACTCCTATTGGTGAGTGGACTCGACTTGTAGGAAGACCCATTGCTAACCAACCAAAGTGGAAAGTGATAGAGGTAAGTGCATGTTCCTCATACATAGACAAATCCCAACTCTCTAATAAATACTCATATGGTTCAGAAAACAATTTGGGTAAAAATCCAATGAATCAGACTCAACGAATAAGATATCAAAGGAAAAATAAAGAGGCTTTCGAGGCAGAGGAATCAAGTAAAAATGGTAAAGTCACAAAGATTGCATATGACCAAATGGAAATGATACCTCTAAAATAAAGACTATTTCCTCCTTTTCTGCCAGTGGTCAAATCAAATGGAAAGGATTATGTGGCAAATGAAGATGATGAGATGTTGTCTAATAACTTTAATTCAGTGTCAAAAGGAGAATTATATATCATGTGTAATGTTATTTATGTCCTTCCTAAAAAATATGACATAATATCTGAGATAACAAAGGAAGAAAATAATGGTATTGGAGAAGAAATGGTGAGCCATAAACCTCTTTGTTATTATGTAATGAACAATGGTTGCGTTGAGGAAGAAAATGCCTATTTTTAAAGGTTGAACGAAGGGATGAAACAACATCTTAAACCACTTTTTATCTGGGTTAAGGCAGATGGATTGGGTGTTATCAAAGTGGTAGTTAATGGCAGAGCTGATGTGAATTTGATGCCACATTTTCTACTAAAGAACATTGGGAATTTTGATACAAACTTAAGGCCTCATAACATAGTTATAACAAATTACGTGGGAAAACCCAATAAGGCTTTAAAAGTGATACATGTAGACATTTCTATAGGTATCATTATCAGTCCAACTTTATTTGTGTTCATTGCGTCAAAATCTAATTATAACTTCTTGATGGGACATTAGGAAAACATGGTGTGAGAGTTGTTCCCTACATCATGCACCAAATAATTTCCATTTAAAGAGGCCTAATATTATTATAGAGAATGTTGAAGATGGCCATAGTTATTTTTTTGGAAGTAAATCATATAGAGAAGAGAACATTTGATAAAAGGCTTACTAATATTTCACCTTGCTCACTTGCTGAATTAGGATTACCTTTGTAAGAGGATAGTTTGTGTTCTATGAAGTTACATCCCACAAACGGCTTCATGTGGAAACATGAAACCATGGAAGATAAAGGAACCACTACAAGTACTAGTTGGCAAATACCAGACAATCACTACTATAAAAATAGGTTTTAATAACGGTTGGATTAGGTATATAACCACGCAGGTCCAGGCATTATTGTATAGCATGTTATTGTATATGTATTACTTTCAATCACGGTGTCATACCCCAAATTTTCTCCATCAATTCCAATAGTCATACTATGTTGCTAATTTATAAATCTAATGGGGGGTTTAAATTCACAAAAGGTATGGTGCTTCAAGTGGGCCATCAAAATCTAATGGCCCATTAAGGTTTTTGGCTCATTTTAATAATAGAAGAAGGGGTAATTCTTTTGGTTTGTTGTAGACTGGGCCAATACGTTTTACGGCCTATTAAACTGCTAGATGTCTTCTTTTGTGTGAGATAGGAGGAGGTGTGTTATTGAAGGGTTTGGCCTATATCATTTTTTTGAAGGCCCATTTAGTTTTTTAGGTTAACCAAAGTCAACTACTAACTCATGGTTTTTTCGTTTTTTGATTATAACTATTTCTTATATTTTATTTTATTATAATTATCACTTAAGTATTTCTTAATACATGATTATTATTAATTATATTAATATTATTATTAACGTTATTGTTTGATTATAATTATTATTATGATTATTCATTATTATTAAAAATTAATTATTATTGTTATTAGTTGGTTGACCAAGTCAACCAAGGACTTTGAAACCCTAATTTGCAACACTCATCTACGACGCGCCGTTCTTCATCTCCATCTCAACCCAGACCTAAATTTCTAGAAACGCATGAATCAAAGGAAAAACGAATCAACTTTTAAAAGCAAATCATATCTAATCATATCCAATTACATACATAATTATCCAAATTATATCGTATCAATTACAGATCCAATCTAATCCCTAATTTGCTAATCAAATCTTAGATTGATTCAATCAAAATCAATCTCTAAAAAGTAACAGAAATCAAACAAAGTTTCCTAATTTGACTAACCTAAGAACACTATAAATAGCCCAATTTTTCTAAGAAGGAAGGAAATTTTTTTTGCGAACATATGAAGATATCGAGGAGAAGGAGAAGAGGGATCTAGGTTTCAATTTCTGAAACTCTAGATATGAGCTACGCCATAATCTTCACCATTGCCATCTTCAATCTTGTACCCGCGAATCAAAGAAAGAAGAGGAGATTAAAAAAGAGGAACCAAAAACAAAGAAAAAATAACCACTGCAAATTCAATTAAGCCTAAGAACTCTTAGCTTTAGGGTTTGATTATGATGTTTGATACTTTGATTTGGTTATGGATTCATGTGAATTTAGGGATTTAAGGTACATTTAGGTTTAAGTTTTAACATTTAGGTTTAGGGTTCTTCAAGACTTAGGCTTAGGGTTCGTGGGGTTTGGATGAATATAGGGTAAGGGTTCTTGGGTTGGATGAAGATCGTATGATTTTGAATGTTTTCTGGAAATTGGGATGAAGGGATGAAGATCCCGGTTGAACTTCAACCAGAGATATGGCTTTCATATGGTGGTTGGTGGTGGCTCAAGAGGCTGAGGAGTGGAGCCGCCAGCGAAAGCAATTTTCAACCGGTAGGGCGATTTCTGATCGCCTAGAGAGAAGTTCTTGTTGAGCTTATCTCTCTAAAAATACAACAGGTTTGTTTGTTTTGGGCTAGAGAGAGAAAGAAGAAAAGAAAATGAGGCCCATCGTTGGTTCTATTTTTTTATGAACCCTTCCCATGTTCCATACGTTTCCTTTACTGTGCATTCCAGTCAAGTTTGCATTACAGTCCTCCATTCCAAGTACTTTTAGATCCAAGGCATGTAACCTCACGAGACCTCAATAACCCCCTCCAACGGCCACACACGTTCCCCGGGTGGACTCTAAACGAAATCTGGGCTCAAGCCCAATTCTATCTGCGCCCCCAGAATTTTACTACCCAGACCAAAATACACCCCCTCGCATTTAGGCCCAGTTCAATATCTGAACTTGGGCCCCTTATGTTTAACACCCGTTGTTTTACATTTTACACCCTTGGCCTCTTAATTAATTTAACTTAATTTTATAATTTCATTTATTTATTTATTTGTTTATTTATCAACTATAATTTTATTATTTGTCACATAAAATATATTTTTGCATGTAAAATTTATTAATAAATAATTATTATTAAAAATATCTAATATATTTTTAATAGCTATAAAATAATTATTTGTTAAATTTTCAAAACATGGACCCTATTTTTAATTGCATTTAATTTTTCTCATTCGAAATTTATTTTTTGCATAACATACTTAAAATAGCTAACCGATCAAACACTAACATTTATTTTACTAATTTAATTCAAAACTCTAAGATATTTTCAAAAAGGATTGTGGATATTTTTCTTTTTAACTACGAACTTCATCTACGATTCTTCTATTTTAAAACTACTCTTGGTTCAAGGAGAATTCGAGACATTTCTACAATCCATAAAATAAATTAACCAAATAACTATGAACTACGAATTGGGACTCTGATTCCTCATAAGAGGATACATATGCATATGACTTAAAAACCGTGCCGAGTTCCCGTAATTAAAAAACTAAAACACTATTCCTAAACCTTTAACCTAAACCCTAGTATCCTTGTGAACAAGGAAGATGAAGGGTGCCTAACACCTTTCCTTCGTCTAAAGAGAGTCAAGAATTTAGAATCTCTAAATCGATTTAGGGTTATTCCATAATTTACCCATCCTTAGGATAAAAACTAATGGTGCCGACTCTTCTTATTTTTTCGGGTTATTACAGTTGGCGACTCTACTGGGGACTCCAACCTTAGGGTTTAGAAGTCTCTCCTTTTTAGGTTTAGGTTATTGGTTAGGGTTTTGTTTTATTTTACTTTCCATATTTCTTTTATTTATTATTTTATCTATTTATTTATTTAGTGTTATTTTAATTATATTATTATTATATTGTGGCGGGATTTTGTTTCAAAAAAATATTTTAAAAAACATTAGAAAGAAGGTTCTTCTATTGGCCAAGGGGATATATCATCCCTATGAGTTTTTGTGACGACTTCACCCAGAGTCGGTGGAATTCCAAAAAAGGAATATGTCACAAGAGGTATCCTCTTGGGGTAAGGACTTTGGAATGAAACATATGCCTTTTTGTATAACCCTAAACCAAAATCTCACGGTGAGACCTTTTATGACCTTAAATACGAATGTTTTGGTCTACAAAGAGGCTCCGCTTAATGGAGGCCCTTGTGCCTTTCCCTCTAGTGTTATCCATGACACCCTTAATGAAACCACCTTATAGGGAGGGTAGAATATCCATAGGCCAAAACTAGGAACCTACCAACTAAGGATACCTTTCATAAATCCCGTCACTATGTTGCATCATCATACATTCATTCATCTCACATATTCATCATTTTCCACTCTCTTTGTTTGTCTTATTCACATGATTTAAAAAATAACCAAAGGTTTTTTGTGAGTGTCTTGAAAATGGATTCAAGAGGGAAACAACTTGTCTGTGTTAGTGTCGTCAAGCCATATATGACAAAGATCAAGATTATCAAAGAGAAATTATCTGAAAAAGATTTGAATATGTTTTTTCGCCGCTATGGGGATACCCTTGAGATTAAAAAAGTGGATGTATAATTGGATGTTATTTCTGCCTTGGTTTAGTTCTACGATCCTCCGTTGAGGTGTTTTACCTTTCAAAATTTTCAATTAGCGCCGACCTTGGAAGAATTTGATAGGTTCTTAAATTTTTCTAAGGGGAAAGCTTATGTGGGAATTGGATAAACTATTGACATTAAGGATTTAGCAAATGGTTTACGAATTTCTTATCTTGATCTTTCACTTAATTATAAAAAATAAGGTGATGTACAAGGGATTAAAAGACAATATTTGGAGGCTAAGGCCCTTTCTTTTGCTAATAAGAAAAAATGGGAGTCATGTGTTGATTGTTTAGGACTACTAGTCTTTGGTGTAATTTTGTTTCCACGGACTTTGGACTATATCGACCATGAAACTATTAGTGTGTTTTGGAGCGCAAAAGCTTTGAATGCATACCTAACTCCTGCTTTACTTGTTGATATTTACTACGCTCTTCAAACTCGTTACGAAAAGGGGAGGGGTACGTTGAACTGTTGTATCCCGCTTCTATATTATTAGTTTATGTCTCATTTCTATAAGGAGGACTATATGATTCAAACTTTGACGCGATATGAATGGCCTCAAAAATTAAGGTCTCTTATTGCCGACTCTGTGTTGTGGTATGCATGGAGGATAAGCATTGGAGATATCATTTACAGTTGTGAATATTTTCCTAATGTTACGTTGATTGTGCCACGTGGTTGCATCAATTACAACCCTACTTTGGCTTTATGACAACTTGGGTACCCTTTGGAGGATAAATCCTCTGATGAACAACTCCAACAATTGATCATTCACGACATGGGCAAAAATGACCGAGAATTTCTCAACAACATCATCTGAGCTTGGAGTACGGTAAGAAAAAGAAAGGCCGGAAGAAAGAATATTATGGCGAAAGAACCTTACACTTAATGGATTTTGGATAAGGTGCAAGTTGTTAAACTACCATTTGACATTAATCCTGAGTACATGCCAGATGTCCCAGATCCTCTACCTATGTCCTTAGAAGAAATAGACAACTTGAAGAAAGCCTTGAATAAAGCTCAAAAGGAGAAAGAAGAATTGAAGCTTAACCTTCATAATTTAGCTAAGGAGAAAAGACTGATGCAACACGAGTTTGCATCAAAAGACCAACAGATTCAAAAAGACCATGGAGCATTTGAAAAGGAGAGTCTTAAGCAGAAACATTCAACCGAAGAGTTGTTGAGTGCTACCTTCAACTTGGATTCTGACAACCAACATTTGGAGGATGTTGTTAGTGAAATAGGAAGGCTAAGTAGGTTGTATGAAAAGGCGATGCCAGACAAAAAGGAGATGGAAGAGAACTAGAGGGTTAAAATTAAAAGTTTGGCACAAGCTTATTTAGATAAAGAAGAGAAAATTCAGTATCTTACTACGAGACTCCAAGATATCCAAGAACCTGATTTAGGAGACGTCTCAAGAGGATGAGGGAAGAAATACTTCTCTCCCAAAAGACTGGTGAATATGAGCAAGTCTGTCATGAGTTAGAAGACCTCCAAAAGATTTTTCTCATACAAAGGAGACTCTATACAGAGATGAGGGCTGAAAAGGTATGTTGGGAAGAACAACATGAAAATATCACCAAAGCAGGAAAGAATAACCACAAGATAATTATGGAGCTCTACCAAGAATATCGAATCTACAAAGACAAGCATGTATGACTCGCCATTTTAGCCAACAATCTCATTGGTGACGTTCCTAGAAGTTTGAGAGATGCATAAAATGTGATGGTCCCTCTCCTGAAAGATGTTGAAGATTTCCTCAAGCTTTGTAGGAAAAATGTTGATGGTTTCAGAGCAGATATCCCCAGATGCAGTTAGAAGATTTTCTTTCCCTTTTTTATTTCCTTCAGCAATTTATCTTTGATGTTTTGGTAGAATATTTTCCAATATCTAAACTGTATTCTATTTTTTAAATAATACAAATTATTATTTCAATAAAAGTTTTGTTTCTATATCTCGTTTGTGTATTTATTTTTGAGATGCTCACCAATAAAAAGAAAAACCTAGAAAAATCTATATGAAAGAGAATCCAACCTGAATAAGACAACAATTAAACATTTTTTAGCATATTCATATGCATCCATGCATTCACAAGCATCGTATTTCACACTTAATGCAAAAACTCATTATTTTTCAAAATCATCTCCAGATAAACCATTGGTAGAAAAGCACCACCTCTCCGACCGCGATATCAAACAAGAGCCCGTCAAAAGAAGGTGATGGAATAGATCGAAGAGAATCAAGTTTCCTTCAAGGAAGATTTGGAGCAAGTGAAGGGTAATATCAACTCAATGAAAGGAGACATGAGCTAGGTTCTTCTAGCTTTGAAGAATATCATTGAAGGGAAAGAACAAATTCCTAGGGCAGCCTTTGAAGAAGTAGCCCAAACTATTGGTGCATCGAGCGGTCACCAAGCAAGTAGAGAACTAGTGTCAGGAACTCTAAAGTTAAATGTAGCTCAGCAAGAGGTCAATCAATCTGACACTGAAGGGTTTGTCCCACCTTCACCGAAGGTAGGGGAACACCATACTTTGAGAATTCTAGTCAACAATGCAGACAACTACATAGATCTACAATATGTAGATTTTGATTTGGAAGGTGTTACTCAGGCACACCAACCTAAGATTGTTGAGAGTCCTTTGGTGCTCAATCAATATAAAGCTCTTGAAGAAAGATTGAAAGTTGTGGAGGGTTATGATGCTTTCAACGTCGATGCTCTTGAAATGGGTCTAGTTACAGATATGGTGATCTCCCCAAAATTCAAAGTACATGACTTTGGAAGATATAAGGGGCTCATATGTTCGAGGAACCATCTACGCATGTATTGCATAAAAGTGCATGCCTATGCTCAAGATCAAAAGCGAATGATCCATTGTTTCCAAGACAGCTTGAGTGGGGCATCTCTAGATTGGTACATGCAATTGGAGCGAATTCATATCCAAACATGGCCAAAAATTACCAATGCTTTCCTGAGACAGTACAAGTATAATTTGGACATGGTGCCTAACCGCATGCAAATCCTGAATTTATCTCAGAAGAAGGATGAATCCTTCAAAGAATATGCTCTAAGGTGGAGGAAAATGGCAGCCAGTGTACAACCACCACTCCTGGAGAAAGAAATGGTCGACATGTTCATGGGTACTTTACAAGGGTTTTATTATGATAAGATGGTAGGAAGCGTCTCTTCAGGATTTTCTGATTTGGTAACTATTGGTGAAAGAACTGAAGTGGGAATAAAAAGTGGAAAGATACAAGGGGCATCATCCAGTACTCCTTACAATTCAAAGAGGTATGTTCCTAACTTATCAAAAAAGAAGTAAGGAGAAATTAATGATGTGGCATCGCATCCAAGAACACAATAACCATTGGCGATTCCAGGAGAACAACAACACCATAATAGGTTTGAAAGGCCTCTGAGAATATTTGATTCTCTCCCCATGCCTCACAGTCAATTACTATAGAACTTACTCAAAGCATCTTTGGTAGAGCTGAAGCCTCTAGATCCTCCAATTGGAGCACTCCTACCAAAGTATGATGCAAATCCCAAGTGAAAATATCTTGCCAATTCTTTGGGGCACAACATAGAAAAATGTTGGGCCTTCATACATAAGGATCAACATTTGTTGGATTCTCAGGATATCACTTTTGACAAACCAAACATAAAGACAAACCACATGCCTATGCATGGTGGGCCAACTGTGAATGTAATCGAGGTGATGACTAACTTCGGGGAAGTCGGAGGAGTAAAAGCTCCAATAGATATCTTAAAGGAATATTTGTTTGAACGTGGGTTCCTCTTGGAACACAAAGAAGCTTTTGAGAAAACATTATAGAGGTTGGAGGATCTAGGGATAGTCCAATTCGGGAAATACCCTAAAGAAGAATACGTAGTTGCAATCGATGGAAGTACAAAGAAGACATTGGTAATTCCCTGTCAAGGGCCAAGTCCTAATAAGAAAGCTCTTGTGATTCCATAGAGAGAGTCAACCGAAGAACCAGTGATAATACCATGCCAGACTCTGAGAATTCCAGTAATTCCAAAGACTACAATGGTGATTAGGGGGAAATCTCCCACTCCTTATGAAAGTAACGAAGCGGTACCATGGAGTTATGATTCTACTGTCTATGTCAATGGTTTAAAGTAAGAATGTGAGCCATCGATAAGTAAAGGGCCTACAATAAAAAATATAGCAGGAACAGGGGGCATGACTCGCAGCGGTCGAATCTATGGTCCCGAACCACAAAAGAAGAATGACATTATGGTTAAAATAAGGGAAAAGTTGTGGTGGACGCGAGCCAAGAACAAGAACCTCAGAGAAAGGATATTACCGACCAGGAGGCAGAAGAATTCTTGAAAATAATCAAGAAAAGTGATTATAGGGTGACAGATCAACTACACCAAACCCCGACTAAGATTTCAATACTCTCATTGCTCCTAAATTCTGAAGTGCACCAAGACTCTCAAATGAAGGTTCTAAGTTTTGCTCATGTTGCAAAGGAGATTACAATGAATTAGTTTGACAGTGTCATAGAAAACCAACGTCTGGATACTATCTTGGATTTAATACAATGAGTTTCCTCCACAAGGTAGATCTTAAAATAAGGCGTTGCATATTTCTATTCAGATAGGAACAACTAACCTATACAAGGAACTCACCAATACTAGTTCTTCCCTTAATGTGCTACCAAAATGCATCTTGATGAAGTTAACACTAGATGGTGTTGTTTTAAGGCCAAGTTCTACGATAGTCAAAGCTATCGATGGTTCTCAAAATATAGTGTTTAGAGAAGTGGATCTTCCTGTCAAGATCGGTCCGTATATGTTTTATATTACCTTTCAAGTAATGGATATAGAACCAAAACATACATGTTTTCTCAGATGATCTTGGATTCATGTCGTAGGGGTTGTTACTTCAACTGTACATCAAAAATTAAAGTTCTTTGTTGAAGGAAGATTGGTTATAATCGACGGTGAAGAGGACATCTTTGTAAGTCACATAGAGTCCTACATATATATCAGTGCAGATGAAGACTACATAGCAACACCATTATAAGTCTTAGAGGTTGCTTCAATGGTAACCCTACCAGTGGAGAAAATCAAGAAACCTACTTTGATTTTGTGGAGAGATTTACAAACAGTTTTGGAAGAGGGTACCTCAAAAGGTTGGGGTAAACTTGTGGAGATACCTGAGAAGAAAAACCATTTTGGTTTGGGTAACGAATCATCAAAGGCTGTTCTGAAAGGCAAAGCACGGTTCCCTCCCATTCAGGAAATCTTCATCAGTAAAGGAGTAGAGCATGATGGAAAAGTAGCAATGATATCTAACAAGAGCAACACCAAGAGAGAATTTGACTTCATCCTTGAATGTGCTATGGGAGAAGAACTCAAGAATTGGATAGTCGTGCAGATTCCAGAGATATTTTTCTTTCCAAAGTAATTTTTCTTATTTTTGAAAGAACCTATGTCAAGCCCGGGGCATAGGGGTAGCTTGTAAGGGTCCTCCAATTTGTTTCAAACTGTATTCTCAATTAATAAGAGTTATATTTCACATTCAATTAAGATCCATGTCTTTCTCTTACATTTATCTCCCATGTTTTAAAAAGGCAATACTTTTCTTCATATGCATTTTCAAAGTCATATACTAAAACTGCACCAAAACATGATAAATATGCAGATCCATGCCTAAAAACACTGATAATGTTATTGCTGTTATCCGATATAATTTTCATGCACCCATCAACCAAGCAGAAGAGGGTGATGATGAAGATCTTGAACTCTCTGAAGAATTGGCAAGGGAATTAGAGCAAAAAGCTGACAACATACAACCATACCAAGAATCTATTAAGACCATCAACCTTGGCACAAAGTAAGACCCGAAAGAGATCAAGCTAGGGGAAATATTAGAGGAAAGCGTCAAAGAAAGACTGATCAAAATTTTTACATGAATATGTGGATATATTTTCCTGGTCTTAGAAAGATATGCCAGGATTGGATACAGATATTGTGGTGCATAGACTACCTCTCAAGGAAGGTTGTTCTCTAGTTAGACAGAAGCTCAGAAGAACTCGTTCAGACATGTCTAGCAAGATTTGAGAAGAAGTCCTTAAACAATTTGATACATGGTTCTTAGCGGTGGTAGATTATCCATATTGGATAGCTAATATCATGCCAGTACCCAAAAAGGATGGAAAAATATGCATGTGTATAAATTATCGGGATCTGAACAAAGCAAGTCCCAAAGACGATTTCTTGTTACCTCACAAAGATGTATTAGTGGATAATACAACTCAAGTTTCAGTATTCTCATTCATGGATGGTTTCTCAGGTTAAAATATAATAAAAATGGCACCCGAAGATATGGAAAAGACTACTTCCATGACTCCTTAGGGAACTTCTTGTTACAAGGTGATGCCTCTCGGTCTAAAGAATGCATGGGCAACTTATCAACGAGCTATGGTCATATTATTTCACGATATGATCAACAAAGAAGTTGACGTATACATAGATGATATGATTGCCAAATATCATATAGAGGAGGATCACATCGTACATTTACAAAAGTTATTCAAGCGTCTGTAAAAGGTTAAACTAAGGTTGAATCTGAACAAATGTACATTTGGTGTTGTTGTAACTGGTTTTTGTTAGAACATAGTTTGATTCTATAACCCTTGGGTAGAGTTTTGATGATAACAAATACAAAGAATAAATAAGTACAAAGAATAAATATGCTCCTTAAAAATATGTTTTATGTATGCATAAGTTCTGATGGGATCAACATCAGAAGATAAGCTATAAAGTATTACATGCTGAAGCAATCAGATTATACGCTGAAGAGTGGTGACCAGAACCTGCGCTTTATTATATAAACTCTCATTCTGAACAAAGATATATCAAACCAAGTCATCAATATTCTGAAGCATCATCAGCAGTAAGGAGAAAAAACTCTGAAGCGTTAATGGACATTCAAGACAGAATTAATGCCAACGGCTTTCTTCAGACAAGATCTTCTCCAAAAGGAAAGTGTGTTAATAACATTAAACTTGCTTTATGGACAACGTCATTACATTGCCTATATAAACAAGTCAGCTTGCAGAATGAAGCACGTACGTACGTACACACAACAATTTGCTAAGATTACCAACCACGCATACTCAAGCTCTAGCAAATTCATTCTCTATTCTAAGCTAAACCTGTGTAATTTATCACAGTTGGGATAAACTGTTTTTATTAGAAAAACAACAACACATTTTGTTTAAATCATATTGTAAAAAGAGTTCCTTGAGATTAACCGGATTGCGGTTGTACTCAAGAAGACTTTAACAGTTGTTAAAGTAGATGTTGTAATCTTTTGAGATTAGTGGATTAAGACCTCATTGGAGAGAGACGAAATCACCTTGACGGGTGGACTGGAGTATTTTGAGATCAAATGAACCAGGATAAAAATACTGTGTCTTTAAGCTGTTTTTAGATCCAAGTTTTAAATTCAACCCCCCCCCCCCCCCCACTTCTTGTGTTTTTCACATCTTCAATTGGCATTAGAGCGCCTGGTTCTTATCTTAAACACTTAACCGTGTCAGTACAAGATCCAAACATCAGAAAAACACTATGGTGGGACCAAGCCAAAACATCAGCAATGACAATAATGAAGACATGGACAAATTCAGTGGTAAACCTCCAGTATTTGATGGAGAAAACTTTGATTATTGGAAAGACAGAATTGAGAGTTTCTTTCTGGCCCATGATGCTGATCTATGGGACATGGTAACTGATGGATACACGCATCAAGTGGATGGACGTGGTCAGAAGATAGGCAGGAAAATGATGTCTGATCAGCAAAAGCGTGAATTCAGAAACCACCACAAGGCCAGAACAATTCTCCTCAGCGCCATCTCATTTTCAGAATATGAGAAAATATCAAACAGAGAAACTGCCAAGAATATGTTTGACTCTATGAGAATGACGCATGAAGGCAACATTCAAGTCAAAGAAACCAAAGCCCTTGTGCTCATTTAGAAGTATGAGGCATTCAAGATGGAAGATAATGAATCTATAGAAACTATGTTTTCAAGATTTCAAATTCTCGTTGCTGGACTAAAAGTTCTTGACAAAGGGTATTCTATTGTTGATCACGTTAAGAAGATCATCAGAAGATTTCCAAAACAATGGAGGCCAATGGTCACAACACTTAAGCTAGCCAAAGATCTCAACAAAATCTCTCTGGAGGAACTTGTTAGCTCCCTCAGAAGTCACGAGATAGAGCTAGAAGAAGATGAACCTCAAAAGCAAGGTAAGCCATTAGCTTTAAAATCTAATAGAAAATCTGACTCTAAAGTTTTGCAGGCTGTGGAGGAAACCTCTGATGGATCCTCATCAGAAGAAGACGAACTGTCTCTCCTCTCTAGAAGGGTGAACCAACTGTGGAAGCAGAGACAAAGGAAGTTCAGAAATCCCAGAAGATCAGAAAATCAGAATGAATCCTCCTCCAGATACAGAAGGTCAGAATCCTCCTATGGACACAGAAGATCTGAAGGTTCTTCAGGATACAGAAAGCCAAATAAAAAAGACATCATCTGCTATGAATGTAACGAGCAAGGGCACTACAATAGTGACTGCCCAAAGCTTCAGAAGGAGAAGCCAAAAAATAAGTTTATCAAGGAAAAGAAGAAAAGCCTCATGGCTACATGGGATGATTATTACACATCTGAAGCTGACTCAGAATCAGATGATGAAAGAGAAAACATAGCTCTCATGGAAAACGTATCAGAAGACAGTGAAGCTTCTGGTTCAGACTCAGACACTGAAGAGGTATTCCCTGACTTTACCATAAACTTTACTAAGGCTGAACTTGCTGAAAGCCTAAATGAAATTCTGGAAAGGTATCAGCAGATCAGAGTCAAATTTAGAAACCTGAAAAGGAATCTTTCTTCTGACTCTGATAAGACTGAGAGTCTCAGATCGGAGAATCCTGAGTTAAAAGAAAAAATTTCAAAATTAGAAAACCAGTTACAAAACTCTCAGAAGGAAACAATCTCTGAAACTCCCAGCAATGCTGATGAGATCATCAAAGAGTATGATCACAGCTTTCAGAAGTTTCTAGCTAAAAACATAGACAGAAGCAAGATGGCTTCAATGATCTATGGAGTTAGTAGAAATGGCAGAAAAGGGATAGGATATCAAGGTAAGGTACCTACACCAAAAAATGCCATGGACTTAGTTATAAAACACACACCACTTAATTCACATTTTATATATGGGCACACACATGACATAAAATACACAAGTAGTGATTATTCTGTCAAACCAAAATTCAATCAGAATTTTGGTAAAACTAACAAATCAGGACCCAAGGAAATGTGGTTACCTAAGGATAAAATCATACATGTAGCAGATATCTTCAGTAGCAAAGCAAAGACACCAATCATGGTACCTGGACTCTGGCTGCTCACGACACATGACGGGAAGAAGGCATATGTTCCAAATCCTGGAACTTAAGCCTGGAGGCCACATGGGCTTTGGAGGCAATCAGAGAGGAAAGATCATTGGCTCTGGAACAGTAGGTAATGGAAATCTTCCCTCTATAAGTAATGTTTTATTAGTTGATGGATTAATGCATAACCTGTTATCCATAAGTCAATTAAGTGATAACGGTTATGATATAATCTTCAATCAAAATTCATGCAAAGCTGTTAGTCAGAAAGATGGGACTATTATATTCAATGGAAAGAGGAAAAACAACATTTATAAAATAAAACTTTCTGAACTAAAAAGTCAGAATGTAAAATGTCTACTATCTGTTAACAACGAGCAATGGGTCTGACACAGAAGATTGGGACATGTTAGTATGAGAAGAAAATCTCAGATTAACAAACTCAATCTGGTCAGAGGACTTCCTAACTTGAAGTTCAATTCAGATGCTCTGTGTGAAGCATGTCAGAAAGGCAAGTTTGCAAAACCTGCTTTCAACTCCAAAAATGTTGTTTCCACCTCTAAGCTATTAGAACTTCTGCACATTGACTTATTTGGACCAGTAAAAACTGCTTCAGTCAGTGGCAAGAAGTATGGGTTAGTAATCGTAGATGACTATAGCAGATGGACATGGGTACAGTTCTTAAGACACAAGGACGAGTCACACTCTGTGTTTGTTACCTTCTGAAACCAAGTTCAGAATGAAAAGGATCTTAGAATTGTCAAAGTCAGAAGTGATCATGGTGGAGAATTTGAAAATAAAGATTTTGAATTATTCTTTAATGAAAAAGGCATTCTGCATGATTTCTCTTGTCCTAGAACTCCCCAGAAAAATGGAGTTGTAGAACGAAAGAACAGAACATTGCAAGAAATGGCCAGAACCATGATCAACGAGACTAACATTTCTAAGATCTTCTGGGCAGAGGCAATAAATAAAGCGTGTTACATTCAGAATAGAATCTCCATAAGACCTATTCTGGAAAAGACTCCATATGAATTGTGGAAGAACAGAAAGCCCAACATTTCTTATTTTCACCCATTTGGATGCACTTTCTTTATTTTGAATACAAAAAATTATTTGAACAAGTTTGACTCTAAAGCTCAAAAGTGTATTATGTTAGGATACTCTGAACGCTCAAGAGGGTACAAAGTATACAATACAGAAACATAGATTGTTGAAGATTCAATCAGTGTTAGGCTTGATGATAAGCTTGACTCTCAAAAGTCAAAGCAGAATGAATTCCTTGCAGGTATGGAAGTTGAACTCACAGGTACTGAAGACAACTCATCAGAGGCTCTCAATAGAGACACTCCATCAACAGCAGAAAGAGTTACTACAAGCAATCCAACACCTTCTGTTGATCAACTCCAGAAAAGAATATTCAGAAGCAGCATTGATCACCCAGAAGATACAATATTAGGAAAGAACGAAGATCCAATCAGAACAAGATCAACATTCAGAAACTCTAAAGAATCCCTCATGGGGCTGGTTTCTCTGATTGAACCAACAACAATTGATGAAGCACTTCTGGACAATGAATGGATTCTAGCAATGCAAGAGGAACTAAATCAATTCACTAGAAATGACGTATGAGATCTGATTCCCAAACCAAAGGGGTTCAACGTCATTGGTACAAAATGGGTGTTCAGAAAAAAACTGAATGAACAAGATGAAGTCATCAGAAACAAAGCACAACTGGTAGCACAAGGTTATAGTCAGCAAGAGGGGATAGAATATACAGAAACCTTTGCTCCAGTCGCCAGGTTAGAATTTATTAGACTCTTAATATCATTTGCTGTTAATAAAGGCATCACTATGTATCAGATGGATGTCAAAAGTGAATTCTTAAATGGCTATATAGATGAAGAGGTATATGTGCACCAACCCCCTGGTTTTGAGAGTTCCAAAAATCCAGAATATGTTTTCAAACTAAAGAAGTCACTCTATGATCTGAAACAAGCTCCCAGATCTTGGTATGAAAGACTAAGTAGCTTCCTGTTAGAAAAGGAATTCACCAGAGGGAAAGTGGACACAACCTTGTTCTGTAAGACAGTTAAGAATGACATATTAGTATGTCATATTTATGTTGATGACATCATATTTGGATCCACTAAACCCTCTCTGGGAAGAGAGTTTGCTAAATGTATGCAGGCAGAGTTTGAGATGAGCCTAATGGGGGAACTAAAATTCTTTCTGAGCATTCAGATAAATCAAACTCCAGAAGGAACTTACATTCATCAGAGCAAATATGTCAGAGAACTTCTGAATAAATTTGATCTCTCAGAATGTAAGCCCTCAAGGATTCCAATGCATCCCACGTGCATTATGGAAAAAGAAGAGGTAAGTAAAAATGTAGAACAGAAGGTCTACAGAGGTATGATTGGTTCTCTTCTATATCTGACGGCTTCAAGGCCTGACATTCTATTTAGTGTTTGAATTTGTGCTAGATTCCAATCAGATCCTAGAGAATCTCACTTAACAACAGTTAAGTGAATTTTCAAGTATCTGAAAGGTACTGCTAATCTGGGTTTGTTTTATAGAAAATCAAGTGATTACAGCTTAGTAGGATACTGTGATGCTGACTTTGCTGGAGATAGAGTAGAGCGTAAAAGTATTTATGGAAGCTGCCAGTTTCTGGGAGAAAATATGATCTCATGGTCCAGCAAAAGACAATCCACAATAGCACTATCAATAGCAGAAGCTGAATACATAGCAGCAGCTGGATGTAGTACAAAAATGCTCTGGATGAAAAGTCAACTTGAGGACTTTAATATATTTGAGAGTAACACCCCTATCCTCTGTGACAATACTTCTGCTATTTGTCTCAGTAAAAATCCTATTTTGCATTCTAGGGCTAAGCATATAGAAATAAAACATCATTTTATTAGGGACTATATTCAAAAAGGGATTCTTAATTTAAAATTCATTGACACAGACCATCAATGGGCTGATGTCTTTACAAAACCTCTTTCTGAAGATAGGTTTAACTTGATTCTGAAACATCTCAGCATGAAGCTTTGCCCAGAATAAATTGTTTTATTTATATATCTTAACCTTCAGAATTTTAGTTATTTTCTGTGAACTGTTGATCAACCTGCCTTCAGAATTTCAGAAGTACAGATTGTATCAAAATCTATTCATGAAGATCTGAGCGTTTCATTTCAAGGATAGAAGTGTGTTGTTCACGTAAGCAAACAGTTGTCATCCATTCATCAGCTACCTTCTGAGGCTGAACACGCGTTCACTTTTCTGAAAGGTCAAAAGCGCTGATTGGGTACATTGAGACACATGTCATGGGTAACCGTTCCAATATCTTTCTGAATCCCCTAAAATCAGCTGTCATTAATGCTTATAATCTTTACTAATTATTTCTATCTCTTACCGTTTATGATTTTAAAAATCTATTTAAACTCAAGTTTCACTCTTTACACTCTTTCACTTTTATTCTCTCAATACATTCTAATTGTTTTCAGTTCGCAATTTCAAAAAACCCTTTCATCTTTCTCAAATTTTTTGGGTGAACATGGCTTCTTCAAGCGTCCAAAACACCAGTACTCAGGGAACAGATTCTATGGAACAGTACAAAGAACCATACAGAACTCTACTCACGCTCATTGACAACCTGGAAGTTCTTTCAGAACTGATTGTTGATTTTGAAAGTCTTCAAGAAAATGGTTTCAATCTCTCTGAAGAGGTCAATGCTCAAGGATGGAACAAATATTTTGATCGTCTTCTAGGGCCAACGTTTCCAATTCTTATCAAAGAATTCTGGATTCATGCTTCATCCTCAAACCATCAAGTTACCTCATATGTCATGGGGAAGAAGATAGTCATTACTGAAGACCTAATTTCAAGACTGATTGGTTACAACAGTGGAGGTGTAAGGTGTATATACATGGCTGAAAGATGTTCTGATGTTGCTTCAATTGCAAGGGAAATATTCATTCTGGGTCTACCCTTCAGCAAGATTAGGGATCTGAAGGATCATCACAAAATCTGGGCTAAGATAATTCTGGGATGCATCAACCATAGGAAGCCAACCAGCTCTCCTGACTACATAAACATTGATCAGCAGTTTCTAATCTACTTTATCTCCAAGAAGACCAAGGTAAATCTCGCTCACTTGTTATTTAATCATCTGAGGACCAGTGTAAAGGAGACAAGAGAAGATGAGCATACCAAAAGGGACTGGATACCCCTAGGAAGACTCATATCAGATAATCTGACTGAAGCACAGGAAATTAGCTCACTAGAAGCAACTGCTGGGAAGCCTCTGAATGCAATGAATCTGAAAAAGATGAAAATTATTGAGAACATCAAAAAGGAACCCAACGTTACTTCCTTTGCAACCATCACTTCTAGAAGAATTCCTCTGGATGATTTGCCTATGTTCTCTGAGATTGACTCCAAGCCTGAGATAATTGTCAGATATATGCATGCGTGTAAGGCATATGGCACTGAACCAGGATTAAACATCCAGGACTTGTGTCAGGCGGATCCAGAAGTTGTTTTGAAGAAGACCAAGAAAAGAAAGGCAGCAGCAGAAGGATCATCCCAAAGGACTCCAAAAGCTGCTAAAAAGAAAGGTAATCCTTCTTCTGTTACTGTTTTAGAATCAATAACTATATTAACATCTGAACCCATAACCACCCAATCAGAACTTCCAACCCCACAAACTTTTGATGATTTTTACATAGGGTTTGATCCCTCAGAAACTCTAAGTCTAAGAGAAACCCACTCCCTTCCTATCAAACCAAATCCTGAACCAACTCAACCAGAACTTGCCAAAGTTCTGTCAGATATTGACTCTTTTGACAAAGATATTTCAGCTCCCACACCAGAAAATCCAAATCCTCTAATCCCAGATAATCCAAACTCCGAAACTACAACAAATGTTCCACAACCAAATATTCTACTACCTCTCTCACCACAACAAGATATTCCTCATCCACCATCACCTCAACCTGAATAACCAGAAGCTCAAACTTCTGAAGTTCAACTATCTGAGACCCTTGAACCAGAACATCACAATGTTTCATCCAACCAGTCTGAAGAACCTACTTCAGATTCAGATATTATACCAATCCCAAGAATCCCTGAACCTCTGGCCATCCGCATGCCTATCACCATCCTGGACATTCCACAAATTCCTTCTTCTCTAGAATCCACACCACCAAATTCCCCAACTAGTCCAATCATTATACCAGACTCTCCCACTCCATCACCCAAGAGCAATCCAACTGACAACGTAAGACTTGTCATTGATCAAACTGCATTAGAACGTTTAGCTGCTATATCTCACAAAACTGCCATTCCCATACCAAAACCAACTGAACCCACACCAGATGTTGGTACTAGTTTGTTGATGTTTGAAACAGGAATGCAGAAATGGATAACCTCCTTGAAGCAAGCTAGTCTAGAGATGGCTAACCCTGCTGCTTCTGATTATCTATGGACAAGTTTCAGAAACTGGCTAAATTCTGAAACATTGAAGCTGCAAGAACAGAGCTATGAACATGTTCAACGGAATTTCAGTGCTATACTAAAGGTTTTTGAACACCAAGTTCTGAGCCATCTGCTCAAGGAAGAGATTCTCCCTCTGGATAATGCTCCCTGGTCAGAACATCGTCTCTTAGATGAAGTTCAACCAGAATCAGAAGGTCTCACTCTGACTGCTGCTCCAGATGAGATGATCTCAGTAGAGGAATTGGTTCAAAGTGATCACGTTGCAGAATGCTCTGAGAAACGCCTAGTTACTGAAGATTCTCCAGCTTCTTCTTATGACAGGAAAACTCTGGAAGAATTGAAGAGAGCAAATGCTGTTATCCAGGAAAGGTTGGATAAGCAGGATGACACAAACAAAGAAATCAAGAGCATTTTGAGAAAACAAGAGGAAACTAACCCCCAGATCAAGGGCTTGCTGGAAGCTTTGTTCACACGCCTTCCTCCTCCCTCTTAGATTCTCTTCTGTTTTAAATCTGTTTATCTGTAACGTTTGTTTTACATTGCTTCTGTTCTGAACTTCTTATCATTTCTTCTTATTTTTAATATAAATCAACTTTCTTTTTTTTCTATGATTACATTTCCTTTTTGATAACTGACAAAAAGGGGGAGAAAGTAAGATATTTTCAATAACGGTTTACCGAGACAGAAGTCTCAAACATTCTGAAATACTTAACCTTTATCTTCTGAAAAGCTTGAACAGGTACAAAACTCTGATAAAAGACGCAGTTAAACTCTGATGCTCAAAGACTCAAGGAACTTAAGGGAAGTAATCAACTCAGAGGGAGTTTTTCTTCTCTATTCTAAACTTTTAATTCTTTATTTTTTAATTTAAAAATCTGGTTTTTGTCATCATCAAAAAGGGGGAGATTGTTAGAACATAGTTTGATTCTACAACCCTTGGTTAGAGTTTTGATGATAACAAATACAAAGAATAAATAAATACAAAGAACAAATATGCTCCTTAAAAATATGTTTTATGTATGCATAAGTTCTGATGGGATCAGCATCAGAAGATAAGCTATAAAGTATTACATGTTGAAGCAATAAGATAATACGCTGAAGAGTGGTGACCAGAACCTGCACTTTATTATATAAACTCTAATTCTGAACAAAGACATATCAAACCAAGTCATCAATATTCTGAAGCGTCATCAGCAGTAAGGAGAAAAGACTCTGAAGCGTTACTGGACATTCAAGATATAATTAATGCCAACGGCTTTCTTCAGACAAGATCTTCTCCAAAAGGAAAGTTTGTTAATAACATTAAACTTTCTTTATGGACAATGTCATTACATTGCCTATATAAACAAGTCAGCTTGCAGAATGAAGCACGTACGTACGTACACACAACAGTTTACTAAGATTACCAACCACGCATACTCAAGCTCTAGCAAATTCATTCTCTATTCTAAGCTAAACCTGTGTAATTTATCACAGTTGTGATAAACTATTTTTATTAGAAAACAACAACACATTTTGTTTAAATCATATTGTAAAAAGAGTTCCTTGAGATTAACCGGATTGTGGTTGTACTCAAGAAGACTTTAGCAGTTGTTAAAGTAGCTGTTGTGATCTTTTGAGATTAGTGGATTAAGACCTCGTTGGAGAGAGGCGAAATCACCTTGACGGGTGGACTGGAGTAGTTTGAGATCAAACGAACCAGGATAAAAATACTGTGTCTTTAAGCTGTTTTTAGATCCAAGTTTTAAATTCACCGCCCCCCCCCCCCCCCCCTTCTTTTGTTTTTCACATCTTCAGTTTTAAAATGAGAGTCACCACCCTTAATTTTTATCATTAGGAAGGGAAAATAAAATATAACCCTAATTTGGTTAGAGATTGTAAGTTGTTGGACTTGTTTTAGACGAAGGGAAGTTGTTAGGCACCCCTCATCTACCTTGTTCACAAGAATGCTAGGGTTTAGATTTATAACTCAGGAAATAGAGATTTAATTTTTATTAGGGTAACTCGCCATAATTTTAGTCGCATGCCTACGTATCCTCTTATGAGGAATCAGAGTCTCAATTCGTAGTTCGCAGTTGGTTGGTGTTTTTTATGGATTACGAAGATATTTGAATTCTCCTTGAACCAAGTATAAGTGTATGAATAACAAAGTTGTTAGACGAAGTTTGGAGTCGATTAAAAATATTTTCATAATCCTTTTTAAAAATAATCTTGAATTTTAAATTAAGTTAGTAAAAAAAGATGATTTGGTGTTGGTTAAGTATTTTTTAAATATGTTAATAAATAAATAAAAAAAAATTTAATGCATGAAGAGAAATAACTTTAATGCTATTAAAAATGTTTTAATGGATTATAAGAAAATACATATTTGAGTTTCAAAATAATAATAACAAAATAATTTCAGAATTTACAAATATAAAAATAAATTTAATTATAATACAAAAATAAATAAAATTAAAAAATAAAATAAAATGTAAAAATTAATTAAAATGCTGGGTGTGTATTTTGTTTGGGCTAAATAAAATCAGGGGGTCCGGAAAGTAGGGCCCTGAATTCAGATATTGAATGTAGGGGGTGTTGTTTCTACGCAGTAGCAAAGTCAAGGGGGTGGCTCAGCAAGGGCCCAAGTTCAGATATTGAACTGGACCCAATAGCGCTAGGGGTGTGGGTTATTCAAAACTAAGTAATTTGAGGGTGTAAATATTAAGGGCTTAGGCCCAAAACATTGTTGGATTTGTTGACCAGTTTGAGGGAAAACTCAACGTGTTACAATGGGCATGCGTCTTTGAGATCATTTGATGGAGATCCAAGGGTTGTGATGAGAAGCGTATGACAGAGATCATGGGAGCACAAACACGGGATCCACAAGGGTTTTATAAAAGCTCTGGCCCAACATTGGGCCTTATTTTCTCCTCTTCTCGCTCTCTACTCCCAAACAAACAAAACCTTTTATATTTCTAGAGAGAGGCTCCGACCTATCTGCAGAAATTTGTCGTGTCAAAAATTGAAACCCTAGATCTCAAGTAAGAACACTATCGTCACATGCGTAGAATTTCTCCGTTTCCTCTATTTAGAATCTTCTTCTCCAAAATTTCTTCTCCCATTCTTTTAGAAATCTTAGGTTTATATAGCTTAGGTTTTTAGATTTAATTAGGAAATTATTGTGTAATTTGTCATTACTTTTTAGTGATTGAACCAATTAGTGATTCAATTTGATATGATTTGACCCTGTAATTGATTTTATTTACAATTAGATTAGGGTATGTAATATTTGTAATGTATCTGGAAAATATCATGTATTGTATTCGCTTAATCAAAAACAAACATTTAATTCCAATTTTTTTCAGAAAGATTTGATTCAGAATTTGGATCCTGGGCTTTTAGTGTTCTTAGGGATGAAGAAATCCAAACTTGAGCGCATCTCTTCATTATGGTTTCTAACCCTTTGTTGATTTGGTTAACGAAACAATAATTTTAAATAATAAAATAAAATAAATACTCAAGGTATAACAATAATAAAATAATAATAAATTGGATAATAATAATAATTTAAAACCAATATTGACTTCAGTCAACAAAATATAACGGAACTTATTCTAATGGACCTTCTAACTGAACCTTAATGGGATATTCATTTTAATTTAGAAAATGAGCCTTCTTTAATAAATTATGAAACACACACCCTATATGTTAAAAAAAAGTAACACCTTAAAGGGGAAAACATGTTAATGGGTCGTCAACGTTTCCACACTCGCACCCCTTTTTGTAATCAGCACACCCATGTTTCTATCTATTCACCCAATTCTAATGGGCTGCAATTTAAACAACAAATGCACCTCCCTTATTAATTGTAAGAACCGACTTAATGGGCCGTCATATTTTGATGGTCCATCATAAAATAATACCGCCTTTATAAACTTGAACCCTAAAATAATTTAACTTCATATTATGATAACATTGGAAATTAACAATGAGGAATAATTTATTAAAATATATCAATAAGGCAAATTTGGGGGTATGACAGGTGTCAGGACATGTAAGTTATTAGGTTTTATTGTAAGTATGAGGGGTATTGAGGTAGATCTCGAGAAGGTGAAGGCCATACAAGAAATGTCATTTTCAAGAATAGAAAAAGAGGTTTTTGGTTTCTTAGGACGATTGAATTACATTTCAAGGTTCATATCGCACCTAACTACTATGTGCGAGCCTATATTTAAGTTACTTCAAAAGGACCAAACAACGGTGTGGAATGATGATAGTCATACAACCTTTGAGACGATAAAGCAATGTTTACAAGAGACACCAGTCTTGCTGCCACCAATTCCTGGATGACCACTCATCATGTATTTGACAGTGCTTGAAGGTTCTATGGGATGTGTATTGGGGAAACACGAAGAAACATGTAGAAAAGAGAATGCAATCTACTACCTTAGCAAGAAATTCACTGACTGCAAAACCAGCTACTCGCTTCTTAAGAAGACTTGTTGTGCTTTGGCTTGGGCTACTAAACAATTAAGGGAGTATATGTTAACTCACACCATATGGTTAATAGCAAGAATAGATCCTTTGAAGTATGTGTTCGAAAAAACAACCCTTACGGGAAGGAAAGCCAGATGGATGATGTTAATATCCTAGTACGACATCTAATATGTTACTCAAATGGCCATCAAGGGTAGTGTACTAGCTGATCACCTGGCTCATCAGCCTTTTCCAGAATATCAACTAATGAAGTTCGACTTTTTAGACGAAGATATCATGGTTATAGGTGACTACGAAATACCACGATCTGACGAAGGACCTGAACCAGGGGCACGTTGGACACTCATGTTTGACGCTGCTTCAAACGCACTAGGGCATGGTATTGGGGCAGTGTTGACTTCTCCAAATAATTTTCACAAACTTTATACCGCAAGGTTATATTTTGATTGCACCAATAATATTGCTGAATACAAAGCTTGCACCTTGGGACTAGAAGCTTCTATTGATATAAGAATTAAACACCTCGAAGTATATGGAGACTCAGTATTAGTCAAATATCAAGTCAACGGTGAATGAGACACTAACCATCCCAAAATGATTCTGTAATGGGATCATGTTTTGAAGCTAGCTACGAAATTTACTGAGATTACATTCAGTCATATTCCGCGAGAAGAAAATCAGATGGAAAAAGCCTTGGCAACTTTATTAGCCATGTTCAAAGTGACCTAGCCAAATTAAAAACCATGCATTACAATTAGACATTTTGAAGAACCTGTACATTGCCTTGCCATTTAAGAAGGACCAAATAACAAGCCTTGGTTCTATGACATCAAAAGTTATCTCGAGAAGCAAGAATATCCATAAAATTCCTCTGTGATTGACAAGCGAACTATGCGAAAGCTAGCTTCAAAGTTCTCTGTGAATGGTGATGTGTTATATAAAAGAAACTACGATATGGTGTTTCTCAGGTGCGTAGAGAAACATGAAGCGGATACACTTATGAGAGAAATCCACGAAGGCACTTTTGGAACTCATACAAATGGACATACAATGGCTAGAAAGATCTTACGAGCAGGTTATTATTGGTTGACGATGGAAGCTGCTTGCTACCATTATATGAAGATAGGTAAAAAATGCCAAATCTACGCCGATAAAATTCATGTGCCATAAACACGTTTGAATGTCCTAAGTTCTCCTTGGCCATTTTCGATGTGGGGAATTGATATGATAGGAATGATTGAACCGAAAGCCTCTAACGGACACCGATTCATACTAGTTTCCATTGATTACTTCACCAAATGGGTGGAAGTTGTGTCCTACGCAAATGTGATAAGACAAGTGGTTACTCAGTTCATCAAGAAGAATCTTATATACAGATATGGGGTTCCCAGCAGGATTATTACAGACAACGAGTCCAATTTAAACAACAAAATGATGGAGTTATGCGATGACTTCAAGACCGAGCATCATAATTCCTGACCATATTGACCCAAGATGAAAGGGGCCGTTGAAGCTTCCAATAAGAATATCAAGAAAATCATTCATAAAATGGTGAAGACATACAAAGATTGGCACGGAATGCTCCCCTACACTCTACATGGCTACCACACTTCTGTACGTACGTCAATAGGTGCAACTTTGTCCTCTCTAGTATATAGCATGGAGGCAGTACTCCATGTCGAAGTAGAGATTTTTTCACTACGAGTTCTAATGGAAACAAAGCTTGAAGATTCATAATAAGTTTAAACGCAACTTGATCAGCTTAACCTCATTGAATAAAAATGCTTTACAGCTCTGTGCCACAGTCAGTCATCCCAAAGGTGGATGAAGAAGGCATTTGACAAGAAGGTTCGTCCTCAAGTGTTCAAAGAAGGAGAATTGGTGCTCAAAAAGATTCTACTACCTCGCCTTGATTCACGTGGTAAGTGGACACCCAACTACGAAAGTCCATATGTGGTAAAAACAACATTTTTGGGTAGTGGTCTTATCCTCACAACAATGGATGAGGAAGAACTGCCATATCTGACAAACTACGTTGCAATCAAAAAATACTATGTATAAAAATATCGCTAAGTTCGAAACCTAAAAGGGCGACTTAGGCAAAAAGGAGCATCCCGGTGGATTGAAAACATGAAAGGGCGGTCCAGGCAAAAGTTAGCGATCTCATTTAAAATAAAGAACAAATAGACTGCAATCTGATAAACACGACTACGACCATAAAGGAGAGGAATTAATCCAAATCATATGACTCAAAAGCGAAAGAGATTGGAGTTATCAAAAGGACATTGGAGAAACAGCATTAACAATTGTCATTTTTATTTCCATTTTTCAATTTGCGTTAAAACTTTCTGTAGTTAACTCTTCCTAGGAATTGCATCGTGTACTCTCGCCTAATCAAAGTCATGTTTATCAATAAAACATTTACTTTTTCAATCTTTCAATTGTGTTTTTTCCTTTTTCGACTTGTTTGCAAAATACTACGAGTATATCTTATGAATACGGTGTTAAAATCATTTTGGGGATTAGACAAACATATAGAAGCATTTGATAAAATATCAAAAATCATTTTGGTTATAAAAATATCGAAAGAAAATCTACGAGTACATCCACGTCTGCAACTATAGTCGTATCCATGCTTATATCCATGACTACGCCCATGCCTACGCCTGCGATATATATATATATATATATATATATATATATATATATATATATATATATATATATATATATATATATATATATATATATATATATATATATATATATATCAAAATCTTGCTGACACACATTCATCTTGTTCAAATGAACTCAAACATAACACGACAACGTAACTTACAATGTTGGGAAGTCAGTGACTCAAAGAACAAACCAGTGGTTTAAAAGGAGATAATATCAAAAACCGTTTACAAAAAAACATTTGGGACATATACAAACATTTTGGGGCATATACAAACATTTGGGAACATGTACAAACATTTGGCACATATACAAATATTTGGTACATATACAAAATACTTAGTGCATATACGTTTTATGTTCCATATCGATCTAGGGCATTATGCATATGCATCATACATGACATTTTTTCAAATCCATTTTGGTTAATCTACGAACTTTTCTTGGGGCCCATTGTCAAACTATCTTATCCGCAACACAAATAAACAACTTGGTTGAGAACAGACACAACTGGTAAACTCCGATCTTATCTTTGGTTTAGTTATCTAAAGATTTAATTATCAAAACACATATCAAATATCTATCGTCTAGGTTGTCATAGATAGAAAAATTATCTAAATTATGTTATTTATCCTCTAGGTCGTGATAAATACGTAAGCCTATTTTCTTGTCATTTATCCTCTAGGTTGTGATAAATGCATAAGTTCATCCTCGTATTATCTATCCTCTAGGTTATGATAGGTATACAATTTATCAGGATTATGTTTTTCATCCTGAAATTCTGGTATTAGATATGTGATGTCGAAGGAGATGTCATGACACAAATATCTGAGGACAATGTAAAGTGAAACAATAATAAAAGCAGTAAAAACACAGAGGATTGTTAACTCAGTTCAGTGTATAACAACACCTACTTTGGGGGCTACCAAGCTAGGGACAAGTCCACTAAATAGTATCAATTCATAGACCCTCGCTAAACAACAAGTTTACAATCTAATCACTTAATCACTACCCGTTCTATACTTCTACCTATGACACACCTAGGTATGGGGCCCTCCTCAAATCCCTTCAATCACTAATAGTGAATAACAACATAATTATTAAGTTATAAAGACTTCAATCATTCAATACTTAAAAGCTTATGAATGATCCACAACTAAGAATTCAAATAACAACTCAAGTATTAAACCAATACTAGAGTGTATTACAATTAAAAGACTTGGACTTTTAAAACAGAAGGAATGTATTCTTCTTCAAAAGTTGCAGTTAAACGAATAAGGATACAAGTCCTTATAAAGGCGCAGCAGTGGGCTTGGGCTGAAAAAACAAATATTCCAATCCCTTGAATATTTCCATGAAAACAGGTCAAGATTTAATCCATAAGGATAATTCGAATAGAAAAATATTCCTCCATATTTTTCGCAACCTATGAGTCACAAATCCTGAATAATGGCGCGCATAAAAACAGGAAACAGAAAACTTAAACCAGATATGAAGTTTGTTCAGCTCAACAGGAACATGTCAAGACATCTGCTTTGACATCATTCAAAACAATTTGCTTCAAATGTTAAGACATTTAAAAAAACATTATCAAGTCATTGTTTTACCAAAATTATTTCCAACAAACACTTACACATCCTATAGGTCGTGATAAATACATAAGCTTATCCTCGTGTCATTTATCCTCTAGGTCGTGATAAATGCATAGGTTTATCCTTTTATTGTTTACTCTCTAGGTTGTAGTAAATATACGATATCCACGATACAACTCATTGTGTTAGTATCCATGCAACAATGTATTATCAAGCTCTGTTTTATTCATCCACTAGGATGTGACGAATAAACAAAATCTCTGTTATAAGCTTACTATGTTACCTATCAGGTTATGGTAAATAAGAAAAAAAAATATGATCTCTTTTAGGTATCGACGAGTTATCTGTATCGTCATATCTAAGTCGAATCAAAACTCTTTGTTCAAACTCTAGTAAGATGATACATCATCATTTGTTCCTTTTTTTCAGTACTCTAGGGGATGTTGTACATTGTATCCTCATAACCTCGGGACAAATATTGGGGGTATTCCATTATTTGATAAACCTCTTATTCGAGCGTGCGAGACTTGCGTATTCCTGCACCCTTCAATCAAAGGATAATTAAATAGGGGCAGCTGTCATACCCTAAATTTGCCCCATCAATTCCAATAGTCATACTATGTTGCTAATTTATAAATCACATTGGGAATGTTTTCTTGTCTTTAAGTCTTATTCTAATGGAGGGTTTAAATTCAAAAAAGGTGTGGTGCTTCAAGTTAGCCATCAAAATCTGATGGCCCATTAAGGTTTTTGGCTTATTTTAATAATAGAAGAAGGGATAATTCTTTTGGTTTGTTGCAGACTGGGACATAAGTTATCGCTAGAAGTATTCTTTTGTGTGAGATAGAAGGAGGTGTATTCTTGAAGGGTTTGGCCTATATAATTTTTTTGAATGCCCATTTAGTTTTTTAGGTAACCAAAGTAAACTACTGACTCTTGGTTTTTCCGTTTATTGATTATAACTATTTCTTCTATTTTTATTTTATTATAATTATTACTTAAATATTTCTTAATACATGATTATTATTAATTATATTAATAATATTATTAATGTTGTTGTTTGATAATAATAATTATTATTATTATTATTCATTATTACCAAAAATTAGTTATTATTGTTATGAGTTGGTTGACCAAGTCAACCAAGGATTTTGAAACCCTAATTTGCAACACTCATCTTCCGTTCTTCATCTTCATCTCAATCCAGGCCCAAATTTCCAGAATGAATCAAAGTAAAAACGAATCAATTTTTAAAATCAAATCATATCTAATCATATCCAATTACATAAAGAATTATCCAAATTATATCGTATCAATTACAAATCCAATATAATCCCTAATTTGCTAATCAAATCTTAGATTGATTCAATCAAAATCAATCTCTAAAAAGCAACATAAATTAAACAAAATTTCCTAATTTGACTAACCTAAGAACACTATAAATATCCCTAATTTTCTAAGAAAAATGGAGGAGAAAAATTTGCGAACAGAAGAGATCGAGGAGAAGGAGAAGATGGATTTGGGTTTCAATTTCTGAAACCCTAGACCTTAGCTACGCCACCATCTTCACCATCTCCATATTCGCTCTTGTACCTGTGAATCAAATAAAGAAGAGGAGATTAGAAAGGAGGAACCAAAAATAGGGCAAAAAGAATCACTACAAATTCAAGTAAACCTAAGAACTCTTAGCTTTAGGGTTTGATTATGATGTTTGATACTCTGAGTTGGTTCTAGATTCATGGGAATTTGGGGATTTAGGGCACGATTAGGTTTAACTTATAACATTTAGGGTTAGGGTTCTTCAATACTTAGGCTTAGGGTTCATCTCAGAACCCTATGGTTCTTAGGGTTCATGGGGTTTGGATGAATATAGGGCCAGGGTTCTTGGGTTTGATGAAGATCATATGAAGGTTTAAATGTTTTCGAGAAATTGGGATGAAGGGATGAAGATCCCGGTTGAACTTCAATCGGAGATCTGGGTTTCATATGGTGGTTGGTGGTGGCTCGAGAGGCTAAGGGGTGGAGCCACCGACGAAAGAAATTTCTGGCCGGCGGGGCAATTTATGATCGCCTTGCTTCTCTCTCTAAAAATACAACAGGTTTGTTTGTTTTGGGCTAGAGAGAGAAAGAAGAAGAGAAAACGAGGCCCAACGTTGGTTCTATTTTTTTATAAACCCACTTCGTGTTCCATGCATTTCCTTTACCGTGCATCGTAGTCAAGCTTGCATCACAACCCTCCATTCCAATTACTTTTAGATCCAATGCATGTAACCTCGCGAGACCATGATAACCCCCTGCAACAATGCTATCTGCACCCCCAAAATTTTACTACCCAGACCAAAATACACCCCCTCGCATTTGGGCCCAGTTCAATATCTGAACTTGAGCCCTTTATGTTTAACACCCCCTGGTTTATATTTAACACCCCATGACCTCTTAATTAATTTAGTTTAATATTATAATTTCATTTATTTATTTATTTGTATATTTATCTACTATCATTTTATTATTTGCCACATAAAATATATTTTTGCATGTAAAATTTATTAATAAATAATTACTATTAAAAATATCTAATATATTTTTAATAGCTATAAAATAATTATTTGTTAAAATTTCAAAAGATTAGCCCTATTTTTAATTGCATTTAATCTTTTCTCATTTGAAATTTATTTTTTGCATAGCATACTTAAAATAGCTAACTAATCAAACACTAACGTTTTTTGTGCTAACTTAATTCAAAACTACAAGATATTTTCAAAAAGGATTGTGGATATTTTTCTTATTAACTGCAAACTTCGTCTATGATAACGCTGTTTTCAAACCAGACATGGTTCAAGGAGAATTCAAGACATTTCTACAATCGATAAATAAAACTAACCAAACAACTACGAACTATGAATTAGAACTCTGATTCCTCATAAGAGGATACGTAGGCATACGACTTAAAAACTGTGGTGAGTTCCCCTAATTAAAAAACTAAAACCCTATTCCTAAACCTTTAACGTAAACCCTAGTATCCTTGTGAACAAGGTAGATGAATGGTGCCTAACACCTTCCCTTCGTCTAAAGCGAGTCAAGAATTTAGAATCTCTAAATCGATTTAGGGTTATTCTGTTATTCACCCATCCTTAGGATAGAAATTAATGGTGGCGAATCTTCTTATTTTTTATCGATTATTAGAGTTTAGTGGCTATTGTAGTAAACTGAAAAACGTGTGCCCTGTAACAATAATTAAGAGTAAAAACAATTATGATATTGTTTATGAATAAATTTCAAACGTATCATACCAGAATCAGCAATACACCATTTGCAAACTGATATCAAAACCATTATTACATCAAAATGTAGTAAGAAGGAATATCAAAGAATGGAAAATGAAATTTGAAAATACAAGGATAGGTAATCATTCAACAACTCGAGGTTGGAAGAAATCCTTCCAACTTCCAAGACAAGAGAAATCATATATAATTAAACAAAGAATAATGGGCACACTAGCATGACATGCGTGAAATCTTTCCAACTTCCATGAGAAGATGAAGAATCAGAAGAAACGATATAAAAGCGAAAGAACACAAAATCAACTTCATCCAAAGGAATCAAAATGAGCTCTCATGCTCAAGCTACCAATGATGTTGAATCAAGATGTTATTGCTATAGAGGGTGATGTGGTGCAAAACCATCCTTAGAATCAAGATGAGGAAAGAAGCCTATTTTGTGCAACAGAACTGTACTTGAGAGCTATCAGGGTGAGAATAAGAATAAGAATAATCATAAGAAGAAGAAGAAGAAGGTTGATAAGTCAGACAATTTTTTTTTTCATTTGATGATGATAATGATGCTGACTATGATTGGTCAAACTTCCTCTCGTACTGAGGATTTAGATTTCATTAATTTTATGTGATGAAAGATTATTTAATGAATGTTTATATGTAATGAAATATTATCAACTTAAACTACCATCTTAAATTTATCAACTAATCTACTATCAAACAGATAGATAATTGAAAATCCAAAAGTTTGCGATGAACTTATTATAAAAAACTGTCTTTTAGTTGCATTCCTGTCAAGTTCAATGCATCTGCAGTTTCAACAATGGAATTCAACTATTACATTTCAACTGATATACTTACAAATAGATTTAAACTTCAACTATTACATTTAATAAAAAATTAAACATTAAACATAAAGGAGACAAGAAAACATAACATCTTCAAATTTCCAAAAAATCTCTCTAATTACGGTTTGTTCTTCAAATTCTTGTTCTTTTTCTTTGACTCTTCATACATAACCTTCAAAATGGACATCTCAAACTCTGACTTCATAATGCTCTCATCTTTATTTCCGCCTTTTTCTCCCATGTATTCACCCCATATGAACAAATTACACATTAAATCACTCCTCCAAAATGGACATCTCAAAAAAATCCTTCCTTTATTTTGTCCCTTCTTGCATTGGTACGAAACCATACGACCATCACAACCACAAAAAATTTTCAGATTGAAATTTTACAGAAGAAGAAGACATTAAAAAACCATTGGATGACTTTTCTTCAAATGCGACACTAAAAGGTAACTAAATAACAAAAATATATTTTACGTATCGATGATGACAGTGGCGTTGGTGTTAGCGTTATTGTCTTCCTTCCCGACGGTGACGACGGTGTTGGTGTTAGGGTTATTTCGTCTTGTTTCTTTTTTAAGTGGAAAAATGGACACTTATAGTGTTTAAAATATATAAATAAGCGCCTATTTGTAACAACGGTTTTAGAAAATAATTGTAGTGATATCACTGTTAATTTTTAGTTCCATATAAATAAAAATGAAAAGACTCTCATTAACATCAAAGTAATAAACTATTGAGGGTGATAAGGTTCGAACCCATGAAACCTTCAATGGATCAACCATGATTCTAACACCTACCTTTATTATACCATTTAAATTTTTAATTTAAAAATGTAAAACTAATGTTAGCGCTAGAGTTTAGACATGTCACCATGGTTTTTGGGAAAACCATGATGACTTTGGCGTTGTTATATGCACGTTTTGTGGTAGTGGATATTGATGAATGAGTCGAGTGCATTGGATCAAATTGCGACTTACACAAACAAGAATAGAATAATAGTGACCTTAGAGGCTAATATTCAACCAACAATGGCTCAAGAAGCCAATTCAATTGGAAATAATAAAACAAAAGAACTTGGTGAAAGTCAAAGTTCTGATAGTCTGAGGCTTGACTGCATTTATGATGATGAGCCTTTGGGATTCAAAAAAGATCCACCTGTTTAAACAAGAGAATACAAGCTCAAGATTCATTGAACAAAGTTGTCTTGGGAGATGGAACAATAAAAAACCAACTTGCATAAGTGCCAAGATTGATTCAGGCCTAAAAATATAGATGATTGAGTTGCTAAAAGAGTTCAAAGATTGCTTTGCATGGGACTAAGACGAGATGTTAGGACTCATTCGAGATCTGGTGGAACTAAAGTTGGCAATTCATCCATACAAGAGGCTATTAAAGCAAACACCGAGGATATTTGCACAAGAAGTAATGTCAAAGATCAAATAGGAGATTTAAAGGCTTCTAAGGAACAAATTTATTCGAACTGCCAGGTATGTCGAGTGGTTAGAAAATATAATGCTTGTAATTAAAAATAATGGAACTCTTAGAGTTTGTATTGACTTTATATATCTAAATGTTGCTACTTCAAAAGACAAATATTCAATGCATGTTGTAGAAATGTTGATTGATTCAGTAGCTAGGTTTGAATATTTGAGTCTTTTAGATAGTTATTCAGGATATAGTTGTTAGTCCGTGATTTTCGACTAAGGACATACGTTTACAAGATAAGGGTCATCACCTAGAGCAAAGAATTTTAGACACAACACATGGTGAGATGAGAGGGGTCGAAAGGTTAATAAGGAAACAATCTTTGTGAGACTGAACAAAATTCAGAATTGTGAAGTTAGGTTGACGTAATGGTTTGAAGTCCAAGTCAAATACGCATAACTTTCAACATAGAAGCAGTTTTCATCGATGGTTACAAATAGAACATGGGAAGGTTCAAAGAGGCACCTTCATCATGAACTCCAAACATGGTTATAATAACTGTCAAACGCGTATGATAGCAGTTACTTTTATTTATTTATTTAAGTGAGTTTTTTCATTCATGTTAGGGTTCGTATTTTGTAACATTGTAAGAAAGAACTCAATGTACCCACATCTAGAGAGAAACGAGAAAATTCTAAAAAATGTATGATTGGGTCCATATTTAAATTCAAAGAATTTTATATCAAGTTATGTCTTATTTATCAGTTTTTACCTTGCAATTTATTTGTATTTGTTTTTACCTTTTTCACACTTTATCCATTTCAAATACCTAAACACTATCAAACTTAACACCAAAGTTTAGGACTCTTGTAGTCGGTCCTACAAGTAATCTTTAAGTAAGAGGCTAGAGATTATACGCGAGAAACGCCCGCGAAAAAATTGGCACACCTGGTAGGACACATTTGGGTTAAGTCTGTCTCAATTTGTGCATGAGATTGAGTAATGGTAAAAAATGGTAGATCCTAGAAATCCAGTTGGGGAAAAACCCCCAGGAGAAAATTCTAGTGTTGCATCGAATGTGGGTTCAAGCTTCATAGTTGTGTCTTCAACGACCCCAAGCATGCCAACCACCATGACTCGGCCAATAACTTCAAGACCAAGTGTGGTCAATACTTCAAGGTAATATGTGCCTAGTTTCGCAATGCCTACACATGGTGGGGAACAAGTGTTTGGAATGCCAACACCAATGATGGAAGGCTTGCTTAATAGAGTTTCAATGTTTGGTGAAAACTCAACATCACCATTTTCCCCTTATCACCCATCAGGGCCTGTGCGAAGTCAGTTTTGTTGTTTGACTTGATTGAGTTTTTCATACCAAGTAATACCCACTTTCACCCCCAAGTTATGTTGTAGTTATAAGGAAACATATGGATGAAAGAAATCATGAAATGATCAATATGCTTACTTAACAGATGAGTGTCATTTGAGACCATTAATCGAGAGTTAGATGTAGAGTTACCAAACCTTAGCAACTCAAATGGCTCACATTGGTGACTTTCTTGGTGCCCCTAGAGTGCCAGTGTTACATGCTGCACCACCTTCACCGGAAGAGCCATTGCAGTATGAAGAAATGGTCGACGAGACAATCAACCAAGATCAAGAAATTCCCAAACGCGTTGATCCTATACCCAAGGTTATTGAAAAACCCCTGATGGTGATGATAAATCAAAACCAACATGCCGACCAAGTGGTCAAGAAGGTTTGACAAGACGCAGTGGCTCGAAACCAAGATGCTTTACTCAAGTCCTTGAGCATGAATTAAGCGAAATGGCTGCGAATGGCCTAGACTATTCGATTAGGAAAATTTGGATACTCAATATTTGAGGCATATGGCGCAATTGACTATTAGGGTTCAACAAGTTGAACGTTTGAAAGCTGAGAAAGCCAAAGTTAACAAGTATCAAAAGAAAGGGAAGGTTGCTTATGTAGCCACTGCAAAATATTCTTCTGATGACGACGAGTCAGTTGAAGAAACTAAGGTTAATGTGGCTGAACTTCATCCTGGGGCTCCTTATGTTTTTAAACCATTGAGTCCATCGAACGGGAAAAATTCTATCCAAACTGAGAAAAGTGGCAAGGCCATTACAAAAACTTACACTTTCTATATAACTTAGTATGATGAAATATTTGATTTGTTAGTAACTGATGGTCAAATTATTCTACCTCAAAGCCTAAATAATCCCGCACTAGAACATAAGAAGAAAATGGGATTCTATAAATTTCATAATTTTCTTAGTCATAAAACATCCCAATGTGTTCTTTTTAGGGATTTGGTGTATAAAGCTCTGAAAGAAGGAAGGCTTCAATTTGGCGAGAAGCCAAAGATGCGGGTGGACACTAATCTGTTGAAGGTCGAATAAACTTTATATGTATAACTTTTTGAGTGCATAATGGTCGACACTACTGAGGGTGTCGACATGAAAGGTCTGATGGTCGAAGCTAATGAAGGCTTTGACATAAAGATGGAAGCAGTTTAACCTCAACCTAAGGAAAGTTTGGCTGATTTTCAGGAAATATGCAAAGTGAATGGATCAAACGCCAAATTATGCCCAAGGTGCAACACTATATATGATGAAAAAGCAGCTGAAAGATACGAAGCTGCGACAAAAGAGTCTCTCAAAGAAGAGAAGCCTCCAGTGCCAAGATTCATGTTCAACAAAGAGGGAATCCCTCAATGCAATGAATAATATAGGAGGTTATTTCAGAAACCTCGACCAAAAACCTTTCATCATCCGTCAGACATCCCACAAGAAAAATGGGTGGAACCGGTGAGTCAAAAAGGAGGGAAGAGGCCAAAGTGGAGAGTGGTGGGCCAAAAAACTGAGGCTCAAGAGAAAAATGGCTATCAGGTGTCTCTTAACTATAAGGGATAAAACCCGATGACTAGAACACAGCGGAGGCATTATCAGAGAAATAAGAAAGCTGCAAAGGAAGCCTCGACATCTTAAATGAAGCCTGTCAAAATTTTGAAGGACGGGAAACTGTAAGGTCTGTCAAAAAAGAAGCTAGACAAAGCAGATGTTGAGTGAAAAAGAGAAGAACATGGTGAATCAGAGATTTGCAATGAGAATAGAACCTTTAGGAAATAAGGAGGTGGTAGCAACATAAAGTGCATAATACACTCCCATGACTGAAGATGAAAAGGAGGAGGAGTATGAGCCTTTTCCTGAAGATGATGAGGATGATCATGATCCTCTTAAAGATGATATGGTCAACGATGACTACGACAAATATTTCATCATTAACTGTTGCATTGTGTCTCTTTTTCCCGCAGAGTTTGACAGAGTGTCGGAGGTGTCGAAAATGTAGACAACTAGGTGTCATATGATGCTGCTGAGGGAAAACCATCATCCTACTACGTTATGAATAATGGTTTGGTGGAGGAGTAAAATGATGCGTTCGAGAAACCAAGTCCAAGCATGTTGTGCCACCTCATGCCTTTGTTCATAAGGGCAAAAGTGGATGGTATCTGTGAACTTAATTCCTTATGCCATGTTCAAGAAAATGGGAAAGTGCAGTACTGATCTTCGACCATATAACATGGTTTTATCCAATTACGAAGGGAAAACGAACAGTATATTAGGAGTTTTCCAAGTCAAATTGGCAGTTGGCACAACCATTAGGTCGATGTTGTTCATGGTAATAAATTACAAAGCTAATTTTAATCTTTTATTGGGACGTGAATGGATCCACGGGATATGGGAAGTTCTATTAACCATGTACGAAAGGATATCCATTAGAGAAAAGATGGCGTCATCGAGAATATAGAGGTTGATCAGAGCTATTACAAGATCGATGAGAGCAAAGGTGGAAATAAGTCTTTTGACCAACATTTGGCAAATATGGCGCCTTGTGATGATGAGGTTCACGCTCCTGAAGAAAACACAAATCACTTTCTAATTTTGGATCTAGATCATGGATTCATTTGGGACATCGAATAAGAATTGATGGCCATGGAGTCAAATCCACCTACGGGGTGGGGAGTGGTCGAAGAAGATGATGAGTGAGAAAGTTTGCCTCGAATTTTGGCTTATATGGCTGAAAGTGAAATAAAATCGGCTTTAGAGGCCGAAAAGTTGCAAAATTTTCATGTCGAAGCTAAAGAAAAAAAATCTAGAAGGCCATTATGGCTAAGCTTCAACTTTAGAAAGCCGAAGGCTAGATTGTATCTACAACAATGAGAATTTGGGGTTTGAAAAAGACCCATTGAATTCAGTGCATAAAATACAGGCCCAAGATCTTTAAGAAGAAGTGGATCTAAATGATGGCATGACGAAGAGACCAACTTACATCAGTATGAAAGTTGGATCGAAGATGAAGGTTCAATTGGTTAAACTATTGGAAGAATATAAAGATTTCTTTGCTTGGGATTATGGTGAAATTCTCTGACTTGGTCGAAGCACAGTGGAGCATCGTCTGCCTATTCAATAAGGGAAAAGGCCAGTAAAGAAACATCCTCGAAGATTCTTCCTGGAGATCATGTTAAAGATCAAACGAGAGATCAAAACAATTCTAAAGAGCAAGTTCATCTGAACTGCAAGGTATGTCAAATGGCTAGCAAATATTGTCCGTGTTATTAAGAAAAATGGAACTTTTCGAGTTTGCGTAGATTTTAGGGATTTAAATAAAGAAACTCCTAAGGATGAATATTTGATGCCAGTGGTAGAAATGTTAGTCGATTCATCCGCATATTTCAAATATTTGAGAATGCTTGATGGATATTCTAGCTATAACCAGATTTTTATAGCAGATGAGGATGAGTCCAAAATGGAGTTTTGATGTCTAGGGGACTTGGGGACTTATGAATGGGTTGTGATGCCATTTGGTTTAAACAATTCTGGAGCAACCTGATCAGTGGTTTTTACACAGTCATTTATTGTTGATTTTAGTTATCTTTTCTTACTATTGTCAAGAATTTTACCTCATGTTTCCACATTTTAGGCGTTGGTTGTGTATTTTACTATTTTTAGGCTCACAAGAATAAATCGGGACAAATCGGTGCGAAATAATGCAAAACTTAGAGTTTCAGAAAAAGTGCAAAAATCATGCTACATGAGGCCTGACACAGGTGATTGTGTCACCTGACACGAGCTGTGTCAGGTGGAAGACTTGGGACAAGTTAAAGAAGAATTGAAAGTCAGGGGTGCAAGATGGGCGGCCGTGTCGCCTGCACGGGTCGTGTTGTACATCCTGGGGCTTGGAAATTAAAAAGAAAAAACCCGAAGGCCAACACGGGCAGCCCTGTCGCCTGACACAAGCTGTGTTGGTGAGTGACGCTTATTTTTATTATTTTCCTTATTTTTCACTATGGATGACCCTGAGGGGAATTTTGGGTATTTCTAACCAACCTATGTGAGTGTTTGTTATTTAGATGAGTTTTGAAGAGAAAGTAGGGGACTTTTTGCAAGCAAAGAATGGTTACATGATTGAAGATTAGAGAGATCAAGGCCATTGGGAAGTGGAAGATTCTCATGAGCGGGGGAAATTGAAGATTGAAGTTATCCAAATACCTGTAATGTCGAGTTTTTATCTTGTAATTCTTTTGAACAATATGAGTTACTAAACCCTCCAATGCTAGGAGAGTGTCCCTAATTTGAATTTGCAATGACTCTGAATTCCTAATTTCAACAATTTATTGGTTTTTCATATTCAATTTAATTGTACAAGGTTTTTATGCTTTCTTTGTCGGACCAACAAGGATTGGTTTATGGTTAACAATTAGCTGGACCGCGATTATTAAGGTTTTTATACAATTAGACTATACTAGATATCACCTAGGACTAGGGATACCCTACAATTACTGGTTAACTCTTGATAAAACAAAGGCTTGATTTCATCATAGTTTTCTAAGGACTTAGGATTTAGGAAGAATGTTCAAAGGTTTTCTGATCAGTGGTTTTTCCACCTTTATTTACAATTGATTTTAGTTATAGTTTATTTATTTTTTCAAGTGTTTTATTTCATTCTTCTATGTTGTATGCGTTGGTTGTGTATTTTTTTATTTTCAGGCTCGGAGGAATAAAATCAAGAAAATCAGTGCGAAAAGTGCAAATTAGGAGTTTCAGAGGAAGTCTCAAAAACCAAGATACAGGGTGCCTGACACAGCCACCCGTGTCACCTGAAATGGGATGTGTCAGGATGAACGATATTGGAAAAGAGGAAAATTAGGGGGCTGAAATGGGTGCTTGTGTCACCTGACACGGCCCGTGTCAGAGTGCCTGAACTAAAAGTCGGAAAATAAATTATCAAAAGGCCAACACGGGCAGCCGTGTCACCTGACACGGGCCGTGTTGGTCAGTGACAATGATTTTGAGTGCTTTCATGATTTTTAACTATTTGGGACGTAGAGGGGCGTTTTGGGCATTTCCGACTGAGGCAATGGATTGTTCACTATTTAGCCAACATTTAAAAAGAAATTAGAGGACTTTTGGCAGTGAAGAATAGTACACACAACTAAAGATTGGGGAGATCAAGGTTCTTGGAGAGCGGAAGATTCTCATGAGTGGAAGCAATTGAAGATTGAAGTTATCCAATTACTTGTAGTGTCTAATTTTTATCTTCTGATTATTTTGAACAATATGAGTAGCTAAACCCCCCAATGCTAGGAGGTGTTCTTGATTTGACTCTGTAAATGATTTTGATTCTTAAATTTCTTTAATACAATAGTCTTCTCTATTCAATTTAGTTATACAATGTTTTTATACTTTTCTGATCTGACAAATTAGGATTGATTTACAGTTAACAATCAGCTGGACTACAATTACTAAGGTTTTTGTACGATTAGGCTATAGTAGATATCCCCTAGGACTAGGGATACCCTATAGTTACCCGATAACTCTTGACAAAACAAAGTCTTGACTCCATCAGAAATATCTAAGGACTTAGTATTTAGGATGAAAGTTCAAAGGTTTTCCCACTAAGGACTTAGGGGAAGATAACCTAAAGGGCTGGTAATTGAAGGATATGAAGTTGTTAAAGATATCATGATTCAAGGTAGTTACTGGGAAAATTATACACATTACACTAGCATGCTCCTCATATCTGTGAAAAAGTCATTTTATATTTCTGCTATTTGTTAAGTTACAATATCAAAACCAAAACCCAAATTAAGTTTTTTCTTAATTGAATATGAATTTAACTCCATAATTGTACGCAGTCCTTGAGATCGACATTCGGGGAATTTTCCCTATTATTACTACATCGGTAAAAATAGCACACTTGCTATTTTTCCCATCATTTTCCCACTAATGACTTAGGGGAAAGTAACCTAAAGTGCTGGTAATTGAATGTTATGAACTTGTTGAAGAAATCCAGATTCAAGGATATTATAGGGAAAATCATACATTGAACCTAGCATGCTTCTCATGTCTGTGAAAAATCCTGTTTATATTTCTGCTTATTTTTACTTATTGCTAAGTGAGAATTTCCAAATAAAACCCTAACTTAAGTTTTTGTTTAATTGAACCACAAATTGAACTCGATACTGATACGCAGTCCTTGAGATTGATACTTTGGGATTTCCCATTATTACTACATTAGCAAATTAGTACAATTGCTAATTTATCGATCACGTTTTTGGTGTCGTTGCCAGAGACTGCCAAATTATACAGTTTAATTTGAGTTCAATTAAAATTTTGTTGCTCTACGACTAAAAAAAATTTTCCTGTGATTTTCATATTTTTGTTAATACTGATTTGTGTCTAACCTTTCTATGCGAGGAAAGCCCTCAGTTGAATTTCCTTTTGACATATAAATTGAAAGAACGTCTCACGCAAGGTGTAGACAAGCTCGATTAGCCATGCTGGTTTCTAACAAAGAAGATTTAGTTCATACAGAGTCACAATCAGAAGAAGAAAGACTAATGGCTAAAGATCCAACGGCACCTGAGAGACTTCTTGGGGACTATGAAGGAGCAAATGCTCCAGCGAGTCGGTTAACTATTATAAATCAACAGGTAACTATTGTAAATTTTCAACTACACCCTTCAACAATCCGGAAACTTAAGAACATGTCTTTAACTGGGAAGATAAATGAAGATGAGAATAAGCATTTGCAAAGGTTTCTGACTATAAGAACTACTTTGAAGATTGAGGGGCACTCTGAAGAAGTAAAGAAATTAATATGGTTGAATAGTGGTTTTACTCATTGCCTGCTGGGAGTACTTGGGAAGAGATGGAGAAATATTTTCTTGACGAATACTTTCTTGCTTCTGTTTACATTCACAAAAGATATGATATTGTGAATTTTAAGCAGAAAGAATGAGAGTCACTAGGTGATGCGTATAAGAGGTTCAAGAGGTTATTGGTGGCTTTTCCACTCACAATATGGATCAAACTGAGGAAATGTAGATGTTTGTAAATTGCCTCAGAATAAAGACAAAGCAACTTATTGACGCAACTATCGGTGGCTCATCCAACTTTACAACAGCCACTGGTATTAAGAAGATCATTGAAGCCATTGCTGCAAATGAACACCTGTAATTCTGAAAGCTCTAAAGATTTGACTAAATTTTGGTAAAGATAGTTGTTGAACAACAATGTAAAATGTATGAAGAATAACATGTCAAACAAATAAGTTCTATCATCAGAACAAACATGCCAGACAAGATGTCTTATGCAGAGCCATTTGACATTGTGATTGTGTTGGGCTAGGTTGTTGGACCGGTTTAAGATTTAACAGATGCATAATATTATGGAATATTATGCTATCCTATGTCGTGCTCAATTTAAATATTGAAGAAAATTCAAGCTGATTTCAAGGAGAATTCTGACTTTCTAATTGTAGAGATAAATTAGGAAGGTTATGACTGAAGCCCTATCTTCATGGAAAGATTTCTGCTGATTTTCTGCAACAGATCATCTATTGTTATGAAGCCCAAATCAAGTCCCTTGAAGATTATAAAAGGAAGACTTAGTCCTAGGGAAAATTATCTAACCGACTGTATCAAAGTTATAAAGAAAAATAAGGGTTTAGGATTTTGAAAGTCATGTACTTTCTTGGATTGTAAGTAACCCTTTGTACTAATTTGGTACATTGTGTTAGACATAGTTTTATGCAGATCAGAAGTCTTTAGGTAATCAATCGTGTATTATTCTTGGATGAAGATTTGAAGCAAATCCAAGTATGTTTGTTAGTCAAGAGTCTTGACCGAATTGGTTGTAATTGATATAAATATCATTGAGGTGATTTAGGAAGTGAGACGTTGATTTCTCATATTTAAGGGGAACCTAGATAGAAGTTGCATTGGGTATGGATTAGGCGAGAAGTTATAAATGGTGGAGTTTAGCTTTTAACTAATACTGCTGAGAGTGGACTTTCTTCCTGGCTTAGTAGCCCCCAGAGTAGGTGTTATTGTACATTGAACTGGGTCATCATATTTGTGTGTTATTATCTTTATGTTTTGTTACAACTCTAGGTTGATAAGTTTTGTATCAGTCCGGTGTATTCTGTCCATGTGTTATTTTGCAGAGATCAATGTCTCAACATGTTTTAGGACATTTGTAATTTGTATACTAGAATTTTAAATTGTATGACAGGGTTACAAGCAAACCAGAGGGAGTGATTGATTTGAATTTGGAAGCCAACAAATAACTCAGAATTGAAGAAACAGTTGTTGCATATGTGGAGAAAAGGTTGAAGGAAATTAAAATAGGTGCTCAACAGGTAGCTCAGGTTTAACTGGCACAATATGTTATTTGTGAACTTTGTAGTGGACCACACATTACTGTGCAATGTCTTACAACTCCACAACAAATTAAGGAGATAAAATTCTTGAAGTATAATAATCTGTATTCAAACACCTATAATCCGGGGTGGAAGAATCATCCAAACTTCTCCTGGAAAGAAAATCACCAGCAAGATCCATAAAAGGAAGAATGGGAGGTAGCTATTGAAAATATGGTTCACGCGCCTTTCAATTCCAAGAAGAGACAAGGAGCAATCGTAGGAGTTCCACAACTGCAATAAGAAAATTGGACGTTCAAATGGGACATATTGCACAACAATCATCTCTGTAAGCACAAGGAAATCAAAAAAATCATAAGAATGTTAATGTTGTCACAATAAGGAGTAAGAAAGTTGCTAAAGAAAAATAAGAGGAGGTAAAATTTGATGATCATATCATAGAAGTAGATTTAGAAGTGAGAGAGAACAAGAAAAAAAGGAAGTGGTTCCACCTGTGAAGCCAGGCGAAGAGAAGACTAAACTAGTGATTAAGTTGTCATATCCCTCTCGAGTAGAAAAGAAGGACACAAAAGAGAAATACTTTGATAAATTTGTCAAATTGTTCCAAAAGCTAGAGATCAGCATACAGTTCTTTGAAGCACTCGAGAAAATGGCCTTGTACCAGAAATTCATGAAGGAGATACTATAAAAAAACCAATAGGAGATGGATCAGTAACCGATGAGGATAAATTATGTGCAATCATGCCCGAGAGGAGAATACCCATCAAGTAGAAAGATCTTGGATTAGTTGTAATATCGTGCACAATAATAGGCAGAAAATTCAAGAGGGTTCTAATTGATTATGGTTCTAGTGTGAGCTTAATGCTATTATCTATTTTCAAAAAGCTTGGTATTGAAAAGATAAGCGAGAGTGGAACAAAATTAAAATTTGTTGATCACACCAACAAGCAGTCATATGGGATAGTTGATGTATTGGTGGAAATTGACAATTTTGTCTTTCTAGTTGATTTCCCAATCATGGACATTCCTGAAGATGAAGAGACTCCTATCATTCTTGGTTGACCATTTTTGCTTACTAGTCGATGTCATTTTGATCTCGAGAAAGGTAATCTGACGTTAAAATCATTTGATGAGGTGATAATTTTGAAACTGTTATGATCAATTGTATTCACACAGTTATTTATTGTTAATTGCAGTTATCTTTTCTTTTATTTCTGAGTGTTTTATTTAATTTTACCTCATTTTATGCTTCGGTTGTGTGTTTTAGTGTTTTCAGCGTTAGAGGAATAAAACAAGAAAATTCAGGGCAAAAAAGTGCAAAAACTCGGAGTTTCGAAGAAAGTAAAAAATCCACCTACAGGAGGCCTAACATGGCCACCCGTGTCTCCTGACATATGTCTTATCAGGATGGGAGAATGAAGAAAGATGGAAGTCAAGGGTGCAACACGAGCGACCATGTTTCCTGACACGGGACGTGTTGCAACCCCTAGGACCTTAAAAGAAGATTTGGGAGTTTGGGGGCCAACACGGGTGGTCATGTTGCCTGCCACGGGCCATGTTGGCCTGTGACGCTGATTTCCTGATTTCTTCGTAATTTTTCCATATGTTAAGTTATGAAGGCATTTTGGGTACTTCCAACCGACCTGGATGAATGTTAACTATTTAAATGAGTTTTCACAAAGAATAAGGGGATTTTTTTATCAACGAATAATAGTTTACACGACTGAAGATTGGAGAAGTCAAGGTTTTCAGAGAGTGGGAGATTTTCATGTGCGTAAGCAATTGAAAATCAAAGTTCATCCGAATCCTTGTAATGTCTATATTTTGTCTTGTGATTATTTTAAACAATATGAGTAGCTAAACCCCCTAATGCTAGGGGGTGTCCCTGATTTGAATCTGTAATGATTATGAATTCTTGAGTTCTTTAATAAAGTTGTTTTCATATTCAATTTAATCGTGTAATGGTTTAATGTTTTCCTGATCGGACAAATTAGGATTGATCTAAGGTTAAAAACCAGTTGGACCGTTGTTGTTAAGATTTTTGTACGATTAGGCTATAATAGATATCACCCAGGACTAGGGATACCCTATAGTTACCAGATCACTCTTGACAAAATAAAGGCTTGACTCCATCATATATCTCTAAGGACTTAGGATTTAGGATGTATGGTTAAAGGTTTTCCACTAAGGACTTAGGGGAAGATAATCTAAAGGGTTGGTAATTGAAGGATATGAACTTGTTTAAGAGATCAAGATTCAAGGTAGTTACAGGGAAAATCATACATCATCCATAGAATGTTACTCATAATTGTCAAAATAGTCCTTCGCATCTATTTATTTTATTTGAAATTATTTTATTTTAGAAATTCAAACCAAAACTATAGTTTTTGTTTAATTGATCAACAATTCGAACTCCATATTTATACACAGTCCTTGAGATCGACATTCGAACAATTTTCCCTATTATTACTACATCAGTGAAAATAATACACTTTCTATTTTTACCATCAAGTTTTAGGCGCCGTTGTCGGGGACTGCCAAATTATAGAGTTCAATTTTAGTTCAATTGAAATTTTGTTGCTCGTCAACTAAAATTTTGTTTCAGTTTTTTTTTATTATTTGCATTTTAATTTATTATACAAAAAATATAAAAAGGATCAAATTATATTTGCTTTATAAATTCTTTTATACTTTGCTACTAACCAAATGTCTGAGTGTTATAGTCATGTATTATTTCGATACGTTGCCACCTTTATCTCATGCATGTTGGTCGCCGGATTTGAAATTAACTTTGGAAGAGGCGACTTAAATTTTTAAAGCATATTGGAGGGAGGTAAGACTATGGCGAAATTTATAGTTGGAAGAAGAAGATGTGACACCATAAGAAGAGTGCATAACATCAGATGACAAAGATGCAGTAAGAATAGAAGAATTCGAGGTAAACAAGAATGATAAGGAAGAAGAAATAAGGAAACTTGAAGATGATCGAGTTTTGGATGAAACTACAAATTTGCCAATTTGTGAAGATGTGGACATCCAATCAGGAAATATTCAACAAAAGAGTCCCCCTAAATACTATTTTCACAACAAGGCAGATGAAATACAAGAAATTGATAAAGTATTGGATGTCATTTATGCCTTGTTCAATAAAATCAAGCTGAAAATGATTTGGAACCAACATCATCAGTACTTTAAGTTCATGGGGTTACTATCAAACAAAAGAAAGAAAAAATATGATGTGTTCTTTGTGTCATATATGTCACCCTAATAAGGGGAATGAACCGTCGAGCCATGCGATATTAAACAAATCGCTTAGTGGGAGGAAGCCCATTCTTTTAATAAATTAGTTTTTCTTTTTGTGTTTTCTTCGTTTTGTCTGCAGGTAATAAAAAGGGAGTCTTATTGGTCAAAGCTAGGAGGAAGCAACATGTGTTGCATATTCTTCTGTGAGTCACCTTCCTCGAGCTTGTTCTGAAACATTGAGGTCAATGTTTAATTCAAGTTTGGGGGGGTATATGTTTTTGTTTCGAATAATTTGTTGGTTCTATGCTAATTGTTGTGTAAATCTACGATTTGAAGCCCTTCCCAAATTTTGCCAAAAAACTTTGTTTTGTTCAAGAACTTATTTTTCATAGAGTTCGAGAATAGTATACAGAGACAAAGGGATATTTTTTGAGGGTATGAAGTTCAAAATAACATGACAGGAATAAGAGTCTAACATATAGATTTGTACTATGTTACTTGAATCCTTAGAAGTACTCTTCGAGTAGTTTATTTATACAATCTGGCATAATCTTAATTCACATGCAGGTAAGACTGGTTGAGAAAGAAAGAAAGCTGGAACCAAATGATGAAAAGGAGGTAAAAGGAAACTGGCTCGCTAAGTTGGATAGTCCTCACCAGTTTATTTAGCCTGTCATACAGTGGGAGAATTGACTTGAGGTTTTGCATTTGTGTTCGCAGTTGTTTCGGTTTAGCAAGAGTCGCCACTGACTTTTTATTTTATCCAAAGGAAAGGTCAAAAAGCACAGGAAAGACCTTTGAGATGTTTTCTTGGGTTCGGGGGTAGATTATGAAAAGGGAAGGTGCAAGCACCCTTTTCATCCATGGTTATCCATGGGCTCTTAGTTACTTGTTTAGATCACTTGCTTTTGCTTTTCAATTGTTTGAAATGGTGCTTTGTGTGTGGTTTTAAAAATGTTTTGAAAAGAGACCATCGTTGTGGAAACCTTTGTAATAATTCTTGTTTGAATGTATATAAAGGTGTATTGTCTTTTGAAAAGATGTTTGAATGTTTGAATGTTTGAAAGTTTGTTTTGGGAAATGTTTTGAAATTGTGTTGTGAGGTGTGTTTGAACATAGCAAGGATGTTTTTGATCAAGTAACTAAGAGTTGTCTACCCTATCTACTAAAGAGTCTTTCCTACACATTTTTAACCCTTTTGACAATGTTGTTTTACCATTGCATTTGGTAAACAACCTTGTGTTTGGGTGTTAAACGGGATAGGCGCGGGTCGTCGTATTGACCATGATAGCAATATTGCCAAGTATCTTAGCAAATTTTTGAGGGACTAGATCATTTTGTATAGGCAACCAAGATAGCGTCATCGAGGGACTATGATCTTTTTGTTTTGATTTTTGTTTTACCAAGATACTCAACATGCATACCATGGCCATTTTAAAGGCAACAAGTGGATGAAACCCTAGGGGTGCTTGTGTGCATTATGTTATCATTTTCATGCATTTTATGTCTTGTATTAGGTCTAGCTATTTATTTTGATTTTGGATATTGCATACAAACCCTAATCTCTATCATGGCATATTTGAAAGCTATAAAATGCGTAAAATAAATCTACGCTATTACAACATTGATATGGGGTGGGGGGATACAATTTTAAATGGGGAATATTTGCAAGAAAATAAAACCCTAAGTTATTACAACCAAATTGAATTTCTTTGTACAAATGATAAATAAACAATATTTAAATAGACAATTTAAATAAATATGCAATATATTATAAATATGCAAAAAATGTTTTTGTTTATTTTTATGTGTGTAAAAATATAATATTTAATGTATTAAAAAAGAAAATAAAAAGTTATTTTTGTTAAGGGTAAAACCCTAATTTGTTTTAAGAAAGTATATATATATATATTAATTATATTATATTATTTATGTACAATAAAATAATAAAATATATACAAATGTCAAGAAAATAAAAATGTATTAGAAAAAATATCATTTAAGTATGTAAATAATAAAAATAAAAATAAAATATTTTTATGTATTATTTTCAAGTTCTTATTAAAGAAAATAAAGGTATGTTATTTAATAATTATTTATATATAAAAATAAAATAAAAATAATAAAATAAAATATAAAATTAATAAAAAATATTTTTTGGTAATTTTTAAGTTTAGAAAAAAAAAATCAGAAATGGAAAAGAAAATAGAAAAATAGAAAAATATAATGAAATGGGCCATGGGGGTGCAATCAGTGGGGGGTGTTGTTGTACCCCAAAATTTTCCCTCCCATATTCTTCAAAGTTTTGACAAGTATCACCTCAAATTGCTCAAGTCTACTCAAGGGCTACACAATCAACCACTCTCCTAAAGCCAGTCAAAATAGGGTTTTGGTTCTTACAAGGAAGTTGAGGTTTTCAAAGGCTCAATCAAGTCTCATATGCTCATATACATTGTCAAGCACCTACATGTCAAGTTTCAAGGCTCACAAGGTCAAGTTGCACAGTCAAAAACCCTAATTGCCTCACAATCAACTGTAGGGGCAAAATAGTCATTTGGAAGTCAAAAGTCAAAAAATTTGGTCAACATCTTATTTTTAAGCCACAATCATCATTTGGTCAAAACTTGACCATGATTTCACAAGAATGGCTCAAAAATCATCAAGATGCAAAAGTTTCTATTTTTGGACAGCTGAAAAGTCAACTGTAACTTGACCAAGGCATGACTTTTTCATGGTTCATCAGAAAAATCCCATCCAATGCTCATCTTGAAGGGGAGGACATTTCCTACAACTCATCTTCACATTCTAAGTCCAAGAAATGCTCTCACAAAAAGTTATCAATTTCAACATTATAGGTCATTTTCAAAAGTCAACAAAAAGGTATTTTAAGTCAAAGACCATAACTTGATATTGGTAAATCAAAATGACATGGGACCAAATGCATTGATTAGAGGACTTCAAGACCTTTCCAAAATGTCCAAGAACATGTTCATAGCTTCAAAATTGAGCAAGATATGCATTGGAGAAGTTGGGAAATTTTTGTGAAATGGCCAAAGTCAATTATCCTTGAAACTTCATTTTTGACAAAAGGGGCCCACTTTTTCTACTTGGTTCAGCTTGGCCATGCCTCCCACGTGTCCCACAATTTATTTCAAGGTTAAAAATTAATTTTTCCATTTTTATTTAATTTTATTTGATTTAATTCATTTTAAATCTTTAAAATTCAAATAAAAATCAAGAAAATTAATGGAGGGATATCTTTGAGTTTGAATAGCTTTGATACACCATTATTCACATGCCAAATTCGTGTAAGGCTTATTTCAAGTACAAAATTCAAAATTGGACAAAAGAGGCAAGTTTTCTTCAATGGAGTTTATGGCAAAATCAAGAACATAATTGCATTGGTTTAATGTTCATTATATGGATTGATACTCATTCAAAACCTTATATGCAAGCTTCTGAGACCAAGACATGACCAAGAAACACTCCATACAGCATAAGCAATTTCAAATTTTCAAAGAAAAAGTGAGAAACTGAAAACCTATTCACAGCGCAATTCAAAGCCTCTTTTGGATTCAAACAGCTTGCCTGAATCTCTAGGAGTCTATTGCTATCAAAAACGAGCCCTAACACCATCAGAATCAAAGCACACAACTCATACGGTTTGCATATATTTCCAAATCTACATATCGTATTCCATGCGTTTTTAATACATTCTTTTGATTGATTTGTGTTGCTGACATCTTCCCAAAGCCTGTGGCATTGTTTGATTTCATTATCCTGTACAAAATCATGACTTGCCATTAAAACGCTTTAGGGTTTTCAAGGTTTAGAATTGGGGGTTTTGTCATGCTGTAAAATTAGAACTCCAAACAGGCATGGTCAAACTCAGCGTGACAAGACGAATAGGATGGACACCTCGCGCCCAATTTATATTTCATGAGCGTCTAATCGCTATTTTTTACAGGCTTGCATTTTGTGGGGGTTTAAAACCCCCGCTATGTGTTTCATGTTTTTGCAGGAACGGAGAAGATGAAGGACGTGCCTCCAGGTGATTGGTGCATTCAAATAAACGCGCGGATTTTTGCTAGTTTCCAGAATAGCGCTTGTTTTCATAGTTAACTTTCTTTGTCCATTATACTAACAAACTAACGCGCTTGGTGTAGTGGTTGGCCAGGTGCCTTGCAAGCGTTGGGACCTGGGTTCGATTCCTAGGTCCCCCCATAATTCCAATGCTATTTTTTCCAATGTGTTCTTGTGCAACATTCCAAGGAAGACTCACCATAAACCTCACAGATCCAAGCAGCCATGTGACCTTAGATGCAGATCCAAAGGCCCAGAAAGCAAGAACACCATGTGCTCAGTCAAAGCGCGCTCCACTCAATCCAAGAAGTCAACAGGCTTTGTTCAAATGGGCCTCAAATCTCAATCAGACACCCTCAAATTTCAGCCCACACCCCCCTGGGTTTTACTCTTCTTTTTTTATTTTGTTTTCTCATTTTGTTTTTTTATTTACTTGCCTTATTTTACTTTTTTTTTTATTATTAACAATTAACATAATCAACATATTTTCATAAAAAAATCAAAAAAAGAACTAACATCATTATTATTATTATTTTATTTTGTAAATAAATATTAAATAAATTAGTTTTAATTAGGCCATTTTAACTTTTTTTAAAATAACTAAAATAACTTAGAATTAGGTTTATTAACTTTTAATTTTATTTCTTTTTATTTTATTCCATAAAAAACACAAAAAATATATTTTCTTTTAATAAATTAATTAATTAGTCATTAGTTAGTTTTAATTTTATTTAATCACCAAAAAGCCAAAAAAAATCATTTTCTTTTCTAAAAAGGGTCAACACCCTTTAGACATTCCCGATTCTTTCTTTCGCGCGCATTTTGGTTTTAATTCTTTATTTTGATTATTTTTGTAACTGCCTCTGGATGTAATAGTAATTAGGGTTTTTACTGCTTTATTTATTTACTTTCCGTACTTATTTACCAAAAACGGGTCTTTGTATTTTTTGGCGATGTATAGACCCGCGCCTTGTAATAGCGTAGGATTTATGTTTCCGCAATTTACTTTCCGCACCCCCTAAACTGTTAAATGCATGAAAGAATGTATGGTGAATAAAAACAACTTGTAGCTCACTAATTACAAAGACAAACATAACATGAAAACAACACACAATACACACGCCACTCCTAGGGTACGCTTCACTCATTGCCTCGAAACGTGGTCATCAAGTATAGGATGTCTTAGAGGTCGCCCTTTGTCTAAAGATCCAGTTGCCTCGAAACGGTTGCCTCAGATAAAAGGATCTAGGACATTAGGGTTACTTCTAATATGTCCTACCATTGCTTCGGTGACCACATTGTCCCGATAATCGAATTGACCCGAACACCTCCAACGATGGTGCTACCTACCTCTAAATGGTGGGATAACACTATCTAAAGGACACTAACACAGCTTAATTCCTTAGGGTAGGTAGATGACTCATGGGTACTTGCTCTTTTCAAAAACAAACAAAATACTTTTCACACCTTACACTTTCAAAAGCTTTCAAAACAAATTTTTCAAACACTCTTGAGGACAGATACAAGAGTCATTCAGAAATCTTTCAAAGAAACTTTTTTAAACCCACTCACATTTGAAAAGCAAACATCATTTTGAAAACATAAGAGAAAGTACCTAAGAGCCCGTGGATAACCACAGATAGAAAGGGTGCTAACACCTTCCCTTTCTATAAATCTACCTCCCGAACCAAGAAACATTCTCATAAGGAACTTTGTTGTGCTTTTGTCCTTTCCATGTTAGAGAAAATAAAAGACGGTGGCGACTCTTGCTTCCGCGACATTTCGCGAAACCAGCTAAAAATAGTCAGTTCTTATTTCCACCGGTCACAGGTGCCAAAAGTGAGAAATAGCCAGGCCCAGCCCAGCTACTTCATCTTCAACCTTCGTTCAAACAAAACACGCGCCTTCTATGTACAAACTCGTATCTCCTGCATTTGTGCTTAAAAACGAAAACTTCCAACATGAAAGTTATAGAGCATGATTATACGATTCTAACCATATAAAAAATTTAATCTAACTCTCAAAGTCCAGAGAGAATTTCTCTTTCCCTAATTTCTAACCTAACTTTTTCAGAATGTTCATCAATCAAATTCTCTCAACACAGCTAACTTAAATGAAATCTATGCATATGTACAGCTTAAGGGCAATGAGTACTACAATTTTTATTCACAAACCTAAGCCTAATGATTCCTAAATAGAGAGATAGAAAGTTTGAAAATACCCGTTTCAGTTGAACTCTGTATGGCAATGTGGAGGTTTTCAATGAGACCTGAGATGTTTGTGAGCTTGTCTGAACTTCCTCTGACCTTCGCCAATGCTTTGTTTGCTTTGAGCTTGCTTGAATAAGTCTGTAGAAGTCAACCTGCACAAGCTGAAATCAGAAATGGTGAAGCTTGCAAATGGAGTTATAGTCAATGGCCAATGGTTGGGATAGCTTAGGTGGGTCATATGGAATGTATTGGAACAGGTTTGGGGAAAAACGCATGAGTAGTTTTTGTTATGGAACTCAAAGTGCAGAAACTTCCCTGTTTTGCAAGAAGATGGTGTTTTTATGTTTTAGGATGCTTGAGGGTTGGATAGCTCGTGCTTCTGGCTCAAGACAATGTGCAAAAGTTGTTTTGGAAAGGTTACAAACTTTGTTCTTCTCAGATTTCAAAACTATGGTTATTTTGCAAGTTTACTTGGTTTTGAAGTAAAAGTGTGAAGTGATACAAGACAGGCCTGTATAGGCTATCTTCATGCATGCACAAGTTTGTTGTACTTTTGCCTAAGTTTATGGAACTTGTTTTCTGCAAAGAGAGAGGTCCAAGGCTCAAGGGAATCAAGTTGACATAAAGTTGCCTTTATCAAAATGGCATAGTTCACTTTTTGCCAAAAATATATTAAACTCTTGTGCAAACTTCCATTGATCAGAACAAAGCCTTAGACCATTGAGTTTACATTCAATTTTTAAGTGTGGAAGGGTTTAAAGACTTGTGAGCAAGTACAAGTGAGGCTGGATAGAGTTTGCAACTTGTGCCAACAAGAAAATGCCATGGATCAAAAGTGAGTTTTTTGCCAAATTCAAACATTCGATTATCTCTAACCATAAATGATTTTTGAGAGTTCTTAGACATTTTGGAAAGCTTGTAACATGCTCTACAATCCATCTTTGAAATGCATTTTGAGATTCCAAGTGGAACTAGGTGAAAAATTGCCATGAAGATAGGTCAAAATCCTGCCTAAACTAGGGCAAAATTTCACTAAGTTAAAAGTTTCATGGACCTTTGTTCCAAAAATCATAACTTGAGATCCAAGCTTCTTTTGGGAAAACTTTGTGAATCAAAGTTGTAGATTTTGTGGAGGACTACAACTTTCATGTTGGAAGTTTTGTTTTAATCCAATTGCATCATGGTGAAAATGTTGGGCAAAGTTGGGAAAAAGTTTCATGTTTTGACTCATCTTGATGAAAAATGACCCTTGGAACTTGATTTTGACCAAAAAGTCAAAGTTTGACTTTTCAGTGTACAGTCAAATTTTGATCAGTTGACTGAAAAATTCATCTGTCAATCCAATGCATTTGAGATCTTTTGAACCTTGTGAATAGGTCAAGATGATTCCATTGAGTCCTTGAATCCATAATTGAACCCAATTTGCCATTGGCTAGGTGAAAAATCAAAAATTGCACTTATACAGTCAAAACCCTAAAAATGTCCATTTTGCCCTTTTGATGATCTGAGAAAATTTCTTGAGGAGTTGTGATCCAAACTTGATCAAATAGTTCATATGAGTCTATAATGTTGATGTGGATAAAAAATTATGAGGTTTGACTGTTAATTGGCCACAGTTGACTTTTTCCCCAATACAGTTGATTTCTAGGTCAACTGTCCAATTGATTGGGCAAAAATTTGATTCAAGGCTTGAAACTTGGTAGAGGAAATCTTATTAGTCCAACATGAAGTATGAAAGTCACTTTGAGCATTGAAAGTCCAAAAATCCATGTGCAAACTCAAACCCTAATTCCAGGTCAACAGTGCAAGGAGATGTCTTGAGCAGAGCAAACCCTAGCTTGGTCTTGAGTCCAAAGAGTCTTGTGAGGGGGAAATCTTGATAAAACGAGAGGGAAAATTTTAGGGTACAACAGTTGTCCCTGTTCAATCTTCTTGAACCTGAAGAGTTAGATTGGCGAGTTTGCCTTTCGTGACTCGAAGGTAAAAGAGGATTGGACACTAGAGTGCCCGTAAATTTGCACTCGTCAAATGTAAATGAGGGAATGGGCTTAAAGAAGCCATTTGGAGATGGTAGAATCTTGCTGGAGATGGGCTTAAAGATGCCATCCAAGACTGTTTGTTGAAAATCAGGAGAATGAACACCAGAATGGTATCCGTATCTGGAACGTATCTGAGTTGTATCTGGAGATTGGATTTGTATGAGCAAAGGAATGGTTTCCGTGTCTGGAGCGTAACCGAGCTGTAACTGTATTTGATTCTTGAATGAATATCATAATGACTGCCGTGTTTGAAGTGTATCTGTATTGTATCTGAATTCTAAATGGGCGACATAATAGCATCCGTGTATGGAGCATCTCTGGGCTGGGGATAAATCCTGAATGAGTGACAGAATGGAAACCGTGTCCACTGCGTATCTGGATTGTTCCTGAAGTTGAGATCTGTATAAATAGAAGAATGACTTCCGTGTCTGTAGTGTATCCGTACTGTAACTGGGATCTGGACAAGTGACAGAATGACGTTCGTGTCTAGAGTGCATCTGAACCTGAGTTTGATAGTTGAAATTTGAATGAGAAATAGAATGGCTTCCGTGTCTGGAGCGTATCTAGTCTGTATCTGATTGCTAAAGTCTGAATGAGTAGAAGAATGACTTCCATGTCTTGGAGTGTATCCGCACTGTATCTGAAATCTTTGGATAGTTGTTAAAGATAGCTTTTAATCTTATCCTGAAAAGGGTAAAATGTTAGCTGAAACACAAAGTTATGTTGCATGACATGTATGATGCAATAAAATGTGTTCTATCAATGTTTATGATATATGAATGTAATGGATGTGCATGTAAGCTGATTAGCTGTCTTGCTGAGGAAAATAAATCCTTTATAGCTGGAGATAATGAAATCTTTGACTGCTGCCGGGGAAAATAAAATTCTGGACCGATGCCGGGAATTCCACAACCTTTGATTGCTGAGAATGAGAAATCCTTGGACCACTGTTAGGGATATAAAATCTTTGGCAACTTGTGGGGGTTAACAAGAACTTTGACAACTTTTTGTGGGGATGTGAGAATCCCTCTCGACTTCCCTGGGGACATAGGGATCCTTCAAGTCCTTTGAAGTTGGAACATGACAGACATTCCGTTGTAAGAATAATGTCGAGTGCTGCTTGAAAAACCTGCTTGGGGAGTCCCGAGAAACCTGATGACTGTGGTTGGGGATTGAGAATCTTCAATCTACTAGGAAATAACTTTGTAGGGAGAATGTTTATTCTGTTGAAGAGTTTTCAAGAGCTTGGGTTGTATGCCAATCTTCTGAGGAATTATCCGAAGCCGTTGTCTGGTTTCTAAGATAACTTGCAGGAGAATTTCTGGCTTTAAGACAACTCCCTGGGGAATTGGAGAAAACTAGATGGTCTTCCACCGGGGTTTAAGGGTTGAAGTTTTGGACTTCGTTGGGGAAGAAAATTTCATCTTCACTGAGGGTTTGCAGTTCAAAGTTTTGCTCCGCTGGGGATTGGGAGTTTGGAAACTTAGTTCTGGTGGGGATTTTGAAACTTAACTCCGCTGGGGATATGTATTTTAAGGCTATAGCTCTGTTGGGGACCTTGATGATGTACTGTAGGGGATTTCACTCGGAATAGCCTAAAGACGTTTCCTTATCCTTTCAACCTATCAGTAATTATTCTTTCACATTTCGTTTCATTTGTAAACAATGATTATATTCAAATGCATATGCTCATTTAATAAACCGTTGGACGTTTTCAAATAAAAAACAAGTGTAAAGAAAAATAAATGGCAAATAGTTTTATGCATTTTGAAGTATCTTTGTATTAACTTTGTGTAAGTATTTTTTACAAAGGAGACAAACATCCTAGTAAGAGAATGTTGTCATAAAATTGAGAAAAATTTATACAAAGAAAGATGGCTATGTGTAACAATTCCATGGGGTTCCTATTCTGCTATAGCCTTCCTAACTTTGAGTATCTTGTCCATTCGTTGCTTCGTCCGACGATGATTGGATTGATCAGAAGCCAAGAGCTTGTCTGGTGAAAATATTGTTCTTAAAGTGGTCCGACGAGACATAGTCATACGCTTTAATTCCCTAACTTTTGCCTGGACCGCCCTTTCGGGTTTTCAGTCCACCGGGAAACCCTTTTTTGCCCAAGTCGCCCTTTCGGGTTTTCAACTTGCCGGGTGTACAAAGTTTTTTGTTTATCCATAATTTTTGCCTGAACCGCCCTTTCGGGTTTTCGATTCACCGGGATGCCCATTTTTGCCCAAGTCGCCCTTTCGGGTTTTCAACTTGTCGGGTTGTTTATGCGTAATATCTTTTGACTATGTCTGCGTTCGCAGGGTGCGGCAGGTCGTCGCCGTCCATGGTGGTCAGGATCATTGCCCCACCAGAAAAGTTGTTTTTGATTACAAATGATCCTTCGTAAGTAGGAGTCCACTTGCCCCTGGGATCACTTTGAGGCAAGATAATCCGCTTGATTACAAGGTCTCCGACTTGATATACTTGTCTCTTGACTTTCTTGTTGAAGGCCTTGATCATACGTTTCTGATACGCCTGACCATGGCAAACATTAGTAAGTCGCTTTTCGTAAATCAAGTTAAGTTGATCAAGCCGGGTCTGAATCCAATTATCTTCACTTAAACCAGCATCTTTCATGATTCTTAAGGAGGGAATCTGAACCTCGATAGGTAAAACAACTTCCATGCCGTATACCAAAGAATAGGGTGTTGCCTCAGTTGAAGTGCATGCCGTAGTACGGTACCCGTGCAGAGAAAACAGTAACATCTCATGCCAATCCTTGTAGGTGACAATCATATTTTGAATGATCTTCTTGATATTTTTGTTCGCAACTTCGACAACACCGTTCATCTTAGGCCGATAGGGAGATGAATTGTGATGTTGAATCTTGAACTGCTTGCACAGAGCGGTGATCATAATATTGTTCAAATTTGTACCATTGTCAGTGATGATCTTGTCGGGGATACCATACCGGCATATGAGGTTCTGCTTGATGAAACGGGAAACCACATTCTTTGTAGAGGAGGCGAATAAATCTTCTTCGACCCACTTGGTAAAGTAATCAATGGCCACCAGGATGAAACGATGTCCATTGGATGCTGTAGGCTTGATCTCTCCAATCATGTTGATTCCCCACATCGTGAATGGCCAAGGAGTTGTTAAGACATTGAGAGGAACTGGAGGTATATGTACCTTGTCCGCATAGATTTGGCATTTGTGACAAGTACGGGAATGTTGATGACAATCAGCTTCCATGGTAGACCAGTAATAGCCTGCCCGTAGAATCTTCTTAGCCATCGTATTCCCGCTCAAGTGGGTGCCAAAGGTACCATTGTGTAGTTCAGCCATGATCTGCTCAGCTTCAACCTTGTCCATACAACGGAGTAGGACACAATCAAGATTGCGCTTGTATAGGATACTATTGCTCAGAAAGAACTTGGCCGCGAACCTTCTTAAGAACTTTTTGTCATTGACTGAAGCTCCTTCAGGGTATTCTTGTGCTTCGAGATACCTTTTAACGTCATGAAACCAAGGTCGGTCCACTACTTCTTCAGTATTAATCTCGTGACAATGTGCAGGTTCGTCCATTCGTTCGATGGTGATTTGAGGAGCCTCATTATCCTAGTTAAGTTTAAACATGGATGTCATTGTAGCTACCACATCTGCTAGCTGATTCTCTTCTCGCGGGAAGTGCTCGAAGGTGATCTGCTCGAAGTGTGGTAACAATGTCAGGACATGTTCTTTGTAAAGGATGAGGTTAGGGTGTTTAGTATCCCACTCTCCTTTGATTTGACTGATAACCAAAGATGAGTCCCCAAATAAAATCAAAGATTTGATTCACAAGTCAATAGCATCCTTGAGACCAAAGATACAAGCTTCATACTCGGCCATGTTGTTGGTGCAGCTGAAGCAGAGTCTAGCAGTGAAAAGTGTATGGCAACCTTCTGGAGAGATATGTACCGCGCTGATACCGTTTCTAAGTGTGTTGGAGGCACCATCAAAGTACAGAGTCCATTAGGATCCTTGTTCAGGTCTATCATACGGTATGTTTTCTTCAATTTTGCTCAGAGTCATGATATCCTCGTCAGGAAAGTCGAACCTCATGGATTGTTAATCTTCGACAGCTTGATGGGCCAGATGATCGGCTAGCACACTCCCCTTTATAGCTTTTTAGGTTTTGTATTGTATATCATATTCGGTGAGGATCATCTGCCATCTAGTAATTCTTCCGGATAGAGCAGGCTTCTCGAAGATGTACTTGATCGGATCCATCTTAAAGATCAGTAAAGTGGTATGTGTCAACATATACTGCCTTAGCCGGCGAGCAGCCCATACCAAAGCGCAGCAAGTTTTCTCGAGAAGTGAGTAGCGAGTCTTACAGTCGGTAAACTTTTTGCTAAGGTAATAAATGGCATGCTCTTTTCGGCCATACTTGATCGCGACTTTATCGTCTAAATTAATCGGGAGACTGCAAGTATACAGCCCTATCGCGTAATTTTAAAAGATATCGAACCTAAGGGACTATAAATCGAACTAACATAACCTAAACTACTGTGTAAAGCTATAGCTATCGAATAATTAATTTGGGGAATTTTTGGGTAATAAAACTTAATTCTAATTGAAATAATAATAATGCGAATAACGGTATGTACTTCGTTAACACTAAGGAATCCGGCTTTCCACAGGCTCGTTTTCTAAAAATGATAATAATATCTTTTTCAGCAAAAAGTATTTATTCAAAAATCTATTCTCAAACTTTCGCTCTATTGAAGTAAATTATAATTTTAAACTCTGATGTATGCTTTCGCTATCCCATTGATTTTAAAATTACTTTTTGAAAATAAATAAATTTTAATTGGTTTTAAAACGCTGTCGCAGTCTTTAAAAACAATACCTAGCATCTACTATCTGATTCTAAACCTCAAACTGTCGCTCTGTTGGTTTCTAATCTTAGTCGGTTTATTAACCTCAAACTGTCGCTCTGTTGGTTTCTAAACCTTTTTAACAAAATAAACTAGATAACTAAATCAGAAAAAGTGTTTATTTTATAAAATATAATCAAGCCTGTTTATTCCGGATCCGTTCAAATTAACTCGTTACATACCGATATTTAAATGATTTAGCCAGACATACTCATAAAAACGGACATGGATACATTAAAGGAATTAATAATCATAAATAAATTCATGGCTAAATAAATATTCTCATGCAAATAATTAATTAAAGGATATAAATAAAGAACCTGAATTAAATAATGCTGGAAACAATCTTTGAAGCTTGAATCAATCCGTACAGAATCTTCGTTCTTCAACGGGAATAAATTCTAAGTATTCGAAAAGGAAAAGAAAACTGGCTGGAAAAATAACTACTAGGAATCGAATTACACTGGAAAGTAGTAAATGCAATGAAAGTAAAAATTCTGAAAACTGGAAAAATTCTAAGCAAAAACGGTCCCAATTTTCACTTTCTAATGTCCTCTTATAGTCCTCGAACGTAACCACCTCTTGAGATATTTTTGTGTCCCACTTGTCCTTTAATTTCTCGTTTTTCCTTGCCCACGTTGAGACGGGCGCCTCAATTTACTTGTTCTCCATTGACCATGCTGAGACGGGCGCCTCCCACTAAGGGGAAAGTCCGAGGCGGGCGCCTCAATTGTAGGAGAAGAGTTGAGACGTGCGTCTCACTCTTGCATGCGCTTTTAGGGTTTTCTTGCCTGCGTGGGTTTGAATTCGTTTGGGCCCGTTTGGAGGTAATAGACCCTTTTTGATCCATCATCATTGCTTTGCACACCCCTTCTCTTCATTTCTTGCACCCTTAGTCCAATAACTCTTGAATTTCTTCACTTTGCTCAATTTGTCTAATTAAAATAAAATACCTGAAACAATAGAAATACCGGCGTAATATGGAAATAAAATGAAATAATTAAATAAAAATACTAACATTACCTATGAAAATTAAATCAAATATACTATATAAAATTGCGTTATCAAACTCCCCTATACTTAAACCGTTGCTTGTCCTCAAGCAAAAGTGAAAAGGTGAAAATCACTGACGCGCAGTTAAACAGATATAAAAGCATGCATCACTTTGTACTAGGTTGCAAGTTGAAATTTTTTTTTTTTTAGAGAATTTAAGTCGAACATAAACACCAAAGTTATCGTAGGAACACTGGATAATCCCATTTAAGCAGACCAATTTAAGTTATGTCATTATAGCTTAACCTAATACTATGTTTTATTTCACCCGTTTTCATTCTAGTGCAATCACATTAAGCCCTTTACCTTACACGCACATAGTGGAGTAACTGGTTAGTGAATTTGATCTTAGTAAGCCAGCTAGGAGTTCTGGTAATTTAATCATATGGTACTCCCTTTTTCCAATTAAAAATTGCGGGGGATCGAACCGTGATTCGCCCTACCAAGTTCAGCACCAGGGACCACTGAACCAATTTATAATGGATTATTATGCATTTAAATTTATAGTTTCTGCAACTGTTGGATTAAATGATCTTGTAAGGATCATCTAACTTAATAAGTGCATCTTCATATAAAAGCAATTTCTTAAGAATATTTGATCAATCACTTATATTCATCAGCTCTCCACGTAGTTTGTGTTTTATGGCGGTGCTGACTGCTTAATAAACTACTCGGGGCTAATCTAAAACTAAGTTTTAAAGGTTTTGGTATAATAAGTACTTAAATCGATCCAACATCTCGGGGGTTTTGAAGTGTTAAGACGATAGCAATTTTGCTAAGTTGCTCGAATTCTTGTTTATAATAGGCAACCTTAATACTAGTTGAATAATGATTTATAAATGCGTATTAAAATTGTTTTATTTTATTCGCATGGCTCAAGAACTAGGGGGAATTCGAGTAAGCACAAATTTAAATTTTTGTATAAGAGATTAAAATTTGCATAAATAAGTATTTTATTGAATTGAAATTTTGCAATACGAGAAAAGAAATAAAAGGAAAAATACTACAAAGAGAGCAAGGGAAATGGAAATGAACAAGGAAATGATCTGACTCCCCCATACTTAAAAGGAGAAATGTCCTCAATGCGATAAAAACAAAGGAGAATCAGATGAAAAGAGAAAGGAGATTACTCGTTTCTTTGAGAATCATGAGCTCTTGTTCTTCGTTCTCTAGTACGAGGTCTTCGTCCTACGTCAGAATTAGAATCATTAAGATGAAGTGCGTCTGCTATGCGAGCTTGTAAAGATTCGAGGTTATGATCATGGCGAAAAGCATATTGTTGTTGTTCGCGTCGCATCTCTTGTTGATCACGTTGTACTTCTTGTAAGAGACGTAAAGTCTCAGCTTGGTTTTGTTGCATGGCATGGAACAACTGATCTTGACGAAGCATATGAGCCTGCATGGCTGCGAAATTTGCAGCGGGATTATTTGGTTGTTGGGCGGCAGGTGCATCAAGAGCATAACGCCAATTTGCGCGGACTCGGACGTCGATACGATTTGGACAAGGTAACACAATATCAGGAATTGGACGATGATTTATCACCAATGTAAACCGGCCATCATGTCTTGGAGAGATTATGTGGGAATCTCGGCAATAGATGACATCGAGAAGAGTGGCTGGCATCATGTATGGTAACAAAGAAAGTAGCTCGGCGGAAAGGCCTAAAGCAAATGCTAAAGATGTGATAATGCCGCCAAAAACAAAGGGATTAGTACCTGTCGCGTTCGCGCATGTGTGGATGTGACTGAGCATGAAAGGAGCGACGTTGACAGCCTGACCATTAAGGGCACAGAAAATGATGAACAGCTCATTTTGGTTGACCTTGTGATTATTGGTCCGACCAAAGATGGTGTTAGCAAGAACGCGGTGAAAGTACCTTAATGTCGGGTTATGTATTTGAGAAGCATAGAGATCGCGCCAACTTTCCGTTGTTTGACCGGTTAGATCATTCCATAAGGAGAAGCCGACTTGATCCCAAGAAAGATCGTTGTCATCGTCGAAAGGTTTGTAATGAACATGCTCGCCGCGAGTGAAAGATAAGAGTTCGGCGACTCTTTCTTGATCAAGAGAGTACTCTTGGTTGAACATGCGGAAGTTGGCAGTTCCGGTTGTGTAGGGATCGTCGACAGGTGTTGTGTAAGAGAAGGAACTAAGAAATTCAAGCACGAGTGGTTCGTAAGTTGGACATGGGTTTGTGCATAGACTGGTTAAACAGGTGTTATTGAGCATTAATACGATGCTATCGGTCATTCCTAATATTTCCAAACACTCCGAACTTATGTATTTTGTAGGGACGACGGAACGTGTATAGAATTTGGTATACTTTTGTAGTTGATGGCCGTCGTCGTTGTCGCGGAAAATGATATTGGATAGGTCGGGTGGTGGTCGGTTGGGCTTAACTTGTCTTTGGTTGTTTCGTGGAGCCATGGATGGATATGGGTAGAAGAAGAAAAAAAAGGAAGTAGAAAATATGAGTGTAGGAGATGAAATGGTATAGATGGTTAGAAATGTTGTGAAAATAGAAAGAAGGATGAATGGTATTTATAGTGGAGGGAGAGTTAAGAGTGATAAATTATAATAAGTGGGTGTTGGAAAATGGAGGGGAAAATTTGAATGGAGATTAATGGTGGGAAATGAAAGGAATATAGTTTGAATGGGAATAAAGAGTGTTGAATTTGAATTAATGAGGTGAATGGGAAAACGAAACGGACAAGACAAGTAAATGCAGGGAGACCAACTTTTACTGCGCGAGACAAATGCTGAGGCGCCCGCCTGACATAGGAGACCACGCGTGAGGTGTGCGTCTCAAAGCTGCATGGGAAGTTGGAGGCGTGCGCCTCCTGTCAGCGCGTTAGGCTGAGGCGTGCGTCTCAACTTTTTGGGGGGAACAGGCGCGTGAATGACAGTATGCATGTAATAATACTAATATTCCTATAACAAAATATTTTTATACCATACAATATATTAAGCTGCAATATAATTATAGGAAAATAACGTGAACGGCTTTTTAAAATGATGACCAAAGTTGCTTACAATTTTCCGAATCATGTGTCTGGAAAGTAAATCATAAAAACATAACGAAAATATTGTAATTCCTAACAAAATCAAACTAAGCTAAATATAACGAACTACTTAAAAACTCTAGCCACTACATGGTCCTGCCTTAGGAGCGGAGGAAGAATGAAAGTAAGCGAAGACTTCTTGAAATTGCGCAGAAACAGTATCCATAAAACCAAAGAAATCCGCTCGCAAACTAGTCAAATCGTCCCTCAAAGCCTGATGTTCCACCTGGAGAGCGTGGATGACAAGGGCATAATCAGGGGTAGGAGCCTCATGCATAACGGTGTCAGGAGCAACAGAGTGAGCGGTAGAATCGTGCTGAGGAGGGCCCATATCATAATAACCTGAAGGAGCAGTGGGATCTTCCTCAGAATCTTCCAAAACTTCATAATCTTGCGGAGTCTCAGGAGTGCGGGGCGGAGAAGGCTGCTGATCAAGACCAAAAAGCCAGTTGGCTTTGTTATGCACACTCGTAGCAGGGTTAGGCAAGGTAAACAGTTGCATAACTTGACCATTAATCAACAATGTAAACTCAGTCGGGCCAAGATCACCAATTATACCAGTGTTGAAACAGAACTCGATGGTCATGCAAGTAATACTCGTAAAAGCATTCAGATGCTTAAAGGATTGTCGAGGTCCAACATCATTTGCAATCATAGTGACGAGACCTCCCATCCGAATGGGTGCATGATCAGTATCAATGAGATCCACAAAGGTACGGATCAGATAAGTGATCGTATTAACCGGACGGTTTTGCGAAGCACAATACATGATAAACAGCTCATCTTTAGAAACAGTAGTGACATTCTGGGGTTTTCCAAAAATGGTGTGGGCCAGAATCTTATGGAAATACCTGAAGGCCGGGTTGTGGATATTCTCTGATACAAAGTCCTCGGGCTCAAGGTTAAGGATTCCAGAAATAGATCCCCAAAAATAGTCAAGCTCTCTAAATCCAAGACACTCCTCCTGAGTTTCATGATAAACTCCTATGCCATTAGGAAAACCAAGAAGCTCACCCAATTCTTTATGGTTAAACTTGAAAGTGATGCCAAAAAGTCTGAAGATAATAAGTCCACGGCGTAAAGCGAAACCATGAGTAGGAAAGTACATCAAAGAGCTGAGGAACTCCAAAGTAAGGTTCCGATAAGTGGCATAGCAAGTCATCAAGCGTGAACTATCCCACCCAATCTGATTCAGCAGAAAAAGCACACTATCACGAATACCAAGAGCAGTCATAGCACCGTGATGAGGGTAGATAGTGGGTAACATCTCCCGCTCAGATAAAACTCCATATTTGGTGCGTTGATTTCTCCCTCTGAAACTAACTGGCATATTGTCAACTCGAGACATAGCGGGAAGAGAAATAAGTAGCAAGAAATAGCCTGGTGAGAAGAAAAATAAAGAAGATCAGCATTGGCCAAAATGCCGATAAGAAGAAAAAAAACATAGAATAGAAAGAAATAAGATAAAGAGGAGAAATATAATGAATAGATAAAGAAAAGAAATAGATATATTTTTTTGTTTTTGTTTTCGTTAAAAATAGACTAAAGAAGAAATGAAAAATAAGAAGAAGGAAATAAAGAAATAAATAAAAAACGGTGGGTTGTCTCCCACAAAGCGCTTTGTTTTATGTCGTAAGCTCGACAAATAAGACTATAAACTAGGCTTCTAATCGAGCGTGTGGCTCGTCTAGATTTATCGTTTGAGAAGTTCCCTCGAGTTCATTTAGGTGGTAATGTTTTAAACGCTGCCCGTTTACTATAAACGGTTCAATCGAAGGTCCCTTAATCTCTATTGCACCACTTGGATAAACTCGAGTAATTTCAAAAGGTCCGGACCACCTAGATCGTAATTTTCCAGGAAATAATTTTAATCGTGAGTTAAATAGTAATACCAAGTCACCTATGTTAAAATTCTTCCTAGATATATGCTTATCGTGCCATTTCTTTGTGCGCTCTTTGTAAATCCTAGCATTTTCGTACGCATCCTGTCTAAGTTCTTCCAATTCATTAATATCCAGGATACGCTTCTCTCCAACGGCAGTGTAACTTAAGTTTAGATTCTTAATGGCCCAATAGGCCTTGTGTTCTAACTCAACTGGGAGATGGCATGACTTACCATAAATAAGCTTGAAAGGGGTGGTATCGATGGGAGTTTTATAGGCAGTTCTATAAGCCCATAAAGCTTCGTGAAGTTTAAAGGACCAGTCCTTTCTGGACGTAGCGACGGTTTTTTCGAGGATTTGTTTTATCTCGCGATTTGAAACTTCAACTTATCCGCTAGTTTGAGGATGGTAAGGTGTAGCTATGCGATGTAGAACTCCATATTTTCCTAATAATTTTTCAAAGATTTTGGAAATGAAATGAGATCCACCATCACTTATAACGAGTCTGGGTACACCGAACCTAGGAAAAATTATGTTCTTGAACAGCTTAATTACCACTCGGGTGTCATTTGTTGGAGAAGCTATAGCTTCGATCCATTTTGAGACATAATCCACAGCCACGAGTATATACTTGTTGCCGGATGAAGATGGAAAGGGTCCCATAAAGTCTATCCCCCACACATCAAAGATTTCGACTTCTAAAATGCCTTTTTGTGGCATTTCATCACGTCTAGATATATTACCGGTGTGTTGACACCGGTCGCATTTTAAGATGGTGGCATGTACGTCTTTCCATAAATTAGGCCAATAGAGACCGGATTGTAAAATCTTTGCACAAGTTTTGGATGTACTCGCATGTCCTCCGTAAGGTGCAGAATGACAGTGTTTTATAATGTTTTCAATCTCTTCTTCTGGCACACATCGGCGGAAAATTCCATCGGGACCTCTCTTGAAAAGTAAAGGTTCATCCCAATAATACTGTTTAAGATCATGGAAGAATTTCTTCTTCTGTTGGTAGGTAAGTTCAGGTGGTAAAACGCCTGCAGCGAGGTAGTTTACGAAATCGGCATACCAAGGCACTGAGGAGACGGCTAAGGTGGTTTCCATGAGTTTATCTGGTTCTGTGTCTTCCAAGTGGGAAATTAGTTTATCATACTGGAATTCATCATCGATCGGCACTTGTTCATGTTTAAGATTTTCTAGTCTAGAGAGATGATCTGCTACCACGTTTTCGGTTCCTTTCTTATCTTTGATTTCTAAATCAAACTCTTGCAGTAGCAATATCCATCTCAGGAGCCTAGGTTTAGCGTCCTTTTTGGCTAGGAGATATCTAATAGCAGCATGATCAGTGTATATTATTATTTTGGATCCTACTAAGTAGGAACGAAACTTGTCTAATGCGAAGATCACTGCTAAGAATTCTTTCTCGGTTGTAGCATAATTCATCTGCGCTTCGTCCAGGGTTCTGCTTGCATAATATATGACGTGGAGTCTTTTATCCTTTCGCTGTCCTAAAACAGCTCCTACGGCATAGTCACTTGCGTCACACATTATTTCAAAAGGTTCATTCCAATCTGGAGTTTGCATTATAGGTGCAGAAATTAATGCTTTCTTAAGTGTTTGAAATGCTTCTAAACATTTTTCGTCGAAGATAAATTCAGCGTCTTTCATTAATAGCTCAGTTAGGGGTTTAGTTATCTTAGAGAAATCTTTAATGAATCGTCGATAAAAACCGGCGTGTCCTAAAAAGCTTCGGATTTCTCTAACAGTTTTTGGAGGTTGAAGGTTCTCAATAACTTCGATTTTAGCAGAATCGACTTCAATTCCTCTTTTGGATATAATGTGTCCTAAAACAATTCCTTCTTGTACCATAAAATGGCATTTCTCCCAATTAAGCACTAGATTAACCTTCACACAACGTTCTAATACCCTTTCTAAATTTTCTAAACATTCTTCAAAGCTTTGTCCACAGACGGAAAAATCGTCCATGAAGACTTCCATAATATTGTCCAGAAAATTAGCAAATATTGCCATCATACATCTTTGAAAAGTTGCAGGAGCATTGCACAAACCAAATGGCATTCTTCTATAAGCAAAGGTTCCAAAAGGGCATGTGAAAGTTGTTTTCTCTTGGTCATTAGGATGAATAGGTATCTGAAAGAAACCTGAATAACCGTCCAAGAAACAGAAATGAGAGTGTCTAGCTAAACGTTCCAACATTTGATCAATAAATGGTAAAGGGAAATGATCTTTTCTGGTGGCTTTGTTAAGTTTACGATAATCGATACACATCCTCCATCCAGATTCGACTCTTTTAGTTATGATTTCTCCTTTCTCATTTTCGACTACTGTGACACCTCCTTTCTTAGGTACAACATGCACAGGACTAACCCATTTGCTATCAGATATAGGATATATGATTCCTGCTTCTAACAACTTCATAACTTCCTTTTTCACAACCTCGCTCATAATCGGGTTTAGTCTCCTCTGGTGTTCTCTTGAAGTTTTACAATCTTCTTCTGGCATAATGCGATGCATACAGATAGAGGGACTTATTCCTTTAAGATCAGTGATATTATATCCTAAGGCTGTTGGATATTTTCTCAGAGTTTGTAAAAGTTTTTCAGTTTCGGTTTCGCCAAGTTCTGCGTTGACTATCACTGGTCGTTCGAGTTCGGAATCTAGGAATTCATATCTTAGATTTTTAGGAAGTGTTTTGAGTTCTAGGGATGGTTTTCTTAAACATTGTGTAGGATCTGGTGCCATAACTAAGCATTCACTTAGATTACTAATCAGATTTTCATCGAGATTGTCTTCATTTTCAAGCTCAGCTTCTTTTCTACATTCATCGATGATATCCATGAAGTAACAAGTATCTTCAATTGCAGGTGCTTTCAGGAATTGAGAGAGGATAAATTCGATTTTCTCTTCACCTACTTCAAAAGTAAGCTTTCCTCTTTTTACATCTATAATTGCACCGGCTGTAGCTAAGAAAGGCCTTCCAAGAATGATTGGGGTAACTTTGTCCTCCCTTATGTCCATGATAATGAAATCAGTTGGTATATAGAATTGGCCAATGCATACAGGAACATTCTCGAGAACTCCCGCAGGATATTTAATTGACCTATCTGCTAATTGAACGGACATTTTGGTTGGTCTGAGTTCTCCCATTTCAAGTTTCTTGCATATAGATAACGGCATCACACTTATACTGGCTCCAAGATCACATAAAGCTTTATCTATGACAAATTTGCCAATTACACATGGAATAGAGAAACTTCCAGGGTCTTTGAGTTTAGGAGGCATTGTGTCTTGAATAATTGCACTACATTCAGTAGTAAGCATGACGGTTTCATTATCCTCTAGCTTTTTCTTATTGGATAGAATCTCTTTAAGGAATTTAGCGTAGGAGGGCATTTGAGTTATAGCTTCGGTAAAAGGAATTGTAACATTAAGTTGTTTCAGAAGATCCACGAATTTCTTGAATTGACCCACATTCTTAGTTTTAGCTAACCTTTGAGGGTATGGGATACGAGGCTTATAAGGTGGTGGGGGTACATAAGTTTCATCTTTTTGCGTGGTATCTTCATTATTATCTCTCTGATTTCCATTTTCTTCTTTATCTTTAGTTTCAGATTGTTTATCATAATTTTGTTGCATAGCTGGGCTATTATTTCTGGGATCTACAGGTCCATCATACTTTGTTCCGCTTCTTAAGATAACAGCATTTGCATGTCCTTTGGGATTAGGTTGAGGTTGTCCAGGAAATGAGCCAGCAGGAGCAGCAGAAGCCGCTTGTTGTTGAGCTACCTGAGAGATTTGTGTTTCTAACATTTTATTATGTGTAGCTAAAGCATCAAGCTTGTTAGATAATTGCTTAATCTGCTCATTAATGTGTATATTCTGATTTTGAACATCCTTATTAGTCTGAGATTGAGTATTATTGGTTTGGGATTGAGTAGCGATGAAGTGCTCTATCATGACTTCCAAATTAGACTTCCTAGGAGCATTAGACGTGTTAGGACCATTATTAGGATGATTTGGAATAGCCTTAGGGTAACCAGGTGGTGTAGCTGGCGCTTGTCCAGGTGCGTATAACGCGTTGTTACTCTTGTATGAAAAGTTAGGATGATTCTTCCAGCCAGGGTTATATGTGTTGCTGTAAGGATTACCCTGTACGTAATTCGCTTGTTCAACTGGAACTCCTGTTAAAAGTGGGCATTCTGGAGCAAGATGTGATTGGATACCACATAAGTCGCAAGTTTGAGCAATTGCAGCAACAGTAGCTGCGGGAGCGGTGGTAAGGTTCTCGAGCTTTTGAGTGAGAGCTTCCACTTTAGCGTTGACTTGATCCAGACTATTCACTTCAACCATGGCACCTTTCGTTTGAGATTTCTCTATGCTAACTCTCTCCGTACCCCATTGGTAATGGTTTTGAGCCATGCTTTCGATAAGTTGTCTTGCTTCAGTATATGGTTTATTCATCAGTGCGCCACCAGCTGCGGTGTCTATAGTCAATCTCGTATTATACAAGAGACCATTGTAGAACGTGTGAATGATCAGCCATTCTTCTAAACCATGATGAGGACAAAGTCTAAGCATGTCCTTATAATGTTCCCAAGCTTCAAAGAGTGATTCATTGTCTTTTTGTCTGAAACCATTGATATTGGCTCTGAGCATAGCAGTTTTGCTTGGAGGAAAATATCTAGCCAAGAAGACTTTCTTCAACTCATCCCATGTGGTGATTGAGTTGGAAGGAAGAGATTGGAGCCATGCGCGAGCTCTGTCTCTGAGAGAAAAAGGGAATAGGCGCAATCGTATCACCTCGGGATTAACACCATTCGCTTTCACAGTGTCTGCGTACTGCACAAACACTGACAGATGAAGATTCGGGTCGTCAGTAGGAGCTCCAGAAAACTGGTTCTGCTGAACGGCGGAAAGAAGCGAAGGTTTTAGCTCGAAATCGTTTCGAGCGATAGCAGGAGCAGCAATACTATTATGAGGCTCTGCTTGAGAAGGAATAGCGTAGTCCTTAAGAGGACGAGGAGCAGGAGCATCAGGATCAGCCATCTTCTTGAGTTCTTCAACGTCAGGAAGTTTGGTCGGAGGAAGGTTGTTGCGTTCTAAATACTCTTGAATTCGTCTCCTTAATCTAAGGTAACACTCGATATCGTATATAGGTATATGCAAAGGCGCGCCTTGAGAGCGAGTATTTGGCATACACAGAGGGAAAAGAAATAGTTGCTATAGTCTATACTTCGTAATAAAATTACGATATCAACTTAAATAGTCCCCGGCAACGGCGCCAAAAACTTGATCGCGACTTTATCGTCTAAATTAATCGGGAGACTGCAAGTATACAGCCCTATCGCGTAGTTTTAAAAGATATCGAACCTAAGGGACTATAAATCGAACTAACGTAACCTAAACTACTGTGTAAAGCTATAGCTATCGAATAATTAATTTGGGGAATTTTTGGGTAATAAAACTTAATTCTAATTGAAATAATAATAATGCGAATATCGGTATGTACTTCGTTAACACTAAGGAATCCGGCTTTCCACAGGCTCGTTTTCTAAAAATGATAATAATATCTTTTTCAGCAAAAAGTATTTATTCAAAAATCTATTCTCAAACTTTCGCTCTATTGAAGTAAATTATAATTTTAAACTCTGATGTATGCTTTCGTTATCCCATTGATTTTAAAATTACTTTTTGAAAATAAATAAAGTTTAATTGGTTTTAAAACGCTGTCGCAGTCTTTAAAAACAATACCTAGCATCTACTATCTGATTCTAAACCTCAAACTGTCGCTCTGTTGGTTTCTAATCTTAGTCAGTTTATTAACCTCAAACTGTCGCTCTGTTGGTTTCTAAACCTTTTTAACAAAATAAACTAGATAACTAAATCAGAAAAAGTGTTTATTTTATAAAATATAATCAAGCCTGTTTATTCCGGATCCGTTCAAATTAACTCGTTACATACCGATATTTAAATGATTTAGCCAGACATACTCATAAAAACGGACATGGATACATTAAAGGAATTAATAATCATAAATAAATTCATGGCTAAATAAATATTCTCATGCAAATAATTAATTAAAGGATATAAATAAAGAACCTGAATTAAATAATGCTGGAAACAATCTTTGAAGCTTGAGTCAATCCGTACAGAATCTTCGTTCTTCAACGGGAATAAATTCTAAGTATTCGAAAAGGAAAAGAAAACTGGCTGGAAAAATAACTACTAGGAATCGAATTACACTGGAAACTAGTAAATGCAATGAAAGTAAAAATTCTGAAAACTGGAAAAATTCAAAGCAAAAACGGTCCCAATTTTCACTTTCTAATGTCCTCTTATAGTCCTCGAACGTAACCACCTGTTGAGATATTTTTGTGTCCCACTTGTCCTTTAATTTCTCGTTTTTCCTTGCCCACGTTGAGACGGGCGCCTCAATTGACTTGTTCTCCATTGACCATGCTGAGACGGGCGCCTCCCACTAAGGGGAAAGTCTGAGGCGGGCGCCTCAATTGTAGGAGAAGAGTTGAGACGTGCGTCTCACTCTTGCATGCGCTTTTAGGGTTTTCTTGCCTGCGTGGGTTTGAATTCGTTTGGGCCCGTTTGGAGGTAATAGACCCTTTTTGATCCATCATCATTGCTTTGCACACCCCTTCTCTTCATTTCTTGCACCCTTAGTCCAATAACTCTTGAATTTCTTCACTTTGCTCAATTTGTCTAATTAAAATAAAATACCTGAAACAATAGAAATACCGGCGTAATATGGAAATAAAATGAAATAATTAAATAAAAATACTAACATTACCTATGAAAATTAAATCAAATATACTATATAAAATTGCGTTATCAATACTCGTCATGTTGGCCTAGTACACACCCCATTGAATTCTCCAGGACAGTCAGATACATGATTAACGGTCTTCCTTCGACGGGTGGCATCAAGATAGGAGGTTCCAGCAAATACTCCTTAATTTTATCGAAAGCAACTTGACAGTTATCATTCCATTTAACTACCTGATCTTTCTTCAACAGCTTGAAGATTGGTTCACAGGCAGATGTTAGGTGAGAAATAAACCTTGCAATGTAGTTTAGGCGTCCCAAGAAACCTCTGACCTCCTTCTCAGTGCGAGGGGCGGGCATTTCTTGTATAGCTTTGACTTTGGCAGCATCAACCTCGATGCCTTTGTTACTGACGATGAATCCCTAAAGTTTACCGGACCTGACTCCGAAAGTGCACTTGTTAGGGTTCAGTCTGAGCTTGTACTCTTTTAACCTGACAAACAGATTTTATAGATGGTCGAGGTGTTCTTCTTCTGTTTGTGAATGGGCTATCATGTCGTCTACGTAGACTCCAATCTCATGATGTATCATGTCATGAAACAAAGCTACCATGGCATGCTGATAGGTTGCCCCGTCATTCTTCAGTCCAAATGGCATCACTTTATAGCAGAAGGTACCCCATTGTGTAACAAAAGTAGTTTTCTCCATGTCTTCAGGGGCCATTTTGATCTGGTTGTACCCTGAAAATCCATCCATGAAAGAAAATACCTTATGTTGATTTGTATTGTCAACCAAGATGTCAATGTGCGATAGTGGAAAGTCATCTTTAGGGCTAGCCCTGTTTAAGTCTCTGTAATCCACGCACATTCTGACTTTTCCGTCCTTCTTAGGCACGGGCACAATGTTAGCAACCCATTATGGATAGGAAGTAACAGCAAGAAAGCCGGCATTGAACTGCTTCATCACTTCATCTTTAATCTTTTCGGACATGTCGGGCCTTATTCGGCGGACTTTCTGTTTGATTGGTGGACAGTCTTCTATTGTAGGGAGACGGTGAACCACAATATCTGTATCGAGTCCCGGCATGTCTTCGTAGGACCAGGCGAAGATCTCAACATATTCATTCAATAGCTGAACTAGGCGCTCCTTGACATTTGGCTCTAGGTTGGCACCCACTTTAACCTCTTTTCTGTCTTCCTCTGTTCCCAAGTTGATAGTCTCTAACAACTCCTCGTGAGGTAGAATAGCCCTTTCTTCCTGTAGCAGAAGTCTAGCCAACTCTCCAGGCACTTCACAGTCTTCATCACCTTCGTATTCGACATGATTGACCAGATCTTCAGAGTCACTGAAGGCCATAGCAGAATTGTTACCCATGGAATCCGGAGTGGATGGGTACCTGCATTTTATGAGTGTGAGTGTGTGTAAGGGATAGCCACCTTTAAACAAATAAAATGTAAAAAGAAAGAAAATTAACACAAAAGTTTATATATGAAAACGTCCATGATTCATTAAAAATGGCATATGAAGATGAAAAATCAAGCCCTTACAAATGGACCTATATGCCTCGGGTAAGGCATAAGGAAAAAAGTGTACGAATTGTTTAATAATTATTACAAACCAACAGAAAATGTTCGAAAGATAAATTACTGATTGATGAAAGTAATAGGAACAAAGTCTTTCGACTCCCAGTTGTTCAGCCCTCCTTCAATAGTTGGAAAGATCTAGTCTTCAAAATTGCTCTCCTCTTCATCCTCCTCTAAAGCATGAACTCCATGATGGGTGATCTTAAATGGTGGTCCTCCAGCCCGGGAGCGACGCACAACCTTCTAACTAGCAGCAGTGAAACCCAAGCCGAACTTATCTGTTTTGTAAGGAAAATCTGGCAGTTGACCCTATACTGTGCTTCCTCCTTCATCAATCACAGCCTTCACATCTTTAAGGGATGACATCTGGGACACAGGTTTGGTAATGATGGGCACATAAGTCATTGTCTTGGCTACCGCAACTTCAGGGGAAACCTCTTCAAAGTGCTAAAAGGGGGTCTCGATGAATTCACCATCTAATTCAACATAAGGGAATGAATTCAGATGGCTTATCATATACTCCTCCTCGCCACGAACTATCAAAATTTTCCCCTGGACAGGGTACTTAAGCTTTTGATGCAAAGTGGACGTAACGACCCCAACATGATGAATCCAGGGTCTTCCTAACAAGCAAGAGTAGGAGGGACGGATATCCATGACATAAAATGTGGAGTTGAAAGTTTTCGTACCCACTTTAATCGGGATGTCCACCTCCCCGTGGACCATCCGCTTAGAACCATCAAAGGCTTTGACGATGATGTTGCTGGGCTTCAAAATTAGACCTTCTCAATCTAGTCTATCCAATGCTTTTTTAGGAAAGACATTTAAAGACGACCCAGTATCAACCATAACGTGAGCAAGAGTAGTCCCTCTGCATTCCACCGAGAAATGCAGCGCGTCATTATGCTTTCTCCCCTTTGAAGTTAGATCGGCATCGGAGAAGCCAAGACCATTGTCGGCTTTTAGGCTGGCTACACACTCCTGGAACTAGTCCGCGGAGGTTTCCTGAGGCACATGGGCCGTCTTCAAGAATTTGATCAGGGCTTTGGCATGAGCTTCGGAACAGAGCAACAAGGCCAACATAGAGATTTTTGAAGGGGTTTGCCCCAGTTGTTCTATGACATCATAACGATTTTCTTAATTAATTTTAAAATCTCCCCCATTTCCTTTTGAGTTGTCTCGGGGATGACCAAAGGATGAGCCCTCATCCTGACGGGCGCTTCTCGGATCCCTTTACCTTTATCAGCAGTAACAGTAGAGGGTACAACTTCGGGAGTAACAATTTCTTCAATCATTGGAGTTCGTACAGATGTGTTGACTGGCACAGGAGTAACCTTAGGATCATTCGAGGGTCCAAAGATTTCCCTTGGAGGAGCAATCTCGGGAGAGAAGATTGTTCCGCTGCGGGTGGTCTTACTTGTCCCCGCAATATTTCCTACGTCAGGAGTCTCTTCATCAGAACTTTCTTCAACTGATTCAATCTGCTTAACACCGTGGTAGAAGATCTCTCCTCCATAATTCCACGGTATTGTCTTGTTGGACTTGTATGGGATAGGCCCCAACATAATTATCTTCAGAGGTACAAACTTTGGATCGGGTGTAATCTTAACAGGTCTTTTGGAAACCTTGGAAAGATTGTCGGAAATGGTGATTATAGAAACATCGTTGATTGGAGTAACAGGAGTTTTCTTAAAGAGGATTTCTTAATTATCCATTAGGCGTTGGATGCCTAACTTCAACAGCGGACAATCGAATTGTAAGGACGAATAAAGGTAGCAATCTTTTTCACAGCCTGGGAAAATCCTGGCCTTTAACAGATTCATCTTGATCATTGGTAATGGGGTCATTAAGTCATCAACAACAGCAACAAAAAGATCTTCTATAATAGCATGGACATTGTGACCATGTTTTGGCATTGGGGCGGATATCACATTAGGCTTTTCAGTGGCGTCAAACTCCACCTCCTTGGCATCTATTAAATCCTGGATCTTATTTTGAGGGCCCAACAATTGTTGGTGTCGTGCCCCATGCTGTCCGAATGATAGGCACACTTTGCATTTGAGTGGTAGTAGGGAGAAGAGGTATTCAGATTCTTTGGCGCCTCTTTCAAGTTTGTAAGGTTTAACTTCAACAGATGAGGGAGAACCTGAGCAGGTGTCATATTGATCCGGGTGAATTGTCGTGCAGGCCTTTCCACCATTGCTTGGTTAGTTCTGGGTTGACTGTTTCGAGGTTGATCAGCTGCGGAATTCTGAATCATCACAGCCCCCACTGCTGGTCGGCCCTCCATTATTCCTTGACTTCTCTGGGAGTAAACAGCTGAGACTTCTTTCTTGGCTGGAAAGGTATTTTTGATAGAAGTGGAAGCAGATGCATCCTTTTGAATTTTACCACTCTTGATTCTAGCTTCAACTCTTTCACCAGTCAGAATTAACTCGGTGAACCCTACAGATGAGCTCCCGATCAAGTGATTAAAGAATAGACCTAACAGGGTCCACAAAAACATATCCACAATTTCTCTCTCAGACAATGGTGGTTGCACCCTCCCAGCCAAGTCCCTCTACTTCTGGGCATACTCCTTAAAGCCTTCATTAGAGGCCATACCCATACTCTATAATTGAGTACGAGTAGGTGCTAAGTCTGCATTATATTGATATTGTCTGTAGAAGGCAGCAGCCAAATCCTCCCAGTTGTGCACGTCAGATCTCTCAAGTTAGTAGAACCAATCCAATTGCGTACCCGACAAACTATCTTGAAAAAAATGGACCCATAGATCCTTATCAGGAGAATGAGGTTGGATCTTTCTGACGTAAGACCGTAGGTGCATCTTCGGACATGACAAACCATCGTATTTAGATAATGTAGGCACCTTGAATTTAGGGGGAATCACAATCCCAACAACCAACCCTAGCTCCTCGAAATCCAGCCCAGACACTCTTTGTACCTCCATGGCTGCCAGACGCTCTTCCATATTCTTATACTTGTCATCTGCAGGAGGGTACTGTTGCTCATAGTAATCTTCATCCTCTTCTTCTTCTTCTTCAGCCTCAGACTCGGAGGGCACTGCAGCTCCCTTTCCTTTGCCAACCCCTTCATCAGATGTTGAAGGGAAATCCAGGACCCTTCTAGCTTGGTTCTCAAATATTCTTCCCATAGTAGCCACACCAACTCTTTTCTTTTTCTCCTTTTCTTTTTCCAATAGACCTTTGAGCTCCTCCTGACCCTTTGCCAAGGTCATGAGTAGCTGTTGGAACTGTGAATTTTGCGCCTGTAGGTCTTTGACCGTCTGCTCTATATCTATCTTGCTAAAACAAACAGCAGAGAGATAAGGAAACCTGGTGTGAAGACCTTTTTATGCATATGATGAATGATATGTATTCATGTAATGCATTCAAGGATTCTGAAATTCAAAGTTGTGGCAAACAAAAAGAACACACGTCATATTAATAAGAAGAATTTGTTAGTACATAAATGCCCCATGGGCAAAATATTACAAAATTCTAATGTAAAAAGACATTGCGCATCCTCTTCGGTGCAATGTAGGTGTTGAGAGTCTGCTCTTCATGGAGTCGACGAGTAAGTTCTAAAACCTTCTTCTCACTGGCGTAGAAGTTGGATTCAAAAGTGTTCCGTTCTTCCTTGAGCTGTATCCAACTCTTTTGCAAATCTTCTAATGATGTTGGCATGTCAGGATGTATGAGGGTGTATGGAACCCCTCCTTCCATAACAGGCTTTTTGATCATAGGCAGAACGTAGGGGTAAGGCATCATAAGACTCTGGACGCGGGTTCGTACCTGTGATCGGTGGATCTGGAACTGACTGTTTAACGCTGGTTCGCGAAATGTCGCGGAAGCAAGAGTCGCCACCGTCTTTTATTTTCTCCAAATGGAAAGGACAAAAGCACAGAAAAATTCCTTATAGAGATTGCTCTCGGTTCGGGAGGTAGATTATAGAAAGGGAAGGTGTTAGCACCCTTTCTATCCATGGTTATCCATGGGCTCTTAGATACTTGCTCATTGTGTTTTCAAAATGGTTTGTTTGCTTTTCAACTGTGGGTTTTTAAAAAAGTTTCTTTGAAAATTCCAGTTTGACTCTTGTATCTGTCCTCAAGAGTGTTTGAAAAGTTGTTTTGAAAGCTTTTGAAAATGTGTCGGTGTGAAAAGTATTTTTTTGATTTGTTTGAATTTAGAGCAAGTATCCACGAGAACCTACCTACCCTAAGGAATTCGTCTGTGTAAATGTCCTTTAAAGTAGTGTCATCCCACCATTGAGAGGTAGGTAGCACCACCGTTGGAGGTATTCGGGTCAATTCGAGGTTCGGGACATGGTGATCACCAGAGCAATGGGAAGACACCTTAGAAGCTACCCTCATGCCAGGTTCCCGGATCATGAGGACTTACTAAGACATCCTCTACTCGACGATCACCTTTCTAGGCAAGGCAACAGTGAGGCGTACCCTAGGGGTGGTGTGTGACTTGTGTGTCGTTTTCATTTGCATTTATCTTGTCATGTTATTGGTGTTCTACACTTGTTTTTATTTTTGTCCATACAGTCTTTCATGCCATTTGTTAACAGTTAAAAAGTGCGGAAAGATAAAAGTTCTAAACTATTACAAAGGCGCGGGTCCACATCGCCAAAATTTCCAGAACCCGATTTGATAGAAAATAAATAAAGAACTAAAGTGCGAGAAATATAAAATGTCCGAGTTACATGGCTTTGGGAGAATTACATAAATATTTAAAAGAAACGAAATAAAACGCGCGAATTGAAATAAGATTGGAAACGAGGGCGTTGGACCCTTTTGAAGTTAAATTGAAATTAAAAATTAATTAATTATTTATTAAAATAAAAGAAGTGTTTTTTAGGTTTTTTTGTATTTATGAAATAAGAAAATTAAAATTAAAATTAAAAGAAACCCTAATTCTAAGTTATTTTTAATTATTTGAGAAAAATGTTAAAGTTTAACTTAATTTACTAAAGAATTTATGTACATGTTTATTTACAAAATAAATTAGTAATTAATAATAATAATAATAATGAGAAAATTATTTATTAAAAAAATGATGAAAAAGTTAAAAAAACCTAATTTCTACATATTTAATTTATTAAGAAAAATATTAAAGTTTTGAAACCTAAATTAATCTAATTAATTGTTTAAAGTTTATTTACAAAAATAATAATAGTAAAATTAATATTAATAAAATAAACATTTTTTTGATTTTTCTGTATTTTATATTTATTATGAAAATTATTTTATGGAATTAAAAGAAAACAATTAAAAAACAATTAAAAGAATAAAAAGGAAAAACAAATAAAAATTAAAAATTGAGCAAACCATAGGGGGTGTCTGGCCCAAGGGGAGGTTTTTTTTGAAGTATTGACTCCTGAGTACCGTGGTCTGCATTCTTTGGCCATTGAATTGAGTTTCATGCATAAGTTGTTCTACTTTGGCCATTTGGCTTTTGGCTTTTGGCTTTTGGCCATTTGTGTTCTGGCTTCAACGTTCCTTTAATGTCTGGCTTAATGTCTGCCTTGCCATGTATTGGTGTCATGCATAAGTTTTTCTAGTCTGGCCATTTGGCTTTTGGCTTTTGGCCATTTGGCTTTTGGCCTCAACGTTCCTTAATGAACCTGCCTGGGATCCTGTCTAAATCTGCAGTGTTGAATCTCACAAACACATCAAATAAAATCATAAAATGCAAATAAAGCCAATATATGAAGAAATTTAATGTTTAGGCACAATATGGCATGTATGAATGATTATACCTTTTTGATTATGGAGATCAAATCAACCTTACCCTTACTAGAAAAGTAGTGACATAAATGTTTTTATGCCCTATGGATCATGGAGATCAAGCCAGCCTTACCCTTACTGAAGAAGTAATAAGATGTTGGTTTGTAACTGAGATGACTTTGTTTGTAGTGAGAGAGAGATTTGTAATAAGGATTTCAAGGTTTTAGGGTTCTTGAAAGAGTTTGATATTCCAACAGTGTTGTGGCAAGGTTTTTTCTCTCTTTTTTCCTTCCCTCTTTTTTTCTTTTTTTTCTCCCCTTTGGTTTGTGTGACAAGAAGATGATTATATAGTGGAAATTAGGGTAAAGAAAATGGGTTTTGAATGTGCAATTGGGCCTCCAATATTCACTTGAATTCGTCACTTTCCAGGCTAAATCGCAGGGACTTAAGTGCATTTTTTGAAGTTGAAATGTGAAAACAAAATGTAGCCGACATCGAGAACTAACTCCTGTCCGAAAATCGACTCAATCGGATAAACGGTGAATTAGTTATGAATTTTTGAAGTTTCAGCTCAGACAAACTTATTTTGGGCTCCAGTGTCGACTCTGACACGTTCTTCAATAAAAAACTGGTATTGATCGGTGCATAATCCGGTCTCGACTTTTGAAGCAAAGTTGTAGATCTACGAGTCAGGGACCTTGTGTAAAAATATGAGCCCAATCCGATAAAAATTGACCGAGTTATGAATTTTCGAAGTTTCGGCTCAGATGAAATAATATTCAGCATTCAGGATTTTCAGCGTGTCACGCACTCTGAGCAAAAAACGAAGGCCTTTTGAATACCGTTTGAACTCAATACCTTCTGTGAAAATGTAGTCAACTCAATTTGTGAAATTTTGGCACCAGAACCAGCTCGATACGATGAAAATTGACCAAGTTATGATTTTTTGAACATGACGTAAATAAACTTCTGTCACAAATTTTCTGCACGAAAATACTTGATAAATCCACATTTTTGAAGACCTTCTGATCGAAATTGGCTTCCAGCCGTGAGAGATGAAAACATAGATAATGTCAAGACGGAATTTTGTCCACCGGAACGGGTTCAAAACGAGTCACGATCTTCAAGTTATGAATTTTTTAGCGCGTAAAAACTGCACTTTCAGCACACTTTTTTCACCATATTTCTTCGAGAAAACTCACACATCCGGATACCTTCTTCAAAGAATTGACTCTTGAGCCGAACCTGAATTTGAGAATATGTTACCAGAGATATCTTGACGAAAGAACACCTGAATATAACGCGCCGGGTTGGACTTGTGAATTTTCTTGAAATGTTTTGAGAAATATGGGAGGGCAAATTTTGGGGTACAACAGTTGCCCCTGTTCAATCTTCTTAGACCTGAGGATGCAGATTGGCTGACGTGCCTTTCGTAATCTGAAGGTGGAAGATGATTGAACACTAGAGTGCCCAGAAATTTGCGCTCACATAGTAGCAATGTGATGATGGGAATGGGCTTATAGATGCCATTTAGAGGTTGCTGGATAGGATAATGGGCTTATAGATGCCATCTGGATGTTGATGGATAGGATGATGGGCTTATAGATGCCATCTGGATGTTGATCGCGTGAGAGATTCCTTAGCGAGAACCTGCATACCTGCAAAAGAAACAATGAGTACCTGACACGTTGCAGGAGTTGGTTTTCAGATGCTTGGTATAGATATGTCCTGACTGGTTGCAGGAGCTGGGTCTGGAGCTTCGAAAGATGATGAATGAACTATGGATGGTTACTACTTCAACGGGACGGTGAGAGAACCTTGGACGATTACTACCCCAACAGGAACGCTGAGAGAATCTTGGGTGTCTTCTACTGGGATAAGAATAAGGGAGATCTTAGGGTCGATCTGACTGAACCAGAGGAGGCCTTTGACTGGATAAGAATCAGGAAAATCTTAGGGTCGATTTAGCTGAACCGGACAAGGTCTTGGAATATCTTCAACTGGATAAGCATCAGGGAGATCTTAAGGTCGATCTGACTGAACCAGAGAAGGCCTTTGACTGGATAAGCATCAGGAAAATCTTAGGGTCGATTTAACTGAACCGGACAAGGTCTTGAAATCTTCAACTGGATAAGAATCAGGGAGATCTTAGGGTCGATCTGACTGAACCAGAGAAGGCCTTGGAATATCTTCAACTGGATAAGCATCAGGGAGATCTTAGGGTCGATCTGACTGAACCAGAGAAGGCCTTTGACTGGGTAAGAATCAGGAAAATCTTAGGGTCGATTTAACTGAACCGGACAAGGTCTTGAAATCTTCAACTGGACAAGAATCAGGGAGATCTTAGGGTCGATCTGACTGAACCAGAGAAGGCCTTTGACTGGGTAAGAATCAGGAAAATCTTAGGGTCGATCTAACTGAACCGGACAAGGTCTTGAAATCTTCAACTGGACAAGAATCAGGGAGATCTTAGGGTCGATCTGACTGAACCAGAGAAGGCCTTTGACTGGATAAGCATCAGGAAAATCTTAGGGTCGATTTAACTGAACCGGACAAGGTCTTGGAATATCCTCAACTGGATAAGCATCAGGGAGATCTTAGGGTCGATCTGACTGAACCAGAGAAGGCCTTAGACTGGATAAGCATCAGGAAAATCTTAGGGTCGATTTAACTGAACCGGACAAGGTCTTGGAATATCTTCAACTGGATAAGCATCAGGGAGATCTTAGGGTCGATCTGACTGAACCAGAGAAGGCCTTTGACTGGATAAGCATCAGGAAAATCTTAGGGTCGATTTAACTGAACCGGACAAGGTCTTGAAATCTTCAACTGGACAAGAATCAGGGAGATCTTAGGGTCGATCTAACTGAACCAGAGAAGGCCTTTGACTGGATAAGCATCAGGAAAATCTTAGGGTCGATTTAACTGAACCAGGATAGGTCTTGGAATATCTTCAACTGGATAAGAATCAGGGAGATCTTAGGGTCGATCTGACTGAACCAGAGAAGGTCCTGGAATATAGCTTAAGAATTTAACTGGATCTTTCCTGAAAGGTAAAGGTCAGTCATATGCAATGCATGATATGGATCAAGCAATGATGTTCTCAATATAAATGAGACTTGTATGATATGATGTGTCTATGCATGTTATAATGATGTATGTGATGTTTTATGTATGTTTTTGTCTAGGAAAGTGAATCCTTGACGGGTGCCGGGAAGTCGTATCCTGGGCTGATGTTGAAGAATAGATTTTGCTTCCGTTGGGGATGATAACTGCAAGAATACCGGTAGGAGAAGATGACTCCGTTGCGGAATAAACTTGGCAAATGGAGGATTCTGCGGGGAGAAAAGATATTCTAGCGACCATGCTGGGAAGCAATACTCTGTGGGAAGAGGGATGCCTTGCTGAGTGTTGATAATAGTTTGCTGGGGATAGGAAGACTTTGTCGACGACGCTCTTTCCGTGGCTTTTTGGCTGAGGATAACCCAGTTATATCCTGTTGAGGAAATAACTCTTTAAATAAAGTCGGGCGACGCGTTCGTGCTCTGCGAAGGATAAGCTTCCAGAATTTACTGGGGATAAGCTTACTGCTTGGGGATATGAATTCCAGCTTTCCTGGGGAAACTGGATTGGACTCTTCTGGGGAAGTTTTGATATGCTGGGGAAGTGATTCCCTTGAATGTTGATATACCGCCGGGGAACCATCTTTAGACCAAGACTGCCGGGAAGTTTGTTTAAGAATATATGCATTGCTGGGGAATGTTTGAGACTGGCTGGAGGATACCCAACTTCCTTAAGTTTGATAATAGCTTTGCTTGAGGAGAGTGTACGGACTTGCTAGCTCACTCTCTGGGGAGTTGAGATATCTGGTTATGTTCTCCAGCTGAACCTTCCTTGGTACCTTGGAGGATAGAACAGTTAGATTGCTTGGGCACCCGTTATTGCCCCTGTTTCTATGGGGGACCTGTGAGGTGCTGATAGTTGTTGAGGGTCAAACCTTCTTCTGGTAGGCAGGTGACAAGATGACAGGACATAGTCGTACGCTTTGATCCCTAACTTTTGCCTGGACCGCCCTTTCGGGTTTTCAGTCCACCGGGATACCCATTTTTGCCCAAGCCGCCTTTTCAGGTTTTCGACTTGCCGGGTGTACAGATTTTTTTCATTTCATCCCTCATTTTGCCCGAACCCTTTTGGTTCGCCGGGAAGCCCTTATTTTTGCCTAGGTGCGTCAACCTAGCGGGTCTTTGATTATGCGTAGTATCTTTTCGACTATGTCCATGTTCTTAGAATGTAGGGAGTTGCCCCTGTTAGAAGTGTTTTGTCGCGCCACCAGAAGGTGTTTGATCAGACAAGATTCGTTGTTGAAATTCCCCAAGTGACTCAGGCAGAGATTTTCCCCAGGCTATTTGGTCTTTGAGATATTCTCCGAACCTTGGCTTAATTGCCCCAGATAATGGACCATGGTCATGTCTGCCCCTTGATTGGAGGTACTTCTGTTCATTAGGCATTCGTCGTGCGAACTTCTATGCTGTTCAAACAAAAAGTCATATGCAAACAAAGTTATGTTAAAAATGCAAAGCCTATGTCTGTCTTGAAGATTTTGAAAATGCATTCTTCTTTTTCATAAAACAAATGAATGTTTGTAAAACGTGATGTCAACTCCGTATTTACCGTAGGCCTTCAGGAGTCAGGATACCTTTCGTAACAGTATGCTTTCGAACTAACCCATGCTTCAGCTAGGACTTTTAAGGGTTATAACGTGGCTTGGTTCACGATTTAAGAAACAAAGGATAAAGGCTCAAATTATTTGTACCCACCCGCTATTCGTGATGTTCTCCAAACCTAAACTCAGTTGATCATACGTTAGACCTTGTTTGAGTCTTTGCTTTGATTTTCTGGTGATGATTCGGATGCTGATAATTTATTCTGACTAGACAGTCATTTTTTCTTTTGTTGAGGGTTTGTGAGACCTCTTTCTTGATTTTTGTTATCCCTTTCTTTTTGCATGAACTGTTTCCCTTTTTTGGAATTACAGTCAGCGGGATGCCCCAGTTTCATAAGTCCCTTTTTATAGGTTTTGACTTCTTGGGCTTTTTATTTGATTTTGGTAATGACTGCCTGTCCTTATTGATTGTTCGGAACCATCACTGTCTTTCTTTTTTCGTAAGGATCTCTTTGGTGCCATTCGTTATGCACTTGGATCAACTGAGAGACTACCCTGCCCCAGGTTGTGATTAAGGGTTTTAATTTTCGAAAAGAAAAACTCCTACTTCTTTGGCTCAGAGGGGTTGACGAGGGATTATCTTCCTTATAACTCCAGTGTTTAGGGATTGAAACAATGCCTGTACCTCATCAGCGGGGTCTGTTCAAAAGCATACTGTAAAGATCGTGGTATCGTTTTCGTCATCCTCCCTCAAGAGGCTTAGAATTAATGAGAGTTGATCATCAGAAAAAATATGAAAATAATTTGCGTATAGTGAATACGAATATATTGCTTCAAAACAGACATATGCGATGCACTAATGAAATAACAATGTTTAACAATGAGTAAATGTTTGAACAAAAGAAAATTGCAACTTGAAAATTCTAATAAACACAAGTCTTCCAGTCTCAGGGCTTGTTACTTCAAATGGTGCCTCCTGTAGGGATGGTAGAAAAATTCCACCTGACCATCTTGTGTGAACTCCAATGCCCCTTCATCAATCAGATCCTGGACCTTGTTCTTCAGAGCCCAACATTCATTTGTATCATGCCCCGGGCTGTCAGAATGATAAGCGCAGTGAGCGTTGGGGTTATACCTTGAAGGTGTCCTGTTGGGATTCTTAGGAGGATTCTTTCGAGTTACCAAGTTCAACCTCAGCAGTTGTTGTAAGGCTTGAGGCAGCGACACGTTGAGCTCGGTGAATTGCCTTTGGGGCTTGTCTGGTTGAAGCTGGTGAGGTTGATACTGAATTGGTGATACTGGAGCCACATGAGGAGCTTTCTCCTTGCCTCTTTGTCTCAAAGATGGTCGAACGATGACTGGCTTTTTACCCTTAGATGTTTGCCCCAGTTGGTTACTCTGAAGCAGTCGGTTGACGAGAAACCGGAGTTCATCTTGTCTTTGAGCTAGACCTTGAATGGCATTCCTCTGCCCCAGCATTTGGGCTTTCATTGCATCCATTTCAGCTTGCCAGTGTTCCAGCCGTTCATCCTCAGCATTGTTCCTGACCAAAGTCTTCATGAGAAGTGTCCTTAGCTCCTCCTGCCCCTTGGATAGATTCAGGAGGATTTCCCCAAACCGAGTCTCTTGAGCAAGAAGGTCCTGGTTATCTTGTCGGGAAGCCATTGCTGAAATAAACAGCGGAGATGGTAAGTGACCTGTCCAAAGGGTACCTGTTATGCAATGATATGTATGATATGCATGTAATGTTTTCAAGGACCTCACGGGATAAACAAGAAAATTTGTTAGAATTCGAATCCAGTAGCTTGATTGAAGGAACTTCTTGTTGTAGAGAGTCCTTCTTCGGGGGTCAAAGGCTCACCATATCTAGTGGGTCATAGCCCCTGACAACCTTGGCTAGGGGAACCTTCGTCAAGTGTCAAAGCTCACCATATCTAGTGGGTCATAGCCCCTGACAACCTTGGCTACAGGAAAATAAATCCTCTTTGCCCCTTGCTGGGATAGTTGATTTATCATGACCTGCATCACAAGCCCTTGAGATCCTTGAAATGGGTTAGGATGTATGCAATGGTATGATGTCATGATGCATGGGGTAATGTAAGTAACCCTGTTATGAGTCCCAATTAAGGACTGCAAACCAAAACCTGCAAGAAACTCAAGTAAAAGCTGTCATGAGTCCCAATTAAGGACTAAAACAACACCTGCAAGAAACTCGGTAAACCTTGTTATGAGTCCTAGTTAAGGACTATAAACAAAACCTGCAAGTAGTTCAAGTGTCAGACAATAAGCATACAAATAGTCAAGTACGAAGGCACACAAGTCACACAAAAGAGCCCTTAGAGTTTAGGCCAGCATGAGGTCCAGGTATTACCCTCTTTCAGTTTGTTGGTTCATACCTGTCCTATCAAAGTAACCGGGTTCTTAGAGGATCCCAATATCATTGACTACCCTCAATCGGTCATAACTCCAGCATCGCAATCTTTTCTTGCGGCCAGAACCATCACGAGAGTTTAGCCTCAATGGGCGTAGCATACTGCTACTGTTCTAATGGCCAAGTTGTGTCAATTAAGGTTCTAAGGTTGTTGGTGCTTAATGACTCCTTAGAAGACCCATATTCTCCTCGTTGCAACACAAGGGATATCGGTACAGACCAAGGTGCCACACCAACGTAGCCACTGCTTCACCTGTGTCGGTCTACGCCGGACAGGTCCCTCACAGCTTATGCTACCTAAACAGGGTATCCCCAGATCCGGGTTAGGATCTATGTAACTCCCATGCGACCCACAAATCTAAAGCAGACAAGTCAATACAATTGAAAACACAGTTATGAACTAGCCCTAAGGTACACCTCACTTTATAGTTTATTCCCCAGCAGAGTCGCCAGTTCTATGATCGGTGGATCTGGAACTGACTGTTTAACGCTGGTTCGCGAAATGTCGCGGAAGCAAGAGTCGCCACCGTCTTTTATTTTCTCCAAATGGAAAGGACAAAAGCACAAAAAAATTCCTTATAGAGATTGCTCTCGGTTCGGGAGGTAGATTATAGAAAGGGAAGGTGTTAGCACCCTTTCTATCCATGGTTATCCATGGGCTCTTAGATACTTGCTCATTGTGTTTTCAAAATGGTTTGTTTGCTTTTCAACTGTGGGTTTTTAAAAAAGTTTCTTTGAAAATTCCAGTTTGACTCTTGTATCTGTCCTCAAGAGTGTTTGAAAAGTTGTTTTGAAAGCTTTTGAAAATGTGTCGGTGTGAAAAGTATTTTTTTGATTTGTTTGAATTTAGAGCAAGTATCCACGAGAACCTACCTACCCTAAGGAATTCGTCTGTGTAAATGTCCTTTAAAGTAGTGCCATCCCACCATTGAGAGGTAGGTAGCACCACCGTTGGAGGTGTTCGGGTCAATTCGAGGTTCGGGACATGGTGATCACCAGAGCAATGGGAAGACACCTTAGAAGCTACCCTCATGCCAGGTTCCCGGATCATGAGGACTTACTAAGACATCCTCTACTCGACGATCACCTTTCGAGGCAAGGCAACAGTGAGGCGTACCCTAGGGGTGGTGTGTGACTTGTGTGTCGTTTTCATTTGCATTTATCTTGTCATGTTATTGGTGTTCTACGCTTGTTTTTATTTTTGTCCATACAGTCTTTCATGCCATTTGTTAACAGTTAAAAAGTGCGGAAAGATAAAAGTTCTAAACTATTACAAAGGCGCGGGTCCACATCGCCAAAATTTCCAGAACCCGATTTGACAGAAAATAAATAAAGAACTAAAGTGCGAGAAATATAAAATGTCCGAGTTACATGGCTTTGGGAGAATTACATAAATATTTAAAAGAAACGAAATAAAACGCGCGAATTGAAATAAGATTGGAAACGAGAGCGTTGGACCCTTTTGAAGTTAAATTGAAATTAAAAATTAATTAATTATTTATTAAAATAAAAGAAGTGTTTTTTAGGTTTTTTTTTGTATTTATGAAATAAGAAAATTAAAATTAAAATTAAAAGAAACCCTAATTCTAAGTTATTTTTAATTATTTGAGAAAAATGTTAAAGTTTAACTTAATTTACTAAAGAATTTATGTACATGTTTATTTACAAAATAAATTAGTAATTAATAATAATAATAATAATGAGAAAATTATTTATTAAAAAAATGATGAAAAAGTTAAAAAAAACCTAATTTCTACATATTTAATTTATTAAGAAAAATATTAAAGTTTTGAAACCTAAATTAATCTAATTAATTGTTTAAAGTTTATTTACAAAAATAATAATAGTAAAATTAATATTAATAAAATAAACATTTTTTTGATTTTTCTGTATTTTATATTTATTATGAAAATTATTTTATGGAATTAAAAGAAAACAATTAAAAAACAATTAAAAGAATAAAAAGGAAAAACAAATAAAAATTAAAAATTGAGCAAACCATAGGGGGTGTCTGGCCCAAGGGGAGGTTTTTTTTGAAGTATTGACTCCTGAGTACCGTGGTCTGCATTCTTTGGCCATTGGATTGAGTTTCATGCATAAGTTGTTCTACTTTGACCATTTGGCTTTTGGCTTTTGGCTTTTGGCCATTTGTGTTCTGGCTTCAACGTTCCTTTAATGTCTGGCTTAATGTCTGCCTTGCCATTGGTGTCATGCATAAGTTTTTCTAGTCTGGCCATTTGGCTTTTGGCTTTTGGCCATTTGGCTTTTGGCCTCAACGTTCCTTAATGAACCTGCCTGGGATCCTGTCTAAATCTGCAGTGTTGAATCTCACAAACACATCAAATAAAATCATAAAATGCAAATAAAGCCAATATATGAAGAAATTTAATGTTTAGGCACAATATGGCATGTATGAATGATTATACCTTTTTGATCATGGAGATCAAATCAACCATACCCTTACTGGAAAAGTAGTGACATGAATGCTTTTATGCCCTATGGATCATGGCGATCAAGCCAGCCTTACCCTTACTGAAGAAGTAATAAGATGTTGGTTTGTAACTGAGATGACTTTGTTTGTAGTGAGAGAGAGATTTGTAATAAGGATTTCAAGGTTTTAGGGTTCTTGAAAGAGTTTGATATTCCAACAGTGTTGTGGCAAGGTTTTTTCTCTCTTTTTTCCTTCCCTCTTTTTTTCTTTTTTTTCTCCCCTTTGGTTTGTGTGACAAGAAGATGATTATATAGTGGAAATTAGGGTAAAGAAAATGGGCTTTGAATGTGCAATTGGGCCTCCAATATTCATTTGAATTCGTCACTTTCCAGGCTAAATCGCAGGGACTTAAGTGCATTTTTTGAAGTTGAAATGTGAAAACAAAATGTAGCCAACATCGAGAACTAACTCATGTCCGAAAATCGACTCAATCGGATAAACGGTGAATTAGTTATGAATTTTTGAAGTTTCAGCTCAGACAAACTTATTTTGGGCTCCAGTGTCGACTCTGACACGTTCTTCAATAAAAAAATGGTATTGATCGGTGCATAATCCGGTCTCGACTTTTGAAGCAAAGTTGTAGATCTACGAGTCAGGGACCTTGTGTAAAAATATGAGCCCAATCCGATAAAAATTGACCGAGTTATGAATTTTCGAAGTTTCGGCTCAGATGAAATAATATTCAGCATTCAGGATTTTCAGCGTGTCACGCACTCTGAGCAAAAAACGAAGGCCTTTTGAATACCGTTTGAACTCAATACCTTCTGTGAAAATGTAGTCAACTCAATTTGTGAAATTTTGGCACCAGAACCAGCTCGATACGATGAAAATCGACCAAATTATGATTTTTTGAACATGACGCAAATAAACTTCTGTCACAAATTTTCTGCACGAAAATACTTGATAAATCCACATTTTTGAAGACCTTCTGATAGAAATTGGCTTCCAGCCGTGAGAGATGAAAACGTAGATAATGTCAAGACGGAATTTTGGCCACCGGAACGGGTTCAAAACGAGTCACGATCTTCAAGTTATGAATTTTTTAGCGCGTAAAAACTGCACTTTCAGCACACTTTTTTCACCATATTTCTTCGAGAAAACTCACACATCCGGATACCTTCTTCAAAGAATTGACTCTTGAGCCGAACCTGAATTTGAGAAAATGTTACCAGAGATATCTTGACGAAAGAACACCTGAATATAACGCGCCGGGTTGGACTTGTGAATTTTCTTGAAATGTTTTGAGAAATATGGGAGGGCAAATTTTGGGGTACAACAGTACCCACTTGAGGTAAGGCTCAAGGGGGATGGAATTCTTGTGTCCCAGTGTCTTACTGTCCACTTTGTTGGGCATCCTCCAAGCTCGGATAAACCTTTGTCGAAGTCCTTGAGCATCATTGTCGAAGTCGAAAACCAAGTCTAGAATCAGCATATCATGAGGGCCATCCCTTCGGGCATACCCATATTGTCTCAGAGCCAAGCAGCGGTTGTAGGTAATGCCTCCCCCAATGCCAAGTAATGGGACATTAGGGAATTCCCCACAAAGATCAATGATGATGACATCTTCTCTGGACCGAGAACACCAATGAACATCAGAATGTGTAAGAGTCATCAACCGTTGTGACCACCTCAAACCTTGCTCATTCTTCAACACTGATTGGGGAAGGTGAGAAATAAACCACCTTGCTAGAAGAGGAGTACAGCACATGAGAACACCTCTCTTCCTCATTGTTTGTGTGTGAAATGAGTGGAGGATATCCCCAAGCAATGTAGGCACAGGGTTCCGAGATATGAAAATTTTGACAGCATTCACATCTATAAGCTGATCAGGGTTTGGGAACAAGACCAACCCATAGATGAGAAGTGCTACAATCTCTTCAAAAGCTTGCAGATTTAGAGAATTCCAGCAGTCTTGTGCTTTCTCAAACAGAAACTTTTCCAAGAAACCCTTGACACCACTTCTGGTTTCCAATGACATTTGATATCAGATGGTTGCAAGTGTAAGGCTTGAGCAACATCTTCAGACTTTGGTTCTCTTTCCGTACCGTTGTAGGGTAGTTGATAGAGAATAGGAATCCTCAGGAGTTAAGAAAATTCCTCCAAAGTAGGCACTAGTTGGTAATCAGGAAATGTAAAGCAATGGTGTAGGGGGTCAAAGAACTGGAAGAGAACTTTCACCATGTCTTCTTCAATGTTGGAGTTGACCAAGTTGATAAGTCTACCATGTCTTTCAGTGAAGGGAGAGTTCTCTGGAATCTTGGAAGCAAACTTCTTGAGCTGAGGAGGGATTCTCACAAGGTTGACTTGGATTGTTTTTCTGCGGAGTGATTCCATAACCTACAAAATAGGAACAAAGATGAAGATCCAAACCCTTGAAATGGTTAGTGGATGCATATGATGCTTTATGATGTTCATGATGTATGCACAAGTATATGTACAAACAAGTCACACAAGTTCCTAGTTTCAGGCTTGCATGGGGTTTCACAGGTAAGTACCCTCTTGAAGTTAGTTGGCTCAACCTGTCCTAGAAATAGTAACCGGGTTCTAAGGAGCTCAATATCACTGGATTATTTTCTGTGTTCATTGTTTCAGTTTAGCAACTTAACTAGCGACCGAAATATTCCAAGAAAATAACCCTCAATGAGTGTAGTATCGAGTATCTACCAACTTCAGACTGCACCAAATCCGGTTATCTCACTACCCCTAATAAGGCCAAGATGGTCAAGTAAAGGTTCTAAAAATCCATTAGTGCTTCATGACATCACTCAGCGGCCCCGTATTCTGTTTGATTAACTCAAAGGCTACCGGTACCCACAAATATGTCGCACTAATATAACTATTGCTTCAACCATGTCGGTATACCCCGCACAGTTTCCACAATGTATTGCTATTTACCTATGAATGTTTCCCAAATCCGGGTACAGGATTTCAAACCCAAACAATAGAACCAAGTGTAAAGCAATCAAAGTAAACAAGGTAAGCATGTAAAGGTGATCTAAACCCTAAGGTAACCCCAATTTTTTTAGATTATTCCCCAGCAGAGTTGCCAGTTCTGTGATACGGTGGGAGAAACGACTTGAGGTATTGTGTTTGTGTTTGCAAATGTTTCGGTTTAGCAAGAGTCTCCACTAACTTTTTATTTTATCCAAAGGAAAGGTCAAAAAGCACAGGAAAGACCTTTGAGATGTTTTCTTGGGTTCGGGGGGTAGATTATGAAAAGGGAAGGTGCAAGCATCCTTTTCATCCATGGTTATCCATGGGCTCTTAGTTACTTGTTTAGATCACTTGCTTTTGCTTTTCAATTGTTTGAAATGGTGCTTTGTGTGTGGTTTTGAAAATGTTTTGAAAAGAGGCCATCGTTGTGGCAACCTTTGTAATGATTCTTGTTTGAATGTATACAAAGGTGTATTGTCTTTTGAAAAGATGTTTGAATGTTTGAATGTTTGAAAGTTTGTTTTGGGAAATGTTTTGAAATTGTGTTGTGAGGTGTGTTTGAAAATAGCAAGGATGTTTTTTATCAAGTAACTAACAGTTGTCTACCCTATCTACTCAAGAGACTTTCCTACACATTTTTAACCCTTTGACAGTGTTGTTTTACCATTGCATTTGGTAAACGACCTTGTGTTTGGATGTTAAACGGGACAGGCGCGGGTCGTCGTATTGACCATGATAACAATATTGCCAAGTATCTTAGCAAATTTTTGAGGGACTAGATCATTTTGTATAGGCAACCAAGATACCATCATCGAGGGACTATGATCTTTTTGTTTTGATTTTTGTTTTTCCAAGATACTCAACATGCATACCATGGCCATTTTAAAGGCAACAAGTGGATGAAACCCTAGGGGTGCTTGTGTGCATTGTGTTATCATTTTCATGCATTTTATGTCTTGTATTAGGTCTAGCTATTTGTTTTGATTTTGGATATTGCATACAAACCCTAATCTCTATCATGACATATTTGAAAGCTATAAAATGCGTAAAATAAATCTACGCTATTACAACATTGATATGGGGTGGGGGGATACAATTTTGAATGAGGAATATTTGCAAGAAAATAAAACCCTAAGTTATTATAACCAAATTGAATTTCTTTGTACAAATGATAAATAAACAATATTTAAATAGACAATTTAAATAAATATGCAATATATTATAAATATGCAAAAAATGTTTTTGTTTACTTTTATGTGTGTAAAAATATAATATTTAATGTATTAAAAAAGAAAATAAAAAATTATTTTTGTTAAGGGTAAAACCCTAATTTGTTTTAAGAAAGTATATATATATATATATATATATATATATATATATATATATATATATATATATATATATATATATATATATATATATATATATATATATATATATATATATATATATATATATATATATATATATATATATATATATATATATATATATATATATATATATATATATATATATATATATATATATATATATATATATATATATATATATATATATATATATATATATATATATTTTTTTTTTATTATATTATTTATGTATAATAAAATAATAAAATATATACAAATGTCAAGAAAATAAAAATGTATTAGAAAAAATATTATTTAAGTATGTAAATAATAAAAATAAAAATATAATATTTTTATGTATTATTTTCAAGTTTTTATTAAAGAAAATAAATGTATGTTATTTAATAATTATTTCTATATCCAAAAAAAAATAATAAAATAAAATATAAAATTTATGAAAATATTTTTTGGTAATTTTTAAGTTTAGAAAAATAAAAATAAAATCAAAAATGGAAAAGAAAATAGAAAAATATAAAAATATAATGAAATGGGCCAGGGGGGTGCAATCAGCAAGCTGGGGGGTGCCAAAAATGAGAAATAGCCAGGCCCAGCCCAGCTACTTCATCTTCAACCTTCGTTCAAACAAAACACGCGCCTTTTGTGTACAAACTCGTATCTCCTGCATTTGTGCTTAAAAACGAAAACTTGCAACATGAAAGTTATAGAGCATGATCATACGATTCTAACCATATAAAAAACTTAATCTAACTCTCAAAGACTAGAGAGAATTTCTCTGGCCCTAATTTCTAACCTAACTTTTTCATAATGTTCATCAATCAAATTCTCTCAACACAGCTAACTTAAATGAAATCTATGCATATGTACAGGGCAAATCTAGGTGAAAAATTATCATGAAGATAGGTTAAAATCCTGCCTAAACTAGGGCAAAATTTCACTAAGTTAAAAGTTTCATGGACCCTTGTTCCAAAACTCATAACTTGAGATCCAAGCTCTTTTGGGAAAACTTTGTGAATCAAAGTTGCAGATTTTGTGGAGGACTACAACTTTCATGTTGGAAGTTTTGTTTGAATCCAATTGCATCATGGTGAAAATGTCAGGCAAAGTTGTAAAAGTTTCATGTTTTGAATCATCTTGATGAAAAATGACCCTTGTCACTTGATTTTGACCAAAAAGTCAAAGTTTGACTTTTCAGTGTACAGTCAAATTTTGATCAGTTGACTGAAAAATTCATTTGTCAATCCAATGCATTTGAGATCTTTTGAACCTTGTGAATAGGTCAAGATGATTCCATTGAGTCCTTGAATCCATACTTGAACCCAATTTTCCATTGGCTAGGTGAAAAATCAGAAATTGCCCTTATATAGTCAAAACCCTAAAAATGACCATTTTGCCCTTTTGATGAACTGATCAAATTTCTTGAGGATTTGTGATCCAAACTTGATAAAATAGTTCATATGAGTCTATAATGTTGATGTGGATAAAAATTATGAGGTTTGACTGTTAATTGGCCACAATTGACTTTTTCTCCAATACAGTTGATTTCTAGGTCAATTGTCCAATTGACTGGGAAAAAATTTTATTCAAGGCTTGAAACTTGGTAGAGGCAATCTTATTAGTCCAAAATGAAGTATGAAAGTCAATTTGAGCATTGAAAGTCCAAAAATCCCTGTGCAAACTCAAACCCTAATTCCAGGTCAACAATGCAATGAGATGTCTTGAGCAGAGCAAACCCTAGCTTGGTCTTGAGTCCAAAGAGTCTTGTGAGGGGAAATATTGATAAAATGAGAGGGCAAATTTTGGGGTACAACACATACCAAAGGGAGTTTATCCCCAAACTTCGTCTAAAAAGGACAATATATAACTGCAAAGTTTGAAATTTTCATCGGTAATTAAAAGTAGCAAACACTGCTCATTTGGTGCCGAAACAACAAGAAATCTTGATTAGTATTGTGCATGTGATTATTATCATTATTCTAATTGCCTTAATTTGATTGTCCGAATGAAAATGGATAAAAATCGGAAAGAGACTTAAGTATAAAGCATTGTTAGAGAGGTATCCGAGTAGGAAGCTTGGGATTAAAAGGTTCTTACACAAACTCTTCGCGTCATGTGAATATCAGACATATTGCCTTTTCATTAATTTAAATAGATGTCTCACGTATGAGTAACGGGCTGCTGTGATTTTCATGAGTTCTTGTAATGGTCGCTTGAGGTCAAGCAACAGTTTAATTTTGGGGGAGTTTGATCAGTGGTATTTACACAACTATTTATCGTTAATTGAATTTATCTTTTCTTTTATTGGTGAGTGTTTTATTTCATTTTATAGCATTTTATGCTTTGGTTTTTTGTTTTAGTGTTTTCAGAGTTAGAGGAATAAAATAGGACAATTTAGGGCGAAAAAAGTGCAAAAACTCGGAGTTTTGGAGAAAGTGCCTGACACGGCCACCCGTGTCGCCTGACATGGGCCGTGTCAAGATGGGAGAATGAAGAAATATGGAAGTCAGGGGAGCAACATGGGCCGCCATGTTGCCTGACACGAGCCATGTGGCAACCCGTGGGACCTTAAAAGAAGAGTTGGGAGTTTGAGGGCCAACGGGTGACCGTGTTTCCTGACACGAGCCGTGTTCCCCTGTGACGCTGATTTCCTTATTTTTTTCATAATTTTTCCATATGTTAAGCTGTGAGGGTATTTTGGGTACTTCCAACAGACCTGGATGAATGGTGACTATTTAAATGAGTTTTCACAAGGAATAAGTGGACACTTTTGGCAGCGAAGAATAGTTTACACAATTGAAGATTGGAGAAGTTAAGGTTTTCGGAGAGAGGGAGATTTTCATGCGCGAAAGCAATTGAAGATCAAAGTTCATCCAAATCCTTGTAATGTATATATTTTGCCTTGTGATTATTTTGAACAATATGAGTAGCTAAACCCCCCAATGCTAGGGGGTGTCCCTGATTTGAATCTGTAATTATTATGAATTCCTTAGTTCTTTAATAAAGTTATTTTCTTATTCAATTTAATCGTGCAATGTTTTCATGCTTTCCTGATCGGACCAATTAGGATTAATCTACGGTTAACAACTAGTTAGACTGTAGTTGTTAAGGTTTTTGTATGATTAGGCTATAGTAGATATCACCTAAGACTAGGGATACCCTATAGTTACCAGATCACTCTTGTCAAAATAAAGGGTTGACTCCATCAGATATCTCTAAGGACTTAGGATTTAGGATGGATGGTTAAATATTTTTCACTAAGGACTTAGGGGAAGATAATCTAAAGGATTGGTAATTGATGGATATGAACTTGTTGAAGAGATCAGGATTCAAGGTAGTTACAGGGTAAATCATACATCTTCCCTAGAATGTTACTCATATATGTCAAAACAGTCCTTCACATCTATTTATTTTATTCCTAACTATTTTATTTTATATAATCAAACCCAAACTCAAGTTTTTGTTTAATTGAACAAGAATTCGAAATCTGTATTTATACGCAGTCCTTGAGATGGACATTCAAGGAATTTTCCTTATTATTACTATATTAGTGAAAATTGTACACTTGCTATTTTTCCCATCATGTTGGAAATCAAGAAGTAAGGTACTGGTGGATATAATAAATCTTCATTCGGTATGATCAAACTAGAAGGAGAAAGCAAATTTTTAAAACCACTCGCAAAAGAAGTCTCAGGCATAATCTCTCATGTGGTATCAAAAAAAATTCCCAAGTTCAGTCAAGAATAGAAAGAAAAAGGAACACCAAGGTGAGGAGAGAGAAGTTGGAAGTGACTGGAAGCACAAAGTGGTTAGTACTTTTAATCTAGATGAGTTCTGAGTTGCGTAAAGGACAAGCGACAAGGTGTGGAAGAGGAAGCACCCCATAATAAAGGGTAATGAGTCGTCGAGCAATGCAACGTTAAACAAAGTGCTTCGTGGGAGGAAATCCACACTCCTAATAACTTAGTTTTCCTAATAACATAGTTAGAGAGGTATCAAAAGAGAAAGCTTAGGTTTAAAAGGTTCTTACAAAAAATATTTGCATCATGTAAACACCGGACGAACTACCTCTTGAACAATGTGAACATAAGTCTCACGTATGAGTATCGGTATGCTGTGAATTTCATGAACTCTTGTAATTATCGCTTGAGTTCAAGCAACGATTTAAGTTTGGGGGAGTTTGATCAGTGGTTGTTACACAATTATTTACCGTTGATTTTATTTATCTTTTCTTACTATTGTTAAGCATTTTACCTCATGTTTCCACATTTTAGGCGTTGATGGTGTGTTTTACTGTTTTTAGGCTCACAAGAATAAATCGGGACAAATCAATGCGAAAAAATGTAAAACTTAGAGTTTCGGAAAAAGTGAAAAAATCATGCTACAAGATGCTTGACATAGGTGGCCGTGTCACCTAACACGAGCCGTGTCAGGTTGAAGACTTGGGCCGAGTTGAAGTAGAATTGAAAGTCAGGGGTGTAACACGGGAGGTTGTGTCGCTTGATACGGGCCGTGTTGCACATCTTAGGGCTTGGGAATTAAAATAAAGAAACCAGAAGGCCAACACGGGAGGAGGTGTCGCCTGACACGGGTCGTGTTGGTCAATGGCGCTGATTTTTATTATTTTCCTAATTTTTCACTATGGATGACCTAGAGGGGCGTTTTGGATATTTCTAATTGACCTAAATGAGTGTTTTCTATTTAGATGAGTTTTGAAGAGAAAGTTGGGGACTTTTTTCCAGCGAAGAATTGTTTCACGATTAAAGATTAGAGAGATCAATGTCATTGGAGAGCGGAAGATTCTCATGAGCAGAAGCAATTGAAGATCGAAGTTATCCAAATACCTATAATGTATAATTTTTATCTTGTAATTATTTTGAACAATATAAGTAGCTAAACCCCCAATGTTATAAGGTGTCCCTGATTTGATTTTGCAATGACTCTGAATTCCTAATTTCAATAATTTATTGGTTTTTCATATTAAATTTAATTGTACAAGGTTTTTATGTTTTCTTCATCGGATCAACAAGGATTGATTTACACTTAAAAATTAGTTGGACCACAGTTGTTAATGTTTTTATACGATTTGACTATAGTAGATATCACCTAGGACTAGGGATACCATATAGTTACTGATTAACTCTTGATAAAACAAAAGCTTGATTTCATCATTATTCTCTAAGGACTTAGGATTTAGGATGAATGTTCAAAGATTTTCCCACTAAGGACTTAGGGGAAAATATCCTAAAGAGCTGGTAATTGAATGTTATGAACTTGTTAAAGAAACCAGGATTCAAGGTTGTTACAGGGTAAATCATACATTGACCCTAGCATGCTTCTAATATCTGTGAAAAGTCAGTTTATAGTTTTGCTTATTTTACTTATTGCTAAGTAAGAATTTGCAAACAAAACCCCAATTTAAGTTTTTGTTTAATTAAACCACAAATTGAACTCGATATTGATAACGGTCGTTGAGATCGATACTTTGGGATTTCCCATTATTACTTCATTGGCAAATTAGTACACTTGCTAATTTACCTATAACAACTTACCAAAGGGCCATGGATGCCATTTTCCATGATTTCATAGAGCATTTTATACAAGTTTATATTGATGATATTGTAATTAAACCTGCATTTAAAAGTGGTCATCTAGACCATCTTCGATGATCATTCGAAAGAATTAGAAAATATGGGTTGAAAATAAATCCACTAAAATGTGCTTTTGGTATGCATGCAGGAGACTTCTTAGGCTTCGTAGTGTATAAAAAAGGCATCAAGATCAATCAAAACAAAGCAAAAGCAATTTTGGATCTCGAGCCTCATTCGACGAAGAAACAGTTGCAATCTTTGTTGGGGGAAATCAATTTCTTAAGGAGATTTATATCAAATCTAAGTTTAAAATGAAAGTTTTCTCGCCATTTCTCAAGATAAAAAAAAGAAAGTGAATTACACTGGGGAGAAGAGCAGCAAGAGGCTTTCGATGCAATCAAGGAATATCTTACAAAGCCTCATATCTTACCGCAACCTAGTCGAAATAAAAACATGAGATTGTATATAGATGCGTCTGAATTCACAATATGAAGCATGTTAGCCCAAAATGGTGTCGAAAGACCCATCTATCACCTTAGTCGAGTGTTAATAGATGCAGAAAACTAGGTATAGCTTAATTGAAAAATTGTGTCTGTGATTATACTTCTCATGTACGAAATTAAAGCAATATATTAAGCTAGTTGATGTTTACACATTGTCTCACTTTGATGTTATTAAGATAGTTAATATTAATCCCATATTACATAGTCAAATTGGGAAATGGGTGCTACCATTAACTGAGTTTTCTTTGTTTTATTTGCCTTTAAAATCTATAAAAGGCCAGATTTTGGTGGATTTTATTAGAGATCACACAATAGTTGAGCCATCAGTAAATATGGTAGACATGAACCCTTGGAAATTATATTTCGACGGGTCAAGCCATAAGAATGGAACTGGTGTAAGAGTTTTAATCATCTTTCCAAAACAGATGCCAACCAACTTCAAGTTTAGAGTAGATGGAATGTGTTCTTATAAGGAGGAAAAATATGAGGCCTTAATCACTAGACTCAAAGTCTTACGAAATTTGGGTGCAAGCAAAATCGAGATAAAAAGTGACTAAGAGTTGGTGATCAAACAAATCACACGAGAGTATAAGTGTATAAGGGAACATTTATTGATATACTTTGGAATGGTGAATCGACTATTGGAAGGCTTTGAAGTGGCAAGTATTACACATGTACCCAGGATAGAGAATCAAGAGGCTAATGAGCTAGCTCAAATTGCATCTAGGTATAAGGTGACGATAGACAAGCTCCAGGAGTTTATCGAAGTAAGGGAGAAATTCATCTCGACCCCTCCTACAAATATGTCATTCCCAAAAGTTTGGGGGGAAGATGATAGTTTGAAGTTTTTTTAAATTTTTGCCATTGACAATTTGTTGGATACAGACTGGTGAAAGCCAATCGTAAGGCATCTAGAAAATCCAGTCGAAAGTATTGACAGGAAAGTAAAATATAGAGCACTGAGCTACGTTTGTATGGGTAGTGAATTGTTCAAGAAGAATCCTGAGCGTAAATTGCTCAAATGCTTGGGAGAAACTAAAGCGTATGTGGCAGTGTCTGAAGTTCATAGTGGAACTTGTGGCACTCACCAAGATGGACATAAAATTAAATGGTTGTTATTTGACAAGGAATTTATTGGCCAAGCATGTTGAAAGAATGTATCGACTTTGCCAAAGATTGTCAGGAGTATCCAAATTCTGGTATACAAATTACAAATGTCCTAACACATGTTGAGACATTGACATAATACAAAACATATGGACATAATACACGAAATTTATACAAAACATATTAGTCATGAATCGTAACAGATATTTCAACATCTTATGCAACATGTAATCAATCAAAACTAAAAACTGAACAGAACATAAAGATAGTAACACACAAATATGATGACCCAGTTCGGTATACAATAACACCTACTATAGGAGCTACCAAGCTAGGAAGAAAGTCTATTATCAGCAATATTAGTTCATAGCTAAATTCCCATGTTTACAATTTCTCTCCTAATACCTACCCAATGCAACTTCTACCTGGGTTCTCCCAAAATATAAGAGATCAACATCTCACTTCCTAAATCACCTCAGATATATTTCTACCAATTACAACCAGTTTAGTCAAGACTCTTGACTAACTAGCATACTTGGATTTTTTTCAAAGCTTCATCCAAGAACAATACATGATTCATTACCTAAAGGCTTATGAATCTGCATAAACCTATTTCTACAACAATATATCAAATCGATACAAAGGGTGACTTATAACCCAAGAAAGTACACGACTTTCGAAATCCTAAACCCTTATTTAACTTCTAAATCCGATGCATTTGGTTTAGTTAATATCCCTAGGACTAAGTCTTCCTTTTATAATCTTCAAGGTACTGGATTTGGGCTTTAGAATTAGAGTTAATTTGTTGCACAAAATCAGCAGAAACTTCTCCATGAAGATAGGGCTTCAATCATAACTTTCCTAATTTATCTCCATAATTAGAAAGTCATCATTCTCCTTGAAATCAGATTGAATCTTCTTCAATCTTCAAACTAAGTGCCACATAAGATAGCATAATATTCAAGAATATTCTGCACATGAAATATATCAGTTAAATCCAACTGCCCAGCTGGTCACAGTCGCAATGTCGAATGGCTCTTCATAGTACATCTTCATTCGACAAGTCCCTCTGATGATGAAACATGTAAGCTCAACAATTATGAGTTCTACAACTTGAACACATCATATGGTTACCAAATATTTCATATTTGTAACCAAATCACAGAATCCAAGCATCAAGTTATTCCAAACAAGATGTCGGATGATCATAGTGAGACATCTTGTTCATAACTCAGATCACAAGACACAAAAGAACTGAGAAGAACAGATAAGATGTTGGACATGATGTTGGTACAAGTTGTTAAACATCCTTTCAAGACAATTGCAAGAGCAGACACCACACCTAAATGGTTACCAATACTTTTCTCCCCCTTTTTAGCCAAAAAAAATGACAAGGTAATCCCCAACAAAACCATACCCAGACTCAGATAAAATCTATAAGAGCTTTAATGAAAACAAACTAGCATAAGATAAATGAAAGAGAAGGGATGACACATTTAAATAATCGAGCAATTACTTATGGGTTTACGACTCTTTACTGTAGCAACGCTCTTGGTCAAAAGGAGAATTTTTCGAGCAAAATAATTGTACCAAAAATAAAGTGTGCACCGTCTACAAAACATTCTTCATGCATTAATTCACTATGGACTATTTTCTCTAGAAATTTAAAACTCCAATGAATGTGCATGCATGGTCAAACACACGTGTCATACTTCCATCAGACATGTACTTCAATACATTATCCACAAGCACCACTTGTTGATCTTCATATAGCCAAGTCCTGAACAATGTCATGTCATGCAATCAGACATTGTCTACTTTCTATTGTCTTAAAAGGTACCAACACCTTTTTTAGTCATTCAGCCATAGATTTTTCAGACTAGGGTAACAATGTGGATTAAGAGACCTTTTGAAGCATTATCACTTATGAACATGACTACTTACTAACATAAAACTTCCATTGAAATTATCTTCAAACTGCAGAGAGAAATAAATTCTCTAAAATGATTCTCAGATTACTCCTAAAAACATGACCATAGTTTGATTCATCCCACTGACTTCCCAATAACACAATCAAACTCTAACAACCAAGTCCTCCACGAACAGCGCCAGTCACAAGATGTATGAGCATCTTTCCTGACATCACATCCTCGTAAGAGGTGAATAATCTACCCAAACTTGAACATCATGCAAGCTCCATAAGCCACACACCATTGTAGCAAAAGTATTTAACTCCCCCTGATATGGATAAACAGTGCTCATGTTGAAGAAGAGAACTTAACCTCCAGATGAAGTCACATGAAGAACTTCACATTCTCATGGTGAAGGATCACAACTTCACACACCAGCTGAACACATTCACACATTGTGAAAATAACCCTTAACTTGATGCACCAACTCATTGAGAACACACCCAAGTCTAATGACTGCTTCGAGTTACCAAGACTCTTTGGATAGGCAAGATGTCATACAACTTGGTTTGACATCTTACAAACTCCATAACCCAAATTCAAAATTTTCTTATACAATCCTCCCTTGAAGCAGAAGAAACCATCTCCCCACAGACATTCTGATCAGATCACACTATTGATAGCCTTTCCTTACACTGAATAGCAATTGCTGGTACAAGAAGAATCTATGACTCTAGTCATGCATTCACCCATTAGACAGATATCCAGCTCTCGTCAAGATATTTTCCATCATTCACATGCACATCTTCATCAGAGAAACATATATTCTTGCAATCACAATATATGATGCTACCACACACCAGAGATCCAAGAAGATAAATAAACTCCCAACCACTTTCTGAATCATAGTATTCAGAACATAATTCTGAACGAACACAGCAGACAAATACATGCTCCTGACATATTATTTGCAATAAGTAATATGCATATCTTTATCAACAAATAATTGTATCATGATCCATTCTTCATAGTCCCCTTAAGAGAGACAGACAATAGATAGTACCACCTTCTCACATTAGGTATAACATTTGGTATGACTTCCTTCTTTTGCACACCATTTAGCATAAGTGGATTCTTCTTCATGAAAAACGGACATGACCGATATAACACCCATAGACCACTCAAATTAGCTCACTGACTTGACCTTACACTCCACCCCGAACAAATCGAGCTTCTTTGGCTAGATAAGTAACCAACTGCAATGATGTTCTAACATCAGTTTAGACATCAAGGACTTAATCATAACTCTTGCGGGAACCCCAAGGAGATCACACTTGTACTCATTCACAGACCAGGTCAAGACCCACTAGGAAATATATTCTCATATACTTTCTGCATCAACACGTTAGACAAATACAAAACTCCCGTCAGAGTATTTGCCATCAATCAGATGCATACTTTTACAAGAGAAATATTTCCATAAACAACAAATAATGTTATCCTCTTCTCAATTAGAAGAACACTTTTGTCTGACACCCCTCTTCTCATAAGTGCAAAGTTCATACTTCTTTTCTAACCTTTAGACAACATCCTTATGCATCAAAAGAGAAGATATCCTCTAACAAACAACAACCAAGGTAATGAAAGATCATCTTGCCACAAACAAATTGTTCATAAAAAGTATGCTTCTTCCAATCCGTCAAGACCCATCACTGTGAAGTTCATCCTAAGTAGTTTGGATGACACTCCAAACATGAAACCACTAATAAACCATTAAGGTTGATACATATCCATAGCATACAACCCATTGAATGTCTCTGCTACTTTAGCAGAACAAGAGTTCCATGTTCTTATAGACTTGATAAGTGATATCAAGTTAGAGTAAACAACCTTCATCCTGTTTTAGAGTCACACCAACAAGACATATTGAGAAAAGTAAAATCTCCACACAAAGATGTCAAGACATTATATCTGACATTTCTTGAAGGTCTTCAAACTCCAGATTAGAGACTCCTTAAGCAGAATATGTTTCAACACCACTAACAAGATTCCATAAATCTGGCTCCTATAATCAGAAAGACTTCAAGATATCAGGGAGTACGTCCTTGACATACGAGCTTGACCTACACATGTAAATAATCTGGTTGAGATGAAAATCTCCTTTTTAATATCAACGTCTGCACTTTTATATCCTTTGATCAAAAATAAACTAACCCAATAAGATGTTGATCAACTCTTGACCAACACACATATCTAAGACCGAAAATTATTAGACACACAATCAAGGTTCCTCCTCTTCCTGTTTAAGAGATGGTTCCAAACATATGTGATTAACACACATTTATTTAGCACCCAAAGCATCTGCAACGCCATTCCTTTAGCCAACAGAGTTCTGCACAACTTGCTGATAAGACTTTCTAACATCTGGTAGAACATTTTTTTAAGGAACACACCAAGACATCCTTTGAAAAAGGATGGAGATTGGCCTTTTAGATTTGAAAGAAAAAATAAATTGCTGCTTACTTTCTTCAGATCTTTTTTCAAAAAACTCACTAAAAGGCGCCTTTATGAGTGGACTTGAGATGAACCTCAAGTATCTTTGGAAATTTTAGCAGGATGGTTTAAGCTATCCTCAAAACACACCTTTAGAGAGGAAAAAATTACAAAGCCCTCCCTTAGAGAATTACAAGGGAAAACCTCCCTACAGCCTAAATACCAGATACACCAGGAACCAACAGGATTTTTCTATCAGATGCAACGGAACAAACAAAAACTCCCCAACAACCTTCAGGCACGGCTTAAACACCCTTGCACACAAGCACCAAAATATAGGTGCGAACAAAACAACATAGGTTTGAAAAAAATCAAACCCAACACAGCATCTCACCACCAAGTCTATAAACAACACTTTGTTCCTTCATGTCCATGAACCTGAAAGTATCTTCCATGATATCACCCAAAAACAGAAAGGATGCCAGCTCTGATACCAATTAAAAATCTTGTATATAGATTACAAATATCCTAACACATGTTGAGACATTGGTCTCTGCAAAATAACATATGGAAATAATACACCAAACTAATATAAAACATAGCAGTCCTGAATCGTAACAGATGTTCCAACAACTTATGCGACATGATAATCAATAAGAAACAAAAATTGAACAAAACATAAAGATAGTAACACACAGATATGATGACCCATTTTGGTGTACAAAAACATCTACTCTGGTGGCTACCATGCTAGGAAGGAAGTCAACATCAGCAACATTAGTTCATATCTAAACTCCCCCGTTTACAACTTCTCGCCTAATCTGTACCCAATGCAACTTTTACCTAGGTTCTCCCTAAATATGAGAAATCGAAATATCACTTCCTAAATCACCTTAGTGATATTTCTATCAATTACAACCAGTTCAGTCAAGACTCTTGAGTAACTAACATGCTTGGATTTGCTTCAAATCTTCATCCAAGAACAATACACGATTCATTATCTAAAGGCTTCTGAATCTGCATAAAACTATGTCTACCACAATGTATCAAATCGATACAAAGGGTAACTTACAACCCAAGAAAGTACACGACTTTTGAAATCCTAAACCCTTATTTAATTTCGATGTTTGATACATTTGGTTTAGTTATTATACCCTAGGAATAAGTCTTCCTTTTATAATCTTCAAGGTACTGGATTTGGGCATTAGAATAGCAGCTGATCTATTGCAGAAAATCAGCAGAAACTTCTCCATGAAGATAGAGCTTCAATCATAATTTTCCTAATTTATCTCCATAGTTAGAAAGTCATAATTATCCTTGAAATTAGCTTGAATCTTCTTCAAACTTCAAACTAAGTGCCACATAGGATAGCATAATATTCCAGAATATTTTGCACATGAAATATATTAGTTAAATCCAATTGTCCAGCTGGTCACAATCATGATGTCGAATGGCTCTTCGTAGGACATCTTCATTTGACATGTCTCTCTGATGATTAAACATGTTATTTCAACAATTCTAAGTTCTTCAACTTAAAAAAGCATATGGTTACCAAATATTTCTAAAAATATTCATATTTGTAACCCACTCATAGAATCCAAGCATCTAGTTATACCAGACAAGATGTCGAATGATCATAGTGAGACATCTTGTTCAAGATCTAGTTTTACCAAAATTAGTCAAACCTTTAGAGTTCAAATATTTGGAACTTTCGATCTCCCCATTTTGGAAAAGTTTGGTTAAAACTCCTTTTACACTGCAGATCCAGAAATCTTTGGTTGGAGCTACTTTTGCATAATAAACCAATGAATAAAATTATAGGAGTAGAAAGTCTTGAAGTCATTTCAGCTGGATGCTTTTAATATTTCTGGACATGAGGAAGAAAATAACCTGAGCAAACAACTGACCGTCCAGTTAGTCCCCTTTAACCCAGGAACTAATTTTGCTCACTAATAGATAAATCTTCCTCTTTGGGGGCATAAAAAACCCTTAAGAAGAATTAGAAATTTTACCCTAAGCAACCAAACACCAGCCCGGATAACTCAGAACACATGGCACAATTATGTTCATAACTTAGATCACAAGACACAAAAAAAAACTGAGAAGAACAGACAAGATGTTGGACATGATGTTGAGACAACTTGTTAAACATCCTTGCAAAACAACTGCAAGAACAAATGCAACACCCAAATGGTGACTAGTACTTTTCTCCCCCTTTTAGCCTAAAAATGACAAAGAAATCCCCAACAAAACTAGACCTAGAATGTACTCACCCGGACTCAGATAAAATCTATAAGATATTTAATGATAACATACTAGCATAAGATAAAAGAAAGAGAAAGGATGACACCTTTAAATAGCAATGTTGTTACTTAGGTATTAACGACTCTTTACTGTAGCAACGATCTTGGTAAAAAAGAGAATTTTTCGAGAAAAATAACTGTACCAAAAATAAAGTGTGCACCGTCTACAAAGCATTTCTTCATGCATTAATTCACTCTGGATTGTTTTATCTTGGAACTTAAAACTCCAATGAATATGCATGCATGGTCAAACACACGTGTCATACTTCCATCAGACATGTACTTGAATACACTGTCCATAAGCACCAGTTGTTGATCTTCATAGAGCCAAGTCCTAAACAATGTCCTGAGATTCAATCAAACATTGTCTATTTTCTCTTGTCTTAAAAGGTACCAACACATTTTAAGTCATTCAACCAGAGATTTTTTAGACTAGGGTAACAATGTGTATGAAGGGACCTTTTGAAGCATTATCACTTAGAAACATGACTACTTATCAACAAAGAAATTCCATTGAAATTGTCTTCAAATTGCAGTGAAAAATAAAATCTATAAAATGATTCGCAGATTACTCCTAAGAAACATGACCATAGTTTGATTTAGCCCAGTGACTTCCCAATGACATAATCAAACTCTAACGACCAAGTCCTCCACAAACAGCACCAGTGACAAGATGTCTGAGCATCTTTCCTGACATCACAACCTCATAGGAGGTGAATAATCTCCCCAAACTTGAACATCATGCAAGCTCCATAAGCCACACAATATTGCAGCAAAAGTTATTAACTCCCTCTATCATGGATAAAAAGTGCTCCTGTTGAAGAAAAGCACTTAACCTCCAGATGAAGTCACATGAAGAACTTCATATTCTCATAGTGAAGGATCACAACTTCACATACCAGCTGGACACATTCACACATTATGAAAATAACCCTTAACTTGATGCACCAGATCATTGAGAACACACCCAAGTCTACTGACTGCTTAGAGTTACCGTGACTCTTTGGATAGGAAAGATGTCACGCACACTTGGTTTGACAACTCATAATCTCTAGAACCCAAATTCCCAGTTTGCTTATAAAATCCTCCCTTGTAGTAGAAGAAACTCTCTTCACACATAAATTTTGATCAATCACACTATTTGATAGTCTTTCCTTGCACCAACTAGCAATTGCTGGTACAAGAGGAATCTATAATATTGGTCATGCATTCATCCATCAGAAAAATATCCATCTCCAGTCAAGATATTTGCCATCATTCACATGCACATCTTCATAATAGGAATAAATCTTCATCCAGATGATGCTACCACACATTAGAGATCGATGAAGATAAATAAACTCCCAACTACTTTCTGAATCATATTATTCATAACATAATTCTGCATGAACACATCAAACAAATACACAACTCTTGACAGGTTATTTTTAATCATTAATAAGCATATATTTATTAAAAAAGCATTTTATCATGATCCTTTCTTCACAATTCCCTCTGAGAGAGACACACAGCATATAGTACCACCTTCTCACGCTAGGTAGAACATTTGGTTTGACTTCCTTCTTTTGCACACCACTTAGCATAAGGGGATTCTTCATCATGCCAAATAGACATGATAAATATACAACCCATAGACCACTTTGATCATCTCAGTGACTTGACCTTACACTCTGCGTTAACAAAGCAACCTTTTTTGGATGGACAAGTAACCAACTGAAATGATGTTCCAAAATCATTTCATACATCAAGAACTTAATCATAAATCTTGCGGGAACCCCAAGGAGACCACACTTGTACTCATTCACAGACCAGGTCAAGACACACCCGGAAATATATTCTTATATACATTATGTATCAACATATTAGACAAATACACAACTCCCATCAGAGTATTTGCCATCAATCGGATGCATACTTTTACTAGAGAAACATTTCCTTAAACAACAGATAATGTTGTCCTCTTCACAATTAGAAGAACACTTTGGTCTAGTGTCCTTCTTCTCATAAGCACGGGGTTCATACTTATTGTCTGACCTTTAGAAAACATCCTTATGAATCAAAAGAGAAGATTCCCTCTAACAAACAACAACCAAGGTAATGAATGATCATCCTGCCACAACAAGGTTATTCATAAAAAGTCTACTTCTTCCAATCCTTCAAGAACCATCATTGGGAAGTTCATCCCGAGTAGTTTCGGTGACACTCCAAACACGAAACCACTAATCAACCATTAAGTTTGATACATCTCCATAGGACACAACCCATTGAATGTCTCTTCTACTTTAGCAGAACAAGAGTTCCATGTTCTTATAGACTTGATGAGTGATATCATGTTAGAGTAAACAACCTACATCCTGTTTTAGAGACACATCACCCAGACATATCGGGAAAAGTAAATTCTCAACCCAAAGATATCAAGACATTATATCTGACATTTCTTCAAGGTCTTAAAACTCCAAATTAGAGACTCCTTAAACATAATATGTTTCAAGACCACTAACAAGATTCCATAAATCTGGCTCATATAATCAGAAGGACTTCAAGATATCATGGAGAATGTCCTTGACATACGAGCTTGACCTCCACATGTAAAGAATCTGGTTGATATGAAAATCTCCTTTTTGAGCTCAACTTCTTCACTCTTATATCCTTTGATAAAAAATAAACTGGCCCAATAAGATATTGATCAACTTTTGACCAACACACTTATCTAAGACAGATAATTCTTAGACACACAACTAAGATGCCTCCTCTTCCTGTTCAGGAGAAGGTTCAAAACATATGTGATCAACACACATTTACTTAGCACCCAAAGCATCTGCAATGCCATTCCTTTAGCCAACAGAGTTCTGTACAACTTGTTGATAAGATGTTCTAACATCTGATAGAACATTTTTTTAAGGAACACGCCAAGACATCCTTTGAAAAGGCTGGAGATTTTCCTTTTAGGGTTGAAAGAAAAAATAAATTTCTTCTTACTTTCTTCAGATCTTTGTTCAACAAACTCACCAAAAGGTGCCTTTATGAGTGGATTTGAGATGAACCTCAAGTATCTTTGGAAATTTTAGAAGGCTGGTTTAAGCTATCATTACAACACACCTTTAGGGAGGAACAAATTACAAAGCCCTCCCTTAGAGAATTACAAGGGAAAACCTCCCTACAGCCTAAATACCAGATATACCAGGAACCAACATGAGTTTTTTATCAGATGCAACAGAATAAACAAAAACTCCCCAACAACCTCCAGGCACGACTTAATCACCCTTGCACACAATCCAGGTGCCAACAAAACAACATAGGTTTGAAAAAAAATCAAACCCGACACAGCATCTCACCACCAAGGCAATAAATAACACTTTGTTCCTTCATGTCCATGAACCAAAAATTATCTTCCATGATCTCTCCCAGAAACAGAAAGGATGCCAGCTCTGATACCAATTAAAATTATTGTATATAGATTACAAATTTCCTAGCTGTTGTACCCCAAAATTTACCCTCTCATTTTACTCAATACATGTCCATTGAGAACCTCAATTTGCTCAAAGTTTCCCAAGAGTTGACCAGACAAGCTCTCCCCTATGGCAGTATACCCCAAATTAGGGTTTCTATTTTCATCAATATGGGTGGACTAAAAAGGTATCATATGTTCTCCATGGTCTTAATATGTTCTCAAGACCATACATGTCAAATTTCAAACATTACATAAGAAGTTTGCACAGTCAACTGCTCAGATGCTTGACAAATCAACTATATTAGGTCAAAAGTCAATTATGGCCCACATACAGTCAAACTTCAAGATTTTGGGTCAACATCAACATTTTGAAGTAACTTCCATCATTTGGTCAAGGTTTGATCATGATTCCTCAAGGAATGCTCCAAATTCATTAAAACCCAAAAGTTGCTAAATTAGTGTTTCTTAGTAAAAGCCAACCCAACTTTGACCAAGCATAACTTCTTCACACTTTATCAGAAATTTTATATCCAAGGCTCATTTTGAATAGGATGCCATTCCCTACAATTCATCTTCATCCCTCAAGTTCAAAATATGCACTCATCAAAAGATATGAATTTCTACATTATAGGTCCTTTTGAAAAGTCAACAAAAACACCTTTTGGGTCAAAGCTTCATACATGAACATGGAAGATCCAATTAAGATGAAAACAAAAGGGTTTGTTAGGGGACATACTAAGCTTTCTAAAAAGTCCAATAACACCTCTCTAGGGTCAAAATTTAGAGAGTTGTGCATTGTCAAAGTTGGCAATTTTTGGAAAATTATCAAAAGTCAACATTGATCAAATTTGCATTTTTCCAAAGGTGCCCATGTTTTCTTGCTTGAAACATGTTTCTAATAGGACCCAGGACCCCTAAGCTATTCCACCTACTATTTTATTACTTTTATCATTTATTTTGATTTTTTATTCATTTAAATCAAAATAAATCGAATTAAATGGTAAAATAATGAAAACAAATCAAATCTTGGGATTTTTGTGCACATTTGGAGTCCATATAAAGCTAGCATGATGATCAATTCGTGCAAGGCTCATTAGGGTTGGAAAATATTAGATTGAAGCTTGTTTTAGAGAGATATCATACATGAATCAAATCAAATCACATTTTCATAATTCTCAAAGATATGATGCAATTTTACAACCCTAATTCAGTCTAGTATATGCATACAACAATTGCAGATCAAGAAACAGTGTTGAGCAGTCGTGAAAACACCAAACCAAATTCCAAAAAAGTGGCAAAAAGTGGTGGATCGTTTTTGCATTTAGAGATCAATTCAGACCATTCCAACGCTGCTAATCGATTCTTGGACCTTCCCATAAGCCAATTGGATCAGTTGCAAGGCTTGAAGCACCCAGAAACACGCATAATTCCTCTCACGGTTTACCCTCAAACTCAAAATAGATTATTGTATTCATGGAATCTTTAGCACGTTTAAGTCATATATTTGTAATCTTCACCATGTTTGCAAGCTAACTGTGTTATTTAATTGCATTTTTGAAGCCCATATACGATGTTGCCATTGTTAGGGTTTACGTTTTCAATTTAGGGCTTTCTTACACAGGTGAAATTAGCCAAAAAAAAGGGATACCAGGGTGTTCATGAGATCACCATAAATGGAGCTATGTGTTTAGATATCATTTATTGTGCGTTTTAGGCATTTTTGAAATTTGCAGGGGCTATAGCTACAGATTTATGTCTGTAGGTAAAAGTCTTTTCCCTACAGCGACGGATGAGGAAGAAGACAACGTGTCCCATCACCATTGGATCATTTGAAAGTTGGCGCGTTTTTTGGTTCATTCATTAATCCATTTGTTTATTATATAATATGTTTTATTTGCATTATATTAACAACAAGAGCGCGTAGCACAGATGACAAGCAAGCATAGTGGAAAGGATAGAGGACCTGGGTTCGATCCCAGGTCCCAACAATGTTCATTTTCCTATTTTACAAATGCATATTGCATGCACTTCACATCAAAGGGTCTACCATACTTCATCAACATCCAACCACTGGATCCAACGTGCCATCAGATCCAACGTTCCAGCAATGAGGGACCTTGGTGCTTCTTAAGTCAACACTTGCACCTAATCCAACATGGTTGACCGGGCTTGGAAGCTTATTGGGCTTGGAATTTAAGCTTCACACCCCCTTATTACTAACAACACAGGCCCATTTGGTTATGCTTATTATTTTCTTTAATGTCTTTTCTTTAATTATTTTCCTTTTTTTAATTAATACAAAACCAAAATTATTTTTATTAAATTAACAAATCAAAAATCACAAAAAAGATCTCTTTTTCTTAATAATATTTTTTTTGAATTACTTAGTTTAATTAATTTAGGGCAATTTAATTTTCTTTTTATAATAAAAAATAATTAGAATTAGGGTTTTAGATTGTACATAATTTAATTGATTTCCTTTAAAATACATCAAAGATCATTTTTTTTATAAATATATGTTCCCTTAATTAATTAGGTTAATTAGAAAATTAGGTTAATTTAATTTCTTTTATAGTTTAAAAACAATCAGAAATTAGGTTTAATTAATTTTCAATTAAATATTTTCATAAATAAAATCCAAAAAAAAAATATTTTTCTCTCAAATTAGGGTTTTAGATTATTTCAATTGTCCTCGCATTTAATTTGTCGTGCGCTTGTTAAATATTTTGTCTATTATTTTGTAACTGTTCAGGGTTTGTAATAGTTAACTTAGGGTTTTTTATTTTACTGTTTAAATCCCCGATTTTTGGTTATGTAATTAATCCCCCTCCCCGAAGCCTTGTAATAGCTAGATTTTATTTCCTCGCACTTTTAATTTCCGCAATCTTTAACTGTCTAGATGTATGGCTAATAGGATTGTATGGCAAGAATGGCTGAAAAATTAAAACGGTAGATCACCTAATGTGCAAAGATTAAATAACTGAAACAAATCATATGCACATATTCACTCCTATGGTTTACCTCACTTCGGTTGCCTTCGGTAAACAATCATTAAGCATAGGAGATTTTAGTGGTTTCCCTCCAGTCTAAAGAGATCAAATTGTCTCATTCGAATGTTGCCTAAAAAATGTTTCCTCGGGAAGATCTTAAGACTCTAGGGTTATTACTAAATTTTTCTAACTATTGCTTTGGTGATTGTACTTGTCCCTTTAGAATGTCCCTTACAACTCCAACGACGGTGCTACCTACTCCTTAATAGTAGGATAGCGTTGTCTAAAGGAAATAGAACGAACAATCTTTTTTTCGAGTAGGTAGAATCTTAAGTACTTGCTCAATAAAAACTTTTCACACAAACACCTTTCAAAACAAATTTTCAAAACAACTTCGTGACATCCTTGAAGACTGATACAACGGTTATCACGAAGTAAAACATTTTCAAGACAAACACACACAAGCAATTTGAAAATGAGCATGTGCCTAAGAGGTCGTAGATAACTACGGATGGAAAGGGTTCTAACACCTTACCTTTCTATAATCTCCCCCCCCCCCCCCCCCCCCCCCGTACTCAGAATATCTCGAAAAAAGGTTTTTTTTGTTCTTTTTCCTTTTCCATGATTGAATGAAATAAAAGTCAGTGACGACTCTTGCTTACCGCGACATTTTGCGAACAAAAACGCAAAATGCAAACCAGTATTTAACAGTCGGTTCTACCACCGTATCACACTAACACATGTTGAGACATTGATCTTTGAAAAATAACACATGGGCAAAATACACCAAACTGATATAAAACATATTAGTCCTGAGTCGTAACATATTTTCCAACATCTTATGCGACATGTTAATCAATAAAAAACAAAAATTAAAAAGAACATAAAGATAGTAACCCACATATATGATGACCCAGTTTGGTGTATAACAACACCTACTCTGGGGGCTACCAAGCTAGGAAGAAAGTCCATTATCAACAGTATTAGTTCAAAGCTAAACTCCTATGTTTACAACTTCTCTCCTAATCCCTACCCAATGCAACTTCTACCTAGGTTCTTCCTAAATATGAGAAATCGACATCTCACTTCCTAAATCACCTCAGTGATATTTCTATCAATTACAACCAGTTCAGTCAAGTATCTTTACTAACTAACATACTTGGATTTTCTTCAAAGCTTCATCCAAGAACAATACATGATTCATTACCTAAAGGCTCCTGAATCTGCATAAAACTATGTCCACCACAACGTATCAAATCGATATAAAGGGTGACTTACAACCCAAGAAATTACATGACTATCATAACCCTTAGCCATTATTTAACTTCTAACATTGATACACATGGTTTAGTTAATATGCCCTAGTACTAAGTCTCCCTTTTATAATCTTCAAGGTACTGGATTTGGGCTTTAGAATAGCAGTTGATCTGTTGCAGAAAATCAGCATAAACTTGTCCATGAAGATGGAGCCTCAATCATAACTTTCCTAATTTATCTCAATAATTTGAAAGTCATAAATCTCCTTGAAATTAGATTGGATTTGCTTCAATCTTCAAACTGGGCGCCATATAGGGTAGCCTAATATTCCAAAATATTTTGCACATGAAATATATCAGTTAAATCCAACTGCATAGCTGGTCAAAGGCGTGACGTTGAATGGCTCTTTATACGATATCTTCATTCGACATGTCTTTCTGATGATGAAAAATATTAGTTCAATAATTATGATTTATTCAACTTGAACACATCATATGGTTACCAAATATTTCCAGAAAGATCCATATTTGTAACCCACTCACAGAATCCAATCATCCAGTTATACCAGACCAGATGTCGAATGATCATAGTGAGACATATTGTTCAACATCCAATTTTACCAACATTAGTCAAACCTTTATAGTTCAAACCTTTGGAGCTTTCATGTGTCAAAACCATACAGGCATTCAACATGTTCCAGTGAGTGAATTGCATAAAAATTTTAAACCATGGTCTTTTCGAAGATGGGGTTTGGATATTATAAGTGATATTCGACCAACTTCATCGAAACAACAGAAGTTTATCCTGGTAGGAATAGATTATTTCATCAAATGGATAGAAGCCATACCTTTAGTTAATGTGGACCAAGATACAATGATTGAGTTCATTCAAAAACACATAATCTATAGTTTTAGAATTCCTGAATCCATAACTACAGACTAAGGGTCAGTAATTATCAGTCAAAAGATGCAAGAATTTGCGTCTGAAGCAGGGTTCAAATTGATAACATCCACATCTTATTATGCTCAGGCCAAATGTCAAGTCGAAGCAGCAAACAAAGTGATAATTGGTTTGACTAAGAAACATGTTTCCAAGAAGCCTAAAAATTTGCATAAAACATTAGACCAACTACTGTGGGCTTGGCGAACATCCCCTAAGGAGACGAAAAATTCGACACCTTTTCATCTAGTATTTGGGCATAACAATGTTTTTCCCGTTGAAATACATTTGGAGTCGGTAAGGATACAACGTCAAGATGAAATTTCATCAGAACAATCCTGGATTATGATGTTCAACGAAACAGTAGACTTAGACGAAGAAATATTGGTTGCATTGGATGTGCTAATTCGACACAAGGTGCGAGTCACTAGAGTATATAATAAAAAAGTAAAAGAAAAAACATTCTCAATAGGTGAGTATGTTTGGAAACTAATTCTACCAATCCATCGAAGGGATAGAGTGTTAGGGAAACGGTCACCAAATTGTGAGGGACCATTCCAAATTATAAAGGCATTTACAAATAATTCTTATGAGATTTAAGAGCTAGGATTCGATTAACGAATCCTCAAAGTCAATGGGAAATATTTGGAAAAAAAATAGACCTATGCTTCAAGAGGTTCGAATTACTATGGAATAAAAAGCATATTATATATGGGTCACCAAAATGGAATAAAACCAAAATGGTAACCATAAGTTCAAAAGATTACAAAAAGGTGAGAACTAGTCTCGACAAAAGTAAAACAACAACAACAATAGTCAAGCGGGAAACCGAGATTTGTAGTCTTCAAAGTGAGCCTTATTGAAGGAAATCCTACTATCAAAATGTGTTTTATTCGCCTTTAATTAATCAATTTCCTCCTTGGTTCTGAGGGCATTCTTTCCATAAGCAATCCCCTGAAGAGTTTCTCGTGTAATTTCCTCTTGCCTGGGAAGACCATCAGTCGAATCCAACGAGGTCTTATATCGTTCAACCTCAACTATCTTCTTAGTGAGTTCATCTATTTGTGCTCACTAAGTTGAGATTTTTTGGTCAAAATCAAGGCGTTGGTTGACACGTTCCAGATTTTTAACTTCAAATTCACTCATTTTTTCTCACAAGTTTCACTCAAGTCTCATTCACCCTTCATTTCGTTAACCTTGTTGTTAAGTTATAGATAGATGTGTTTGCAAAGTGTGAAATCTTTGACAAGCTGATTAATGAAAGCTTCAAACTCAATCAAATATTGAGCTAGAGAATCAATACTTCTTTGTTGGGAAATTTCGTCAAGCAATTTGAACGTGTCCTCTCCTAACGCAACCTCCTTTGTTACAACTTCAAGAAACTCACCCTCAAACAAATAAGTTCTAAGTTGTTGCAGCTTAAGGGTAACAATATCATCTATTTTTGTGGTAGGTGTAGAACTAGTCGAGGCTTGTCGAAGTTTTTGCAGCCTTCTAAGAATTTCCGTTGAGTTCTTTTGCTTTACGGCCTAAATTTATTCTTAGCTAAAAGAGCTGTTAGAGCTGGTATCTTGAAGGAAATTTTAAATACGGGTTGGACGTTTTAATTTTTCATCAACTAAAACATGTTGTTCCAAATTTTCCTCGATAAGAGATTTAGTGGCGGTAGCGGATTGAGGCTCTTGATTACTGGTATTATTAGCATTGTCCGAATGAGTAGGCGGAGGAACCCCTTCATTCAAAGCATCTACAGGACCTTCATGGGATTGAGGGCTCAACATAGAAGTAGCCTCAGTCAAATTCTCAGGGTCAGGCTCAGTTTCTTTGGTATTATCAGTAACGTTTGTCTTGATGGAGTGGTTGGATTCGACGATTTCTACATGAATTGATTTCTGGGAAATGATCGTGGTTTACTTTAAAGATCCAATACCTAAAAGTGAACATATAAAAAAAGATAAATACCTCAGGAGTTAGGGGCGCATCGTCTTTTCTGTTTGAAGTAGACTGATGGAAGTTAATTCTCGAGAAGGAGAAGTTTCTTCTTCATCATTGGTCTGGAGATTTGAAGTTTCCGTCCCATAGGCTTTGGTAGTTGAAGTACCAAATGTATTAACTGTCTAATGTGAGAACTTTGAGGCTAGATATTTTAGGATGATTTTTCTGCCTTTTTAGCTCCCTTGGGTTTAGTTGGAGTCGGGGCTCTGAAGGAAGGAAAAATTTGGGTGTGTTCACTATCAGCAAAGTTCTCTTTTTCACCTGAGAGTTGGGGTGTTTCTTCAAGAACCTAAAAACCTGGGAAATCAGAGACTATTCGATGTTAACATATCAAAGAAAGAAAAAGTATCATGCTTGAGATAGCGACGAGGTTGAAGCCTTTATTTTCTTGGCTGGATTGATAGAGACAGATCCAACAGGCGAATATCGTTTCTGGAACACAACAAAATCAAGTTAGAAGTGCTTGGATAACCTTAAGAAATTTAAAAGAACTAAAGATACTATTTTTCAGCGAAATCTTCTCGACAACTGTTGAAGATGATCGTAGAACCCTCCCTAACTTAACATCTGTTGTTGGTGTTATAGTTGTTTGAGTACTTTCCAAAGCATTTAAAGCTTCGATCAACTTTTGCAGGAAGCTGGGTGCGGAGAAGTATTTTTTTTCTAGAATTCAGACCACCATTGGTAAAATTCTTTAGTAGTAAAGAAGGAGTTTTAAAAGCGGAACAAAGGAAGCTCAACATTCTGCATAACTTTATGAAACTTGAGGCACGCCAAATGCTCATCAACAAATAGTTGTCGACCAACCCAAATAATGTCGGTATGATGAGAAAAGAGAGAAATAGGCAACATCTGGCTAAGTCCAATTGGCGGGCCACTAATTATGGTTGATAGCTCATGAAGCCATAACCTTTTGACCCAGTGTCAATTCAGAAGGAAAGTGGTGTGGGAGTCAGGAACACTCTTTAGACATCATTTAATTTTGCATCAGCTTTTGGAGAAACTCCAGGAAAAGGATTTTTAAACAAGTCTGGACCAATACCTCGGTCCCTAAAGGGGGCCATAGATAAAATAAAAAAGTTGGTTTCAACAAACAAATTTATGTGTTTCATAAAACCAAACATATTGAGGTCTTGTTGAGAATTCATCAAGGATAGTCTCAAGCCTTTGATGGCTCGATTCTTCGATAAATGCGGGATTGCTTCAGAGATGGGATAGCCTAGTTGATGCTCGAATGTGACATTCAGCCAATGTTGTAACATCCAAAAGGGACCTGAGAGAGAAAGCTACTTCTCAAGAGTAGGCAGAGATTTCACCCTAGAAGAAACATCACCTAGAGTATGGTACAGATAATCCAACAAAAGTTTTCCCCAGGAAATATTTCGACCCTCATGAATTTGAATGGCCAGGGGGATGAATCCCTTGGCTACTTGGAAGGACCTTGGGCAAAATAAGAAATAAGAAAGCGATAGAGTAATGAAGGCAATATGCTCCTCGTCGAAAACTTATTTCTCGTTAGTGACACGATGATTTGTTATCTAATACTTAAGACTTACATGCTCAAAATGAAAGGAGTTTTCAGTCGAAGCAGTTGGGTCAAAATTTTCTCCCAAAGGAGAAAGGCCAGTAATGGATTCTAGGTCGAACAAAGAGAGTGTTGACATCCCACAAGGAAGTTAGAAAGTGTTATCCATACCTTCCCAAAATAAAATATAAGCTAGCATTAAGTTGGGATTGATCCTATGAGCATTCCTCAATAGCTGGATGGCGTCGAAGATGCCAACCTCTTTCCACTACTCTTTTTTTTGTCCTTGGACTTATTCTAACCAAGCGATATAAGCTTTGTTATCTGTAGTAGGCGTAGATTGAAACACCCTAGATTCCATGAACCTAACATTAATCGGTGTTTCAGAATTGAAGGCCAAAGTCTTAGTAGGGGTAAAACAAGGAAAGTACTCTTGAACTCGCCTTGGATGATTGTTCTGAGTTGGGAGAGGTCCATGGAAGGAAAAGAGTTTCTCTACAACAACAAACTAAATTAGAATTTGTTGTTGCCATCTTTTGATCTTATGTTCATTAGTAGATGGTGGTTACGGAATGATAGTCAAGCTTTCTCCCTCAGGGAGATTAAAAGCTACTGGGTTGTTACCAGTGTTGATCGAAGTGGGTGAGGAATCAGCCATGGTGGTAAAAAGGGAAGGGAAAAGAAAGAACAAACAATTTTTCTATTCACTAACTTGCATAAAAATGAGTGCAAGAAAGAAGAAGAACACAAAATGAGAAGCTGGAGGATTATTTATAGACATATTGAAGTTGTTGATGATGGAAAGGTGGCACTCACTAGTAACACTTTGGTTAACACGAGTTTAGAAGTGGAAGAGTTAGTGGGGTTTGTTGAAATCCCACACTCTAGGAACTAGGAGCCATCATGAGAAATAATGGAATGAAGTTGGGAATAATGACACAGAAAGTGGTCATTATGACGCATGACGTCAGGTGAGTCATTCGAAAATTCAAAGAGAAGGAAAATGCAAACATTATTAATCGACACAGCCCTGTCAAAATTGACATTTTGGGGCGAAATTTGTTAGTCCGTGATTTTCAACTAAGTACATAGGTTTACAAGCTAAGGGTAATCACCCAGAGTAAAGCATTTTCGACATAACCCATGGTGAGATGAGAGGCGTCGACAGGTTACCAAGGAAACAGTCCATGTGAGACTTAAAAAATTAATAATCGTGGAGCTGGGTCGATGTAATGGTTTAAAGTCCAAGTCAAATACACAGAACGTTCAACTTAGAAGCAGTTTTCATTGACGGTTACAAATAGAACGTGGGAAGGTTCAAAAAGGCAGTTTCATCATGAACTCCAAACATGTTTATAATAATCGTTGAACACGTAGGATAGTAGTTACTTTTTTTGTTTATTTAAGTGAGTTTTTAATTCATGTTAGGGGTCGCATTTTATAACATTGTAAGAAAGAACTCAAAGTACCCACGTCTAGATAGAAACAAGTCAATTCTGAGAAATGTATGATTTGTGTCCACATTTAAATTAAAAGCTTTTTATATCATGTTTTGTCTTGTTTATCATTTTTTACCTTGCAATTTATTTGACTTTATCTTTGTTCTTACCTTTTTATACTTTATCCATTTCAAATACAAACATACTATCAAACTTAACACCAAAGTCTAGGACTCTTGTAGTCGTTCCTAAAATTAACCTTTAAGTAACAGGCTAGAGATTTTTCGTGAGAAACACCTGCGAACAATAGCCAAATTTTCATTGCAGAGGAAGATGTGCCGAAAAAGGCATTTTGATATCCTAGAGCTTTAGGGATATATGAATGGGTAGTAATGACTTTTGGTCTAAAGAAAGTTTTATGATATGATCGAGACCTTTATGGATGTATATATTGATGATATAGTTATAATATCCTTGTCGAGAAATGGTCATTTATGCCACCTTTAACAATCATTCGAAAGAATGAGGAAACATGGATTGAAGATGAATTAATTAAAGTGTGATTTTTATGTCAATGCATGAGATTTTCTTGGTTTCGTGGTCCATAAAAGGGGAATAGAAATTAACCAGAAAAAGACAAAAGCAATACTCAATACAACTTCTACATTAAATAAAAAACAACTCCAGTATTTGTTGGGCAAGATAAATTTCTTAAGAAGATTCATTTCAAATCTAAGTGGTAGATCAAATATATTTTTTCCACTCATGCGTTTGAAAAAAAGAAAGAATTTAAATGGGAACTAGAGCCTTAATAATCTTTTTGATGAAATCAAGAGTTATCTGACGAATCCTTCCATCTCGTTACCTCACATGAGGAATAATTCTATGAAATTGTACATTTATGCATTTAAACTAACAATAGGAAGTATGTTGGCTCAAGAGGGTGATAGGGGCGTCAAAAGGGACATTTATTACCTTAGTCAAGTTTTAAACCATGAATACTTGATGTACTTTGTCAATTCCAATTAATTATTAAGAGGATTTAATGAAGTCGACAAAAAGCATGTACCTCGAATTGAAAACCAGGAAGTGAATGGCATAACACGAATTTCTTCAGGTTAGAGAGTTTCTAAGCAAAAGTTAGAAGGACAGATTTGGATAAAATAAAATTTGATTTCGACTAATCCTTTCACATTTAAATTGTCAAAGTCAAAACTGGTGGGAGTATAAGGGTTAGATGAATTAAAGAATTATATATAAATTTTTGCCATTGACAAATTATCAAATAATGACTAGAGAAAACCTAGTGATTCTTTTAGAAAATCCAACATGAGTGCCAAGTCGAAAGATTAAACATAAGGCATTAAGTTACGTGATTATTAGAAATGAATTGTTTAAGAATACTCATGAGGGGTCTTTCTTAATTGCCTTAGTGAGAGTGAAGCTTATTTGGCAAATTTGTGTGCCCATAGTGGATCATGTGACGCTCATCAAACAGGTAAAAAGATGAAATGGTTGTTATTTTGAAGAGTTTTATTGTCCAACTATGTTGAAAGACATTATAGAATTCGCCAAAGGTAGCTAGCAATGTCATAAACATGCAGGTATTCAACATGTCCCTGCAAGTGAGTTGCAATAATTGTTAAGTCTTGGCTATTCATAGGTTGGGATTTAGATTTGAGTGGTGATATTAGAACTACATCATCCAAAGGTTATAAGTACATTTTGGTTGGTATAGATTATTTTACCAAGTGGGTCGAGGCTGCTCCTTTGATCACTATTGATCAGGAAGCAATAATTAATTTCATTAAGAACCACATTATTTATAGGTTTGGAATTCCTGATACTTTAACCACTGATCAAGGTATTTTACTAGTAAAAAATGGTTGAATTTGTTTCAGAATCAGGATTTAAACTTTTAACTTCTACTCCTTATTATGCTAAAGCAAATGGTCAAGTCGAAACATCTAACAAAATTATAATTGGCCTAATTAAAAAACATGTGTGATAAAATCCAAGGAATTAACATAAGACTTTAGACCAAGTATTATGGGCTTGTCGAAATTTCCTTAAAGAGGCAATTAATTCTAATCCATTTTGACTAATATTTGGTCATGATATTACTTTGCTTTTAGAAATCTATTTATAGTCAACTAGAATTAAAAGGTAAGTTGAAATACCTTCTGACCATTATTTGAGTATGATGTTAGATGAGTTAATTGATTTAGATGAAGAAATACTTGCCGCCCTAAACATTCCTTTAAGACAAAAAGAGAGAATAGCTAAGGCTTTCAATAAAAAAGTAAAGTCGAGAGTCTTAACAGTGGGTGATTCTGTTTGGAAGGTTATTTTACCTATGGATAAAAAAGATAGAACTTTAGGAAAATGGTCACCAAACAGGGAAAGGTCCATTTCAAATTACCCATGTGTTTTTGAATAATGCTTGTGAAGTTTAACTGTTGATTCTTGAAGGTCGAATAGTAGATGAGTAATACATAAGAAAACGGGATGCTAAAATGACATTAGAATTAAGGGATTCCAAAAGGGAAAATGGTCATTAATACAGTCATATAAAAATAAGAAGTCAAAACTTCAAAATGGAAAGTCAACCTTAATATTTTCAAGGCATTTGTTTGCAACTCTGATTTCGGTGTCGTTCCTGAAATCTTCAGACTTCATTTTTTTCAACTTCCTCGTACAATGCATAAGCAACCTCGACACATTAAAGACCAATGTTGGCTTTCTAAACCATATTTTCTCTGATAGGATCTAGTTTTAAGGTTTTGATCACAACTTTCTTTTGTTTCTCTTCTTCAATCTTTCGATGCAACTCTTCCACCTCTTTCGTCTAGTTTGAAATGTTTTGAGTACAAAATTGAAATTCTATCACTTGCAAAACATGTTAATGTTGATGGCCCAACATCACAACACAATGTCAAGACAAATGTTGAGAGTCTTCTCCTGATATAGAATAATATAAAAATGTAAAAATAAATTGCAGAATGATAAATAACACAGCAGATTATTAACCCAGTTCGGTGCAAAATAACTACTCTGGGGGCTACCAAGGAAGGAAGGAAATTCACTATGATAGTACTAGTTCAAAGCATAAATAGCCCCAGTTTACAACTTCTCTTCTAATCACTACCTTGTTTAACTTCTACATAGAAATAACCATCTAGATATGAGATTCCCCTCTATCTTCTAATCACCATATTGATACGTACAACAACAAACCTTCTAACTAGATAAGAAACCAAAATAATATTACACTTCAAATAAACAATACTGAACTATTTGCTTAAAAGCTCGTGCGTGAGAATAATACTTAGTCTTGCTTAAAAGCTTCAACCAAGAATAGTAACTTGATAAAAAAATCAAATAACAATAACTTGATAAATTATCAAGTAACAAACTGTCTACCACACTATATCAAAAGATATGTGGGTGACTTACAAAAACACAAGAGACTGTTAAAACCTAAGCCTTTAGAATTCCCCTAATTTTACAATTATGAAAAGTTATATTACATTAGGTCTAGGTTTCTCTTTAAATACACCTCAGTAGTCCATGGTCTTCGAAACCTTCACCCAAATATTTCTTGATCCACAAGCTGAGGGTTGCACCAATTATGAAAAAAAAATACCCTTAAATCTTGGAACAAATCTTCAAGGTTTCTAAATTGTCTTAACGTCCAATTTTTTAAACTTAAATGTTGTTGGAGATTTTGTTCACTTCTTTCAGATTAAATCCTTTTGACATACATCACAACATCTGGCAGAATATATGTCTTCATTGTAACCTTCACACTCTGTTGTAGCAGTCATATTAAGATGTTATGACATCTTGTTCAGCATCTATCAGGAACCATATTTTAGCGAAATTGTTTCCAATCATAAAACCGTGTATCTATCAATCTCCCCCTTTGGAAAATTTTGGCTAAAACAACCTTTTGTACAATAAACCCTTAGAGAGGAATAAAACCACAATCAAAAACACGAGTTATATATTAAAACATGTAAACTTTGTACATGAGGAAGAAGATAACCTGCTATTTTAGAACTATCCAAGTTTTCCCCCTGTCGCACAAAACCAATTCTTGTTATAGAGAGCCAATTCTTCCCCTCAAGAGGAAGAAGAAACTTTTCCTGAAGCACAAGAACACCAGCATGAGCTCAACCTTGAACTATCAGAGTTTAAGATATTAGAAGACCATACAGCAGAAGCAGCACACATAACTCAAAAAACTAGAGCCCTAGACTACCATAAACCCATCCACAAGACACAATAGATAGGATGTTAGAACATCTGATAGGACATCCTACACACAACCACATCAGAAGTAGCAGTAGAAGCTGAGACACAAGACTCACATGACAGAAGATCATGTTCCCCCTAACATGTTGCATACAGTAAGCAACAACACTAGACTTGATTCACTAACACCTTTCTCCCCCTTTTTAGCCAAAAGTTGACAAAAATATAGTGGAAAAAATTGAAACAAAAGGAACCAAAACATGACACAAACCAAACAGATGCACAACAAATTGAACAAGACTGACTCAACTGAAGAAATGATAAAAAGAAACATTAACTTACCCAAAAAGAAAAAAACTAAGACTCACCCAAAGAGACAAAAACTAAGAAAACAAAGGAAAATAAAAAAACAAAAATGCATAAAGAAAAGAAGACTCACTTGGAAACAAACAAACAGACTCAAGTAGAAGACTTTTTTTTTGTTTTTATATTTCCCCCTTTTTTATAACAAGATAGGTGAAAATAACTATTCAATTCTTCCTCCCGAGTCAATGAAGTTGACCTAATCTTCATTAGCATTTGAATCTGAAATGTGTATTTGCACATGTTTTTCTTAAGGGACTTCATCTTGGTCACAAATATTTTCCCTGTCCTATATGCTCTAGAAGACGTTCCAACATTTTTTATAATATTGGACTCAACCCTTTTTTAACCAGAACTCACTTCCTTCTTGGTTTCCAGCATCTGGATCTTCTGTGTATCGTCCTTTTGAGAAGATTTACTCATGTTGAAACGCAACTTGTGAGGATGGTGAGGTAGTAAGGTAATTAAATACAAGGAAAGTTACCTTGTTTTTAAAGAAACCATTGCTTGTAGAGACAGACCAGTCAAAGAGAGCATTTCAGGAAGGAGATAAAATCATCCTTAAAAACATTACACAACTCACCAAAGGAGAGAGACATTTTTTTATTCTACTTTCTCTCTTTCCAAGCTTTCACTGCTGGAAAATGTTACAACATTTGAAATGACATTCTTTATGCCATTGAAAATGTCTTTCCTAAGATTTCACACATCACAATATGAAGGAATATAGTTTGCAAACCGACCAAACAGTTACTACTATACTTCATCAGCGGTGCAATTCCAAAATTACCCCTCATATTCTCAATGTAACTTACACCTCAAGTTTTGATGAAAATACTTCCTAGAGCTTCTCAAACATGCTTGTAAGAACAGGAAGTGTTTCTACATCTGGCCTTGAGATTTTGATGATAAATTTACATGATATCTTAGAGAACAATTGTATACATAATGGTTTCGTTCTAGTGTGTAGTTGTTGCTATAATGTTCAGAATCTTCTACAAGGCGTGTGGCGTTATCAGGTTATAAACATACACTACTGGAAGAAAACATATGGTTACGTGTTACAGTTGAAGTCAAGGTTCTGAATCTATCTTTTTCAATGTGTCTAAGGAACATTAGTATAAGAGGTTCTGATCGTGACTTTGTGGTTAAGATTTGGAGGCCTTCTAAAGCTTTTCTTTTATGTGTTACAAGTTATGAATATTATGAAGACAAGGTTCTACTGAACAAGTTATGATGATCTAAATAAAAGCAAGTTCTTACAACCAAATGTTGAAGACTCTGAAGACAAGGTTCTGTGCGACAAGTTCTGAAGACTCCGAGACTTAGGTTCTAATACTTAAATATAGATTCTTCTACAATAAGCTTCAACATTTAACATTCAAATATTTGAATCCTCTGAAAATAAGAAGAAAAAGTTCAAAATGGTTAATGTGTGATAGTGTACAAAAGGTACATAAAGTCTTTGTGACCTCTACTCTTCTAGATTGGCGCAAGAACAGTCCTTTTGTACTTGACTGTTGTCGTACCCCAAATTTTCCCTACCTCTTTTTACTCTTGTCTGGCTTTGAACTTGGCATCTCAGTTGCACCATTTTCACTAAGTCATTTGCATATCCTGCATCTCATGGAATCAAGCGCCTTGGTTTTAGGTATTAGGGTTGTTCCCTCTTTATGTCTAATTTTGTTTTGAAGTCCTCTTATTAGGTAAAAGGGAAATGCATCTGGTTCTCGATTAGTGGATCGTGAGATGGATTTTTGACGTATCATGAATTTCTTTGTCATCAAGTTACAAGGCTGTTTCTCGCTCGAATTCATCAGAGCCTGGATTAGGGTTTATTTCCCTATTTAGTTGGTCAAGATGTTAGGGTTTTGGGTCCTTGGTTTTGGTGAAGATGTTTCTTTCGCCTGCCTCAAAGATGACTCAGAGTTCAGCGCATTAGGTCAAGGATTTCATCTCCTCACACTTCAAGTTTTCTTCTTAAGGTCTCTGAGTCACTAAGTCGAGAGTTTGAAGTTTAAGTTGAAGAATGTGGAGTTTGGGCATAAGAAATTAGTTTGGGGGTTCATGATGATCAAGGCATATTTTGGTTGCTTAAGTTATAAGTTACTTGTGGTTTGAATATCAAAATTAAAATTCTGTTTGAGAGTGCAAGCTTGGTTTAGGCGTGATAGGAAGATTAAGGTTTAGGTGACCATTGTTTTGGGATTGAATTAACCAAGTGGAATTAAATTCTTAAGCATTTGTTTTGTTCAAGAGTTTTATTGGAGTTTGGAAGATAAGGTGCATGATTGCTTGAAGTACAAGTTACTAAAGTCATATTGGATTTCTTGAAATTAAAGTTATAAAGGCAGGATGTGCATTCAAATCGTTCAAGTAGAAGCTGCTACTTTCAATCAAAATTCAAAAGGTTGTTTAATTTCCATACAACAAATTCATTCAAAATATATCATTCAAGTTTTTTGTTCGTTACATTTTTGGGACAGATTACAGAGCATGTGAAATCATAAATTACAATTGTTGAAATACAAGCTGCAAATCTTTTGTTTACAAGGAAAATGTTTGTTTCTTCAAATCTCTTTGCCTCATCTTCAAGCCATTTGTCCTCACTCCTCGCCATGGCCTCTTCGACTTTTAACTTTACCTCGATCGCCCAATTCTCATGTTCATGAAACAAGACAAAAGGAAAAGTTAGCAAACATCAATATGTGAATAAGAATCCAAGGAAGAACTAATAGTTAAAAGAAAATTCGCATTTCATCATTAGGGTTTGTATTTGGAATCGGAAATTAAAAGAGGTTTGATTCAATCATTGGCTATCTTATCCTATTTTGCAAATCAAAAAAAGTTTGGGTTTTTGGTTCACAAAAGGAAAAGAAGTTTACAAATAATTTTGCTGCAAAAACAAAGCCAGTCAAAAGCATTGCTAAAGTCAGGCATGCTTCCCTTATCATCGTTGTCAAAAAACAATCCCAATTGGCCAAATGTAAAAATAGCAAACAACAGGCAGCTAGAAATACCAACAAGCACAGCAGCGCAGCGAAAACAAGTAAAGCTGCAAACAAAACAGCAGTTGCAGGAAAATATGGAACAGCAGCAAAATGCTAATATCCATGACCAAATAAAGCAATAGAAAAACTAGCATATAGTAGTGAATCAAGGGCCATAAAAAGCAGCAAGTCATAAAAATAATTCAAACTAGCAATAGTCCCACAAAACATTAATTGCATCATCATGTTCCTAAAAATGAAAACCCTTCAGAATTATGTGAAAAGCAAGGTTGCTTTACATCATTTGAAAGATGAAAGAGGAAAAGATAAAACCTGGCTCATACAAAAACCAAAACAGTCCAAACACCTACTATTAAACCAGTCCACCAACTCTGCCCCATGCTGGCAAATTCCTGCATACAACAGTCTGTCAAAACAGCCTTCCACCAACCATCCACAAGCCCCATAGACCAGTCCTGCAAAATTGCCAAAAATAGACCTACAAACAAAGCCTAAAACCTGTTGCTACTAATGTGTTATTGTTATTCCAAACCTGCACTAAGAGAGCCAAAATTTGCACCAAAATAGGCATAAGCAAAACCTACGTTCTAAAGGTCAAAATCAGTTTTCCAAACATGTTCAAATTTCACCAATTTTCCACCCTTATCTCATTATAAGAATGGATACTGTTCCATTGAGAAGAAGAGGAACCAAGCCAGAAAACGAAAAGAGAGAAAACACATTGCAAAGTACACAATTTCAAAAAAGAAAACCAAACAGCCTCCTCACTGAACCAACAATACAACATATAACACAACTATAAAAAAAACACACAAGGGCCAAAAAACTGAAAAAGAGAGATTATAGCATACTAACAACCAGCTAAAAACCAACTAAGATGTCCAGAAAACCAAAAAAGGATTTTGTACCAGCCAGCAAACCGAAAGTTGAGAAAAAATTCATGATTCATTTCAAAACAATACACAGAAAAACTTCATCTTCATTCGCATCTTCTATTGCAACATAGCTGTTTTTTTTTCCAACACATCATCAACAATATCATAATCCACACTCCACAGTAACAATGAAAACACAGTGAAAACATAATCGAAAGGAGGAGCAATAGCAGTTCTATTTACCTTCGCGAAACGTCTGAAGAACGTCGTCGGAGCGACTCCGACATGTAAATTTTTTTTCTTCCTTCATTGTTTATACATTGCCTATTACATCGATGCATCTTGCTTTGAGATTACGGTGATCACATCTGTGTTGAAACTTCCAGTTGAACTGAGACGAATAGAGAGAAGATGTTATGACGGTGATAGTCGATGCAGTTTGAGCATTATTGAAGTTGAATCCACGAAGCTACGGCACTGAGAGTTGGATGAAGATGATTGAAAGAGATGACAAAAGACGCTGTGAAGAAGATGGGAGAAGTTAAGGAAGAATCGAACGAACATGGGAAATGATGGATGATAATTAGGTTTTTCACCCACTTTGTTTCTCAAGGGGGTTGCTGGGTCTGGACCTCCCTGAACCGGTCCGGCCCAGCCCACTTTTATACATGCATCTTTTTTTTTTATACAATCTATTTATGATTTCTGGGTCTTACAAAAAGTTGTTTTTTTAGCCCATTCCACCAATGCTTGTTATATCACCCCTTTTCCCAGTAGCACCCCCAAGCTCAATTTTGTGTTTTTACTTCTTAATTTTATATTTTTATGCAAAAAATAAAAATGATTGTTTTACCTTCTTAATCAACTTATAATATAAAATCACAAAAATGCATGCTTTTAGAATTAGATTTTAATTTTCCTCCAATATTTTCACCTAAAAATCACAAACAAATATTAGAATATTTTAGAAGTAGGTTTTAATTTACTTTTTGAATTCAATTAATTTGATATAAAACCACAAAAAACATTTAGAATTTAAGTTTATTTATTGGTTCGTTCAAACCTCGATGTCGTACTCCCTTAAGTAGCACCATGAGGCGATTAAACCCCGTTTCGATCGCCTTGTGTCGAAGTAGACTTTTAGCTCACTTGTACATAACAAATAATTAAGATATTTCTTATTCTTCCTCTTAACCCCTTTTCTTTTGTAATTAAAACATAACTGTCACAAATCAAAAATCTAAAAACATTTAATCACTACTTGAATTTATTTTTAAAACACGCAAAAACACTCAACCAATCAAAACTCCCCGAAAGGGCATGTTATCTCCGTTCTACCGCGATACCAGTTGCCTATTGCTAGAGTGTGTGCGTTAGCATCGCCCACTAAAAAACATGACCAAACCAATCATTTTCTAGAGGAACTACGGTGTTCTGATTCCTTCATTGGATACGTAGGCAAAGGGTCGCGAAACCCTCACGAATGCAATAATAAAAACCATTCATTTCCCCTTAAGCAAGCATAGTTGTAGATAAACACACCCTTTAAGACAAACAGACAAAATGGATCTCGTTGAGTACAACGGATGTGAGGGGTGCTAATACCTTCCCCTCGCATAACCGACTCCCTTACCCTTTCAACGGATCTCTTTTACAAGCTATAAAAGGAAGACTTGGAAGCTGAAGAAAAGTAAGAAACAACACTACAATGACAAATCTATCAATTCAAATCAAGCGCAACAAAAATACACCAAAGCATTATGCAAACTCTGTAGAGAAATCATTTGTGTATAGTTTTATAAATAAGCAAAGAGTTGTTGCTCGTATCTTGCAGTAGAACACTTACTTGTTTTCCATTGTACTGAAAAGTCTATGTAATCTACTTACAAGAAGCAAATCTGTAATACACCAAAAGTACTCAACTGTTGTTGAATGATAGTTTGAGAGACTGAGTGAATGTATGATCTCAAGAAGACTCTTGTTGTGGCTTGAGTGGTTTTACAATAAGTATTGATGGACTTATTGGGCGTGCCAATAAGGTTGATCAAACTTATTATGGATTGTTCTGTAATCAGTTTGGTTATAATGGATTAAGTCATTGTTGAAGGTGAAATCATGCTTGAGGGGGTATACTAGAGTAGCTTAGTTAACAGTAAACCAGGATAAAAATAATCTTGTTCATTTACTATTATGTTCTAAGATAACTTGTTTTGTCACCAACAAATATTTAATTTGGTGAAACCCAATTCAAACCCCCTCTTTCTTGTGTTTCTCACACTTCAATTGGCATCAGAGCTTAGGTTCTAGTATTAATAGTCAAACACTTAACCATATCAGATAAAGATCTAGATGAGTTTTTTCATTGAAGAAACACAATTGTTGAACCCACACCAGCTTTTACTACAACAGATTCAAACGATACAAGTTACAATGTTTAACCTCCCATCTTTGATGGAGAAAAGTTTGAATAGTAGAAAGATAGACTAGAAAGTTTATTTCTTGGTCATGATGTTGATCTTTTGGATATGGTAGTCGATGGCTACGTACCTCCCACGGGTGCTACCGAAAAAGAGATAGCTGTGAGAGCTATGACTGACCAACAAAAGAAAAATTGTAAGAATCATCATATAGTAGAACCATCTTGTTAAATGTGATTTTTTATACTGAGTATGTGAAGATCGCAAATAGAGACTATGCTAAGTCTATATTTGATTCTCTCAAAACAAATCATGAAGGAAATGATCAAGTCAAAGAAACCAAGATGTTGGCCTTGATTCTTAATTATGAAGATTTCAAAATGGATGATGATGAAAGCGTTGAAGTCATGTTCTCAAGATTTCAAACCTTATTTGCAGAACTAAAAGTTCTGAACAAAGTCTATTCAACGGAAGATCATATGAAGAAGATTATCATAAGCTTTCCATTCAAATGGAGGCCTATGGTAACTACACTCGAGCTTGCAAAGGATCTAAACAACACTTCTCTAGAAAATAAGTTCTTTAAGAAGTCATGAGATCAAGCTCAAGCAAGATGAACCATAAAGGAAGATAAAATCTATTCCACTCAAATCTGTCAGAAAATTTGAGAAGTCCAAAGCTCTTGAAGCATAAGAGATTGAGGATTCATAAGGAGATTCTGATGATGAAGAAGATGAGTTGTCATTGCTAACCAGGAGGGTTAACTGTCTCTAGAAGAGAAATCAAGGCAACAATTTTAAAAGTTCAAGAAGGACTGGAGGTCAATTCAAATCAACTTCTGGTCAAAGAAAGTCCAGTGGTAACGAAGTCATTTGTTATGAATGCAATGAACCGAGAAACTACAAGCATGAATGTCCTGAACATCCAAGGAACATACCAAGGAAGAAATATCTCAAAGGCAAAAAGAAATGTCTAAAGGAAACATGGGATGATTCACACTCCTCTGACTGCGACTTAGATGAAGAACATGCTAACATGGTGTTGACTGTTCACGTTGGAGCATCAAGCAAAGTATTCCCTCCAGAAGATGAAGATAATCCATAAACAAAAGAAATATTATGCGAAGAAGTATTCCCTGATCTTACTCTTTCTAAATTATCATATTCCTTAGTTGAAACTCTATAAAAACATGAGTCACTCAAGATTCAATTCGAGGATCTCAAAAAGACCCATGAATTTGTATTTGTTGAAAACAATAGGCTTGAGGAAGAGTGTTTTGTTTTAAAAGAAATTTTTTTAAAAAAATATGAAAACTCAGCCCTCAAAAACTTGAGAACTTTTCCAGAAGCCTCTAAGAGTACTAATGGTGTCGTTAAGAAACATGACAAAGATTTCCATAAACTGCTAGCTAAAGACATGGGGAGAAATGTGCCAGTCTCTATGATCTATGGTATGAGAAGGAATGGAGTTAGTGGTATTAGTTATGATTCTCATGAAAAATATAAATCTAATAAGAAATACATACCAACCACCTTACACTCTGATTTTGTGTCATTTTGGTTTCGTGGCAAAGAAAGATGGAAAAGACGAAGAGATATTTGATTCTGAATCTGATGGAAATCAAATGACTAAACCAAACAGTTTTATTTATTTCAAATAAGATTATTCCTCTACTAAAGCCAAACTTGTTCACAGCTCTGGTAGAACTAACAAAAAGAGATCCAAGAAATTATGGGTGCCAAAAGATAAGATTATCTATGCTGCAGATATCCTTAGCAGTGGAATTGATACACCTTTCCTGGGTCTTGGACTGTAGCTACTTGCAACACTTAATGGGAAAAAGGCATATGTTCCAATACCTGGAACTTAAGCCTAGAAAGTTCATAGGTTTCTAAGATGATCTAATAAGGAAAGATTATAGACTACGAAACAGTAGATTAATTGGCATGAATATAGCTTTCAAAATTCAATAATCTCAGGTCAAAAAGTCAGAAGATGCATAAATCCTTAATGATCAAGCTCCTCTGGAAAAGGTTAAAGCAATTCCATCACATTCTAAAGAAAAGCTTATGGCATGTCTACAACAAGGTAAGTGTTTAAATGCTTATTTTTACCTTTCTTTGAAATTTATGTTTGTTTAATCTAGCAATGCTCTCTCACATTAATAAATGCTTAAGGAAGAAAAATTTATTGCTTCTATCCTCTAGAATATAAAGTATTTATATCAAGTAAATGTGTTGTTAAAAAATTGATAATACTTCTGCTTTAATTTAAGACAGTTGTCCACTTTACAGTTGTGCTTAACAATTGATGCAACATATTAAGGAGTAAGTAGATATTGAGAGTAAGTGAAAAATCTTTTTAATTTACCCTGTGTCAGATTTTTGGTTGTTTCAAAGCTTTTGTCTTTATTTCAAAAGGATTTTTTTAATATTAACCTCTACCATTCTCTTTCCCCTCTTCATAATCCTCTGAGCCCCAATCTATCTAAAAGCCTAAGACTCCGTCAGTTCTCACCCTACCTTTCTCATTAATGGCACCTCGGCAAGTAACAGCTAATCCGGGTCCATCTCCATCTGAGAAACATCCCAAAGTATTTGTCTCTACCCCTGTGGATAAGTTGGTAGTTCTTGTAGAAGCTCAGGTGAATTTCAAGAATATTGCTATGAATGTTTATGATCTACAGGATGTCGTTAGTTTTCAGAATTGGGAAAACCACTTTGATCATCTTCACAGGCCAGTTTATACTGATTTGGTTAAAGACTTATAGATACATGCATATATCTCAGTAAGTGTACACGTCTGCTCAAGCGTCCATGGGAAGAAGATCTCTATTACAGAAGAAGACATAGCCATGCTCTACATTCTTGATAGGTCGGGATTTACTCTGACTAACATGTCAACAGAAGACTACATCAAATTTGTTATAGATGAAGTTATCTATCAAAAAGAGGCTGAGGAACCAAAGGCAAAATATTTGATTCCCAAACTAAGGGTTTGGTTTATAATCTTTATGGGAAGTTTTACTCATAGTTGTCCAACAAACTCTCCAGATCATGTCAATTCAAATCAAAAGCGCCAAGAAGATTAACCTTCCAACAATTCTCTTCAATCATATGAAAATCACTATTACTGATTCAAGGGATGAAGGATCCAAAAATAAGCTGGAAATTCCTTTCGGGAGAATTATTTCATACATTCTTGTTGAAAGTGGTCTTTTTAAGTCTTTGAACATTTCAAATCCTAATGTGATCATCGGAGCCTCCATAAATGGCATTACCCTAAGATATCTAGGTATGAAAAGGAGAGAAGAAATATTGGATCCTGAGGAATCTAGTTCGTCAGATTTAAAGGAGAGAAGAATTCCAGTAATAGGATTCCCAAACTTTATGCTCGATCGATCATCGGTAATCAATAATAAACCCCTCATTGCTCTCTTCCAAAGAGAAAGAGAAAAATGGCTGAAAAATCCAAGGTTAAAGAAGATTTTGTAGCTCCCAAGAAAACAAGAGCAACCAGAAAACGAGTTCTTGTTCTTAAAAGATCAGATAGCTCAGAATCCTCTAAGGCTGCTAAGGCTTCAAAAGGAACCATGACTCCCTCTAGAGCTAGATCTTCTAAAATAGAATCAAATTAACATCCAGTAGCCTTAAACTAAGAAATCTCTAAAAACTCAGACGCAATTATCTATATTCGTACTAAGCCTCAGAAAAATCCAAACTCTTTTGAACCTCCATATCCACACTCCTCTTTCATTTCCCCTAAAAGTATTAACATTAACTCTCTTCCATCCAACCACCTCTCCCAATTTGAAGAAGGCCTAGTTAATAATCAAGATGTTTTCTTGCCTGAAGAAGGAATGTTAGAGGCAATTGTTGTTCCTGACAGGGATCGATGCCCATATGTAATAAAATGCTTGATATAATTTCTTGAAACTGACATTCAGCACATTCCTCTGAATGAGTGATTATATCATTTTGGAGTACGTGTCAGGAATGCTCTGAAATTGGTAGAAAGAAGAAACCTAACTAGCAAAAATCCAGAAGAGGTAGAAGAGACTTGGAATTTATTCAGATATTGGATATAAACAAACTCCAGAATCATGGAATCCTATGGTCTTGTTGAAGTTGCCAAGAAGCACAAAGCTTGCAAAGAAGCCACCACATAAGTTCTTCTCTTACCAACTCCGAAACCAGAAGTTATGCTTGCCTTAAAAGTCATTCCATCATCAAGTATTTCTGATACTACATTAGTAATAGTTGACCCCTCTTGCTCTGAAATAAAGCCTGCTATGAACGTTGAAAGGGAAATAAATGGGCTGAAGGAAACTCTTGAAAAATTCCAAGAGAGAAATCAGCATATTCAAGAACGACTGGACAGAAATGAGGAAAGAAACGCTGCTTAAGCAACCTCCTTTAATCAGATGGCTGAGATATTAAAACAGTTTATGATGAAGTTCAACAAGGAATCTTAGGAGTAGAACTTTTGTTTTAGAACTTAATATTTATTTTCTTTTGTTTCTAAAATAATTGTACCTTTTAAAACTCGTTGGTTATCAATCAAAGTTTATTTTTTTGTCCCTCTATCACCTTTTTGATTTCTAACAAAGGGGTAGAAAGTAAAATGACTTTGATAATGTTTATTCTCAGAGTATTAAACTCAAACATATAAAATGATGTTGCTACTAAATGTTTGTTTGATGTTCTCTATCCAGGAACTCTAAATAAGTTCACTGAGTTTATTCTAAGACAGGTTGAAGACGAAGATCCTAATGTTAAGGTTGAAAACCTTATGGATGAAATCAACTCTGATTTTATACATAAGATGTTGTACACTTTGTGAATATATGAATATTCAAACAAATGTACCAAACACAATTCATAAGTTATAAGCTTACTGAAAGTAAGGTAATCTTACTTGACATTATAGTATTCAAAAGTTGTTAACTTTCTGAAAGTATGAAATTCAGACTTAAAGCTCAAAAGTTGTGTTTTCCTGAAGGGAAGAGAAGTCAACATTCTGATGCATGCTCTCATACAGAGATGCGACTCATAAGTTGTGTTCTGGTACGTGTGCTTCAGCAACGTACGCTCTATATTTAGAAGTTGTGAACTATAATGTTTGATTCACTGGAAGATATCATATCAAACATTGATGCTTGATAAGTACAGTGTTTTGGTTGTGATTTTAGAATCAAGGAACATAAGAACTAATATATGATGCGTGGCATTATTTAATCTGGCTTAAATCAATTTTTGATTCTTCATCAAGTGCTGATAGAAACCAGGTTCTGAGATGAAGACCAGGTGTTCTAGTCAGACTCTGATGAGTAGTTGTAGTGAAGTGATACTTCTCTATTCTATGTTCTGAATGCTCACAATTTATTTTGTGAGTCTCGGGCTTAGGGGGAGACTCTGAACAAGCTTGAATGAAATTTTGGGTTAACAGATTCAGGTGGAGCTATGAGCTTAATTCTGAATTTGTCGATAACGGTGATTACCCTGTATAAATTGTTCTATCAAAATACATGGTTTTGTCATCATCAAAAATGGGGAGATTGTAAAAACAAGAAGTGTTTCTACGTCTAGCCATGACATTTTGATGACAATTTTACATGTTATCTTAGAGAACAATTGTATACACTAATGGTTTCGTTCTAGTGTGTAGATGCTGCTATAATATTCTGACTCTAGTACAAGGCGTGTGAGATCATCAATTGAAGACACACTATTGGAAGAAAACATGTGGTTACGTGTTACAGTTGAAGTCAAGGTTCTGAATATATCTTCCGCAATGTGTCTAAGGAACGTTAGTATAAGAGGTTCTGATCGTGACTTTATGGTTAAGCTTTAGAGGCCTTCTAAAGCTTTTCTTCTATGTGTTATAAGTTCTGAATATTATGAAGACGAGGTTCTGTTGAACAAGTTCTGATGATCTGCAGAAAATCAAGTTCTTACAACCAAGTGTTGAAGACTTTGAAGACAAGGTTATGTGTGACAAGTTCTGAAGACTTAAAGAAAGATTCTTCTGCAACAAGCTTCGACGTTCAACATTCAAATATCTGAAGCCTATGAAAATAAGAAGAAAAGTTCAAAATGGTTAATGTGTGATAGTGTACAAAAGGTACATAAAGTCTTTATGACCTCTACTCTTCTAGATTGGCGCAAGAATAGTCCTTTTGTATTTGACTGTGACTACTCTCATTATAACCGTTGAGAACCAACAGCTAGATTTTCGATTTACCTTTCTACCCTTTCAATGGATCTATTTTAAAAGCTATAAAAGGAAGACTAAGCTGAGGAAAAGTAATAAACAACACTACAACGACAAATATATCGGTTCAAATCAAGCTCAACAAAACTACACCAAAGAACTATGCAAACTCTGTAGAGAAATCATTTGTGTATGGTTTTGTAATTAAGAAAGAAGTTTTTACTTGTATCTTGCAATAGAACACTTAGGTGTTTTTCATTGTATTTAAAAGTATGTGTAATTTGCTTATAAGAAGAAAATTTGTAATATACTGAAAGTACTCAACTGTTGTTGAATGATACCTTGAGAGACTGAGTGAAGGTCTGATTTCAAGAAGACTTCTGCTGCGGCTTGAGTAGTTTTACAATAAGGATCGAGATACTTATTGGGGGATGCCAATAAGGTTGATCAAACTTATTGTGGGTTATTCTATAATCAACTTGATTATATTGGATTAATTCCTTGTTGAAGGCGAAATCATCCTTGAGGGGTGGATTGGAGTAGTTAGTTAACAACGATCCGAGATAAAAAATCATCGTGTTCATTTATTGTTATGTTTTAAGCTAAATTGTTCTGTCACCAACGAAAAGATTTAATTTGGTGAAACCTAATTCAAACCCCCTTTTCTTGTGTTTCTCACACCTTCAATACCAATCTTAAGAGTACCAATAATTGCTTGTAGCAAGACCCCTAACATAATGATGACAAGTACCAATGACTTTATTCTTCAAGCAGACTAACAATCTTGAGTACCTTGATTGTATCAGCTTTTCACATTACAATGTCATGACATCTAGTTTAACATTGTAATCTTTTAGAAACCAACACTATTTAGAATACATCTTCCTTCAGAAATGTGCATATCCTTAAAGATAAACCTAGATTAAATTGTTTCTGATCCAAGAGACAAGATTGTTTCTTAAACAGAACACCCTTCATTCAAATTCTCTTCATAGAACTTGGCCAATAGCTTTTACTCAAAGACTCACTATATATTTCATCTCTGAAACTCTTCATCATCATAAACTCTAATAAACTCCAAATAATGAACTCCCCTTTTGACAATAATTTGTTTTCTTGAGAAATTTCTTATTCAGTGCTTGCTAACATTTTAGAGTCTTTCACATTCTTCGGAGTATCAAGCTACTGAGGTGATGTTTCAACATATGGTTGAACATCATATACTTTCCCCATGAATAAATCATTGATTTTGGTTCTGAGTTTGATATTACTAAAAGTACTTCTCTCAGTAGAGTAACTCAGAAACATACCTTGTTCCTTTTAAAGGAGTAGATGAGAACATTTGAAGACTTCATTGATAATAGATTCTTCTTACTATAGAACACACAAAAAAATCATATATATATATATATATATATATATATATATATCCACCAGGAAACTTACCCTGCATTGGATAAATCAGATCCATAGAACAAGTTCTAGAGCTTTTACAATTTTTGATGTTGCACCTTCTCGTATGACATCTTGACTTCATCTTCCTTGAACATCAAGAAAGAGAATAAGCCATTAAATATTTGTGGAATCCACAAATAGAAATTATTTTTAAATCCTCATCAGAATTTCAAACATCTCATTAGAGACAACACATTCTTTCTTGATCACGTTTACCTTCAGACCTTAATCACACAATTGCCTTATGTATAAGACAATAGTCATTTTTCCTTTAGTAAGAAGAACATTACCAAAAAATAGATGATCCATCATGTACTCTTCAATTACCCAATGCCCTTAATCTCCTCTTTTAGCATCATCACCAAAAGTAACAGTTGATAGAGTAAGTCTAAACAAACCACCAGAAACACTTTTACTACAATTGAGTGTTTGGAGTAGTCAGTGTCAAAATACCAATCATTTTAGTTGAAGTTCTAAGAAAGGTATTAAAAATAAGGCAATTGTCACTTTCCCCGAGTTTTAACCATTGCTTGGTTAACTAAAGCTGAGTTTAACATTTGAGGAAGTCAAGCAAAAGAGTTTGTTATGATCAACTTATCATAGAAGATACATCTTCAATGTAAGTATCTTCCTTTAGCTTGAGTATTTTGATGTCTAGCACAATGTTAAGACATTAAGATTGACATCCTTGACTTCAGCTTGCCTTTTGATGGAAACAGCCTTTTGTCGCTCGATTTTTCTCTTTGCGTGAAAATCCTATCCCTTTTTAGGCTTCAAATTATATTCACTCTTGAAGAAACTACTCCAATTAGTCTGAACTCTCTTTACAGACTTGATCAAGATATCAAGTTTGAGGATTAATTGAGTCACCTTACCCTGCAAGTTACAAATGGTAGACAAACCTTCCTTCTCTTAAGACATAAGATAATAAATAGTCACCTAATATTTTCTTCATGGTAGAAAACCCTTTTTATTATAGATGCATGTTGAAGTGGTAAAGCGGAAAGCAAAAAGTAAAGTATTATTTTAAAGGGTGATATTTAGGTTATATCGTATCGTGTCCACAAAGATTGGTACTATTGAATTTCCATTCAATAATTTATTACTAATGAGTTTGGGGTTTGAATGGGTTGGCATGTATAGAGAGGTATAAATAGAAAATAAATCTGTAAAAGGAAAGACAAATTTATGTAGCTGGAATGTACTCTACTTGTCACAAACTTAAACCTATCGACCAGTTATACTTAACCTATAATATTCATCAATCTCAACACGTATCACTGACAACCTAAGTCATTTCTAACCCAAATTGAGAGGCCGACTGTATCACCTCGGTAGTGATATCTTAACCACCTCAAAAACGCATAAGTCAACCATGCTAATTGTGTCGACAATCTCTCAGAGTGACACAACCAACACAGAGGCATTAATCACAGGCACCAAGTGAATGGCAGCTTTGAATCTATCTCTAGAATCCAGAAACTAATAGATAATCATACTAGATAAGAATCCAAGTAGTATATGTCTATAGCAACTCAAATCCCTAACACAAAGCAAAAATCCAGGACAATAATCGACAAATTTGTAAAGAAAGTTTTATACAACGCCATGAGCGACAAATATACATGAGTTCAAAGTAAAACTACATACAAAACCCACCAAAAGAGAAATACATAGAGAAGAGAAGAGATAAACCATAAATCTTCTGGTTTGTCAATGTCGGTCGATGATAAATCCACCTCTAATCATCTATAAGCAAAGCCCTTGTGTTATTTTCTAAGCTAATCTATCAAAAATAAGGTTGATGGAATTTGGGAACAAAAACACCCCAAAAACCATAACCTAAAATGAAATAAAAATGAAGCTATAAAACAAATCTCAGCAGTCCGTGCTAAGCGGTCTGCCTTATATTTACACATTAAACCGCCTAAACTGCTAAGCGAGCTCAAAAACTATGATTTTGCCAAACCTTCAAAATGCAAGTAGCGCACTATAAAATGCGATGAGTGCACTCCTGCTTAGCTGGCAGACTGCGCTAAGCATATTTACTTGGGGAAAACATCTCATTTCAATCTGAAAATGAGCATCCAGAGTCGTGCCTTCGACACCTTATTCCTCGATGCTCCAAATGTGCAACAAATACCTAAAAAAATGGTAAAACATCAAACGGTACACTATGTACACAAAAACACAAATAAACACAAACTAAACGTATTTACACAAAATTCAAGTTTATTCAACCGATATTAACAACAAAAAGTTGATAAGTGCAACAAAAAGTATATACAAAAATAGCTACAATTTGCACTTATCAAACTCTCCCCAACTTGAACTTGTTTATCCTCAAACAAGGCCAAACAAATCAAAGAACAAAAGTAATCAACCAAAGAATCATGAATTAAAAAATTTGAAAAACGAAAACAAATGTACGGTTCAAACAAAAACACACACGCAAGGTAAATACTTACCACAATCCTAAAATAATAGCATGTAGACAAAACGATACCTAAGTACAAAAATCGTATTAAACATTCTAAAACAAAACAAGATCAATCATGAATCACACCTAGTAAAAATTCATCGATAGATGAAGAACACACAATCGTGAGAGACAAAAAATACTCGTCCACAATCTTGCAAACAAAAGACTCAATTATGCGTTCATCTAAAAACTCATATTGAAAATACAAAGGCAAGAATCACAAGGGCTTTTCAAGGTTTTAATGTGGCTTGGTTAACAAATAAGGGATAATTCCTAAAGCTAATCGAAACAAAAACTTGCCTAAACCTAAGGGAGTGATCAACTCACAAAAGTTCAAACACAAAATTTCCATCAACTTTTTTCATAATCCCAAATTTGTCACACCAATTGCAATACTTATTAACACAACATTATTCCATACTCTTTTTATTTTTCTTTTTCACAACTTTTCTCTTTTTTTATTTCTTTTTCACTTATTTCTTTCTTTTTCTTTTCTTTTCACTCTTTCTTTCTCAACCTCATAGTTATACACACAAGAGCAAGAAAACAATTCTCTCCCCAACTTAAATCAAACCAACATTAAAGTGAATACCCCCTTCTCTATCTTTCTAAGGAAAGATAAAAATTCAACTAAAAATCATAGTTGAGGGTTAAAGAAAAAAAGAATAAACATCCATTCAAAAAGGAAAACTAAACACTCGTAGACACACATTAAATTCAAAAATAACATGGACATTGAAAAAAAGGCTCAAAAGGGTTTAGTAAAAGTTACACATTCACAAGGTGAATTGACTATTTGACTAGGTAGTTATGCTTAAAATGAAACAAAATTCCTTGACCATATTCATGCATTCATATAATCAACACAATCAAAAGATTAAACATAATGAAACCAATTAAAAAAAGAATTGTGGCCTCCAGCATATATGAACAATGGAACGCTTCCTCACAATTTGGGTAAAAATGGGACTAAAGTGATTTAATCAAAAGAAAATAATGCAAAAAGAATGAATGATATGGTAATTATACAAATGATAAGTTTCTTAAACATGTTATGCTATAGAAATCGATAAAAGAGTATCTGGCGTCTACCAGCTTCAAAATAATATCATTACCATACATTCGCAAGTTGAATCAATCAAAATCGGGAAATCACCTTGAACTTCTTCAAGTTACCGGACCAAAATTGGAGTTCAAACAACAACAAAAGGATTATAAAAATAATACTATTATTATTTACTAATACAAAGCCTTGGTGAAAGTGGGAAAAATGAGGGCCAAGTAAAATTAAAAAGAATTCATTGGTGCATCACAAGAGGGTGTGCTCTAAGCAGACACTACCGTGCTAAGCGCGCTACACCAGATGCAAAAACATGACAACAAAAACTGGTGCAACACAACACCCTCCACAATAACCCTACACACTCAATTTAAAAAAATTACAATATTTACAACATTAACAAACTTCCTTAATTAAACACGACAAGCTTTTGGAAAAACACAAATTTACATAACAAAACTGTTCACCTCTAGTTTTGGCAAACAACGCTGGTCTCTTAACAAAAAGTTTACTGGTGAGATCGACCAGTGAATCTCAGTACAGTGCTTTAATTTTCAAGTGTTTCACAAATTATGTTCCAAAGGGTTCGTTCGACTAAGGAAAAACGAGTTTAAAAGCAACAAAGCAGGACTTGTAAAATAAAACAAAAGACGTTTTAAATTGTAAAAATAGATGACATAACATCAAAATAGTTGAGAATGGGTTGATTCAAACGTACATTGCCATAGCTTGACTCATTTCACTCGTTTTCTTGGGTACTCTGAGTGGCTAGCGTGTAGGAATGTGAAATTTGAACCCTTGACACTATGCACTAAGTGCTTTATTTAAAATACACAAAAATAACTAATTTTCAGTGGGTCTCTCTTTTTTATAAGCCACGTGTCTCTTGTAACTTCCCTCCATGAACCCATGTTCTCCATCCCTGCTATCGATCCCACACTCTCCATCTATGCTATCAAACCCATGTTCTCCATCAATAACACTTTACTTTGCTAGTTATGCACTCTTTGGGATTTTTAACATTCCTGGGCCAATCCATTCCTCACGAGGCCACTATTTTGGTTGACTGCATCCACAAGCCCAATTGAATATTTATGAAATCTCTCCTAATTGATTTCTTCTGTAGTCGACTTCCTATAATTAAAAGTTCTCAAAGAACCTTTTTAGATTTTGGTTGGATTTTAACCCTTTGTGAAAATCCTAGCCAACAAATTACCCCCCAAAATGTCCTTTTCGACTGAAAGAACAGAAACAGACATTTCAATCCTTTTCTCTTAGTGCGAAGTGACGTTATCCTAATCATTACCTTTTCCCTCAAATGTTACATCAGTGATCATACAACCACTTCCCTAATTTCTAGCTTCAACTTCCTAGGATAATCATGGCCCCTAACTAACCAACTCTTTTAACTCAGTCTCCACCTGTTTGACATGTGTCGGACATGTAGCCACATTTTTTCCACTTTCTTCCCAAACGTTTGGTTTCCTTGAAGGTATAAATATCCATTTCATATCTTTATTTTCCTCTCTACATTTTCTCTGCATACTCAAGCTCTTTGTTTTCATACACAAAAGAAATTCTTACTTTCATTTCTACCCTGAAAAAGCTTTCCACCATATTCATGGCCACTTCAAGCTAAATCTCTGAGCATATTCAAACTCCACAAGAAATTGGACTGGGTTTCCAACATGAGTGAGTTCTTCTCTCATGATCAAAATACCTTCTTTTTGGAACCAACGCCAATACAAAATATCCAAACTTTTCGCTCCCAATTGTTGCTTCCCTTCATTTGTAACAACATTGCTTACACTCTATTGGGGCATATTCATGGTGAGATTAGGGCACCTAAACAATTGGAAAGTTGCTTCCCCACTCATAAAACTACGTAACGCCCTATCAATAGAGATTGCCCTATAGATTTTTCACACATCTACTGAACATCTAAAGTCTTCCTCTCTACTCCTGTTGTTAATCGAGATTACATTACATGGTTGAATAAAGTGGAGAAAATTAAAAGTGACGTTTGGAAGGCCCGGGGAATTTTTTACTTGATTCAGCTTTCTAGGGTTGGCCCTAGTTATTGCAATCACTTGCCGATTTCTACACTTTATTTCTGGGAAGGCTCCACAAATACTTTCCATTTTTCAGTTGGGATGCTTACTCCTACCCTGTTCGACATTGCAGCCATCACTAGTCTCCGCCCCACAGGTGAAGCATTCTTCCCCAATGAAGCAGACGAAAATGTCATCGTTTTGAAAAGGACATTGCTGGCTTCACCAAATATATGGAGTGTTTTCATGCGAAAGATGTCAACATTGTGTCTAACGAAGAGCACATTTCCTTCTTGTCCTTGTGGCTTTCCAAGTATGTCTTTTGTAGTCGATCTCTGAAGGTAGCTAAAGGATTCCTTGTGTTAGCTCATCACCTCCATTTGGGTCGAAGGATATGTTTAAGCGAACTTATTTTGGGGTCTCTCTATGAATCACTCAGCATGGGGGTCGCTCATATGACCTCACTTTCATCTACTTCCAGCTATCTGCATGTTGGGCCTTTCTGGCTGCTTCAATTATGGTTAAATGCAACTTTTACAAGCCAGTTCAAACTATGCCTTTTTGTGAAGCACAAGAGACTACATTTTCCCAATGTTCCAATGAAAGCCTTCGTTTGGCTGCAATGACGTCTTCTAACAATGACATGACTCGAGAGGAGTCGCTTGAGAAATACCTGAAGTTTTTCTTTAGGTGCACTTCTTTTTAGCCAAGCATGGCGCCCTTTTCCTCTAGACCACATGGTCCTGAGTGGTTCACTCGACCATTTCCTCCTATCGATCCTACACAGATCCCTGAATCTAAATCCATTTGGAAATCTTTCTTAACCCCTTGGCTTATAACATCTAGGGTAGGAGCTAATGATGGCGTAACACTCATGTGTTATCAACCTAATCTGGTGGCTAGGCAGTTTGGCTTGTGCCAACCTTTGCCTCATAGCTTTTATAATCCATCAGATGAGTTGTGCCTTTCGTCCACCAGCTACAGTGAGGGAGAATGTGCTCAACGACTTCAACATTTTACTGCTGACGTCCTCAATATGACTCATGTCGCCTGTGAACCCCTCTTCTATACCACTAGGGAGTTATATGATTGGTGGATTGTGCAACTCGTGCAAAGTAATGGGACTCTCAAGTCTTTCAAGGCTTGACTGAACCATGCCTTTGAAGCTATGCAACAAAACTTTAGGAAAGTTATGGCTTACTATTGTGACTTCAAGTCGCCTTTTTTATGTTATTACTTCTAACGCTCTTTCTTATGTTATTGCCTCATTCAGTGGTTGAGCACAAGAAACGCGCCAAGGAAGCTATCAGTGGTGCAATTGTTTCTCCCTAAGCTAATGAAGCCATTGGAACTTCTTCTCAGGTAATTTTCTATTTTGATGGTTTACTAATTGTTTTTGTTCCCTTTCTAACACTCTAATTATGTTGACACATTCGTAGGCCCTTGAATCTAACATCGCCGCCCCTCCTAAACCATCCCCAAAGATACGGAAACACTCTTCTAACCAAGATAAATGAGTTAACCACGCGTCTTCGCCTGCCATCTCCAAAAAATCTAAAAAAATCTCAGTCGACTCGATCTGAGGTTGTCTCCAAAAAGGCCACTTCTGCCACTGTGTCTGCTTCGGTGGTAGCAAAAGAACGAGCTTTGCAGCCTGCACCAACTCGACTAGAGAGCATTAATTTTAGTCCTGAATGAGACCATAAGGCACCTTCTTCTTTAAAGACTCTTTATCTTAAGAATTTTTTGTTCCTTTTATGATTTTATTCTTAGTTGCCTTTATTGTTTCAGCGAATGGCAGTTAAACCTAAATATCTCCCCACCAAGATTGTCTTGAAATCTACCAAGACTAAAAATAAACCAACTGTAGTATTGACTGATAGCGAGCCTTCTGGAAGTGACCTCAACTCTCCTATCACTCAGGGTACTTCTTAATATTCTCCCATCAGTTAAGGATTGAAGGACGACGCCAATAATGACAGTCTAAGGGAGAATGCTGGAGATGATCGCCTAAAGGGTCCTGAACAAGCTGCTGTTGTTGACATCATCATAACTACCAACCAAAATCCCTTCCAAACCGAAGAAGTGACTCCATGGGAAATTGCCTCTTTTGGTACCACTTCGACCCCTCCCAACTTGATTCTTACAACCACCACCAAGTCGTCCCAACAAGTTGCTGCTCTGAGGCAAAACAACCCCTTTAAGTACTTGAAATGTTTGGTGAATGCTAGGAACCATTCGATGATGGAGGCTCTAGCACTTCTACTGCACCTGGAGGAATCTCTTCTCTTGGGACTCAAGAAGAAGTTCTTAATCGTCTCAAAACCATGCTCTTCCATGTTGATTTGATCACCCATTTGGAGGCGTACCCTTTTGATGGTACTAAGATTAAATAAATGTTGAATAAAGTTAATGTTCAAGTTGTTTCTCCTTTAGTCCTAAAATTTGTAGCTGAAGCATCTACCTTTCTTGACCAGCTTTTGGTCGACTTGGCCGAAAAGAAAGAGACCCAGGAAAAACGTCTTCCTAAGGAGAAAGAGCACACTGTTGAATTGGCTTTCGTAAACTCTTCCATGGCTGCTAGTGAAGAATTGAAGGAAGCTCTTGACAAAGAAATAGCAGACTTTAACACTAGGGCCGCAAATATTTCTCAATGGCAACAGCATATCATGGTGTTGAAGCAACGAATTGAAAGGTTGGAGAAGCAAATTGATAAGGCAAAGACTTTGCAAGCTGCTGGGTTTCACACAACTGAATAAGCGTTAAATAACGAATCTCTTGTCAGGGTCGCTCGTCTGGAGTGTATTGGTGTGTTGGATATTGAACTGGCCAACCTTGACACATCTATCTCGTTAACCAATACTCATATGGCACTTGCTCGAGAATGCTATATAACCCTTAAGAATAATGTTCCTTTTTAGCCATTTCGATTTTACATGTACTCTGATCTATTTTTTCAATAGTTTTTTGTAATGCTTAATTCACACTCTAGGTCTCTTGGTGGCCTCTTCATTATGCAATGAATTTTATCCTTTGTTTATTATAATTTCTTGCAATATAGGCCTATAAATCTTTAAGTATTTGCCATTTACTCGTAGTATTCGACCTTCCGGTGTGAGCTCCTCAATCTCATAAGAATTGTTAGAAAAAACTTGCACTACTCGAAATGGTCCTTCCCAATTTGGTGACCATTTTCCCAGGACTCTATCCCTTATATCTATAAGCAGGATCACTTTCCAAACCATATCTCCAAAGACGAACGCCTTTGCATTCACCCTTTTATTATAGGCCCTTGCTACTTGTTCTTTCTTCCTAAATAAAGTATCTAATGCTTCTAGCCTATGTTCCTCAACATCTACCAACGTATCATACATCATTTCCCAATAATATTCAGTAGGAATATTTGATTGCCTTTTCACTCTCACCGATTGCAGATGAATCTCTAGAAGCAATATTTCTTCTTGCCCATAAACTAAGTTGAAAGACGTTGTGTTAGTCGACTCCTTTGGCGAGTTTCAACATGCCCACAATGCTTGGCCCAGAGATGTATGCCAGCTTCTAGGATTTTAGCCAACATGTTTTTTTATCAAACTTATAATGACCTTGTTTGCTGCTTCAACTTTCCCATTTTCCTAGGCGTAATATGGCATTGATGTTAACAGTTTGAACCCCATTTATGCAGCGAACTCAGTTACCTTTTGACCTATGAACACAGTTCCTTGGTCCATTGTTATAGTTTCTGGTATTCCAAACCTATGTATGATTTGATTTTGAATAAAGGCCATTACTTCCTCTTGATCTACGTTAACCAAAGCGACGACCTCTACCCATTTTAAAAAATAATCAATACCCACAAATATGTACCTATGGACTTTTGATGAGGTAGGTTTGATTTCTCCTATAATATCCAAATCACATCCCCTGAAAGGCCAAGGTTTGATAACATAATGCAACTCATTAGCTAGTACATGTTGAATTCCAGAATGTTTTTGGCATTCTTGGCAGCTTTTGGCAAACTCAATGCAATTTTTTAACATGGTCGGCCAATATACTCCTATCTGACACAACAACCATTTCATTTTTTGTCCTGCCTGATGTGTACCACAAGTTTCACTTTGTACTTCAGATGTAGCTACATATGCTTCGTTTTCCCTAAGCATTTTAACAACACTCCTTCAGGCTTTTTCCTGAACAATTTGTTTCCCATTAATTTGTAACTTAACACCCTGTACTTAACTTTGCGCTTTGTCATCCCAACTGGATTTTGTAAGTAGTCGACTATAGGTTTCCTCCAGTCATTCTCAGCTAACGCATCCCCCCCACCAATTTATCTTTTACCTCAACGAATTCATATATGCTCTCTTCAAATATCTTATATCCAGATGCTAATTGGGCCATGTCGTTCGCCTCTTAGTTGTCAATACGCCTCACATGACTAATCGACATGTTACCAAATTTCTGAAGCAACGACAATGCTTTGGCCACATACATTACCAAATGATCCTTATCGCATTTTGTCGTACCCCAAATTTATCCTACCTCGATGATTTTTTTTTCTAGAAGAAATATTTAATGAAGGATGGTACAGCAATATCTGTTGGCCCATTTTTGTAGAAGGTGTATATCAATCTAGGAGAATGAGGATTTCTAAATCAGAAAGATTCGTGTATCCGTTCGCGAGGCATGTTGGCCATTGGCCCATGTGATTCAGAAATGAAGATTATTTCAAGAGAGAAATTAAGTTTTTAATTTTATTGTTGCCAGTAAGAGGAAAAATGAAATTACAGTGTTCAAGACCCATTTCATCAAACCCAATTAACATTTTGTCATTTTTACTATTTTTTAAGAGAGAACGTCATTGTTCAAAATCTTTTTTAAGCAAAAGCGGGCCAACATTGGGCCCAATCCGGCTAAAGGAATTTATTTGTTAGGAGACAAGCTGTTTTGTTAAATAACGTTTGCAAGATTTATTTGTTTGTTGGGAATTTGTTACAAACTAGACCCATTAAGGTTTCTTTTAACCCATTTGGTATATTTTTGTTGTTTTGTTTGGAAATGAAAAGAAATATTCTTATTAAAAACTGTTTACTATTCTTATTTTAATAAGTAAATAATATTTTTTTCTCAAAAGAAAATTTGATGCATTTTTTTATACTGATAAGATTGGGTTTTAGTTGGTTTCAAATGTTATATTTTTGGGAAAGGCCGATTGGACCTAGTGGTTAAAATGTCCTTGCTGTAATTAAAAGAAAATTATTAAAGTTGTTACCATTATTTTAATTTAAAATTTTTTTAAAGTATAACAAATAGTATTTTCTTAAGCGTGACGTGTTTTACTGATGATTAAACCTTTTTGATTATTATAATTAAAAGTTATTATACTAATTTTTTATTAAAGATTTTTTTTGTGTCAGAAAAGGGGTTTTGAATCAAGTTTCTTAGGCCCAATTTAATAATAATAATGTTGGCCCAAACGCAATAACAACTACTGTGCTAATCAGGCCAAAAGTTACGCTAGTTTTCGCAAAAAAAAGGATACTATTGAGATTAAATCTAAACAAAATCAAATAAATCCAAATGCAGATCGGATCAGTAACAAAAATAAATACAAACCAAAATTCCAGAATCTTTTAACATAATTAATTACAGTAAAAACCTAAAATTGCAGAAATCCTAAGATTGTTCTAAATCCATAATCCCTAAAATCAAGGCCAAATCTAAGTTTGTAAACAACAATTTCAAACCTAAAACCTAACTCTATAAGAACCGAAACAGAATATAAGACAAGGAGGAGGGGCTTTGATCTATAAAGATGGATTTTGGAATACAGAAGAAAGCTGGACACAGAAGGAGGAATTCAAAGATGAAGAATAAATACCCAACGCCGATCGTTGGAGAAGACAGAAGGTTGGTGCGGTTGGGGTTTCGATATCCGAAACCCCAATCACTAGTTGTTGTCATCGCTCTGCCTCCGTCCACCACCATCTTCAAACTCTCATCACCGTCTACTTCCAAACTCACTGTAACCTGCAAAACAAAGAAGAAGAAGGGATTAGGAAAAATCCGGATCAGAAAATAATCAGGACCAAGAACTCAAAATCAGAAAGTGAGAACGCGAGGGTTAACCATAACTTTTTTTTTCTTTTTTTCTTAATTGTTGGTTTAGGATTTGGTGGGTAGATTTACACCTGGTTAGATGGTTGCACCACCGCCGTTAATGGGACGTTAGGGTCAGGGAACATGAAAAGAAGGGTTGTAAGAGCGAAGGGTTTGAGGATAACGAGGGAGAGAAAAGGTGGATATTACTGTAAAACAAAAACCAAAAATGGGGAGATAATGTAAAAAAACAAACTTATTATACATACGCGCCCATCGTAGCCATCGTGCTCCCTCGCTGCCAGCCATCAGATTTTAATAAAACGGTCGTTAGGCCATGTTTCATGATAGCTCAGTACTCCCTCGCGCACTCAATCGACCCTGGATCCCTCTCAAACGCCTTTGGGCCTAGCCCAGTTAATTTCCACACCCCCACTCCCTTGTTTTGCTAAACCACATCGCTAACTACACCTCCCCTCAGTGGAATATATTTGGGGCTAGCCTGACTCTTTTTAACACCCCCTTATTTTACTTATTAATATAAATTGCACCCCCGTGATTTAACTCATTTATTTATTTCTATAATTCAATTATTTTATTATTTTTATTTTATAAATATATTTTAGTTATAATAATTATTATTATTTTCAAATAGTGGTTTTATTTATTATTATTATTATTATTATTATTATATTTTTTATATTATTATTATATATATTACTATAATTACTTGACTTTTTACTATTACCATTATTATTATAATTCTTTTTATAAATATTATTCTTATCTTATATTTACTATTTAAATATTATTACATGATCAAATAAATTAATTTTTATATTAAAATTACATATATTATTTGCATTAAATCTTTTTTCAATCATACATTAATTAAGATATTTTCGCAATTGATACGATTAAAAAACACAAACCAATCATCAAATATGTTTCGCAATAAACTAAGCTAATCAACTGTCTTTTTGCGAAAGGGTTTCAAACTAGTTTTGACTTACTACGCAGTCAGTCAAAATCTCCACAATCATTACTCCAGGCCGAGTGCGAAGTGATTCAAAATATGTTTGCAACCCCTAAAAAACACCAACGCATACGAACTACGAATTGAGACTCTGATTCCTCATAGGAGGATACGTAGGCATACGATCTAAAATCATGGTGAGTCTTTCTAATTAAAACATAAAATCCAGTTTACCCCAAACCTAAACCTAATGTCTAATATCCTTGTTTACAAGGTGGATGAAAGGTTCCTAACACCTTCCTTTCGTCTAATTGAGTCTGAAACCTAGAATCTATGTCTCTGAATTAGGGTTTTCTGTTAGGTTCCCTTCCCTGGGATAAAAACTAATAGTGGCGACTCTTGATTTAAAAACCAGTTGCTACACATTTGTATTCTTTGGTAAATTGTTTCACCACTAACTCTGAATCTCCTTTGGTGTCAACGTCTTTGATTCCCACGTCTAACATAATTTAAAGTCCAATTATTAAGGCTTCGTATTCAACCTCATTATTAGAGCATTCGCCTTTAATCTTATAATGAAATCTAGTTGGAACTCCATCTGTTGATAAAATAAAGATCCCGACTCCAGTTCCTTGTTTATGTTTAGAACCATCAAAATAAGATTGCCAAGCCTTAGTAGTTACACAAGCTTCATTGATGTCGACCACTAAATTGTCAACTATAAAGTCTGCAATAATTCTCCCTTTGACTGATTTTAAAGGAACATATGTTAAGGAGTATTCAGTTAATCCTAGCACCCATTTCCCAATTCGACTATGCAATATAGGTTTAGATAACATACACTTAATGACATCAAAATGAGAATAAATAGAATCTTCAACTGGTTTTATATAATGCTTGAGTTTAGTACATGAGAAATATAAACATAAACAAAGTTTTTCAATTGCATTATATCTAGTCTCAGCGTCATTTAACACTCGTCTGGGGTAATAAATGGATCTTTAGATCCCATTCTCATCTTCTTGGGCCAACATGCTTCCCAATGTCGACTTTGATGGTGCAATGTAAAGTTTCATGCCTTTGTTTCTGCTTGGGGTGCTAAAATTGGAAGCTTCACCAAGTAGTCTTTCAAACGATTGAATGCCTCTTGGTGTTCTCTTTCCCACGTGAACTCGTACTCCTTGCTTAGTTTTAACAAAGGATAGAATTCCAAAGTTTTTCCACTCATGTTTGATACAAATCATCTGAAGAAGTTTATCTTTCCCAATAAGGATTGGAGCTCTTTCTTTGTTATTGGCGCTTTTGTACTCAAAATCGCCTTGGTTTTATTCTGGTTAATCTCTATACCCTTCTTGTGTACTACAAAACCTAAAAAATTCATGCACAAACACAAAAATCACATTTTAATGGATTCATTTTTAATCCATATTCTCCCATTCTAATAAAAGACTGTCGAAGGTGGTATAAATGATCAGCTCCTAAGGGCGATTTGACTACAATGTCATTAATGTACACCTGCATGAAGGTGTCTATGAAATCATGAAACATTGAGTTCATTTCTCTTTGATAAGTATCCCTAGCATTTTCCAAACCGAAAGGCATGACTACCCGCTCGTATGTGCCTAGTTCCCCAGGGCATCGAAACACAATTTTACGGGTATCCTCTTCAGCGATGAAAATTTGGTTGTAGCCTGAATATCCATCCAAAAGACTTATATATTGATATCCTTTAGCTTAATCGACCAGCATTTCTGCCACGGGCACTGAATACTCGTCCTTTGGAGTGGATTTATTTAAATCCCTAAAATCTATGAAAATTCTTAAAGTTTCATTTTTCTCCACCACATGGACTATATTAGCTAACCATTCAACATACCTAGTTGTCCTGATGAATCTTCTCTTCAACAATCGTTCAATCTCTATTTTGATTTTGAATATTACTTCTGGCGTAAACCTCATTGGCATTTGCTTGACTGGTCTCTTGTCTGGATTTATAGGTAGTCTAATTTCCACCAACTCCCTGCTCAAACCAGGCATCTCGTTGTAATCCCATGCAAAGCAATCTCTGAATTCTTTAAGCAGTTTGATTACTTTATCCTTCATCTTGTTGTCATTCTTAGTGCTGATGTATGTAATTCGCCTAATCGCGCCATCACCCAGGTCGACTTCCTCCAATGGATCTTGTGCTTGCATCTTCAAAATATTCTCTCTCGGGTCTTTTTCAAACCCTAGAGGCTCTTCTTCATATATGCAGTCAAGCCTCGGGCTTTCTGAAGCTGCTGTTTGGATTAGTTCTCCAAGCTATTCCACCATAATCGCTTCAGGCGCCATATTTGAAACATTTCCAATCTCTAAAGCCGAATTTATCCTGCTTTTGGCCATATAGGCCAAAATCTTTGCCAGAGCATTCGACTCATTCATCATTATGAGTTTGTTCTTCCCACCCTGTAGGTTCAAACTCCCCTTTTGTATTTGGATATGTATCTAGGTTTTTTTGGTCCCAAATGAAACCATGAGTAAGGTGTAGGGTTAGAAACTTGATCGCATCAGGATGTGACTTAAACACTATATCTTCAGGATTGCACGGAGGTATGGTAGCTAAGGCTTTGTCAAAATTCTTCATATTGACCATACCCACATCAATAGTAAAATAACTTGATCTGCCTCAATGTTCTCCACAATCCCATCTTGGCGCCATATGGATAAGCATTGATGCAGAGTCGATGGTACTATCCCAATGCCATGTATCCACTCATGCCCTAGCAACAAGTTATAGTTTACTTTGGACGCAATCATTATGAACAATGTTGGCCTTGAAGTCGATCCTGCTGACAAATTTACTTGAATCACACCTAGTATGTCACTTGTTTTCCCTATATAGTTTGACAAAACCATGTTATGTGGTTTGAGGTTGGTGTCGAACTTTCCAATCCTTTTCAGCAATGATTGTAGCATTAAGTTCACAACAGCACCACCATCAACAAACACTTTGTTCACAGGTAAACCGTAAAATTCAGGCCTTAGAAACAAAGGATTTAGATGGTATATCATATCAGATGTAGGCTTCTCAAACATTTCCTATTGTTCTTCGACCACCCCATTATTCAAGACATAGTAGCATAGAGGTTTCTGGCCTGCTGATTCTTCACACATGGCTTCCTCTTCGTCTCTAGATGCCTCTAACGCGAAACCATCCTCATTAGGAAGGACCGACCCAGTATTACAATGAATAATAAAACCATCTTCTGAGTTATCTTCAAAGTCGTTAGATAGTTCATCATCCATGTTGTCATCACCCGGATTTTCAACTTTTACTGGCGGCGCACTCACAACCGGCATCAATAACCTCTCTTATGTTGGTCGACACTGCACTTCCTTTTGAATGATCTCACACTTTGATGGAGAAAATTTTAATGCCTCTTATCTTTCCTCTTTTTTATTTCTCTGAAACCTTCTCCACTGAGTCAGTGTCATAGGATTTTTCCCTTTGTATGTGGGAGGAACATGATACTTCTTTGAAGTGATCATAGCTTCGGCAAATTGGGAAGAACTTGATCTTTTCTCCATCATTTTCCACTTATGACTCGAACCTGAACCTTTCTTTACTACCTTCCTGTTGTACCCTAAAATTTTCCCTTCCATCTCTGAGATAAATTAATTCAAGGCACCTCTTCATGCTCATGAAGGTCTGAAACACTCAAGACTACTCAAGGGTTGACCAGATAAACTCTCCTCCTAAGCAATTTACCTAGAACTAGGGTTATGCTTTTCTCAAAGGAGATTTAGTTTCTAATGCCTCAAATGTACTTCATGGTTTCTCATATGTATCAAAGTATCCTTATGCCAAAATTCAAGCGTTGCAGTACAAGTGTGCTCAGTCAATTAGCCACATAATTAAAAATTAATTATATTGGACAAAAAGTCAACTTTGACCAATTTACAGTCAAACTTCAATATTTTTGGTAAACATCAATACTTTTAAGTCAAATTCATCATTTGATTAAGTGTCGATCATGATTCATCAATAAAACTCAAGATTCATCAAAAGACAAAGTTACTAAATTAGGGTTTTCTTAAGGAGAAGTCAACTGAATTTTGACCAACCATAAATTTTACATACTTCATCAAAAATTTCACAACTAAATCCTATCTTGAAGGAAATTCAATTCTCTACAACTTTGCCTCTCTAAGCTCAAGGCCAAAAATGCTTCATTTGAGAGATACGAGCCAAAACATTACATGTCATTTTAAAAGTCAACAAAAAGCATTCTTGGTCAAAGAAATTTACATCAAGTTAAATACTCCAAATGAAAAAATGACCAACATGGAAGTTATAGGAGACATCTTGAGGTTTCTAAAAAGTCCTAAATCATCTTCATATGACAAAAATTGAGTGAGTTATGATTGGTGCAAGTTGGGCAATTTTGAGAAAATGCATGAAGTCCAAATTGAGCGAATTTGAATTTTTGGGCTAATGGGCCTAGCTTTTAAGGTCTAAACATGTTCCTGACCTCATAATAGACCTCTGAATCCATTCATTTATCTTTGTGGTTTTAATTTCTTTTTATTTTGCTTTTATTCAATTAAAAGAAAAATAAATCAAATAAAATACCAAATAAATGATATAAGGCATGAGGGTCTATTTTTGAATCAAATCATAAATCCAAAAGGATGGTGACAACTTGCAAAAAATGTGTGCAAATGATTGGTACATGATTGGCCTAAAAAAGAAAGATTTCATGCAAATATTCAAATCAATATTTTGTCATGAAATACAAAGATTTGATTCATGTTTGTTGACCTAAACCACTCTCTAATAAATACATAACGTGTTCAGACCATCAAGGACACGAAAATTGCCTCAAGAACACACCCTCAAAATCTCAAGTATTATCAAAACTAGGGCAACTCAAAACCCTTATCTCTAGCCTCTTTCAATCCATTTCAAGCATTCCATCAGCTTCCTAAAGTTTACAAAAGTCCATCCCAACCATTACTGAAGCAATTCGATGTCCAAAATAGGCATAACCACGTTGCACCGGTTGGGTAAACCTATTCAATCTCAAACTTTTTATTCATGCATTATTGATTGATTTGATGCACTCATACCTGTTCATAATGATTTTTAGAATGTTTTAGAACCATTATTTGTAAGGTTTGATGTAGGGACGAAGATTTTCCATCGTTAGGCCAAAGCTTCAATGGAGCTTTGCATCTTGGGCTACAAGCAGTTTCAGGCCAAATTAACACCATCATTGGATTTAGGAGGTCCAAATTAAGGGGTCACTACCCCTCTTAATCTTTAAATCTTTCTATTTTTGCATGTTAGAAAATTGTCTTATCGGAGAAGACGACCAGAGCTAGGGCTCTGGCACTTCTCTGGTTCGCTTGCTTTATTATATATTTATTTGTTCACATTCTATAACACGAATACAACATAGCACAAATGGTGAGAGATAGAGGCCTGTAACTAGAGAGGCATGGGTTCGATCCCTATTGTTGTACCCCAATTTTTCCCCCTAAGATTCCTCTATCATCTCATATCAACTCAATCACAACAAGATCACACTAGGGTTTGGTTTTTCTCCTTATCTATAGGTTTTCTCGTGAGGAATCACCAAGCACATTGATTTGTATATTTTGATCATATTTGTTTTATATTTATTAACTTTTAACTAACAAATACAATGAATGTTTGCTCTAATTGATGATATTATAGGTGGGGGCACAACTTATTTCATTAGGTGAATTCATAGGTTCATGAGTTTATTTCCATGCCTTCTTCAACAAAGCTTTATTGGGATTCAAGCTTCATAATTTATAATTCTTTAAATTAATATTACGAAAAGGTCCACTATGATTCATAATTCCTCAATTTATCAAAGAAAGTCAAAAGCTGCAAGGATTGATTGAAGAAGTTGGACCTAATTGGACATGTTCTTGATTCTTTGATCACCAATGCATAATTCTCTTAATCCTTAATATTTTGAGGTGGTAATTGTTTCTATGGGTTCTTATTATCATCCACAAGAACCTCTAATCACATGGTAAAAGTTATTGTGAAAGAAAGTTTGTAAAAATTGAAAAGGGTTTCCAAATCATTTTGGTGCTTGAAGAGTTAGGGTTTTGAACTTCTAAGAGCTATATCTTATTCATCTTTTGATTTTTTTTTGTGATTCAAAAGATATGCTTATATTTAAAGGGTTATCAACTAATCACTTAAAGAGTTTCAAGAAATTTGGTGTGGAAGATGCCTAATGATGAAGAAAGATTACAAGTCCTCTAGATAGGCCATCAAATTCCCTTATGTGACTTCAAAGGATCATAACTTGGTCAATTTTTATCTCCTTAAGCCCATTCTTTTTCCAGAATGATCTTAAGGAAGTGAACTTCAACTCTTATTTTATATGCAAAGCTTGAAAATGAGTGGAATATGCCTTAAGAACTCAAAGGATTATAGGTCACCTCATGAATTTTCACCAATTTTACAAGGCCATAACTTTTTCAATAATTTGTATTTTTGAGTGATTAAAGTTTCAAAATTCTCTTTGAGAAGTCTAATCCAATCTAGCATCAATGATTAAAGCTCAATTTTATAGGAATGCCTTGTTTGAACTCAAAACATTATAGGTCCCTTTTGAAGAAAAACTTATAATTTTTCTAAGTACAAAAAGTCAGCATCTTTTTCTCAACTTTGACTGATCACAACTTTTAGCTAAAGCATCCAATTGATCTCACTCTTTTCACATTGGAAAGTTTTTGACCTTATCTTTCAAATGCTTCAAGACCTATGCCCTAAGACTCCTTGAGCTGTGAACACCATGGATTCAAAGATGGTACCTTGAAAATGAAGTTTCTCCAAAGTCAGAACTTGAAATTCATAATTTGGCTTCTAATCACCAATTTAGCACGCGTTTTGAATTTAAACATGTTTAACAAAGTTCCCAAAGTTGAATTAAGGATCAAAATGCAAGAGTTAACTGAGTTTTGAGAAAAATCAAGTCACACTTTTCTCATTTTCGAGCTTCCTTTGTTTTCCCTACAAACTTCACTTTTGCTTCTAATTCTTTTCACCATTCACTCTCTTATAAATAGAGGGACATATTGCATTCATTTTATCAAGCTTGAACAACCAGAATCACCCTGCCAAACTCTCTCCTTAACCCACTTTTCTGCAACTTCGAATTTGGTTTTGCAGCCTTCCTCAATCCATTTTCTTTGTTAATTCTTCATCCTTGAACTTCACAGAAGCTAACAGAAGAAGAACCAAGCCCTAAAGCATCCTAAATCGTGCTAGCTAAGTCAAGTTTTAGAGCTCTGAATTTGAACTTCAATAGGTAGATTCCTTCACCAATTCTCTCAAAATTTGTTACTACAATGAAGCTCTCATTATTCTGATACTAGTCGCAACAATTGTTTTCAACTGGAAGTGAGTTTTGGCCATGAATTTTCAAATCCCTATTCAAATTGTTCCTTCTATTTTTTTTGCAAATCGACTAAGCTACACCTTAAATAAATTTTTCGCGGGGCTACGATTGTCTTCGTCTTGATGAGACGAAGCGAATGGCATAGGTCTGAGCTCCTGATTTTACAGTATGAGAGACCTGCAATTCGCGTGGTTGGAGGTTGAAGATGACCAACGTGTCATCTCTAAACCAATGATAATGCGCCACTTGTTTTTTTAAAATCTGATTTAATATTTGATCCAGTGGTTTATTCACTAAGCACCATGATATGCACAGCGCGTCAGATCCCTTGGATCTGATTATTAATGTGTTTTTACATTCATCCAATGGTCTATATCTTTTTTTTTTCATTTTTTTTCTTCTGATTTTTATATTTTAATTGATTTAAACTTCAAAAAATCATAGAAAATTCATTTTTGACTCAAAAATTATGAAAAAATTCACAAAAATATTTTCAAATATTCTCTTTCTAATTTTTATTTTTTCATGATTTTATATTCAGATTTGATATTTTTATACTTTATTCTTTATTTTGATTTGTTTCTAATTATTTAAAAATACTTTTTGGTATTTTTAAATTCTAAAATATTTTATAAAAATCATTTTCCTTATTTCTGATTTTCTGAAATTTTTCTAGAATTTTATCTTGACTTCTACTATTTTTTATCCTTTTTTCACTTATTTGAGTGATTTTAATTAGTTTAAAAAATACTTTTTTATTTTAAAAAATTACCAAAAAATTTTATTAAAATATTTGAGGTCATTTCTGATTTTTCTATAGTCTCTTTAAATTTTTATTTGATACTTTGAATATAGTTTGCTATTTTACCTTTTACTTTCATTTTTAAAATCATTTTAAAAAATCATTTTTCCTTTTTATTTTATTCATTAAATGCAATTTATTTTTTCAATATATTCTGGCTATGTGATTGTTGATCATAAACTTCATTAATGTCATTGGATCTTGAGTGTTGATTTTAACTCCACTAAAATGGATGGATGATTTTAATGATAGTTTGATTAAATTTTTTGATTCAAATATATCCCCTCCCTCTTCATCTTACCCCCTTCTCTTTTGTGCTACATGTTATTAGAGGATGATTTACATATCATCACTCCAAACATATGGCACATAGATTTCTATTGACCAACCTCAAAATAGGTGCAACTTCTATATAAATCCACTTAATATTGCTTAACATAACACTAAATTTTGTCTCGAATCGAGAAATGATCATTCGTGGCCCAAACCTATGTTTGCAAGCCTAAGTATGCTTAATTTGAAACCTTTGATCCAATAACCTTGAGGTTCATTGTTAGGAGGCTTTGGTCTTATCAATCCTCTAATGGACTTTCATAAATTTTGGTCTAAGCGAATCATTTAAACATCGTTGATCATTTATTGTTGCCTTGAGATTTTAAAATGAATGATATACTTGACAAAAAGAAAATGAAACTTGTTGTTGAGAGGGTTTGATTTTATCAATCTTCTAATGAGTTTTCAAATGTAAGTTTCAAGATGTTCATTCAACTAACCTCTAAATTCTAACTCATTAACAATTGACTTTTATTTTTTATGCTTTTACTTTATGCATTTACTTTTACGCACCATTTATTTTAGCATTTACATTTCATGCTATTATCATCTTTGCTCACTTGAGCATTTATCTTTATGATATTTTTATTTTTCTCACTTGAGCTTTTCATTTTATTTTTGAAGATACCTAATAATTAACTTGAACAATAAAAAAACATTAAGGTTACTTGGACTATTTGGTTACAATCCTTGGCATTTTGGAGTTATGGACTTCTTGACTCAGGAGTAGAGACCTTGACCTACCTTAAGACCTTGTGACTTCTATTTCCATTTTGTCTGGACTTCTTGGGGTTTACCCCGAGACATTGGGTTGTTTGTTTCCTTTGCGTGTAGGTTATTCTAATTATGTGCTTTATTGGGAATTCATCTGTATACAACCGTTACTCTGCCTAATTTTTGTGAAGACTTAATGCATTTGAAGCTTGGTTTTCTTAAGAGTATTATTTATCTTTTCTTGCCTGGTTTCAATCCAAAGGATGAGAATTCTACGTTGACTCATTATGTCAAGTGTTGGCTTCTTATTGGTTAGACGGTTCTTTTCCCTAGGTTTTACCTTATGCTTTAGGATAGTCCCTTCATCTCCTTCCACCTTCTTTAATTTTAAAAAATCTTCTCCCTTCTTTTCAAAATTATTCTTGTTTTCAAAACTTGGACCGCTTTCACAATAAACTTGGACTTATGTCCATGCATTTTCAAAATATTTTCTTAATCAAATTTTACACAACTTAATCATGCTTTTAAATTTCTGTGAGAAGACTAAAAGTCAATCAATCTCATTCAAACCATTTTGCCACTTTGGCTTTTTACCATAAAACTTTTCTGAAAAGATTAGACTCTTGTGATCCTTGTAGTGATGCGAGCTACTATACTATTACGATATGTACTGAAGTGAGACATTTTCCACTTGGGTGTTGAGCGAGTCTTTGTTGATTTTAAAATCCAAGTCATATCCTCCACTTTGAGATGATGCAAATTCTCCTTTCTCATAATTGTGGGTAGTAAGTATGTTCTTCCACTCGAGATGACGATGATGTCTTATCTCTTAAAAATAACCAACACACTTGTGTTTTAAAATTTTTAAAGGTGAACTACGAGTACCCTGATCCCCTATTACACAGAAGGTGGTACATAGGCACTAAAGTTTCGCAACCGCGGCGAGTGAAAAATTGTAAAACATACTTCTTTTCTCATCTTCACCATCTATTTTTGTATACAACATTTATAGCCAAAATACACAAATTTTCAAAGAGGTTTCTGCGGAGTACTGTAGATTTTTAGGGTGCTAATATCTTCCCTTTGCATAATTATTTGATCTGTGCGAGTCAAGTCAATATAATGGCTTAGTCTCAATATTTCTACCACTACACCTACGTATTGCAAAATTATTATTTTTTTCAAACTAACGCGCAGGTTAACATTATAATGATTGCTTCCCATTCTCAAACACCAACCAGTGCACGGCACAGTGGCAGGAAAGCAAATCTCTGAGATTCAGGGCATGGGTTCAACACCCACCCCATGCATTCTTTTTTGCCCTATTTTCTCTCTAACCCTAATTTTTCTATTTTCTTTACTAATTATTTTTAATTAAACATTAACTAACCTAATTTTTTCCAACACTTTAATAAATTAGGGTTAGGGTTTTTAATTACTAATTAAATTTTTGACATCTTTTTTTTATTTACTAATTAATTAATTAATTAATTAATTAATTAATTAATTAATTAACCTTTTCTCAAATATTAAAATCAATTAGAAACAATTAGATTTTAATTAATTATTAACACTTAAACTATTTTCTACAAAAACACCAAAACAAAACATTTTTTAAAACATTCTTTTTCTCATCTTTTTGCTATTTAATTTTCCTAGAAAACTGTATAGGTTTGCACAACTGATGTAGTAGTGTAGATTTATTTTCTCGCATTTGTCTAATTATGTATCTACTCCAAGGATGTAATTGCGTAGATTTACTTTCCCGCAAAATTTTATACTTATGTATCTCTCCCAAAGCCATGTAATAGCGTAGGACTTTACATTCCGCCCTTTATTTTTCTATACATATTTAACTGTTAGAAACTAGGATTTGCATGGAAAGACTAAAAACAAACATAGAAAACCCTAATTCTCAAGATAGACACCTGAATTAACATACTTCACACACTTTTCACGTCTAGGGTAATCTCTCTTGTTGCCTTACGAATATTTGTCACGTCCCTCAAAAGTAGGGATACTTTAGCAAAAGACCCTCAATCAAATCATCATAGTCCCTTCGAATAAAGATCATAGTCCCTTGATGACCCTTCGAGTTGCCTAAAAAATGATGATAGTCCCTCCGATACAAATATCTAATGTATCCTTACATGTTGCCTTCGATGACCATACGATGACCCTACGCATGTCCCTTCATATCCAATAGATGGGATTACCTACCAACTAATGGTATGGATAGCACTATCTCTAAAGGAGAAGGAAAATAACAAGGAAGACCTTTAGTGGGTAAGAACTCCTAATTGCTTTCTCACAAACTTTTCTCACAAATAATACATTTTTCACACTACTTTTCAAACAAACATTTTCAAAAACACTTTGCATACATTCTTGAGGACTGATACAAGAATCATTACAAAGCTAGCCTTACATTGGCATTTCAAAATATTTTTAAAGAAATCACACACACAAAGCATGTTCTCAAAAGTGATTTAAGCAATTAAGAGCTCGTAGATAACTACGGATGAAAAGGGTGCTAACACCTTCCTTTTTCATAACTTACCCCCGAAATCAAAATCTATCAAAGTTATTTCCTGTTCTTTTCATATTTCCTAAAAATTGGATAAAATAAAAGCTGATGGCGACTCTTGCTATTTGCACATTTGGTTAAAACCAAAAAAGTCAGTTCTCCCACCGTATTATAGAACTGGCGACTCTTCTGGGGACTTACTTAAAAAAGAGGGGTTACCTTAGAGTTTAGATCACTTTTACTTGCTTTAATTGTCTAAATTGTTTTCTTTACTTTAAGGGTTTGTTTTGGTATAATTTCTTGTAAGATCCCACACCCGGATCTAGGAATTCCTTAGGTAAGTAGCAATAGATCATCAAGACTGTACGACATAGACCGATATGGTTAACATGGTGGCTACAGTTAGTGTGACACTTTTGTTTGTACTGATGTTCCTGAAGTCAGTTAAGGATAATATTAGGCTTCCACGTGATGTCCTTAACACTAACTTACTTTTAGAACCTTAATTGACCCATCTTGGCCATTAGAAAGTAGTGAGATGGCCGGCTTTGGTGCAGCCAAAAGTTGGTTGATACTCGAGGCTATGCTCATTGAGATTCGACTTTCGAGATGTTTTGGTGGCAAGCCAGTTGTCCTGCTAAAATAAAGCCTGCGAGAAAGATCCGTGATATGAGATTCTTAGAACCCGGTTACTATTTTAGGACAGGTTGAGCCAACTTCAATTCAATGGGGAAAGGTATTTACCTATGGACTTCATTTAAGCCTTTAAACCTAAGGCTCTTGTATGACTTGTTTATGTTTGCTACTTATTTAACATGACCATCACATCATAACATAATATCATCATAACATAACATTTTCACTAACCATTTCAAGGACCTACTAGGGATTTATATTTGTTCCTTGTTGCAGGTTATGGCCTCTGCTCGTAGAAATACTATCTAAATCAACTTTTTAAGGATACCTTCCAAGCTTAAGAAGTTAGTATCAAAGGTTCTCGAAAACTCTCAATTCACTAAGATGCATGGTTATCTACTCAGTTTGGTTACCTCGGGTTTTGAAGAAGACATGATGAGTGTTCTGTTCCAGCTCTTTGATCCTAAGCATCATTATTTTTCCTTCCCATATTATCCGTTGGTACCCACAATGGAAGAGTTCTCTAAGCTACTTGGAGTACCTGTTATTGACCAGACACCTTTCACTGGTTTAGAGAAATTTCCAAGACCTGAAGACATTGCAGCAGCCCTACATCTGAAGCAGTCAAACATTGTGTCTAATTGGGAAACAAGAAGTGGAGTTAAAGGTCTTCTTGCTAAATTTTTGATAGAGAAGGCTCAGTTGTTTCTAGATGCTATGAGTTTTCATGCTTTTGAGGAGATCTTGGCTCTATTGATCAACGGTTTGGTACTATTCCCTAATCCAGACCAATTTATAGATGTGAACACCATCAAAATATTTCTTACTCATAATCCAGTACTACTTTGCTTGGAGATATTTTGCACTCTCTTCAAACTCGTACTATGACGAAGTAAGGGACTCTCATGTGTTGTATTCCTTTACTATCCAGATTTTTATTTCGCACCTTCCCCAATTAGTGATGAAGAATGAACAAGGTTTGAGATGGTCTCAAGGATGATGTCACTCTCTCATTCAGATATCTATTGGTGTTCTCAATCTCAAGAGGACATCCCTATTATTGACCATTGTGGGGAATTCCCTAATTTGCCACTCCTTGGCATAAGGGAGGTATTACTTACAACCCTTCTCTGGCTCTACATCAATTTGGTTATGCTATAAGAGATGGTCCTCACGATATGCTTATCCAGGGTATTATATTCGATTATGATAATGATCCTCAAGGTTACCGTTAAAGGTTTATACGTGCTTGGGGCATGGTGAATAAGATAGATGGCAAGACTTTGGGATACAAAAACTCTATCTCTTTGGAGCCCTACCTCAGATGGGTGTGATCTTGTACTCAAGATCTTATAGTGCCATACCGTGTTGTCCTACCAGTGATTATGGAGCCTGCTGCTGAAGAAGGTATTCCTCATAGCATCTTTCATCCAGATATGCCTACTGACCTTAAAGATCTACATAAGTCTTAGATAAATTTAAAGAAGAAAGGGACACCTTCAAGACTCAGTTCTATGCTAGTGAGAAGAAAGTGTTGGAGCTAACAAACCGACTTCACAAAGAGCAGAGCCTTAATGCATATGTCAACACAAAGAGGAAGTGTCCATGGGATACTTGAGTCATAATTTGTTTCTTTGTAACCCTTTTTTGTTATAATTTGAACTTATTAATAAGAAACTTTATTTCTGTTCCTTTTTTATTAACAAATTTAAATCCCACAAGGTCCTTGAAAACATTGCATATGCATCTACATGCCATACGTATCAGTGCATAACAGGTTTCCAAGACAAGTTTCTCATCTTCTTGTTGTTTATTTCAATAAAGATGGCTCTTGAACAAACAGTCAAAGAACTCCAGGCTCAAAATGCTCAATTCTAAGAGATGTTCCTAAACATAGCCAAGGGGCAAGAAGAACTGAAGGCACTCGTCAACGAGAAGAATAAGAATACAAAGAAACCAATCGGAATTCTTGTTGTTTATTGTTGAAGAGGAATAAGATTATTTGGATGAACAATATCCCCCTGCTGACGAGAGGTATAAGTTGTTAGAAGAGCATCTAAAAGCTATGGAGATCCAAAAGGTGTTTGGCTTGAACTTTGAAGAATTGGGTTTAGTCTCAAGAGTCTTCATTCCTTCTAAGTTCAAAACTCCTACCTTTTCTAAGTATGATGGCGTTTCTTTCCCGAAGCTACACTTGTGATCATATGTTCAGAAAATTCAACCACACACTGCTGACAAGAAATTGTGGTTGCATTTCTTTCAAGAGAGTCTATCTGGAACACAATCGGAATGGTATTATCAACTCGAAGGTACCAATATCCATACCTGGGAAGATTTGGTTGTAGCTTTCTATAGACAATATCAATATAATTCTAATTTGGCACCAACCCATATGCAACTACAGAGCATGTCCATGGGCTTTGAGGAAGGATTTAAAGAGTATGCACAAAAATGGAGAGATCTTGTAGGCAGGGTTCAACCTCCTTTGGCTGATAGGGACTTGGTTGACATGTTCATGAGTATGTAAACAGGTCCTTTCTGTAATCACCTACTTCTAAGTTCTTCAACTAGTTTCACTGAACTGATATTGATAGAGGAGCATCTTGAGAATGGAATCAGAAGTGGTAAAATTCAGGTGGCTACATCTTCGAATACTATGAAGAAGTCATACAACGGTAATAGAAAATCCAATGTTGTATACGACCAAAAGGGTCATAATAAGAGTGACTGCAGCCAATATGTGGAGGCAGTTCTGATCTCTAATCCTGCGTCAGTAAAACAACAACAATAGAACAATCAATGTAGGCAGGATGCACCCAGAAGACAGTTCACAAGAATCAATATGTCATTGTCTCAAGCATTGCAACACGTGTTGAAGGCAGAGCTGATTACATTGAAGGATCCTCCTCATAACCCCAATACTTCCTCTCCTTGTTACAATCCTAATGCGAGGTGTGCATACCACTCTAATAGTCCCGGACATGACACTAACAATTGTTGGGCTCTGAGAAATAAAATTAAAGACATAATTGACTCTAAGGAGATTGAATTTGATCCTCTTGAGACTCCTAATATGATCACTGCACATATTCCTAATCATGACAAAGGCGTAAATAATATTGGTGATGTTTCTTATATCAACACTGTAGAAGACGCTGATAGCGATTATGACATGGACAATTGGATTTTCCATACTACCGACAGTGGGCTCAACAATTGGAAGGCTGAAGACTTTATACCAATATCCTTTAGTCAGGAGTAAAGGCTATTATCTTTTTTCTTACTTTTGGTTATGTAATTTGAATAATAACTTTAAGCCTTATGCCTTACCCGGGGCACAATGGTCCATTTGTTAGGTTTGTCATTTTTCACCCACATATTTTAATTCAATAAATTATTGTACATTTGCATTCAAATTTTGTGCTTTTTGTCTTTCTTTTACATTATTGCTTTCAAAATAGTTATGTGTTCTTACACACACCCTGTGATACGGTGGCAGAACCGACTGTTTATACTGGTTTGCGTTTTTTGTTTGCAAATGTCGCGGTAAGCAAGAGTCACCACCGACTTTTCTTTTATCCAACAAAGGAAAGGGTGAAAAGAACAAAAAATACCTTTTTTCGAGGTTTCTGAGTACGGGGGGTAGATTATGGAAAGGGAAGGTGTTAGCACCCTTTTCATCCGTGGTTTTCCATGGGCTCTTAGGTACTTTCTCATTTTATGAAATTGCTTTTTTGTTTGTGTGTTTTGAAAAGCTTTAAAAATTTCCTAAGTGCGGCGATTCACTTTATGGTAACTCTTGTATTGGTCCTCAAGAGTGTGATAAAGTGTTTTTTAAAAACTTTGTTTGAAAAGTATGTTTGAAAGTGTATGGTGTAAAAAGGAATATTTGAGCAAGTACCTAACAGTTATCTACTGTTGTACCCCAAAATTTGCCCTCTCACTTTCTCAAGGAATCACCCTGGATCCCCAGGTTTTCTTCCATCCAATCCCAAGCTTTGAATTACAAATTTTTCAAGAAAATCGCCTGCAAGGGCAAAATAGTCATTTTCACATTAAAAGGTCAAACTTTGACTTCTGGATCAAAATCAAATCTCTGAAATCATATTTCATCAAGACATGTTGGAATATGAAGTTTGTATCATCAAAAAGTTCAAAAGTCAAATTTACTATGGAAAAGCCAAATTTCTAAATACTTGGGATTTTTTCTAGGTATTTAAGAAAAAATGACGCTTCAGAACTTCTGAGCCAGCCTCCAGGCAGGTGCAGTCAGAAATTGTAAACATGGTTCATCACATAGTCTTCAGTCAGAACATGGTTGTTCAGCATCTACGCAAGTTTAGTCAGAGTTTGCTAGGGTAATGCAAAGAAGGTAATAAAGCGTAATACAAAGCCTGAAAGCTCCTTCATAACATGCTGGAGCCAGAAGGTAAGAGGATCAGAAGATTGGATGCTACGCTGAAGCAAAACTTCTAATCTAGAGTTTTCAAAGGTAAATCAAAGAAGGTTACTGGAAAGCCTGGGGAATCCTTCAGAGTATGCCAAGGCAACAGGATACTAGGATCAGAAGTTGGGTGTTTGTTTTAGATTACGCTGAAATGGAACTTCTGGCCCGGATTTAAGCAATGATACAAAATCTCACATTACAGGATTTCCGATTTTTGACAAATCTCATCATCATTTAATGCTCATTAATTCTCAAAACCACTTTTGAATCTTTGTCCAAAGGATCTCTCCACGTGTAGCATAGAAATACTTTTATATAGAATTAGGTATGAGTCCATGCGCTACTTTTCGCTTGTGGGTTTACTTTTCCTTAATCCCTGCTTGCTAATCTAGCCTAGGCTAAAAAACTGTCAACTATCACACCTTTTTTAACTTGCTTCAAGAGCAAGTCAGCATCTAGCATATGATGTTGGCGCTACTTGACATTTCAAACCCACAAAAATTTTCCTATAAATAGAACACCATTGGTCACTGAGAAAGGGTCCAGAAAAATTGGTGAAAGAGGCCAAGATTTTGAGAAAGAAAATCCTTGAATCCCTGCCAAAATCCAAGAGTTCCAAGAACTGTAAACACAACACAGAAAACCTTGTTAACTTTTGATCCCTCGCATTCAAAACTCCACTTGTTCTCAAACATTTCTTGACTAAAAACCATTCACACAGTTTTTGATCCACACGTTGCAAACTGCCTAAACTTTTGTGTTCATACTACTATACACTTTCCATCCATCCACTCAAAGAAATCAGAACATCACCTCCTTGCCATCTCCAGAAGTTGAAAACTTCGAGCTTACTGAGTACGTGAAGAAGTTGTTCAGAACATCATCAGAGTTGAGGTTAACTCCGATTCACAGAACTTCTTCTAGCTGCAAGGTAAGTTTCTGCTGACCCTTACCATATTAATTAAGAATTACAAGATTTACGTGTTAAAAAATACAATGTAGATATCATGTTTCTGATGTTGTACATATTCTGAGATTTCATACATCTGCCTGCTTAAATAGAGAATAAATCAGTTCAAAACTTCTTGAAGAAATTAGAACTCAGAGTTAGGATTAGCAAAGGCATACTTGCCTCTGATTCATGGATCTGATATTTCTTATTTTTGAAGTACCATGACACATGTTGTAACTGTTCTATGCAGGTATTCTGTTTTATGGAGAAATAACCAAATTGCAGATGTTCTGACCTGCATAGAGAGAGATAGACCAAGTTCTGTCAGTGGTGCCAGCATTTCTGGAGTCTGTTTTGTTACCAGTAATATCAGAACTTCTGAAAACTAATGTGTTCCTAGTGGGTTCAGAACTTCTGACCTTATACATTTTCACTAACAGGTTTCTGTTTTGCAGCGTGTCGGGGTCAGAACCTCTGACTTCATTTTTATCAGCAATACGCTGATTCTTTTTTTTCCTTTTTTCATTATTTTTGCTATCACTCTCCATTCCATTAATCAACAAACATCAAAAGTATTTCTTTCACACTTTATTTTATTTCTTAAAACAAAAGACCAAAAATATTTTCTTAAAAGAAAACAAGTTCGTTTCATATTTTCTTGTACATTCTTATGCATTTCAATAAGGTTGTAATAGTAATTTCCGACCTATTTTTACTTGCAATCCACATTCATAATTTTGTACCCCCATCCCCTAAATATTATAATAGCGTAGGACTTTACATTTCTGCAATTTATCGCTTTCAAATGTAAATGCTAGTAATTAGGCGTGTATGGCAAGATAAAACCAACAAGTAGACCACCAAAGATCAAATACAAATGCATGCAATCAAACACACTTGCACACATGCACCCTTAGGGTAATCTCACTTGTTGCCTTACAAAAACGGCCATGTTATGAATGTGGGATGTCTTAGCACAAACGAAAATATAAGATCATAGGCCCTCAATGACGCTATCAAAGTTGCATTTTGGAATGATCTTAGTCCCTAAAGAAAAATGCTAAGTCATCTCACAACATTGCTATCATGGTCATACAATGACCCAACGCCTGTCCCTTCACATCCAATGGTGGGGCTTCTTACCAAATAAATAGTAAGATAACAACATCTAAAGGAGGAGGAAAAGCACATTTAAGACCTTTCGAGTAGGTAGATTCGTTCTTAGTTACTCATTTTCTCACAACCAAAACATTTCATACACCTGCACTTTCACTTTGAAACATTTTCCAAACAAACACTTTGTACTCGTTCTTATAGAGACGAGAACTGTTACAAAGACGTTTTCAAAATCACTTTCAAAGACACATTTCGCAAACACCTTTTTTTAACTATTTTCGAAACAAACACCTTGTATACATTCTTATAGAAACGAGAATCATTACAAAGTTACATTTTCAAAATACTTTCAAAAACACACACCACAAGCATATTCAAACAAAAGCAAGTGATCTAGCGAGTAACTAAGAGCCCATGGAAAACCATGGATGAAAAGGGTGCTAATACCTTCCCTTTTCATAATCTACCCCCCGAACTTAAAAAACATCTCTAAAGGTCTTTCCTGTGCTTTTTTTAAACTTTCCTTATTGGATAAAAGAAAAGTCGGTGGAGACTCTTGCTAAACCGCAACATTTGCGAACATAAATGCAAAACCTCAAGTCAGTTCTCCCACCGTATCACAGAACTGGAGACTCTGGTGGGGACTTTGTAAAAGTGGGGTTACCTTAGGGCTAAGATCACATTTGTTTGCTTGCATTGTTTGACTTATATGCTTTACATTATGGTTCTTTGTTTGGGTTTGAAATCCTCTACCCGAATTTGGGATACATTATAGGTAAACTGAAATATGTTGTGGAAACTGTGTGGGGTATACCGACATGGTCTAAGCAATAGCTATGTTAGTGTGGCATATTTGTGGGTACCGGTAGCCTTTGAGTTAATCAAAGAGAATACGGGGCCGCTGAGTGATGTCATGAAGCACTAATGAACTTCTAGAACCCTTACTTGACCAACTTGGCCTTTAGGATGTAGTGAGATGACCGGATTTGGTACAGTCTGAAGTTGGTAGATACTCGATACTACCCTCATTAAGGTTTGGTTTCTTGAGATATTTCGGTCACCATTAAAGAGGCTTGAGCTGAAAAAATGACCAAGGAAACAATCCAGTGATATTGAGCTCCTTAGAACCTGGTTACTATTGCTAGAACAGGTTTAAGCCATCTAAACTTCAAGAGGGCACTTACCTATAAAACTCCATGCAAGCCTAAACTAAGGATTTGTTTGCTTTGTTTGTATATGCATACTTGTACATAACATCATGAACATCATGAACATCATATACATCCACTAACCATTTCAAGGATTTTGGGATTCATCTTTGTTCTTGTTTTGTAGGATATGGATTCACTTCGCAGGAAAACTATTCAAGTCAACCTTGTAAGAATTCCTCCACAACTTAAGGAGCTAGCTTCAAGGATCCCTGAGAACTCTCCATTCACCAAGAGACATGGTCATCTACTCAACTTGGTCACCTCCAACACAGACGAGGATATGATGAAAGTGCTCTTTCAGTTCTTTGATCCTTTGCACCATTGCTTCACATTTCCCGACTATCAACTTGTGCCTACTTTGGAAGAATTCTCCCAAATCTTGAGGACTCCCATTCTCAATCAACTACCTTTCAACGGTTCCGAAAGAGACCCAAAGCCAGAAGAGATTGCTCAAGCTCTTCACTTGCACTCATCTGATGTCACAACTCATTGGGAAACTAGAAGTGGTGTCAAAGGCTTCTTAACAAAGTTCCAGTTCGAGAAAGCCCAAATTTGTTGGAATTCCTTAGACTTGCAAGCATTTGAGAAAATTGTGGCTCTTCTTATCTATGGGATGGTCTTATTTCCCAATCTTGACCAACTCATAGATGTGAGCACCGTCAAAATCTTCATATCACGCAACCCGGTGCCCACATTGCTAGGGGATATCCTACACTCTTTTCACACTCGTACAATGAGGAAAAGAGGTGTACTTATGTGTTTCACTCCTCTCCTGGAAAGATGGTTTATTTCTCAACTTCCCCAATCAGTCTTAAAGAATGAGCAAGGTTCAAGGTGGTCACAAAGGTTAATGACGCTCAAACATTCAGACATTCATTGGTGCTCCCCATCCATAGGAGATGTTATCATTGTTGACCGTTGTGGGGAATTCCCTAATGTCCTTCTACTTGGCATTAGGGGAGGCATCACCTACAACCCTTGCTTAGCCTTAAGACGGTTTGGTTACGCCCGAAGGTATGGCCCGTACGAGATGTTGATTCAAGGTTTAGTATTCGACTATGATAACGACAATCAAGGTCTTCGCCTGATATTTATCCGAGCTTGGAGGATGCTAAACAAGGTGGATAGCTAGACTTTGGGGAAAAAGAATTCCATCCCTCTTGAGCCTTACCTCAAGTGGGTACGAACCTGTGCTCAAAGTCTTATGATGCCTTACCCCTCTATTCTCCCAGTAATCATTGAGCCTGTCAAGGAAGGAGACGTTCCATACACTATCCTACATCCTGACATGCCCACATCTCTTGAAGACCTACAAAGGGATTGAATACAGCTCAAAGGAGAGCGAGATATATTGGAAGCCCAATTCTCCGCAAGCGAGAAGAAGGTTTTGGAACTCAGTAGGCTACTTCAGGAGGAGCAAACTCTAAACGCCTACATTGCACCAAAGAGGATGCGCACTACTTTTTTATCTTAGGGTTTTGTATTATTTTGTCCAAAAGGGCATTGATGTACTCAAACTTTATCTTATTAATATAACGTGTGTTTCTCTTTGTCTAAAATGAACTTGAGTCTTTGAAATCCTTGAAAACATTGCATATGCACATATCATTCATCATAACATAAACAGGTCTTTTGCAATAAGTTTCCTCATCTCTCTACTATTTATTTCAACAAGATGGATCTCGAACAGACAGTGAAAGATCTCCAGACTCAGAACACGCAGTTTCAACAATTTCTCATGACCCTAGCCAAGGGGCAAGAAGAATTGAAGACTATGCTAGCTGAAGAGAGGAAAAAGAAAACAAAGAAGGGAAATGGAATCTTGAACATGGGGAGAAGATTTCATGAGCAGACGAGAAGGACTCTAAATTTTGCAACCACCTCCAGAGAAAAAGATAATCAGGAAGGGAAAGGTAAGGAAACAGTGGTCCCATCAGAATCGGAAGAAGAGGAGGAAGAAGAGGAAGACTACTCGAAAGAACTGTATCCTCCAGCAGATGACAAATACATATATCTCAAAGAGCGTTTGAGCACGATGGAAATACAAAAGGTGTCGGGATTAGACTTTGAAGAGTTGGGACTAGTGTCGGGGATTGTGATTCTTCCAAAATTTAAAGTGCCTATATTTGCCAAATATGATGGAGTGTCATGCCCTAAAATGCATCTCCGATCATATATAAGGAAAATTCAACCCCACACCGTTGTTAAAGACTTATGGGTGCATTTTCTCCAAGATAGTCTATCTGGAACACAACTCGACTGGTTTTACCAACTAGAAAGAGCCAACATCCATGATTGGGAAGATCTTGCCGCAGCTTTCTACAACCAATATCAATATAATGCTGATTTGGCGCCTACCCGTACTCAACTTCAGAGTATGGCTATGGCTTCCAATGAAGGTTTCAAGGATTACGAACAAAAGTGGAGAGATTTGGCTGGAAGAGTTCAACCCCCTCTGTCTGAGAGGGAATTGGTGGACATGTTCTTAGGAACTTTGTCTGGTCCTTTTTTCAACCATCTGATTGAAAGCTCATCTGCAGACTTTACTGAACTAATATTAACCGGAGAGAGGGTGGGAGCCGGTATAAAAAGTTGAAAGATTCAGAAGGATTCATCTTCTTCTACAGCTGTAAGGAAGCCTTTTGTTGGGAAGAAAGAGGTAGCTGCTGTACATACACAAAGAAACCGAGGGAGAGCCGAACGCCGACCAATGGTGGGGGCTGTTATGATTCCAAAGCCTATACCTAATCAACAAAGAAATAATCAACCAAGGATGGAAAGGCCAGTCAGGAAATTCACCAGAATTAATATGACTCTGTCTCAAGTATTACCGCATCTTTTGAGATCCAACTTGGCAACCTTGAAAGAAGCTCCAAAAAAACCCCAATACAACATCTCCTTATTATCACTCCAATGCCCGTTGCGCATATCACTCGGAAAGTCTTAGTCACAATACAAATAACTATTAGGCCTTAAAGAACAAAATACAAGACCTCATTGAAGCAAAAGAAATTGAGTTTGATGCGCCCGAGAAGCCAAACGTCATTTCCGCTCCTATGCCCAGACATGATCACAGTACCAATGCTATTGAAGAAGATTTTTTTGTTTCCACAGTTGATAAACTCATGACCCAACTTCCAACCATTAAAATAAATTGTTGAAAGACGGTGTGTTCCCGGGTTGTAATGAAGACTGCCACCTCTGCTTATCCTCACCAACTGACTGTCCTTTGTTGAGAACAGGCATTCAATTCTTGATAGACAACAAAGAAATTTTGTTTGAAAGTACTCTTGTTTCACCTATTCCTGTTGAAGATGTTTCAATCATTACCATTTCCGCCAATTCTTCCAGGGTCTCCACCAAAAGACCCGTTAGAATTACATCGGTTCCAAAAGCTACTCCTCTAATAATCACAATGCATGGGCCAGTCCCATATGAATCAGACAAAACTGTGTCGTGGAATTACGGTGGGGACATTTACTACCACGACATCAAACAAGAAGAAGATTCTGACATCAGAAATATTGCCGGAACTAGTAAAATTACCCGAAGCGGTAGGATCTTTTCTCCAGAAATTGCTCCCCCAAAAGCAGTTTATGGACCTGTGATCATCCTTGTGGCTGCTCCAAAGGTTTGTTCCGTACCCATAATCATCTCTGCAAGTGCTCCCATTGACGAAACTGTTACAACCGCTGTTGTCATTCCTACCAATACCCCTGCTGCTGAAACTCGAGGGAAAAGCATTTTGGTCGAGCCTGCCCAGACGAAGGCCCAGCCATTGACTATCCCCGAGACATCTAAAAAAGAAATAGAGGAGATCCTGAAAATTATAAAGAAGAGCGACTACGATGTAGTTGAACAATTGGGGCAGACTCCCTTCAAGATCTCCATGCTGGCATTACTACTGTGTTTTGAGGCTCATGCGAAAGCCTTGGTGAAATTCCTAAAAACAGCCCATGTGCCTCAAGAAATGTCTGCTGATCAATTTCAAGACTGCGTGGCCAGCTTGACAGCGGATAACGACCTAGGCTTCTCGGATGCTGATCTAACACCAAGGGGAAGAAAGCACAACGAGGCATTGCATGTCTCTGTGGAATGTAGGGGCGCCACTCTGCCCCATGTCTTAGTGGACATTGGCTCATCTTTGAATGTCTTACCGAAAAAAGCTCTTGACAGACTTGACTGCGAAGGACTGACGCTAAAGCCTAGCAACATAGTAGTAAGGGCATTTGATGGCTCGAAGAGGATGGTACACGGGGAGGTGGATATCCCCATTAAGGTTGGGACTCAAACTTTCAACTCAACCTTATATGTAATGGACATCCGCCCTTTGTACTCTTGTCTGCTAGGTCAGCCATGGATCCACAACACCGACGTTATCACCTCTACATTGCACCAGATGCTGAAGTATCAAGTTCAAGGAAAGATTATTACTGTCCACGGAGAGGAAGAATACATGATTAGCCACCTCAATTCCTTCAGATATGTGGAATTGGACGGCGAATTCATTGAAACTCCTTTTCAACACTTTGAAGAGGTCCCCCAAGAGGTAGTAGTGACCAAGACCGCGTCCCAGACTCCCAAAAATACAAGACCGCCGATCAAAATGTCATCCCTAAAGGACGCCAAAGTAGTAGTAGAGGAGGGTGGATGCACTATCTGGGGGAAACTTCCGGATATCCCATATAAGTCTAACAAGTTTGGCTTAGGCTTCACTTCAAGTGCTCAAAAGGCTGTATGTCATGCCCGTGCTGGAGAGCCACCGTTAAAGATTAGAAACCGAGAGGTCAGAGCGATAGAAGATGGTGAAGAGGATTGCAACCTGGAGGATTGGATCTTTCCGACTGTCAACGGAGGGCTCAGCAATTGGGAGGCTAGAGACTTCATCCCAATCACCTTCATCCCGCAGTAATTTACCTTTACATTTTTGTTGAATCTGTAATATTCAAAAACAATTCGTATTCTTAAAACCTTGTGTCTTACCCGAGGCATAATGGTCCATTTGTAAGGGTTATTATTTCATCCACATATGGCATCAATAGATCACAGACGTTTTTAGCATACAAACTTTTGTGTTCATTGTTCTTCTTTTACATTTTTACATTTTTTAAAAAATAGCTATACCCTCACACACACCCATAATGTAGGTATCCATCCATTATGGATCCCAGGGGTAACAATACTGCTATGGCCTTTTGTGATTCTGAGAATCTGATCTACCAAGCCGAAGACGAAGGTGAGGAAGATTGTGAATTACCAGGGGAGCTTGCCAGACTGCTACAACAAGAGGAAAGGACCATCCAGCCTCACGAGGAACTTGTGGATACGGTCAACTTGGGTACTGAGAAGGATAAAAAAGAGGTCAAGGTGGGTGCCAATCTGGAACCCAAGGTCAAGGAGCGTATGATTCAGTTGTTACATGACTATGTCGAGATCTTTGCCTGGTTATATGAAGACATGCCAGGACTTGATACAGACATCGTGGTACATTGTCTGCCTACAAGAGAAGATTGTTCGCCAGTAAAACAAAAAGTTCGCCGCACGAGACCTGATATGTCAGAAAAGATCAAAGCAGAGGTCATGAAGCAATTCAATGTTGGATTCTTGGTTGTCACTTTCTACCCTCAATGTGTTGCCAACATTGTTCCCGTACCTAAAAAAGACGGAAAAGTATGAATGTACATGGACTATAGAGATTTGAATAGGGCAATCCCTAAAGATGATTTTCCACTCCCCCACATTGATATCCTGGTTTACAATACGGAACAACAGAAAGTGTTTTCCTTCATGGACGGTTTCTCAGGTTACAACCAAATCAAAATGGCACATGAGGACATGGAGAAAACAACATTTGTCACCCAGTGTGGCACATTCTGCTACAAACTAATGCCATTCGGACTGAAGTATGTTGGGGAAACCTATCAATGTGCCATGGTAGCTTTATTTCATGACATGCTACATCATGAAATAGAGGTCTACGTAGACGATATGATAGCCAGATCGCAAACAGAAGAAGAGCATCTTGTCCACTTGCAGAAGCTGTTTGAAAGACTGAAGAAGTACAAGCTTAGGCTGAACCCAAACAAGTGTACATTCGGAGTACGATCCGGTAAACTCCTAGGCTTTGTCTTCAGTAACAAAGGTATTGAGGTCGATCCTGCCAAAGTCAAAGCAATACAAGAGATGCCCGCTCCTCGTACTGAGAAGGAAGTTAGAGGATTCTTAGGATGTTTAAACTACATCGCCAGATTCATCTCTCACTTGACAACTACTTGTGAGCCAATCTTCAAACTATTGAAGAAAGATCAAGTATTCAAATGGAATGACGAATGCCAAGTAGCTTTTGACAAAATCAAAGAATATTTACAAAAGCCTTCTATGTTGATTCTGGCAGTCGAGGGAATACCGTTGATCATGTATCTGACTGTTTTAGAAAACTCAATGGGGTGTGTATTGGGGCAGCATGACGAGTCTGGCCGAAAAGAGCACGCCATTTACTACCTGAGCAAAAAGTTTACCGACTGTGAAACCAGATATTCACTGCTCGAGAAAACTTGCTGCGCTCTGGCATAGGTTGCTCGTCGGCTGAGACAATATATATTGACTCATACTACCTTGTTGATATCTAAGATGGATCCGATAAAATACATCTTCGAGAAGCCTGCTCTTTCCGGGAGAATAGCTAGATGGAAGATGACCCTGACAGAGTACGACATATAGTATACTACCCAGAAAGCTATAAAGGGCAGTGTGCTAACTAATCATCTTGCTCATCAAGCTATAGAAGACTATCAGTCCATGAAGTTTGAATTCCCGGATGAAGACATCATGACAGTAGACAACTGTGAAGAATTCAGGCCATATGACGGACTTGAACAAGGATCCCGATGGACCCTGTTCTTTGATGGAGCATCCAATGCACTTGGTAATGGCATCGGTGTTGTACTCATATCTCCAGAAGGGTGTCATACTCCCTTTACTGCCCGACTTTGCTTCAACTGTACAAACAACATGGCAGAATACGAAGCGTGCATCTTTGGTCTCAAAGCTGCCATAAACATGGGGATCAAATCATTGGATGTATTCGGAGACTCGGCTTCGGTCATCAGTCAGATCAAAGGGGAATGGGACACCAAACACCCAAACCTTATCCCTTACAAAGAACATGTTTTGACATTGCAACCACATTTTGAGAAGATTACCTTCGAGCATTTCCTGCGAGAAGAAAATCAGCTAGCAGACACTCTAGCCACAATGTCATCCATGTTTAAACTTAATTGGGATAACGAGGCTCCCCAGATCACCATCGAATGAATGGATGAACCAGCACGTTGTCATGAGATTAATACTGAAGAAGTAGTGGACCAGCCTTGGTTTTACGAAGTCAATAGGTATCTCGAGGATCAAGAATATCCAGAAGGAGCTTCAGTCAACGATAAGAAGTTCTTAAGGAGATTCTCTGCTAAATTCTTCCTTAGTAATGGCATCCTATAAAAACGCAATCATGACTCTGTATTGCTTCAGTGCGTAGACAAGGTTGAAGCTGAAAGGATCATGGCTGAATTACATGAAGGTAATTTTGGCACCTATTCCAGTGGGAATACGATGGCAATGAAAATCCTACGGGCGGGCTATTACTGGTCTACCATGAAAGTAGATTTCTATCAGCACCCTCGAACCTGCCATAAGTGTCAAATTTATGCTAACAAGGTACACATACCTCTGTTTCCTCTGAACGTCTTGACGGCTCCTTGGCCCTTTGCTATGTGGGGAATTGATATGATCGGGGAAATCAAGCCGACAACCTCCAATGGACACCGTTTCATCCTAGTGGCCATTGACACTTTTACAAAGTGGGTCGAAGCAGCCTCCTTCGCCTCTGTTACCAAGAATGTTGTTGCCCGCTTCATCAAGAAAAATCTCATTTTCCAGTACGGTATCCCAGAAAGGATCATCACTGAAAATGGTCAAATCTCAATAACACTTTGATCACTGCATTGTGCGAGCAATTCAAGATTCAGCATCATAATTCTTCTCCCAACCGGCCAAAGATGAATGGTGTTGTTGAAGCGGAAAATAAAAACATTAAAAAGATCATACAAAAGATGACAATCACATACAAAGACTGGCATGAGATGCTACCATTCGCTCTCCATGGTTATCGTACCACGGCTCGCACATCAATCGGGGCAACACCCTATTCTTTAGTTTATGGTATGGAGGTTGTCCTACCTATTGAGGTTCAGATCCCCTCTTTGAGAATTATGAAGGATGCAGGGTTGAATGAAGACGATTGGATCCAGACTCCACTTGATCAACTGAATTTGATTGACAAAAAGAGACTTACTACTATTTGCCATGGTCAAATGTATCAAAAACGGATGATCAAGGCTTTCAACAAGAAAGTCAGGCGCCAAGTATATCAAGTTGGGGATCTAGTGATCAAACGTATCATCTTGCCACAAAGTGATCCCAGTGGAAAATGGACTCCTACCTATGAAGGACCATTTGTAATCAAAAGTATATTCTCCGGTGGGGCAATGATCTTGACCATCATGGATGGCGACGACCTGCCACACCCTGTGAACACGGACATAGTCAAAAGATACTACGCATGAGAGACCTGCTAGGTTGACACACCTAAGAAAAACAAGGGAATCTCGGTGAACCAAAAGTTTGGGCAATAATTAGGGATAAAATAAAAAAAATCTGTACACCCGGCAAGTTGAAAACCCGAAAGGGAGACTTGGGCAAAAAAAGGGTTTCCCGGTGGGCTGAAAACCCGAAAGGGCGGTCCAAGCAAAAATTAGGGAATTAAATCGTGTGGCTATGTCTGGTCGGATCACTCTAGGGACAATTGTTGGCTTCTACCGACAAGCTCAGAGGCTCTGATCAATTCAGTCATCTTCGGACAAGGAAAAAATGGACAAGATGCTCGGAGATACAAGGCTATAGCAGAATGGGAACCCCAAGGGATTTTATACACATAGCTATCCTTTCTTTGTATCAAAATTTTCCTTTTCTACGACAGCATTCTCTTACTAGAGTGTTTATCCCTTTGTACAAAATTACTTATTCAAAGTCAATACAAAGATATCACTCTAAAATTGCCAAAACTATTTGTCTTTTGCTTCACACTTGTGTTTTGTTTGTAAAAACGCCCAATGATTCATTGTTGAACATAGGCATTTGAACATAATCACTGGTTACAAATAAACAAAATTAGAAGGGAAATTACTGATAGGTTGAAAGGATAAGAACGCATCTCTAGACCATTCCATTTTCCCTCCCCACAGAGTTTTCAATAACTCCCCGGTGGAACAAAACTCCCAGCTACTCCCCAGTGAAACAAAGCTTCCAGTTTGTCAATCCCCGGTAGGAATCATCCATTTTCTCTAGATTCCCCAAGCAGATTTTACAAGCAGTACATGGCATTGCCCTCACTACAGAATTTACTTCTCTCGACAAGAGTTCATCGATACTTCAACTTCAAGACATAAAGATTCACATATCCTCAGCAGCATTCAGGGATTTATTTTCCTCAATCCAACAACAATACAGCAAATCAGCTCACATACGCATACATCACATCCATTTATCATAAACATTGATAAAACAAATACATTACACCATGCATTCCATACAACATGACTTTGCGGTTTAGCTAACATTTTAACCTTTTCAGGATAAAGTTAACAGCTACAATTTCTACTCCTGATACTGTTCGGATATGCACCAGACACGGATGCCATTCTGATACTCATTCAGACTCTACTTTTGATATAGTTCAGATACGCACCAGATACGGATGCCATTATGATACTCATTCAAAGACACCTCCTGATACAGTTCGGATACACACCAGACACGGATTCCATTCTGATACTCATTCAGACTCTACTTTTGATACAGTTCAGATACGCACCAGATACGGATGCCATTCTAATACTCATTCAAAGACACCTCCTGATACAGTACGGATACGCTCTAGACACAGATGCCATTCTGATACTCATTCATACTCTACTTTTGATACAATTCAGATACGCACCAGATACAGCTGCCATTCTGATACTCATTCAAAGACACCTCCTGATACAGTTCGGATACGCACCAGACACGGATGCCATTTTGATACTCATTCAGACTCTACTTTTGATACAGTTCAGATACGCACCATATACAGATGCCATTCTGATACTCATTCAAAGACAACTCCTGATACAGTTCAAGTACGCGCCAGATACGGAAGCCATTCTGATACTCATTCAAGGACACCTCCTGATACAGTATGGATACGCGCCAGATACGGAAGCCATTCTGATACTCATTCAAAGACACCTCATGATACAGTATGGATACGCTCCAGACATGGAAGCCATTCTGATACTCATTCAAAACTAAATTTTTGATACAATACAGATACGCTCAAGACGCGGACGCCATTCTGATGTTCAACTTACAATTTACATCTCAACAAAGCATTCTTAGATGGCATCTACAAGCCCATCTCCAACAAGATTCTATCACCTCTACCAAATGGCATCTTTAAGCCCATTCCTCCTATCATCGTCGAGTGCAAATTTATGGGCACTCTAGTGTCCAATCATCTTCCACCTTCGAGTCACGAATGGCAAAACTCGCCAATCTAACTCTTCAGGTTTAAGAAGTTTGAACAGGGACAACTGTTGTACCCCAAAATTTTCCCTCTCACTTTCTCAAGGAATCACCCTGAATCCCCAGGTTTACTTCCATCCAATCCCAAGCTTTGAATTACCAATTTTTCAAGAAAATCGCCTGCAAGGGCAAAAGAGTTATTTTCACATTAAAAGGTCAAACTTTGACTTTTAGATCAAAATCAAATCTTTGAAATCATATTTCATCAAGACATGTTGGAATATGAAGTTTGTATCATCAAAAAGTTCAAAAGTCAAATTTATTATGGAAAAGCCAAATTTCTAAATACTTGGGATTTTTTCTAAGTATTTAAGAAAAAATGACGCTTCAGAACTTCTGGCCCAGCCTCCAGGCAGGTGCTGTCAGAAATTGTAAACATGGTTCAACATATAGTCTTCAGTCAGGACATGGCTCTTCAGCATCTACGCAAGTTCAGTCAGAGTTTGCTAGGGTAATGCAAAGAAGGTAATAAAGCGTAATATGAAGCCTGAAAGCTCTTCAGAACATGCTGGAGCTAGAAGGTAAGAGGATCAGAAGATTGGATGCTACGTTGAAGTAGAACTTCTAATCCAGAGTTTTCAAAGGTAAATTAAAGAAGGTCACTGGAAAGCTTGGGGAATCCTTCAGAGTATGTTGAGGTAACAGGATACTAGGATCAGAAGTTGGGTGTTTGTTTTGGATTATGCTGAAATGGAACTTCTGGCCCAGATTTAAGCAATGATGCAAAATCTCACATTACAGGATTTCCGATTTTTAACAAATCTCATCATCATTTAATGCTCATTAATGCTCACAACCACTTTTGAGTCTTTGTCCAAAGGATCTCTCCACGTGTAGCATAGAAATACTTTTTTACAGAATTAGGTATGAGTCCATGTGCTACTTTTCGCTTGTAGGTTTACTATCACACAAGGCTAGGCTAAAAAACTGTCAACTATCACACCTTTTTTAACTTTCTTCAAGAGCAAGTCAGCATCTAGCGTATGATGTTGGCGCTACTTGACATTTCAAACCCACAAAACTTTGCCTATAAATAGAACACCATTGGTCATTGAGAAAGGGTCTAGAAAAATTAGTGAAAGAGGCCAAGATTTTGAGAAAGAAAAGCCTTGAATCCCTGCCAAAATTCCAAGAGTTTTAAGAACTGTAAACACAACACATAAAACCTTGTTAACTTTTTACCCCTCGCATTCAAAACTCCACTTGTTCTCAAATATTTATTGACTAAAAACCATTCACACAGTTTCTGATCCACACGTTGGAAACTGCCTAAACTTTTGTGTTCATACTACTATACACTTTCCATCCATCCACTCAAAGAAATCATAACATCACCTTCTTGCCATCCCCAGAAGTTGAAAACTTCTAGCTTACAGAGTACGTGAAGACACGCTTGCACACATGCACCCTTAGGGTAATCTCACTTGTTGCCTTACAAAAACGACCATGTTATGCATGTGGGATGTCTTAGCACAAACAAAAATATAAGATCATAGTCCCTCAATGATGCTATCAAAGTTTCCTTTCGGAATGATCTTAGTCCCTAAAGAAAAATGCTAAGTTATCTCACAACATTGCTATCATGGTCATACGATGACCCAATGCCTGTCCCTTCACATCCAACGGTGGGGCTTCTTACCAAATCAATGGTAAGATAAAAACATCTAAAGGAGGAGGAAAAGCACATTTAAGACCTTTCGAGTAGGTAGATTAGTTCTTAGTTACTCATTTGCTCACAACCAAAACATTTCATACACCTACACTTTCACTTTGAAACATTTTCCAAACAAACACTTTGTACGCGTTCTTATAGAGACGAGAACCATTACAAAGACGTTTTCAAAATCACTTTCAAAGACATTTTTCACAAACACCTTTTTTAAAACTATTTTCGAAACAAACACCTTGTATACATTCTTATAGAAACGAGAATCATTGCAAAGTTACATTTTCAAAATACTTTCAAAAAAACACACCACAAGCATATTCAAACAAAAGCAAGTGATCTAGCGAGTAACTAAGAGCCCATGGAAAACCATGGATGAAAAGGGTGCTAATACCTTCCCTTTTCATAATCTACCCTCTGAACTCAAAAAACATCTCTAAAGGTCTTTCTTGTGCTTTTTTCACCTTTCCTTATTGGATAAAAGAAAAGTCGGTGGCGACTCTTGCTAAACCGCAACATTTGCGAACATAAACACAAAACCTCAAGTCAGTTCTCCCACCGTATCATATCTACCTACTCGAAAAAATGTGTTCTTTTCCTCCTATCCTTTAGACTGTGTTATCCTACTATTAGTGAGTAGGTAACCCAAACCGTTGTATGTTTGAGGGACTATCGAAAGGGACGTACGGTCATTGAAGGCAACATGTAAGGATACCTTAGCATTTCGAATGGACTATAGTCATAAGATCATTTCATGTAGGCAACTCGAGGGGCATTTAGGGACTATGATCTTTATGACGATTTTAATCGAGGGTCTTTGCTAAGAGTATCTCTACGTTCGAGGGACATGACCATTGTTTCTGAAGGCAACCAAGTGAGGTAATACCTATGGGTGCAAGTGTGTGAAAGTGTGCTTTTTCAGATATATCTTATCTTGCGCATTTAGGGTTATCTAGGTTCAATTAATCATTATCTTTCATACAACCCTATTAAACATTCATTTAAGCAGTGTATCGTGCAGGATAGTAAATGGCAGAAATATAAAACTCCTAACTATTACAAGGCTTTGGTGCAATTACATAATTAGTGACTGAAAATTTAAAATGCGGAATTAAAACCCTAATTAAACGATTACAAACCGGGCGTAATTACATCAATAATGAAAAATAAATCGTACGGAAAAAATGATTAAGCGCGAGAATTAAAATTGAAAAGAAAAGTGCAAACCCCTAAAAAACTAATTTGAAATATTTTTTTGGATCTTTTTATAAAAAATGATTTAAAATTGACCTAATTTTCTAATTAATTTTAATTAGTGAAAATAAGTTAAAATTGATTAAAATAATTAATTTGCAAAAAATTAATTTATTAAAAAAACTAAGTCCTACTTTTGTGATTTTTGATTTTATAAAAAAATTATTTTAAAAAAAAAAAGAATTAAATTAATTGAACAAAAATAAAAATAGTAAAACCAAAAGAAGAGTGAAGGAATGGGCCTGAGGGGTGTAAACCCAAATCTGGGGGTGGCATGCTAAATTCATCCAAAGCCCAATCCTGTGGCCCATCACCAGCACTGGATCCAGTGTTGTTGGGAGCCTGGAGGTCCATCATGAGGGTGCAGCCTGGAGGCGTTAGATATGGATGATGATTGATCCAAGAGTGATGAATTATGGGTGTAGGATGAACGCGTTGGGCATGATAACATTGGATCTGCAAATAGATTATGAGAAAAATAATATGCAGGAGGAAGGGGTCGAACCCCTGACCTCCCACACATGTAATGCCTTAACACCCTTCGCTCTGGCCACTGGGCCACTTGGTATTTTGTGATACCAAACAACAACAATACATCTTATTTAATAATTAGCAGTAATAATGAATGAAAAGTGCGTTCCATTCAAATTGGCCAACCAGACTTGGATACGCCATCATCTTCTCCAAAGGGTTGTCGTTTTATACATAACCTTTACCTATGGACAACCTGCTGTAACTACAAACCTGCGTATTTCAAAAATCACAACCACGCAATAAAAATGAAATCTAAATGCATAGATCAACTGGGTTTGATCTTGTGAGTGCAATGGTGTTCATCGTTTGGCTTAATTTCACCTGTACTGAAATACCCTAAAATAAAGCTTCAAACCCTAGCAATGGAAGTTGTCCATTAATTGCATCAGAACAAACAATTGATTATGCAAACATGTTCTAAGTGATTATACAAACATGAATATGTGGTCAAAATTCATTTATCATGCATAAATTGTCAAAATTGAATTCAAGAAAACATGGGCAATATGTGGTTCCGTATGCGTGATTTTCTGAAGGTATTGAGGCGTGGTAATGATCCAAATAGCTTCCAAACGTGCCCAAGAGTTGATTGCAAGCTTTAGAATTCCTTGAATCTCCCTCCAAATGCCAAACCGAATGCCACTTTTGGCAAAAAAATGGAGTTTCTTGTGTAAATTCTATGCGGCCAAATCCTTTTTTTTTTGCTCTGGGAATGTTATGGACATATAATAGAACAAATTAGGTCAACAAAAATAGATACAATCTTGAAAATTATGGAAAAGAGATTTGATTTGCATCTTGTATTTTTTATTTCTAAATTTGCCTAAATCATGATCTTTTCCAATCCAATTAGTCCTTGTACGAATTACATGATTTGCCAGCTGATTGTAGACTGATAATGTGCTCATAAAATCCAATCTTTGATTTTATTTCATTATTCCATTATTTTAAATGATTTATTTTGATTTAAATGAATACAAAATTAAAACAAATAATGAAAATAATAAAATAACAAGTGGATAAGCTCAGGGGTTGTGGGTCCTCTTAGGAACAAGTTTCAAACAAGAAAACATGGTCCCATTTGGAAAAAAAATTAATTTTAATCAATGTTGACTTTATGCACACTTCCAAAATTTAGTCAACTTTAGCAACGCATATCTCTCTCATTTTTTACCCTAAGAGGGTGTTCTTGGACTTTTTAAAAAGCTAATAATGTCCTCTAAACGACCCTTTTGGTATCATCTCAATTGGATCTTCCATGTTCATGTAAGGAGCTTTGACTCAAAAGGTGTTTTTGTTGACTTTTTGAAATGACCTATAATGTATGAGCTTGTATCTTTTGATTGAGACATTTCTTTACCTTGAGGGCTGAAGAGAAGTTATAGGGAATTGAATTCTCTTCAAAATGAGCCTTGGTTGGAAAATTTCTGATAAAGTATGAGAAAGTTATGTCTGGTCAAAGTTTGGTTGACTTTTCTTATAGAAACCCTAAATTGCCATTTTTGACTTTTGATGAGTTATGAGCATTTCTTGAGGAATCATGATCAACCCTTGATCAAATGATGGATATTACTTCAAATTGTTGATGTTGACCAAAAATCTTGAAGTTTGACTGTATTTGGGCTACAGTTGACTTTTGACCTAATATAGTTGATTTTCAGGCATTTGAGCAATTGATTGAGCAAACTTGTTGTTCAAGGCATGAAACTTGGAATAGATGATCTTGAGGACATATTAGGACATTGGAGACCATTTGGGACCCTCTGGACTCAACCATATTTCTTGAAATTGCAACCCTAGTTTGAGGCTTATTGTCTTAAGAGGAGGATTTGTTTGGTCAATCCTTAGTCAACTTGAGCAATTGAGGACATGTAGGAGTATGTCTTGTGTGAAAATGGGAGGGAAAATTTTAGGGTGCATTAGCTGCCCCTGTTCAATCTTCTTAAGCCTGAGGATTTAGATTGGATTGTTTGCCTTTCATGATCTGAGGGTGGAAGATGATGGAACACTAGAGTGACCAGAAATTTGCACTCGCATGAAGTAATACTGATGGTTGATGATGTCGGGAATGGGCTTAAAGGTTCCATCTAGAGCAAGTGATGGAGAGTCGTCGAAGATGGGCTTAAAGATGGCATCCAAAACAATGATGATTTCGTGAGATATTCCTTCGTGGGAATTCCTGTTCCTGTTGTTAGAGAGGCCTTCGCTGAGGAATGTTGGTCTTTGTCTTGGGGAATAGAGTCTAGGAGCTTCAATTGTCCATTACTCTACTGGGGAGTCATCTCTTGATTGAAGAGACGAAAGTGAACTACTATCTGGTTAGGATCCAGGCTTCACAGTGACTTGTTGAGGATGATAAGGATGATTGCTATCTGGTAGTATTCCAGGCTTCACAACGACTTACTGGGGAAATGAGATTAAACTGTTATCTGGTCCAGATCCAGGCTTCATAGTGTCTTGCATTGTTGATTGACTATTAACCGGTCAGTTTTTGGGATTCATAGCTTCTTTAACTAGAATAGAAATCTTAGTATCGATTTGACTGAACTGGAGAAAATCTTAGGTTAACTTCGACTGGTATAGTAATCAGGAGGATTTTAGTAGCGATTCAACTGACCCAGACGAAAGTCTTGGAATATCTTTTACCGGCATAGTAAGCAGAGAGGTCTTGGGATAACTTTGATTGGCATAGTAATCAGGAGGATTTTAGTAGCGATTCAACTGACCCAGACAAAAGTCTTGGAGTCTCTTCTATCGGCATAGTGAGTAGAGAGATCTTGGGATAACTTTGACTGGCATAGTAATAAGGAGAATCTTAGTAGCGATTCAACTGACCCAGACGAAAGTCTTGGAGTCTCTTCCACCGACATAGTGAGCAGAGAGATCTTAGGTTAACTTTGGCTGGCATAGCTATTAAGAGAACCTTAGTAGCGATTCAAGTGACCCAGACAAAAGTCTTGGAATCTCTTCAACCAGCATAGTGAGCAGAGAGATCTAGGGATAACTTTAATTGGCATAGTAATCAAGAGGATCTTAGTAGCGATTCGACTGACCCAGACGAAAGTCTTGGAATCTTTTTCACTGGCGTAGTGAGCGGAGAGATCTTAGGATAACTTTGACTGGCATAGTAATCAGGAGAACCTTAGTAGCAGTTCAATTGAACCAGAAGAAAGTCTTGGAATCTCTTCCACTGGCATAGTGAGTGGATAGATCTTGGGATAACTTTGACTGGCATAGTAATAAGGAGAATCTTAGTAGGGATTCAACTGACCCAGACGAAAGTCTTGGAGTCTCTTCTACCGGCATAATGAGCAGAGAGATCTTGGTGTAACTTTGACTGGTATAGTAATCAGGAGAATCTTAGTAGCGGTTCAACCGACCCAGACGAAACTCTTGGAACCTCTTCCACCGACATAGTGAGGGAGAGATCTTGGGTAACTTTGACTGGCATAGTAATAAGGAGAATCTTAGTAGCGATTCAACTTACCCAGACGAAAGTCTTGGAATATCTTCTACCGGCATAGTAAGCAGAGAGATCTAGGGTTAAATTTGACTGGCATAGTAATCAGGAGAATCTTAGTAGCGATTCAACCGGCCCAGACAAAAGTCTTGGAGTCTCTTCTACCGGCATAGTGAGCAGAGAGATCTTGGTGTAACTTTAACTAGCATAGTAATCAGGAGAATCTTATTAGCCATTAAAATGGCCCATACAAAAGTCTTGGAATCTCTTCTACTGGCATAGTAAGAAGAGAGATCTCGTGACGACATTTTCTTGAAGAAAATGCTGAAATATCCTTTGGTTAGACGTATCTTGTTGATTTGGTCCTTTCCTGAAAAGTAAAGAGTTAGTCGTATGCAAAGTCATGATGTATGAAATGCATTGTGATGGTGTTCTCAAAATAAATGAGATTATATTATATTCAATATGTATGCGCATGCCATGATGTATGAATATGGGATACTATTGTTGTATTTCTTAGTCGGGGAAAATAAATCCTGGACTGCTGCTGAAAAGTATTAGGGAGCCGAGTTTTTCATTTCCGTTGGGGATGGTGAATGAAGATGACTATGTTGTGAATTTAATTCTTTCTGTTTGCGAATACTCTGTCGGGGAGAGACTCTGCTTGAGAATATCTCTACGGGGGAATAGCTCTGTTTGAGAGAAGAGATGCTTTGCTGGAAGATTTTTCCAATTCGGAGAAATAAACTCTGTCGGGGGATGAACTTTCGTAGCTAGATAAGTAAAATATGTTGGGGATTGAGCTTTTGTATTCAGAGAAATAAACTCAGCTCGAGAGAAAACTTTATTGAACCGCTTGCGATTATAAAATTCGGTTGGGGAATATAGGCGTCGGCTCTCTGAAGGAACCTTGTTGGGGAAAGTAGCCCCTGTTTAGGGAAGTCGATGTCAAAGCTTTTGATTGTCTCAACTCTATGGGGAGTGTATATGTCACGGGGGCGCGTGTAATGGTGACTTCATTTCAAAGTTGTCTCTGCCCCTGTACCTGCCGGAAGGAGTAACTGTCGGGATTGACATGGTTTTTTAGTCTTTTCCCCTATTCCTTAAGTTATAAGCAATTGTCTTTCCGTTTCTTACGCAAATATTTGTGAATAGCAATCATGTTCAAATGCATATATCAAGAATAAATCATTGTACGTTTTTTCAAAACAAAGCAAAAGAAAAAACAAATGGTTTTGTAAAAATGACTTGTATTAATTTCAAAGTTGACCTATAACAGGCGTTTTTGTACAAGGAAGTTGACGCTCTATTAAGAGAACGCCGCCATGAAAATTAAAGCTATACAATATTGTGTACAAAGAGAAGAAAACGGCTATGTGTAATAATCCCATTGAGTTTCAATTCTGCTATTGTCGCTATGTCTTCGAGCATCTCATCACTTTGCTGCTTGTCCGAAGCTGACTGGATAGATCGGTGCCATTTTGAGCTTGATAGATGACGCTGGAGTCTGGTCGCAAGGTGATCCAATGGGACATGGTGATACACTTTAAATCCCTAACTTTTTCCTGGACCGCCCTTTCGGGTTTTCAGTCCACCGGGATAGCGCTTTTTTGCCCAAGCCACCTTTTCAGGTTTTCGACTTGTCGGGCGTACAAATATTTTTTGTTTTCATCCCTAATTTTTCCCGAACCCTTATTGTTCGCCGGGAAGCCCTTATTTTTGCCTAGGCCAGTCAACCTAGCGGGTCTTATATCATGCGTAGTATCTTTTCACTATGTCCGCATTGACAGGGTGAGGAAGTTCGTCACCATCCATGGTGGTCAGAACCATGGCTCCACCAGAAAAAATGCTTTTGATCACAAATGGCCCTTCATATGTAGGAGTCCATTTGCCCATGGGATCACCTTGCGGCAGTATGATACGCTTGATCACTAAATCCCCGACTTGATACACTTGACGTCTGACCTTTTTGTTGAAAGCCTTGATCATCTATTTTTGATACATTTGACCATGGCAGACAGCAGTAAGTCTATTTTCATCAATCAGATTCAGTTGATCAAGTCGAGTCTGGATCCAATCATCTTCATTCAGCCCTGCATCCTTCATGATTCTCAGAGAAGGGATCTGGACCTCGATAGGCAGGACAACTTTCATGCCATATACCAGAAAGTAGGGCGTTGCCCCTGTTGATGTTTGTGTTGAGGTGTGATAACCATGAAGAGAAAATGGTAACATCTCATGCCAGTCTTTGTATGTCACCATCATCTTCTGTACAATTTTCTTAATGTTCTTGTTAGCAGCCTCCACAGTGCCATTCATCTTCGGTCGGTAAGGGGAAGAATTATGATGCTGGATCTTGAACTGTTTACAGAGTTTGGTGATCATCGTATTGTTGATATTTGTACCATTGTCAGTGATGATCCTCTCTGGCACACCGTACCGATAGATCAGGTTATTCTTGATAAACCTCGCCATATCATTCTTGGTAACAGTAGCAAAAGAGGCAGCTTCCACCCATTTTGTGAAGTAATCAATGGCCACCAGGATGAAGCGATGCCCATTGGAAGCGATAGGTATAATTTCTCTAATCATGTCAATGGCCTACATTGCAAAGGGCCAAGGAGCCGTCAGGACATTCAAAAGAATCAGAGGTACATGCACCTTATCAGTATAGATTTGGAATTTGTGACAAGTTTGAGAATGTTGATAGCAGTCTGCTTCCATAGTGCACCAAAAGTATCATGCCCGTATGATCTTTTTAGCTATGGTATATCCACTCGAATGGGTTCTGAAGGTACCTTCGTGTAGATCTGTCATAATCCTCTCTGCTTCGCTTTTTTCTACGCACCGAAGTAAAGTAGAGTCATGGTTGTGCTTGTACAGGATTCCATTACTGAGGAAGAACTTTGCGGAGAACCTTCTCAGAAACTTCTTATCATTGACAGATGCCCCCTCGGGATACTCTTGAGCCTCGAGATATCTCTTCATTTCATAGAACCAAGGTTTGTCTGCTACTCCTTCCGTGTCGATCTTGTAGCAGTATGCTGGTTCATCTAACCTTTCAATAGTGATCTGAGGAGCCTCGTTGTCCCACCTGACCCTGAACATAGAAGACATGGTAGCTAGAGCGTCAACTAACTGATTCTCCTCTCATGGAAAATGTTCAAAGGTTACCTCATCAAAGTGTGGAAGCAATGTCAGCACATGCTCTTTGTACGAGATGAGATTCGGGTGCTTCGTATCTCACTCTCCTTTGATCTGACTTATTACCAAGGTTGAATCCCCGAAAATGCTCAAGAACTTGATCCTTAGGTCAATAGCATCTTTGATACCCATGATGCATGCTTCATACTCCGCCATGTTATTGGTACAATTGAAGCATAGTCGGGCAGCGAAAGGAGTATGGTAGCCCTCGGGGGATATGATTACAGCACCAATGCCATTACCGAGTGCGTTCGAGGCTCCATCAAAAACCATGGTCCATCGGGATCCTTCTTCAGGTCCTTCATCCGGTCCAGGTTCTTCATAGTCAGTCACTAGCATAATATTCTCGTCTGGGAACTCAAAATTCATGGACTGGTAGTCATCCACGGCCTGATGAGCCAAATAATCAGCTAATACACTCCCTTTGATTTCTTTCTTGGTCGTGTATTGGATATCGTATTCGGTTAAGATCATCTGCCATCTTGATATTCTTCCGGAGAGAGCGGGCTTCTTGAAGATGTAATTGATCAGATCCATCTTAGATATCAGAAAAGTAGTGTGGGTCAACATATACTGTCTCAATCGGCAAGAAGCCCATGCAAAAGCTTAGCAAGTTTTCTCAAGCAGTGAGTATCTTGTCTCACAGTCGGTAAACTTTTTTCTAAGGTAGTATATCACGTGCTCTTTTCGACCAGACTCGTCATGCTGCCCCAGCACACACCCCATTGAATTGTCTAACAGTGTTAAGTACATTATCCAAGGTCTTCCTTCAATCGGAGGCATCAGAATTGGTGGTTCTTGAAGGTATTCCTTAATTCTTTCGAAGGAAGTCTGACATTCGTCATTCCATTTTACCACTTGATCTTTCTTCGAGAGTATGAAAATTGGCTCACAAGTAGAAGTTAAATGGGAAATGAACCTGGAAATGTAGTTTAGGCGTCCCAAAAATCCGCTGACCTCCTTCTCAGTGCAAGGAGCCGGCATCTCTTGTATAGCCTTTACTTTTGTAGGGTCCACCTGAATGCCCTTGTCACTGACAATGAAACCCAGTAGTTTTCCAGACCTTACCCCGAAGGTGCACTTGTTCGGATTCAACCTCAACTTGTATGTCTTCAACCTATCAAACAGCTTTTGTAGATGATCAAGGTGCTCTTTCTCAGTTTGAGACCTGGCTATCATGTCATCCATGTATACCTCTATCTCATGGTGAATCATGTCATGAAATAAGGCGACATTGGCTCGCTGATAGGCTGCCCCAACATTCTTTAATCCAAACGGCATCACTTTGTAGCAGAAAGTGCCCCATTGAGTGACGAAGGTTGTCTTCTCCATATCTTCGAGTGCCATCTTGATCTGATTGTAACCAGAGAAACCATCCATGAAGGAAAAGATCTTATGTTGTGTGGTGTTATTAACCAGAACATTGATGTGGGGAGCGGAAAGTCATCTTTGGGGCTTGCCCTGTTTAGATCTCTGTAGTCCACACACATCGTTATCTTACCGTCTTTTTTAGGCATCAGCACTACGTTGGCCACCCATTGGGGATAAGAGGTGACAGCAAAGAACCTAGAGTTGAACTGCTTCATAACCTCTGCTTTGATCTTCTCTTATATTTCAGGGCACATGCGACAGACCTTATGCTTTACCGGAGAGCAACCTTCTTTAGTTTGCAGTCGGTAAACCACAATATCTGCATCCAGTCCTGGCATGTCTTTATATGACCACGAAAAGATCTCGACATAGTCATGCAACATTTGTATCAACCTTTGTTTGACATAAAGCTCCATATTTGTGCCTATTGTACCCTAAAATTTTCCCTCCCATTTTACTCAACATATATTCATTAAGATACTCAATTTTCTCAAGGATGCCCAAGAGTTGACCAGATAAACTTTCTCCTAAAAGCAATGAACCTCCAACCAGGGTTTCCATTTTCATCAATATGGGAGAGTCCCAAAGGCCTTATATACTCTCCATAGTCCTAATATGTTCTCAAGACCATTCATGCCAAATTTCATGCCTTGTACAAGAAGTTTACCTAGTCAACTGCTCTGATGCTTGAAAATCAACTGTACCAGGTCAAAAGTCAACTGGGGCCCACATACAGTCAAACTCTAAGATTTTTGGTCAACATCAACATTTTCAAGTGATATCCATCATCTGATCAAGGGTTGATCATGATTCCTCAAGAAATGCTCCTAATTCATCAAAACTCAAGAGTTGCTAAATTAGGGTTTCTCAGGAAAAGTCAACCAAACTTTGACCAGGAATAACTCTCTCATACTTTATCAGAAATTTCTCATCCAAGGCTCATTTTGAAGAGAATCTAATTCCCTACAACTCATCTTCAGCCCTCAAGTTCAAGAAATGCACTCATGGAAAGATATGAATTCAGACATTATAGGTCATTCAAAAAGTCAACAAAAAGACCTTTTGGGTCAAAGCTTCTTACATGAACATGGAAGATACAATTGGTATGAAACCAAAAAGGTTGTTTAGGGGACATCCTAAGCTTTCTAAAAAGTCCAAGAACACCCATTTAGGGTCAAAATTGAGAGAGATTTGCATTGTCAAAGTTGGCCATTTTTGGAAATTTGCCCAAAGTCAACAATGCTCAAAATTGCATTTTTTTCCCACATGGGCCCATCTTTTCAAGATTGAATCTCAATCCTAGCATGGTCCACGACCTATGGGACCCCCCATGCATTATTTACTCTTTTATTTAATTTATTTTTATTTTTATTCATTTTAAAATCAAATAAATTCAAATAAATTCAAATAAAATCAAAATAAATCAAACTTATGGAATGAGATTTATTTTGCATTGAATTGAAGATCATGCAAGCTGTATAACCTCAAGCAAATCGTGTCAAGCCATAAACAAGAAGAAATCTCCAATTTTGGAATGTTTGGAATCAAAACTTCAAGACCATTATTCTTTGGATTCTTGCCAAAAATATTGACCTAATTAGATTCAATACATATACTGAAGTTTGGTGAACCCTAAGGAGGGGATTTTTCACGCGTAGCCTGCCTCCAAAGCAAGAAATAAAACTCAAATTGTTTGACAAAAAGTAGAGACCGGATCTTCCTCCACATGCCAGTTCAGAGCATTCTAAGGATCAAACCGCATTCCCGACAACCTCCTGAAGCTAAGAGCATCACTTTCACGCATCAATACCTTCAGAATTCTCCATAACGGTATCATGGTTTATCCTCCATTCTTGAATTTGATTTTGGATATTTACGCGTTATAAATGATTTCAAGACATCCATTCATGTTTGTATTATCATTTAGAAGTTGTCTGTATAATTAATTATGAGTTTTGATGTTTGTATAGACATATGCCATTGTTAGGGTTTAGAGCCTCCTTTTGGAGCTTTTCGTTTCAAGTAAAATCAAGGCCAAGGATGGATACAATTGCATCCAGGAGATCGAGCCTAATTGATCTGTGCAATTGAATTTGATTTATGGTGTCTGGATATGATTTTTGAGGTTTACAGGTTTATAGCTATGGCCAATGTCTGTGGGTAAAAGTTCTGGACCTAAGACGGCAGTCCCCTGGAGAAGACGACTGCATGTTTAAGCCTGAGTGAGCACTTTCAAATTTGTGCGCGTTTTGGTTACAATTAGTAATCATCATTCAGTATATTGTTTATTGTGTGTTTATGTTAACAAATAGAAAGTTGGCTCAGTTGGTACAAGCGAATGGTCTTAAGGCGTCCATGTGTAGGAGGTCAGGGGTTCGATCCCTTCCTCCTACATTTTATTTTCCATAATATTTGCTTGCAGATCATGTGCCTTGGGCTCCAGCGTGTCTACCATACACCTTCCAAATCCAGCCAGTGGATCATCCTCAGATCCGAATCTAACGTCCAGTGGAGAGAAGTCCATGATGCCCCCTCAAACATGGCCAGCACTGGATCTAAACACAGGATGGGCTTGCAAGGAAATCTGGGCTTGAAAATTCCAATTCATACCCCCTAATTTGTTTCTCACAATCAGGCCCAAATCTTTTTTCTTTTTTTTTCATTTCTTTTATTTTATTATTTGTTTTAATTGTTTTTTTTTACAAAATCGTTTTTATTATTAAATCATAAAATCAGAAAACTACAAAAAATATTAAGTGTAGTCTTTTTTCATAAAATATTTATTTGCATTTAATTAATTAATTTAATAGATTAACTTAAACATTTTTTGCAATTAAAATTTAATATAAATTAGGTTAATTTAATTACTTTTTTTCCTTCCATAATTAAAATTAAATAGAATTAGGTTTGTTTTTATAATTGAAATTAATTTTTTAAAATGAATTATTTTTAATTGTTTCAACATTGGTTATTTTGCTAAATAAAATTAATTAGTAAATTAGGTTTTGCAATTTGAAATTATTTTTTTTCTCAATAAAAAAAATACAAAAACATTTTTAATTAATTAGATTTCTTAGGTCCTAATTTATTCCCGTTTTAACTTTCGCACGCGTCTTTACTTTCACTATTTTTATTAACTATTGTAACTGTTCCGAGTGTGTAATAGTTAATTTGGTTTACTATTTCGCATTTATCATTTTTCCCCGGTTTTTGATTATGTAATCCCCTCCCTAAAGCCTTGTAATAGCTAGGATTTTAATTTCTCGCTTTTAATTTTCGCAACTATTAAACTGCTAGATGTATGGACATTAGGATTTATGCGAAAGATAAATCACTTTAAAACAGTAAAAAACCCTAATTGATCAAAGATAATTAACTGGAAAAAAACACACTTGCACATGTTCATTCCAAGGGTTTGCCCCACTTGGTTTCCTCGGAAATAATGGTCGTGTCCCTCGAACGTAGGGATACCTTAGCAATGACACGCGATTCAAAATCTTTATAAAGATCATAGTCCATATTTGTCCCTCGAGTTGCTTACGAATTGATCTTATGACGACAATCCCTTCGAAATGCTAAGGTATATTTACTTGTTGCCTTCATAGACCATTTCATCACTTCGAACGTCCCTTTACAAATCCAACAATGGAGCTACCTACTCCTTAATAGTAGGATAGTGATGTCTAAAGGAAACGAAAACGAACAAACTTTTTTCAAGTAGGTAGAAATCTTAAGTACTTGCTCAAAACAAAAACTTTTCACACAAACACTTTACAAAAACAGTTTTCAAAACAACTTCGTCACACCCTTGAGGACTGATACAAGGGTTATCACGGAGTAAATAAAACTTTTCCAAAACAAGCACACACAAGCAATTTAAAAAATGAGCAAGTACCTAAAAGCCTATGGAAAACCACAGATAGAAAGGGTTTTAACACCTTCCCTTTCTATAATCTACCCCCCAGTACTCAGAAACTCTCGAAAAAAGGTTTTTTCTATCCTTTTTCCTTTTCCCTTGTTGGATGAAATAAAAGTCAGTGGTGACTCTTGCTTACCGCGACATTTGCGAACAAAAATTGCAAAAGCAGTATAATAGTTGGTTCTGCCACCGTATCACATAACTGGCGACTTTGTTGGGGAGTTTATGAAAATGGGGTTTACCTTAGGATCTAGGTCATTTTTAAATTACTTTCCTGTTTGCTTTGCTTGCTTTATCTTTAAGGGCTTTTGCTTGGATATTGTTAAAGATCCTACACCCGGATTTGGGGCCCTTTTTAGGTAAACAACAATAGATCGTGGAGACTGTACGGCGTAGATCGATATAGTTTAAGCGATGGTTGTGTTGGTGTGACACTTTGGTTGGTACCAGTATCCTTCGTGTGGAAACAAGGGGAATACGGGGCTGCCGCATGGTGTCGTGAAACACTAACGGACCTTAGAACCTTAGTTGAACAAACTTAGCCATTAGAAAGTAGTAAGATAGCCGGCCTCAGTATAAAGCTGAGGATTGGTTAATACTCGATGCTACACTCATTGAGGTTAGACTTTCGAGATATTTCGGCCGCAAGAAAATATTGCCTGAGCTGAAACAATGCCCGATAAAGGATGATCAATGATATTGAGAATCTTTAGAACCCGGTTACTTTTCTAAGACAGGTTTGAAACCAACAAAACTTCAAGAGGGTACTTAAATTTAACCTCATGCATGCCTTTGAACCTAAGGTCTATTGTGTGCTTTGCTTGTGCGTATTTTACTCTATTTGAACATAACATCATGCATCATAACATAGCATCCATTCTTATTGCACTAACCATTTCAAGGACCAAGGGAATTTATCTTTGTTCTGTTTTGCAGATTATGGCTCCCGCTCGTAGAAACACTATCTGAATCATCTTTGTGAGAATACCTCCCAAAGTCAAGGAACTAGTATCAAGGGTTCCTGAAACTTCTGCGTTCACAAAGAGACATGGTCGACTTCTCAACCTGGTTACTTCAAGCTTTGATGAAAAGATGATGGGTGTACTTTTTTAGTTCTTTGATCCCAAGCACCACTGCTTCACCTTTCCAGACTATCAGTTGGTGCCTACCATGGAAGAATTTTCTCAGTTGTTGAATCTATCCATTCTTGAGCAGTTTCCTTTCATAGGTTTAAAAATAGGTTCCTAAGCCAGAAGTCATTGCCTCAGCCTTGCATCTGAAACGGGTCGACATGGTATCCAATTGGGAAACAAGAAGCGGAGTCAAGGGTTTTATAGCCAAGTTCTTAATAGATAAATCCCAGTTGTTTTGGGATGATTTGGACTTTCATGCTTTTGAGGAGATCTTGGCCCTCCTAATCTATGGGTTAGTACTGTTCCCTAATCCAGACTTGCTCATATATGTGAATTCTATCAAGATCTTCCTCTCTTGTAACCCCGTGCCTACCTTGCTCAGAGATATCTTGCATGCTCTCCATACTCGTACCATGAAGAGAAGAGGGGTTCTTATGTGCTGCATGCCATTACTGTCGAGGTGGTTTATTTCTCACCTCCCTAAGTCAGTGTTGAAGAATGAAGAAGGTTTAGGTTGGTCGCAAAGGATAATGTCACTTGCTCACGCGGATATTCTCTGGTATTCCTGAGATATGGGAGATATTTCTATTATTGACCGGTGTGGGGAGTTCCTTAATGTCCCATTACTTGCCATTAGGGGAGGCATAATTTACAATCCTTGTTTGGCTCTGCGACAATTTGGTTACGCTCGAAGGGATGGTCCTCATGAGTTACTTATCTAGGGCATTATATTTAACTATGAGGATGATGTTCAAGGGTATCGCCAGAGGTTCATACGAGCTTGGGCCATGGTAAACAAATTTGTCGCCAATACTTTGGGGCCGAAGAATTCCATTCCTATGGAACCTTATCTCTAATGGATACGAGCTTGTGCTCAGAAAATTATGATGCCCTACATATTCGTCTTACCAGTGATTGTGGAACCCATTATTGAAGGGGGTGTTCCTTACACGGTTCTCCATCCTGATATGCCCACTGATCTTGAAGAGCTACAGAGGTATTGGATTCAGTTGAAGAAAGAGCGGGATACTTATAGGGACAAGTTCTATGCCTAGGAGAGGAAGGTTTTAGAGCTCACAAAGTAGCTTCATGAGGAAAGAAGACTTAATGTTTATCTCGGCACGAACAGGAAGCATCCATGGGAAATTTGATTTTTTTTTAGTTTTTAGAATTTTGAATTGTAACGCCTAAAAATATTGTACTTGGAATTCTATTAATAAAATCTTTGTGTCATTTTTGTTCGCAAATTTAAATTTCCCAAAGTCCTTGAAATCATTGCATACGCATCCCATCCATAAAAACTGCATATACAGGTACCATTACAGGCTTCTCATCTTCTTCGTTGTTTATTTCAGCAAAAATGTCTTCTGAACAAAGCATCAAAGATCTTCAGGCACAAAATGCCCAATTTCAACATATGTTCATAACTCTAGCGAAAGGGAAGGAGGATCTGAAAGCCCTTATCCTGAAGGAGAAGAAGAAAAAGAAGAAGGTCTCCTGTATTCTGAATATGGGAAGAAGGTTCAGGGGGGCGTTAAAGCAACCAGTCGATCTAACCTCCTCATCCAAGGAAGGGGAGAATCAAGAAAGGGAGACAAGGGAGAAGGACCCCAGTCCTGAAGTTTCTAACAATGATACGGACTACAATGATGAGCAGTATCCTCCCACTGAGGATAGATACAAGCAGTTGGAAGATCATTTGAGTGCTATGGAAGTCCAGAGGATACCTGGGTTAGATTTCGAAGAACTGGGATTGGTATCGGGAGTGGTCATCCTGCAGAAATTTAAGGCTCCAGTTTTTGCAAACTATGATGATGTATCTTACCCAAAGCTCCATCTTCGTTCCTATGTAAGGAAGATCCATCCCCACACCGCTGATAGAAACTTGTGGGTTCACTTCTTTTAAGACAGTCTGTCAGGGACGCAACTTGAATGGTTCTACTAACTAGAGAGAACCAATGTCCGAAACTGGGAGGACTTGGCTGCTGCTTTTTATAAGAAGTATCAATACAATGCCGACCTTGCCCCCACTTATACTCAACTCCAGAGTATGTCCATGGATGCAGGTGAAGGCTTTAAGGACTATGCACAGAAGTGGAGAGAATTGGCTGGAAGAGTCCAACCCCCCTTATCTGACAGGGAGTTGGTTGACATGTTTTTGAGGACGCTGTCTTTTCTATTCTTTAATCATTTGATTGGCAGCTCGTCAGCTGGTTTCACTGAGTTGATATTAACTAGAGAAAGGGTAGAAGCTGGGATTCAGAGCAGTAAGATACAGAAAGACACCTCTTAGAGTTCGGTAAAGAAGCCTTTCACTGGTAAGAAGGAAGCCAGTGCCATCTATAGCCCGGGAGGCCAAAACAGGGCTGAACACCGTCCAACGGTAAGTGCTGTAATGATACATAGGCCTGCGGCTACTCCACAACGCTACAATCAACAAAGGGTAGAAAGACCACAAAGGCAGTTTACCCGGATTAACATGACATTGACAGAGGTTCTACCCCATCTACTGAGATCCAACTTGGCAACCTTGAAAGAGGCTCCCAAGAATCCAAATACCACATCTCCTCGGTACAATCCAAATGCTCGGTGTGCCTACCATTCTGAGAGTCCTGGCCATGATACAATTGATTACTGGGCTCTGAGAAATAAGGTATAATATCTGATTAAAGACAAAGAGATTGAGTTTGATGCTCCGGAGAAGCCCAATGTCATAATTTCTCCCATGCCTAAGCACAATCGTGGAGTTAATGTTGTTGATACCGATCTGTTTGTGACCTCAGTTGATGAAGTTTCCACTCCTCTTATGACTGTTAAGAAGAATTTGTTGTTGGCCGGTTTATTTCCGGGTTGTGGTGAAGGCTTCCACGTGTTTTCATCTCTGCCTTCTGATTGCCATTTGCTGAAAATAGGTGTCCAACGCCTGATGGACAGCAGAGAAATTTTGTTCGAAAAAACTTTGATTCCCACTGCTCCATTCGAAGATGTTGCTATTATAACCATTTCCGCCAATCCTTCCAAGGTCTCCTTGAGAAGACCTGTTAGGGTTACACCCGCTCCGAGAGTTACCTCGTTAATTATCACCTTTCTTGGTCCTGTCCCGTATGCCTCGGACAAAGCTGTCCATTGGCATTATGGCGCCGATGTATACTATCATGGCGTTAAACAATATCTGAGGAATGAAGAAGCTGATTCCGATGTCAGTAACATTGTCGGGACTAGTAAGATTACCAGAAGTGGAAGGGTTTTCTCTCCCGAGATTTCCCCGAAGACTGTCAATAAGCCTGTTATTATTTCACCTGCTGTTCCTACCGGTACTTTAACTGCCATTCTTGTTCTTACTCCAATTGTCACCCCTGCCATCGAGTCATCTGGGACCCGAGGCAAAGAAGCTATAGGTAAGCTTGCCCAGACGGAGGCACCTAGAAAGATTGTCGTAGAAGCCTCTAAGCAAGAGATAGAGGAAATATTAAAAATAATTAAAAAAAAAGCGACTACAATATGGTCGAGAAGCTGGGGCAGACCCCCTCAAAGATATCCATGTTGTCTCTGTTATTGTGTTCTGAGGCCCATGTGAAGGCTTTAATTGCATTTCTCAAGACTGCACATGTGTCGCAAGAGACCTCGGCTGATCAATTCAAAGACTATATAGTCAGCTTGACTGCTGACAATGGGCTGGGTTTTTCAGATGCCGACTTAATACCAAAAGGGAGGAAGCATAATGATGTTATGCATGTCTCGATCGAATGCAGGGGCACCACTATGGCTCATGTGCTGGTAGATATTGGGTCTTTGTTGAATGTCCTGCCGAAGAAGGCTCTCGATGGACTAGATTGTGAGGGCTTGACCTTAAAGCCTAGTAACGTTGTGGTAAGGGCTTTTGACAGGTCAAAGAGAATGGTGCATGGGGAGGTGGACATCCATGTCAAGGTAGGTTCTCAGACCTTTGAGTCCACCTTCTATGTAATGGATATCCGACCATCATACTCTTTTTTTTGGGTCATCCTTGGATCCATGAAGCTGGGGTTGTTACTTCTACACTGCACCAAATGCTGAAGTATCCAGTGAAGGGGAATATTGTCACTGTACGTGGCGAAGATGAGTATATGGTGAGCCACCTCAACTCCTTCAGGTACGTAGAGATGGACGGGGAATTCATAGAGACTCCTCGCCAAAACTTTGAAGAGGTTCCCCAGATCTTGGCATCGACTGAGACTACTACCAGCAACAAACCTCCTCTGAAGATGGCTTCCCTCAAAGATGCCAGGGTAGTGGTTGAAGAAGGTGGGTATACCAACTGGGGATAACTCCCGGATTTTACTCACAAAACTGACAAGTTTGGTTTGGTCTTTACTTCAGGAGCTCAAAGGGCTGTTCGACGTGCTCGAGCTAGAGGACCTCCCCTATGCATCAGTAATCGGGGAATTAAATCCATTGAAGACAGTGAGGAAGACTCTGACATTGACAGCTGGATATACCCGACTACCAACGATGGACCGAGTAACTGGACGGCTAGGGATTTTAGACCAGTTTATTTTATTCCACAGTAATTGTCTTACTTGTTTTCTGAATTTGTAATAAACAATTTAAACTCTACAGCCTTGTGTCTTGCCCGAGGCACATTGGCTTTGTTTGTGAGGGCTATTATGTGTCATTTCATATATCATCAATAAAACATTGGACGTTCCTTGCATACAAATTATGCGCTCTCTGTTTTTTCTTTTCTGCTTTCACTTTATCAAAACATCTATGCTCTTACACACACTCACGTATCATATTGCAGATCCATATCCACTCAGGATCCCATTGATAACAGTTCTGCTACTACCGGTCATGACTTCGAAAATCTGATCAACCAAGCCGAGGACGAAGGTGAGGACGATTGTGAGGTGCCTGGAGAACTTGCTAGACTGTTACAGCAGGAATAAAGGGCTATACAACCTCATGAAGAGCCAGTTGAGATGATAAACTTGGGCACGGAGGTAGATAGAAAAGAAGTCATGATCGGCGCAAATTTGGAAGCTATGATTAAACAGCGGTTGATATAGATGTCGCACGACTATGTTGAGATCTTCGACTGGTCATATGAAGACATGTCTGGTTTAGACACTGATATTGTGGTACATCATCTACCGACCAAGGAAGACTGTTCTTCGGTTAAACAGAAGGTCTGCCGTATGCGCCCTAAAATGTCAGAGAAGATCAAGGCAGAGGTCATGAAACAGTTTGACGCAGGGTTCTTAGTTGTCACCTCCTATCCATAGTGGGTTTCTAATCTTGTTCTGGTGCCAAAGAAGGACGGAAAGGTACGGGTGTGTGTGGACTACAGAGACCTGAACAGAGCAAGCCCCAAGGATGACTTCCCGCTTCCCCACATTGATGTTTTGGTTGACAACACGGCTCAACACAAAATCTTCTCCTTCATGGATGGTTTCTCTGGCTACAACCAGATCAAGATGGCTCCTGAAGACATGGAGAAGAAAACCTTTGTCACACAGTGGGGCACCTTCTGTTACAAGGTGATGCCTTTTGGGTTGAAGAATGTTGGGGCAACTTATCAGCGAGCCATGGTCGCCTTGTTCCACGATATGATTCACCATGAGATAGAGGTTTATGTTGATGACATGATTTCCAGGTCTCAAACCGAGGAAGAGCACCTTGATCATCTACAAAAGTTTTTCTACGGGTTAAAGACATACAAGCTAAGGTTGAATCCGAACAAGTGCACCTTCGGGGTAAGGTCTGGTAAGCTTCTAGGTTTCATCGTCAGTGAAAAAGGTATTCAGGTAGACCCTACAAAGGTAAAGGCCATACAAGAGATGCCAGCTCCTCGCACACAGAAAGAAGTTAGAGGTTTCTTGGGACGCTTGAACTATATCGCCAGGTTCATTTCACATTTGACTGCTACTTGTGAGCCCATCTTCAAGCTTCTAAAGAAAGATCAAGTGGTAAAGTGGAATGACGAATGCCAGACTTCCTTCGAAAGGATCAAAGAATATCTCCAAGAACCGCCAATTCTGATGCCTCCGTTTAAAGGAAGACCTTTGATACTATACTTAACAGTGCTATACAATTTAACGGGGTGTGTGCTGGGGTAGCATGACGAGTTTGGTCGAAAAGAGCACGAAATATACTACCTTAGCAAAAAGTTTACCGACTGTGAGAGAGGATACTCACTGCTCGAGAAAACTTATTGCGCTTTGGCATGGGCTGCTTACAGACTAAGACATTATATGCTGACCCACACTTCTTTGTTGATATCTAAGATGGATCTAATCAAATACATCTTCGAGAAGCCCGCACTCTCTGGAAGAATAGCGAGATGACAGATGATCTTAATTGAATATGATATACAATATACAATCCAGAAAGCAATCAAGGGAAGTGTATTAGCTGATCATTTGGCTCATCAGGCTATGGATGACTACCAGTCCATGAATTTTGAGTTCCTGGACGAGAATATCATGCTGGTGACTGACTACGAAGAACCTGGACCGGATGAAGGACCCGAGGAGGGATCCCGATGGACTATGGTTTTTGATGGAGCTTCGAACGCACTTGGTAATGGCATCGGTATTGTAATCATATCTCCTGAGGTCTATCATACTACTTTCATTGGCCGACTATGTTTCAACTGCACTAACAACATGGCGGAGTACGAAGCCTACATCATGGGTCTCAAAGTCGCTATTGACCCCAGGATCAAGTTACTAAATGTCTTCAGGGATTAAACCATGGTGATAAGTCAGATCAAAGGCGAATGGGATACGAAGCATCTGAATCTCATCCCATACAAAGAGCATGTACTGACATTACTCCCACACTTTGAGGAGGTAATGTTTGAACACTTCCCACGAGAGGAGAATCAGTTAGCGGACGCGCTAGCTACCATGTCTTCCATTTTCAAAGTCAAGTGGGACAACGAGGCTCCCCGAATCACCATTGAGAGGTTGGATGAACCACACACTATTGTGAGATTGATACCTAAGAGGTGGCAGACAAACCCTGGTTTCATGAAGTGAAGAAGTACCTCGAGACTCAAGAGTATCCCGAAGGGGCATCTGTCAATGATAAGAAGTTTCTGAGAAGGTTCTCTGTGAAATTCTTCCTCAATAATGGAATCCTCTACAAGCGCAATCAGGACTCTACCTTACTGCGGTGTGTAGACAAGAGCGACGCAGAGAGGATTATGACAGATCTACATGAAGGTACCTTCGGAACCCATTCAAGTGGACATACCATGGCTAAGAAGACCCTACGGGCAGGATACTACTGGTCCACTATGGAAGCAGATTGTTATCAGCACTCCCAAACTTGTCATAAGTTCCAAATCTATGCTGATAAGGTGCATGTGCCTCCGGTTCCTTTGAACATTTTGACAGCTCAGTGTCCCTTTGCAATGTGGGGCATTGACATGATTGGAGAAATCAGGCCTACCGCTTCCAATGGACAAATCTTCATCCTGGTGGCCATAGATTACTTCACAAAGTGGGTTGAGGTGGCCTCCTTTGCTACTGTTACCAAGAATGTTGTGGCGCGTTTTATCAGGCATAACTTGATTTGTCGGTATGGTGTGCCAGAGAGAATTATTACTAACAATGGTACGAATCTCAACAACACAATGATCACCGAGCTCCGTAAGCAATTCAAGATACAACATCATAACTATTCTCCTTACTGGCCGAAGATGAATGGTGTTGTTGAAGCAGCTAACAAGAACATCAAGAAAATTATACATAAGATGACAGTGACATACAAATACTGGCATGAGATGTTACCATTCGCTCTTCATGGGTACCTTACCTCAACACAGACGTCGACAGGGGAAACACACTACTCTTTGGTATATGGAATGGAGGCAATCCTACCCATCGAGGTCCATATTCCTTCTTTAAGGATTATGAAATATGAAGGTTTGAATGAAGACGACTGGATCCAGACTCGACTTGATCAACTAAATCTTATCGACGAGAAGAGACTTACTGATATCTGTCATGGTCAGACGTATCAAAAGCGAATGATCAAGGCTTTTAACAAGAAAGTCATAAGACAAGAATATCAAGTCGGGGATCTGTTAGTCAAGCGCATCATACTGCCCAAGGTGATCCCAGGGGCAAATAGACCCCCACATACGAAGGGTCATTTATGGTTAAAAACATTTTCTCGGGTGGAGCTATGATTCTAACCACCGTGGACGGTGACGACCTTCCTCACCCTGTCAATGCAGACATAGTAAAAAGATACTACGCCTGATCAAAGACCTGCTAGGTTGACTGGCCTAGGCAAAAATAAGGGCTTCCCAGCGAACCAAAATGGTTCGGGAAAAAATAAGGGATGAAAATGAAAAAAATTGTACACCCGGAAAGCCGAAAACCTGAAAAGGCGGCTTTGGCAAAAAAGGGTATCCCGGTGGACTGAAAACCCGAAAGGGCGGTCCAGGAAAAAGTTAGGGATGTAAAGCGTATCACTATGTCCCTATTGGATCATCTTGCGGCCAGACCTCAGTATTAATTATCAAGCTCGAATGGAACCAATCAATCTAATCAACTTCGGACAAGTAGTAAAGTGATGAGACGCTCGAAGACATTGGGGAAATAGTAGAGTTGGAACCCAATGGGATTGTTGCACATAGCTATTTTTATTTTTACACAATATTGTATAGCTTCTATTTTTTATGGCGGTGTTCTCTTATTAGAGCGTCAGTCTCCTTGTACAAAAACGCCTATTACAGGCCAACTTCGAAAAATCAATACACATCATTTTTACAAAAAAAAAAAACTATGAGTTTTTTTTTTCTTTTCCCGTTTTGTTTTGCAAGAACGTCTAATGATTTATTCTTGACATATGCATTTGAATATAATTGCTTCTCATAAAAATTTACATAAGAAACGAAAAGACAATTGCTCGTAACTTAAGAAACAGGGGCAAAAACAAGAAATGTCAAACCCAACAGTCACTCTGTCCAGCAGGTACTGAGGCATAGACAACTTTGAAATATAATCATCAATGCATACGACCTCACTCCCCACAGAGTAAAGGTAATCCAAACATTGATATGAGCTTTCCCAAAACAGGGAGTAATCTCCCCAGCCAGGGTCTTTCAAAAACCTGACAGCTATACCCCCCCTAGCCGAATTTCATAATCGCGAGCAGATCATCATAATTTTTATCTCCCCAAGCAGAGTTTAGTTCTCTGAATACAGAAGCTCAATCCCTAATAGATTTTATCCCTCAAGCTACAGAAGTTCATCCCCAGGCGGAGTTTAGTTCTCCGAGTCGGCAAACTCTTCCAACAAAGCATCTCCTCTCTTAAACAGAATTATTCCCCGCAGAGTCTCTCCCCGGCGGAATATTCATAAACAACAAAGAGTAAATCTTCAGCACAGTCATTTCCATTCACCATCCCCAGCGGAAGTAGAAGAACCACAATTCTCTACAACAGTAAGGAATGCTCCAGCAGTAGTCATGGATTTATTTTCCCAGACTCAGACATATCCCCAATAGAATTTCATGTACATACATCAGGACATGCACATACATATCACATACAGCATAATCTCATTTATTTTGAGAACATCATCTCACAAGGCATTTCATGCATCACACATATAATTAACCCTTGTTATCTTTTCAGGAAAGATAATTATCACCAACAATTCAAGCAGTTATACAAGTCATATCTACAGACAGCTAATGGAAAATCACTTCCCGAAGATCAAACGGGTCAACTAATCTACATAACCAAATGAAGAAGCCCTATCATCCAGGATTTCATCACGAAGTAACCCTACTATCCAGGTTCCTTCTCATAATCCCTACTATCAAGGCATTTATCCTGAAGTAACCCTACTATCCAGGTTCCTTCTCATAGCTCTATTATCCAGGCTTTCATCCCGAAGTAACCCTATTATCCAGGTTCCTTCTCATAGCCCTACTATCCATGCTTTCATCCCGAAGTAACCCTACTATCTAGGTTCCTTCTCATAGCCCTGCTATCCAGGCTTTCATCCCGAAGTAACCCTACTATCTAGGTTCCTTCTCATAGCCCTACTATCCAGGCTTTCATCCCGAAGTAACCCTACTATCCAGGTTCCTTCTTATAGCCCTATTATCCAGGCTTTCATCCCGAAGTAACACTACTATCCAGGTTCCTTCTCATAGCCCTACTATCCAGGCTTTCATCCCGAAGTAACCCTACTATCCAGGTTCCTTCTCATAGCCCTACTATCCAGGCTTTCATTTCGAAGTAACCCTACTATCCAGGTTCCTTCTTATAGCCCTACTATCCAGGCTTTCATTTCGAAGTAACCCTACTATCCAGGTTCCTTCTCATAACCCTATTATACAGGCTTTCACCTCGAAGTAACCCTACGACCCAGGTTCCTTCCTATAGCCCTACTATCCAGGCTTTCATTTCAAAGTAACCCTACTATCCCGATTCCTTCTCATAGCCCTACTATCTAGGATTTCGTTTTGAAATAACCCTACGACCCAGGTTCCTTCTTATAACCTTTCCATCCAGGTTTCTTCTCTCTTATCTCCAGACAACAGTTTACAACACTGTAAGACTTGGATCCGACCAGATACGGTCAATTTCATAATTCCCTAGTAAGTCGCTGTGCAGCCTGGACCCTGATCAGATATGCAGTTTACTTCCACTTCCTCAATCATTAGTTAATTCCCCAGTAGAGTAATGGATAACTAAAGCTATTATACTCTATTTTCCAAGGCGTAAATCAACATTCCCCGGCGAAGTCCTCCTCAACGGCAGGTATAGGAATTATCGAAAAGGAATCTTTTATGCAACCGATATATTTTCTGGATGGCATCTTTAAGCCCATCTCCGTCGATTCTCTATCGACTTCCAAATGGCACCTGTAAGCCCATTCCCGATATCACCGATCAGTGTCACTTCATGCGAGTGCAAATTTCTGGGTACTTAAGTGTTCAATCATCTTCCACCTTCAGATCACGAAAGGCAGACCAACCAATCTACATCCTCAGGCTTAAGAAGATTGAACAGGGGCAATTGTTGTACCCCAAAATTTTCCCTCCCATTTTACTCAACTTATATTCATTAAGATACTCAATTTGCTCAAGGATGCCCAAGAGTTGACCAGACAAACTCTCTCCTAAAAGCAATGAACCTCCAACTAGGGTTTCCATTTTCATCAAGATGGGAGAGTCCCAAAGGCCTCATATGCTCTCCATAGTCCTAATATGTTCTCAAAACCATTCATGCCAAATTTCATGCCTTGTACAAAAAAATTTCCCAGTCAACTGCTCAGGTGCTTGAAAATCAATTGTACCAGGTCAAAAGTCAACTGGGGCCCACATACAGTCAAACTCCAAGATTTTGGTCAACATCAACATTTTGAAGTGATATCCATCATTTGATCAAGGGTTGATCATGATTCCTCAAGAAATGCTCCTAATTCATCAAAACTCAAAAGTTGCTAAATTAGGGTTTCTTAGGAAAAGTCAACCAAACTTTGATCAGGCATAACTCTCTCATACTTTATCATAAATTTCTCATCAAAGGCTCATTTTGAAGAGAATCCAATTACCTACAACTCATCTTCAGCCCTCAAGTTCAAGAAATGCACTCATGGAAAGATATGAATTCAGACATTATAGGTCATTCCAAAAAGTCAACAAAAACACCTTTTGGGTCAAAGCTTCTTACATGAACATGGAAGATACAATTGGTATGAAACCAAAAAGGTTGTTTAGGGGACATCCTAAGCTTTCTAAAAAATCCAAGAACATCCTTTTAGGGTCAAAATTGAGAGAGATTTGCATTGTCAAAGTTGGCCATTTTTGGAAATTTGCCCAAAGTCAACAATGCTCAAAATTGCTTTTTTTTCACATGGGCCCATCTTTTCAAGATTGAATCTCAATCCTAGCATGGTCCACGACCTATGGGACCCCCCATGCATTATTCACACATTTATTTAATTTATTTTGATTTTTATTCATTTTAAAATCAAATAAATTCAAATTAAATCAAATTAAATCAAAACAAAACAAACTTATGGAATGAGATTTATTTTATATTGAATTGAAGATCATGCAAGTTGTATAACCTCAAGAAAATCGTGCCAAGCCATAAACAAGTGGAAAGCTCCAATTTTGGAACGTTTGGAATCAAAACTTCAAGACCATTATTCTTTGGATTCTTTCCAAAAATATTGACCTAATTGGATTCAATACATATACTAAAGTTTGGTGATCCCTAAGTAGGGGATTTTTCACGCGCAGCCTGCCTCCAAAGCAAGAAATAAAACTCAAATGTATTGACAAAAAGTAGAGAATGAATCTTCCTCCACAGGCTAGCTCAGAGCATTCTAAGGATCAAACCACATTCCTGGCAACCTCCTGAAGCTAAGAGCATCACTTGCATGCATCAACGGTATCATGGTTTATCCTCCATTCTTGAATTTGATTTTGGATATTTACACGTTATAAATGATTTCAAGACATCCATTCATGTTTGTATTGTCATTTAGAATCTGTATATATAATTAATTATGAGTTTTGATGCTTGTATAGATATATGCCATTGTTAGGGTTTAGAGCCTCCTTTTGGGGCTTTTTGTTTCAGGTAAAATCAAGGCCATGGATGGATACCATTGCATCCAGGAGATCGAGCCTGATTGATCTGTGCAATTGAATTTGATTTATGGTTGAAATTCTGGCTGTAGATACTCAATGTCACAGTCAATGTTGTGACATCGTATCTGACTTTCTATAAGACAGTAAATACAAAAACAGTAAAGAACACAGTCAATTGTTTACCCAGTTCAGTGTGAAACAACACCTACTCTGGGGGCTACCAAGCCAGGGAGGAAATCCACTATAAGAGATATTAATTCAGGAATAAACCAACCAGTTTATCTCCTTCACTTAAGACTTACCCAATGCAACTTCAATCTAAGTTCTACTTAAACCTGAGTTCCTACTCACTCCCCCTCAATCACAGCAGTGATACTTAAAACAATTGACTAATGAATTAATGAAGACACTCTTCAAAACATACACTTGATTATGCTTCACAGCTTTTTAATCAAGTAACACTGACACTCTTGCTTCACAACTTTGAGTGATACATAAACCTAACTTGACTTTGCTTCAAATCTTTAGTCAAGAGACACAAAACACTCTTGCTTCAAAGCTTTGAGTGGTACAAAAACCCTTACAAACAAAACATATTCCAAGTCACTTATCACAATGATAATTGCTTGGATTACAGCAGTTAAAACTATACAGTTTCTAATTGATCTTCAGTCCAAAGAGATATTTTCCAAACAGCAGACCTGTTGAATATATAGCAGTTGTTTCTTCAGTTAGGGTTTCCACAAAAAGCTAGGGTTAATTAGGTTTAACCATAAGACTTGGTCACAAGACTTTATCAACAGGTTTAGGGTTGAGCTAGGTTAACCCAAGGACAACGGGAGATTCTGTTCTGGAAGGAATGAGCCAACTTCCTAAAAAATCTCAGAATTAACCAAATTGCACTACTGTTAGATCAGTACAGGATGTCTTAACATTTGTTATGACATCTGAATTCCTGTTTACTGATTTTGGTAAATGTGATCATTTTGCAAAATGCTCAGATACACACTCATAAACAGCAGTACTTGTATGCCACTATTTTTCTGCAAGGTACCTAATAAACCAGTACCTAATAAATCAGAATGTTATGACATTAGTCATGACATTCACACACCTGGTTTTACCAAAAATGCATGCCATTAAATAAACAACTACAAACTCCCCCTTTGGCAGATTTTTGGCTAAAGCCCCTAAGCAATCAGAGATAGCAGCAGAATAAATGTGACTGCAGAAAAATATAGTGTTTATCAAGAATTAACCACAGAATAATACCTCCCCCTCTTTAGCCACAAATGGGCTAAAGATACATGTACTTAAATGTTTATACAGACATCCAGAAAAAGTAATAAAAACAACAACTAAAATCTGAACACACTTGCAAACTCCACCAGGAACCAGCATCAACTCCACCAACCTTTAAGCACTGTCCCCTTCAGAGGAGCTACTTTCTTCAGTATTGAGTTGATCTTCAGCAACACCCTCTTCCCTTCTGTTTCCTTCAGCCTCCTCCTTTTCTAACCTGGCAATTAGGTTTTCTAGTCTTTTTCCTAGTCTCCAGCTCTTTGCAGGTCTCTTTCAATATAGCTATAACATCAGATGTTTTGGACTGAGTTTTTACAAATGATGTCTCAGCTGATGTTATGACAATATCAGGAACATGAGATCCCTGAAAAAGCTTGTAGTGTAACCCAAGAGCAGGAGCTCTTTTGCAAGCAGTATCTCTTGCCACCAGGATATCAGGGTACTGTGCAAGGATAATTCCACAAAGGAGGGAGGGAAAGGCAATAGGCCCTTTGACAGCAAAGCTACCAGCATGTTTTAAAGTTTGTTCGAAAATATACCTGCCATAGTCAAATTCAGTCTTGGTTCCCACAACATAAATGAATCTCCCCAATCCTGTGGAGATAGTTGATTTGTGGTTTGTAGGGACCCAGTTGGATGCACCAATCTTGTGCAGGATGGCAAATTTCATGCTTAGTTTGCTGGCATTCAGCTTGCCTTTCAAGGGCCAGCACTTGACTTGTCTTGCTGTGATGGTTTGGCATACTTCATTGTCAGTGACTTCCAGTTCAGGGCAATCCTCATTTGATCTTCCAAGAAATTTGTTAATTTCTGATGGAGAGAAATTAACCCTTCTTCCTCTAACATAAACACATTCAAAGTCAGCTGACCTTCCATCAGCACATTCATCAGACAAGTTCACTATAAATTCCTTGACCATATTTTCAAAGCACTTGGTAAATTTTACCACATTCTTCATTAGTCCAGCAGCTTTGATCAGGTCCATGATTTCCTTGCAATCCATGGCACCATTGTTTAGTTCTCTTTCTAAAGCTATTCTCTTTAAGCAAACATACTTCCATCTGTTGGCATTGTCAGGGTGGTGAAAAGAGATGTTGTCTGTTAGGACTTCAGGAACTCTAGCCATTTTGCTGGAAGGGGGTTTTCTTCTGATAGGAATTTCTTCAGCATCAATCTCAAACTCTGATTCCTCATCAGAATCAGAAGACTTAGGTTCTTTTCTCTTCTTTGTAATTGGTTGTCTAGCAGGTTTTGAGAGATTCCCAGTATGCACTTGGGCTTTCACCTTCCCTTTGGACATTCAAGTCTTCACAGTACCAGTCTTCCTTTCAGTCCTGGTTTTCTTATCAGCAAGTTTCTCTTTGTTCAGACCTTTTGCAGCATCTTGATTGCCCTTCCTGTTCATCATTCTCCTAGCTATGCTAGGGTTGATGTTTGCAATCAGGTCATTGTCTGAGTATTCCTCATCCACGTCAATAACAGGTGGTTCAACATTCTTTTCTGAAGGGTTCTGAATGTCATCCAGGTTTTCAGATGGTTTTTGAATGTTGTCATCTGGTGTCTCAACATTCTCAGAGACATATGGATTTGCTTCAACATTTGGGCTTACTGATTCTTGATTTAATGGAACAGAAATCCCCGGTACAGAGTGGTTCTCACTCAGGATTCTTGTAACAAGCCTAGCTATTGCTTGGTGTACATGAGCTGATCCTTCCCTATTAGGTACAGAAGATGAAGGTTGAGAGGGATTACCGGAAGACGTCGCCTGAGACCTTCCTGCATGCCTTGTTCTCAGCTTTTTGACCTTGGAAGGGTTAGTTGCTATTTCTATGAGAGGAGTAATCTCCAGGACTTCAGAATCCATGCATGAGGTGATTGCTCGAGAATCTTGATCAGATGATGAAGATGAAACGGTTGTCTTGGATGAGGATGAAGTTTGAGACATTTTGATTGACTTGGAAAACCAGTAGCAATTAGGGAGAAAACTTTGAATTTGAGAAAAAGAGATGTTGCAAAGTCGAGAGTGGAAGGAGGCAAATGTGTGTCTATTCAACTTCTTAGTAATTTTGAAAGAATTTGGGAAATATATGATTAACCCACTTAAAATAGACTTAACAAAAATAATTCCTTCAACCCTTGTTTTGAGAAAAATTAATTGCTATAATTTCTCATGTTGGCAAATACCCATCTTGCCCCTCAAGTTTTCAAGTTGATTTGCATCAGGAGCCTTGGTAAAAATTTCAGCCAGCTGTAGCTTAATGACACCATGTTCCAGTTTAATTGTCTTCTCCTCTACAAGGTCTCTGATAAAGTGATTTTTAAGGTCAATGTGCTTGGTCCTGTTATGCTGAATAGGGTTCTTAGAAATATTGATTGTATTCAGATTGTCACAGTGCAATGTCATAACATCTTGTGTGACATTATACTCAGAGAGCATCTGTGTCATCCAGATAGTTTGAGAACAGCTACTACTATCTGCAATGTATTCAGCTTCAGCACAAAAATGAAAAGGAAGTCTTTTGGCATGGATCATGGCTCTGGCAAATTCCTGTACGGTCCTATTTTTATTCTTTTCAACTCTATTTTGTTGAGGAGTTATAGGAGAAGAGGATTCATGACTAATTCCTTCTGAGGAACATAACTCATTAAACTTGCTATTTTCAAATTCCTTGTCATGATCACTTCTGATTCTGACAATACAGCCTTATTTTTCTCTTTGAGTTCTTTTGCACAGTTCTTTAAAAACTTCAAACACCTCAGATTTTTCCCTAAAGAAGATAGTCCAGGATAATCTGGAATAGTCATCCATAATAGCATAGGCATATCCCTTTCCACCAGGTCTTTCCACTAGCATTGGTCCTATCAGATTCATATGAAGAAGTTCTAGAACCTTAGAGGTGGTCAGATGTCTTGACATTGGATGTGACATCCTACTCTGCTTACCAATCAGCCTTTCACCATAAACTCTCCCTTCATCAATTTGCAGTCTTGGAATCCCTCTGACTGCCTCCATGGAGATAATCCTTTTCATTCCTCTTAGATGAAGATGACCAAGTTCCTGGTGCCACAGTTTCACCTCTTTTTCTTCTTTGGCAATGGAACACACAGTGGAGAAATTAGTGTTCTCAGGCTCCCACAAGTAACAGTTGTCTTTAGATCTGACTCCTTTCATTACAACTTCTTGTTTTTCATTAATTACAAGACATTCAGATTTTGAGAAATTGACCTTGAATCCTAGATCACACAATTGACTGACACTAATGAGATTAGCAGTCAGGCCTTTTACCAATAGTACTTCATTCAGATTTGGAACTCCAGGGCAGTCCAAATTTCCAACTCCTTTGATTTCACCTCTAGCACCATCTCTAAAGGTCACATAACTAGTGGTGTGAGGTTTAACATTATTGAGAAGGTTCTTGATTCCAGTCATGTGCTTAGAACACCCACTGTCAAAGTACCAGTCTTCCTTTGCAGAGACTCTCAGGGAAGTGTGGGCTATCAGGGCAGTAGCCTTTTTCTTCCATTGAGGATTATGTGGTACCCTTTTAGGTTTAACACCTGGGTTATGATTAGGGTATCCATACAATCTGAAGCAGAAAGGCTTAATGTTACCATACCTCCCACAATGATGACATCTCCATCTTTGGTACCTTTTCTTCATATATCTCTGTTCCTGATGTTGAGAGTTGTGTTGAGACATCTGCTTTGACATTTGTTTATCAGACCTGATCTTCTTGTCTGCACCAGATTTCTTTGCTTCCATAAATCCTAGTCCAGACTTGTTTCCCACATTTTGTCCAACCTGAAGGATTTCTTCCAATTTGTCAGTTCCATTTGTCAGCATCTTGACAGATTTGGTCATCTGGTTCAGTTGTGAGTTCAGCAATTGAACTTCCCCTTCTAGATGACTTATAGTTTCAAGGTCTGCCCTTTTTTCAGCTTCCAACTTTATGATGAGCTTTGTTTGTCTCTCATTTTGCACACAGACTTCAGCACTTCTGATACACAATTTCTTGTAAGTATCAGCCAGTTCTTCAAATGTCACTTCCTCATCACTGGTGTCACTTTCAGAGGTGCAAACACCAGTTAGAGCAGTAACTAGTTTAGCAGATTCTTCTTCAGAATTACTTTCTGAATCACAGTCAGACCAGGTAACAATCATTCCTTTCTTTTGTTTCTTAAGAAAGGTAGGGCATTCAGCTCGAATATGCCCATAACCTTCACAACCATGGCATTGAATTCCTCTGCCTTGATTTCACTTCTCTTCTGACCTTGGTCTTCTGCTGGAACTGTCAACGTCAGATGGGATGTTATGAACATTAGACCTTGACTTTGGATCTATTCTTTTGATGAGTTTGTTGAATTGTCTTCCAAGCATGTCTATAGCTTCTGAAATATTTTCTTCTTCATCCTCCTTGTTTTCATCTTCAGTGTTGGATACAAGTGCTATGCTCTTGTTCTTTTTGTCAACATTTTCAGTGATCCCCATCTCAAAAGTCTGAAGAGACCCAATGAGTTCATCCACTTTCAACTTGCTGATATCCTGGGCTTCCTCTATAGCAGTTACCTTCATTGCAAATCTTTTAGGCAAGGATCTGAGAATCTTTCTCACCAGTTTTTCTTCTGACATCTTTTCTCCCAATGCTCCTGAGGTGTTGGCAATCTCCAAGATGTTCATGTAAAACTCATGAATGGTTTCATCTTCCATCATTTTTAGATTCTCAAACTTGGTAGTCAGCATCTGAAGCCTTGACATTTTTACTTTGGAGGTGCCCTCATGGGTAGTTTTGAGAGTGTCCCAAACTTCCTTGGCCAGTTCATATTGATGTACTAGTCTGAATATGTTTCTATCAATTCCATTGAACAAGGCATTTAAAGCTTTGAAATTACCCAGGGCTAACTCATCTTCTTCTTTACTCCATTCTTCCTCAGGCTTCAGACTAATTGTCCCATCTTTCTCAGTTATGGTGGGATGGTTCCATCCTTTGTCAGCAGCTCTCCAAGCCTTTTTGTCCAGAGATTTTAAGAAGGCAATCATACGAGGTTTCCAGTAGTCATAATTTGTTCCATCCAGAATGGGTGGTCTTTTTCCAAAAACTCCTTCTTTGTCCATAGTGCCAGAAAGTGATATCCCTAGATCTCACCCAGTAATACAGGCAGGGTGCCTGCTCTGATGCCAATTGAAATTCTGGCTGTAGATACTCAATGTCACAGTCAATGTTGTGACATCGTATCTGACTTTCTATAAGACAGTAAATACAAAAACAGTAAAGAACACAGTCAATTGTTTACCCAGTTCAATGTGAAACAACACCTACTCTGGGGGCTACCAAGCCAGGGAGGAAATCCACTATAAGAGATATTAATTCAGGAATAAACCAACCAGTTTATCTCCTTCACTTAAGACCTACCCAATGCAACTTCAATCTAAGTTCTACTTAAACCTGAGTTCCTACTCACTCCCCCTCAATCACAGCAGTGATACTTAAAACAATTGACTAATGAATTAATGAAGACACTCTTCAAAACATACACTTGATTATGCTTCACAGCTTTTTAATCAAGTAACACAAACACTCTTGCTTCACAGCTTTGAGTGATACATAAACCTAACATGACTTTTCTTCAAAGCTTTAGTCAAGAGACACAAAACACTCTTGCTTCAAAGCTTTGAGTGGTACAAAAACCCTTACAAACAAAACCTATTCCAAGTCACTTATCACAATGATAATTGCTTGGATTACAGCAGTTAAAACTATACAGTTTCTAATTGATCTTCAGTCCAAAGAGATATTTTCCAAACAGAAGACCTGTTGAATATATAGCAGCTGTTTCTTCAGTTAGGGTTTCCACAAAAGCTAGGGTTAATTAGGTTTAACCATAAGACTTGGTCACAAGACTTTATCAACCAGTTTAGGGTTGAGCTAGGTTAACCCAAGGACAACGGGAGATTCTGTTCTGGAAGGAATGAGCCAACTTCCTGAAAAATCTCAGAATTAACCAAACTGCACTACTGTTAGATCAGTACAGGATGTCTTAACATTTGTTATGACATCTGAATTCCTGTTTACTGATTTTGGTAAATGTGATCATTTTGCAAAATGCTCAGATACACACTCATAAACAGTAGTACCTGTATGCCACTATTTTTCTGCAAGGTACCTAATAAACCAGTACCTAATAAATCAGAATGTTATGACATTAGTCATGACATTCACACACCTGGTTTTACCAAAAATGCATGCCAATAACTAAACAACTACAATGGTGCCTGGATATGATTTTTGAGGATTGTAGGTTTGTAGTTATGGCCAATGTCCGTGGGTAAAAATTCTGGACCTAAGACGACAGTCCCCTGGAGAAGACGACTGCGTGTCAAAGCCTGAGTGGGCAGTTTGAACTATTCGCGCATTTTGGTTACAATTACTAATCATCATTCAATATATTGTTTATTGTGTGTTTATGTTAACAAATAGAAAGATGGGTCAGTTGGTACAAGCGAATGGTCTTAAGGCGTTTATCTGTAGGAGGTCAGGGGTTTGATCCCTGCCTCCTACATTTTATTTTCCATAATATTTGCTTGCAGATCATGTACCTTGGACTCCAGCGTATCTACCATACACCTTCCAAATCCAGCCAGTGGATCATCCTCAGATCGGATCTAACATCCAGTGGAGAGAAGTCCATGATGCACCCTTAAACATGGCCAGCACTGGATTCAAACGCAGGATGGGCTTGCAAGGAAATCTGGGCTTGAAAATTCCAGTTCATACCCCCTAATTTGCTTCTCACAATCAGGCCCAAATCTTTTTTCTTTTTTTTTTCTTTTTTTTTATTTTATTATTTGTTTTAATTTTTTTTTTTTTTACAAAATCATTTTTATTATTAAATCATAAAATCAGAAAACTACAAAAAATATTAGGTTTAATCTTTTTTCATAAAATATTTATTTGTATTTAATTAATTAATTTAATTAGATTAACTTAAATATTTTTTGTAATTAAAATTTAATAGAAATTAGGTTAATTTAATTACTTTTTTTCCTTCCATAATTAAAATTAAATAGAATTGGGTTTGTTTTTATAATTGAAATTAATTTTTAAAAATTAATTATTTTTAATTATTTCAACATTGGTTATTTTGCTAAATAAAATTAATTAGTAAATTAGGTTTTGCAATTTGTAATTTTTTTTCTCAATAAAAAAATACAAAAACATTTTTAATTGATTAGATTTCTTAGGTCCTAATTTGTTCTCGTTTTAAATTTCGCACGCGTCTTTACTTTCACTATTTTTATTAACTATTGTAACTATTGTAACGGTTCTACCAGCGTATCACAGCGTCGATCTTGACTTCTTTTCTGTTTACCTTTGTGCCCAAGTTTATTGTCGCAACGGGCTCTTCATGAGGCTGTATAGCCCTCTCCTCCTGCTGTAACAGTCTAGCAAGTTCTCCAGGTACCTCACAATCTTCCTCACCTTCGTCCTCGGCTTGGTTGATCGTATTTTTGAAGTTATAACTGACAAGATCAGAACTGTTATCAATGGGATCCAGAGTGGATATGGATCTGCAATTTGATATGTGAGTGTGTGTAAGAGCATAGCTGTATTGATAAAGTAAAAAGCAGAAAAGAAAGACAGAGAGCGTAAAATTTGTATGCAAAGCGTCCAATGCTTTATTGATTCCATATGAAAGTGAAATATGATAACCCTCACAAATAAACCGATGTGCCTCGGGTAAGACACATGGCTATAAAGTTATATATTTTATTACATATCCAAAAAAGCAAGAAAGACAATTACTTTTGAACAAAAGTAATAGGTACAAAATCCTTTTCCGTCTAGTTACTAGGTCCACCGTTGGTAGTAGGGAAGATCCAAATATCCATGTAATTGCCATTGTCTCCATCTTCTACAGTGTTGACCCCGTGATTACTGATGTGTAGGGGAGGTTTTCCAGCACGAGCATGTCGAATAGCCCTTTAAGCCCCTGAAGAGAAACCCAAACCAAATTTATCAGACTTGTATGGAATATCAGGGAGTTGACCTCAGATGGTAGACCCGCCTTCTTCGACAACCGCTTTTGCATCCTTGAGAGAGGCCATCTTCAAGTGAGGTCTTGTGATCTTCAGCACGTTGGTAACAATTTCAGTTGTAGCCAGAGTCATAGGTTCCTCTTCAAAATTATGGCACGGAGTCTCGATGAACTCACCCTCCATTTCCACATATTTAAAGGAATTCAAGTGACTGGCCATGTATTCTTCTTCATCGCGTACAGTGACAATTCTCCCTTTGACCGGGTATTTCATCATCTGATGCAGAGTGGATGTAACAGCTCTAGCCCCATGTATCCAGGGGCGACCTAACAAACAAGAATAAGATGGCCTGATATCCATCACATAGAAGGTAGAACCGAAAGTCTGAGAACAAACCTTGATGGGGATGTCCACCTCCCCGTGCACCATTCTCTTTGATTCGTCAAAATCCCTCACTACAATATTACTGGGCTTCAGAGTCAAACCTTCACAGTCCAGTCTACCAGAGCATTCTTAGGCAGCACATTTAACAACGAACCAGTATCTACAAGAACATAGGCCAACTTGGTTCCCTTGCATTCGACAGAGACATGCAATGCATCATTATGCGTCCTCCCTCTAGGGGTTAAATCAGCATCAGAAAAGGCCAGACCGTTATCGGTCGTCAAACTAGACACACAATCTTCAAATTGGTTAACAGAAGTTTCTTGGGGCACATGGGCAGTTTTCAGAAACTTCACCAAATCCTCTGCATGAGCTTTGGAGCACAACAGTAAGGCTAGCATAGAGATCTTTGAAGGGGTATGCCCCAACTGTTCGACCATGTTGTAGTCGCTTTTCTTGATAATTTTCATAATCTCTTCCATCTCCTTCTTGGAAGCCTTTGGAATAGATACTGAATGCGCCTTCATCTGAACAGGCTCAATCAATATGTCTTTTCCCCGAGTCTCGGTTGACTTGGTGATAGGGGTATCATCAGGAGTAATCAAAGGAGTTGCAGTAGTAGTAGGAGCAGGAACAAAAGTAGGAATTATCACAGGACTAGTAACAGCTTTTGGAGGAGAAATCTCGGGGGAGAACACTCTTCCACTTCATGTTATTTTGCTGGTTCCAACAATGTTGACAATGTCGGGATCGACATTCTTAGAGACCTGGTCTTTATCAGCCAGCCAATCTTGCTTGACACCGTGGTAGTAGACTTCACCCCCATAGTTCCACGGAATAGTTTTATCAGAGGAGTACGGAATTGGCCCTGGCGCAGTGATTATCAGCGGAGTAACCTTCGGAGTAGATGTAATCCTGACGGGTCTTTTGGTGGAGACCCTGGGAGGATTAGAGGAAATGGTTATTATTGAAATATCCTTACACAGAATGGTTGGAACGGGAGTCTTCTCAAACATAATCTCTCCAACATCCATAAGGCACTGAACACCTGCCTTCAACAAATGACAACCAGTCAGTAGAGATAAATAAAAGTGGTAACCTTCTCCACAATCCGGAAATAAACCGGCCTTTAACAAGTTCCACTTAATGGTCATAAGCAGAGTAACAAGCTCTTCAACAGTAGTAACAAACATATCATCCTCAATAGCGTTAACACCACGGTCGTGCTTGGGCATAGAAGAAGTGATAACATTTGGCATCTCAGGGGAGTCAAACTAAATTTCCTTCGCCTCGAGAAGGTCTTTGTTGTACCCCAAAATTTTCCCTCCCATATTCTCCAAGAAATTGCCAAGTCAAGCTTCAAAATTCCCCAAGGGTTGCACAGTGTAAGGGCCTCCTAAGCAGTCAAAATTAGGGTTTTTTGTTCTGATCAAGAAAATGAAGTTTCCAAGGGTCCAATCAAGTCCCACATGCCTACAAATATGGTCAAGCATCCTCATACCAAGTTTCAAGACTTTCAGCACAAAACTGCACAGTCAAAACCCTAATTGCACTACAGTCAACTGTAGGGGCAAAATGGTCATTTGGCAGTCAAAAGTTCAAATTTTTGGAAAAACATCTCATTTTGAAGCCACAAACATCATTTGATCAATGGTTGATCATGATTCTCAAAGCTTGGCTCAGAAATCATCAAGATGCAAAAGTTTCCTTATTTGGACAGCTGAAAAAGTCAACTGTAAATTGACCAGGGCATAACTTTCACATGGATTATCATAAAAATTCCATCCAAAGCTCATTTTGAATAGAAATAAATTTCCTACAACTCATCTTCACACTTCAAGTCCAAGAAATGCTCTCATAAAAAGTTATCAATTTCAACATTATAGGTCATTTTCAAAAGTCAACAAAAAGGGACTTTAAGTCAAAGGCCATAACTTGCGATTGATAAATCAAAATGACATGGGACCAAAGGCATTGGTTAGAGGACTCAAATAACTTTCCAAAATGTCAAAGAACATGAGCAAAGCTCAAAAATTGAGCAAGTTATGCCTTGTGGAAGTTGGGAAATTTTTGGATATTTTGAAAAGTCAACATTGGTTCAAATGACCTAAAATTGCTAATGGGCCTATTTTTCTTCCACAATTCATCATCCAAAGCATACACACGACCATTTGGCCCAAAGGGTAGTTTTTCTCCATTTTTATTTATTTATTTGAATTTTTTATTATTAATAATTCATTTAATTAAATAAAATACATGAAAAATACAAAACTAATGAAATAAAATCTTTTTGTGCAGAAAATACTCTCATTGGACACTCAAGATTCGTGCATAATCATTTGTGGAAAGTTTTGGCATGATTTGGTATCAAATTGCATGAAAAAGATTGGAAAAACTAATGCTTGAAAATCAAATATTGAACAATCAAATCTTGGATTCTTTTGATCAGATTTTTGACCTAAATCATTACTACATATACAAGGAACACAACCCTAATGCCATTGACCAAAAGCTGCGCAGAAAACACCATTGGCAAACTTGAAAATTATCAAAAAAACTCAATTCTGAAAACACTTTTGCAGGGCGATTCAAGACCAAATAGTGATTCCATTAGCTTCCTTGAGGATTATAGAACGTGTTCCAATCAAAATCGATCATCCCCACGCCCAGAATTGGTATACAGAAATCCAGTTTTCTCATATTTTTTTCAAAATCGTATTTCAAGATTTAGACGTTTTCATGGCATTTTGATTGTGTATTTATACTGAGTAATGTATTCTGAAGCTAACCATATGGATTAATTGTATTTTTATGCACTATACGCAAATATGCCATTGTTGTTCATTAGGGTTTCCAGGACCTTGGATTAGGGTTTTTCAAATAAGGAAAAATTGGTGTTCAAGACTTAGCCTACTGAAACAAGCATGGTTGGACGATCATGAATCCACCCTCGCGCTCAATTTATGAGCGTCCTAGAGCTAATCGCTATTTTGGATTATGGCCTCTTCTGGAACGGTGCCAAAACCGTTGCCAATCTCTTTGTTTCAGGGAATAAAGAAGAAGAAGATGAGGTGGCCTTCAGCGATTGGATTGTTTGAATCGCGCGCGTGAAAAAAGAAGCATTTAACGTTTTTGTTTTATTATATTTATTTATTATGTTACTTACAGATATGCAAGACAGCAGGGTTGGCAAGCGCGCTCATTGGTAACATTCAGGACCTGGGTTCGAGCCCCAGGTCCTCACCCCCTTTCCATATCTTTTTTCAACTAATATTCGTATGCAGATTCAACGTGGTAGACGTACCATACACCTTCAAAATCAAACGTCCACGCGTCCTACTGGATTCAATCAAGGGCTAGGATATGAAGAGCATGGTGTACGTGGGTCAACGCTGATGCACGCTAGTGGGGAAAGTCCACCAGGCCTGAAGCATTGGGCCCAGATTTGCTAAAAGAAAACCTCCTATTTGGGGTCTGAACCCCCTAGGTTTGCCAATTTTTTTACTTTCTTTATTTTTTTATTATTTATACTTTCTTTTAATTATTGTTTTATTAATTAATTTAATATTTTTATAAAATATAAAAAACACATAAAAATCAGAAAAAGAGAAAAAATAATGAATATTTTTATTTTAAGTATTTTTGTAATTAAATTGCATATAAATAAATTTAGTTTTAAATTAGGTTTTAATCTTAACTTTTTAATAAAAATCTAAAAATTGGTAGATTTAGGGTTCATGATAATTTTTATTCTTTCATAATAATTAAAATCTTAAATATTTATTTTTGTAATTAAATTGCATGTAAATTAATTAGGGTTAATTTTAGGTTAAAATTTAATCTTCTTTTTTAATAAATTAAAAACAACTAGAATTAGGGTTAGCATTTATTTTAATTAATTCTTTTTCCCATTAAACATAAATACCAAAAAAATACCAAAAACAATTTCTTTTCCTTTTAATTTTAATTAATTCATCGTTTAATTTAATTTTGCAAAAAGGGTCCAACGCCCTCGTTTTTTTTTTATTTTTATTCGCATATTTATTTTATTTCGTTTAATATTGATGTATCTCTCCCAAGGCCATGTAACTAATTGCTCGCACTTTATTTTCTTTACTTTCTTTATTTTTCTGTCAAATCGGGTTCGAGAAATTTTGGCGATGTGGACCCGCGCCTGTTGTAATAGCTTAGAATCTTTTACTTTTCGCAATTTTTTAACTGTTAAATAGTGGCATGAAAGAATGTATGGACAAAAATAAAAACAAATGCTAGATCACCAATAACATGACAAAAGACAAAAATATCTAAAAACGACACACAAGTTCACACACAACCCCTAGGGTACGCCTCACTGTTGCCTTGCCTCGAAAGGTGATCGTCGAGTAGAGGACGTCTTAGTAAGTCCTCATGATCCGGGAACCTGGCATGAGGGTAGCTTCTAAGGTGTCTTCCCATTGCTCTGGTGATCACCATGTCCCGAACCTCGAATTGACCCGAACACCTCCAACGGTGGTGCTACCTACCTCTCAATGGTGGGATGACACTACTTTAAAGGACATTTACACAGACCAATTCCTTAGGGTAGGTAGACGACTCTAGATACTTGCTCTAAATTTCAAAACAAAATAAAATACTTTTCACACCAACACATTTTCAAAAAGCTTTCGAAATCAATTTTTCAAACACTCTTGAGGACTGATACAAGAGTCGAACTGAAATTTTCAAAGAAACTTTTTTTAAAAACCCACAGTTGAAAAGCAAGCAAACCATTTTTGAAAACACAAATGAGCAAGTATCTAAGAGCCCATGGATAACCATGGATAGAAAGGGTGCTAACACCTTCCCTTTCTATAACCTACCTCCCGAACCGAGAGCAATATCTATAAAGGAATTTTTCTGTGCTTTTGTCCTTTCTATGTTGGAGAACATAAAAGACGGTGGCGACTCTTGCTTCCGCGACATTTCGCGAACCAGCGTTAAATAGTCAGTTCCAGATCCACCGATCACAGAACTGGCGACTCTGCTGGGGATACTAATAAAGTGAGGTGTACCTTAGGATTAGTTCATAACTGTGTTTTCAATTGTATTGATTTGCTTACTTTACTATTGTGGGACTGGCTTGGGAGTTCTATAGATCCTAACCTGGATCTGGGGATACCTTCTTAGAAAGTAGCAACAAGGTTGTGAGGGAACTGTGCGGGGTATACCGACATGGTTGAAACAGTCTGCTATGTTGATGTGGCACTTTGGTGTGTACCGGTAACCCTTGAGTTCAGTCAAGGAGAGTACGGGGCCTCCGCGTGGTGTCGTGAAGCATCAACATACCTTAGGAACCTTAATTGAACTATCTTGGCCTCTTTAGGGTAGTGAGATAACTGACTTTGGTGCAGTCCAAGGTTGGTTGATACTCGATACTACACTCAATTGAGGGTTGCTTTCCTGGAATATTTCGATCGCCAGTTCAGTGGCTAAATCGAAACGATGAACAATGAAAGCAATCCCGTGATATTGGGACCCTTAGAACCCGGCTACTTTGATAGGACAGGTTGAACCCACCAACTTCAAGAGGGTAATACCCAGACCCCATGCTGGCCTGAACTCTAAGGGTTTCTCTTGTGTGACTTGTGTGCCTTCCAACTTGACTACTTGCATGCTTGTTATCTGACACTTGAGCTTCTTGCAGGTTTTGTTTATGGTCCTTAACTGGGACTCATAACGGGGTTTACTGAGTGTTTTGCAGGTTTTATTTAGTCCTTAATAAGGACTCATAACAAGGTTTACTGAGTTTGCTTGCAGGTTTTGTTTATAGTCCTTAATAAGGGCTCATAACAGGGTTTATTCATATTACCCCATGCATCATGACATCATACTATTGCATACATCCTAACCCATTTCAAGGATCTCAAGGGCTTGTGATGCAGGTCATGATGAATCAAACATCTAGCAAGGGGCAAAGAGGATTTATTTTCCTCTAGCCAAAGTTGTCAGGGGCTATGACCCACTTGATATGGTGAGCCTTTGACCCTTGGAAGAGAGACTCTCAACAAATATGAAGTTTCTTTCAATCAAGCTACCGGATCCAAACGCTAACAAATTTTCTTGTCTACCCCGCGAGGTCCTTGAAAACATTACATGCATGTCATACTCATCATTGCATAACAGGTATCCTTGTTGCAGGTCACTTACCGTTCTCGCTGTTTATTTCAGCAATGGCTTGCCCACAAGATAACCAGGACTTTCTTGCTTAAGAGACTCGGTTCGGGGAAATCCTCCTGAATCTATCCAAGGGGCAGGAGGAGCTAAGGACACTTCTCATGGAGACCTTTGTCAGGAACAATGCTGAGGATGAAAGGCTGAAACACCTACAAGCTGAGGTGGATGCATTGAGGGTCCAGATGCTGGGGCAGGTGACTATCATTCAAGGCTTAGCTCAAAGACAAGAAGAGCTCGGGGTTCTCGTCAACCAACTGCTTCAGAGTAACCAACTGGGGCAAACGTCTAAGGGTGAAAGTCCGGTCATCATTCAACCATCCTTGAGACAAGGAGGTAAGGGGAGAGCTCCTCAAATGGCCCCAGTATCACAAACTCAGCAGCAACCTCACCAGCTTCGGCCAGACAAGCCCAAGAGGCAATTCACCCCGCTCAACATGTCGTTGTTCCAAGCTTTACAACGCCTGTTAAGATTGAACCTGATCACATTAAGGGCTCATCCCCGAAACCAGAACACAGCATCTCCTGTCTATGATCCCAATAAAAGATGTGCCTACCACTCTGCCTGTCCGGGACATGATACAAATGAGTGTTGGGCTCTGAGGAATAAGATCCAAGACCTGATTGATGAGGGAGCACTGGAGTTCACACAAGATGGCCAGGCAGAATTTTTCTACCATCCCTCCAAGGCTCACCATTTGAAGTGACAAGCCCTGAGATGAAAAGACTTTTATTCATTCAAATGTTCGAGTTGTGTTGTTCTTTGATTGTTTAAACATTTACTCATGTTAAACATTGTTATTTCATTGATGCATCGCATATGTCTGTTTTGAAGCAATATATTCGTATTCACTATATGCAAATTATTTTCATATTTTTTCTGATGATCAACTCTTAAATAATAATTCTAAGCCTCTTGAGGGAGGATGACGAAAATGATACCATAATCTACAATATGCTTTTGAACAGACCCCGCTGATGAAGTACAGGCATTGTTTCAATCCCTAAACACTGGAGTTATAAGGAAGATAATCCCTCGTCAACCCCTCTGAGCCAAAGAAGTAGGAGTTTTTCTTTTCGAAAATTAAAACCCTTAATCATAACCTGGGGCAGGGTAGTCTCTCAGTTGATCCAAGTGCATAACGAATGACACCAAAGAGGTCCTTACAAAACGAAGAAAGACAGTGATGGTTCCGAATAATAAATAAAGGAAGGCAGTCATTATCTCAAAAAAATAAAAAACCCATTAAGTCAAAACCCATGAAGGAGACTTACAAAACTGGGGCATCCCGCTGACTGTAATTCCAAAAAAGGAAACAGTTCAGGCAAAAAAAGAAAGGGATAACAAAAATCAAGAAAGAGGTCTTACCAACCCTCAAAAAGAAAGGAATGACTGCCTATTCAAAATAAGTTATCAACATCCGAATCATCACCGGAAAATCAGAGCAAAGACTCAAACAAGGTCTAACGCACGATCAACTGAGTTTTAGGTTCGAAGAACATCACGAAGAGCGGGTGGGTACAAATAAATTTGAGCCTTTATCCTTTGTTTCTTAAACCGTGAACCAGGCCATGTTATAACCCTTAAAAGTCCTAGCTGAAGCACGGGTTAGTTCGAAAGCATACTGTTACGAAAGGTATCCTGACTCCTTAAGGCCTACAGTAAATACGGAGTTGACATCACGTTTTACAAACATTCACTTGTTTTATGAAAAAGAATGCATTTTCAAAATCTTCAAGACAGACATAGGCTTTGCATTTTTAACATAACTTTGTTTGCATATGAATTTTTGTTTGAACAGCAGGGAAATTCGCACGATGAAAAGCCTAGTGAACAAAAGCACTCCCAATCAAGGGGCACGACATGATCATTGTCCATCATCTGAGGCAATCCAATCAAGATTCGGAGAATCTCTCAAAGCCCAAATAGCCTGGGGCAAATCTCCGCCTGAGTCACTTGGGGCATTTTAGCAACGAATCTTGCCTGGTCAAATACCTTCTGGTGGCATGACAAAACACTTCTAACAGGGGAAACTCCCTACATCCTGAAAGCACGGACATAGTCGAAAAAATACTACGCATAATCAAAGACCCGCTAGGTTGACATACCTAGGCAAAAATAAGGGCTTCCCGGCGAACCAAAAGGGTTCGGGAAAAATAAGGGATGAAATGAAAAAAATCTGTACACCCGGCAAGTCGAAAACCTGAAAAGGCGGCTTGGGCAAAAACGGGTATCTCGGTGGACTGAAAACCCGAAAGGGCGGTCCGGGCAAAAGTTAGGGATCAAAGCGTACGACTATGTCCTGTCATCTTGTCACCTGCCTACCAAAAAAGGGTTTGCCCATCAACAACTATCAGCATCTCACAGGTCTTCCTCTCCCACATTAGAAACAGGGGCAATAAAGAGTTGTCTACGCAATCTAATTGCTCTGTCCTCCAAGGTACCAAGGTAGGTTCAGCTAAAGAACATAACCAGACACCTTAATTCCCCAGAGAGTAAGTCAGCAAGTCAGTACACTCTCCTCGAGCAAAGTTATCAAATCTTAAGGAAGTTGGGTATCCTCCAGTAGATCTCAACATTCCCCAGCAGCATATATATCCTTAACAAGCATCCCCGGCAGTCTTGGTCTAAAGATTGTTCCCCGGCGGTATATCAAACATTCAAAGGAATCACTTCCCCCGCAGTTCAAAAATTCCCCAAGAGAGTCCAATTTTCTTCCCCAGGAAAGTTGGAATCCATCTCCCCAAGCCGTAAGCTTATCCCCAGTAGATTCTGGAAGCTTATCCGCACAGAGCACGAACGCGTCGTCCGGCTTTATTCAAAGAGTTATTTCCTTACTAGGATATAACTGGGTTATCCTCAGCCAAAAGTCACAGAAATGTCGTCGTCAACACAGTTCTTTCTTATCCCCAGCGAAGTCTATCAACACTTCCAACTTATCAAAGATATCCCCAGCAAATTATTTTCGACACTCAGCAAAGTCTCACTCCCCACAGAGTATTGCTTCCCAGCAAGATTGCTAGAGTACTTTGCTCCCTGCAGAACTATCCATTCGCCAAGTTTATTCCCCAACGGAGTTATCTTCTCCTACCGGTATACTTGCAACTATCATCCCCAGCGGAAGCAAAATCCATTCTTCAACATCAGCCCAGGATTGACTTCCCGGCACCCGTCAAGGATTTATTTTCCTAGACAAAAATATACATTCATAAACATCTACATACATTATAGCATGCATATACGCATCATGAACATACAATCTCACGTATTCAGAGAGCATCTCGCACGTCATACCACGTGACATCTCATACAACTAACGCTTGTCTTTTCTGGACAAAAGTCAGTACAAAAAATGATTACTATCAATGGTCGCAACCAAAGATCTGATTCCTGAATCTCGCCAGGGTGTATCTGTTGATGACCAATACCAGATCCGATTCCTGTATCTTGCCAGGGTGTGTCTGAAGAGTTCGAGGATCCGATACCTGAATCTTGCCAGGGTGTATCCGTTGAAGACTAGCATTACCAGATCCGATTCCTGTATCTTGCCAGGGTGTGTCTGAAGAGTTCGAGGATCCGATACCTGAATCTTGCCAGGGTGTATCTGTTGAAGACTAGCATTACCAGATCCGATTCCTGTATCTTGCCAGGGTGTGTCTGAAGAGTTCGAGGATCCGATACCTGAATCTTGCCAGGGTGTATCCGTTGAAGACTAGCATTACCAGATCCGATTCATGTATCTTGCCAGGGTGTGTCTGAAGAGTTCGAGGATCCGATACCTGAATCTTGGCAGGGTGTATCCGTTGAAGACTAGCATTACCGGATCCGATTCCTGTATCTTTCCAGGGTGTGTCTGAAGAGTTCGAGGATCCGATACCTGAATCTTGCCAGGGTGTATCCGTTGAAGACTAGCATTACCGGATCCGATTCCTGTATCTTGCCAGGGTGTGTCTGAAGAGTTCGAGGATCCGATACCTGAATCTTGCCAGGGTGTATCCGTTGAAGACTAGCATTACCAGATCCGATTCCTGTATCTTGCCAGGGTGTGTCTGAAGAGTTCGAGGATCCGATACCTGAATCTTGCCAGGGTGTATCCGTTAAAGACTAGCATTACCAGATCCGATTCCTGTATCTTGCCAGGGTGTGTCTGAAGAGTTCGAGGATCCGATACCTGAATCTTGCCAGGGTGTATCCGTTGAAGACTAGCATTACCAGATCTGATTCCTGTATCTTGCCAGGGTGTGTCTGAAGAGTTCGAGGATCTGATACCTGAATCTTGCCAGGGTGTATCCGTTGAAGACTAGCATTACCAGATCTGATTCCTGTATCTTGCCAGGGTGTGTCTGAAGAGTTCGAGGATCCGATACCTGAATCTTGCCAGGGTGTATCCGTTGAAGACTAGCATTACCAGATCCGATTCCTGTATCTTGCCAGGGTGTGTCTGAAGAGTTCGAGGATCCGATACCTGAATCTTGCCAGGGTGTATCCGTTGAAGACTAACATTACCAGATCTGATTCCTGTATCTTGCCAGGGTGTGTCTGAAGAGTTCGTGGATCCGATACCTGAATCTTTCCAGGGTGTATCCGTTGAAGACTAGCATTACCAGATCCGATTCCTGTATCTTGCCAGGGCGTGTCTGAAGAGTTTGAGGGTCTGATGCCTGAATCTTGCCAGGGTGTATCCGTTGAAGACTAACATTACCAGACTCGATTCCTGTATCTCGCCAGGGCACGTCTGAAGAATTCAAAGATCCAATTCCTGTAACCAGTCAGGACATATCTACACAAAGCATCTTAAGACCAGCTCCTGCAACATGTTAGGTACTCATTTTTCTGTTGCAGGTACGCAAGTTCTCGCTAAGGAATCTCTTACGCGATCAACATCCAGATGGAATCTATAAGCCCATCATCCTATCCATCAATCTCCAAATGGCATCTATAAGCCCATTCCCATCATCACACCGCTACTATGTGAGCGCAAATTTCTGGGCACTTTAGTGTTCAATCATCTTCCACCCTCGGACTACGAAAGGCACGTCAGCCAATCTGCATCCTCAGGTCTAAGAAGATTGAACAGGGGCAACTGTTGTACCCAAAAATTTGCCCTCCCATATTCTCCAAGAAATTGCCAAGTCAAGCTTCAAAATTCCCCAAGGGTTGCACAGTGTAAGGGCCTCCTAAGCAGTCAAAATTAGGGTTTTTTGTTCTGATCAAGAAAATGAAGTTTCCAAGTGTCCAATCAAGTCCCACATGCCTACAAATATGGTCAAGCATCCTCATACCAAGTTTCAAGACTTTCAGCACAAAACTGCACAGTCAAAACCCTAATTGCACTATAGTCAACTGTAGGGGCAAAATGGTCATTTGGTAGTCAAAAGTTCAAATTTTTGGTCAAACATCTCATTTTGAAGCCACAAACATCATTTGATCAATGCTTGATCATGATTCTCAAAGCTTGGCTCAGAAATCATCAAGATGCAAAAGTTTCCTTATTTGGACAGCTGAAAAAGTCAACTGTAAATTGACCAGGGCATAACTTTCACATGGATTATCAGAAAAATTCCATCCAAAGCTCATTTTGAAGAGAAAGAAATTTCCTACAACTCATCTTCACACTTCAAGTCCAAGAAATGCTCTCACAAAAAGTTATCAATTTCAACATTATAGGTCATTTTCAAAAGTCAACAAAAAGGGACTTTAAGTCAAAGGCCATAACTTGAGATTGATAAATCAAAATGACATGGGACCAAAGGAATTGGTTAGAGGACTCAAAGAACTTTCCAAAATGTCAAAGAACATGAGCAAAGCTTAAAAATTGAGCAAGTTATGCCTTGTGGAATTTGGGAAATTTTTGGATATTTTGAAAAGTCAACATTGTTTCAAATGACCTAAAATTGCTAATGGGCCTATTTTTCTTCCACAATTCATCATCCAAAGCATACACACGACCATTTGGCCCAAAGGGAAGTTTTTCTCCATTTTTATTTATTTATTTGAATTTTTTATTATTAATAATTCATTTAATTAAATAAAATACATGAAAAATACAAAACTAATGAAATAAAATCTTTTAGTGCAGAAAATACTCTCATTGGACACTCAAGATTCGTGCATAATCATTTTTGGAAAGTTTTGGCATGATTTGGTATCAAATTGCATGAAAAAGATTGGAAAAACTAATGCTTGAAAATCAAATATTGAACAATCAAATCTTGGATTCTTTTGATCAGATTTTTGACCTAAATCATTACTACATATACAAGGAACACAACCCTAATGCCATTGACCAAAAGCTGCGCAGAAAACACCATTGGCAAACTTGAAAATTATCAAAAAAACTCAATTCTGAAAACACTTTTGCAGGGCGATTCAAGACCAAATAGTGATTCCATTAGCTTCCTTGAGGATTATAGAACGTGTTCCAATCAAAATCGATCATCCCCACGCCCAGAATTGGTATACAGAAATCCAGTTTTCTCATATTTTTTTCAAAATCGTATTTCAAGATTTAGACGTTTTCATGGCATTTTGATTGTGTATTTATACTGAGTAATGTATTCTGAAGCTAACCATATGGATTAATTGTATTTTTATGCACTATACGCAAATATGCCATTGTTGTTCATTAGGGTTTCCAGGACCTTGGATTAGGGTTTTTCAAATAAGGAAAAATTGGTGTTCAAGACTTAGCCTACTGAAACAAGCATGGTTGGACGATCATGAATCCACCCTCGCGCTCAATTTATGAGCGTCCTAGAGCTAATCGCTATTTTGGATTATGGCCTCTTCTGGAACGGTGCCAAAACCGTTGCCAATCTCTTTGTTTCAGGGAATAAAGAAGAAGAAGATGAGGTGGCCTTCAGCGATTGGATTGTTTGAATCGCGCGCGCGAAAAAAGAAGCATTGAACGTTTTTGTTTTATTATATTTATTTATTATGTTACTTACAGATATGCAAGACAGCAGGGTTGGCAAGCGCGCTCATTGGTAACATTCAGGACCTGGGTTCGAGCCCCAGGTCCTCACCCCCTTTCCATATCTTTTTTCAACTAATATTCGTATGCAGATTCAACGTGGTAGACGTACCATACACCTTCAAAATCAAACGTCCACGCGTCCTACTGGATTCAATCAAGGGCTAGGATATGAAGAGCATGGTGTACGTGGGTCAACGCTGATGCACGCTAGTGGGGAAAGTCCACCAGGCCTGAAGCATTGGGCCCAGATTTGCTAAAAGAAAACCTCCTATTTGGGGTCTGAACCCCCTAGGTTTGCCAATTTTTTTACTTTCTTTATTTTTTTATTATTTATACTTTCTTTTAATTATTGTTTTATTAATTAATTTAATATTTTTATAAAATATAAAAAACACATAAAAATCAGAAAAAGAGAAAAAATAATGAATATTTTTATTTTAAGTATTTTTGTAATTAAATTGCATATAAATAAATTTAGTTTTAAATTAGGTTTTAATCTTAACTTTTTAATAAAAATCTAAAAATTGGTAGATTTAGGGTTCATGATAATTTTTATTCTTTCATAATAATTAAAATCTTAAATATTTATTTTTGTAATTAAATTGCATGTAAATTAATTAGGGTTAATTTTAGGTTAAAATTTAATCTTCTTTTTTAATAAATTAAAAACAACTAGAATTAGGGTTAGCATTTATTTTAACTAATTCTTTTTCCCATTAAACATAAATACCAAAAAAATACCAAAAACAATTTCTTTTCCTTTTAATTTTAATTAATTCATCGTTTAATTTAATTTTGCAAAAAGGGTCCAACGCCCTCGTTTTTTTTTTTTTTATTCGCATATTTATTTTATTTCGTTTAATATTGATGTATCTCTCCCAAGGCCATGTAACTAATTGCTCGCACTTTATTTTCTTTACTTTCTTTATTTTTCTGTCAAATCGGGTTCGAGAAATTTTGGCGATGTGGACCCGCGCCTGTTGTAATAGCTTAGAATCTTTTACTTTTCGCAATTTTTTAACTGTTAAATAGTGGCATGAAAGAATGTATGGACAAAAATAAAAACAAATGCTAGATCACCAATAACATGACAAAAGACAAAAATATCTGAAAACGACACACAAGTTCACACACCACCCCTAGGGTACGCCTCACTGTTGCCTTGCCTCGAAAGGTGATCGTCGAGTAGAGGACGTCTTAGTAAGTCCTCATGATCCGGGAACCTGGCATGAGGGTAGCTTCTAAGGTGTCTTCCCATTGCTCTGGTGATCACCATGTCCCGAACCTCGAATTGACCCGAACACCTCCAACGGTGGTGCTACCTACTTCTCAATGGTGGGATGGCACTACTTTAAAGGACATTTACACAGACGAATTCCTTAGGGTAGGTAGACGACTCTAGATACTTGCTCTAAATTTCAAAACAAAATAAAATACTTTTCACACCAACACATTTTCAAAAAGCTTTCGAAATCAATTTTTCAAACACTCTTGAGGACTGATACAAGAGTCGAACTGAAATTTTCAAAGAAACTTTTTTTAAAAACCCACAGTTGAAAAGCAAGCAAACCATTTTTGAAAACACAAATGAGCAAGTATCTAAGAGCCCATGGATAACCATGGATAGAAAGGGTGCTAACACCTTCCCTTTCTATAACCTACCTCCCGAACCGAGAGCAATCTCTATAAAGGAATTTTTCTGTGCTTTTGTCCTTTCTATGTTGGAGAACATAAAAGACGGTGGCGACTCTTGCTTCCGCGACATTTCGCGAACCAGCGTTAAACAGTCAGTTCCAGATCCACCGATCACAGAACTGGCGACTCTGCTGGGGATACTAATAAAGTGAGGTGTACCTTAGGATTAGTTCATAACTGTGTTTTCAATTGTATTGATTTGCTTACTTTACTATTGTGGGACTGGCTTGGGAGTTCTATAGATCCTAACCTGGATCTGGGGATACCTTCTTAGAAAGTAGCAACAAGGCTGTGAGGGAACTGTGCGGGGTATACCGACATGGTTGAAACAGTCTGCTACGTTGATGTGGCACTTTGGTGTGTACCGGTAACCCTTGAGTTCAGTCAAGGAGAGTACGGGGCCTCCGCGTGGTGTCGTGAAGCATCAACATACCTTAGGAACCTTAATTGAACTATCTTGGCCTCTTTAGGGTAGTGAGATAACTGACTTTGGTGCAGTCCAAGGTTGGTTGATACTCGATACTACACTCAATTGAGGGTTGCTTTCCTGGAATATTTCGGTCGCCAGTTCAGTGGCTAAATCGAAACGATGAACAATGAAAGCAATCCCGTGATATTGGGACCCTTAGAACCCGGCTACTTTAATAGGACAGGTTGAACCCACCAACTTCAAGAGGGTAATACCCAGACCCCATGCTGGCCTGAACTCTAAGGGTTTCTCTTGTGTGACTTGTGTGCCTTCCAACTTGACTACTTGCATGCTTGTTATCTGACACTTGAGCTTCTTGCAGGTTTTGTTTATGGTCCTTAACTGGGACTCATAACGGGGTTTACTGAGTGTTTTGCAGGTTTTATTTAGTCCTTAATAAGGACTCATAACAAGGTTTACTGAGTTTGCTTGCAGGTTTTGTTTATAGTCCTTAATAAGGGCTCATAACAGGGTTTATTCATATTACCCCATGCATCATGACATCATACTATTGCATACATCCTAACCCATTTCAAGGATCTCAAGGGCTTGTGATGCAGGTCATGATGAATCAAACATCTAGCAAGGGGCAAAGAGGATTTATTTTCCTCTAGCCAAAGTTGTCAGGGGCTATGACCCACTTGATATGGTGAGCCTTTGACCCTTGGAAGAGAGACTCTCAACAAATATGAAGTTTCTTTCAATCAAGCTACCGGATCCAAACGCTAACAAATTTTCTTGTCTACCCCGCGAGGTCCTTGAAAACATTACATGCATGTCATACTCATCATTGCATAACAGGTATCCTTGTTGCAGGTCACTTACCGTTCTCGCTGTTTATTTCAGCAATGGCTTGCCCACAAGATAACCAGGACTTTCTTGCTCAAGAGACTCGGTTCGGGGAAATCCTCCTGAATCTATCCAAGGGGAAGGAGGAGCTAAGGACACTTCTCATGGAGACCTTTGTCAGGAACAATGCTGAGGATGAAAGGCTGAAACACCTACAAGCTGAGGTGCATGCATTGAGGGTCCAGATGCTGGGGCAGGTGACTATCATTCAAGGCTTAGCTCAAAGACAAGAAGAGCTCGGGGTTCTCGTCAACCAACTGCTTCAGAGTAACCAACTGGGGCAAACGTCTAAGGGTGAAAGTCCGGTCATCATTCAACCATCCTTGAGACAAGGAGGTAAGGGGAGAGCTCCTCAAATGGCCCCAGTATCACAAACTCACCAGCAACCTCACCAGCTTCAGCCAGACAAGCCCAGGAGGCAATTCACCCCGCTCAACATGTCGTTGTTCCAAGCTTTACAACGCCTGTTAAGATTGAACCTGATCACATTAAGGGCTCATCCCCGAAACCAGAACACAGCATCTCCTGTCTATGATCCCAATAAAAGATGTGCCTACCACTCTGCCTGTCCGGGACATGATACAAATGAGTGTTGGGCTCTGAGGAATAAGATCCAAGACCTGATTGATGAGGGAGCACTGGAGTTCACACAAGATGGCCAGGCAGAATTTTTCTACCATCCCTCCAAGGCTCACCATTTGAAGTGACAAGCCCTGAGATGAAAAGACTTTTATTCATTCAAATGTTCGAGTTGTGTTGTTCTTTGATTGTTTAAACATTTACTCATGTTAAACATTGTTATTTCATTGATGCATCGCATATGTCTGTTTTGAAGCAATATATTCGTATTCACTATATGCAAATTATTTTCATATTTTTTCTGATGATCAACTCTTAAATAATAATTCTAAGCCTCTTGAGGGAGGATGACGAAAATGATACCATAATCTACAGTATGCTTTTGAACAGACCCCGCTGATGAGGTACAGGCATTGTTTCAATCCCTAAACACTGGAGTTATAAGGAAGATAATCCCTCGTCAACCCCTCTGAGCCAAAGAAGTAGGAGTTTTTCTTTTCGAAAATTAAAACCCTTAATCATAACCTGGGGCAGGGTAGTCTCTCAGTTGATCCAAGTGCATAACGAATGACACCAAAGAGGTCCTTACAAAACGAAGAAAGACAGTGATGGTTCCGAATAATAAATAAAGGAAGGCAGTCATTATCTCAAAAAAATAAAAAACCCATTAAGTCAAAACCCATGAAGGAGACTTACAAAACTGGGGCATCCCGCTGACTGTAATTCCAAAAAAGGAAACAGTTCAGGCAAAAAAAGAAAGGGATAACAAAAATCAAGAAAGAGGTCTTACCAACCCTCAACAAGAAAGGAATGACTGCCTATTCAAAATAAGTTATCAACATCCGAATCATCACCGGAAAATCAGAGCAAAGACTCAAACAAGGTCTAACGCACGATCAACTGAGTTTTAGGTTCGAAGAACATCACGAAGAGCGGGTGGGTACAAATAAATTTGAGCCTTTATCCTTTGTTTCTTAAACCGTGAACCAGGCCATGTTATAACCCTTAAAAGTCCTAGCTGAAGCACGGGTTAGTTCGAAAGCATACTGTTACGAAAGGTATCCTGACTCCTTAAGGCCTACAGTAAATACGGAGTTGACATCACGTTTTACAAACATTCACTTGTTTTATGAAAAAGAATGCATTTTCAAAATCTTCAAGACAGACATAGGCTTTGCATTTTTAACATAACTTTGTTTGCATATGAATTTTTGTTTGAACATCAGGGAAATTCGCACGATGAAAAGCCTAGTGAACAAAAGCACTCCCAATCAAGGGGCACGACATGATCATTGTCCATCATCTGAGGCAATCCAATCAAGATTCGGAGAATCTCTCAAAGGCCAAATAGCCTGGGGCAAATCTCCGCCTGAGTCACTTGGGGCATTTTAGCAACGAATCTTGCCTGGTCAAATACCTTCTGGTGGCATGACAAAACACTTCTAACAGGGGAAACTCCCTACATCCTGAAAGCACGGACATAGTCGAAAAAATACTACGCATAATCAAAGACCCGCTAGGTTGACATACCTAGGCAAAAATAAGGGCTTCCCGGCGAACCAAAAGGGTTCGGGAAAAATAAGGGATGAAATGAAAAAAATCTGTACACCCGGCAAGTCGAAAACCTGAAAAGGCGGCTTGGGCAAAAACGGGTATCCCGGTGGACTGAAAACCCGAAAGGGCGGTCCGGGCAAAAGTTAGGGATCAAAGCGTACGACTATGTCCTGTCATCTTGTCACCTGCCTACCAAAAAAGGGTTTGCCCATCAACAACTATCAGCATCTCACAGGTCTTCCTCTCCCACATTAGAAACAGGGGCAATAAAGAGTTGTCTACACAATCTAATTGCTCTGTCCTCCAAGGTACCAAGGTAGGTTCAGCTAAAGAACATAACCAGACACCTTAATTCCCCAGAGAGTAAGTCAGCAAGTCAGTACACTCTCCTCGAGCAAAGTTATCAAATCTTAAGGAAGTTGGGTATCCTCCAGTAGATCTCAACATTCCCCAGCAGCATATATATCCTTAACAAGCATCCCCGGCAGTCTTGGTCTAAAGATTGTTCCCCGGCGGTATATCAAACATTCAAAGGAATCACTTCCCCCGCAGTTCAAAACTTCCCCAAGAGAGTCCAATTTTCTTCCCCAGGAAAGTTGGAATCCATCTCCCTAAGCCGTAAGCTTATCCCCAGTAGATTCTGGAAGCTTATCCGCACAGAGCACGAACGCGTCGTCCGGCTTTATTCAAAGAGTTATTTCCTTACTAGGATATAACTGGGTTATCCTCAGCCAAAAGTCACAGAAATGTCGTCGTCAACACAGTTCTTTCTTATCCCCAGCGAAGTCTATCAACACTTCCAACTTATCAAAGATATCCCCAGCAAATTATTTTCGACACTCAGCAAAGTCTCACTCCCCACAGAGTATTGCTTCCCAGCAAGATTGCTAGAGTACTTTGCTCCCTGCAGAACTATCCATTCGCCAAGTTTATTCCCCAACGGAGTTATCTTCTCCTACCGGTATACTTGCAACCATCATCCCCAGCGGAAGCAAAATCCATTCTTCAACATCAGCCCAGGATTGACTTCCCGGCACCCGTCAAGGATTTATTTTCCTAGACAAAAATATACATTCATAAACATCTACATACATTATAGCATGCATATACGCATCATGAACATACAATCTCACGTATTCAGAGAGCATCTCGCACGTCATACCACGTGACATCTCATACAACTAACGCTTGTCTTTTCTGGACAAAAGTCAGTACAAAAAATGATTACTATCAATGGTCGCAACCAAAGATCCGATTCCTGAATCTCGCCAGGGTGTATCTGTTGATGACCAATACCAGATCCGATTCCTGTATCTTGCCAGGGTGTGTCTGAAGAGTTCGAGGATGCGATACCTGAATCTTGCCAGGGTGTATCCGTTGAAGACTAGCATTACCAGATCCGATTCCTGTATCTTGCCAGGGTGTGTCTGAAGAGTTCGAGGATCCGATACTTGAATCTTGCCAGGGTGTATCCGTTGAAGACTAGCATTACCAGATCCGATTCCTGTATCTTGCCAGGGTGTGTCTGAAGAGTTCGAGGATCCGATACCTGAATCTTGCCAGGGTGTATCCGTTGAAGACTATCATTACCAGATCTGATTCCTGTATCTTGCCAGGGTGTGTCTGAAGAGTTCGAGGATCCGATACCTGAATCTTGCCAGGGTGTATCCGTTGAAGACTAGCATTACCAGATCTGATTCCTGTATCTTGCCAGGGTGTGTCTGAAGAGTTCGAGGATCCGATACCTGAATCTTGCCAGGGTGTATCCGTTGAAGACTAGCATTACCAGATCCGATTCCTGTATCTTTCCAGGGTGTGTCTGAAGAGTTCGAGGATCCGATACCTGAATCTTGCCAGGGTGTATCCGTTGAAGACTAACATTACCAGATCCGATTCCTGTATCTTGCCAGGGTGTGTCTGAAGAGTTCGTGGATCCGATACCTGAATCTTTCCAGGGTGTATCTGTTGAAGACTAGCATTACCAGATCCGATTCCTGTATCTTGCCAGGGCGTGTCTGAAGAGTTTGAGGGTCTGATGCCTGAATCTTGCCAGGGTGTATCCGTTGAAGACTAACATTACCAGACTCGATTCCTGTATCTCTCCAGGGCATGTCTGAAGAATTCAAAGATCCAATTCCTGTAACCAGTCAGGACATATCTACACAAAGCATCTTAAGACCAGCTCCTGCAACATGTTAGGTACTCATTTTTCTGTTGCAGGTACGCAAGTTCTCGCTAAGGAATCTCTTACGCGATCAACATCCAGATGGAATCTATAAGCCCATCATCCTATCCATCAATCTCCAAATGGCATCTATAAGCCCATTCCCATCATCACACCGCTACTATGTGAGCGCAAATTTCTGGGCACTTTAGTGTTCAATCATCTTCCACCCTCGGACTACGAAAGGCACGTCAGCCAATCTGCATCCTCAGGTCTAAGAAGATTGAACAGGGGCAACTGTTGTACCCAAAAATTTGCCCTCCCATATTCTCCAAGAAATTGCCAAGTCAAGCTTCAAAATTCCCCAAGGGTTGCACAGTGTAAGGGCCTCCTAAGCAGTCAAAATTAGGGTTTTTTGTTCTGATCAAGAAAATGAAGTTTCCAAGTGTCCAATCAAGTCCCACATGCCTACAAATATGGTCAAGCATCCTCATACCAAGTTTCAAGACTTTCAGCACAAAACTGCACAGTCAAAACCCTAATTGCACTACAGTCAACTGTAGGGGCAAAATGGTCATTTGGCAGTCAAAAGTTCAAATTTTTGGTCAAACATCTCATTTTGAAGCCACAAACATCATTTGATCAATGCTTGATCATGATTCTCAAAGCTTGGCTCAGAAATCATCAAGATGCAAAAGTTTCCTTATTTGGACAGTTGAAAAAGTCAACTGTAAATTGACCAGGGCATAACTTTCACATGGATTATCAGAAAAATTCCATCCAAAGCTCATTTTGAAGAGAAAGAAATTTCCTACAACTCATCTTCACACTTCAAGTCCAAGAAATGCTCTCACAAAAAGTTATCAATTTCAACATTATAGGTCATTTTCAAAAGTCAACAAAAAGGGACTTTAAGTCAAAGGCCATAACTTGCGATTGATAAATCAAAATGACATGGGACCAAAGGCATTGGTTAGAGGACTCAAATAACTTTCCAAAATGTCAAAGAACATGAGCAAATCTCAAAAATTGAGCAAGTTATGCCTTGTGGAAGTTGGGAAATTTTTGGATATTTTGAAAAGTCAACATTGGTTCAAATGACCTAAAATTGCTAATGGGCCTATTTTTCTTCCACAATTCATCATCCAAAGCATACACACGACCATTTGGCCCAAAGGGAAGTTTTTCTCCATTTTTATTTATTTATTTGAATTTTTTATTATTAATAATTCATTTAATTAAATAAAATACATGAAAAATACAAAACTAATGAAATAAAATCTTTTTGTGCAGAAAATACTCTCATTGGACACTCAAGATTCGTGCATAATCATTTGTGGAAAGTTTTGGCATGATTTGGTATCAAATTGCATGAAAAAGATTGGAAAAACTAATGCTTGAAAATCAAATATTGAACAATCAAATCTTGGATTCTTTTGATCAGATTTTTGACCTAAATCATTACTACATATACAAGGAACACAACCCTAATGCCATTGACCAAAAGCTGCGCAGAAAACACCATTGGCAAACTTGAAAATTATCAAAAAAACTCAATTCTGAAAACACTTTTGCAGGGCGATTCAAGACCAAATAGTGATTCCATTAGCTTCCTTGAGGATTATAGAACGTGTTCCAATCAAAATCGATCATCCCCACGCCCAGAATTGGTATACAGAAATCCAGTTTTCTCATATTTTTTTCAAAATCGTATTTCAAGATTTAGACGTTTTCATGGCATTTTGATTGTGTATTTATACTGAGTAATGTATTCTGAAGCTAACCATATGGATTAATTGTATTTTTATGCACTATACGCAAATATGCCATTGTTGTTCATTAGGGTTTCCAGGACCTTGGATTAGGGTTTTTCAAATAAGGAAAAATTGGCGTTCAAGACTTAGCCTACTGAAACAAGCATGGTTGGACGATCATGAATCCACCCTCGCGCTCAATTTATGAGCGTCCTAGAGCTAATCGCTATTTTGGATTATGGCCTCTTCTGGAACGGTGCCAAAACCGTTGCCAATCTCTTTGTTTCAGGGAATAAAGAAGAAGAAGATGAGGTGGCCTTCAGCGATTGGATTGTTTGAATCGCGCGCGCGAAAAAAGAAGCATTTAACGTTTTTGTTTTATTATATTTATTTATTATGTTACTTACAGATATGCAAGACAGCAGGGTTGGCAAGCGCGCTCATTGGTAACATTCAGGACCTGGGTTCGAGCCCCAGGTCCTCACCCCCTTTCCATATCTTTTTTCAACTAATATTCGTATGCAGATTCAACGTGGTAGACGTACCATACACCTTCAAAATCAAACGTCCACGCGTCCTACTGGATTCTATCAAGGGCTAGGATATGAAGAGCATGGTGTACGTGGGTCAACGCTGATGCACGCTAGTGGGGAAAGTCCACCAGGCCTGAAGCATTGGGCCCAGATTTGCTAAAAGAAAACCTCCTATTTGGGGTCTGAATCCCCTAGGTTTGCCAATTTTTTTACTTTCTTTATTTTTTTATTATTTATACTTTCTTTTAATTATTGTTTTATTAATTAATTTAATATTTTTATAAAATATAAAAAACACATAAAAATCAGAAAAAAGAGAAAAAATAATGAATATTTTTATTTTAAGTATTTTTGTAATTAAATTGCATATAAATAAATTTAGTTTCAAATTAGGTTTTAATCTTAACTTTTTAATAAAAATCTAAAAATTGGTAGATTTAGGGTTCATGATAATTTTTATTCTTTCATAATAATTAAAATCTTAAATATTTATTTTTGTAATTAAATTGCATGTAAATTAATTAGGGTTAATTTTAGGTTAAAATTTAATCTTCTTTTTTAATAAATTAAAAACAACTAGAATTAGGGTTAGCATTTATTTTAATTAATTCTTTTTCCCATTAAACATAAATACCAAAAAAATACCAAAAACAATTTCTTTTCCTTTTAATTTTAATTAATTCATCGTTTAATTTAATTTTGCAAAAAGGGTCCAACGCCCTCGTTTTTTTTTAATTTTTATTCGCATATTTATTTTATTTTGTTTAATATTGATGTATCTCTCCCAAGGCCATGTAACTAATTGCTCGCACTTTATTTTCTTTACTTTCTTTATTTTTCTGTCAAATCGGGTTCGAGAAATTTTGGCGATGTGGACCCGCGCCTGTTGTAATAGCTTAGAATCTTTTACTTTTCGCAATTTTTTAACTGTTAAATAGTGGCATGAAAGAATGTATGGACAAAAATAAAAACAAACGCTAGATCACCAATAACATGACAAAAGACAAAAATATCTGAAAACGACACACAAGTTCACACACCACCCCTAGGGTACGCCTCACTGTTGCCTTGCCTCGAAAGGTGATCGTCGAGTAGAGGACGTCTTAGTAAGTCCTCATGATCCGGGAACCTGGCATGAGGGTAGCTTCTAAGGTGTCTTCCCATTGCTCTGGTGATCACCATGTCCCGAACCTCGAATTGACCCGAACACCTCCAACGGTGGTGCTACCTACCTCTCAATGGTGGGATGGCACTACTTTAAAGGACATTTACACAGACGAATTCCTTAGGGTAGGTAGACGACTCTAGATACTTGCTCTAAATTTCAAAACAAAACAAAATACTTTTCACACCAACACATTTTCAAAAAGCTTTCGAAAGCAATTTTTCAAACACTCTTGAGGACTCATACAAGAGTCGAACTGAAATTTTCAAAGAAACTTTTTTTAAAAACCCACAGTTGAAAAGCAAGCAAACCATTTTTGAAAACACAAATGAGCAAGTATCTAAGAGCCCATGGATAACCATGGATAGAAAGGGTGCTAACACCTTCCCTTTCTATAACCTACCTCCCGAACCGAGAGCAATCTCTATAAAGGAATTTTTCTGTGCTTTTGTCCTTTCTATGTTGGAGAACATAAAAGACGGTGGCGACTCTTGCTTCCGCGACATTTCGCGAACCAGCGTTAAACAGTCAGTTCCAGATCCACCGATCACAGAACTGGCGACTCTGCTGGGGATACTAATAAGTGAGGTGTACCTTAGGATTAGTTCATAACTGTGTTTTCAATTGTATTGATTTGCTTACTTTACTATTGTGGGACTGGCTTGGGAGTTCTATAGATCCTAACCTGGATCTGGGGATACCTTCTTAGAAAGTAGCAACAAGGCTGTGAGGGAACTGTGCGGGGTATACCGACATGGTTGAAACAGTCTGCTACGTTGATGTGGCACTTTGGTGTGTACCGGTAACCCTTGAGTTCAGTCAAGGAGAGTACGGGGCCTCCGCGTGGTGTCGTGAAGCATCAACATACCTTAGGAACCTTAATTGAACTATCTTGGCCTCTTTAGGGTAGTGAGATAACTGACTTTGGTGCAGTCCGAGGTTGGTTGATACTCGATACTACACTTAATTGAGGGTTGCTTTCCTGGAATATTTCGGTCGCCAGTTCAGTGGCTAAATCGAAACGATGAACAATGAAAGCAATCCCGTGATATTGGGACCCTTAGAACCCGGCTACTTTGATAGGATAGGTTGAACCCACCAACTTCAAGAGGGTAATACCCAGACCCCATGCTGGCCTGAACTCTAAGGGTTTCTCTTGTGTGACTTGTGTGCCTTCCAACTTGACTACTTGCATGCTTGTTATCTGACACTTGAGCTTCTTGCAGGTTTTGTTTATGGTCCTTAACTGGGACTCATAACGGGGTTTACTGAGTGTTTTGCAGGTTTTATTTAGTCCTTAATAAGGACTCATAACAAGGTTTACTGAGTTTGCTTGCAGGTTTTGTTTATAGTCCTTAATAAGGGCTCATAACAGGGTTTATTCATATTACCCCATGCATCATGACATCATACCATTGCATACATCCTAACCCATTTCAAGGATCTCAAGGGCTTGTGATGCAGGTCATGATGAATCAAACATCTAGCAAGGGGCAAAGAGGATTTATTTTCCTCTAGCCAAAGTTGTCAGGGGCTATGACCCACTTGATATGGTGAGCCTTTGACCCTTGGAAGAGAGACTCTCAACAAATATGAAGTTTCTTTCAATCAAGCTACCAGATCCTAACGCTAACAAATTTTCTTGTCTACCCCGCGAGGTCCTTGAAAACATTACATGCATGTCATACTCATCATTGCATAACAGGTATCCTTGTTGTAGGTCACTTACCGTTCTCGCTGTTTATTTCAGCAATGGCTTGCCCACAAGATAACCAGGACTTTCTTGCTCAAGAGACTCGGTTCGGGGAAATCCTCCTGAATCTATCCAAGGGGCAGGAGGAGCTAAGGACACTTCTCATGGAGACCTTTGTCAGGAACAATGCTGAGGATGAAAGGCTGAAACACCTACAAGCTGAGGTGGATGCATTGAGGGTCCAGATGCTGGGGCAGGTGACTATCATTCAAGGCTTAGCTCAAAGACAAGAAGAGCTCGGGGTTCTCGTCAACCAACTTCTTCAGAGTAACCAACTGGGGCAAACGTCTAAGGGTGAAAGTCCGGTCATTATTCAACCATCCTTGAGACAAGGAGGTAAGGGGAGAGCTCCTCAAATGGCCCCAGTATCACAAACTCAGCAGCAACCTCACCAGCTTCAGCCAGACAAGCCCAGGAGGCAATTCACCCCGCTCAACATGTCGTTGTTCCAAGCTTTACAACGCCTGTTAAGATTGAACCTGATCACATTAAGGGCTCATCCCCGAAACCAGAACATAGCATCTCCTGTCTATGATCCCAATAAAAGATGTGCCTACCACTCTGCCTGTCCGGGACATGATACAAATGAGTGTTGCGCTCTGAGGAATAAGATCCAAGACCTGATTGATGAGGGAGCACTGGAGTTCACACAAGATGGCCAGGCAAAATTTTTCTACCATCCCTCCAAGGCTCACCATTTGAAGTGACAAGCCCTGAGATGAAAAGACTTTTATTCATTCAAATGTTCGAGTTGTGTTGTTCTTTGATTGTTTAAACATTTACTCATGTTAAACATTGTTATTTCATTGATGCATCGCATATGTCTGTTTTGAAGCAATATATTCGTATTCACTATATGCAAATTATTTTCATATTTTTTCTGATGATCAACTCTTAAATAATAATTCTAAGCCTCTTGAGGGAGGATGACGAAAATGATACCATAATCTACAGTATGCTTTTGAACAGACCCCGCTGATGAGGTACAGGCATTGTTTCAATCCCTAAACACTGGAGTTATAAGGAAGATAATCCCTCGTCAACCCCTCTGAGCCAAAGAAGTAGGAGTTTTTCTTTTCGAAAATTAAAACCCTTAATCATAACCTGGGGCAGGGTAGTCTCTCAGTTGATCCAAGTGCATAACGAATGACACCAAAGAGGTCCTTACAAAACGAAGAAAGACAGTGATGGTTCCGAATAATAAATAAAGGAAGGCAATCATTATCTCAAAAAAATAAAAAACCCATTAAGTCAAAACCCATGAAGGAGACTTACAAAACTGGGGCATCCCGCTGACTGTAATTCCAAAAAAGGAAACAGTTCAGGCAAAAAAAGAAAGGGATAACAAAAATCAAGAAAGAGGTCTTACCAACCCTCAACAAGAAAGGAATGACTGCCTATTCAAAATAAGTTATCAACATTCGAATCATCACCGGAAAATCAGAGCAAAGACTCAAACAAGGTCTAACGCACGATCAACTGAGTTTTAGGTTCGAAGAACATCACGAAGAGAGGGTGGGTACAAATAAATTTGAGCCTTTATCCTTTGTTTCTTAAACCGTGAACCAGGCCATGTTATAACCCTTAAAAGTCCTAGCTGAAGCACGGGTTAGTTCGAAAGCATACTGTTACGAAAGGTATCCTGACTCCTTAAGGCCTACAGTAAATACGGAGTTGACATCACGTTTTACAAACATTCACTTGTTTTATGAAAAAGAATGCATTTTCAAAATCTTCAAGACAGACATAGGCTTTGCATTTTTAACATAACTTTGTTTGCATATGAATTTTTGTTTGAACAGCAGGGAAATTCGCACGATGAAAAGCCTAGTGAACAAAAGCACTCCCAATCAAGGGGCACGACATGATCATTGTCCATCATCTGAGGCAATCCAATCAAGATTCGGAGAATCTCTCAAAGGCCAAATAGCCTGGGGCAAATCTCCGCCTGAGTCACTTGGGGCATTTTAGCAACGAATCTTGCCTGGTCAAATACCTTCTGGTGGCATGACAAAACACTTATAACAGGGGAAACTCCCTACATCCTGAAAGCACGGACATAGTCGAAAAAATACTACACATAATCAAAGACCCGCTAGGTTGACATACCTAGGCAAAAATAAGGGCTTCCCGGCGAACCAAAAGGGTTCGGGAAAAATAAGGGATGAAATGAAAAAAATCTGTACACCCGGCAAGTCGAAAACCTGAAAAGGCGGCTTGGGCAAAAACGGGTATCCCAGAGGACTGAAAACCCGAAAGGGCGGTCCGGGCAAAAGTTAGGGATCAAAGCGTACGACTATGTCCTGTCATCTTGTCACCTTCCTACCAAAAAAGGGTTTGCCCATCAACAACTATCAGCATCTCACAGGTCTTCCTCTCCCACATTAGAAACAGGGGCAATAAAGAGTTGTCTACGCAATCTAATTGCTCTGTCCTCCAAGGTACCAAGGTAGGTTCAGCTAAAGAACATAACCAGACACCTTAATTCCCCAGAGAGTAAGTCAGCAAGTCAGTACACTCTCCTCGAGCAAAGTTATCAAATCTTAAGGAAGTTGGGTATCCTCCAGTAGATCTCAACATTCCCCAGCCGCATATATATCCTTAATAAGCATCCCCGGCAGTCTTGGTCTAAAGATTGTTCCCCGGCGGTATATCAAACATTCAAAGGAATCACTTCCCCCGCAGTTCAAAACTTCCCCAAGAGAATCCAATTTGCTTCCCCAGGAAAGTTGGAATCCATCTCCCCAAGCCGTAAGCTTATCCCCAGTAGATTCTGGAAGCTTATCCGCACAGAGCACGAACGCGTCGTCCGGCTTTATTCAAAGAGTTATTTCCTTACTAGGATATAACTGGGTTATCCTCAGCCAAAAGTCACAGAAAGGTCGTCGTCAACACAGTTCTTTCTTATCCCCAGCGAAGTCTATCAACACTTCCAACTTATCAAAGATATCCCCAGTAAATTATTTTCGACACTCAGCAAAGTCTCTCTCCCCACAGAGTATTGCTTCCCAGCAAGATTGCTAGAGTACTTTGCTCCCCGCAGAACTATCCATTCACCAAGTTTATTCCCCAACGGTGTTATCTTCTCCTACCAGTATAATTGCAACTATCATCCCCAGCGGAAGCAAAATCCATTCTTCAACATCAGCCCAGGATTGACTTCCCGGCACCCGTCAAGGATTTATTTTCCTAGACAAAAATATACATTCATAAACATCTACATACATTATAGCATGCATATACGCATCATGAACATACAATCTCACGTATTCAGAGAGCATCTCGCACGTCATACCACGTGACATCTCATACAACTAACGCTTGTCTTTTCAGGACAAAAGTCAGTACAAAAAATGATTACTATCAATGGTCGCAACCAAAGATCCGATTCCTGAATCTCGCCAGGGTGTATCTGTTGATGACCAATACCAGATCCGATTCCTGTATCTTGCCAGGGTGTGTCTGAAGAGTTCGAGGATCCGATACCTGAATCTTGCCAGGGTGTATCCGTTGAAGACTAGCATTACCAGATCTGATTCCTGTATCTTGCCAGGGTGTGTCTGAAGAGTTCGTGGATCCGATACCTGAATCTTGCCAGGGTGTATCCGTTGAAGACTAGCATTACCAGATCCGATTCCTGTATCTTGCCAGGGTGTGTCTGAAGAGTTCGAGGATCCGATACCTGAATCTTTCCAGGGTGTATCCGTTGAAGACTAGCATTACCAGATCCGATTCCTGTATCTTGCCAGGGTGTGTCTAAAGAGTTCGAGGATACGATACCTGAATCTTGCCAGGGTGTATCCGTTGAAGACTAGCATTACCGGATCCGATTCCTGTATCTTGCCAGGGTGTGTCTGAAGAGTTCGAGGATCCGATACCTGAATCTTGCCAGGGTGTATCCGTTGAAGACTAGCATTACCGGATCCGATTCCTGTATCTTGCCAGGGTGTGTTTGAAGAGTTCGAGGATCCGATACCTGAATCTTGACAGGGTGTATCCGTTGAAGACTAGCATTACCAGATCCGATTCCTGTATCTTGCCAGGGTGTGTCTGAAGAGTTCGAGGATTCGATACCTGAATCTTGCCAGGGTGTATCCCTTGAAGACTAACATTACCAGATCCGATTCCTGTATCTTGCCAGGGTGTGTCTGAAGAGTTCGAGGATCCGATACCTGAATCTTGCCAGGGTGTATCCGTTGAAGACTAGCATTACCAGATCCGATTCCTGTATCTTGCCAGGGTGTGTCTGAAGAGTTCGAGGATCCGATACCTGAATCTTGCCAGGGTGTATCCGTTGAAGACTAGCATTACCAGATCCGATTCCTGTATCTTGCCAGGGTGTGTCTGAAGAGTTCAAGGATCCGATACCTGAATCTTGCCAGGGTGTATCCGTTGAAGACTAGCATTACCAGATCTGATTCCTGTATCTTGCCCGGGTGTGTCTAAAGAGTTCGAGGATCCGATACCTGAATCTTGCCAGGGTGTATCCGTTGAAGACTAGCATTACCGGATCCGATTCCTGTATCTTGCCAGGGTGTGTCTGAAGAGTTCGAGGATCCGATACCTGAATCTTGCCAGGGTGTATCCGTTGAAGACTAGCATTACCGGATCCGATTCCTGTATCTTGCCAGGGTGTGTCTGAAGAGTTCGAGGATCCGATACCTGAATCTTGCCAGGGTGTATCCGTTGAAGACTAGCATTACCAGATCCGATTCCTGTATCTTGCCAGGGTGTGTCTGAAGAGTTCGAGGATCCGATACCTGAATCTTGCCAGGGTGTATCCGTTGAAGACTAGCATTACCAGATCCGATTCCTGTATCTTGCCAGGGTGTGTCTGAAGAGTTCGAGGATCCGATACCTGAATCTTGCCAGGGTGTATCCGTTGAAGACTAGCATTACCAGATCCGATTCCTGTATCTTGCCAGGGTGTGTCTGAAGAGTTCGAGGATCCGATACCTGAATCTTGCCAGGGTGTATCCGTTGAAGACTAGCATTACCAGATCCGATTCCTGTATCTTGCTAGGGTGTGTCTGAAGAGTTCGAGGATCCGATACCTGAATCTTTCCAGGGTGTATCCGTTGAAGACTAGCATTACCAGATTCGATTCCTGTATCTTGCCAGGGTGTGTCTGAAGAGTTCGAGGATCCGATACCTGAATCTTGCCAGGGTGTATCCGTTGAAGACTAACATTACCAGATCCGATTCCTGTATCTTGCCAGGGTGTGTCTGAAGAGTTCGAGGATCCGATACCTGAATCTTTCCAGGGTGTATCCGTTGAAGACTAGCATTACCAGATCCGATTCCTGTATCTTGCCAGGGCGTGTCTGAAGAGTTTGAGGGTCCGATGCCTGAATCTTGCCAGGGTGTATCCGTTGAAGACTAACATTACCAGACTCGATTCCTGTATCTCGCCAGGGCACGTCTGAAGAATTCAAAGATCCAATTCCTGTAACCAGTCAGGACATATCTACACAAAGCATCTGAAGACCAGCTCCTGCAACATGTTAGGTACTCATTTTTCTGTTGCAGGTACGCAAGTTCTCGCTAAGGAATCTCTTACGCGATCAACATCCAGATGGCATCTATAAGCCCATCATCCTATCCATCAATCTCCAAATGGCATCTATAAGCCTATTCCCATCATCACACCGCTACTATGTGAGCGCAAATTTCTGGGCACTTTAGTGTTCAATCATCTTCCACCCTCGGACTACGAAAGGCACGTCAGCCAATCTGCATCCTCAGGTCTAAGAAGATTGAACAGGGGCAACTGTTGTACCCCAAAATTTGCCCTCCCATATTCTCCAAGAAATTGCCAAGTCAAGCTTTAAAATTCCCCAAGGGTTGCACAGTGTAAGGGCCTCCTAAGAAGTCAAAATTAGGGTTTTTTGTTCTGATCAAGAAAATGAAGTTTCCAAGTGTCCAATCAAGTCCCAAATGCCTACAAATATGGTCAAGCATCCTCATACCAAGTTTCAAGACTTTCAGCACAAAACTGCACAGTCAAAAACCTAATTGCACTACAGTCAACTATAGGGGCAAAATGGTCAATTGGCAGTCAAAAGTTCAAATTTTTGGTCAAACATATCATTTTGAAGCCACAAACATCATTTGATCAATGCTTGATCATGATTCTCAAAGCTTGGCTCAGAAATCATCAAGATGCAAAAGTTTCCTTATTTGGACAGCTGAAAAAGTCAACTGTAAATTGACCAGGGCATAACTTTCACATGGATTATCAGAAAAATTCCATCCAAAGCTCATTTTGAAGAGAAAGAAATTTCCTACAACTCATCTTCACACTTCAAGTCCAAGAAATGCTCTCACAAAAAGTTATCAATTTCAACATTATAGGTCATTTTCAAAAGTCAACAAAAAGGGACTTTAAGTCAAAGGCCATAACTTGAGATTGGTAAATCAAAATGACATGGGACCAAAGGAATTGGTTAGAGGACTCAAAGATCTTTCCAAAATGTCCAAGAACATGAGCAAAGCTTAAAAATTGAGCAAGTTATTCCTTGTGGAAGTTGGGAAATGTTTGGATATTTTGAAAAGTCAACATTGGTTCAAATGACCTAAAATTGCTAATGGGCCTATTTTTCTTCCACAATTCATCATCCAAAGCATACACACGAACATTTGGCCCAAAGGGAAGTTTTTCTCCATTTTTATTTATTTATTTGAATTTTTTATTATTAATAATTCATTTAATTAAATAAAATACATGAAAAATACAAAACTAATGAAATAAAATCTTTTTGTGCAGAAAATACTCTCATTGGTCACTCAAGATTCGTGCATAATCATTTGTGGAAAGTTTTGGCATGATTTGGTATCAAATTGCATGAAAAAGATTGGAAAAACTAATGCTTGAAAATCAAATATTGAACAATCAAATCTTGGATTCTTTTGATCAGATTTTTGACCTAAATCATTACTACATATACAAGGAACACAACCCTAATGCCATTGACCAAAAGCTGCGCAGAAAACACCATTGGCAAACTTGAAAATTATCAAAAAAACTCAATTCTGAAAACACTTTTGCAGGGCGATTCAAGACCAAATAGTGATTCCATTAGCTTCCTTGAGGATTATAGAACGTGTTCCAATCAAAATCGATCATCCCCACGCCCAGAATTGGTATACAGAAATCCAGTTTTCTCATATTTTTTTCAAAATCGTATTTCAAGATTTAGACGTTTTCATGGCATTTTGATTGTGTATTTATACTGAGTAATGTATTCTGAAGCTAACCATATGGATTAATTGTATTTTTATGCACTATACGCAAATATGCCATTGTTGTTCATTAGGGTTTCCAGGACCTTGGATTAGGGTTTTTCAAATAAGGAAAAATTGGCGTTCAAGACTTAGCCTACTGAAACAAGCATGGTTGGACGATCATGAATCCACCCTCGCGCTCAATTTATGAGCGTCCTAGAGCTAATCGCTATTTTGGATTATGGCCTCTTCTGGAACGGTGCCAAAACCGTTGCCAATCTCTTTGTTTCAGGGAATAAAGAAGAAGAAGATGAGGTGGCCTTCAGCGATTGGATTGTTTGAATCGCGCGCGCGAAAAAAGAAGCATTGAACGTTTTTGTTTTATTATATTTATTTATTATGTTACTTACAGATATGCAAGACAGCAGGGTTGGCAAGCGCGCTCATTGGTAACATTCAGGACCTGGGTTCGAGCCCCAGGTCCTCACCCCCTTTCCATATCTTTTTTCAACTAATATTCGTATGCAGATTCAACGTGGTAGACGTACCATACACCTTCAAAATCAAACGTCCACGCGTCCTACTGGATTCAATCAAGGGCTAGGATATGAAGAGCATGGTGTACGTGGGTCAACGCTGATGCACGCTAGTGGGGAAAGTCCACCAGGCCTGAAGCATTGGGCCCAGATTTGCTAAAAGAAAACCTCCTATTTGGGGTCTGAACCCCCTAGGTTTGCCAATTTTTTTACTTTCTTTATTTTTTTATTATTTATACTTTCTTTTAATTATTGTTTTATTAATTAATTTAATATTTTTATAAAATATAAAAAACACATAAAAATCAGAAAAAGAGAAAAAATAATGAATATTTTTATTTTAAGTATTTTTGTAATTAAATTGCATATAAATAAATTTAGTTTTAAATTAGGTTTTAATCTTAACTTTTTAATAAATATCTAAAAATTGGTAGATTTAGGGTTCATGATAATTTTTATTCTTTCATAATAATTAAAATCTTAAATATTTATTTTTGTAATTAAATTGCATGTAAATTAATTAGGGTTAATTTTAGGTTAAAATTTAATCTTCTTTTTTAATAAATTAAAAAAAACTAGAATTAGGGTTAGCATTTATTTTAATTAATTCTTTTTCCCATTAAACATAAATACCAAAAAAATACCAAAAACAATTTATTTTCCTTTTAATTTTAATTAATTCATCGTTTAATTTAATTTTGCAAAAAGGGTCCAACGCCCTCGTTTTTTTTTAATTTTTATTCGCATATTTATTTTATTTCGTTTAATATTGATGTATCTCTCCCAAGGCCATGTAACTAATTGCTCGCACTTTATTTTCTTTACTTTCTTTATTTTTCTGTCAAATCGGGTTCGAGAAATTTTGGCGATGTGGACCCGCGCCTGTTGTAATAGCTTAGAATCTTTTATTTTTCGCAATTTTTTAACTGTTAAATAGTGGCATGAAAGAATGTATGGACAAAAATAAAAACAAATGCTAGATCACCAATAACATGACAAAAGACAAAAACATCTGAAAACGACACACAAGTTCACACACCACCCCTAGGGTACGCCTCACTGTTGCCTTGCCTCGAAAGGTGATCGTCGAGTAGAGGACGTCTTAGTAAGTACTCATGATCTGGGAACCTGGCATGAGGGTAGCTTCTAAGGTGTCTTCCCATTGCTCTGGTGATCACCATGTCCCGAACCTCGAATTGACCCGAACACCTCCAACGGTGGTGCTACCTACCTCTCAATGGTGGGATGGCACTACTTTAAAGGACATTTACACAGACGAATTCCTTAGGGTAGGTAGACGACTCTAGATACTTGCTCTAAATTTCAAAACAAAACAAAATACTTTTCACACCAACAAATTTTCAAAAAGCTTTCGAAAGCAATTTTTCAAACACTCTTGAGGACTCATACAAGAGTCGAACTGAAATTTTCAAAGAAACTTTTTTGAAAAACCCACAGTTGAAAAGCAAGCAAACCATTTTTGAAAACACAAATGAGCAAGTATCTAAGAGCCCATGGATAACCATGGATAGAAAGGGTGCTAACACCTTCCCTTTCTATAACCTACCTCCCGAACCGAGAGCAATCTCTATAAAGGAATTTTTCTGTGCTTTTGTCCTTTCCATGTTGGAGAACATAAAAGACGGTGGCGACTCTTGCTTCCGCGACATTTCGCGAACCAGCGTTAAACAGTCAGTTCCAGATCCACCGATCACAGTCTTGTACTTTATTTTTCAAAGCCCATCAGTTGTTTGTATCATGACCTGGACTTTCTGAATGATAATCACAACGAGCATTTGGATTGTAGCGGGGAGAGGTAGTGTTGGGATTCTTCGGCGCTTCCCGCAAGGTTACCAGATTGGATCTCAACAAATGAGGCAAAACTTGAGCTAGAGTCATATTTATCCAGGTGAATTGTCTTACCGGACTTTCTGTTCTCTGCTGACTATTCCTCTATTGAGTGGGTGCAGGCTTAGGGATCATGACAGCCCCTACTATTGGACGGTGTTCAGTTTTGTCCTGACTCTGTTGATGGTGCACAACATTAACCTCTTTCTTCCCAGCGAATAGTTTTCTCATGGCACTAGAGGATGCGTCCTTTTGGATCTTCCCACTCTTAATTCCAACTTCCACTCTCTCTCCTGTTAAGATTAGTTCAGTGAAACCGGCCGAGGAGCTTCCAATTAGATGATTAAAGAACGGACCAGACAGGGTACCCAGAAACATGTCCACTAGATCCCTATCAGACATGGGAGGCTGGAATGTTCCTGCTAAGTCCCTCCACTTCTGAGCGTAGTCTTTGAAACCCTCGCTCGAACCCATAGCCAAACTCTGGAGTTGAGTGTGGGTGGGAGAAAGGTCTGCATTGTACTGATATTGCTTGTAAAAAGCAGCGGCCAGGTCTTCCTAATTATGGATGTTGGCCCTCTCTAGTTGAAAGAACCAATTTAACTGAGTTCCGAATAAATTGTCCTGAAAGAAATGAACCCACAAGTCTCTGTCAGCAGTGTGAGTCTGTATCTTCCTCACATAAGATTGGAGGTGCATCTTGGGACACGAAACCCCATCGTACTTAGCAAACACCAGTGCCTTGAACTTTGGCAGAATAACAATCCCAGACACCAAACCCAGCTCTTCAAAGTTCAGCCCGGGCACTTTCTGAATCTCTATTGCACTCAGACGCTCTTTCAACTACTTGTACTTTTCCCTAAGAGAGGATGAACCTCTGACGATAATTATGCAAATCATCTGAGTAGTTGAACACAATACCTTGGATGAGCATATCTGGTTGACCATCTCTCCGTGCGTAGCCAAATTGACGTAGTGCTAAAGAAGGATTGTAGGTGATGCCTCCCCTAATGCCCTAGAGTGGCACATTAGGAAATTCTCCGCAGCGATCAATAAAAGAAATGTCCTCTTGAGGGCGAGGACGCCAATAGATGTCGGAGTGAGAGAGAGACATTATTCTTTGACTCCACGTCAAGCCTAAATCATTTTGCATTACTGACCGAGAAAGGTGTGAAATAAACCACCTATATAGCAGAGGAGTGCAACACATGAGAGTTCCTCGCTTCTTTAGAGTGCGAGTATGGAGAGAATGTAGGATATCCCCGAGAAATGTAGGAATCAGATTGTGAGCAAGAAAGATATTGATGACATTCACATCTATAAATTGATCTGAATTAGGAAACAGGACCAACCCATATATCAAGAGGGCTAACACATATTTGAAGGCATGATAAATCATATCATCCATGAAAATATGAGCTTTCTTCATTAGGAAATTTGCAAGGAGACCCTTAACTCCACTTCTTATTTCCCAATTAGCCTCAATGTCAGATGGTTTCGAGTGCAAAGCTACGGCAACATTTTCAGAAGCTTGGTCTTGTTCCAAACCGGTGAAAGGTACTCTCTCCAATATAGGTAAACCAAGTAACTTGGAGATTTCTTCCAGCGTAGGTACCAGTTGATAATCGGGGAATGTGAAGCAATGGTTCTTAGGGTCGAAGAACTGGAATAAGACACTCATCAAACCTTCGTCAAACCCAGTGGTAACCAAACTGAGCAAGTGACCATGTCTTATGTGGAATGATGAGTCTTCGGGGACTTTCAAGACTAACTCCTTGAGCTTAGAAGGAACTTATGTGAAGTGAATCCGATGGTTTTTCTGCGACCTGAATTCATATACTATAAAACAACCAAGAGGTAAATCCAACAGGTCATTGAAATGTTTAGTATATATGAATATCATGATGCTTATAATGTCATGATTATGCTAAAAATCACAGATAAACACAAGCAAATCACACAATAGAACTTAGGTTCAAAGGCTTGCATGAGTTTTTAAGGTATGTACCCTCTTGAATGTTCAGTTGGCTCAACCTGTCCTATTAATAGTAATTGGGTTCTAAGGAGTCTCAATATCACTGACCTTCCCTTCAGAAATTGTTTCAGCTCCGCAACAAAGTATTGCCGCCAAAAAATCCTGAAAGTCCAGCCTCAATGAGTGTAGTATCGAGTATCAACCAATCTTCGGTCGGAACCAAAGTCGGTTATCTCACTACTTCCTAATGGCTAGGATGAATCAATTAAAGATTCTAAAGGTAAGTTAGCGCTTAGTGACACTATGTGGAAGCCTAATGTTATCCTTAACTTACTTAAGGAACATTACTACAATCCAAAGCGTCGCGCTAACGTAGCCACCACTTCGTCCGTATCGGTCTATGCCGTACAACTTCCATGGTTTATTGTTACTTACCTAATAAGGTGCCCCAAATCTGGGTATAGGATCTTTACAAGAATACCCCAACAAAACCCTCAAAGATAAAAGCAGTCAAAGCAAATAGAAGAAAGCAATTTAAAATGATCTAGACCCTAAGGTAAACCCAACTTTAATAATTTGTCCCCATCAGAGTCGCCAATTCTGTGATACGGTGGCAGAACCGACTGTTTATACTGGTTTGCATTTTTTGTTCGCAAATGTCACGGTAAGCAAGAGTCGCCACCGACTTTTATTTTATCCGACAAAGGAAAGGGTGAAAAGAACAGAAAAAGACCTTTTTTCGCGGTTTCTGAGTACGGGGGTAGATTATGGAAAGGGAAGGTGTTAGCACCCTTTCCATCCATGGTTTTCCATGGGCTCTTAAGTACTTGCTCATTTTTTGAAATTGCTTTCGTGTTTGTGTGTTTTGAAAAGCTTTAAAAATTTCCTTAGTGCGACGATTCACTTTATGGTAACTCTTGTATCCGTCCTCCAAAGTGTGATAAAGTGTTTTTTGAAAACTTTGTTTGAAAAGTATGTTTGAAAGTGTATGTTGTAAAAAGGATTATTTGAGCAAGTACCTAACAGTTATCTACCTACTCGAAAAAAGGCGTTCTTTTCTTCCTATCCTTTAGACCGTGTTATCCTACTATTAGTGAGTAGGTAACCCTAGTCGTTGGATGTTTGAGGGACTATCAAAAGGGAAGTACGGTCATTGAAGGCAACATGTAAGGATACCTTAGCATTTCGAATGGACTATCATCATAAGATCATTTCTCGTAGGCACTTCGAGGGGTATTTAGGGACTATGATCTTTATGATGATTTTAACCGAGGGTCTTTACTAAGAGTATCCCTACGTTCGAGGGACATGACCATTGTTTCCGAAGGCAACCAAGTGAGGTAATACCCTAGGGGTGCAAGTGTGTGAAAGTATTCTTTTTCAGATATATCTTATCTTGCGCAATTAGGGTTATCTAGGTTCAATTAATCATTATCTTTCATGCAACCCTATTAAACATTCATCTAAGCAGTTTATTGTGCGGGAAAGTAAATGGCAGAAATATAAAACTCCTAACTATTACAAGGCTTTGGTGCAATTACATAATTAGTGAGTGAAAATTTAAAATGCGGAATTAAAACCCTAATTAAACTATTACAAACCGGGCGCAATTACATCAATAATGAAAAATAAATCGTACGGCAAAAATAATTAAGCGCGAGAATTAAAATTGAAAAGAAAAGTGCAAAAGCCTAAAAAACTAATTTGAAAATTTTTTTGGACCTTTTTATAAAAAATATTTTGAAATTGACCTAATTTTCTAATTAATTTTAATTAATGAAAATAAGTTAAAATTGATTAAAATAATTAATTTGCAAAAAATTAATTTACTAAAAAACACTAAGTCATATTTTTGTGATTTTTTATTTTATAAAAAATGATTTAAAAAAAGAAGAATTGAATTAATTGAACAAAAATAAAAATAGTAAAAACAAAAGAAGAGTGAAGGAATGGGCCTGAGGAGTGTAAACCCAAATCTGGGGGGTGGCATGTTAAATTCGTCCAAAGCCCAATCCTGTGGCCCATCACCAGCGCTGGATCCTGTGTTGTTGGGAGCCTGGAGGTCCATCATAAGGGTGCAGTCTGGAGGAGTTAGATATGGATGTTGATTGATCCAAGAGTGATGAATTTGGGGTGCAGGATGAACGCGTTGGGCATGAAAACATTGGATCTGCATGAGAAAAATAATATGCAGGAGGCAGGGGTCGAACCCCTGACCTCCCACACATGCAATGCCTTAACAACCTTTGCTCTGGCCATTGGGCCACTTGGTCTTTTGTGATACCAAACAACAACAATACATCTTATTTAATAATTAGCAGTAATAATGAATGAAAAGCGCACGCCATTCAAATTGGACAACCAGACTTGGACACGCCATCATCTTCTCCAAAGGGCTGTCGTTTTAGATAGAACCTTTACCTACGGACAACCTGTTGTAACTACAAACCTGTGTATTTCGAAAATCACATGCACGCAATAAAAATGAAATCTAAATGCACAGATCAATTGGGTTTGATCTCATGAGTGCAATGGTGTTCATCATTTGGCTTAATTTCACCTGTACTGAAAGACCCTAAAACAAAGCTTCAAACCCTGGCAATGGCAGTTGTCCATACAAGCATAAAAACAAACAATTAATTATGCAAACATGTTCTAAGTGATTATACAAACATGAATATGTGGTAAAAATTCATTTATCATGCGTAAATTGTCAAAATCAAATTCAAGAAAACAAGGGCAAAATGTGGTTCTGTATGCGTGATTTCTGAAGGTACTAAGGCGTGGTAATGATCCAAATAGCTTCCAAACGTGCCCAGGAGTTGATTGCAAGCTTTAGAATACCTTGAATCTCCCTCCAAATTCCAAACCGAATGCCACTTTTTGTAAAAAAAGTGGAGTTTCTTGTGTCAATTCTACGTGGCCAAATCCTCTTTTTTTGCTTTGGGAATGTTGAGGACATATAATAGAATGAATTAGGTCAACAAAAACAGATACAATCTTGAAAAATTATGGAAAAGAGATTTGATTTACATCTTGTATTTTTTATTTCTAAATTTGGCCAAATCATGATCTTTTCCAATCCAATTAGTCCTTGTACGAATTACATGATTTTCCAGCTAATTGTAGACTCATAATGTGCTCATAAATCCAATCTTTGATTTTATTTCATTATACCATAATTTTAAATGATTTATTTTGATTTAAATGAATAAAAAATCAAAACAAATAATGAAAATAATAAAATAACAAGTGGATAAGCTCAGGGGTCGTGGGTCCTCTTAGGAACAAGTTTCAAACAAGAAAACATGGGCCCATTTGGAAAAAAATCAATTTTGATCAATGTTGAATTTATGCACACTTCCAAAATTTGGTCAACTTTAGAAATGCATATCTCTCTCATTTTTTACCCTAAGAGGGTTTTCTTGGACTTTTTAGAAAGCTTAGGATGTCCTCTAAACAACCCTTTTGGTTTCATCTCAATTGGATCTTCCATGTTAATGTAAGGAGCTTTAACCCCAAAGGTGTTTTAGTTGACTTTTTGAAATGACATATAATGTATGAGCTTGTATCTTTTGATTGACGCATTTCTTGACCTTGAGGGATGAAGAAAGTTGTAGGAATTAGATTCTCTTCAAAATGAGCCTTGGTTGGAAAATTTCTGATAAAATATGAGAAAGTTATGTCTGGTCAAAGTTTGGTTGACTTTTCCTATAGAAACCCTAAATTGTCATTTTTGACTTTTGATGAGTTATGAGCATTTCTTGAGGAATCATGATCAACCCTTGATCAAATGATGGATATTACTTCAAAATGTTGATGTTGACCAAAAATCTTGAAGTTTGACTGTATTTGGGCCACAATTGACTTTTGACCTAGTACAATTGATTTTCAAGCATTTGAGCAGTTGACTGAGCAAACTTGTTGTGAAAGGCATGAAACTTGGCTTAGATGATCTTGAGGACATATTAGGACATTAGAGACCATTTGGGACCCTTGGGACTCAACCATCTTTCTTGAAATTGCAACCCTAGTTTGAGGCTTATTGTCTTAAGAGGAGGATTTGTTTGGTCAATCCTTAGTCAACTTGAGCAATTGAGGACCTCTAGGAGTATGTCTTGTGTGAAAATGGGAGGGAAAATTTTAGGGTACAACACACCCATATAACAAATTGCAGATCCACATCCACCCTGGGTCCCATTGATAACAATTATGTTATTGCCAATTATGACTTTGAAAATCCGATCTACCAAGCTGAGGACGAAGGTGAGGAAGATTGTGAAGTACCTGGAGAGCTTACTATATTGTTAGAGTAGGAGGAAAGATCCATACAACCGCATGAAGATCCAGTCGAGGTTGTGAACTTGGGTACTGAAAAGGACAAGAAATAAATAAAGATAGGTGCCAACCTAGAAGATAGTGTCAAGAAGAGGTTAATCCAAATGTTACGCGACTATGTGGAGATCTTTGCATGGTCTTATGAAGACATGCCATGGCTTGATACTGACATTTTGGTTCATCGTCTATCGATGAAGGAAGGTTGTCCTCCTATAAAGCAGAAGGTTCGTCGTATGCGCCCTGAGATGTCTGAAAAGATCAAGGCTGAAGTCATGAAGAAATTCAATGCAGGTTTCTTAGCTGTTACCTCCTATCCTCAGTGGGTTGCAAATGTAGTGTCGATACCTAAGAAGGATGGTAAGGTGCGTATGTGTATATACTACAGGTATTTGAATAGGGAAATCCCCAAAGATGACTTTCCACTTCCACATATTGATGTTTTAGTTGACAACACCGCTCAGCATAAAGTATTTTCCTTCATGGATAGTTTCTCTGGTTATAATCAAACCAAGATGGCACCTGAAGACAGGGAAAAGACTAATTTTATCACACAGCGGGGCACTTTCTGTTACAAAGTTATGCCTTTTGGTTTGAAGAACATCGGTGCAACATATCAGCGTGCTATGGTAGCTTTGTTCCATGATATGATCCATCATGAGATAGAGGTTTACGTTTATGACATGATAGCCAGGTATCAGACTGAAGAAGAACATCATAAGTTGTTTGAGAGATTAAATAAGTACAAGTTAAGGTTGAATCCAAACAAGTGCACCTTTGGGGGTAAGATCCTGTAAACTCCTAGGTTTCGTTGTTAGTGGTAAAGGTATTGAAGTTGATCCTGCCAAGGTTAAAGCTATTCAAGAAATGCCAGCTCTCCATAATGAGAAGGAAGTCATGGGTTTCTTGGGACGATTGAACTGCATTGTTAGGTTTATTTCCCATTTGACTGCTACTTGTGAGCTAATCTTCAAGTTACTGAAGAAAGATCAGGTAGTTAAGTGGAACGATGATTGTCAGATAGTATTTGACAAAATCAACGAATGCCTCCGGGAACCTCCAATTCTGATGCCACCAGTTGAAGGGAGACCTCTGATCATGTACTTGATAGTATTAGAGAACTCAATGGGGTGTGTATTGGGGCAACATGACGAGTCTGGTCGAAAAGAGCATGCAATATACTACCTTAGCTAAAAGGTTACCGACTTTGAAACAAGATGCTCATTGCTAGAGAAAACTTGTTGCACTTTGGCATGGGCTGATTGTCGACTAAGACAGTATATGTTGACTCATACTACTTTGTTGATCTCTAAGATGGATCCAATCAAATACATATTCGAGAAACCCTCTCTCTCCAGAAAAATAATAAGATGGAAAATGGTCTTAATGGAATACTACATTCAGTACACTAATCAGAAGGAAATCAAAGCAAGTGTATTAGCAGATAATTTGGCTCATCAAGCTGTAGATGAGTATCAGTCTATGAATTTTGGATTCCCATACGAGAACATAATGCTAGTTACTGATTATGAAGAACCTGGACCATATAAAGGACCTGAACTGGGATCCCGATGGACTATTGTTTTTGATAAAGCTTCCAACGCGTTTGGTAACGGAATTGGTGTTGTGATTCTACTAACACTATGGCTGAGTATGAAGCATGCATCAAAGGTATCAAAGCTGCCATCGAAATGAGGATTAAATTCTTGAATCTATATGGGGACTCAGCCTTAGTAATCAGACAGATTAAGGGAGAATGGGATACGAAGCATCCAAATATCAGTCCTTACCGAGATCATGTGTTGACATTAATTCCGTACTTCAAAGAAATCACTTTTGAACACATTCCACGAGAAGAGAATCAATTGGCCGACGCACTAGCTACCATGTTGTATATGTTCAATGTCGGATGGGATAATGAAGCTCCCCAAATTACTATCAAGAGACTAGAGGAACCGACACATTAATACAAAGTTGATACTGATAGAGTAGAGGAAAAGCCTTGGTACCACGAAGTAAAAATATAGCTTGAAACTCAAGAATACCCTGAAGGAGTATCTATCAATGATAATAACTTTCTAAGAAGGTTCTCTTCCAAGTTATTTCTGAGTAACGAAATCTTATACAAGCACAACCATGATTCGACTTTGCTTCATTGTATAGACAAGAAGGAAGCTGAGAAAATTATGGAAGATATGCACGAAGGCATCTATGGTACTCACTCCAGTGCACATACAATGGCTAAGAAGATTCTGAGAGGAGGTTATTATTGGTCTACCCTGGAAACCGATTTCCATCATCATTCCAGAACTTGCCACAAATGCCAGATTTATGCTGACAAAGTATATGTGCCTTCGGGTCCTTTGAATTTCTTGACTGCTCACTAGTCGTTTGAAATGTGGGGCATTAATATGATTTGGGAGATTAATCCTACTGCTTCCAATGGGCATCATTTCATCCTTGTCACTATTAATTACTACATGAAGTGGGTAGAGGCAGCCTCGTTTGCTTCCATTACCAAGAATGTTGTGGATCGGTTCATTAAGTATAACCTCATATGTCGGTATGGCATCCCAGAAAAGATCATCACAGACAATGGTACCAATCTTAACAATACTATGATCATAGAACTCTGCATGTAGTTCAAGATTAAGCATTACAATTCTTCTTCGTACCGACCGAAGATGAATGGCGCAGTGGAAGCCACAAACAAGAACATCAAGAAGATCTGTAGAAGATCATAGTGACATACAAAGATTGGCATGAGATGCTACCATTTGCTCTTCATGGTTATCGCACTTCAATACGTACATCAACTAGGGCAACCCCGTTCTCTCTAGTCTATGGTATGGAGGTTGTCTTACCGGTTGAAATCCAGATTCCATCTTTAAGGATTATGCAAGACGCAGGTTTAGACGAGAGCGAATAGATTCAGACTTGACTTAACCAGATAAATTTGATTGATAAAAAAAGGATTGCGGATGTTTGTCATGGTCAGATGTATCATAAATGCATGATCAAGGCTTTTAACAAGAAAGTCAGACATCATGTGTACCAGGCTGGTGATTTGGTTATAAAGTGCATCATCCTACCATAAGGTGGTCCCAGGGGAAAATGGACTCCCACATACTAAGGGTTATTTATGATAAAAAAAAGATATTTTCTAGCGTTCTATGATACTTACCACCATGGATAGTGAAGATTTTCCGCATCCTGTGAACGCAAACATAGTAAAAAAATACTACACATAAAAGAGACCTGTTGTACCCCAAATTTTGACCTAAGATATCATCTCCCATCTGCATCGTTACATTGCAAGTGTTTTGATCTGTTGATTTTAAAAATTCATAACTTTTTCGAGTCGAGAGCTACTTATTTCTGAACACTAAATTTATTAATTGATTCATGCTAAAACAATGTTTATTAATTATTTATTATCTTAAATTTAAATAATTGGAATTTGTTTTCAATTGTTATATAATTTAAAGATTTATAGATAATAAAATAAATATTAGAAAAGAGGCGTATTAATCGTTCAGACAGCGTTTATTTATTATTCACTATCTTAAATTTAAATAATTGGAATTTATTTTCAATTACTACATAATTTAAAGATTTATGAATAATATAATAAATATTTGAAAAAAAGTTCATTAATTGGTCAATAATGGTTATTTAATTATTTATCATTCTAAGTTAAATAATTGAAATTCTATTTTTTAATTATTACAATTTAGAAAATTTTGAATAATGAATTAAATAATTGAAACTATTAATTGATCAATGATTTTATTTATTTGTTTATTATTCTGAATTTAAGTAATTGAAATTTATTTTCAATTATTATACAATTTAAATAATTATAAACGATAAAATAAATAATTAGAGAGAAGGAAGGAATTAATTGGCAAATATTGGAATTTTATTCATTTTTATTCTAATTGTACAATTATTGTGTAAATTTTGTATTTATTTACAACGAATTTACAATAATAATTTTTACAAAGTTAAAATGAAATAAAAACTATTCTAATGTTTTCTAATTCTAAATCTTCTATCCAATGCCTTTTTGTCTGCTCATTTGATTTTACCCGCAAAAGCAATTAAAAGAAAAATTAGAATTGAACAAATAATTAAAAGCAGGAAATTATTTAGTGTTCATCATTAAAAGCAACGGCTGGAATCAGTTTACCATTTTTGCAAATCACGGGATTTCTCCCGGTTCACAAAAAGGGAGGAATTTTTATGAATGCACAATTCAAAAACATGCACAAATTCATTTCTTTTGTCAAATTTGCATTTTTATTGTAAACTGCATAATCTCAAATCATTTCATTTCAAAAAGCATATGCATTTTCAAAGGCCATTGCATAAATCAACATAAAATGCATAAAACCAAACAGCATATGCATTTTCAATTCCAAGACAAATTGCAACGTTAACATACAGTAACATAGGAAGAAGCCAAAACAAATAGGCTCCCTTTGTGCCATTGCAAGACAAAGAGAAATGTGCAGTTCAAAACAATTTTTGCAAGCAATTATATTTCCTTTTACATCATGTTCCAGCCCATGCAATTTCAGAACAAGTACAGTACACATCATCTTAATGCATCAGTTGGTACTTAAGAGAGAGAAGAGAGAAGAAAGTGTGGTTTTACAGGTTTTGGTTTAGGCAGAAGGAATTACAAGACAAAGCTACAGCAGTAACTTAGTAAAAAAGAAAGCATGAAATAAGATATCAAACAAAACTGATATAACAGTATGGGATGCAGAGGTCAAAAGCAAGAAATATAGTTAAAATATTCAAACCTGGAGCATAAGCCAAGAAAACCAACGGTTAGTATAACAACAACAGACCCCCTTTAAGTTCAAAGGGCCAAAACCTGTTTTAGGGGCATTCAAAAAACAGAACTAAAATATACAAGAAGCCATTCTCAGAGTCAAGAAAGCAAAAAAACCAGTGTAACCTGCCTAAGCATAGAAAAAACTGATTTCCATCAACACAACATGTCCTAAAATCGTTCCAAATTAGCATAGATCCCAAACCTGCTATCTCATAAACCAGATACCAAACCTGCAATCTGCATAAACCAGACCATAACCTTGGCCCAAACCTCATTAACCCTGATTGAGCCATCAAACCAATACCACAAAATTATTCAAAGCCAAACATATGGCCTAAACCGTTTAACCTGCATATCACCACAAACAGTATGGCCTAAACAAGAAACCTTCCGCCTACTGTAAAAAAAAAACACCATCACCTTTTCAAAACCAATATCAAAACCATATGGCCTAAACCATCAAGCCCCAAAACTTACTGCATCACCATTTCAAAACCAACAAAGCATAAACCATTGAAACCATGTCCAAACACGAAGGCCTTAGCATGTTCATCATTGGCCATAAACAAATCATACAGTAGTATAGGCGAGAAGAAGAAAAGGAATTGTCAAACCGTTTCAACATTAGCAAATCAAAGTATCCAACAATAGCCAACAGAAATTTGGAATAGGTAATTCAGTGTCAAACACAGGGCCTCAGAAATCTTTATCACTGGCCAATACGAAAGCAACCAAAAGCAACGATATGAAGGCAGGAGGAAGAGAAAAAGAAGAAATACCAAGCAACAGAAGCAAAGCTCACGCGTTTCACCCTGTCGCCCCGGCCTCCTAGCTCGTCAAACCTTCCTCCTCCGTCTCTGCCTCAAGGTAGCTTTTTTTTCCCTCGTTTACTTTCATAATACCTCCAACAAGCAATAATGTGAATGAGAATTAAATAGATAAAAATCATGAACATGCAAGTTTGTAACAAACCCTAACGAATCGGAAACAATTGTACCGTGAGCCTCCTCGCCGTAGCATTTAGTTGGAGGGAAGAAGAAGATTGGAAGCTGGTGGCCTTTGGGACGAGAGAAAAAGCTCGGACAAGGACCAATGACGCGCGAGAAAGATGAGAGAGAAGAAGACGATACCAGAAGCTTGGGCATCGTTGCTGCTAACCAAAACCCCTAATCCCTTTTTACCCACTAATATAATGATAACCCTAAAACGATTGTGAGATAATGCTTGGGCCTTAACTCTGCTTCCTGCCTTAAGCCCAACGAAATTGCTTGTACACCCCCGTTTCTGTCTTCTTCTTAATCAGATTTGGGCTCTCTCAAAATCCTCTAGCCCACTTTGATCTTTTATTTTACTTCCTTTTAATTTTGATCCATTTTCTTTTTATTTGATTTCTTTAGCCCATTTAGAATTTTATTAGTTTAATTTTAATTATAAGTTTAGTTAAATAGAGATAATTCAATCAAAACATCTTTAAATAATTGGATCTCTTTTTATTTGGTTTAAACTTTAGGTTTGAGTTAATAATTTTAAATATCCCTTTTTAATTAGATTTAAATTAATAACTTTTAAGTTTTACTTTAGTTTAGAGTTATGTTAATAAATCTTAAAATAATATCATATATTAAACAAAAACAAATAAAAACTCAAAAAAAATATAAAAAAATAGAAAACTTAAAAAATATCTTTTCTTCCCTCGCATTAATTAATATTAGATAAAAAACATAAAAATGCACGTTCACACATTTAGTCTTTTATTCAATTGTTGTATATCATTATCTGCATAATATTCTGTCAATTATTTCATCGTACTTGTTTATTTTGTTTATGTCTAAATCCAAGGGAATTGTTTAATTTTTGTCGACTTCATGTCATAAAAAAAAAACATTGTGCGAATACCCTCATTTCATCAAAACTTAAGACAATTTTCCCTCAAATCTTCAATCTTTTCGAAACTCATACCTTTTAAGCAAAAACTTCGACATTAGGTCGTCGTACCTTCAAAAACCCGTCCGTACCCCTTTTCGGCCAAAATAAATTATTTTTAATCAAACAAACGCATTTTAATAAACAGATATTTCAAAAGGTTCCTATAGAGTACTATAGATGCATTGGGTTCTAATACCTTCCCATTGTATAACTAACCCCCGAACCATAGATCTTTTCAAAAACGCCTTGTATTTTCATTACTTTTAAAAAAGTATTATTTACATTGCATATTTAGGGTTTTATTTCGCTCTTTCCCCTTTTCCCTTGGAAACAATAAAGCGCGGTGGCGACTCTTGCTTTTGTGAGATGAATTAATCAATAATTCGATCTCCGATTTACCCCGCTACATTTTTATTGCTACAGAATTGACGACTCTGCTGGGGACTAGATTGACCTCTTGCTGGTCCATCCCTAAGTGGGTTAAGCCTAGTTTGTCTTATCTGTTTTATTATTATTTAATTTGTTTGATTATGTGTTTAAATTGGGGTGTTTGGGTTTTTGCAAAGGACGAATCCTATACCCGGATTAAGTAACACTTAAGGAATAGGACGGGCGGTACAGTCATGTCAACTTTGAGGGAGTAATCCCGAAGAAGGAGGCATGAGATCCCTCACTCAATGGAAGGCCCTCTTGAACTTAATATTTGTTTACCGAGTAATCGGGAAGACATTATTATTTTCGACCTAGGAGCCCGAGAAGTTGAGGACCGTAGAACCCTAACCCATCTTGGCCTTTTTAGGTGTAGCGCGGAGACTATAACGGAGTAATTCGGAAGTAGTTGTTACGTGATGCTACGCTCGGACGAGTTTCTCTTGAGAATATTGCTAATTATTGAGTAATCAAGACGTTGGTAATATCCGAAGGAGGAATGTAGACTCTGGGAACTCTTAGAACCTTGTCTTACAGGTGCGATTGAACCGTTAGTACATACCTTTGGGTGGGCTTTACCCTCGACTCCATGCTGAACGTTGAACCTTTGAACCCCATGTTTGCAAGCCTGTGTGTGACTGTTGCATTATCATTCATTCATGCATTCATCAACATCTTTGTAAAAAACTTGTTTTTCAAGGAACTTCGGAATGATTTTCTAGACATCTCAGGTTATTATGGAATTTGGAAGGAGAAACACTCGAAGCTTTAGTTTTAAGGAGCCCGAGATTGAAGAACTGAAGAGTTTGATTCCGAGGATCGAGAGTCCGACGGATTTTTAGAGGAAGTATGGGTCCATTGTACCTCTCATGAAGCGCAAGATGAAGGAAGGCATCCTCAATACGTTGGTTCAATTCTACGATCCTTTGTACCGATGTTTCACCTTTCCGAATTACCAGTTGATGCCCACCTTAGAAGAATATTCCTATATACTTGGTTTGCCGATCACCGACTGTGTTCCTTTTTCTGGATTAGAAGAGGAGCCCAAATCTCACGAGATAGCAACCATCACCCACTTGAAGAAGTCAGAGATAGAGGAGAACATGACTACGAAAGGGGGAATCAGGGGCTTGTCTGCGTAGTTCTTGTTGAGGAAAGCTCGTCATTTTGCTGAGATAAAGGATACTGTGGCCTTCGAAGACGTGTTAGCTTTACTCGCCTATGGTCTATTCTTGTTCCCTAACGTTGATAAGTTTGTGGATATCAACGCCATCAGAATTTTCCTGATTGGAAATCCGGTCCCTACGCTGCTAGGAGATACCTACTACTCCATCCATCTTCGAAACTCTTATCAAGGAGGGATGATTATTTGTTGTGCACCGTTGCTGTATCATTGGTATGTTTCGCATCTACCTGGGTCTGATGTTTTCTGGGATCTCGAGAAGGAACCGCGTTGGGCGCCAAAGATTATGGCTCTCACTCATTTCGACATTGACTAGTATAATCGAGTTTACTACGACGTGAAGATCATCGATAGCTGTGGTGCTTTCCCTAACGTGCCTCTTCTCGGTACGAGAGGTGGAATCAACTATAACCCTGTTCTCGCGCGCCGTCAGTTTGGGTACCCGATGAGAGATAAGCCAAACAGCATCCATGTGAGTGGTTTCTTTCTACAGGAAGGACAAGATCATCAGGCAGCTAAGAGGGAGATCGAAGGAGCTTGGCGCCACATCCATAGAAAAGGGAGAGACATGTTAGGACATAGGGGTGTCGTTTCTTTGGAGCCTTACCTACAGTGGGTCCGTGCTAGGGCTTGTGCTCTCAAGATGCCCTATAAACTTGAGAAACCTTTATTCCCCACCATTGCACCATCATCTGTTGTTATCCCTATCGCGAATATAGGAGAATACCAAGGAAATCTGGCTAGGATGAAGTCCGAGAGGGATGCTTGGAAAGAAAAGTACCATATGTCTGAATATGAGAATCGAGTCCTGACTCGACAGTTAAAGGAAAAGGAGGAGTTGCTATTTATTCAAGACGGCCGGTTCATTGATCACGATGAGAAGCTTCGTCAAAAGGATGCTTTGCTGAAGAGGTATGCTAGTGAAAAGAAGAGAAAGAAGGAAGGTTCGGTAAGCGTTGCTCTCATGCCTAATCCGCAGAAAGAAGTCATTGATCGACTGGTAGCTGAGAAGAAAGAGATGGAGGACTTTTATGAAGAGAAGATCAAGAAGCTCCGGTTACAGTTGGTGTTTGGTCCTTCATCTGAGGATTCTGAGTGATCTTTAGCTTTTCGTTTTATTTTACTGACGTCATTTTTGTAAAACTATGTAAAAGGGCTTAATGCTCCGAAGTTGTAATTTATTGCTTTATTATGGGCTTCATGCTCCAAAGTTGTAATTTATTGCTTTATTTTTAGACTTCATGTTTTAAAATTGTGATTCATCGCTTTAGTATGGAGTTCATGTTTCGAAGTTGTAATTTACTGCTTTTATTATTGGGTTGTTATCCCAAAGTTGTAATTTATTGTTTTGTTATTCCAAGTTGTGAGTTGTAATTTACTGTTTTCAATTAATGGATTGAGTTTTTGTTGTTCCAAATTCCTTTACCATTGATGTATGCAAAATTATTAAAGTTCCTTGAAAAACTTTTAAAATGAATCATCATTTGCATCGCACATCATGCATCATTCAACATTTCACTTCACATGTTTTCTAGAGTCTTATCCTTGTTCTTTTTCCACTCCAAGGTTGTCAAGCTGTCTCACCGATACGACACTCGAGCCAATCGTTAGAGGAAAATGGAAGATCTGGAACAGGAAAATCATGAGCTTCATGGGGAAGTTGCTACACTTCGCGTCGAGATGGAAAAGTTAACTGCGTTAGTGGAAAGTTTGGTGGCTGTTCAGAATCAGCCATCGACTACAGCTGCCGAGATTCAGACTTCAACTCCAGTGGTTTCCGAGATTGTCACCGTTCCTACCTCTGTGACTCAAATCAACTCCCCGATTCAACATCAGATGCCGAAAGGTTTTCCGTGGGGAATGCCTTACAAATTTGTGCCAGAGGGGTATCAGCCTGCCGTACAACCTTTATTTCAACCTGCTTTGTCTCTTCCTCAACCAGAGACAACTACCTTGCCGCCAGTAATTTCGTCTATAACACCTTTTCCGCAACCGATTATGACAACCGTTTCTCCCGTGGTCCACTCAGTGCCATACCTGAATGAACCTACTTATCCTTCCGAGCCTGCTGAAAGTTTGGGTCTCTTTGATAGAATGGAAGAATTTCAGGATCAGTTCCAGGAAATGCAGAAGGAGCTTAGAGCATTGAAGGGGAAATATTTGTTTGGGAAGAACATGCATGACCTTTGTTTAGTTCCGAATGTCAAGATTCCAGCAAAATTCAAAGTGCCAGACTTTGAGAGATATAAGGGTGATTCGTGTCCTAGAAGTCATTTGACAATGTACGTGAGAAAGATGTCTACGTATTCCAATGATCATGACTTATTGATTCATTGTTTTCAAGATAGTTTGACGGGGGCTGCTCTGAAGTGGTATATGGGTTTAGACAGTATTCGGATCCGCAACTTCAACGATCTTAGCGAAGCCTTTGTCCATCCGTACAAGTATAACGTTGACATGGCACCAGACAGGGATCAACTCCGGGCGATGTCACAAAGAGACCGAGAATCTTTTAAGGAATACGCCCAGAGGTGGCGTGAAATTGCTGCTCAAATCTATCCACCTCTTGAGGAGAAAGAGATGACGAAGATATTTTTGAAGACTTTAGGTTCCTTTTACTATGAAAGAATGATAGCCAGCGCACCCAGTGACTTCACCAAAATGGTAAGCATGGGCATGCGATTAGAGGAAGGGATTTGTGAAGGGCGTTTGGTTAAAGAAGGGAGTCCGTCTAGCAGTACTAAGAAGTTTGGAAGTGTTTTCCCGAAAAGAAAAGAGCAGGATGTCAGCGCTTTATTCCCAGGTAGACCTAGGAGAAGTTACTCCCATGTTGCGGCAGTCACTCCGGCTGTCTGCCCAGCTTTGATGATCCCAGTTCATCAAACCCCACCAACTCAACAACGGCCATTTCAGCAGCAGCCTCGACAACAGGCTTATCCATTCAACAATCAGAACCGTTCACCTAGAAAACCGCAGTTCGATGCCATTCCTATGACGTATACTGAATTGTTCCCTGCTCTTATCAGAAAGAATCTCATCACGACAAAGTCTCCTCCTGTTACACCGAACAGTACTTCTCCGTGGTACAAGGCGGATCAGTTTTGTGAATATCATCAAGGGTCGCCGGGGCACAACCTTGAGAATTGCTTTGCTTTGAAGGCGGACGTGCAGAGATTGATTAAGAATGGTATCTTGTCTTTCAAGGATGTTAATCCAAATGTTAGAGATAATCCTTTACCTCGACATGGGGCAGCTTCGGTGAATATGGTGGAAGGTTGTCCGGGGAAGTTTCGAGTTTTTCAAGTTGAACACATAAGAGAGTCGTTGATCAGGTTACGTCAGAGTTTGAGAAGACTTGCCTTTGTTAGGCACCAGCATGATTATGATGTTTGTGAGTTTTGTTCAAGAGAGGATGATTGTCCTATTGTGAAGGAGGATATTCAGAAGTTGCTAGATCAGAGAGTTATCACTATTACGTATGACAGAAATCCGGAGGATGAAGTGAATGTTATCATACCACAATTCAGTTTGCCTGAATCAGTAGAGATCTCTTACGACAGTCAGACTGCACTTGTTGATCCTTTGATTATTTACCCACCTGGTCCTGTGCCTTACAACTCAGACCAAGTTGTACCGTATAAGTATAATGCCACAATGATTGAGAATGGGGTAGAAGTCCCTATACCAACAAGACCGTCTTTTGTTAACATTGCTGATGTGAGTAGAGTTACGAGAAGTGGACGTGTTTTTGCAGCAGTACCTTTGAAGAGACCAAAAGTTCAAGTTAGGAGGCCCATACCGGCGGAGATTCCAGTGAGAAATGTTGAACCAAGGGTTGAGATAGGCCGATCCAGTGAACCTATCCCTCACCCTGAGGATGATGAGATCCTGAAGCTTATCAAGAGAAGTGAATATAAGATTGTGGACCAGCTTTTGCAAACTCCTTCCAAGATTTCCTTGCTTGCTTTACTGAGAGATTCTGGTGCCCACAAAGAAGCTTTGATGAAGGTCTTGGACCGGGCGTTCGTGGATCATGATGTGACGGTTGATCAGTTTGATGGGATTGTGGGAAATATTACTTCGTGTAACAATCTTGGTTTCAGTGATGAAGAACTCCCGGAGGAAGGGAGAAACCATAATATGGCTTTGCATATCTCAGTAAGTTGTGGAAATGATACCTTATCAAGTGTGTTGGTGGATACAGGTTCGTCGTTGAATGTGATGCCCAAAACTACATTATCTCGGCTCTCATATCCAGGTGCTCCCATGAGACCTAGTGGAGTAATTGTTAAAGAGTTTGATGGTTCTAGGAAGACAGCCATTGGTGAAGTGGATCTTCCTTTAGTGATTGGTCCCCACACTTTTCAAATCACTTTCCAAGTGATGGATATTCGTGCTGCCTACAGTTGCTTATTGGGTCGTCCCTGGATCCATGATGCCGGGGCAGTCACCTCTACGCTCCATCAGAGACTAAAGTTTGTAAGGCATGGGAAGCTAGTGATGATTGGGGGGGAGAAAGCTATGGTGGTAAGCCATTTATCATCATTCTCTTTTATTGATGCGGGCGAGGATGTTGGAACCCAGTTCCAAGGTCTTTCTATTGCTAAGAATACAGTGAAGAAGCAAGGGGCATCCATCTCTTCTTTTGAGGATGCACGGCGAGTGGTGGAAAGTGGTTCGGCCGAAGGATGGGGCCAGGTGTTGACGTTACCCGAGAACAAGTCTGGGGAAGGTCTGGGTTTTCATCCAGTGTCTGCAAGAGTCAAGAAGGAGGTGGTTGTTCGTCCGATTCAAGAGGTTTTCCGAAGTGCAGGTTTTATACATCCTGAGGTCGATGCTATCGTAGAAGATGATTCCGAGGAAGATTTGCCCGTTTTTGTGACGCCTGGATTGGCTTGCCAAAACTGGATAGCTGTTGATGTTCCTATTGTTATGCACATTTCCGAGTAATGTTTTGTTTGTTTTTATTTGAAAAAATTCGCTCTGCCCAAGGCGAAAAGTATTTTATGTCGGGCTATGAAAAATAATTCCTTTTGCTCTGCCCAAGGCGAAAGAGAAATGTCTGGGCTCCTTGTTTCAAATATTTCCCTTTAATGAATAAAAATGTTATTTTGTCCACTACTGTTTTATTTTTCACTTTTTCGGGGAAATAGTAATGAAAATTAATTAATAACCTTTTGTTTTATTTGCACAAATTGATTTCTAAAATAAAGCATAATCATATGTGCAGATTAATCCATGACTTAACCATCGAAAACAATGATCCTATGCCCTCTCCCACCTTTGAATTCCCTGTGTTCAGAGCCGAAGAAGAGGATGACGAAGAGATTCATGTTGAGATTTCCCGTTTGCTTGAGCATGATGAGAAGGTCATTCAACCATTTGAAGAACCTTTAGAGTTGGTCAACTTGGGTGATGAAGAGGATAGAAAGGAAGTCAAAGTCGGAGCATTGCTTATCCCGGAAGTTAAGGAGAAGATGTTGGAGCTTCTCAAAGAGTATGCTGATGTGTTTGCTTGGTCCTACCAAGATATGCCAGGTTTGGACAATGACATTGTGGAGCATCGTTTACTGTTGAGACCTGAGTGTCCGCCGATCAAGCAGAAGTTGAGAAAGACTCGTCCCGACATGGCTGACAAGATCAAAGAGGAGGTTCAGAAACAGATCAATGCAGGTTTCCTTGTTACATTGGTCTATCCTCAGTGGTTAGCCAACATAGTGCCTGTTGCAAAGAAAGATGGCAAGGTTCGGATGTGTGTAGACTACAGAGATCTGAATAGAGCTAGTCCGAAGGACGACTTCCCATTACCTCATATTGACGTATTGGTCGACAGTACCGCCAAGTTCAAAGTCTTTTCTTTCATGGATGGTTTCTCTGGTTACAACCAAATCAAGATGGCACCGGAAGATATGGAGAAGACCGCTTTCATTACACCTTGGGGAACTTTCTGTTATCGGGTTATGCCGTTTGGTTTGAGGAATGCAGGCGCAACATACCAAAGGGCCATGACTGCTTTGTTCCATGACATGATGCATAAGGAGATCGAAGTGTATGTGGATGACATGATTGCCAAATCGCAGACTGAGGAGGATCATTTGGAACATTTGTTGAAGTTATTCCAGCGGTTGAGAAAGTATAAACTCCGTCTGAATCCCAACAAGTGCACTTTTGGTGTTCGTTCTGGAAGACTTCTGGGTTTCATTGTCAGTCAGAAAGGTATTGAAGTAGAACCTGATAAAGTCAAAGCTATTCGAGAAATGCCCGCACCCAAGACGGAAAAACAAGTAAGAGGATTCCTTGGGAGACTGAACTACATTTCTAGGTTTATATCTCATATGACTGCTACCTGTGGGCCGATTTTCAAGCTTCTCCGAAAGAACCAAGGATGTGTGTGGACGGAAGATTGTCAGAGAGCTTTTGATAGCATAAAAGAATATTTGCTTGAACCTCCCATATTGATTCCTCCAGTGGAAGGAAGACCTTTGATTATGTACCTGACTATATTGGAAGATTCCATGGGATGTGTGCTTGGTCAACAAGATGAGACTGGAAGAAAGGAACATGTCGTATATTATATGAGTAAGAAATTCACAGACTGTGAGTCTCGATACTCATTGCTTGAGAAAACCTGTTGTGCTTTAGCTTGGGCTGCTCGCCGTCTACGCCAGTATATGATTAACCACACCACTTGGTTGATCTCCAAAATGGATCCGATCAAGTATATCTTTGAGAAACCCGCCTTATCTGGAAGAATAGCCCGTTGGCAGATGTTGTTATCTGAATATGACATTGAGTATCACACGCAGAAAGCAATCAAAGGGCGTATTTTAGCCGATCATTTGGCTCACCAACCAATTGAAGATTATCAACCCATCAAGTTTGATTTCCCAGATGAAGATGTTATGTACTTGAAAGCTAAAGATTGTGAAGAGCCGTTACCGGAAGAAGGACCTGATCTTGAATCCCATTGGGGTTTGATATTTGACGGAGCTGTGAACTCTTATGGAAATGGAATTGGGGCAATCATCGTCACTCCCCGGGGTACTCATATCCCGTTCACGGCGAGACTGAAGTTTGACTGCACGAACAACATGGCGGAATATGAGGCATGTATTATGGGTCTCGAAGAAGCGGTGGATCTAAGGATTAAGATTCTTGATATTTATGGAGATTCAGCATTGGTGATTAATCAAATCAAAGGGGAATGGGAGACTCGTCATCCTGGTTTGATCCCTTACAGAGACTATGCTAGAAGATTGTTAACCTTCTTTAACAAAGTAGAATTACACCATATCCCTAGAGATGAGAACCAAATGGCTGATGCTTTAGCTACTTTGTCTTCAATGTTTCAAGTGAATGGTTGGAACGATGTGCCTACAATCCGAGTTATGCGCCTCGATAGACCTGCTCATGTGTTCTCCATAGAAGAGATTACCAACGACAAACTGTGGTTCTATGACATTAAACGTGTTCTTCAAACTCAAGAGTATCCGCCTGGGGCATCCAATAAAGATAGGAAGACATTAAGAAGATTAGCAAGCAGTTTCTTTCTCAATGAAGAAGTATTGTATAAGAGGAATCATGACATGGTCTTGCTCAGATGTGTAGACCGACGTGAAGCAGACATGCTGATGCAAGAAGTACATGAAGGATCCTTTGGCACACATGCCAATGGACATGCAATGGCTAGAAAGATATTGTGAGCTGGTTACTATTGGATGACAATGGAATCTGATTGTTGCAAGTATGTGAAGAAGTGTCATAAATGCCAGATTTATGCGGACAAGATGCATGTGCCACCGACTCTCCTCAATGTTATATCTTCACCTTGGCCTTTCTCTATGTGGGGCATTGATATGATTGGGATGATTGAACCCAAAGCTTCAAATGGTCATCGTTTCATCTTGGTAGCGATCGATTATTTTACTAAATGGGTGGAAGCAGCATCTTATGCTAATGTAACCAGACAGGTGGTAGTCAGATTTATCAAGAATCAGATCATTTGTCAATACGGTATCCCAAGCAAGATCATCACTGATAATGGTTCGAATTTGAATAACAAGATGATGAGAGAGCTTTGTGAAGAGTTCAAGATCGAACATCATAATTCTTCTCCTTACAGACCGAAGATGAATGGGGTTGTTGAAGCTGCTAACAAGAATATCAAGAAGATTGTCCAGAAGATGGTGGTAACTTATAAAGATTGGCATGAAATGCTTCCGTTTGCTCTGCATGGATACCGTACTTCAGTTCGAACTTCAACAGGTGCAACCCCATTTTCCCTAGTTTACGGTATGGAAGCAGTACTCCCCGTGGAGGTCGAGATTCCGTCTATGAGAGTGTTGATGGAAGCTAAACTTTCTGAGGCCGAATGGTGTCAAAGTAGATATGATCAGTTGAATTTAATCAAAGAAAAGAGATTGACAGCTTTATGTCACAGTCAATTGTATCAGCAGAGAATGAAGAAGGCTTTTGATAAGAAGGTTCGACCGCGCGAGTTCAGAGAAGGTGACCTTGTGCTCAAGAAGATATTATCTTTCCAACCTGATTCCAGGGGCAAGTGGGCTCCAAATTATGAAGGACCGTATGTTGTTAAGAAAGTCTTCTCTGGAGGTGCTTTGATTCTCACCAATATGGACGGTGACGAGCTCCCGCGTCCCATGAACGTCGATGCAGTCAAGAAGTATTTCGCTTAGGCGAGCTTTTGGTCAGACCAGTCTTGGCATTTGAGCACATTTTGGAATTCGAAGTTGTCAGGGAGAATAGTGATCATTGTTTTTGTGTAACCTTTTTATCTCATGTACTATTTCCCAAACTTTTGTAAACCGTTGGAGTCGTGTTGTTAGCGAACTACCCTCTTATTAATGAAATTTAAGCATTTACCTTCTGTGGGCAAAATTTTAATTTTTGTGGAAATACTTGAAACAAATTTACTTAAAGTATTCTTATTTTTAAAATGTGTCGTGAATAACGAAAGGAATATTAACAGTTTGTTCCAAGGATGGTCAAGCCATGAAATGCAAAACAGTACAGTAATTTATCCTTGCATGTTGAGCATGTTTCCTTTCAAAATCGTCATGAAGTGTTGGTTGTGTACACTCTTGGTTCTGGTGGTGCTAAGTTTGGTGACTCCCTAGTTGTTCCAGTTAAATGTTGTTTTGGCTACCTTTGTTTGGGAGATTTTGAAGTGCGGTACGCTTCGTCTCATGCCAGTGGTCTATTGGTGTTAGAAGATTGGATTTGGATACTTTTCTCCTCAGAAGACTTGAGCCTTGTAGCGTGATACGCTCTGACGTTGCTTTGTGGTTCCAGTTCCAGTTATTTTCCGTATTTTTTAAGATTGGCCGAGTATCTATCTTTTTGTGACATCTTATCGTCTTCAGGATATTCTATCTGTTCATTTTGTCAGCATAACATTCATTTATTCATTCACACTTATATCATGCACGCATATTCACATTTGTCGTTGATTTTGGGTTGTATACTTTGTTTATTCAAACAGTGTACACGTTCTTTCCAGGTAGGAGGCTAGCTTAGGCAGAAAATGTGCTTCCTTTCTAAATTCCCCAACTAAGCTAATCCTCGTGGATGACTTTTGATTTAGTTTGCCTTGTCCATTTCTGGATAGGATGAATTCCCCAATCGAGTTACTTTCTCATTGGGTGGAATCGTGTTTGACTGTTTTCCCTCTAGTTTATTCCTGGTTGAAGTTGTTGTCTCTGGCATAGGCTATCTCATGATTTTCCCCAGTGAAATTGCGACCTAGACAGATGGTGCATTTACTTTGCACATTTGAGTATGTGATCTCCTCGGGAAGGATTGATTCATGATTCTCTTTGACGAAGATTTATTTCTCTGCCAGTGTCATCGCAAGTTCCTTCTGAGTTATTCTTGGGAAACGACAAGCGGCAGCTCTTCACGAGCAACTTGTGTGTTATTATTATTTTCGGAAAAAACGACAAGCGGCAGCTCTTCACGAGCAACTTGTGCGTTATTATTATTTTTGGGAAACGACAAGCGGCAGCTCTTCACGAGCAACTTGTGCGTTATTATTATTTTCGGGAAACGACAAGCGGCAGCTCTTCACGAGCAACTTGTGCGTTATTATCTTGTGGAACACGACAAGCGGCAGCTCTTCACGAGCAACTTGTGCGTTGTTATTATTTTTGGAAAACGACAAGCGGCAGCTCCTCACGAGCAACTTGTACGTCATTTTATCTTTTGGACAACAGCAAGTGGCAGCCTCTTTATTTGAGCAGCTTGTATGTTATCGATATTTTCTTTGGACGACAGCAAGTGGCAGCCTCTTTATTTGAGCAGCTTGTATGTTATCGGTATTTTCTTTGGACGACAGCAAGTGGCAGTTTCTTTATTTGAACAACTTGCGTATCTACAATATTATTATATCAGCATTAATGAGTATATCTCCGAAAATCTCACAGAGAAGCCTGTCATGAATCATTACCTTCAGAAGTCGGTAATCTGTTATCAGCAATTTGATACTCTCTGTCTATCATTGACCTTGAGTTGCGAACTCACTGTTTTGGGTCAATAATCTGTTATGGCCTATGCAAGATGCCTTCTTCGTTAGGGTCAGAGGTCGTGTTCTCTCAATTTTATTCGCTGTCAAGAGTCTATCGTTTGAAGTCGATAGCTTGTTTCCCCAGTAATGTATAATCCATGTCTCTGTGTTTTGTTGGTGTTCGATTCCTCCAACATTGTCTTGTTTCACACAATATCTTTCTCTGTGAATTCAATCACTGCATTCATATCAAACATAATGACGGCATCTTAGGACAAAATTTGTGTAATTATGTATTTAAGTACCTTCAATCTCGTCGAAACGAAGATTTCAATCTTCGTATCTCTGGATAGAAGAAACTTAAATAGGGGCAGCTGTTGTACCCCAAATTTTGACCTAAGATATCATCTCCCATCTGCATCGTTACATTGCAAGTGTTTTGATCTGTTGATTTTAAAAATTCATAACTTTTTCGAGTCGAGAGTTACTTATTTCTGAACACTAAATTTATTAATTGATTCATGCTAAAACAATGTTTATTAATTATTTATTATCTTAAATTTAAATAATTGGAATTTGTTTTCAATTGTTATATAATTTAAAGATTTATAGATAATAAAATAAATATTAGAAAAGAGGCGTATTAATCGTTCAGACAGCGTTTATTTATTATTCACTATCTTAAATTTAAATAATTGGAATTTATTTTCAATTACTACATAATTTAAATATTTATGAATAATATAATAAATATTTGAAAAAAAGTTCATTAATTGGTCAATAATGGTTATTTAATTATTTATCATTCTAAGTTAAATAATTGAAATTCTATTTTTTAATTATTACAATTTAGAAAATTTTGAATAATGAATTAAATAATTGAAACTATTAATTGATCAATGATTTTATTTATTTGTTTATTATTCTGAATTTAAGTAATTGAAATTTATTTTCAATTATTATACAATTTAAAGAATTATAAACGATAAAATAAATAATTAGAGAGAAGGAAGGAATTAATTGGCAAATATTGGAATTTTATTCATTTTTATTCTAATTGTACAATTATTGTGTAAATACTGTATTTATTTACAACGAATTTACAATAATAATTTTTACAAAGTTAAAATAAAATAAAAACTATTCTAATGTTTTCTAATTCTAAATCTTCTATCCAATGCCTTTTTGTCTGCTCATTTGATTTTACCTGCAAAAGCAATTAAAAGAAAAATTAGAATTGAACAAATAATTAAAAGCAGGAAATTATTTAGTGTTCATCATTAAAAGCAACGGCTGGAATCAGTTTACCCTTTTTGCAAATCACGGGATTTCTCCCGGTTCACAAAAAGGGAGGAATTTTTATGAATGCACAATTCAAAAATATGCACAAATTCATTTCTTTTGTCAAATTTGCATTTTTATTGTAAACTGCATAATCTCAAATTATTTCATTTCAAAAAGCATATGCATTTTCAAAGGCCATTGTATAAATCAACATAAAATGCATAAAACCAAACAGCATATGCATTTTCAATTCCAAGACAAATTGCAACGTTAACATACAGCAACATAGGAAGAAGCCAAAACAAATAGGCTCCCTTTGTGCCATTGCAAGACAAAGAGAAATGTGCAGTTCAAAACAATTTTTGCAAGCAAGTATATTTCCTTTTACATCATGTTCCAGTCTATGCAATTTCAGAACAAGTACAGTACACATCATCTTAATGCATCAGTTGGTACTTAAGAGAGAGAAGAGAGAAGAAAGTGTTGTTTTGCAGGTTTTGGTTTAGGCAGAAGGAATTACAAGACAAAGCTACAGCAGTAACTCAGTAAAAAATAAAGCATGAAATAAGATATCAAACAAAACTGATATAACAGTATGGGATGCAGAGGTCAAAAGCAAGAAATATAGTTAAAATATTCAAACCTGGAGCATAACCCAAGAAAACCAACGGTTAGTATAACAACAACAGACCCCCTTTAAGTTCAAAGGGCCAAAACCTGTTTTAGGGGCATTCAAAAAACAGAACTAAAATATACAAGAAGCCATTCTCAGAGTCAAGAAAGCAAAAAAACCAGTGTAACCTGCCTAAGCATACAAAAAACCGATTTCCATCAACACAACATGTCCTAAAATCGTTCCAAATCAGCAGAGATCCCAAACCTGCTATCTCATAAACCAGATACCAAACCTGCAATCTGCATAAACCAGACCATAACCTTGGCCCAAACCTCATTAACCCTGATTGAGCCATCAAACCAATACCACAAAATTATTCAAAGCCAAACATATGGCCTAAACCATTTAACCTGCATATCACCACAAACAGTATGGCCTAAACAAGAAACCTTCCGCCTACTGTAAAAAAAAAACACCATCACCTTTTCAAAACCAATATCAAAACCATATGGCCTAAACCATCAAGCCCCAAAACTTACTGCATCACCATTTCAAAACCAACAAAGCATAAACTATTGAAACCATGTCCAAACACGAAGGCCTTAGCATGTTCATCATTGGCCATAAACAAATCATACAGTAGTATAGGCAAGAAGAAGAAAAGGAATTGTCAAACCGTTTCAACATTAGCAAATCAAAGTATCCAACAATAGCCAACAGAAATTTGGAATAGGCAATTCAGTGTCAAACACAGGGCCTCAGAAATCTTCATCACTGGCCAATACGAAAGCAACCAAAAGTAACGATACGAAGGCAGGAGGAAGAGAAAAAGAAGAAATACCAAGCAACAGAAGCAAAGCTCACGCGTTTCACCCTGTCGCCCCGGCCTCCTAGCTCGTCAAACCTTCCTCCTCCGTCTCCGCCTCAAGGTAGCTTTTTTTTCCCTCGTTTACTTTCATAATACCTCCAACAAGCAATAATGTGAATGAGAATTAAATAGATAAAAATCATGAACATGCAAGTTTGTAACAAACCCTAACGAATCGGAAACAATTGTACTGTGAGCCTCCTCGCCGTAGCATTTAGTTGGAGGGAAGAAGAAGATTGGAAGCTGGTGGCCTTTGGGACGAGAGAAAAAGCTCAGACAAGGACCAATGACGCGCGAGAAAGATGAGAGCGAAGAAGACGATACAAGAAGCTTGGGCGCCGTTGCTGCTAACCAAAACCCCTAATCCCTTTTTACCCACTAATACAATGATAACCCTAAAACGATTGTGAGATAATGCTTGGGCCTTAACTCTGCTTCCTGCCTTAAGCCCAACGAAATTGCTTGTACACCCCCGTTTCTGTCTTCTTCTTAATCAGATTTGGGCTCTCTCAAAATCCTCTAGCCCACTTTGATCTTTTATTTTACTTCCTTTTAATTTTGATCCATTTTCTTTTTATTTGATTTCTTTAGCCCATTTAGAATTTTATTAGTTTAATTTTAATTATAAGTTTAGTTAAATAGAGATAATTCAATCAAAACATCTTTAAATAATTGGATCTCTTTTTATTAGGTTTAAACTTTAGGTTTGAGTTAATAATTTTAAATATCCCTTTTTAATTAGGTTTAAATTAATAACTTTTAAGTTTTACTTTAGTTTAGAGTTATGTTAATAAATCTTAAAATAATATCATATATTAAACAAAAACAAATAAAAACTCAAAAAAAAAAAAAAAAAATAGAAAACTTAAAAAATATCTTTTCTTCCCTCGCTTTAATTAATATTAGATAAAAAACATAAAAATGCACGTTCACACATTTAGTCTTTTATTCAATTGTTGTATATCATTATCTGCATAATATTCTGTCAATTATTTCATCGTACTTGTTTATTTTGTTTATGTCTAAATCCAAGGGAATTGTTTAATTTTTGTCGACTTCATGTCATCAAAAAAAAAAACATTGTGCGAATACCCTCATTTCATCAAAACTTAAGACAATTTTCCCTCAAATCTTCAATCTTTTCGAAACTCATACATTTTAAGCAAAAACTTCGACATTAGGTCGTCGTACCTTCAAAAACCCGTCCGTACCCCTTTTCGGCCAAAATAAATTATTTTTAATCAAACAAACGCATTTTAATAAACAGATATTTCAAAAGGTTCCTATAGAGTACTATAGATGCATTGGGTGCTAATACCTTCCCATTGTATAACCAACCCCCGAACCATAGATCTTTTCAAAAACGCCTTGTATTTTCATTATTTTTAAAAAAGTATTATTTACATTGCATATTTAGGGTTTTATTTCGCTCTTTCCCCTTTTCCCTTGGAAACAATAAAGCGCGGTTGCGACTCTTTCTTTTGTGAGACGAATTAATCAATAATTCGATCTCCAATTTACCCCGCTACATTTTTTATCGCTACAAGACCCGCTAGGTTGACAGGCCTAGGCAAAAATAAGGGTATCCCGGCGAACCAAAAGGGTTCGGGAAAAATATTAGGGACATATATATATATATATATATATATATATATATATATATATATATATATATATATATATATATATATATATATATATATATATATATATATATATATATATATATATATATATATATATATATATATATATATATATATATATAAATGTACATTCGGCAAGTCAAAAACCTGAAAAGACAGCTTGGGAAAAAAAGGATATCCCGATGGAAACCCAAAAGGGAGGTCTAGGAAAAAGTTAGGGATTAAAACGTATGACTACGTCCCATTAGATCACCTATCTACTTACGATCAGCTTTATTATTAGCGTCAAGTTCAAACGGTACAGATCAATTTAATCACCTTCTTTCGACAGCAAGGGATGAGATACTTGAAGACATAGGGGCAATAGCAGAGTTGAAACTCGATGGGATCGTTTCCACATAGTTGTTTTTCTTTATTTTTCTTTTTCAATTTTATGACGGTTTCCTCCTACTAGGATTTCTGTTTCCTGGTATGAAACTGTTTGCTTATAGGCTAACTTTCAGAATCAATGCAAATAAATTTTTCAAAATTCAAAATTATTTTTTTACTTTATCTGTTTTGTTTGCAAAAATGTCCAATGATTACGTTGAATGAACATATTTATTTGAATATGATTATTATTTACAAAATGTATGCATAAAAACAGAATTAGCATTTACTAAAGACTCTAGGAGTTGTAATAATATTCAAGTTATCCATAAATCCCCACAGAACGATCTCCATGGAACTATCTCTACAGAGCTATCTTTACAAGCTCATCTCCAACAGAGATATATTCCCATGCAAATCTAATATGCCCTCAGACAAAAATTGGGTTATCCTTCAGCAGTGCACCTCCATATCCCTGATGGATAGCTTGACATGATCATCTTCCACAATAGGTCCCTAGAAGACAAGGAAGTTGGATCATTTTCCCAACATACAGTGGAAACTTCCTCAGAACAGTCTATGAATTTCCAATCCCCATCAGAGATTATTCCCTTGATGCAGTCTACAGGATTTAATTCCCAAATAAAGTTTATTTCTCTGATACTACAAATTATCTAAGAGAATTCTCTTCGTCATCTAGATATCATTCAATGTTGTCCTCCCCAGAAGAGTTGATACCCATATCTGAAACCTGGTTAGGATTATCCATCTCTTTTATCCCCAGTCAGGGTACATAAGAATCAAATCCTTCAATAAAAAGAACGACGAATGATCGACTCTCCTAGAATGACTCTATCCCCAAGCAAAAGTCGAATATCCCCATAGATTTTCCTCAAACAGAAAGCAGAAATCCCCAGTAAAGTCATTATGAACAAAATCGAAGAATTATTATCTTCATCCCATACAAAAGTCAGGGATTTATTTCCCCAGCCAGAGTTGTTACACGAAGCTACTGATACGCTCAAACGACATACTGCATCCATACATCATTCACGAAATATCATAACATGTGCAACGCATATACCATTCTCATTTATTTCGAGAGGATCACTATAAAATACATTTCATGCATCATGACATTGCATAAAACTAACATTGTCTTTTCAGGTTAAGTTCACAAACAGACGAATATTATCAGCAATTTATAAACAGGTTGTAGATCAATTCCTGAAACAGGATGGGGCGACTATCTACATGACATGACGAAAATTTCCCTTAGATACTAATTCTGACGAGCATCTCCTTTAGAGATTCATTCTAAAAATCATCTCCCTCAGATAAAATCAGATAGATTCATTCGGACAAGCATTTCCTTCAGATTCATTCTGAAAAGCACTTCCATCAGATAAAATTGAATAGATTCATTCTGAAAAGCATTTCCCTCAGATAAAATCGGATAGATTCATTTTGAAAAGCATCAGTCAAATACAACCAGACGAAAGTTCATTCCAACACCCTCCTGGATACAGTCAGGTGTAGACCCATTCCAATACATCTTTCAGATACAGTCAGGCAAAGACTCATTCTAATCCACTTCTATATACACTCGGGCGTAGACTCATTCTAGAACATCATTCAGATACAGTCAGGTGAAGACTCATTCTGATCCATTTCTACATACATTCGGGCGTAGACTCATTCTAGAACATCATTCAGATACAGCCGAGCGAAGACTCATTATGATCCTCTTATAGATACAATCAAGACATAGACTCATTCTAGGACATCTTTCAGATACAATTGATATGCAATATTCATTCTGACACTCCCCAGCACATCTTCTAGATACAGTCAGACATAGATTCATTCTAGTATACTTTTTCAGATACAGTCGGACATAGACTCGTTCTGATACTCCTATCAACATTTGCTTCGGGTGGCGTCTATAAGCCCATCTCCGACGGCATCCCGTCACCTCTCTGGATGGCATCTTTAAGCCTATTCAAGCAGTACAATCAACCAATAGTGTTACTTCGTGCACATGTGAGTGCGAATTTCTGAGCACTTAAGTGTTCAATCATCTTCCACCTTCAGATCACGAATGGCGAGCATGCCAATCTAACTCCTCAGGTTTAAGAAGATTTAACAGGGGCAGATATTGCACCCCAAAATTTTCTCTTCCATCTCTGAGATAAATTAATTCAAGGCACCTCCTCATTCTCATAAAGGTCTCAAACACTCAAGACTAATCAAGGGTTAACCAGATAAACTCTCCTCCTAAGCAATTGACCTACAACTAGGGTTTTGGTTTTCTCAAAGTAAATTGATTTTCTAATCCCTCAAATGTACTTCATGGTTTCTCATATGTATCAAAGCATCCTCATGCCAAAATTTGAGCCTTGCAGTACAAGTTTGGTCAGTCAATTAGCCAGATGATTGAAAATCAACTGTATTGGACAAAAAGTTAACTTTAACCAATTTACAGTCAAACTTCAAGTTTTTTGGTCAACATCAATATTTTTAAGTCACATTCATCATTTGATCAAGGGTTGGTCATGATTCATCAAGAAAACTCAAGATTCATCAAAAGACAAAAGTTACTAAATTAGGGTTTTCTTAAGGAGAAGTCAACTAAACTTTGGCCAAGCATAATTTTAACATACTTCATCATAAATTTCTCAACCAAAACCTATCTTGAAAGAAATTCAATTCTCTACAACTTTGTATCTCTAAGCTCAAGGCCAAAAATGCTTCATTTGACATATATGAGCCAAAACATTACATGTCATTTTAAAAGTCAACAAAAAGACATTCTTGGTCAAAGCAATTTACATCAAGTTAAAGACTCCAAATGAAAAGATGACCAACATGGAAGTTATATGAGACATCTTGAGGTTTCCAAAACGTCCTAGATCATCTTCATATGACAAAAATTGAGTGAGTTATGATTGGTGCAAGTTGGGTAATTTTGAGAAAATGCATGAAGTCCAAATTGAGCAAATTGGAATTTTTGGGCTAATGGGCATATCTTTTAAGGTCCAGACGTGTTCCTGACTTCATAATAGACCTCTTAATCCATTCATTTATCTTTGTGGTTTTTATTTATTTTGATTTTGATTTTATTCAATTAAAAGCAAAATAAATCAAATAAAATACCAAATAAATGATATAAGGCATGAGGATCTATTTTGAATCAAATCATAAACTCAAAAAGCTGGTGACAACTTGCAAAAAATTGTAAAGAAGATTGGTACATGATTGGCCTAAAAAAGAAATATTTCATGCAAAAATTCCAATCAAATATTTTGTCATGAAATACAAAGATTTGATTCATGTTTGTTGACCTAAACCACTCTCCTATAAATACATAACATGTTCATACCATCAAGGACACAAAAATTGCCTCAATAAACACCCTCAAAATCTCAAATTTTGTCAAAACTAGGACAACTCGAAACCCTTATCTCCAGCCTCTTTCAATCCGTTCCAAGCATTCCATCAGCTTCCTGAAGTTCCCAGAAGTCCATCCCAACCATTACTGAAGCAATTCCACGTCCAAAACAGGAATAACCACGTTGCACCGGTTGGGTAAACTTCTTTAATCTTAAACTTTGTATTCATGCATTATTGATTGATTCGATGCACTCATACCTGTTCATAATGATGTTTAGAATGTTTTAGAACCATTGGTTGTAAGTTTTGGTGTAGGGACGAGGATTTCCATCGTTAGGGAAAAGCTTTGGTGGAGCTTCGTATCTTGCGCTACAAGTAGTTTTAGGCTAAACTAACACCACCATTGGATTCAGAAGGTCCAAATAGAGGAACACGCCCCCTCTTAATCTATAAATCTTTCTATTTTTGCAGGGTTGAAAATTGTCTCGTTGAAGAAGACGACCGGAGCTAGGGCTCTGGAACTTCTCTGGTTCGCTTGCTTTATCACATATTTATTTGTTCACACTCTATAACATGAATGCAGCGTAGCACAAATGGTGAGAGACGGAGGCCTGTAACGTGAGGGGCGTGGGTTTGATCCCTACGTCTTGTAAAATAACTTTGTTTTTTTCAAACTAACGCGCAAGTTAATATTATAATGATTGCTTCTCGTTCTCAAACACCAACCAACGCATGACGAAGTGGAGGGAAAGCCAATCTATGAGATCCAGGGCGTGGGTTTAACACCCACCACATGCATTCTTTTTTACCTTATTTTCTTTCTAACCCTAATTTTTCTATTTTCTTTACTAATTGTTTTTAATTAAACATTAACTAACCTAATTTTTTCCAACACTTTAACAAATTAGGGTTAGGGTTTTTAATTAGTAATTAAATTTTTGACATACTTTTTTTATTTACTAATTAATTAACCTTTTTCTCAAATATTAAAATTAATTAGAAACAATTAGGTTTTAATTAATTATTAACACTTAAACTATTTTCTACAAAAACACCAAAACAAAACATTTTCCCTAACATTCTTTTTCTCATCTTTTTTCTATTTAATTTTCCTAGGAAACTATATAAGTTTGTTCAACTGATGTAATAGCATAGATTTCTTTTCTCGCATTTTTCTAATTATGTATCTGCTTCGAGGATGTAATAGCGTAGATTTACTTTCCCGCAAATTTTTATACTTATGTATCTCTCCCAAAGCCATGTAATAGCGTAGGACTTTACATTCCGCCCTTTATTTTTCTATACATATTTAACTGTTAGTAACTAGGGTTTGCATGGAAAGACTAAAAATAAACATAGAAAACCCTAATTCTCAAGATAGATAATTGAATTAACACACTTCACACACTTTGCACCTCTAGGGTAACCTCTCTTGTTGTCTTACGAATATTGGTCACGTCCCTTGAAAATGGAGATACTTTAGAAAAAGACCCTCGATCAAATCATCATAGTCCCTTTGAATGAACATCACATTCCCTCGATTATCCTCTGAGTTGCATACAAAATGATGATATTCCCTCCGATACAAATTTCTAAATTATCCTTACATGTTGCCTTCGATGACCATACAATGACCCTACGACTGTCCCTTCACATGCAATAGATGGGATTACCTACCAACTAATGGTATGAATAATACTATATCTAAAGGAGAAGGAAAATAAGAAGAAAAACCTTTAGTGGGTAAGAACTCCTAATTGCTTGCTCATAAAATTTTCTCACAAACAATACATTTTTCACACTACTTTTCAAACAAATATTTTCAAAAACACTTTATATACATTCTTGAGGACTGATACAAGAATCATTACAAAGTTAGCCTTACATTGTAATTTCAAAATATTTCTAAATAAATCACACGCACAAAGCAAGTTTTCAAAAGTGAGCTAAGAAATTAAGAGCCCTTAGATAGCTACAGATGAAAAGGGTGCTAACACCTTCCTTTTTCATAACTTACCCCCCGAACTCAAAATCTATCAAAGTATTTCCTGTTCTTTTCACCTTTCCTAAATATTGGACAAAAGAAAAGTCGATGGTGACTCTTACTATCCGCACATTTAGATAAAACTAAAAAAGTATGTTCTCCCACCGTATTACACTTCTAATTTTGGTTTACCCCCCTTGGATAAAAAGGACGAACCCAGTTGTTGTTGGGAACATCAGTTGGTGGCACAAAGGTCCTTTGATACGGAAACCTAGGTTTCCCTTGGGGCACTTGGACATTGTAGGGTCCCTTTGCATGGTCGAACACCACCTTTGGATTCTTCTCTTGAGGGTGTTTCTTCTTCAACGCCTCAATTTTCTTTGCAGCATTTTCATAATAGACTACATTACAATTTAGGCATAATATTGACCGTGAATTACCCAGCTTGCACATATTCAGAAAATACACCAACTCCTCTTCAAGTTTGGGAAAAATAACCTTCATTAATTTAATAATTGTTTATTCAGACAATTCCTCATTCTTAGTTTCACAATCCATTTTTTCCTTGTCGCCTTGATTACCTTCAGGATGTTCAGAAATATCAACTACCATCACTTCTTGGGGCTTAAACAAATTGTCATTTCCACTTTTGAGACCTTGAGTAGTCTCGGCTGTTGCAGGTAACATTGGATCAGTGGTCACAACTTGTTCATTCTCAAAACCATCAGTGATCTTGATTGTCAATGTTGAAAGTGAGTTGATAAGACCCGCCTGTTCTCCTTTGAGACCATCAGTAGTCTTGATCATCATCACTTCCAATGGTTCGATAAAGTTCACATCAGCAACATGTAAAGGATCTGAGTCGACCTTCATAGAGATTTTTGGTTTTTCACCAAATTTCAATCGGCCATATTTCAGATCCTTCGGAATCAAATCCCTGAAAAGAAAACATTGAGAAGTATTATGACCCAAAAGTTTATGATACTTGCATAAACCTATTTTTTGTTTCTGCTCTAATGGTGGATTTTTACTGCCTGGAGGCACTATAATCTAACTATCTTAAACTAAAACATCAAATATTTCATCACATTTTAACACATCAAAAGTATATGCTAGAGTACTAAATATATCATTTTGTGGTTCTTCGATCGTCTTTCCTTTTGATGGTCTTATAGGTTTACATGCATACGGAGGTCCAGTTTTTAATTTATCCAAATTAACTTCTCCTGCTTCCATGTATTCATCCTCATACTCTACAGAATAATCTTCCGTGTCTACATAGGCCTCTTTGCCTTTCCTATGATCCTTTGACACCCTAACTTTTTCTATTTTCAAACGTTCGACATATCGAACCTTATTAGCTAGTTGAGACATGTCTGTAATAAATTGAGGATCAAACTTTTTCCTAATAGAATAATCTAAGCCCATGGCGTCCATTTCGACCAGCTCATGTTCAGGAACTCTAGTGAAGCATCTATACTTTAGGATCCTAAACCTATTCAAATAATCTTCCATTGACTCAGACAACCTCCTCTTGATTGAGGATAACTCTTTCAAACTTATCTCAGGCTGACCAGTATAAAATTGCTCATGAAATATACCCTCAAGTTGTTCCCAAGTGCGTATGGAATTTGGAGTCAATGTCGTAAACCAAGTAAAAGCATTTTTGGTCAATGAATTAGGAAAACATCTTAATTTTAAACCCCCATCATTGGCGATATTTCCATCTTCTGTTTCGTACCTAGCAATGTGTTCAATGGTCGACTCATTGGCATCACCAACAAACTTGGTAAATTTAGGTACCTTACATGCCCTGGGTAATTCTTCCTGTCGAATGTAATCAGGCAAGGGAGAAGATTAATTGGGCCTCCGAAGGCCAACATTTACCCCATATTATGTTAATAATTCTTATACTACATTTACTATGTTGTTACGCCCAAAAGTGACATTTCTTAACACTCGATCAGCATCTTGATTTCTCCTAACCACGACTGGCCTAGGTTCGTATTGTTCAACGAATTCTTCCTCTTCATAAGTGGGTGCTTCCACTCTTCGAGGTCTAAAAGGACGTTCATTGTTGCCCCCTCTAGTTCTTCAAAAACTCTTAACGGCCTATGGCGCGTTTAAGTTGGTTGGACTCTGAATGAGTCGGTCAATCTGAAGGTGTGAAGAAGACGCAAGAAAGGGGAGTTTGAATTGGGTTTTCCTTTCATGAACAACTTTCGCTTCTAAGCATTATTCGATGAAAAATGCTTCTGAATATTACTTCTAAGTAATGCTTCTAATTAAGTTAAGAAAACATAAACTCTAAAGCATAAGCAAAAGTAAAGAATACGCGATATATCTTGGTTCACTTGAGAAACCCCCAGGCTAGTTCAGTCCACCCTTCTGAGGTGATTTCGCCTTGATCTCAAGGACTTAATCCACTATAATTAATCTGATTACAATCGCATGGGCAACCGCCATGGAATAACATCTAATGACGCGTTCAGGGATCCAGACTGGATATAACGTTCATTAACCTAATAGAATTCGATTCACCAGAATATTATGCCAGGATTTCCTTCCAATGATATCCATCAGTGATCTCAAAAAACTGACCTTCACTCAATCCCATTTGAGATATGACTACCATTAACCCAATAGAATCTACTACCAGGATTTCATCTACGATGGCCGCAGCCAAATTCTTCTCAAGTCTTCTGATCTTCACTCGATCACTTGAGGAACTAACCAATTCTAAACAAAATTGTTTTTCTGGAGATTACATGAGTGCTCTTATCAAAAAGATTAATCCTAATGTAAGTGTATATTGTTTGACACAACTCTGAGCAACAACTATTGTGTACAAACAATTTACATGAAGATCTTAAGAAATAACACAATATGAGCAACAACTCTTGTGTTTTACATATTTCTACAAAGATGAATATAATCTAAGTTAAGTGCAGCATCTTATAGTCTTCTTGTCTTCATCTTATTCGTTGAGAAAGCTATAAGAAACAACTCCTTGCTTCTTCATAATTCTGTCAAGATGTATATGATTGATAGTTTGAATGACATCTTGTAGAATTTTTCATCTTCATCTTCTTTCTTCATTAAGAATGATGTGAGCAACAACTCCTTGCTTTTCATAATTCTGCCAAGATGTATATGATTGGTGATTTGGTTGTGTTCTAATAATGATAACTTTCCTTTTAAACATTGAACATCAATAACTTGAGACTTGAAACTTGCAGCTTTGAGCAACCACCAACCAACCAACTTGCAGTAAGATCATCAACATATTTAAACATACAATTCTTTTCTTATATAGCCAAGAAAAATAGAGCTACCGGCTATTTGAAAAAGAGTCGTTACAAATAGTACTGCTACTTCCTTATCTCTTCCACACTTCAAGTTAGTGGAGAGGTAGTGCCATAAAGATTTTTTGTAATGTGTACTATTGTACCATGTTTCCGTTATATTCTTTCCTTCTGCGCTTCAGAGGCTTCTGTGAGCATGAGGTTAGAAGCGGGAACATAATATAATTTCTTCAGAACTTCAAGTCTTCATAGTCTTTAGAACTGCGTCTTCAGATTTTTCATCACTTGGTCGTGAGAACCAGTTGTAGAGAACCTTTGGATCAGAAGAGCTTCAAGTCTTCAGAGTCTTAAGAGCTGTGTCTTAATAGTCTTCAACACTTAGTCTTAAGAACATGTTGTAGATAACCTTAGACCTTTAGAACTTCAAGTCTTTTGAATCTTCAAACCTTATGTCTTTAGAATCTTTAGCACTTGGTTCTGTAAGAATCCTTTTCTTCAAAACCTTGTTATTAGAAACATAAAGTCTTTAACATCTAGACTTCAGTTAGAAACATTGTCTTCAGATATTTTAACTTTGTCTTCTTTGAAATAATTATCTTTTAGAAACTAAGTTTTTTAGCATATGGACTTCAGTAGAAACTTTGTATTCAGATATTCTAACTTTGTTTCTTTGGAACACACTTTCTTTTAGAAACGTGAGTCTTCAGCAACTATAGTTAAGTGAAAACTTTTGTCTTCAGATATTCTGACTATTTATTTAGAACACATTGTCTTTATAAGCTTGAGTTATCAACATCTGGACGTAAGTAACAACTTCTGTCTTCAGATCTTCTGACTGTTTTCATTAGACAAATATCAGGGCTTACACTTTAGAACCTTCTGGAGTGTGTTGCTACTGTTCAACAGAACTTGTGTAACACATAAGTGGAATTAATTTTCTTCTAATGTCTTGGCCACGCCATCCATCAAAAGTAGAACTTGTTTGTTAAGTACTCAACAATAAAAAAAATTAGTACAACAAAATTGTTTATGCAATCATACTCATTTGTTATCATCAAAACTCAGAGATAATATTGCATAACCAAATCTTGTTCTTACAATCTCCCCTTTTTTGATGATGACAAGACTATGTATTTTGATGACATAATTTTGTACGTATAATCATAATCAGTGAAATTAGAAAGGTAAGAAACACTTATCCTTTTTATGATACTCCCCCTGAGTCAATGATTTGATGAAGATCGAATACCCTGACTCTGAACCATTTGAGTAAAACTCCCCTGGTTCCAATAATTAGATATCAAGATCTTGAGAGTATTGACTACAGGAATTTCGTACAGTCTTAAACTTATGATTTGCTATGTTCTTTTGGAATACACCTGTTTCTTCTTTTGATTCTTATTTTCTGAATATCACATTCTAAGACATTTTACATCTTCTGAACATTATGATACCAAAATCAAGATAACTTTAACTTTCAGAAAGTTCTCAACTTCTGAACAGTATTGGGTCTATCTGATTCTTGAACATATGTTCAAAGAGTGTACATCTTTGATTATATGAACAATCAGTTCTTAAGAACTTTAATAGAGTTATTTCATTTTGACCTATCTTAGAATGCCTAGTGAACTTGTTCAGAGTTCCTCAGTTAATTATCAAACAAAAAAACACTCGTTAGTGGTAATGCACATTTTATATCATTTTATTATTATGATGAGTTTTTGCACTTCTTTAGGTTCACCAAAATTATGAATACTTCTCCCCCTTTTTGACATCACTAAAAAGATAAATATTCATGAAAAAAATTAAAAGTTAATAGAAGTAACAATAAGTTCTAATCAGAAATAGTTGCATTGATGATAGAATTAAGAAAATTACAAGATAAAATCCTATGGGATCCAATGATCATCAAACGTCTCACACTCCTCTTGATGCAGAGCATCACTAGGACCATCAGGAATCCTTCGAAGGATTCTCACAATGTCATTTTGAACAAAAACTTCTGACAGGATTCTTCCATAAGGAATGAAGGTTTTGTTCAAATTTCTAGAGGAAGTGATGGACCTTTTGAGAGGATTGAGGATGACTTGAGGAATATTAATCGGAATTCGTTTGATCATACATAAAATTAGAGTCTTATCATCCTTGGTTAAGACATTTTTGTTAATTTCGTACGGACAAAGATTTGTCAGAATAAAGCAAAACCAGTCTTTGGTAATGGGCTTAAGACTCTCGGGGTTAGTAGAGTCAAACTCAGAAGATGCTTCAAAGATGGTCTGATGCGGTGGGAGAACTGACTTGAGGTTTTGCGTTTGTGTTCGCAAATGTTTCGGTTTAGCAAGAGTCACCACCGACTTTTTATTTTATCCTAAGGAAAGGTCAAAAAGCACAGGAAAGACCTTTGAGATGTTTTCTTGGGTTCAGGGAGTAGATTATGAAAAGGGAAGGTGCAAGCACCCTTTTCATCCATGGTTATCCATGGGCTCTTAGTTACTTGTTTAGATCACTTGCTTTTTCTTTTCAATTGTTTGAAATGGTGCTTTGTGTGTGGTTTTGAAAGATGTTTTGAACAGAGGTCATCGTTGTGGCAACCTTTGTAATGATTCTTGTTTGAATGTATACAAAGATGTATTGTCTTTTGAAAGTTTGATTTCGAAATTTTTTTGAAATTGTGTTGTGAGATGTGTTTTGAAATTGTATTGTGAAGTATATTTGAAAATAGCAAGGATGTTTTGCAAGTTTTGATCAAGTAACTAAGAGTTGTCTACCCTATTTTACTCAAGGATCTTTCCTATGTGTTTTTAACCCTTTTGACAGTGTTGTTTTACCATTACATTTAGTAAACAACCTTGTATTAGGATGTTAAACAAGACAGGCGCGGGTCATCGTATAGACCATGATAGCAATTGTGTTAGGTATTTTTAGCAAATTTTTTAGGGACTTGATCATTTTGTTTAGGAAACCAAGATAGCGTCATCGAGGGACTGTGATCTTTTGTTTTGTTTTTGTTTTGCCAAAGTACTCAACATGCAAAACATGGCCCATTTTTAAGGCAACAAGTGGATGAAACCCTAGGGGTGCAAGTGTGCATTGTGTATTAATTTTCATGCATTTAGGTCTTGTATTAGGTCATCTAGCGATTGATTTTGAATCTTGCCATACACGCCTAATTACTATACAGTATATTGAAAGTAATAAATTGCGGGAATTAAAAGTCTAAGTTATTACAGGAGTATCCGGGGATGGGGGTACAAATTATTACAAATGGGGATGAATCTCCCTGGAATAATAATGTCCAAATATTACAACCAAATCGAATCGTCGCAGTTCAATATAAAGGTATAACATGAAAATAAAGAGAATCAATAAATTATGAAATGCATGTATTTACTTGAAAATAAATAAATAAAATCTATTCTAAAAAAGAAAGATTAAATATTCTATTATTAACCTTTTTTGTATTTTATTAATTATGTAAATAAAAAGTTTAAAGGAAGAAAATTGGTTAAATAAAAATTCTATTATTTTTGGTGTTTTGATTAAAAAAAGAGTTTAAAGAAACAAAATCAATTAAATCAAATTAAATGTTTTTTTTTGGTATTTTCATTAAATGTATGAAAAGAAAAAATGATTGAAACTAATGAAGAAAAATTAAATTATTAAATAATATTAGTGTTATTATTAATAAAAGAAAAAGAAAACAAATTAATTTTAAATGAATTAATAAAAAAACATTTGTTTAAACAAAAGAAATTAAAAAGAATGATGGGCTTAAGGCTTGTGTTTGAGATTAGGCCCAATTGAAAATGAAAGAAAAACAAAGGGGTCAAAAATGAAAAAAATGGGGGGGGGGGGGGGGGGGGGGGGGTACAGTTATCAATTTGTATGAGCTTATGGCATTTTTGGGTGGCCCAATGTTTGTAACATTTTGCTGAAACAAAAATGAAACAGGGAAGAGGGAGAGGCGCTAGCAATGCACGTGGGCTCAAGGGCTTTGGGGCCAGATAGGCCCAACACAAAACTTGTAACATTTGTTTTTGAAAATTAGGGTTGTGAGCAATTAGGGTTTGTGTGTGTATCTCAGCGGCACCGCTTGCTTCGTTCTTCTCCTCTTCATCTTTCTCACTCTCATGCATTCTGATTCTCCTTTCCCAAGCCCTAGCCGTCGGAGTGCCCTCACCTCTCACCTCCTCTCAATGATCAGTGGCTCTGTTTGTAAGCGGTATGGTTTATTTTATTTTGATTTTACAGTTCTCGTTTGATTAAGCTTGCTTCACATTTCTTTGTTTTAACCTATGGTGCTTATGCTTGAGATGCAGCAAGGGTTTGAGAAGCATACCTTAGGGTTTTCTGGAAAAATAGATAAGAGAAAGGGTGAGACGAAACTCCCTGGTGGCTAGAGGTGGAGGGGAGGGATGATGACAGCAAGGCGCGTTTTTTGGTAACCCTTTTTGTTGATGATGATTATTCTGAAGCTTTTGGTTGTTTCTTTTCTGAAAACTTTGTTTCCTCTCTATTGAATGCTGATGTTGATGATAATGAAATGCTTCTGAAACTTGTTGTTATTGTTGATGATGACTGTTGCTGAAACATTGAAATGTTGATGATGATTGCTAAATATTTCTGAAACTCCTTCCTATTTCTTGATTTTGAATGTTGGTTGATGTTTTTGTTAATGATGAATTGTGGTTCTGAAACCTTGTTGCCTTTTTCCTCTCTCTTTGAATCTGAAACTCTGTTGTTGATATGTTTAGATTTTGTTATTCTGAAACTTGTTTTTTGGTTGATGGTGAAGATTTCTGGAACTTTTGGTTGATTGTTTATGATGATGCCTATTCTGCAAGTTTCTGAAACTTTTGTTGGTTTGTTGGATAATAGTTTTTGGCTTTTGTGGTTGAAAACTGTTAGCAGATTTGTGTTGTTATGCAGGTTGTGTTGCTATGCAAGTTGTGTAGTTGTTAGCAGGCTTACAGTTTGGTTGTTTGTTGCTAGCTTGTGCAGGTTTTTTGGGAGAGTTGTTTGACAGCAGGTTGGAGGGTTGTGAAATTTCTGGCTTGGCTCTAATGTTCTCTCTCCTGAAATTGTTATGCAGTTTGGAGTTTTATATCTTTTTAGATTTTTTTGTTTGCAACTTATGATAGCCTCCTTTGCCAAACTGTAAACTCTCACCAAAGGTGATATCTTTCTCTCTTTCTCTCTCCATGACAAAGGATCTTTGCTTTTTCTTATTATTTTGAAAAGTTTACCTATGTCTGCTGGAAAATGATGATAGGATATGACAAGCCTTTTACTTGTCATTGGGTTTACCTCCTGCTATTTACTTTTGGCCTGCTGTACTTTCTGCATTGCATACTTTTTGCCTTCAGTTTGCTTCCAGTTTGCTTTGTATGCTATATTTAGTAATGCAGCTTGACAGTTTTGTAACTCAGTTTGGTTTTGCTTGCTATGCAGTACATTTGGCACCTTGTTGCATTTAGTTGTTGCATTGTTTGGTTGGCTGACTTTGCAATGTTTGGTTACTATGCCTTTGTATGCTTGCTTTGTACAGCATGGCCCATGTTTTGCATTTTAACCAATTGCTTTTGTATGCTAGCTTTGTATGCTTGCTTTGTACAGCATGGCCCATGTTTTGCATTTGAACCAATTGCTTTTGTATGCTTGCATTTTCCCTTTTGCCTTTTTTTACTTTTCTCTTTGTGAACCAAGAAGAGCAATCTTCTTGTGATTTGCAAAGAGAAAAATAAAAACATGATGAATAATAGAACTCTGATTCCAGACGGTAAACTTTAATGATGAATTTTTTCCTTTCTTTTTATTTGAAAATTCTTTTCATATTCAACTGATTGCACTAATCTCTTTTCCTTTGTCTTTTTTTCATGTGAGCATAAATTGGACGGTGACACAACAGAAGAAGCCGAAGACTTTGAGCATGGGAGCAATGGAGCAATGGGGACTTAGGCTTAGATTAGATAGATTTTCCATTAATTGTAACAATTTATTTTTTCAAATACTATAAGTTGTAAAACATACAGTATTCAAATAATAAATTATTTTTGTATCAATCATCTGAAAAATCTTTGTGAGGCAAACTGATATCCAATAAAATATTTTACTGTCCAATAATCTTGCCATTCTTTCTTCAAGTCTTCACTTATTCTCTTAAGATTCTCAGATCAAAATAATTGAAATTGCATTCCAACAATTCTAATACAGATAACTTAAACTTTAAGTAATCCAATAACTTTGTAGTCTTATAACCTTGCAACAGCATTCCAATCAAAATACGCATTGTATAATAAACAAGCAAATATTCCATTAACCGGCAAACAATTTAACAGACGCACATTATCTTGGTTAACCTGGATCAGACAAAAAACCTGAACGTTCCAAATGACAGTCTCATCTCCTATCTCTTATCCCTGATAAACAAGCCTTGAGAACAACCAGTAACCTTTCAGTAGGCTTAAAAAAAGTGTGAAAACATGTGACAGTTAATTGAATTTCTGAGAATTCAGTTTCTTATGAGAAATGCGAGAGGAACCCTAATTCTTGATTTACTGCCAAAGAAAAGTCTGTCTGATCGATTTTTGAGCCAATCTTGAAAATCTAAGAAAACCCTAGGGTTGTGACTTCTTGTGAAAAAGGGAGGGCAAATTTTGGGGTACAACAGCTGCCCCTGTTCAATCTTCTTGAACTTGAAGAGTTAGATTGGCAAGTTTGCCATTTGCGACTCGAAAGTAAAGGATGATTGGACACTAGAGTGCCCATAAATTTTCACTCATCAAAGCATAGTTGAGGGAATGGGCTTAAAGATGCCATTTGGAGATGTGACAGAATCTTGTTGGAGATGGGCTTAAAGATGCCATCCAAGAATGTTTGTTAAACTGTATGTTGTAGGTGAAAGAAATGAGTATCAGAAAGGTATCCAGGTCTGGAACGTCTCTGAGCTGGGGGTCTGAATAAGCAATAGATTAGCATCCGTGTTTGGAGCCTCCGTAAACTGTTTTCAATGAGTCGAATCTGAACAAGAGATAGATTAACATCCATGTTTGGAAGCACCCGTAAACTGTTTTCATGATCCTTGAAGTTGAATAAGCAATAGATTAACATCCATGTTTGGTGCATCCGTAAACTGTTTTCATGATCCTGAAGTTTTAAACAAGCAATAGATTAACATCCATGTTTGGAGTATCCATAAACTGTTTTCAATGATCCTTGAATTTGAAGCTTGCTAATCTTATCCTGAAAAGGGTAAAATATTAGCTGAAACACAAAGTTATGTTGCATGAAATGTATGATGTAATATATGTTTTTTATCAATGTTTATGATATATGAATGCAATGTATGCGCATGTAAGCTGATGAGCTATCTTGCTAAGGAAAATAAATCCTGGATAATTGGAGATAATGAAATCTTTAACTACTATCGGGGAAAATAAATCATGGACCATTGTTGAAGAGTATGTGTGTCTTCAAGTTTTTTTTACAACCTCTGTGGGGAGAAGCTATACTGCTGGGAAAATCAGGAGTTTGGGTTGTATGCCAATCTACTGGGGATTCCTATTTCGTTGTTTGAGGAGAACTCCGTTGGGGAATATCTGAAAGCTTTGTGGGGAATTGAGAATGAGAATCTTCATTCTGCTAGGGGAATTTGTGTTGAGGGGTCAAGAACGAGAATCTTCGATCTGCAGGGGATTAAAAACTCTGACAAATTTATGCTGAGAGTAAAGAAGGTTCTGGCAACTTCACTGGACAATCGAGGATGAGACTCTTGATTTTGTTGGGGAGTAAAAACTCTGTGGGGAAAATAGCTATATTGTTGCGGAGTAGCTATCCTGCTGGAGAGTGAGCTCAGGACTCTGGGGAAAAGTTTATTCCTGTCTGGAAGGAGTTAGGTTGTATGCCACTTTGAGAATGAGAATCTTCATTCTGTTGGGAATATCAGGAACTCGGGTTACATGCCACTTTGAGAATGAGAATCTTCATTCTGTTGGGAATATCAGGAATTCAGGTTATATGCCACTTTGAGAATGAGAATCTTCATTCTGTTGGGTTAGGAGGTTGGGTGTATGCCAATCTATTGGGGAAGCAAGAATGAGAATCTTCATTCAGGCGTTTGGGTCAGGAGGTTCGGAGTATGCCAATCTTCTGAGGTTTTAAGGATGAGAATCTTCATTCTGTTAAGGGTATCAGGAGCTTGGGAGTATACCAATCTTCTGAGGTTTTGAGGATGAGAATCTTCATTCTGTTAAGGGTATCAGGAGCTTGGGAGTATACCAATCTTCTGAGGTTTTAAGGATGAGAATCTTCATTCTGTTAAGGGTATCATGAGCTTGGGAGTATACCAATCTTCTGAGGTTTTAAGGATGAGAATCTTCATTTTGTTAAGGGTATCAGGAGCTTGGGAGTATACCAATCTTCTGAGGTTTTAAGGATGAGAATCTTCATTTTGTTAAGGGTATCAGGAGCTTGGGAGTATACCAATCTTCTGAGGTTTTAAGGATGAGAATCTTCATTCTGTTAAGGGTATCAGGAGCTTGAGAGTATACCAATCTTTTGAGGTTTTAAGGATGAGAATCTTCATTCTGTTAAGGGTATCAGGAGCTTGGGAGTGTACCAATCTTCTGAGGTTTTAAGGATGAGAATATTCATTCTGTTAAGGGTATCAGGAGCTTGGGAGTGTACCAATCTTCTGAGGTTTCAAGGATGAGAATCTTCATTCTGTTAAGGGTATCAAGAGCTTGGGAGTGTACCAATCTTCTGAGGTTTTAAGGATGAGAATCTTCATTCTTGAGAGAAATAGAATTTTAGGAGCTTCAGTTGTCCGTTATTCTGTTGAGAAATCTTCTCTGTTGAATTTTGGGAACCTTGATCGTCTGTTATTCTGTTGAGAAATCAACTCTGTTGAAGATGAAAGTTGGATGCACTACTATCTGGTCGTGGTCCAGGCTTCATAGCTTGAATTTGATTGTATCTTTCCAGAAAGGTAAAGGTTAGTGGCATATATCAAACAATGACGTTCTCAAAATAAATGAGATTGTGTTGCATGATATCCTGATGTACGGATGTGTAATGTTTTTCAAGGCAACCTATCGCTGGGGAAAATAAATCCCACACTGGTGATGGAGAAAAGAGTCGGATTTTTCGTCCCTGATAGTGAAAAATCTGGAAGTGAATCAGAATAAATCGTTGAGAGATTTATCTGAAACAGCAAAACCTGGAATATCTTCCACTGGAATAAGAATCAGGGAGATCTTAGTATCGATCTGACTGAACCAGAGAAGGTCTTGGATTAACTTTGACTGGATAAGAATCAGAAAAATCTTAGAATCAATTTAACTGAGCCAGACGAAAGTCTTGGAATATCTTCGACTGGAATAAGAATCATGGAGATCTTAGTGTCGATCTGACTGAGCCAGAGAAGGTCTTGAATTAACTTTGACTGGATAAGAATCAGAAAAATATTAGAATCGATTTAACTGAGCCAGACGGAAGTCTTGGAATATCTTCAATTGGAATAAGAATCATGGAGATCTTAGTGTCGATCTGACTGGGCCAGAGAAGGTTTTGGATTAATTTTGACTCAACCGGATGATGAAGAAATCTTTGACGATTGATACTCCAAAAGGTGATGAAGGAATCTTTGATGACTGCTACTCCAAAAGGTGATGAAGGAATCTTTGACGATTACTACTCCAAAAGGTAATGAAGGAATCTTGGACGATTACTACTCCAAAAGGTAATGATAACCTTTACCTTCCGATCAATCTGCATATGTTATGAATGTTGTTGAAATGTAATTTGTTTTGGAGAATAAATCCTTGACAAGTGTTGGGGAAATAAACCCATGACCGCTGGTCTGCTAGAGAGATGATGAACTTCTCGAGATTTTGGAGAGATTCGCCATTGCCCCTAGTATCAAATGTTTGTGAAACTGCCAGGAAATTTGGACTGTATGTAACCCTTTGTTGGGATTGACGTTCAATGCCCCAAGTGATGGAGATGGAGACTTGCCCCAGGTTACCCTGCAATTGAGAGATTTTCTTGAAATCTTGACTGGACTGCCCCAAGTTTACTGGACTTTGAGAAATTTCTTGAAATCTTGACTGGACTGCCCCAGGTTTATTGGACAATGCCATGCAAAGTCCCCTTTTGTTGATAGGAGATTTTTGCAACTGAAGTGTCATCGCACTTGAAGTGATTTTGTTCACTGAGAGAGCTTTCGTTCATCGGAACATTCATTGTATGAATTTCTTCGTTGTCTAACAAATAGCCATATGCAAACGATGATATTCAAATAATGCAAAGTTTTATGCTTGTCTTGAAATTTTGAAAAATGCATTTTTTAGCAGAAAACTTTTATAAGACAAATTCGACACAAGATTTAGAGCAAAGCCTTACAGGAGTCAGGATACCTTTTGTAACAGTATGCTTTCGAACTAACCCATGCTTCAATTAGGACTTTTGAAGGGTTGTAATGTGGCTTGGTTCACATTTTAAGAAACAAAGGATAAAGGCTCAAAGTATATTTGTATCCACCCGCTCTTCGTGATGTTCTTCAACCCTAAACTCAGTTAATTGTGCGTTTGAACTCCAAATGAGTCTGGAACGACGTTTTGGTGATGGTTCACACAAGTTGAATTTGTTGGAAGACAGTCATCATTATTTTTTTTTGCAACATTTTTCATGTTGTTGAGGATTTGTAGTGACCTCATTCTTTTGATTTGTTATCCCTAATTTTTTCCTGACTGTTCTTATTTTCGAGATTACAGTCAGCGGGATGCCCCAGCTTTCGCAAGTCTCCTTTGTAGGTTTTGACTCAGTGGGTTTTTCTTTTTTTGATAGATAATGATTGCCTATGAGATAAGGAACCATCACTGTCTTTTGATTCCAAAGGAATGTTTTTTGATGTCGTTCATCGTATTACAGGATGAGAGTTCGCAATTTTAACACGCATTTGAATTAACTGAGAGACTACCCTGCCCCGGGTTTGATTAAAGGTTTCAATTTGTGTTAAGACAGAAAACTTCTACTTCTTTGGCTCGAAGGGGTTGACTAGGGGTTATCTTCCTTATAACTCCAATGTTTAGGATTTGAAAGAAACGCCTGTACATCGTCAGCAGGGTCTGTCCAAAAGCATATTGTATGGGATTATGGCATTGTTTTTGTCATCCTCCCTCTATAGGCTCGTAACTTTTAGAAAGAGTTAAATGTCATAAAGAAAGTAGAAAGCATAGTTAAAGAATAGTGAAAACGAATGGATGAATTCAAGACAAACATATGCAATGCATTAATGAGACAGAGTTTGACATCAACAAATAATTGTTTGAATAACAAAAGAAATTACAACTTGAAAATTCAAATGAAACAAAAGCTTCTTAGTTCAAACTTGTCGTTTCAGGTAGAGAATCCTCAGCGGAAGATTTTCATCTGGCCATCTTGTGTGAACTCCAGTACTGTTTCTTTAACCAGGTCTTGAATTTTGTTTCTCAATGCCCAACAGATATCGGTGTCATGCCCAGGACTGTTGGAATGATACGCACATCTCGCATTTGGATTGTACCATGGGGAGATTGTTTTGGGACGCCGAGGAGGGTCCCTTAATTCAACCAGCTTGACTTCCAACAAGCGTTGCAGCACTTGGGATAATGGCATGTTGATCTCAATGGAGTGCCTTTCAGATGTATTTTGCTCACGCCGACTATCCTGTTGATGCTGGTGAGGCTGTTGTTGGGCTTGTGACCCTGAAGCAAACTGGGGAGACTTTCCCTTGACTTCTTGTCTCAAGGGAGGTTGAATGGTGACTTGATCTTCAACCTTAGTTGTTTTCCCCACTTGGTTACGTCCATCCTGATGCAGTTTGTTGATGAGGACCTTTAGCTCTTCTTGTCCTTGAGCAAGGTTTTGAATAAGAGCCATCTGGCCCACCAGTTGTCCCATCATCTGAATTCTCATTGTCGCCATCTCAATCTGCAGCCCTCCAACTGATCATTCCTGACGCCTCCTGGATTCCCTGTAACCATGCCGCTTGTGAGGAGCGCTTTCACTTCTTCTTGCCCCTTGGACAGGTTCAAGAACATCTCTTGAAGTTGAGCGTTTTGAGCCTGGATATCTTAGATAGTCTTCTCTAGAGCCATCACTATTGAAATAAATAGTAGGAAAATAAGGAGACCTGTATGGGAGCAAACCTGTCATGATACGATGCATGATATGTGGATGCATGGTTTCTAGGATCTCGCGGGGTAAACACAAGAAAACGTTAGAGGTTGAACTTCGATCAACATCTTTGACTGGAGAACTTTGTATCAGTGGATGTCTTTCCACGAGAATCAAGCTCACCATATCAAGTGGGTCATAGCCCTCGATTCAAGTTGTTGTACTTGATCTTTAACGGCATTTATTTAGAGGAAAATGAATCCTCTTGCCCTTTGGTAGACATCTGGTTCAATATGACCCTGCATCAAAGACCCTCGAGATCCTTGAAATGGTTATTGACAATGCTATGGTATGATGTTATGATGTTATGTACAAGTATGCAAAAGTAAGAAAGTGTATATACAAATAATCACATTTACACAAAGCAGACAAGTCCTTAGGTTTAGGCTTGTATGGAGTTCATAGGTAAGTACCCTCTTGAAGTTAGTTGGCTCAACCTGTCCTATAAATAGTAACTGGGTTCTAAGGAGCTCAATATCATTGGATTATTTTCTGTGTTCATTGTTTCAATATAGCCACTTAACGGGCGACCGAAATATTCCAAGAAAACAAACCTCAATGAGTTTAGTATCGAGTATCTACCAACTTCGGACTGCACCAAAGTCGGTCATCTCACTACCCCTAATAAGGCCAAGATGGTCAAGTAAGGTTCTAAGAGTTCATTAGTGCTTCATGACATCACTCAGCGGCCCCGTATTCTCTTTGATTGACTCAAAGGCTACCGGTACCCACAAATATGTCGCACTAACGTAGCCACTGCTTCAACCATGTCGGTATACCCCGCACAGTTCCCTCGCAGTTTTATTGCTACTTACCTAAAAGGTGCCCCCAAATTCGGGTGTAGGATTTAAAACAAACCCAAACAAGGAACCAAATGTAAAGAAATCAAAGCAAACAAGATAAGAATGTAAAGGTGATCTAAACCCTAAGGTTACTCCACTTTTAGAATTATCCCCAGCAGAGTTGCCAGTTCTGTGATGCGGTGGGAGAACTGACTTGAGGTTTTGCGTTTGTGTTCGCAAATGTTTCGGTTTAGCAAGAGTCGCCACCGACTTTTTATTTTATCCTAAGGAAAGGTCAAAAAGCACAGGAAAGACCTTTGAGATGTTTTCTTGGGTTCGGGGAGTATATTATGAAAAGGGAAGGTGCAAGCACCCTTTTCATCCATGGTTATCCATGGGCTCTTAGTTACTTATTTAGATTACTTGCTTTTGCTTTTCAATTGTTTGAAATGGTGCTTTGTGTGTGGTTTTGAAAGATGTTTTGAAAAGAGGCCATCATTGTGGCAACCTTTGTAATGATTCATGTTTGAATGTATACAAAGATGTATTGTCTTTTGAAAGTTTGATTTGGAAAATGTTTTGAAATTGTGTTGTGAGATGTGTTTTGAAATTGTGTTGTGAAGTATATTTGAAAATAGCAAGGATGTTTTGCAAGTTTTGATCAAGTAACTAAGAGTTGTCTACCCTATTTTACTCAAGGATTTTTCCTATGTGTTTTTAACCCTTTTGACAATGTTGTTTTACCATTGCATTTAGTAAACAACCTTGTATTAGGATGTTAAGCGGGACAGGCGCGGGTCATCGTATAGACCATGATAGCAATTGTGTTAGGTATATTTAGCAAATTTTTGAGGGACTTGATCATTTTGTTTAGGCAACCAAGATAGCATCATCGAGGGACTATGATCTTTTGTTTTGTTTTTGTTTTGCCAAAGTACCCAACATGCATAACATGGCCCATTTTTAAGGCAACAAGTGGATGAAACCCTAGGGGTGCAAGTGTGCATTGTGTATTGATTTTCATGCATTTAGATCTTGTATTAGGTCATCTAGCGATTGATTTTGAATCTTGCCATACACGCCTAATTACAATGCAGTATATTGAAAGCAATAAATTGCGGGAATTAAAATTCTAAGTTATTACAGGAGTATCCGGGGATGGGGGTACAAATTATTACAAATGGGGATGAATCTCACAAGAATAATAATGTCCAAATATTACAACCAAATCGAATCGTCGCAATTCAATATAAAGCTATAACATGAAAATAAAGAGAATCAATAAATTATGAAATGCATGTATTTACTTGAAAATAAATAAATAAAATCTATTCTAAAAAAGAAAGATTAAATATTCTATTATTAACCTTTTTGTATTTTATTAATTATGTAAATAAAAAGTTAAAAGGAAGAAAATTGGTTAAATAAAAATTCTATTATTTTTGGTGTTTTGATTAAAAAAAGAGTTTAAAGAAACAAAATTAATTAAATCAAATTAAATGTTTTTTTTTTGGTATTTTCATTAAATGTGTGAAAAGAAAAAATGATTGAAACTAATTAAGAAAAATTAAATTATTAAATAATATTAGTGTTATTATTAATAAAAGAAAAGAAAACAAATTAATTTTAAATGAATTAATAAAAAAAACATTTGTTTAAACAAAATAATTAAAAAGAATGATGGGCTTAAAGGCTTGTGTTTGAGATTAGGCCCAATTGAAAATGAAAGAAAAACAAAGGGGTCAAAAATGAAAAAAATGGGGGGTACAGTTATCAATTCGTATGGGCTTATGGCATTTTTGGGTGGCCCAATGTTTGTAACATTTTGCTGAAACAAAAATGAAACAGGGAAGAGGGGGAGGCGCTAGCAATGCACGTGGGCTCAAGGGCTTTGGGGCCAGATAGGCCCAATGCAAAACTTGAAACATTTGTTTTTGAAAATTAGGGTTGTGAGAAATTAGGGTTTGTGTGTGTATCTCAGCGGCACCGCTTGCTTCGTTCTTCTCCTCTTCATCTTTCTCACTCTCACGCATTCTGATTCTCCTTTCCCAAGCCCTAGCCGCCGGAGTGCCCTCACCTCTCACCTCCTCTCAATGATCAGTGGCTCTGTTTGTAAACAGTATAGTTTATTTTGTTTTGATTTTGCAGTTCTCATTTGATTAAGCTTGCTTCATATTTCTTTGTTTTAACCTATGGTTCTTATGCCTGATATGCAGCAAGGGTTTGAGAAGCATACCTTAGGGTTTTCTGGAAAAATAGAGAAGAGAAAGGGTGAGACAGAACTCCCTGGTGGCTAGAGGTGGAGGGGAGGGATGATGACGGCAAGGCGCGTTTTTTGGTAACCCTTTTTGTTGATGATGATTATTCTGAAGCTTTTGGTTGTTTCTTTTCTGAAAACTTTGTTTCATCACTATTGAATTCTGATGTTGATGATAATGAAATGCTTCTGAGACTTGTTGTTATTGTTGATGATAATTGTTGTTGAAATGTTGATGATGATTGCTAAATATTTCTTAAACTCCTTCCTCTTTCTTGATTTTAAATGTTGGTTGATGTTTTTGTTAATGATGAATTGTGGTTCTGAAACCTTGTTTCCTTTTTCCTCTCTCTTTGAATCTGAAACTCTTGTTGATATGTTTAGATTTTGTTATTCTGAAACTTGTTTTTTGGTTGATGGTGAAGATTTCTGGAACTTTTGGTTGATTGTTTATGATGATGCCTGTTCTGGAAGTTTCTAAAACTTTTGTTGGTTTGTTGGATAATAGTTTTTGGCTTTTGTGGTTGGAAACTGTTAGCATATTTGTGTTGCTATGCAGTTGTGTTGCTATGCAGGTTGTGTAGTTGTTAGCAGGCTTACAGTTTGGATGTTTGTTGCTAGCTTGTGCAGGTTTTTTGGGAGAGTTGTTTGACAGCAGGTTGGAGGGTTGTGAAATTTCTGGCTTGGCTCTAATGTTCTCTCTCCTGAAACTGTTATGCAGTTTGGAGTTTTATATCTTTTTAGCTTTTTTTGTTTGCAACTTGTGATAGCCTCCTTTGACAAATTGTAAACTCTCACCAAAGGTGATATCTTTCTCTCTTTCTCTCTCCATGACAAAGCATTTTTGCTTTTTCTTATTATTCTGAAAAGTTTGCCTATGTCTACTGGAAAATGATGATAGGCTATGACAAGCCTTTTACTTGTCATTGGGTTTATCTCCTGCTGTTTACTTTTGGCCTGCTGTACTTTCTGCATTGCATACTTTTTGCCTTTATTTTGCTTCCAGTTTGCTTCCAGTTTGCTTTGTATGCAATATTTAGTAATGCATGTTGACAGTTTTGTAACTCAGTTTGGTTTTGCTTGTTATGCAATACAGTTGGCACCTTGTTGCATTTAGTTGTTGCATTGTTTGGTTGGTTGACTTTGCAATGTTTGTTTACTATGCCTTTGTATGCTAGCTTTGTATGCTTGCTTTGTACAGCATGGCCCATGTTTTGCATTTGAACCAATTGCTTTTGTATGCTAGCTTTGTATGCTTGCTTTGTACAGCATGGCCCATGTTGTGCATTTGAACCAATTGCTTTTGTATGCTTGCGTTTTTCCCTTTTGCATTTTTTTACTTTTCTCTTTGTGAACCAAGAAGAGCAAGCTTCTTGTGATTTGCAAAGAGAAAAATAAAAACATGATGAACAATAGCACTCTGATTCCAGATGGCAAACTTTAATGTTAAATTTTTCCCTTTCTTTTTATTTGAAAATTCTTTTCATATTCAACTGATTGCACTAATCTCTTTTCCTTTGTCTTTTTTCATGTGATCACAAATTGGACGGTGACACAGCAGAAGAAGCCGGAGACTTTGAGCATGGGAGCAATGGAGCAATGGGGACTTAGGCTTAGATTAGATAGATTTTCCATTAATTGTAACAATTTATTTTTTCAAATACTATAAGTTGTAAAACATACAGTATTCAAATAATAAATTATTTTTGTATCAATCATCTGAAAAATCTGTGAGGCAAACTGATATCCAATAAAATCTTTTACTGTCCAATAATCTTTCCAGTCTTTCTTCAAGTGTTCACTTATTCTCTTAAGATTTTCCGATCAAAATTATTGAAATTGCATTCCAACAAATCTAATACAGATAACTTAAACTTTAAGTAATCCAATAACTTTGTAGTCTTATAACCTTGCAACAACATTCCAATCAAAATACGCATTGTATAATAAACAAGCAAACATTCCATTAACCGACAAACAATTTAACAGATGCACATTATCTTGGTTAACCTGGATCAGACAAAAAACCTGAATGTTCCAAATGACAGTCTCATATCCTATCTCTTATCCCTGATAAACAAGCCTTGAGAACAACCAGTAACCTTTCAGTAGGCTTAAAAAAAGTGTGAAAACATGTGACAGTTAATTGAATTTCTGAGAATTCAGTTTCTTCTGAGAAATGCAAGAGGAACCCTAATTCTTGATTTACTGCCTAAGAAAATTCTGTCTGATCGATTCTTGAGCCTATCTTGAAAATCTGAGAAAACCCTAGGGTTGTGATTTCTTGTGAAAAATGGAGGGCAAATTTTGGGGTACAACAGATGGAAATAATGTTACCATCAGGGATGCTATAGAGAGAGAGACATGACCAGTCGCGATACCCACGCATGGACAATTTATCATCTCAGTAATGAATTCGGCGGTGAAGAAAAAATCCCATCCATAGATGTTTGAAGAGATTGAGGTACCACCGAAATTGACAGAAGCATTTTTCCAAATAAATTCTTTAAAACATTTGGATAAACGGGTCCTCTTAGTAAGGAAAAATATTGATTCCAGTCTTGAAAGAGGATGTTGAGATGGAATTCGAGACTCGCACCGAAAAGTTTTGGATGTCTTTCAAAGATAACTTCTAAGCGATCGTCATTTTCATGAGAAGTTGTTGAAGTCATGATGAAAGAGAGAGAGAGAGAGAGAGAGAGATAGAGAGAGAGAGAGAGAGAGAGAGAGAGAGAGAGAGAGAGAGAGAGAGAGAGAGAGAGAGAGAGAGAGAGAGAGAGAGAATGAAGTAGAAGGAAACTATTATCAATTATTAGAGATTACTTATTAGGAGAGGTAGAGAGCAAACATGGTGTATAAAAGGAATCGAGAAGATGTGACTTGACAAGAGAAGTGATTTTCCTTACGTAAGATAATCAATCTTGGGATACTCAATAATAAATGATTGAGGCAGGTTAGGAGGGCAAGAATAAGTCCTAAGATTCGATAAGAGAGAGAGAGAGAGAGAGAGAGAGAGAGAGAGAGAGTAACAGTTGATATCTTTGAATCAGGTTGTGAGTATCTAGGGTAGACTAGGACACACAGATGTATGGAAAGGAAAAATAATAGTTGATCTCATTTATGAAGGCATACCAAGTTGTTCATAACTTTAAATAGGTTATTTTTTAATACGTGAACAAAGTAACTGGCAAACATAAAAGGTCTAAGACCTAATATATGCTCTGGAGACGCATGCGTGATTATTTTATTTCAGATTTTAATGAATTTATAATGCCTAAATACTTAGAAAATAGTAGCGACAGTGTTACAGAAGATAAGAATGTTACCCTCATATATCTGGCAATATTCCAGCTGATCTTTCATCCACATCATCTAAGTACTGCATAATGTTGTTGAAATGTACTTTACTTCTGCAGTTGAAAGATTAATTGTTGATTGCCTCTTACTTGACCATGAGATCAAATTATTTCCTAGAAACTGACAGTTTTCAGAATTACTTTTCCTCTCTAGTCGATCTCTAGCATAGTCTGCATCATAGAAACCAGAAAGAGAATACTCTCTTTTTGATGTATGTAAGTAGCTTCTGGTTTTTGATCAATCTGGATTCCCAGAAAGAACTCCAGTTCTCCCATCGTGCTCATTTCAAACCCAGCATGCATTAGCTTAGAGAATTCCTCGCAAAGAGATGAACTAGAATAACCAAAAATAATATCATCAACATAAATTTGAACAATTAGAATATCATTTTTGAATGTTTTTCAAAAGAGTGTAGTGTCAACCTTCCCTCTGGTAAACTTATTTTCTAATAGAAAATTTCTCAATCTGTCATACCAAGCTCTGGGAGCTTGTTTTAAGCCATAAAGAGATTTCTTTAGTTTAAAAACAATGTCTGATTTCTCAGATTTTTCAAAGCCAGAAGTCTGTTTGACATGCACTTCTTCTAAAATATAACCATTCATAAATGCACTCTTAACATCCATCTGATAAAGGATGATATTGTGATTTATAGAAAAGGAAACTAACAACTTAATAGCTTCTAAATTGGTGACTGGTGCAAAGGTTTCTTTATAGTATATACCTTCTTGTTGACTATAACCTTGTGCAACCAGTCGAGCTTTGTTTCTGACAATTTCACCCTTCTAATTGAGCTTGTTTCTGAACACCCATCTATTTCCAATGACATGGACACTTTTAGGTTTCTGAACAAGATCCCATACGTCACTATTTGAGAATTGGCTCATTTATTCTTCCATGGACAAAATCCAATCCTTATCCAGAAGGGTTTCCTCAATTGATGTAGGTTCTATTAAAGAAACTAAACCCATAAGCACTTAATCAGAAGGTTTGAGCGTCGATCTTGTTCTGAATGGAGCATCTTTACTTCCAAGAATAAGATCTTCAGGATGCGAGTATGTGATTATGTTCTTCTTTGGTTGAGGTTGATTAGAAGGACTATCAATAATATCGGAAGAAAGAGCTTTTGATTCCAGAGTTCACTTCTTTGAGTCTGATTATGAACTAAAAAATATTTTCATATTGATTCCTCTTATTCTCAATTCTATGATTTGAGAAGAGTAATCTTCTTCTGAATTCTAATCTCTAATCTAAGAACTAGAATCAGTTTTCTCTTCATATTATTTCTTCATTCTTCTATTAATAATCACTCGTCTGACTTCTTGAGAGAGTCCTCAGAGCACAGATATTCTAATTAGAATTGTCATAATTATCCATCTGCTTGTCAAGCTTTCTTTGAACAGAAGCTTATTTTTCAAAAGGTCAATATTTCATGATCTTCTGAGAAGTTATGTGCTCGAAAGAAAATTAACTGTCATTGCCTATTGTTTTCTGAATTTTTTGATTTCTTGAATAATTTGCAAAGTTTGTTCTAATACAAATATCATCAATCTTTAACAATTTTTACTGACAATCTTATTTTTGCAATGTTGAGCTTACTTGTTTAGAGTTAGTCTTTGATCATACTTCAGATGAATCAATGAGTGTTCTTTCCTCGGCAATGCCTGGTCTTCTGCAAAGCCTCTTTCGACAGAACCAATGACTAGATCTTCTTCATAAGATCTTCTGCATAAGATCTTCTGTCTTCTTGAATAGATGGATTTATCATGAGGTTCTTTTAAATCATAAGACAACATTCTTTCTTCTTTTGAAAATACTCCTAATGAGATCTTATGAGAAAGTCAAGGTTGGACTAATTCGTTTCTTGAAAACATCTCATAATTCTCAAGGAACTTAATCAAAAGCATTCAATAAATATAACTTTTTATCTGGTGAATATTTTCATGTTGGTTTGTTCTTCAATTTTCTAGTTTAGACAGTACTTGAAAATTGAATAACTATCACCTTAGAGTATTTCTTCACATAGCATTTGGATCTTTATCTGACACTGTTAGTTGTTTGATATCCATCAATAACAAAATCGGGCTCTAATACCAATTGAAGGCATGAAGAAAACGCAAGAAAGTGGGGTTTGAATTGGGTTTTCCTTTCTTGAATAACTTTCGCTTCATAGCATTATTCGATGAACAATGCTTCTAATTAAGTTAAGAAAACATAAACTCTAAAGTATAAGCAAAAGTGAAGAACACGCTATATATCCTAGTTCACTTGAGATACCCCCAAGCTAGTCCAGTCCACCCTTCTAAGGTGATTTCGCCTTGATATCAAGGACATAATCCACTATAATCAATATGATTACAATCAAACAGGAAACCATCAGTGACTAACATCTAATGACACATTCAGGGATCTAGACTGGATATAATGTTCATTAACCCAATAAAATCTAATTCACTAGAATCTCCTACCATAATTTCCTTCCAATGATATCCATCAGTGATCTCAGAATTCTGACCTTCACTTAATCCCCTTTGAGATATGAGTACCATTGACCCAATAGAATCTACTACTAGGATTTCATATACGATGGTAGCAGCCAAAGTCTTCTCAAGTCTTCTGATCTTCACTCGATCATTTGAGGAACTAAACAATTCTAAACACAATTGTTTTTCTGGAGACTACATGAGTGCTTCTTATCAAACAGATTACTCCTAATGTAAGTACATATTGTTTGACACAACTTTGAGAAACAACTCTTGTGTATAAACAATTTACATGAAGATCTTAAGAAATAACACAATCTGAGCAACAACTCTTATGTTTTACATATTTCTACAAAGATGAATATAATCTAAGTTAAGTGCAACATCTTGTAGTCTTCTTGTCTTCATCTTCTTCGTTGAGCAAGCTATGAGCAAAAACTCCTTGCTTCTTCGTAATTTTGTCAAGATGTATATGATTGATAGTTTGAGTGACATCTTGTAGAATTTTTCATCTTCATCTTCTTTCTTCATTAAGTAAGATAGAGAAACAACTCCTTGCTTTTTATAATTCTTAAAAGATGTATATGATTGTTGATTTGGTTGTGTTCTAATAATGACGTCTTTCCTTTTAAACATTGAACATTAACAACTTGAGACTTACAACTTGCAGCTTTGAGCAACCACCAACCAAACAACTTGCAGCAAGCTCATCAACATATTTAAACATGTGATTCTTTTCTTATATATCCAAGCAAAATAGAGTCATTGGCTATTTTAATAAAGAGTTGTTACAAATAGTACTATTATGTCCTTATCTCTTCCACACTTCAAGTTAGTGGAGAGGTAATGCCATAAATATTTTCGTAATGTGTACTATTGTACCATGTTTCCGTTATATTATTTCCTTTTGCGCTTCAGAGGCTTCTGCAAGAATGAGGTTAGAAGCGGGAACGTAACATAATGTCTTTAGAACTTCAAGTCTTCAGAGTCTTTAGAATTGGGTCTTCAGAGTCTTCAACACTTGGTCGTGAGAACCCGTTGTAGATAACCTTTGGATCAGAAGAGCTTCAAGTCTTAAGAGTCTTAAGAGTCTTAAAAGTTTCATCTTCATAGTCTTCAACACTTGGTCTTGAGAACCTGTTGTATATAACCTCGGACCTTTAGAACTTCAAGTCTTTGGAATCTTCAAACCTTATGTCTTTAGAATCTTTAGCACTTGGTTCTGTAAGAATCCCTGTCTTCAGAACCTTGTTATTAGGAACATAAAGTCTTCAGCATCTGGACTTCGGTAGAAACTTTGTCTTCAGATCTTCTAACTTTGTTTCTTTGGAACACATTGTCTTTTAGAAACGTGAGTCTTCAGCATCTGGACTTAAGTGACAACTTCTGTCTTCAGATCTTCTGATTGTTTCTTTAGAACATATTGTATTTAGAAGCTTGACACTATGCATTAAGTGCTTTATTTATAATACACAAAAATAACTACTTTCTAGTGGGTTTTTCTTCTTTATAATCCATAGGTCGCTTGTAACTTCCCTCCATGAACCCACATTCTCCATCCCTGCTATCAAACTCATGTTCTCCATCTATGCTATTAAACCCATGTTCTCCATCTATAAAAAATTTCTTATGCATTCTTTGGGCTTTTTAACATTCCTGGGCCCAATCCATTCCTCGTGAGGCCTCTTTTCTGGTCGACTATGTCCACAAGCCCAATTGAATATTTGTGAAATCTCTTCCAGTCGACTACTTCTGTAGTCAACTTCCTATAATTTAAAGTTCTCAAAGAACCTTTTTAGCTTTTGGTTGGATTTTAACCCTTTGTGAAAATCCTAGCCAACAAAAACAAATGGGTGAAAATGAATTAACAAGTTGAAAAGTTAAGATTTTAGAGTTTTAGAACATGTCCAATTTCAACTTGTTAAAACAACATTCACACATTACCTGAACTAGTACAATGAAAAACAACAAAATAACTAAAAACAATAAAACCATGCTTGTTTTACTTCGTAAGCTCGGCGTCTGTTATTTACAAACCAACATGTTGCTTCGAATGAGCCAAATGCTTTCACTCCTGCATTTACTCTCATCTCCTCGAGCTCTAACCGGAACCACATCTAACCAAACTTTAGGCAAACACGAAAAGAAACAAAAATATACAAGTATAGAAAACATGTAACTATTTACAAGTTTGCTAAACATATACAGATAGATGCACAATTAAACATAAACAAGTTCGTTTACAAATTATATACAACATAAACATTAATTACAAAACTCAGAAGCAAAGAAATTATCACAATGTGAAACAATAAACACCAATCCCAGGCAACAATGCCATTTTGCTGAAGTGGTAAAGCGGCAAGCAAAAAGTAAAGTATTATTTTACTGGGTGATATTTAGGTTATATCGTATCGTGTCCATAGAGATTGGTGCTACTAAATTATCGGTCGATAATTTCTCGCTAATGAGTTTGGGGTTTGAATGGGTTGTCTTATATAGAGAGGTATCAACATAAAATAAATGTATAAAAAGGAAAGACGAACTTATTCAGCTCAAATGTACTCTACTCCTCACAAACATAAACCTATCGACCAGTTATACTCAACCTACAATATTCATCAATGTCAACACGTATCACTCATAACCTAAGTCATTTCTAACCCAAATTGAGAGATCAATTGTATCACCTCGGTAACGATCTCTCAACCACCTCAATAACACAGAAGTCAACTGTGCTAATCGTGTTGACGATCTCGCAGAGCGACACAACTAACACAGAGGCATTAATCAGAAACCCAAGTGAATTTTAGCTCTAAATCTATCTCTAGAATCCAGAAACTAACAGATAATCATCCTAGACAAGAATCCAAGCACTATATGTCTATAGTAACTCAAATCCATAACACAGAGCAAAAGTCCAAGACAATAATTGACAAAGATTTGTAAAGCAAGTTTTATGCAACGCCATGGGTGACAAATATACACGAGTTCAAAGTAAAAATACATAAAAACCCAACAAAATAGAAATACATAGAGATGAGAAGAGATAAACCACAAATCTTCTAGTTTGTCAGCATCGGTCGATGAGAAATCCACCACCAATCATCTATAAGCAAAGCTCTTATGTTGTTTTCTAAGCTAATCTATCAAAAATAAGGTTGATAGAATTTGGGAATAAAATTACTCCAAAAACCATAACCTAAAATGAAATGAAAATGAAGTAATAAAACAAATCTCAATAGACCGCGCTAAGCGGCCTCACTGCGCTAAGCGGGCTGCCTGATATTTACACATTAGGCAAACCAGTAACATCTAGTCAAAATAGTAACATCCTTGGAAAACTCATAATCAGGATTACTTTCCTTATTGAACCAAGAAAATAGAAAACCCATACAGTTGTTCTTTGAGATAGGTAGAGAATTTTGCTCCACAAAGATCCAAGGCCTTCACACCCATTATACTGAATTCTTTGTCATTGATTAGTCTTTACTCCAACTCTAGCTTTTTCTTGAGCCTCACAGACTTACTAATGTTAATACAGATGTTCTGAACATTTGGACTAGACATTCTGTCCATTCTCCTCAAAACCTGGTTGGATTGCCTTCCAAGGAACACAATGCCAATAAGAAACCTTTCACTAGAGACCAGAATACAAGCTCCTACAGAGTTAGAAACAAAAGACATGCTTTTGTTCTTATTTAAGAGTTGTAACTTCCATATTAAATCTCTTGAATGGATACCTGAGCATCTTCCTCTTGATCAGTCTTTCTTCTTAACTCTTTTCTCCCAAAACACTTAGATGTGCCTTTATGAGTGGACTTGAGAATTTATGAGGTATCTTTGGCCATAATACAAGTGATACTAAGTTTGAACAAAAGCTTATCAATTACATTGATTATGATATGGCAATTTCAGATTAATAAAGAACCAACTCATACTCTTCCCTTATATCTCCTTAGAACCAGGATTCTCATATCTTGACAATTCTCCAAGATCGGATGTCCGTTGAATTCCATAATTCTATCATTCTAGCCTTCCAATAAAAAGAACAGTAGTACCAGAAAAATACTCCCAGAAGCTCACCCAATAAACAAACCAGGTGCCTTCTCTGATTCCAATTGAAGTTCTAGCACTTTCAACACATGTTAATATTGATGACCCAACATCATAACATAATGTCAAGACAAATGTTGAGACATTTGTCCCTGATACAAAATAATATGAAATTGTAAAAATAAATTGCAGAATGATAAATAACACAGCAGATTGCTAAACTAGTTTGGTGCAACGTCACCTACTCTGGGGGCTACCAAGCTAGGAAGGAAATTCACTATGATAGTACTAGTTCAAAGCCTAAATAGTCTCAGTTTACAACTTCTCACCTAATCACTACCTTGTACAACTTCTACCTAGAAATCAACATCTAGATATGAGATCCCCGTCTCACTTCCAATCATCACAGTGATACCTACAGCCACAAACCTTTGTGACTAGATTAGAAACCAAAAGAATATTACACTTCAAATAAAAAATACTCAACTCTTTGATTAAAAGCTCATGAGTTAGAATAATACTTAGTTTTGCTTAAAATCTTCAACCAAGAACAATAACTTAATAGACAATCAAGTAACAATAACTTGATAAACTATCAAGTAACAAACTGTCGACCACACTGTATCAAAAGATACGTTGGTGACTTACAAAAACACAAGAGACTCTCAAAACCTAAGACTTTAGACTTCCCCTAATTTTACAATTATGAAAAGTTATATTAAATTAGGTCTAGGGTTCTCTTTAAATACACCTTAGTAGTCCATGGGCTTCAAAATCTTCATCAAATATTTCTTGATCCACAAGCTTAGGGTTGCGCCAGTTATGCCGGAAAAAATATTCTTAAATCTTGGAACAAACCTTTAAGGTTTCTAACTCTCGCGTATAGTATTTTCATCAAAGCGTGAAGGAGGTAGAAAGAAGATCCGCCATCAATGTTATTTATGCTAAAGAGAGAAAGGAAAAACCGAGTAAACCTAAATGAAGGAAAAGAACATGGTCATTGCAACCAATAGAAAAAGGGTAAGGAAGTCGATTATGCAAGGGGAGGGTATTAGCACCCATCATGTATGTGGTATTCCATAGGATCCAGTTAAGTTTATTCTAATCTAGGGTTTATAAAAAATCCAAATCCTAATGCTAAGGGAATACATGCAAAGTATATACAAAAGGAAAGTTTTTATTAGTTATGCTCGTCGCAGTTTTGAACCTTTGTGCCTACATACCACCTTTCATGCAATATGGGATCAGGGCACTCGTAGTTAACCTAAAAAGGTGTTTTGGTTTGTTGTGTATTTTTTATGAATAATGCTAGTGAAGCATGATGTAATACAGTGGGAGAATTGACTTGGGTGTTTTGCGCTTGTCGCAATTGTTGCGGATAGCAAGAGTCGCCATCGACTTTTCTTTTATCCAATAAGGAAAGGCTGAAAAGAACAGGAAAGATCTTTCGAATTATTTCTTGAGTTCGGGGGGTAGGTTATGAAATGGGAAGGTATTAGCACCCTTTTCATTTGTAGTTATCTACGGGCTCTTAGTTGCTAGCAAGACCACTTGCTTTTGTTTGAAAATGTGCTTGTGGTGTGTTTTTTGAAAGTATTTTGAAAAGGTGTCTTTGTAATGGTTCTCGTTTCTATAAGAACGCGTACAAAGAGCTTGCTATTTTTTTAAAATGTTTCAAAATGAGAGTGTTTGTGTATAAAATGTTTTTGTTATGAGCAAGAGAGCAATTAGGAGCATCCTACCTACTCAAAAGGTCTAATATTCTATTCCTCATCCTTTAGATGTTGCTATCTTACCATTGATTTGGTAAGAAGCCCCATCGTTGGATGTGAAGGGACAGGTGCGGGTCAATCGTACAGTCATAGAAGGTAACTTGCGAGACTCTTTAGCAATTTTCGTAAGGGACTAGATCGTTTATCAAAGGCAACATCGAGGTACATTGAGGGACTACGATCTTTTTCATCGAAGGGTCTTTGCTAAAATGTCCCACATTCGAGGGACATGACTTTTTTTCCGAGGCAACAAGCGAGGTTACCCTAGAGGTGCGCGTGTGGAAGTGTGTTTGATTTCAAGTTAATTTGTTCTTTGATTAGGGTTATCTAGCGATTGATTTTATATCTTATCATACACGCCTAATTACTATACAGTATAAGGAAAACAGTATATTGCGGAAATTAAAATTCTACGCTATTACAGAGCTTTCAGGAATGGGGGTACAAATTTACAAATAGGGATGGATCAATGCGATTATAAGTCCAAATAGGCAATCAATACAACCAAATCGAATCGAACCATTAATTAAAACTACAATAATCTATGAAGTAAAAATTAATTAACAAAGTATGAAAATAAAATTCTTGGTATTTGTTTGAAAAGTTTGGAAAGAAAAATAAAATTCTAATCTATTAAGGAAAATAATTAACTAAAGAAATTAAATCAAATGTATGTATATTTTGTCTTTTGGTATTTTTTATGAAGACAAACAAATTAAGACTAAAGAAAAAGTTAATTAGTAAAATTATTTACAAATTTTTCCTAAATTAAATTTAGAACTAAGCTAATTAAGAAAATTATCTAACAAAACTACATGATTTATTAAATTAGTAAAACAAATAAAGTCAAACTAAATATTAAAACAAAAAAAAATAGAAAGGCGATGTTAAACTGAAAAAGGGGGTGTGAGGTAGAAATCTGGATGGATTAGAAAGGAATTGTAAGGCCCAATAGTTTTTTTTTATTTGCCAAAAAAAGAAGAAACTAAACTCAGAAAAGAAAAGGAAAATGTCCCAGGGGGTCTCGAACCCGGGACTTCTCCTTCAAAGCATCACGCCTTAACCAACTGCACTAATTGTTCATTCGTTTATTATTGGGATTTAAATGAAATATAAGATGAAGATTCATAATGGATTGGGTCAACAGGCCCAATAGGGTGATCCAGTTGAGAAGAGGAAAAAGAAGGGTTTTGAGAACCCTAGTTACAGCAGTAGCACGTCGTTGGATGTTAGTCTTGGAAAGGGAAAAGTTGAAATAATTACTTTCACTTGTTCTTATTTTTACCGTAAAAAGAAAATAGTGTTAAGTCTTCATGTCCGCCGAAACGATTACTTCCTCTCCCTCTTCATCATCATTATCAACCTCTGTTGTTTTCTCAAAATTTGTTCCAGCCACTCTTCTTTCGCTCAAACAAACCATCCATCATCATCACTCAAAATGCCACAGTCTTCAATCTTTTCGTTACCGAAACATCCGCCATGATTGCGGTGGGGGGTAGTTTCGTGTTTACGGTGGCTTAAAGGAGGCACGGCCGTGAAAACCAGCAGGTGATGTTGTGAAACGAACGAAGGCGGACTGGATTAGAAGGTGGTTAGTATGGGTTAAAACGGGTTTTGCGATGGTTGTTGAACGGCATAAAGAGTTAGTTTTACTGTATAATTCTTTTTTTTATTCTTATTGTATTATTTTTTAATTATAACAGTAAAATAATGCATGTAGGAGATTTGATATTTATGATGAATGCAGAGCAATAACGAAAATTTTACCGATCAGGATCTGTTTTTTCTGAAAATGTTGTGCTTGATTTTGCTACTAGGGACTTCACGGCTTTCGTTTGACAGGGGAGTTCAATTCTTGACCCTTTGTTATACTTTCTGTATTCTTGAATAGAAACTTTTCTGAAGGGTTATGGTTTAAATAAAATGATGACAAAAAAATGGGGATTTCTTTGATGCTTGGCCTTAAACAGAACTGTTGTTGTGATTTTGGTATATAGCTTGGTTGTTGTAAAACTTCTTTGTTATCTTTTTATCTTCTGATAGCAGAAAAAAACCCTCATTGTTATGTGTCAACTGTTTCTCTTATAACCATGTGAAAATGAAATTATTGGGGGGAAAAGAATTTGGATTTGAACATTTGTGCTATGTTGTTTTACTCCTTTTTGTTGCAGTTTTGACTTGGTTAAGTTTGTGCAAATTTTGGACTGGCTTAGTACAGGTTAGTGCATCAGTTAGATGGTCAGCTTTGCAGCAGTTTTCTTTTTGGACTATCATGGCAGCAGTCTATTTTGATAGTATTTGGCCTTTTGTGTTTGTTTTGTTTACAGTAATGCAGGCTGGTTTTCTATTCTTTGACAATATTTTGTTTTCTTTATGAAGAAAAATATGTTTTGTGATTTGCAATGAAAACATTTTTGGACCGATGATAAAAAAGTGATTGGCAAAGATAAATGAGGCCTTTGTTGGGCTTTGGTAAATTATTTAATGGTGAATTCCCTAAACCGCACACTGATTCTTTTGAGCAAACCCTAATTATAAGAAGAAACATTCTTTGAAAATTATTATTTCTTGTTTCAAACATGAATTGTTTGCTAACCATTTATCTCTTTCTTTGTCACATGCACGAGCAAAATGGACAATGGGGTGAATCGGTGAAGAGTACCTTGAAGTGTTTGATGAAGACTTGAATATGAAGAGATTCCTTTGTAGCTTAGTACATTGTTAGGAATTTTGTAACATTGTGAATCTTGTGATTTGAATTTTGAGGTTTAGAAACTTGTAAAGTGTATTCCAATTCACTTTATAAATTTAAAACAAGTGAAGCTTTGTTGTAATCTTGCATTCTTGAATCATCTTGAATTGTAATGTAAGTAAGACAAAAAATATCTTGCAATAAATGAAATCTATTTCAATGGACTTTGTTTTTGCACTTCTTGAAATAATCCTCTAGAATTAGGGTTCATTTTGCTCAAAATTCCAAATTCGTAAATCTTCTTGAATCGATATTGCAATTTAATCGACGAACTTGGATACTTGATTTTATGGCATTGGGTACTAGAAAGAAATTTTCACAACATTGAACCCGTTCTTGATTCAAATTTAAGTAATCCCGCACTTTTGCACTTGTACATCAACTCACATGATCAAACGGCGCTTTGGAAAATCCCGTCATGATATGAATGGAAATTAGAAGTTGAGAATTTTTTCCAAATCAAAACATGACCCATAATTTTTCAATAAATTCCATAGCATTAAAAGCATAATTTGACTTCAATCTTTAAGGAAATTTGTAGATGACATTTCTTTAAAGCATTCGAATTTCTGATAATATTTCGCACGTAATAGGCTCTTGACTTGTAAAGAGAAGTTGGAGATTACGTCAAGGAGAGTCATACACAATAGTAATCACTCAAAATATCGAATAATAAAGAAGTTACAATCGTTTGAACTTGATCTTAAGAAGGTCGGCTTTTGGGTCTACGCAGTTCGTTTTCATTCATCTGAACCATTGACTTAGAAAACTTGCAACGCAAGGTTTGAAACTTGGTATGAACATCCTTGAGAAGACATTAAGAACCATGAAGACCATTTGAAACTTTGGAAACTCAATTTTCTTTGAGAAATACCAAACCCTAGTTGCTGACTCAATGCCTAGGAAGAGAATCTGTCTGATCAAACCCTAAGCCATTTTGAGTATTTGAGAAACCCTGGGATAGCATCTTGATCGAGAAATGGGAGGGAAAGTTTTGGGGTACAACAACTGCCCCTGTTCAATCTTCTTAAACCTGAAGAGTTAGATTGGCAAATTTGCCATTCGTGACTTAAAGGTGAAAGATGATTGAACACTAGAGTGCCTAGAAATTTGCACTTGATGATATTGTGGTTGAGGTGTAAGGAATGGGCTTAAAGATGCCATTTGGAGAAATGATGGAGAGTTGTTAGATATGGGCTTATAGATGCCATCCAAAGGTGATTGTTGACAGAATTTAGACTAAGTCTAAGCTTGACTTCAACTGGAAAAGAATCAGAATAAACCTTTAGTCGATTTAAAATGAACCAGCAGAAGTCTTGAATAATCTTTAACTGGAAAGAATCATGATGAATCCTTGAGAGATTTAAACTGAACCAGCAGAAGTCTGGAAAAGAATCAGAACAAATCTTGGAGCGATTTATCTGAACCGAAGAAAATGTCTACGGGAAAGGATCAGGATAAACCATTGAGAGATTTAAACTTAAGCAACATAGGTCTTGGGTATTCTTTAACTGGAAAGAATCAGAACAAATCTTAGAGCGATTTATCTAAACCAGAGAAAATACCTATGGGAAAGAATCAGGATAAATCATTGAGAGATTTAAACTGAACCAGCAGAAGTCTTGAATATTCTTTAATTAGAAAGAATCAGAATAAATCTTAGAGCGATTTATCTTAACCAGAGAAAATGTCTACGGGAAAGAATCAGGATAAACCGTTGAGAGATTTAAACTTAACCGGCAGAGGTCTGGAAAAGAATCAGAATAAATATTTGGAGAAATTTATCTGAACCAGAGAAGATGTCTGCGGGAAAGAATCAGGATAAACTGTTGAGAGATTTAAACTGAACCGACAGAGGTCTGGAAAAGAATCAGAATAAATCTTTGGAGCAATTTATCTGAACCAGAGAAGATGTCTGCGGGAAAGAATCAGGATAAACCTTTGAGAGATTTAAACTGAACCAGCAGAGGTCTAGAAAAGAATCAGAATAAAACTTTGGAGCGATTTATATGAACCAAAGAAGATGTCTGCAAGAAAGAATCGGGATAAACCGTTGAGAGATTTAAACTGAAACGGCAGAGGTCTGGAAAAGAATCAGAATAAATCTTTGGAACAATTTATCTGAACCAGAGAAGATGTCTGCGGGAAAGAATCAGGATAAATTGTTGAGAGATTTAAACTGAACTAGTAGAGATCTGGAAAAGAATCAGAATAAATCTTTGGAGTGATTTATCTGAATTAAAGAAGATGTCTGCGGGAAAGAATCAGGATAAACCGTTGAGAGATTTAAACTAAAACGACAGAGGTTTGAAGGAAATATTTGTAATGTAGATAGTTGTTGTACCCCAAAATTTTCCCTCCCATTTCTGTCAAAACATTTCAAGAAAGATCCTCAAGTTGCTCAAGGAAGTCCAAGGGTTGACCAGACAAACTCTCTCCTAAGGCAGTCTACCTCAAATTAGGGTTTCATGTTACATCAAGATACTTGAGTCCAAGGGATCCAAAATGCTTGCCATTGTCCTAATATGTTCTCAATATCATCCATGTCAAGTTTCAAAGCCCCACAGAGAAAATTAGCTCAATCAATTGCTCAAAGGCCTGAAAATCGACTGTGCTAAGGCAAAAGTCAACTGTGGCCTACATACAGTCAAACTTCAAAAAATTTGGTCAACATCCTCATTTTGAAGTATATTTCATCATTTGATCAAGGTTTGATCATGATTCATAAAGGATTTCTCATAATTCATCAAGAACCAAAAGTTGCTAAATTACGGTTTTGCACGAAAAGTCAACTCAACTTTTACCAAGCATAACTTTCTCATATTTTATGAGAAATGACCCATCCAAAGATCATTTTGTAGAGGATAAAATTATCTACAATCCATATTCATCTCCCAAGTTCAAAATATGCACTCACAAGAAGTTATGAATTTGGACATTATAGGTCATTTTGAAAAGTAAAAAAAAACACCTTTTTTGTCAAAGCTTCATACATAAACATGGAATACCAAATTGATATGATACCAAACGTGTTGCTTAGAGGACATCTAAATCTTTCTAAAAAGTCCAAGAACACCTTCAAAGAGTCAAAATTGAGGAAGTTATGCATTGGTGAAGTTGACCCTTTTTGCAAAATTGTCAAAAGTCAACTATGCCTAAAATTGAATTTTTTGCTAAATGGGCCTAACTTTTTGCACTTGTGTTGAGTTGGTAGCATGGTCCACGAGCCCTAGATCTTTCCACTTGTATTTATCTTATTTTTGTTATTTATTTTGATATTTATTTGAATTAAATCAATTTTAATCAAAACAAATCATGAAAAAATCTAAAACATTGAAACCTCAAGATATGGTGCATGTTTCAAGTCTTATATCTAGTTGGCAAGTGATTTAATTCGTGCAAGGCCTTTGTGTGCACAAAAAGATTGAGTTTGACCTATTTTTAGAAATATTTTTAAGTGAATCAAATCCAAATCAAAAGAAATAATGGAGAAAGATTGAGATCATGTTTTCAACCCTAATTCATTCCTCAGTATATAGGGAACATTTGTAGACAAAAATCACAGGTTTTGGAGGCGTGAGAAGTCAGAACCAAACTTGAAAAAAGAAAAGAAAAGTGGTGATTCGATTTTGTACTTCCAGGCACTTTCAAGGTCCCCTAGCCATCTCATTCAATTCCTGGGATTGCAAGCAAGCTATACCAATCAAGAACAAGGATTTTCCTGCGCTAAAACTCACTGTAAGCATTTCACGACCTTGGCATTTTCTTGAAATCCAATATAATGATTCTGGCATTTGTAGCATGAATTACTTATATATTCTGGTTCATTGAAACATTTGCAAATTGTTGATAATAATTAATTGCATTTTTGATAACAATACAGAGATATGCCATTATTAGGTTTTCTTGGTTCGTTTTGGGGTTTTCTCATGCAGGTGAAATTGGCCTAAATGGAAGAGGTCATTGCGATCAGCGGGTCAAACCCAGCTGATCCATGGTTTTGAATTTTATATATATTGCTCGTATGTGATTTCTGAGATGTACAGGGTTACAGCTACAGCGCCATATCCATAGGTAAAAGTTATGAGTTTTAAACGACGGATCCAGAGAAGAAGACGATAGCGTGTCATCACTTTACTGTCCGGTTTAAATTCTAGCGCGTCTATTCTGGCCAGAAACCTATGGCTCTGATCTGTTGTTTGTTTCTGTATGTTGATAAACTAACACCCAGCGCAGTTGTTCAGAAGAAGGAAGTCAGAAATTCATGATTCTGGGTTCGATCCTGTGATCGGTGGATCTGGAACTGACTGTTTAACGCTGGTTCGCGAAATGTCGCGGAAGCAAGAGTCGCCACCGTCTTTTATTTTCTCCAAATGGAAAGGACAAAAGCACAGAAAAATTCCTTATAGAGATTGCTCTCGGTTCGGGAGGTAGGTTATAGAAAGGGAAGGTGTTAGCACCCTTTCTATCCATGGTTATCCATGGGCTCTTAGATACTTGCTCATTGTGTTTTCAAAATTGTTTGTTTTCTTTTCAACTGTGGGTTTTAAAAAGTTTCTTTGAAAGTTTCAGATCGACTCTTGTGTCAGAGTGTTTGAAAAATTGTTTTGAAAGCTTTTGAAAAGTGTCGGTGTGAAAAGATTTTGATTTGTTTTGTTTTTGAAGAGAGCAAGTATCTATGAGAACCTACCTACCCTAAGGAATTCGTCTGTGTAGATGTCCTTTAAAGTAGTGCCATCCCACCATTGAGAGGTAGGTAGCACCACCGTTGGAGGTGTTCGGGTCAATTCGAGGTTCGGGACATGGTGATCACCAGAGCAATGGGAAGACACCTTAGAAGCTACCCTCATGCCAGGTTCCCGGATCATGAGGACTTACTAAGACATCCTCTACTCGACGATCACCTTTCGAGGCAAGGCAACAGTGAGGCGTACCCTAAGGGTGGTGTGTGCGATTCGTGTGTTGTTTTCATTGATATTTGTCTTGTCATGTTCATTGTGATCTACGCTTGATTTTATTATGGCCATACATTCTTTCATGCTTTTGTTAACAGTTAAAAGTTGCGAGGAAAATAAATCTAAACTATTACAAATGGCGCGGGTCCACATCGCCAAAATTAAACCGGACCCGATTTGACGGAAAAATAAATAAGCAAAGTAAATAACGAAATTGAAAAGTGCGAGAAGTTTTAAGTTACAACACTTTGGGAGAGATACATAATTATTTAAGCAAAATAAAAATAAATACGTGAAATTAAATAATTAAAAATATGGGCGTTGGACCCTTTTGCAAAAATATTAAATTACATGAATTAATTAATTAGAATTAAAGAGGAATTAAAATTAAAAAAGAATGTTTTTTGGTATTTAGTGTTTTTTAAGATTTAAAAGAAAAAGAGAATTAATTGAAATTAACTAACCCTAATTCTAATGGTTTTTAAGTTTGTTATGAAAATATTAAAATATAACCTAAATTAAACCTAAGTTAATTTATGTACAATTTAATTATGAAAATAAAATAAGTAATATTATTATTATGACAAAAAGAAAAATTGAAAGGAATAAAATTTATTAAACCTAAATTCTATGTTTTTTTTTGGATTTTTGGTTATTAAAAAAGAATTAAAGTTAAAACTTATTTTACTAAATTTATTTACATGCATTTTTGTTTATAAAAATATTAAAATAAATAAATATTATACTTTGCTCTTTTTCTGTTTTTTATGATGTTTTTATATTTTGTAAAAAAAATAATTAATCAAATTAAAGCAATAAAATAAATAAAACAAAATATAAAGCAAAGTTGCAAACCAGGGGGGGTGGAGGTCCCCAATATGGAGGTATGGACTTAGCAAATCTGGCCCAATGACCTTCAGAATTCGTTGACTTTCCAGGCGCCATGTGGCTCTTTTGACTAGGGTTCAGGGTGTGCTTCCAATCTCAGCCTTTGGTTTGGTCATCAGGGACGCGTGGACGTTGGATAACGAAGATGCATGGTGTGCCTTATCATAAGCGCTGCACATGAATGGTTAATGAAAAATAATATGAGAAATATACAGACCTGGGACTCGAACCCAGGTCACTAACATCACCAAGCAACACCTGTACCACTGAGCCATGTTAACGCGTTTATTATATAATTAACGAATAAATAATATAAATGGACACAACGCGTTAGTGGAGAGAAACGCGCGAAATTCAAATCAACGAATCACTGGTTGCCACCACATCATCGTCCTCACCACCCCTGTAAAACAAAACACAATAGCAACGGTTTTCAACGCGTTGCAGAAGGCAGGCTATTGGAAAATAGCGAATAGGGCTATGACGTCCATAAATTGATCGCGAATGGTGTTTCTTGTTCGTTGGAGCATGCTGGTTTGAATGGTCATGGTTTCGTGGACTAATTTTGCTTGGTTTCAGAAGCCCTAAATTCAAGCTCTGAAAACCCTAAAGATTGATCATGGTGAAATCACGTATATGGCATAAAAATCAAATTGAATGCAATGGTTAGCTTCACAATCAAATGAGGAATAAGAATCAACAATTAAATTTCATAAAAAATGCCTAGAACATGATATGCGTTTATGAGTTTTTTGCTGTACAGTCGAAGGTCTCGTTACCAATTCCTTGCGTTTGAGTTGATGTTAGGGATTGGAATCGCTTCTGGGAACCTTGAGGAGGCTAATGGAATCAATATTAGGACTTGAATCAACCTCTATCAATGATTCCAGTTTTGCTTTTTATGGAGAAAATTTCAAGTTTCTAATGGCTCTTTCTGCGCAGCTTTTAGTCTCCCTTGATTAGGTTTTGATTCAAGCATATGTAGTGAACCATTTAGGTCAACAAAACTGGCCAAAATCTCTTGCATTCAAGGATTTCAATATTTGATTTTCCACCATTATGTTTCATATCTTTTTCACATGTTCTTGTGCAAATCATGATCCAATTAGTCCAAATCTTTCCTCATTTAGTTGTACACGAAATCTTGAGTATCAAACATGCATAAAAAGATTGGTTAGGTCATGTTAGATATTTTTCACATATTTACATAATTTAAATGAATTAATATGAATAATAATTCAAATAAATAAATAAAAAATGTGAAAATACTTCCCTTTGGGCCAAGTGGTCGTGCACATGCTTGGAATGATGAATCATGGAAGAAAAATGGGCCCATTAGCAATTTTAGATCATTTGAAGTAATGTTGACTTTTCAAAATATCCAAAAATTTCCCAACTTCCACAAGGCATAACTTGCTCAATTTTTAAGCTTTTCACATGTTCTTGGACATTTTGGAAAGGTCTTTAAGTCCTTTAACCAATTCCTTTTGTCCCATGTCATTTTGATTTACCAATCTCAAGTTATGGCCTTTGACTTAAAGTCCCTTTTTGTTGACTTTTGAAAATGACCTATAATGTTGAAATTGATAACTTTTTGTGAGAGCATTTCTTGGACTTGAAGTATGAAGATGAGTTGTAGGAAATGTCTTTCTCTTCAAAATGAGATTTGGATGGAATTTTTCTGATAATCCATGTGAAAGTTATGCCCTGGTCAATTTCAGTTGACTTTTTCAACTGTCCAAATATAGTAACTTTTGCATCTTGATGATTTTCTGAGTCAAATTTTGAGAATCATGATCAAGCATTGATCAAATGATGTTTGTGGCTTCAACATGATATGTTGACCAAAAATTTGAACTTTTGACTGTCAAATGACCATTTTGCCCCTACAGTTGACTGTAGTGCAATTTAGGGTTTTGACTGTGCAATTTTGAGCTGAATGCCTTGAAACTTGATGTGAAGATACTTGACCATATTTGTAGGCATATGAGACTTGATTGGGCCCTTGAAAACTTCCTTTTCTTGATCAGAACATAAACCCTAGTTTTGACTGTATAGGAGACAGTTGGACTGTGCAACCCTTGGGGAATTTTGCAGCTTGGCTTGGCAATTTCTTGGAGAATATGGGAGGGCAAATTTTGGGGTACAACATTTGCCCCTGTTCAATCTTCTTAGACCTGAGGATGCAGATTGTCCGATGTGCCTTTCGTAATCCGAGGGTAAAAGATGATTGGACACTAGAGTGCCCAGAAATTTGCGCTCACATGTTAGCAGTGTGATGGGGGGAATGGGCTTGTAGATGCCATTTGGAGATTGCTGGATAGGAGGATGGGCTTATAGATGCCATCTGGATGTTGATCGCGTAGGAAATTCCTTAGTGAGAACCTGCATACCTGCAAAAGAACAAATGAGTACCTGACACGTTGCAGGAGCTGGTTTTCAAATGCTTGGTATAGATGTGTCCTGACTGGTTACAGGAGCTGAGTCTGGAGCTTCAAACGATGATGAATGAACCAGGGATGGTTATTGTCTTAGCATGAATGGTAAGAGAACCTTGGGTGATTTTAACTTCAACAACGCTCGTTGAGAAAATCTTGATGGGAATTATTATCTTCGCAGTATTGGGAAGAGAACCATAGGCAATTATAATTTGAAAGGAATGATCACCTCACTCACCGTCGGAGGGGGAAACATCTGAAAAGGACTTACCACCTCACACACCGTCGGAGAGGGAACCATAGGAGACTATCACCTCACACTCACCGTCGGAGAGGGAAACATCTGAAAAGGACTTACCACCTCACACACCGTCGGAGAGGGAACCATTTGGGATAACTTCTACTGAGTCTTCATCAGAAAAATCTGTTGGGAGTCAATTTAGCTGGGCTGGACAAGGTCTTGAAATGTCTTCAACTGGAATAAGTGTCAGAACGTCACCATATCTGGTTCATATCTGGACTATATCTGGAAGGAAATATGGAAGCAGCATCAGAACGTCACCATATCTGGTTTACATCTGAAACTATATCTGGAAGGAAATCTGGAAGCAGCATCAGAACGTCACCATATCTGGTTTACATCCGAAACTATATCTAGAAGGATATCTGGAAGCAGCATCAGAACGTCACCATATCTGGGTCATATCTGAAACTATATCTAGAAGGATATCTGGAAGCAGCATCAGAACGTCACCATATCTGGGTCATATCCGAAACTATATCTAGAAGGAAATCTGGAAGCAGCATCAGAACGTCACCATATCTGGATCATATCCGAAACTATATCTAGAAGGAAATCTGGAAGCAGTATCAGAACGTCACCATCTCTGGGTCATATCTGAAACTATATCTAGACGGATATCTGGAAGCAGCATCAGAACGTCACCATATCTGGATCATATCTGAAACTATATCTAGAAGGATATCTGGAAGCAGCATCAGAACGTCACCATATCTGGGTCATATCTGAAACTATATCTAGAAGGAAATCTGGAAGCAGCATCAGAACGTCACCATCTCTGGATCATATCCGAAACTATATCTAGAAGGAAATCTGGAAGCAGTATCAGAACGTCACCATCTCTGGGTCATATCTGAAACTATATCTAGACGGATATCTGGAAGCAGCATCAGAACGTCACCATATCTGGATCATATCTGAAACTATATCTAGAAGGATATCTGGAAGCAGCATCAGAACGTCACCATATCTGGGTCATATCTGAAACTATATCTAGAAGGAAATCTGGAAGCAGCATCAGAACGTCACCATCTCTGGATCATATCCGAAACTATATCTAGAAGGAAATCTGGAAGCAGTATCAGAATGTCACCATATCTGGATTACATCTGAAACTATATCTAGAAGGAAATCTGGAAGCAGTATCAGAACGTCACCATCTCTGGATCATATCCGAAACTATATCTAGAAGGAAATCTGGAAGCAGTATCAGAACGTCACCATATCTGGATTACATCTGAAACTATATCGAGAAAGAATTGCGATAGTTTGATAGTAGTCATTTTTGTATTGATCTTTTTTCCTGAAAAGGCAAAACATAATTGTATGCAAAGTCATGGTGCATGAACTGTATGTTTTCAAAATTAATGAGATTCATGTAGCATGATGCATATGCATGAAGATGTGATGTTTATGAATGTATTTTTGTCGTCTTAGAAAAATAAATCCTTGACGAGTGCCGGGAAGTCACTCCTAGGCTGATGTTGAAGAATAGCTTTTGCCTCCGTTGGGGATGATAGTTGCAAGAATACCGGTAGGAGAAGATAACTCCGTCGGGGAATGAACTTGGCGAATGGAAGATTCTGCGTGGAGGAAAGTACTCTAGTGACCTTGCTGGGGAGCGATACTCTGTGGGGATAGAGACGCTTTTGCTGAATTGTTGAGAATGACTTGCTGAGGATATCTCTGCTGTATTGGAAGTGCTGATAGACTTCGCTGGGGATAAGAAGATTCTATCGACGACGATCTTTCCGTGGCTTTTGGCTGAGGATGACCCAGTTATATCCTGTTAAGGAAATAACTCTTTGAATAAAGTCGGGCGACGCGTTCGTGCTTTGCGAGGGGATAAGCTTCCAGAATCTACTGGGGATAAGCTTACTGCTTGGGGAGATGGATTCCAACTTTCCTGGGGAAACTGGGCTGGACTCTTCTGGGGAAGTATTGACCTGTATTGGTTATGTTCTTCCATGGAACCTACCTTGATACCTTGGAGGACAGAAACAATCAGATTTCTTAGACCACCCGTTATTGCCCCTGTTTCTATGGGGGAGGCACATGTGGGATGCTGATAGTTGTTGATGGACAAACCTTCTTCTAGTAGGCAAGTGACAAGATGATAGGACATAGTCGTACGCTTTGATCCCTAACTTTTGCCTGGACCGCCCTTTCGGGTTTTCGGTCCACCGGGATACCCATTTTTGCCCAAGCCGCCTTTTCAGGTTTTCGACTTGCCGGGTGTACAGATTTTTTCCATTTTCATCCCTTCATTTTGCCCGAACCCTTTTGGTTCGCCGGGAAGCCCTTATTTTTGCCTAGGTATGTCAACCTAGCGGGTCTTTGATTTTGCGTAGTATCTTTTCGACTATGTCCACGCTCTCAGAATGTAGGGAGTTGCCCCTGTTAGAAGTGTTTTGTCATGCCGCCCGAAGATGTTTGATCAGGCAAGATTCGTCGTTGGAGTGCCCCAAGTGACTCAGGCAGAGATTTGCCCCCAGGCTTTTTGGCCTTTGAGAGATTCTCCGAATCTTGATTGGATTGCCCCAGATGATGGACCATGATCATGTCGTGCCCCTTGGTTGGAAGTAACTTCTGTTCATTAGACTTTCATTGTGTGGATTCCCTGCTGTTCAAACAAAAAGTCATATGCAAACAAAGTTATGTTAAAAATGCAAAGCCTATGTCTGTCTTGAAGATTTTGAAAATGCATTCTTTTTTTTTTCCATAAAACAAATGAATGTTTGTAAAATGTGATGTCAACTCCGTATTTACCGTAGGCCTTCAGGAGTCAGGATACCTTTCGTAACAGTATGCTTTCGAACTAAACCATGCTTCAGCTAGGACTTTTAAGGGTTATAACGTGGCTTGGTTCACGGTTTAAGAAACAAAGGATAAAGGCTCAAATTATTTGTACCCACCCGCTCTTCGTGATGTTCTCCAAACCTAAACTCAGTTGATCGTGCGTTAGACCTTGCTTGAGTCTTTGCTTTGATGTTCCAATAATGGTTCAGATGTTGATAACTTGTTTTGAATAGGCAGTCATTTTTTTTTGTTGAGGGTTTGTAGGACCTCTTTCTTCTGATTTCGTTATCCCTATTTTTTTTGCCTGAACTGTTTCCTTTTTGGAATTACAGTCAGCGGGATGCCCCAATTTCATAAGTCCCTTCTTATAGGTTTTGACTTCTTGGGTTTTTCGTTTATGATTTTTTGATAATGACTGCCCGTTCTTTATTGATTATTCGGAACCATCACTGTCTTTCTTCGTTTTGTAAGGACTTCTTTGGCGCCATTCGTTATGCACTTGGATCAACTGAGAGACTACCCTGCCCCAGGTTATGATAACGGGTTTTAATTTTCGAAAATAAAAACTCCTACTTCTTTGGCTCAGAGGGGTTGACGAGGGATTATCTTCCTTATAACTCCAGTGTTTAGGGATTGAAACAATGCCTGTACCTCATCAGCGGGGTCTGTTCAAAAGCATACTATAGATTATGGTATCGTTTTCGTCATCCTCCCTCAAGAGGCTCAGAATTATTAACCAAGAGTTGATCATCAGAAAAAATATGAAAAGAATTTTGAATATAATGAAAACAATTGTATTAATTCCCAAAACAGACATATGCGATGCATTGATAGAATAAAAGTGTTTGCTATGACATTAATTGTTTGTATAAAGAAAAATACAACTCAAAAATTCAAATAAATAAAAGGTCTTCAACGATTGGGTAACGGAGCAGTGATTATGTTCGGAGTCTCAGGCACTTCAAACTGAATCTCCCCGGCGTCGATCATGTCTTGAATTTTGTTCTTGAGAGGCCAGCAGTTGTCCGTAGTATGCCCCGGGCTATCAGAATGATATGCGCACCTATCATTGGGATGATAGTTGGGAGCAGAAGTGTTCGGATTCCGGAGAGGAGCCCTTAAGGTGATCAGTCCTGCTTTCAACATTTGTTGCAGTGCTTGATCCAACGACATGTTGAGTTTGGTGTACTGCCGTTTCTCCTTGCGCTGCTGCCCCTGTCCTTGTTGAGCAGGTCCAGGGTTGGAGATCTGGATTGCCCCTACCTCATGACGGCCCTTTTTACCGTGCACAGCATTGGATTCTTTCTTTCCATGATGAGGCTTTTTATCAGAAGGTGCAGCCTCTTGAATTTTCCCAGACCGGATGCCAGCTTCTATTCGCTCTCCAGTCAAGATAAGATCTGTGAATCCAGCAGACGAATTCCCAATTAGGTGGTTATAAAATGGACCAGACAAGGTCCCCAAGAACATGTCCACAAGTTCCCGATCAGTCAGAGGTGGTTGTACCCTTCCAGCAAGATCCCTCCATTTCTGCGCATATTCTTTAAAACCTTCACTTGATCCTAACGACATACCCTGGAGTTGGGTACGCGTAGGAGCAAGGTCGGCATTATATTGATACTGCTTGTAGAAAGCAGTAGCCAACTCCTCCCAGTTACAAACCTTGGTCCCATCCAGCTGATAGAACCATTCGAGATGAGTCCCTGAAAGACTCTCCTGAAAGAAGTGGATCCACAAATTCTTATCCACCGTATATGGTTGAATCTTCCGAACATAGGACCTGAGATGTAACTTGGGACAGGATGCCCCGTCATACTTGGTAAAGGATGGTGCTTTGAACTTCCGAGGAATAATCACACCAGTTGACAAACCCAGATCTCCAAAATCCAGCCCAGGTACCTGTTGGATCTCCATAGCATTCAGCCTATCTTCCAACTGTTTGTACTTGTCGTCAGTAGGAGGGTACTGTTCGTCGTTGAAATCCGTCTCGTTGTCGGAGACCACTGGACTAGGCACCTCTCTCTCATGGTGACTGCTTTCCCTCACAGATGGGGTAGTCCTCTCAGTTTCAGTCTACGGTGTATTCCCAGATCTGCGTCTAGGGCTGAACAAAACAGTCCTCTTCTTCTTCTTTTCTTTCTTCAAGAGCAGAGCCTTCAGATCTTGTTGCCCCTGGGTCAAGTTCATGATCAACCCTTGGAACTGGGCGTTCTGAGCCTGGAGGGCCTTGATGGACTGCTCAGCTGATGATTCAGGATTCATGACGATCGGCTGAAATAAACAGCGAAGAAGGGTAAGCAACCTGTCAAAGGGACACCTGCAATGCAATGAGATGTATGACATGCATGCAATGATTTCAAGGACCTCGCAGGGTAAACAGAGAAACTTGTTAGAGTTGGAAACTGGCAACTTGATTGAAGGAACTTCCTGTTGTAGAGAGCCCTTCTTCAAGGGTCAAAGGCTCACCATATCCAGTGGGTCATAGCCCCTGACAACCTTGGCTAGAGGAAAATAAATCCTCTTTTCCCCTGGCTAGACAGTTGGTTCATCATAACCTGCATCACAAGCCCTTGAGATCCTTGAAATGGGTTAGGATGTATGCAATGGTATGATGGTATGATGTCATGCTATGCATGGGGTGATGTAGGTAAACCCTGTTATGAGTCCCAAATAAGGACTATAAACAGACCCTGCAAGAAATTCAATATACTTTGTTATGAGTCCCAATTAAGGGCTATAAACAAAACCTGCAAGAGATCTAGTAAACCCTGTTATGAGTCCCAGTTAAGGACTATAAACACAACCTGCAAGAAATTTGGCAAACCCTGTTATGAGTCCCAGTTAAGGACTATAAACAAAACCTGCAAGACTTAGTAACCCTGTTATGAGTCCCAATTAAGGACTATAAACAAAACCTGCAAGTAGTTCATGCGTCAGATAACAAGCATGCAGGTAGTCAAGTACAAAGGCACACAAGTCACACAAAAGAAACCCTTAGAGTTTAGGCCAGCATGAGGTCTGGGTATTACCCTCTTGAAGTTGGTGGGTTCAACCTGTCCTAATCAAAGTAACTGGGTTCTAAGGTTCCCAATATCACGGGATTGCTTTCATTGTTCATCGTTTCGATTTAGCCACTGAACTGGCGACCGAAATATTCCAGGAAAGCAACCCTCAATTGAGTGTAGTATCGAGTATCAACCAACCTCGGACTGCACCAAAGTCAGTTATCTCACTACCCTAAAGAGGCCAAGATAGTTCAATTAAGGTTCCTAAGGTCTGTTGATGCTTCACGACACCACGCGGAGGCCCCGTATTCTCCTTGACTGAACTCAAGGGTTACCGGTACACACCAAAGTGTCACATCAACGTAGCAGACTGTTTCAACCATGTCGGTATACCCCGCACAGTTCCCTCACAACCTTGTTGCTACTTTCTAAGAAAGGTATCCCCCAGATCCGGGTTAGGATCTATAGAACTCCCAAGCAACCCACAATAATAAAGCAAGCAAAGAAGACAATTGAAAACATAGTTATGACCTAGCCCTAAGGTACACCCCACTTTATTTGTCCCCAGCAGAGTCGCCAGTTCTGTGATCAGTGGATCTGGAACTGACTGTTTAACGCTGGTTCACGAAATGTCGCGGAAGCAAGAGTCGCCACCGTCTTTTATTTTCTCCAAATGGAAAGGACAAAAGCACAGAAAAATTCCTTATAGAGATTGCTCTCGGTTCGGGAGGTAGGTTATAGAAAGGGAAGGTGTTAGCACCCTTTCTATCCATGGTTATCCATGGGCTCTTAGATACTTGCTCATTGTGTTTTCAAAATTGTTTGTTTGCTTTTCAACTGTGGGTTTTAAAAAGTTTCTTTGAAAGTTTCAGATCGACTCTTGTGTCAGAGTGTTTGAAAAATTGTTTTGAAAGCTTTTGAAAAGTGTCAGTGTGAAAAGATTTTGATTTGTTTTGTTTTTGAAGAGAGCAAGTATCTATGAGAACCTACCTACCCTAAGGAATTCGTCTGTGTAGATGTCCTTTAAAGTAGTGCCATCCCACCATTGAGAGGTAGGTAGCACCACCGTTGGAGGTGTTCGGGTCAATTCGAGGTTCGGGACATGGTGATCACCAGAGCAATGGGAAGACACCTTAGAAGCTACCCTCATGCCAGGTTCCCGGATCATGAGGACTTACTAAGACATCCTCTACTCGACGATCACCTTTCGAGGCAAGGCAACAGTGAGGCGTACCCTAAGGGTGGTGTGTGCGATTCGTGTGTCGTTTTCATTGATATTTGTCTTGTCATGTTCATTGTGATCTACGCTTGATTTTATTATGACCATACATTCTTTCATGCTTTTGTTAACAGTTAAAAGTTGCGAGGAAAATAAATCTAAACTATTACAAATGGCGCGGGTCCATATCGCCAAAATTAAACCGGACCCGATTTGACGGAAAAATAAATAAGCAAAGTAAATAACGAAATTGAAAAGTGCGAGAAGTTTTAAGTTACAACGCTTTGGGAGAGATACATAATTATTTAAGCAAAATAAAAATAAATACGCGAAATTAAATAATTAAAAATATGGGCGTTGGACCCTTTTGCAAAAATATTAAATTACATGAATTAATTAATTAGAATTAAAGAGGAATTAAAATTAAAAAAGAATGTTTTTTGGTATTTAGTGTTTTTTAAGATTTAAAAGAAAAAGAGAATTAATTGAAATTAACTAACCCTAATTCTAATGGTTTTTAAGTTTGTTATGAAAATATTAAAATATAACCTAAATTAAACCTAAGTTAATTTATGTACAATTTAATTATGAAAATAAAATAAGTAATATTATTATTATGACAAAAAGAAAAATTGAAAGGAATAAAATTTATTAAACCTAAATTCTATGTTTTTTTTGGATTTTTGGTTATTAAAAAAGAATTAAAGTTAAAACCTATTTTACTAAATTTATTTACATGCATTTTTGTTTATAAAAATATTAAAATAAATAAATATTATACTTTGCTCTTTTTCTGTTTTTTATGATGTTTTTATATTTTGTAAAAAAAATAATTAATCAAATTAAAGCAATAAAATAAATAAAACAAAATATAAAGCAAAGTTGCAAACCAGGGGGGGTGGAGGTCCCCAATATGGAGGTATGGACTTAGCAAATCTGGCCCAATGACCTTCAGAATTCGTTGACTTTCCAGGCGCCATGTGGCTCTTTTGACTAGGGTTCAGGGTGTGCTTCCAATCTCAGCCTTTGGTTTGGTCATCAGGGACGCGTGGACGTTGGATAACGAAGATGCATGGTGTGCCTTATCATAAGCGCTGCACATGAATGGTTAATGAAAAATAATATGAGAAATATACAGACCTGGGACTCGAACCCAGGTCACTAACATCACCAAGCAACACCTGTACCACTGAGCCATGTTAACGCGTTTATTATATAATTAACGAATAAATAATATAAATGGACACAATGCGTTAGTGGAGAGAAACGCGCGAAATTCAAATCAACGAATCACTGGTTGCCACCACATCATCGTCCTCACCACCCCTGTAAAACAAAACACAATAGCAACGGTTTTCAACGCGTTGCAGAAGGCAGGCTATTGGAAAATAGCGAATAGGGCTATGACGTCCATAAATTGATCGCGAATGGTGTTTCTTGTTCGTTGGAGCATGCTGGTTTGAATGGTCATGGTTTCGTGGACTAATTTTGCTTGGTTTCAGAAGCCCTAAATTCAAGCTCTGAAAACCCTAAAGATTGATCATGGTGAAATCACGTATATGGCATAAAAGTCAAATTGAATGCAATGGTTAGCTTCACAATCAAATGAGGAATAAGAATCAACAATTAAATTTCATAAAAAATGCCTAGAACATGATATGCGTTTATGAGTTTTTTGCTGTACAGTCGAAGGTCTCGTTACCAATTCCTTGCGTTTGAGTTGATGTTAGGGATTGGAATCGCTTCTGGGAACCTTGAGGAGGCTAATGGAATCAATATTAGGACTTGAATCAACCTCTATCAATGATTTCAGTTTTGCTTTTTATGGAGAAAATTTCAAGTTTCTAATGGCTCTTTCTGCGCAGCTTTTAGTCTCCCTTGATTAGGTTTTGATTCAAGCATATGTAGTGAACAATTTAGGTCAACAAAACTGGCCAAAATCTCTTGCATTCAAGGATTTCAATATTTGATTTTCCACCATTATGTTTCATATCTTTTTCACATGTTCTTGTGCAAATCATGATCCAATTAGTCCAAATCTTTCCTCATTTAGTTGTACACGAAATCTTGAGTATCAAACATGCATAAAAAGATTGGTTAGGTCATGTTAGATATTTTTCACATATTTACATAATTTAAATGAATTAATATGAATAATAATTCAAATAAATAAATAAAAAATGTGAAAATACTTCCCTTTGGGCCAAGTGGTCGTGCACATGCTTGGAATGATGAATCATGGAAGAAAAATGGGCCCATTAGCAATTTTAGATCATTTGAAGTAATGTTGACTTTTCAAAATATCCAAAAATTTCCCAACTTCCACAAGGCATAACTTGCTCAATTTTTAAGCTTTTCACATGTTCTTGGACGTTTGGGAAAGGTATTTGAGTCCTTTAACCAATGCCTTTGGTCCCATGTCATTTTGATTTACCAATCTCAAGTTATGGCCTTTGACCTAAAGTCCCTTTTTGTTGACTTTTGAAAATGACCTATAATGTTGAAATTGATAACTTTTTGTGAGAGCATTTCTTGGACTTGAAGTATGAAGATGAGTTGTAGGAAATGTCTTTCTCTTCAAAATGAGCTTTGGATGGAATTTTTCTGATAATCCATGTGAAAGTTATGCCCTGGTCAATTTCAGTTGACTTTTTCAGCTGTCCAAATATAGTAACTTTTGCATCTTGATGATTTTCTGAGTCAAATTTTGAGAATCATGATCAAGCATTGATCAAATGATGTTTGTGGCTTCAACATGATATGTTGACCAAAAATTTGAACTTTTGACTGTCAAATGACCATTTTGCCCCTACAGTTGACTGTAGTGCAATTTAGGGTTTTGACTGTGCAATTTTGAGCTGAATGCCTTGAAACTTGATGTGAAGATACTTGACCATATTTGTAGGCATATGAGACTTGATTGGGCCCTTGAAAACTTCCTTTTCTTGATCAGAACATAAACCCTAGTTTTGACTGTATAGGAGACAGTTGGACTGTGCAACCCTTGGGGAATTTTGCAGCTTGGCTTGGCAATTTCTTGGAGAATATGGGAGGACAAATTTTGGGGTACAACAGATCCCAAGCGTGACCCTCTAGCATGTTTTCCCTTTGTTTTCACCAGATTCAGCGCCTACATCTACTGGGGGGTTATCTTCTGATTTCACCAACCAGGACCAGATCAAGCATCCCTTGGGCATCATTCTCTAGATCCATCAGTCCCAGCCAGATCCAGCGCACCTCATCCTCTGATGGTCATAATCTGCTGGATCCATTAGCCAGGAGCAGATCCAGTATCACCATCCTCTAGACCGTCATCCTTTGGACCATCATCTTCTGGTCACTATCATCCTCTAGATCATCATCCTCTGACCAGAACCGCTGATACCAGGCCACCTTTTTCTTTTATTCTTTTATATTTTCTTTATTTAATTTAATGGTTTATCTTATTAACAACAAAATTAATTCTTTTTTATTAAAAAAAATCATAAAAATATTTTTTTCATCCAATTAGATTTAGGTTTATTTTTTATCAAAAAATTTAATTAATTTAATTAGTTTATTTAATTTTAGGGTAACTTAAATTCTTTTGTAAATAAATTAAAAACAATTAGAAAATTAGGGTTTTAGTTTAATTTAATTCTATTTTCTTTTTCCTAAAAAATAACCAAAAATACAAAAATAGGCCATGTAAATTATTTTCTTTAAATTTAATTTAATTACTAATTAGATTTGTATTTAATTTAAAAGCCTAATTCTTTTTTTTAAAATAATTAAAAACAACAAAAAAATTAATTTCTCTTTCGATTAGGTTAGACGGGGTCAAAACCCTAATTCCTTATCATTCTTAATTTCTTCGTGCGCGCTTTATTATTTTATTTTTTCCATATTGATGTAATTGCTCACAAGTTGTAATAGATTAATTAGGACCTTTTACTTTCATTTATCGTTTTTCTTTAAGGGTTTGTTTTGGCTATGTAAATACCCGAAGCCTTGTAATACCGTAGCTTATTTTCCGCATTTTAAAATTCCGCAAATATTAACTGTTAGATGTATGATATTAGGAACGTGTGACAAGAATGTATGATTAACTTTAAAATGGTTAGCAAACCCTAAATGTGAAAAGATAATAATTTGAAATTGAATCACTCACACATGCGCACTCCTAGGGTATACTCTCACTTCGGTTGCCTTCGGTAAACGGTCATTAAGTATAGGATGCTTTAGTGGTCGCCCTCTTGTCTAAACAAAAGATCAAAGTCCCGTTCAGAAAAGTTGCCTCGGAATGGTTGCCTCAGAATGGTTGCCTCGAAATTGTTGCCTCGAATAATTGATCTAAGACATTAGGGTCATTACTAAGACGCCCTAACATTGCTTTAGTGATCATACGTCCCTTTCGAATTGACCTTCAAAACTCCGACGATGGTGCTACCTACTCACTAATAGTGGGATAGCGTTTTCTAAAGGAAGCAAACATAGAATAATTCTCTTTTTCGAGTAGGTAGAATCTTAAGTACTTGCTCAATCCAAACAAACTTTTTTTCACACTTACACTATTTTCAAACAAAGCTTTCAAAACACTTCATAACACTCTTGAAGACAGAAGCAAGGGTTAAATCGAAGTCAAAAACTGTTTCAAATCAAACACACATAAGCAAATTTTGAAAATGATGAGCAAGTACCTAAGAGCCCGTGGAAAACCACGGATAGAAAGGGTGTTAATTCCTTCCCTTTCTATAATCTACCCCCCCCCCCCCCCCCCCCGTACTCAGAAATCTCGAAAAAAGGAATTTTTCTATGCTTTTTTCCTTTCCGGTTGGATAAAATAAAAGTCGGTGGCGACTCTTGCTTACCGCGACATTTTGTGAACACAAACGCAAAACGCAAACCATAAATCCCTAAAATAGTCCCAGTTCTGGCCACCGAATCACAGAATTGGCGACTCTGCTGGGGAGTTAATAAGTGGGGTATACTTTAGGATTAGTTCATCATATTTGCTTTTATTGTTTGATTTGATTGCTTTATCTTTGTGGGCTTTGTATCAGAGTTACTATAGATCCTAACTCGGATCTGGGGGACACCTTTTAGCTAAGTAGCAATAAACTGTGAGGGAACTATATGGCATAGACTGATACGGTTGAAGCAGTAGCTACGTTGATATGGCACATTAGTTGGTATCAGTATCCTTTGTGGAGCAACAAGGAGAATACGGGGATGATATATGGGTCATTAAGCATCAACTGAACTTAGAACCTATAATTGACCAACTTGGCCATAGGAAATAGTGAGATAGTCGGCCTCCGCATAGAGCTGGGAATTGGTTGATACTCGATACTACACTCATTGAGACCATACTCTCGAGATAGTTCTGGCTGTAAGAAAAGATTGCGTGAGCTGAAACCATGACCGATGGAGGATGGTAAGTGATATTGAGAACCTCTAGAACCCGGTTACTATTATTAGGACAAGTTGAACCAACTGAACTTCAAGAGGGTAGTACCTAGACTCCATGCAAGCCTGAAACTTAAGGGCTATTGTGTGACTTGTTTGCCTTTACCATGTCTGTTATATGTGATACCTATTGTGTGTTTTATCATGACATCATGCATCATGACATAGCATGCATATTTCATTAGACTAACCATTTCAAAGACCGAGGGGATTTATCTTTGTTCTGTTTTGCAGATCATGACTTACATACGCAGAAATACCATTCGAGTCAACTTCGTGCAAATACCTGCTCAGCTCAGAGAGTTAGTCTCAAAAGTTTCTGATACTTCCTCATTTGTTAGAAGACATGGTCATCTCCTTAGTTTGGTCACTTCAAAGTTGGATGAGCAGATGATGAGCATCCTTTTCCAGTTCTTTGATCTGTTGCATCATTGTTTCACCTTCCCGGATTATCAGCTAGTTCCCACTTTGGAGGAGTTTTCTGATTTATTAGGCATATCTATCCTCGAGAAGACACCCTTCACAGGTTTGGAGGAGGTTCCTAGACCAGAGGATATTGCTTCAGCTTTACACTTGAAAAAGGCTGATGTAGTGTTTAATTGGGAGACACGAAGCAGGGTTAAAGGTTTCTTGGCTAAGTTTCTGATGGATCAAGCTCAACAATTCTGGGATGACTTGGACTTTCAAGCTTTTGAAGACACCTTGGATCTCCTCATCTACGGCTTGGTTCTTTTCCCGAATCCAGATTCCTTCATATATGTGAATGCAGTTAAGATCTTCTTATCTCGTAATCCATTACCTACTCTTCTGGGTGATATTGTACATACTCTCTATACTCGTACTGTGCAAAGAAGGGGGGCCCTCATGTGTTGCACACTGCTACTGGCGAGGTGGTTTATTTCGCACCTACCCAAATCTGTAGTGAACAGTGAGGAAGGTGTAGGTTGGGCTTACAAAATCATGTCTCTTTCACATACGGACATTCTTTAGAGTTCTAAGGATATGGAAAGAATAGCTATCATTGATCGATGTGGGGAATACCCTAATGCTCTGTTGCTTGGAATTATAGGGGGAATAACCTATAGTCCTTGTTTAGCTTTGAGACAGTTTGGTCGCGCTCGGAGAGACGGTCCTCATAAGTTGCTTCTTACAGATATTGTCTTCGACTATAAGGAGGATGTAAAAGAACATCGTCGCAGGTTTATACGAGCTTGGGGCAGGGTGAACAGGTCTGACCCTCAAGATCTAGTACTAAATACTTCTCTCCCTATGCAACCAGCATACTAATGAAGAAGGTGTTCCTTATACGGTCCTCCATCCCTATAAGCCTACTGATCTTGGGGCATTAAAGAGATCCTGGATTCAGCTGAAGGAAGAAAGGGATACCTATCGAGAGAAGTATCATGAGAAGGAAAGGAAGATCTTGAAGCTCACGAGGCAACTGGAGAATGAAAGGATGATCAATGACTATGTCAGCATGAATGGAAGACGACCATGGGATTTCTGATTTCTGCTTGTTTCTAGTTTAGATTTATTTTCAGTCCATTTCTTTTGTAACGCTGTAAAGGCATTGTTAAACATTTTACAAGTTTGAATCTAATAAAGTTTGTTTATTTCTTGGTTCGCAAATTTAAATCTCCCAAAGTCTTTGAAATCATTTCATACGCATTTCATTATCATGCACCTCATCACAGGTACCATTACAGGTTTCTTATCTTCTTAGTTGTTTATTTCAGCACGAAATGTCTTCTGAAATACCTACTGATCAAGCTATCAAAGCTCTTCAAGCACAGAATGCTCAGTTCCAAGAGATGTTCCTGAACTTGGCTAAGGGACAACAGGATTTGAAGACTCTCATCCTGAAAGAGAAGAAAAAGAAGAAGAAGGTGGTTCTCCTGAATATGGGTCACATATTTGGGAATAGATTGCGACAGGAAGCTGATTTTTCTCATTCATCTGGAGGAGGAGAGAATCAAGAGGAAATAAAAGGTCCTAGTCTTGTGGTTTCTGATAATGACACTGATTTAGATGAAGAAAAGTATCCTCCTGCTAAGGATAGGTATAAGCAACTTGAAGACCGGCTGAGTGCAATGGAGATTCAAAATATACCTGGGTTGGACTTCAGAGATCTGGGATTAGCATCTAGGGTGGTGATCCCTCACAAATTCAAAGCTCCTGTTTTTGCTAAATACGATGGGGTATCCTGCCCGAAACTCCATATACGCTCATACGTCAGAAAGATTCAACCTTATACTGCTGATAGAAACCTGTGGGTTCATTTCTTTCAAGATAGTCTGTCACGGACTCAACTTGAATGGTTCTATCAATTGGAAGGAGCTAATGTCTGCAACTGGGAGGACCTTGTCGCTGCTTTTTATAAGCAATACCAGTATAATGCCAACCTTGCTCCCACGCGTACTCAACTTCAGGGTATGTCTATGGGTACAGGTGAAGACTTTAAGGACTATGCTCAGAAGTGGAGAGACCTAGCTGGAAGGGTCTAACCCCCTCTGTCTGATAGGGAGTTGGTGGACATGTTTCTTGGGACCTTGTCTGGACCATTTTTAATCATTTGATCAAAAGTTCTTCCTTTGGATTTACTGAATTGATTTTGACTGGGGAGAGGGTAGAAGCTGGTATCAAGAGTGGAAAGATACAGAAAGGTGCTTCATCAAGTACAGAAAAGAAGCCTTTCAGAAAAGAAGCTAGTACAGTTTACAGCTCGAGGAGCCAAAACCGACTTGAACGCCGCCAAGTAGTGAATGCGGTAGTAATATTAAGACCCACCGTTGCCCCACAACGCAATAATCAGAAAAGAGTAGAGAGGCCACAAAGACAGTATACTCGGCTCAGTATGACCTTATCTCAAATTTTACCGCAATTGTTGAAGACTAACCTGATAACTCTGAGGGAAGCCCCAAAGAATCCCAGCACCATATCTCCGTTGTATAATCCAAACGCCCGCTGCGCCTATCACTCCGATAGCCCCGGGCATGATACAAACAATTGCTTGGTCTTGAGGAATAAGGTACAAGATTTGATTGAAGCTAAAGAAATTGAGTTTGACGCACCAGAGAAGCCTAACGTCATGAGTGCTCCTATGCCCAAGCATGGAGTAAATGCTGCGGACGATGATTCATTTGTGACCTTTGTTGAAGAAATTTCTACTTCGTTGATGACAGTAAAGAAGAACCTATTATCGACCGGTTTATTTCCGGGTTGTGGCGAAGGTTGCCACCTATGTTCAATCCTGCCTGCTGGTTGCCATTTGCTGAAATCAGGTGTCCAACGCCTGATGGATAACAAGGAGATCTTATTCAAGAAAACTTTGACTCCATCGATTCCTGTTGAAGATGTTTCCATCATAACCATTTTCTCCAATCCTTCCAAGGCTTCCTCGAGAAAGCCTGTTAGGATTACATCGTTCCAAGAGTTGCTCCATTGATCATTACTATTCCTGGACCAATCCCATACACTTCGGATAAGGCTGTCCCGTGGCACTATGGGGCCGATGTGTATTATCATGGGATTAAACAAGACTTGAAGGTTGAAGAGGCTGATACTGAGGTCAGCAATATTGTCGGGGCTAGCAAGGTCACCCGAAGCGGAAGACTCTTCTCTCCTGAGATTTCCCCTCCGACTGTTCGAGAGCCTGTTGTTATTCCATCTGTCAGTACATCAACTACTATCCCAGTACATATTCCAATTATCACCCATGTCGCCGAGTCATCTGATGCTCGGAGCAAAGAAGTCATAGGTGATCTTGCTCGGACGGAGGCACCTAAGAAGATTGTTGTAGAAACCTCTAGATAGGAGATATAGGAAATCTTGAAAATTATCAAGAAGAGCGACTACAATACAGTCAAGCAGCTGGGGAAAACCCCGTCGAAGATCTCCATGTTATCCTTATTGTTGTGTTCAGAAGCCCATGCAAAGGCTTTAATTGCTTTCCTTAAAACTGCGGATGTGCCGTAGGAAACATCTGCTGATCAATTCAAAGACTGTGTGGCTAGTTTGACGGCTGACAACGGGTTAGGTTTCTCCGATGAAGATCTGACTGCCAAAGAAAGGAATCACAATGACGCTCTGCATGTTTCGATCGAATGCAGGGGCACTACCCTGGCCCACGTACTGGTTGATACTGGGTCCTCATTAAATGTTTTACCCAAGAAAGCGTTGGACCAGTTAGACTGTGAAGGGTTGGTTCTGAAGCCAAGTAATATTGTGGTTAGGGCCTTTGACGGGTCCAAAAGAATGGTGCACGGGGAGGTGGACGTCCCTGTCAAGGTTGGCTCTCAAACTTTTGCATTTACGTTCTATGTGATGGACATTCGACCATCCTATTCTTGTTTGCTGGGTCGCCCATGGATTCATAAGGCTGAGGCAGTGACTTCTATGCTCCACCAGATGTTGAAATATCTAGTGAAGGGGAAGATTGTTACAGTACGAGGGGAAGAGGAGTACATGGTGAGCCATCTTAACTCTTTTCGTTATGTGGAGATGGACAGGGAGTTCATCGAAACCCCGTGTCAGAACTTTGAAGAGGTTCCCCAAACTCTGGCATTGACTGAAACTGTTGCTAAAGAACCTCTATTGAAGATGGCTTCCCTCAAGGATGCCAAGGCTGTTATTGAAAAAGGTGGGTGTGCAAATTGGGGTCAACTCCCTAACTTTGCACACAAAACTGACAAGTTTGGTTTAGGTTTTACTGCAGAAGCTCAAAGGGTTGTTCGGCGTGTGCGGATTGGAAGACCTCCCCTGCGTATCAGTAATTCGGGGGTGAATACAATTGAGGATGATGAAGAAGAGTCAGAGTTCGACAGCTGGATTTACCCGACTATCGACGGCGGATTAAACAATTGGACGGCAAAGGACTTCGTGCCAGTTTCTTTTATTACACAGTAATAGACTTTTGTTTTTGCGATTTGTAACATAAAGTTTAAAACTTTATGGCCCGGTGCCTTTCCCGAGACACCATGGCTTTGTTTGTGAGGGCTTAACATATGTCATTTTCATATATCATCAATAAAGCATTGGACATTTTCTTGCATTACAAATTTTGTGCTCCTTGTTTTTCTTTTCTATCTTGCACCTTATTAAAACAGCTATTGTCTTACACACACTCACATATCATAATGCAGATCCACATCCACTCTGGATCCCACTAATAACGACTCTGCTATTGCCAATTATGACTTCGAAAATCCGATCAACCAAGCCGAGGACGAAGGTGAGGATGATTGCGAAGTGCTTGGGGAACTTGCTAGATTGTTACTACAGGAAGAGAGGGCCACACAGCCCCATGAAGAGTCAGTGGAATCAGTAAATTTGGGTACAGAGGAAGACAAGAAAGAGGTCAATATTGGTGCGAATCTGGGGCCTAGTGTTAAGCAATGATTGATACAGATGTTGTGTGATTATGTTAAGATCTTCGCTTGGTCTTATGAAGATATGTCTGGGTTGGATACTGATATTGTGGTTCACCACTTGCCAACCAAAGAAGACTGTCCTCCGGTAAAACAGAAAGTTCTCCCTATGCGCCCTGAGATGTCTGAGAAAATCAAAGCTGAGGTCATGAAGCAGTTTGATGCCGGTTTTCTAGCAATTACTTCTTACCCACAGTGGGTTGCCGACGTGGTTCCGGTGCCAAAGAAAGATGGTAAGGTACGGATGTGTGTGGACTATAGGGATCTGAATAGGGAAATCCCCAAGGATGATTTCCCACTCCCTTACATTGATGTTCTGGTCGACAACACTGCGCAACATAAGATCTTCTCATTTATGGATGGTTTTTCTGGTTACAATCAGATTAAAATGGCTCCCGAAGACATGGAGAAGATGACCTTCGTTACACAATGGGGTACCTTTTGCTACAAGGTCATTCCGTTTGGATTGAAGAATGTTGGGCCAACGTATCAGCGTGCCATGGTCGCTTTGTTCCACGACATGATCCATCATGAGATTGAGGTATACATCGACGACATGATTGCAAGGTCCCAGACTGAAGAAGAACATCTTGACCATCTCCAGAAGCTATTTGACAGGTTGAAGATGTATAAGCTGAGATTAAACCCGAACAAGTGCACCTTTGGGGTAAGATCTGGTAAACTGTTGGGTTTCATCGTTAGTGATAAAGGTATTCAAGTGGATCCTGCAAAGGTGAAGGCTATACAGGAAATGCCAGCTCCCCGAACAGAAAAAGAAGTCAGAGGCTTTCTGGGCCGCCTAAACTACATTGCCCGATTCATTTCACACCTGACTGCTACTTGTGAGCCAATCTTCAAGCTTCTGAAGAAAGATCAAGTGGTAAGATGGAATGATGAATGTCAAGCCGCTTTCGAAAGGATCAAAGAATATCTCCAAGAGCCACCTATTATGATGCCTCCAGTTGAGGATAGACCTTTGATCTTATACTTGACAGTACTCGACAATTCAATGGGGTGCGTGTTGGGGAAGCATGATGAGTCTGGCCGAAAAGAGCATGCTATTTACTACTTTAGCAAAAAGTTTACCGACGGTGAGACCCGATACTCACTGCTTGAGAAAACTTGCTGCGCTTTGGCATGGGCTGCTCACCGGCTGAGACAGTATATGTTGACTCACACTACTCTATTGATATCAAAGATGGACCCAATCAAGTATATATTCGAAAAGCATGCCTTGTCTGGAAGAATAGCAAGATGGCAAATGATCTTGACCTAGTATGACATCCAGTACACAACCCAAAAAGCAATCAAAGGAAGTATGTTGGAAGATCATTTGGCGCATCAGGCAGTGAACGATTATCAGTCTATAAATTTCGAGTTTCCGGATGAGAGCATCATGTTGGTGACTGACTGTGAAAAACCTGGACCGGATGAAAGACCTGAGGAGGGATCCCGATGGTCTATGTATTTTGACGGAGCTTCAAACGCGTTAGGTAATGGCATTGGCACCGTGATCATATCTCCTGAAGGTTGTCATACTCCGTTCACCGCCCGATTATGTTTTAACTGCACCAACAACATGGCGGAGTATGAAGCGTGCACCATGGGCCTTCGAGCTGCTATTGACCTAAGGATTAAGTTCTTGAGTGTGTTCAGAGATTCCGCTCTCGTGATCAGTCAGATCAAAGGCGAGTGGGATACGAAACACCCAAATATTATTCCTTACAAAGAGTATGTATTGATGTTGCTTCCACACTTTGAGGAGATTACCTTTGGACACTTCCCCAGAGAGGAGAATCAGTTAGCGGACGCGCTAGCTACTATGTCTTCTATGTTCAAGGTCAGGTGGGACAATGAAGCTCCCTAGATTACCATTGAGAGGTTGGACAAACCCGCACATTGCTATGACATTGAGACTGAAGAGGTGGCAGATAAACCCTGGTTCCACGAGGTAAAGAGGTATCTTGAGGCTCAAGAGTACCCTGAGGGTGCATCTGTTAATGATAAGAAGTTTCTGAGGAGATTCGCTGCGAAGTTCTTCATCAGCAATGGTGTCCTTTACAAATGTAACCATGATTCAACCTTACTGCGATGTGTGGATAAGAACAAGGCAGAAAGGATCATGGCAGAGTTACATGAAGGTACTTTTGGAACTCATTCTAGTGGACATACCATGGCGAAGAAAATCCTACGGGAAGGATATTAATGGTCTACTATGGAAGTCGATTGTTATCAGCATTCTCGGACCTGTCATAAGTGCCAAGTCTATGCTGATAAGGTACATATACCTCTAGTTCCTCTGAACGTCGTGACAGCTCCTTGGCCTTTTGCAATGTGGGGTATCGATATGATTGGTGAGATCAGACCTAATGCGTCCAACGGGCATCGTTTCATCCTGGTAGTAATTGACTATTTCACAAAGTGGGTTGAGGCAGCTTCCTTTGCTACAGTGACCAAGAACGTCGTGGCACGGTTTATTCAGCACAATCTGATCTGTCGATATGGTGTACCAGAGAGGATCATTACAGACAATGGTATAAATCTCAACAATACGATGATCACCGAGCTCTGCAAACAGTTCAAGATAAAACATCACAACTCTTCTCCTTACCGGCCAAAGATGAATGGGGCTGTTGAAGCGGCTAATAAGAACATTAAGAAGATTGTGAAGAAGATGACGGTGACATACAAAGATTGGCATGAGATGTTACCATTTTCTCTTTATGGGTACCGTACCTCAGTGCGTACTTCAACGGGGGAAACACCTTACTCTTTGGTATATGGTATGGAAGCAGTCTTGCCCATTGAGGTCCAGATACCCTCTCTTCGGATTATGAAGGATGCAGGTTTGAGCAAGGGCGGATGGATACAGACCCGGCTTGATCAGCTGAACCTAATCGATGAAAAGAGACTTACTGCTACTTGTCATGGTCAGACGTATCAAAAGCGAATGATCAAGGCATTTAACAAGAAAGTTAGATGACAAGAGTATCAAGTTGGGGATCTGGTGATCAAATGCATCATACTGCCACAAGGTGATCCCAGGGGAAAATGGACCCCTACTTACGAAGGGCCATTTGTGGTTAAGAACATTTTCTCAGGAGGAGCTATAATTCTAACCACCACGGATGGTGATGACCTTCCTCATCCTGTTAATGCAGACATAGTGAAATAATATTACGCATAATCAAAGACCCGCTAGGTTGACTGGCCTAGGCAAAAATAAGGGCTTCTCGGCGAACCAAAAGGGTTTGGGCAAAAATAAGGGATGAAAATATAAAAAATATGTACACCCGGCAAGTCGAAAACCTGAAAAGGCGGCTTGGGCAAAAAAGGGTATCCCGGTGGACTAAAAACCCGAAAGGGCGGTCCAGGAAAAAATTAGGGATCAAAGCATAACACTATGTCTCATTGGATCATCTTGCAACCAGACTTTGGTATCGACTATCAAGCTCGGACGGTGCCAATCAGTCTGATTCACCTTCAACCAAGTAGTGAAGTGATGAGACGCTCGAAGACATAAAGGCAATAGCAGAGTTGGAACCCAGTGGGGTTGTTCACATAGCTGTTTTTTCTTTATTTTACAAAATTGTATAAATTATGTTTGTTCGGCGGCATTCTCTTACTAGAACGTCAGCCTCTTGTACAAAAGCGCCTACTTACAGGCCAACCTCAAAATCAATACAATTCATTTTCATAAATAAATTTCAAATTGTTTTCTTTTTCTGTTTTGTTTTGCAAGAACGTCCAATGTTCATTTTTGATAGATGCATTTGACAATAATTGCTGCTCATAAATACTTACATGCGAAACAAAAGACGATTAATCGTAATATCAGGAACAGGGGCAAACAAGAAATGTTCAAACCTTACAGTTGCTCTATCCACCAGGTATAAGGATAGACCTAGCTGGAGAATACGATTAAAGGTACATTCACTCCCCGCAGAGGAAAAGGTATCTAAAAAACAGTGATTCTCCCCAAGCAGAATTTATCTATCACCAGTACTAGAAGATTATCCCCAGCGGAGTTTATTTCTTCCACAAGCAGAAACTCAATCCCCGACAGGTTTCTTTATCGCCAGCAGCGGTAAATCATCCCCAGCCGAGGTTATTCCTCCAAATCAACAGATACTCTAGCAGAGCATCTCTTCCCCACAGAGTCATTTTCTCGTCAGTTTATTCTCCAGCAGGATTATTCTCACAATCATCTTCATTCACTATCCCCAGCAGGAGACGAAGAATTCAACTTCTTGCACTCTCCAGCAGCAATTCGGGATTTATTTTCCCCAGCTAGAGAACATCATAAAAACATTGCATGCCCATACATCTTGACATATTCATACGCACCATACATCACAATCTCATTTATTTTGAGAACATCATTACTCGATACATGCCATGCATTACATACGACTAACTTGTACCTTTCAGGAAATATACAATCAAAATTCTCACCAAGTTCAAGCTATGAAGCCCGAATTCGACCAGATAGTACCTTGATTTCTACAGCATATTGTGAAGCCAGGATTATGATCGGATAACAGTATCAAACACCACGAAGCCTGGATTCGACCAGATAGTGGTTTATCTTTAAGCTATGAAGCTCGGATTCGACCAGATAATAGTTTAATCCCCGGCGAGCCGTGAAGCCCGGATTACGACTGGATAACAGCTCAGCAAGTACCATGAAGCCTGTATTACGACCAGATAGTGGTATGTCATAAACACAAGTCGTGAAGCCTGGATTACAATCGGATAACAGCTTAACAAGTTATTGTGAAGCCTGGATTATGACCAGATAGCAACACAAGCCGTGAAGCCCAGATTACGACCAGATAACAGCTCAACAAGTTATTGTGAAGCCTGGATTATGACCAGATAGCAATACAAGACCATGAAGCCTGGATTACGACCAGATAATGGTAGAAGACGTTGTGAAGTCTGGATTACGACCAAATAGCAGCCAAATACACCACGAAGCCTGGATTACGACCAGATAATGGTATATATTTAGTACAAGTTATGAAGCCCGGATTACGACCGGATAGTATCTTGATTTCTCCGAACACCATGAAGCCTGGATTCGACCAGATAATGGTATGAGACATCGTGAAGCTTGGATTACGACCAGATAACGATAAAAGACACTGTAAAGCCTGGATTACGACCAGATAATAATACAAGACACTGTGAAGCTTGGATTTCGACCAAATAGCAGTTTACCTGGACAATTACTAAGAAGCCCAAAGTCGACCGGATATTAGTATGCCCTAAGTTCAAGTTGAAGCCCGGATGCGACTGGATAACAACTTAATTCCTTCTGAAGCCTGGATTACGACCAGATAAGAATCGAGAAATTGCGAAGCCTGGATTACGACCAGATAAGAATCGAGAAATTGCAAAGCCTGGATTACGACCAGATAGCAAGTTTAATCTCATCTCCCCTAGTAAGTCACTGTAAATCCTGGATTAAGAACGAATAGCAGTTAGTCATATCACTACGAAGCCTGGATTACGACCAGATAGTAGTTCATTTTAACCTCCTCGACTAAGAGACGATTCCCCAGTAGAATAACGGATGACCTAAGCTCCTAAAATTCTATTTCTCTCAAGATAGAGACCAACATTCCCCAGCGTAGTCTTCCTCAACAACAGGTATACAGGCTCTCGCTAAGGAATCTCTTATGCGATCGACACTCCTTCGGATGGCATCTTTAAGCCCATCTTCCGTCATCAATCTCCAAATGGCATCTGTAAGCCCATTCCCAATATCGCAAGACGAATACCACTTCATACGAGTGCAAATTTCGGGGCACTCTAGTGTTCAATCATCTTCCACCTTCGGATAACGAAAGGAAAACAAGCCAATCTACATCCTCAGGTTTAATAATATTGAATAGGGACAGATGTTGTACCCCAAAATTTTCCCTCCCATATTTCTCAAAACATTTCAAGAAATATCCTCAAGTTGCTCAAGGAAGTCCAAGGGTTGACCAGACAAACTCTCTCCTAAGGCAGTCTATCTCAAATTAGGGTTTCATGTTGCATCAAGATACTTGATTCCAAGGTATCCCAAATGCTTACCATTGTCCTAATATGTTCTCAAGATCATCCATGTCAAGTTTCAAAGCCCTACAGAGGAAATTTGCTCAGTCAATTGCTCAAAGGCCTGAAAATCGATTGTGCTAAGGCAAAAGTCAACTGTGGCCTACATACAGTCAAACTTCAAAAATTTTGGTCAACATACTCATTTTGAAGTATATTTCATCATTTTATCAAGGGTTGATCATGATTCATCAAGGATTGCTCATAATTCATTAAGAACCAAAAGTTGCTAAATTAGGGTTTTGTAGGAAAAGTCAACTCAACTTTTACAAAGCATAACTTTCTCATATTTTATGATAAATGACCCATACAAAGCTCATTGTGTAGAGGATACAATGCTCTACAATCCATCTTCATCTCCCAAGTTCAAAATATGCACTCACAAGAAGTTATGAATTTGGACATTATAGGTCATTTTGAAAAGTCAACAAAAACACCTTTTTTTGTAAAAGCTTCATACATGAACATGGAATACCAAATTGAGATGAGACAAAAATGGTTGCTTAGAGGATATCTCAAGCTTTCTAAAAATTCCAAGAACACCTTCAAAGAGTCAAAATTGAGGAAGTTATGCATTGGTGAAGTTGACCCTTTTTGCAAAATTGTCAAAAGTCAACTATGCCTAAAATTGAAATTTTTGCTAAATGGGCCTAACTTTTTGCACTTGTCTTGAGTTGGTAGCATGGTCCACGAGCCCTAGATCTTTCCACTTGTCTTTATCTTATTTTTGTTATTTATTTTGATATTTATTTGAATTAAATCAATTTTAATCAAAACAAATCATGAAAAAATCTAAAACATTGAAACCTCAAGATATTGTGCATGTTTCAGGTCTTATATCCAGTTGGAAAGTGATTGAATTCGTGCAAGGCCTTTTTGTGCACAAAAAGATTAAGTTTGACCTATTTTTAGAAACATTTTCAAGTGAATCAAATCCAAATCAAAAGCAATAATGGAGAAAGATTGAGATCATGTTTTCAACCCTAATTCATTCCTTAGTATATAGGGAACATTTACAGACAAAAATCACAGGTTTTGGAGGCGTGAGAAGTCAGAACCAAACTTGAAAAAATCAAAAGAAAAGTGGTGATTCGATTTTGTACTTCCAGGCACTTTCAAGGTCCCCTAGCCATCTCATTCGATTCTTGGGATTGCAAGCAAGCTATACCAATCAAGAACAAGGATTTTCATGCGCTAAAACTCATTGTAAGCATTTCACGACCTTGGCATTTTCTTGAAATCCAATATCATAATTCTGGCATTTGTAGCATGAATTACTTATATATTCTGGTTCATTGAAACATTTGCAAATTGTTGATAATAATTCATTGCATTTTTGATAACAATACAGAGATATGCCATTGTTAGGTTTTCTTGGTTCGTTTTGGGGTTTTCTCATGCAGGTGAAATTGGCCTAAATGGAAGAGGTCATTGGGATCAGCGGGTCAAACCCAGCTGATCTATGGTTTTGAATTTTATTTATATTGCTCGTATGTGATTTTTGAGATGTATAGGGTTACAGCTACAACGCCATATTCGTAGGTAAAAGTTATGAGTTTTAAACGATGGATCCAGGGAAGAAGACGATAGCGTGTCATCACTTTACTGGTCGGTTTAAATTCTGGTGCGTCTATTCTGGCCAGAAACCTATGGCTCTGATCTGTTGTTTGTTTCTGTATGTTGATAAACTAACACCCAGCGTAGTTGTTCAGAAGGAAGAAGTCAGAAATTCATGATTTTGGGTTCGATCCCAAGTGTGACCCTCTGGCATGTTTTCCCTTTGTTTTCACCAGATCCAGCGCCTACATCTGCTGGGGTGATATCTTCTGATTTCACCAACCAGGACCAAATCAAGCATCCCCTGGGAATTATCCTCTGGATCCATCAGTCCCAGCCAGATTCAGCACACCTCATCCTTTGATGGTCATAATCTGCTGGATCCATTAGACAACAGCAGATCCAGTATCACCATCCTCTGGACCGTCATCCTTTGGACCATCATCTTCTGGTCACTATCATCCTCTGGATCATTATCCTTTGACCAGAACCGCTGATATCAGGCCACCTTTTCCTTTTATTCTTTTATATTTTCTTTATTTAATTTATTGGTTTATCTTATTAACAACAAAATTAATTCTTTTTTATTAAAAAAAATCATAAAAATATTTTTTTCATCCAATTAGATTTAGGTTTATTTTTTATCAAAAAAATTAATTAATTTAGTTAGTTTATTTAATTTTAGGGTAACTTAAATTCTTTTGTAAATAAATTAAAAACAATTAGAAAATTAGGGTTTTAGTTTAATTTAATTCTATTTTCTTTTTCCTAAAAAATAACCAAAAATACAAAAATAGGCCATGTAAATTATTTTCTTTAAATTTAATTTAATTACTAATTAGATTTGTATTTAATTGAAAAGCCTAATTCTTTTTATTAAAAATAATTAAAAACAACAAAAAAATAATTTCTCTTTCGATTAGGTTAGACGGGGTCAAAACCCTAATTCCTTATCATTCTTAATTTCCTCGTGTGCGCTTTATTATTTTATTTTTTCCATATTGATGTAATTCCTCACAAGTTGTAATAGATTAATTAGGACCTTTTACTTTCATTTATCATTTTTCTTTAAGGGTTTGTTTTTGGCTATGTAAATACCCAAAGCCTTATAATAGTGTAGCTTATTTTCCGCATTTTAAAATTCTGCAAATATTAACTGTTAGATGTATGATATTAGGAACGCATGACAAGAATGTATGATTAACTTTAAAACGGTTAGCAAACCCTAAATGTGCAAAGATAATAATTTGAAATTGAATCACTCGCACATGCGCACTCCTAGGGTATACTCTCACTTCGGTTGCCTTCGGTAAACGGTCATTAATTATAGGATGCTTTAGTGGTTGCCCTCTTATCTAAACAAAATATCAAAGTCCCAATCGGAAAAGTTGCCTCAGAATGGTTGCCTCGGAATGGTTGCCTCGGAATTGTTGCCTCGAATAATTGATCTAAGACATTAGGGTCATTAGTAAGACGCTCAAAACTCCGACGACGGTGCTACCTACTCACTGATAGTGGGATAGCACTTTCTAAACGAAGCAAACATAGAATAATTCTCTTTTTCGAGTAGGTAGAATCTTAAGTACTTGCTCAATCCAAACAAACTTTTTTTTCACACTTACACTCTTTTCAAACAAAGTTTTCAAAACACTTCGTAACACTCTTGAAGACAGAAGCAAGGGTTAAATCGAAGTCAAAAACTTTTTCAAATCAAACACACATAAGCAAATTTTGAAAATGATGAGAAAGTACCTAAGAGCCTGTGGAAAACCACGGATAGAAAGGGTGCTAATACCTTTCCTTTCTATAATCTACCCCCCGTACTCAAAAATCTCGAAAAAAGGAATTTTTCTGTGCTTTTTACCTTTCCGGTTGGATAAAATAAAAGTCGATGGTGACTCTTGCTTACCGCGACATTTTACAAACACAAACACAAAACGCAAACCAGAAATTCCTAAAAACATTCCCGGTTCTTGCCACCGTATCATAATAGTCAACCATTCCTTTCTTGGGAATTGATCTGTAATTGATTTGTCCATAAATAGTTGTCCTGTCTTGTCGGAAATTTGTTAATGATAATTTTTTGTTGATTGGTCTTTCCTGAAAAGGTAAAGAGTTAGTTGTATGAAATTCCATGATGTATGAAATACATTGTATGAACATATTAATTATTTTGTTGCAGTGTTGTTGGATTGGGGAAAATAAATCCCCGACTTCTGTTGGGAATGAGGAGTGTAAGTCTTCATATTTGTTGAAGTTGAATTATTAATGGATGGGTTTCCATTATTATAGAAATAAACTATGTTGAGGAAGGGAAACGTCGTGCATTGTTTGTGGACTTTGTAAAATCCTTCTAAGGATACCTGAGAAGTTGGGCGACTTTCACTGGGTAATCTTCAGTGCGGAAATTGGAAATCTTGCTTCGTCGGGGATATGAAAGCACTTGATACCATTAGGCTGCATACTGGAGATACGCCAGTGATCCTGTAGCAGGATGTCCTTGCTTCTGCTCCCGCTGGAGAAAGTACCTGCGGGGATTTCATGGAATTGCCTATAGATATTATCCTATTTCATAAAGCCATTAGTAATTGTCTTTCTGTTTTTTGTTCCCCCCTTTTTTTTTGCTCATTTGTAAACAGTAATTATGTTCAAATTCATATGTTCAAAAATAATCATTGGACGTTTTTGCAAACAAAATAGGAAAATAAAAGAGAAAAAAAATAGTTTTGCACTTTTAAAGGAATATCTTTGTATTAACTTGAATAAGTATTTTTGTACAAAGACACAAACATCCTAGTAAGAGAATGTCGTCGTAAAAATGAAAAATGATACAAAGAAAAGACAACTATGTGAAATAATCTCATGGGGTTCCCACTCTGCTATAGCCTTCATGTCTCTGAGCGTCTCATCCACTTGCTGCTTTGTCTGAAGCTGATTAGATTGATTAGAACCGTTTGAGTTTGACGATTGATGCTAAAGATTGGTTGTAAGGTGATCCAACGGGACATAGTCATACGTTTTAAATCCCTAACTTTTTCCTGGACCGTCCTTTCGGGTTTTCGGTCCACCGGGATACCCTTTTTTGCCCAAGCCGCCCTTTCAGGTTTTCATCTTGTCGGGTGTACAAATTTTTTTGTATTTATCCCTAATTTTTGCCTAGGCCAGTCGACCTAGCGGGTCTTTTTTTCATGCGCAGTATTTTTTAACTATGTCCGCGTTTACAGGGTGTGGAAGCTCGTCGCCATCCATAGTGGTTAAGATCATTGCTCCGCCAGAAAATATGTTTTTAATCACAAATAGTCCTTCGTATGTAGGAGTCCATTTTCCCCTGGGATCACCTTATGGTAGTATGATACGCTTGATTACCAAGTCACCGACTCGATATACCTGACATCTGACCTTCTTGTTAAAAGCTTTGATCATACGCTTTTGGTACATCTGACCATGGCAGACAGTTGTAAGCCTCTTCTCATCAATAAAGTCCAATTAGTCAAGTCTATTTTAAATCCATTCATCTTCATTCAACCCTGCATCCTTTATGATTCTCAGAGAAGGTATTTAGACTTCAATTGGTAGGACATCTTCCATGTCATATACTAAAGAGAAAAGAGTTTCCCGTGTGGATGTGTGCGCCATGGTATGATAACCATGGAGAGCAAATGGTAACATCTCATGCCAGTCCTTATAGGTCACTGTCATTCTTTTGTATGATCTTCTTGATGTTTTTATTAGCAGCTTCTACAGTGCCATTCATCTTCGGCCGGTAAGGATAAGAGTTATGATGTTGTATCTTGAATTGTGTGCATAGTGCAATAATCATAGTATTATTGAGATTGGTACCATTATCTGTGATGATTTTCTCCGAGATACCATACCGATAGATAAGGTTTTGTTTGATGAATCGGGCCACAACGTTCTTGGTAACATAAGCGAATGAAGCTGCCTCGACCCACTTTGTGAAGTAATCAATGGCAACCAAGATGAAGCGATGTCCATTAGAAGATGTGGGTTTGATCTCTCCAATCATGTCAATGCCCCACATTGCAAATGGACAAGGAGCAGTCAGGATGTTCAGAGGAACCGGAGGCACATGTAGTTTTGTCAGCATAGATCTGGCACTTATGATAAGTTCGTGAATATTGATAATAATCTGCTTCCATGGTGGACCAATAGTATCCTGCCTGTAGGATCTTTTTAGCCATCGTGTGTCCACTAGAATAAGTGCCAAAGGTACCTTCGTGTAAATCAGCCATGATCTTTTCTGCATCACTCTTGTCTACGCACCGAAGCAAAGTAGAGTCGTGGTTGCGCTTATAAAGGATTTTGTTACTGAAGAAGAATTTAGCAGAAAAACTTCTCAGGAACTTCTTATCATTGGCTGAAACTCCCACCGGATACTCTTGGGCCTCGAGATATCTCTTAATTTCATGGAACCAGGGCTTGTCCACTACTTCTTCAGTATCAATCTCGTGACAGTGAGCTGGTTCATCCATCCTCTCGATGGTGATCTGAGGAGCCTCATTATCCCACTTAATTTTGAACATGGATGACATAGTGGCTAGCGCCTCCGCTAGTTGATTTTCCTCTCATAGAAAATGCTCGAAGGTAATTTCCTCAAAATGTGGGATTAATTTTAACACATGTTCTTTGTAAGGGATGAGATTAGGGTGCTTCATGTCCCATTCTCCTTTGATCTGACTGATGACTAAGGCTGAATCTCCAAATACACATAAGGACTTGATTCCCAAATCTATGGCAGCTTTGAGACCCATAATACACGCTTCATATTCCGCCATATTATTGGTATAGTTGAAACACAGCCTAGCAGTGAAGAGGGTATGATAGCCTTTATGGGATATGATTACAACGTTGGTGTTATTGCCGAGTGCGTTGGAAGCTCCGTCAAAAACCAAGGTCCATCGGGATCCTTGTTCAGGTCTGTCAAACGGCTTGAGTTCTTCACAATTGTTTACTAACATGATGTCTTCGTCCAGAAATTTGAAATTCATGGATTGATAGTCATCCACAGCCTGATGAGCCAGGTTATCAGCTAACACACGTCCCTTTATTGCTTTCTGGGTAGTGTATTGAATATCATATTCGGTCAGGACCGTCTGACATCTTGCTATTCTTCGGGAGAGGGTGGGCTTCTCGAATATGTACTTAATTAGATTCATCTTGGATATCAATTAGGTAGTGTGAGTCAACATATACTGTCTTAGCCGGCGAGCAGCCCATGCCAGAGCGCAACAAGTTTTCTCGAGCAGTGAATATCTGGTTTCACAGTCGGTAAACTTTTTGCTCAGGTAGTATATTGCATGCTCTTTTCGGCCAGACTCGTCATGCTGCCCCAGCACACACCCCATTGAGTTTTCCAAGACTGTCAGATACATGATCAGAGGTCTTCCCTCAACTAGTGGCATTAAAATGGGAGGCTCTTGAAGGTACTCTTTGATCCTATCGAACGCAGCATGGAAGTCACCGTTCCACTCCACCACTTGATCTTTCTTCAGTAATTTGAAGATTGGTTCACAAGTAGCGGTTAGGTGGGAAATGAATCTGGAGATGTAGTTTAGCCGTCCTAAGAATCCTCTGACTTTTTTCTCGGTGCGAGGAGCAGGCATTTCTTGTATTTCTTTTACCTTTGCAGGGTCCACTTTGATACCTTTGCTGCTGAAAATGAAGCCTAAGAGTTTATCGGACCTCACTCCAAAAGTGCATTTATTCGGATTCAGCCTTAGTTTGTATCTCTTCAGTCTCTCAAACATTTTTTGCAGATGGTCAAGATGTTCCTCTTCAGTTTGATATCTGGCTATCATATCATCCACGTAGACCTCTATCTCGTGATGGATCATATCATGAAACAGAGCTACCATGGCGCACTGATAGGTTTCCCCGGTGTTCTTCAGCCCGAATGGAATAACTTTGTAACAGAACATGCCCCACTGTGTGACGAAGCTCGTTTTCTCCTTGTCCTCAGGTGCCATTTTGATCTGGTTGTATCTGTAGAAACCGTCCATGAAGGAAAATACTTCATGTTATACGGTGTTGTAAACCAGAATATCGATGTGGGGAAGCGGGAAGTCATCTTTGGGGCTTGCCCTATTCAAGTCTATGTAATCCACACACATATGTACCTTACCATTCTTTTTGGGCACTGGAACAACATTGGAGACCCATTGGGGATAGGAGGTGATGGCTAAGAATCCGACATTGAACTGCTTCATGAGTTCAGTCTTGATTTTATCTGTCATTTCTGGCCGCATGCGACAGACTTTCTGTTTTACCGGAGGGAAGTCTTCTTTTGTCGGCACACGATGGACCACGATATCATTGTCGAGTCCTGGCATGTCTTCGTATGACCAGGAAAAGACCTCAACATAGTCATGTAGTAACTGAGTTAAGCGCTTCTTGACACTAGGCTCCAGTTTGGCACCTACCTTGACTTCTTTCTTGTCCTCTTCAGTACCTAAGTTAATTGTTTCCACTGGCTCTTCGTGGGGCTGTATGGTCCTTTCTTCCTATTGTAATAACTTGGCTAGTTCCCCTAGTACCTCACAATCTTCCTCACCTTCGTCTTCGACTTGGTAGATCGGATATTCAAAGTCATGATAGGCCATAGTAGAATCGTTACCCATGGGATCCTGAGTGGATGTGGATTTGCATTTCGATATGTGAGTGTGTGTAAGAGCATAGCTATCTTTGAAAAAATTAAAGGTAGGAAAAGAAAAACATAGAGCAAAAAATTTGCATGCAAAAACATCCATGATTTATTGATGACATATGAAGATGAAGTAACAACCCTCACAAATGGACCATTACGCCTCGGGTAAGATACAAGGTTTTAAAGTCTAAATTGTTTAAATATTACAAGTCCTAAAAATTTAAAATATAATTACTCTTGAATAAAAGTAATAGGGACAAATTCTTTGGCCTCCCAATTGTTGAGTCCTCTGCTGATGGTTAGAAAAATCCATGCGTCCATGTCAAAGCTGCTATCAATGTCTTCCATTGTGTTGACCCCCTGATTACTGATACGTAAAGGTGGTCCTCCAACGCGAGTTCGTCGACCAACTCTCTGGGCCGCCGAAGTAAAACCCAAATCAAATTTGTTGGATTTATATGGAATATCTGGGAGTTGACCCCAGATAGTGCATCCACCCTCCTCAACTACTGCTCTAGCATCCTTTAGATAGGCCATTTTCAATGGTGGTCTAGTAACCTTTGGAGTCTTAGTAGTAGTCTTGGCTGCCGTAACTGTTTGTGGGACCTCCTCAAAGTTCTGACATGGAGTCTCAATGAACTCACCATCCATTTCCACGTACCTGAAAGAATTCAGGTGGATAACCATGTATTCCTCCTCCCCATGGACAGTGATGATCTTTCCCTTGATTGGGTACTTCAACGTCTGATGCAAGGTAGAGGTGACGGCACCAGTGTCGTGAATACAGGGTCGGCCCAATAGACAATAATAGGAAGGGAGGATATCCATCACATAGAAAGTTGAATCAAAAGTCTAAGTTCCAACTTTTATAGGGATGTCAGCTTCTCCGTGCACTGTCCTCTTAGAACCATCAAAGGCCCTCACCACAATGTTGCTAGGCTTTAAAGTGAGTCCCTCGCAATCTAACCGGTCAAGAGCATTTTTGGGCAAGACATTCAGCGATGAGCCTGTATCCACCAGGATGTGAGCTAATGTAGTTCCCCTGCACTCAATGGAAACATGCAAGGCATCATTGTGTTTCCTTCCTTTTGGAGTTAAATCAGCGTCGGAAAAGCCCAATCTTCTTATCAAAAGTTAGACTAGCTACACAATTCTCAAATTGATCAATGGAGGTCTCTTGGGGAACATGGGCGGTCTTGAGAAACTTTACCAAGGCTTTGTCATGGGCCTCAGAACACAAAAGTAAGGCCAACATTTAATATTTTCGAGGGGGTCTGCCCCAACTGGTCCACGATGTTGTAGTCACTTTTCTTGATTATTTTTAGTATTTCTTCGATCTCCTTGCTAGAAGCTTCGGGAATAACCTCTGGATGCGCCTTCATCTAGATAGGCTCACACAATACCTCTTTGCCCCTTGTCTTGGTAGCAGGGATAACAGTAGGATTATCAATGGGTGTATCACTGGGAATGCTGGTAGGAGCGATAGCGAGAATAATCATAGGAGAAGTAATGGTATTTGGAGAGATCTCGGGTGAGAAGACTCTTCCACTTCTTGTTATCTTACTGGTCCCAATGATATTGTCGACGTCAGGATCAATGTCTTTCGCAACATTGTCTTTGATAGACAACTGATCTTACTTGATGCCATAGTAATAGACGTCAGCCCCATAGTTCTAAGGAACAGCTTTATCCAAAAAATATGGTATTAGCCCTGGCATTGTGATGATTAGGGGAGCAGACTTTGGAACAGATGTAATCTTGACGGGTCTTTTGGTGGATACCCTGGGAGGATTGTCGGAAATGGTGATTATTGAGACATCTTCACAGGAATTTCTGGTAAGAGGAACTTTTTCAAACAGGATTTCTTTGTTAGCCATCAGGCACCGGACGCCTGTCTTTAGTAACAAACAGCATTTGGTAGAGACATACATAATCGACAACTTTCACCACAACCTGGAAATAGACCGGCTTACAATAGATTCCTTTTAATAGTCAAAAGGGGAGTAGTTAAATCATCCACGGAGGAAACAAAATAGTCATCATCAACAACAGTAACACCTTAACCATGTTTGGGCATTGGCGCCGTTATTACATTAGGTGTTTCTGGGGGATCAAACTCAATCTCTTTCGCCTCGATAAGGTCTTGGACCTTATTCTTCAAGGCCCAACAATCATTTGTATCATGCCCCGGGCTTTCAGAATGATAGGCACATCGGGCATTCGGGTTGTTGCAAGGAGAAGCAGTATTGGGGTTCTCGGGAGCTTCCTTTAGGGTTACCAGATTGGACTTCAAAAGATATGGCAAAACTTGGGACATGGTCATGTTAATTCAGGTGAATTGTCTCATGGGCGCTTCTGGCCTGCGCTGATAATTTCGTTATTGATTTGGTACATGATTAGAAATCATAACAGCCCATACCGTCGGATGATGTTCAGTTTTATTTTGATTCCTATGCTCATATGCAACACTGACCTCCTTCTTTCCGGTAAAGGGTTTCTTCATCGTGCTCAAGGATACATCTCTTTGAATTTTTCCACTTTTTATATTGGCTTCTACCCGTTCACCAGTCATGATTAGTTCAGTAAATTCAGCCGAGGAGCTTCCGATCAGGTGGTTGAAGAATGGACCAGATAGCGTGCCTAAGAACATATCCACCAATTCTCTGTCAGATAGAGGGGGTTGGACTCTTCCTGCGAGATCCCACCATTTTTTAGCATAGGTTTTGAAACCTTCACATGCACCCATAGACATGCCTTGCAACTGTGTCCGAGGCTGAGCTAAGTCAGCATTATACTGGTATTGCTTGTAAAAAGCGGCAGCCAAATCATACCAATTGTGAATATTGGTCCCTTCCAACTTATAGAACCAATCCAATTATGTCCTTGACAAGCTTTATTGGAAAAAATGCACCCATAGGTTCCTATCAGCAGTATAGGGTTGAATCTTTCTGACGTATGACCTTAAATGTAGCTTCGGACAAGAGACACTGTCATATTTAGCGAAAGTGAAGACCTTGAATTTTTGCGGGATGACAACCCCTGAGACAAGTCCTAGCTCTTCAAAATCCAATCCGGGTACCCTCTGGATCTCCATAGCATTTAGATGATCCTCTAGTTTTTTGTATTTATTATCAGCAAGAGGATATTGTTCCTCAGAGTAGTCAGCTTCTTTATCTTCTTTAGATGTTGGGTGGTCATTTCCTTCCTTTTTCTTCCCTTCTTGATTATCTCCTTCACCCTACGAGGTTGCGAAATCTAGATTTCACCTGGCTGGTCCTTTGAACCTTCTTCCCAGATTCAAAACACCGACTGGTTTCTTTGCTTTCTTCTTCTTCTCTTTGATCATCAAAGTCTTCAAGTCCTCTTGTCCTTTAGCCAGAGCCAAGAACATTTATTGGAATTGAGCGTTTTGTGCTTGGAGGTCCTTTACTGTTTGTTCAATATCCATCTCACTGAAATAAACAGTAGAAAGATAAGGAGACCTGTTGTAAGAAACTTGTTTGTGTTGTGATGAATGAAAATGCATATGCAAATGATTTCAAGTAATTTAGAGATTTAAATTTTTTTAGACAAAAAGGAAACACGTGTTATATTAATAAATCCAAGTTTGAGTACATCATGCCTCTTTGGGCTTACAATGGAAGAAATAAAATACAAAAACTCCTAAGATAAAAAGGTCGAACGCATACTCTTTGGTGCGACGTAGGCGTTTAAACTCCGCTCTTCATGAAGCTGCTTGGTGAGTTCCAGAACTTTCTTCTCACTGGCGTAGAATTGGGCTTCGAAGGTGTCTCTCTCTTTCTTTAGCTGAATCCAACCCTTTTGCAAGTATTCAAGAGAGGTAGGCATGTTTAGATGAAGGATAGTATACGGGACATCTCCTTCAGCAACATGCGCCATGATAACGGGGAGGATGGAGGGGTAAGGCATTTCGAGACTCTGAGCACGAGCTCGCACCCACCTAAGATAATACTCAAGGGGAATAGAGTTTTTACGTCCCAATGTCTTACTATCCACTTTGTTTACCATCCTCTAAGCTCGTACAAACCTCTGACGGTAGCCTTGATCGTCACTCTCATAGTCGAACACCACACCTTGGATGAGCATATCATGAGGACCATCTCTTCAGGCATACCCAAACTGTCGTAAAGCTAAGAAAGGGTTATAAATGATACCTCCTCGAATTCCTAGCAGAGGGACATTAGGGAATTCCCTACAGTAGTCAATGATAGAAGTATCTTCCAAGGATCAAGAACACCAATAAATGTCAGAGTGGGTGAGGGGCATCATCCTTTTAGACCATGTTAATCCTTGCTCGTTCTTCAACATTGATCGAGGTAAATGCAAAGTAAACCACTTGGCGAGTAGGGGAATGCAACACAAGAGAGTACCTCTTTTCTTCATGGTACGAGTATGGAAACAATGCAAGATGTCTCCAAGAAAAGTAGGTACAGGATTACGAGAGAGGAAGACTTTGATGGAATTCACATCTATGAATTGGTCTGAATTGGGAAATAGAACCAAACCATATATTAGAAGGGCCTGGATATCTTCAAAGGCTTGAAAATCCATATCTTCCCAGAATGAACGAGCCTTCTCCAATATAAACTTGGCTAGGAACCCTTTAACTCCGCTTCTTGTCTCCCAATTTGCTATAATGTCGGCTCTCTTCAGATGCAGGGCTTCGGCGATGACTTCAGGTTTTGGAATCCCTTCTAAATCGGTGAACAGTATTTGGTCAAGCACAAGCACTCCTAATAGTAGGGAGAATTCTTTTAGTGTAGGCACCAACTATTAGTCAGGAAAGGTGAAGCAATGATGTATGGGATCAAAGAATAGGAAGAGTACACACATAATTTCTTCTTGGAAATTGGAGGTAGCCAAACTGAGGAGTCGGCCATATTTCTTGGTAAAAGGAGAATCTCCAGGCACCCTTGATGCTAACTCTTGGAGTTGAGGATGTGCTTGCACGAAGCTGATTCGGATGGTATTCCTTCGGACGGGATTCATGGCCTACAAAATAAAGAAAAGATAAATTCCTAAATCCTTGAAACGGTTAGTGAGAATGCTTATGAAGTTATGATGTTTATGATATTATGTACAAGTATACAAAGCAAGTTAGTTGCTATGTACACACAAAGCATACAAGTCCTTAGGTTTAGGCTTGCATGGAGTTTGTAGATAAGCATCCTCTTGAAGTTTAGTCGGCTCAACATGTCCTAGAAAGTAACCGGGTTCTAGGGTATCTCAATATCACTTACTTTTATTTTAGGCGTTGTCTCAGCATAATCAATCTTTTCTTGTGGTCGAGATATCTCAAAAGTCCAGTCTCAATGAGTGTAGTATCGAGTATCAACCAATTTTCAGCTTTCCACCGAAACCAGCTATCTCACTACTTCCAAATGGTCAAGTTGTTCAACTATGATTCTAAAGTCAGTTAGTGATTCATGACGCCGCTCAGCGGCCTCGTATTCTCCTTGATTCAACACAAGGGATACAAGTACCAACAAATGTGTCACACTAATGTAGCCATTGCTTCAACCATATCAGTCTACGCCGTATAGTTTCCACAATCTATTGCTACTTACCTAAAAGGTTCCCCAAATCCGGGTAGAGGATCAAATCCAAACAAAGAACCATAATGTAAAGCATACAATTCAAACAATGAAAGCAAGTAAAGGTGATCTAGCCCTAAGGTAACCCCACTTTTAAGATTTTTCCCCAACATAGTCGTCAGTTCTATAACACGGTGGGGGAACTGACTTGGGTATTTTGTGTTTGATCGTAATTGTTGTGGATAGAAAAAGTCTCCACCGACTTTTCTTTTATCCAATAAGGAAAGTCTGAAAAGAACAGGAAAGACCTTTCGAGATTATTTCTTGAGTTCGGGGGGTAGGTTATGAAAAGGGAAGGTATTAGCACCCTTTTCATCCATAGTTATCTACGGGCTCTTAGTTGCTTGCAAGATCACTTGTTTTGTTTGAAAATGTGCTTGTGGTGTGTTTTTTGAAAGTATTTTGAAAAGGTGTCTTTGTAATGGTTCTCGTTTCTATAAGAACGCGTACAAAGAGCTTGTTTTTTTTTAATGTTTCAAAATAAGAGTGGTTGTGTATAAAATGTTTTTGTTGTGAGCAAGCAAGAAATTAGGAGCATCCTACCTACTCAAAAGGTCTAATATTCTTTTCCTCCTCCTTTAGATGTTGCGATCTTACCATTGAGTTGGTAAGAACCCCCATCGTTGGATGTGAAGGGACAGGTGCGGGTCAATCGTACAGTCATAAAAGGCAACTTGTGAGACGCTTTAGTAATTTTTGTAAGGGACTAGATCATTTTATCAAAGGAAACATTGAGGGACATCAAGGGACTACGATCTTTTTTATTGAAGGGTCTTTGCTAAAACGTCACACATTCGAGGGACATGATTGTTTTTATGAAGCAACAAGTGAGGTTACCCTAGAGGTGCGCGTGTGAAAGTGTGTTTGATTTCAAGTTAATTTGTTCTTTGATTAGGGTTATCTAGCGATTGATTTTATATCTTATCATACACGCCTAAATACTATACAGTATAAGGAAAACAGTAAATTGCAGAAATTAAAATTCTATGCTATTACAGAGTTTTCGGGAATGGGGATACAAATTTACAAATAGGGATGGATCAATGTGATTATAAGTCCAAATAGGCAATCAATACAACCAAATCGAATCGAACCATTAATTAAAACTACAATAATCTATGAAGTAAAAATTAATTAACAAAGTATGGAAATAAAATTCTTGGTATTTGTATGAAAAGTTTAGAAAGAAAAATAAAATTCTAATCTATTAAGGAAAATAATTAACTAAAGAAATTAAATCAAATGTATGTATATTTTGTGTTTTGGTATTGTTTATGAAGACAAACAAATTAAGACTAAAGAAAAAGTTAATTAGTAAAATTATTTACAAATTTTTCCTAAATTAAATTTAGAACTAAGCTAATTAAGAAAATTATCTAACAAAACTACATAATTTATTAAATTAGCAAAACAAATATAGTCAAACTAAATATTAAAACAAAACAAAATAGAAAGGTGATGTTAAACTGAAAAAGGGGGTATGAGGTAGAAATCTGGATGTGTTAGAAAGGAATTGTAAGGCGTAATAGTTTTTTTTTTTTTCCAAAAAAAGAAGAAACTGAACTCAGAAAAGAAAAGGAAATGTCCCAGGGGGTCTCGAACCCGGGACTTCTCCTTCAAAGCATCACACCTTAACCAACTGCACTAATTGTTCATTCGTTTATTATTGGGATTTAAATGAAATATAAGATGAAGATTCATAATGGTTTGGGTCAACAGGCCAAATATGGCGACCCGGTTGAGAAGAGGAAAAAGAAGGGTTTTGAGAACCCTAGTTACAGAAGTAGCGTGTCGTTTGATGTTAGTCTTGGAAAGGGAGAAGTTGAAATAATTATTGTCACTTGTTCTTATTTTTTACCGTAAAAAGAAAACAGTGTTAAGTCTTCATGTCCGCAAAAACGATTACTTCCTCTCCCTCTTCATCATCATTATCAACCTCTGTTGTTTTCTCAAAATTTGTTCCAGTCTCTCTTCTTTCGCTCAAACAAACCACCCATCATCAACACTCAAAATGCCATAGTCTTCAATCTTTTCGTTTTCGAAACATCTACCATGATTACGGTGGGGGGTAGTTTGGTGTTTACGGTGGCTTAAAGGAGGCGCGACCGTGAAAACCAGCGGGTGGTGTTGTGAAACGAACGGAGGTGAACTGGATTGGAAGGTGGTTAGTATGGGTTGAAATGGGTTTTGTGATGGTTGTTGAACGGCGGAAAGAGTTGGTTGTTTTGTATAATTCTTTTTTTTGGATTTTTATTGTATTATTTTTTAATTATAACGGTAAAATAATGCATGCGGGAGATTTGATATTTATGATGAATGCAGAGCAATAACAAAAATTTTACCGGTCGGGATCTGTTTTTTCTGAAAATATTGTGCTTGATTTTGCTACTGGTGACTTCACGGCTTTCGTTTGATAGGGGAGTTCACTTCTTGACCCTTTGTTATACTTTTTGTATTCTTGAATAGAAAATTTTATGAAGGGTTATGGTTTAAAGAAAATGATGATAAAAAATGGGGATTTCTTTGATGCCTGGCCTTAAACAAAATTGTTGTTGTGATTTTTGTATATAGCTTGGTTGCTGTAAAACTGCTTTGTTATCTTTTTTTCTTCTGATAGCAGAAAAAAACCCTCATTGTTATGTGTCAACTATTTCTCTTATAACCATGTGAGAATGAAAGTCTTGGGGGGAAAAGAATTTGGATTTGAACATTTGTGCTATGCTACTTTGCTCCTTTTTGTTGAAGTTTTGACTTGGTTAAGTTTGTGCAAATTTTGGACTGGCTTGGTACAGGTTTGTGCATCAATTAGGTGGTCAACTTTGCAACAGTTTTCTTTTTGGACTGCTATGGGCAGCAATCTGTTTTGGCAGTATTTGGCCTTTTGTGCTTGTTTTGTTTACAGTAATGCATACTGGTTTTCTCTTCTTTGACAGTATTTTGTTTTCTTTGTGAACCAAAATATGTTTTGTGATTTGCAATGAAAACATTTTGGGGCCAATGATAAAAAAATGATTGGCAAAGATAAATGAGGCCTTTGTTGGGCTTTGGCAAATGATTTAATGGTGAATTCCCTAAACCGCACACTGATTCTTTCGAGCAAACCCTAATGATGAGAAGAAAAATTATTTGAAAAATCTTATTTCTTGTTTCAAACATGAATTGTTTTCTAACCATTTTTCTCTTTCTTTGTTACATGCACGAGCAAAATGGACAACGGGGAGAATCAGTGAAGAGTGACTTGAAGTGTTTGATGAAGACTTGAATATGAAGAAATTCCTTTGTAGCTTAGTACATTATTAGGAATTTTGTAACATTGTGAATCTTGTGATTTGAATTTTGAGGTTTAGAAACTTTTAAAGTGTATTCCAATTCACTTTATAAATTTAAAACAGGTGAAGCTTTGTTGTAATCTTGCATTCTTGAATCATCTTGAATTGTAATGTAAGTAAGACAAAAAATATCTTGCAATAAATGAAATCTATTTCAATGGACTTTGTTCTTGCACTTCTTGAAATAATCCTCTAGAAATTAGGGTTCATTTTGCTCAAAATTCCAAATTCATAAATCTTCTTGAATCGATATTGCAATTTAATCGACGAACTTGGATACTTGATTTTATGGAATTGGGTACTAAAAATAAAATTTCACAACATTGAACCCGTTCTTGATTCAAATTCAAGTAATCCCACACTTTTGCACTTGTACTTCAATTCACATGATCAAACGGCACTTTGGAAAATCCCGTCATGATATGAATGGAAATTAGAAGTTGAGAATTTTTTCCAAATCAAAACACGACCCATAATTTTTCAATAAATTCCATAGCATTCAAAGCATAATTTGACTCCAATCTTTAAGGAAATTTGTAGATGATATTTCTTTAAAGCATTCGAATTTCTGATAATCTTTCGCACGTAATCGACTCTTGACTTGTAAAAAAAAGTTAGAGATAACGTCAAAGAGAGTCATACGCAAGAATAATCACTCAAAAATATCGAATAATAAAGAAGTTATAATCGTTTGAAGTTGATCTTGAGAAGGTTGGTTTTTGGGTCCACGCAGTTCATTTTCATTCATCTGAACCATCGACTGAGCAAACTTGCAATGAGAGGTTTGAAACTTGGCACGAACATCCTTGAGAAGACATGAAGAACCATGAAGACCACTTGAAACTTTGGAAACTCAATTTTCTTTGAGAAATACCAAACTCTAGTTGCTGACTCAATGCCTATGAAGAGAATTTGTCTGATCAAACCCTAAGCCATTTTGAGTATTTGAGAAACCCTGGGATAGCATCTTGAACAAGAAATGGGAGGTCAAATTTTGGGTGACAACACATGTCCTTTTTGAAAAGGTTTTAAAAGAAAAAGTCTGAATAAAAAAAGATTTGAATTGGTTGGTGTTTTTGTAGGTAAGATGATAAATGAATCCCACTGCTAGGACACTTGTCATCCCTCTACTTTGTGAAAACTGAGTTTGGGATTTGAATCACACCAGAGACTTATGAATTAAGGAAGGATAAGTCAGGGTCTTTACCCCCTCATCCTTCCCATTACTAAAGACTCTTGGAGCTGTGGCTCTCATCAATTATTTATTAAGTGTTTTGAGAAGTTTTGAAAGAAAAAGAGAAGTTTTAGTTTTAACATGGATGCAAAAGAGAAAGACTAAACAAAATGGGATCTCAATCCTATAAGTTGTCATTCTTATGGACCTAAAGTTGGGATGAGAGGGAGATCTACCTAATGTTGTCATGCATGGATTCCTAACCTAAGGTCTATTTAGTTCAAACTTAAAGAAGAATGAACTAAAGATCCTATGGGGAACACAACAATCTCATAAAAGAGAAGAAGAAGGAGAAGAAGAATTACAAGCAATCAATACTTAGATAAGATAAATAAGGCAAAAAATCATCAAAAGGGGCACTTCGACAAGTTACCAAACAAATACTTACTTAGATAAGCAAGTAAAGATAAGAGAAGAGATGATAAAACATCACATAAGGATGATAAGACATCAAGAGACATTGATGGTAATACATAAAATAGAATATGACAAAACATCAAGTCTCAAAGAAAAGAGAAGGATGATAAAATATCATTAAACACACAAGTCAATGTGATAAAACACAAAAGACATGGAGATCTCACAAACAAATTTGAAGAAGTGAAGAAGGGAAGTATGAGAGAAATGATAAGCAATCAAAGAGACATGGCATAAAATCACATAAAGGTATAACATAAATTCTGGCCCTATCATGTTAAACACCTTAGACTACCCTAAACATAACAACATGGGTCAAGAAGTAGAGGCGATTACCTAAATAGGCAAGTAGAAGTGCAAATGTGCATTTAGAAGACAAAACTTCAACACATGTCAAAATCATCAATCAAAATGAGAGACAAAGGGTGGATACATAAGTCTAAACATGCTTCAAGACATCATAAATTATCACCAAGGGATTACATGTTAACAACATTACCTAATCAAGACAAGTAGGCATAGTAGAAAAAATGAAGTATAGATAAGGGACAAGATAAGACTTGTATCTCAAGTAAGTGGAAAACTATGGATAAGAAAGGATATGGCATCAAGAGGACATAAAGAATATGTGGAGACATCCCTAAGGGTCACGCTTCAAGGGTATGGATGTAGGAACCATAAAAGAGAACAATTAGGAAAATACACTAGCGAGTGAAGACTTAGGAGTCAAGTGCCTAACATATCATATTATAAGGAAGTGAGGTGAAGTGAAAGGATTGAGTGAGTGTACAAGTAAGAACTGAACACATGGGAAACTCATAATTATCATATAAACACACTAGATAGAGATTTATAACACAATTATACAAAGAAAGGATCACAATTAACCCTAAGTGGACATAAGTCCTCATGTGTAACACCCCATTTCTACCCGACGAATATTAATAAAATCAGAGTTGAACATAAATAGGATGCTACATTTACAACTTAAAATCAAACTTCATTTAATTGCATATAAAACATATACATAACACTTAATTCTGATGAAACGATAACAACCTAATTTATTCTTAAAAATCAAACAACTTTTATTAATAAGCAGCGGAATCACATACTCAACTTCAATTCACTTAACATATTTTATTCAACTAAAACAACTTCAAGACAACAATTATTTCATGTAATCAACTTGAAAATTCAGCAACTGAAATAAATATCAACAACTAAACATCAAGCGTTCATCCCCCCGAGTGCTACATATCAGAGCGACGACACCGACTCGAACAAACGAGGTAACAACTATCCTTCTTGATTACCTACACGTTACCAACAGAGGGCAACATTAAAACAGAAGGGGTGAGATATCGAACTATATAATTGAATGTATGATAATTAATATATCAGAATCAGTTCATATAAAATCACCAGTTCATAACTTATACACAACAACTATTACAACAAAGCATCAACACGACATAACTACTAAATTTGTGGCTTTTAGATAATACTTGTCACAATAAGTCAACAACATAAAGCAACAACAAATCTATCTTCACCATAACTCAAGATGCAACATCAAATGCGGCTCAATTACAATGCACATTGTGATGCGGTGGGAGAACTGACTTGAGGTTTTGCGTTTGTGTTTGCAAATGTTGCGGTTTAGCAAGAGTCGCCACTGACTTTTATTTTATCCAAAAGGAAAGGTAAAAAAGCACAGGAAAGACCTTTGAGATGTTTTCTTGAGTTCGGGGGGTAGATTATGAAAAGGGAAGGTACTAGCACCCTTTTCATCCATGGTTTTCCATGGGCTCTTAGTTACTTGTTTAGATCACTTGCTTTGCTTTTGAAATTGTTTGAAATGGTGTTTTGTATGGTTTTGAAAGTATTTTGAAAAGAGGCCATCGTTTAGGAAATCTTTGTAATGATTCTCGTTCGTAAGAATGTATACAAAGATGTTTGTCTTTTGAAAAATGTTTCAATGTCTTGAAAGTTGTTTGGAAATGTGTTGTGTATTTTTGAAAATAGCAAGGATTGTTTGCAAATTGATCAAGTAACTAGAAGCATTCTACCTACTCAACAGTCTTTCTTGTACATTTTTATTCCTTTGATATTGTTGTTTTACCATTGTTTTGGTAAACAACCCTATCTTTGGATGTTAAACGGGACGGGCGTGGGTCATCGTATGACCATGATAGCAATGGTGCCAAGTATCTTAGCTTATTTTGAGGGGCCAAGATCATTTGTTTAGGCAACCTTTTGATAACGTCATCGAGGGACTGTGATCTTTTGTTTTGTTTTGTTTTGCCAAGATACTTTGCATGCATACCATGGCCATTTTTTAGGCAACAAAGTGGATGAAACCCTAGGGGTGCTTGTGTGCAATGTGTTGTCATTTTACATGCATTTGTTTGTCTTGTATTAGGTCATGTTATTTGTTTGATTTTTGTCTTGTCATGCAAACCCTAATTTTACTAAACATGTATATAATGCGATAAATTACGTAAAATAAATCTAAGCTATTACAACAATTATTATGGGAGGGGGGATACAAGTTTTTGAATGGGGATATTTGCATAAAATAAAACCCTAAAATATGATTACAACCCAATTGAATATTTGCAAATTAAATAAATAAACAAATATTAAAAATGCAATAAAAATGTAAATATGCAAAAAAAAAATGTTTTGTATTTGTTTTATGTATGAGAGAATAATATTATTTAAGTCCTAAAAATAAGAAAAAATAACATTATTATTTTTGAAAGGGGAAACCCTAATTTTTGATTTAAAAGACAAATATGTTCTATATTATTTATTTTATCCATTTATGTACAAGAAAAAAATAAATAAAATTATTTACAAATATTAAAATATATGTGGAAATAATATTTTATGTGTATGAATAATAAAAATAAAAATGGATAGTATTCTTTTATTATTTACAAATTATTTTAAGAAAATGATTTCCATTTATTAAAATAAAACTATTTTATATGTGGAAAAAATAATTAAAATAAAATAAAAATAGCAAAAAATTAAGAAAATATTTTTGTGATTTTTTAATGTTCAGAAAAAAATATTAAAGTCAATAAACATAAAAAAATGAGAAAATATGCAAAATATAAAAATATGCAAAGGGGTGTGGATATCAAGTCAGGGGGTATGGGAAGCAAAACAGGAGGCCCAAAGGCGCCAAGGCCCAGAACATCATCTTCATCCCTGTCCTTGGCTTCCTGCATGCGCGTTTTTGAGTTCAAACCTGTAACTCTCTATTCTTTGCACAAAAACAAAAATTTATAACACAAAAAATGTAGCTTATGATCTCACGATTCCAGTGATATAAAAAACATAATCAAACTCTCAAGGATCATGGAGAATTTCTGTAGCCCTAATTCCTGACCTAATTTTTTCATGAACTTCAAATTTCAAATTCTCACTATTCAGTTAATATAAATGACAACTATGCATATGTACAACTTCAGCAAGTTAAGGACTACATTTTTGCTTCACAAATTGTGACTTAAGGATGCCTAAATAAAGAGATAGAGATTTGAAAAATACCTTGCTCAGCAGAGTTTGGATATGACAATGTGGGGACTTTGAGTGAGGCCTGAGGATCGTGTGAGCTTCCTTGAAGTTCCCTCAAGCTTTTCCAATGCTTAGCTGGCCTTGTAGATGGCTGAAACTCCTTGTAGAAGTCAACCTGTAACCTTCCAAAATGAAAATGGTGATGTTTGAAATATGGCTTACAGAACCACGACAAGGGCTTGGATAGTTTAGGTAGGATGTATGTAAGATGTTTGATGTGATACAAAGCAAAACGCACGAGCAAATATTGAGATGGCTAGTGTTTTGTAGAAACTGCAATGCTTGGGCAGAAAAATGTGTTTTTTCAGTTTGGGAGTGTTTAGGATCTTTTGCTTCCGTGTTTCTGCTTGAGACAAGTTTGTGAAGTTGTTTAGAATGAAGCCAAGCTCACCCTTTATCAGATGTGCAAGTTCCCTTGACTTTTGCAACTTTTCTTGCTTTTGAAGAAAAGTACAAGTGATTATGCAAAAGGCTTGTACTTGCTTGCTTATAGGCTGTAGAGAGTTGGTGAACAAAGCTTGATATCTGTGGACAATGCTTGCACAAAAGAAACAGGTCCATGGCTCAAGAATTGCAAAGTTGCAAAAAGCATGCTTTATGAAAATGGCAATGTGCCCTTTATGCCATTTATGGATTGAACTCTTGTACAATGCTCTAAAGGTCAAAATAAAGCCATTAACCACTTAGCTAGCATTTAATTATGGAGTGTAGAAGGGATTTAGGACCTGTAATGCAAGGTACAAGCATGCTAGGATCTGATTTGCAACTTGAAGCATTGTAAAAATGACTTGAACAAAAGTGACAAAATGCCATTTTCTCTTCATTGATTCTCCCTAACCACAAATGATCTTGGAGAGTTCTTAGACATTTTGGAAAGCTTGTAACATGATCTACAATCCATATTTGAAATGCAACTTGAGAAACCTCTTGGAACTAGGTGAAAAGTTGTCATGAAGTTAGGTCAAAAACCTGCCTAAACTAGGGCAAAATTTCACTAAGTTAAAAAGTTTATGGACCCCTATTCACAAATTCATAACTTGAGATCCAAGCATATTTTTGGAAAACTTTGTGAATAAAAGTTGTAGATTTCATGGAGGACTACAACTTTCATGTTGGAAGTTTTCTTTGAATCCAATTGAATCATGGTGAAAAAGTTGTGGAAAGTTGGGAAAAAATAAGAAATTTTCCATACTCAGAAAAATTCTGAGTTATGAAAAATTTCAAATTAAAAACCCTAATTTGCAATTTTAGGTTTCTTGGTCAACAATTTTCACATTTTGACATATATTGATGAATTATGACCCTTGGCACTTGATTTTGACCAAAAAGTCAAAGTTTGACTTTTCAGTGTACAATTGACTTTTGATTAGTTGACTGCAAAATTCATCTGTCAATCCTATGCATTTGAGATCTTTTGAACTATGTGATTAGGTAAAGATGATGTTGTTGAGTCCTTGAAACCATTCATGAACTTAATTGGTCATTGGCTAGGTTAAAAATCAGAAATTGCCCTTTCTCGGTCAAAACCCTAATTTTGACCATTTTTCCCTTTTGATGATTTGATCAAATTTCCTGAAGAGTTGTGATCCAAACTTGATCAAATGGTTCATAGGAGCCTATAATGTTTTTGTGGATCAAAAATTATGAAGTTTGACTGTAAATTGGCCATGGTTGACTTTTTCCCCAATACAACTGATTTTTAGGTCAACTGTCCAATTGACTGGGCAAAAATGTGATTCAAGGCTTGAAACTTGGTATGAGCAATCTTAGGGGTCCAAGATGGTGTATGAAGGTCACATGAAGCATTGATGGTATAAAAATCCTTGTGCAACCTTAAACCCTAATTTCAGGTCATCAGTGTAAGGTGAGGTCTTGAGCTGAGCAAACCCTAATCATGTCTGGAGTCCAAGAAGTCTTGTGAGGAAAATCTTGATAAATGAGAGGGAAAATTTTGGGGTACAACAGCTGCCCCTGTTAAATCTTCTTGAACCTTAAGAGTTAGATTGGCGAGTTTGCCGTTCGTGACTCGAAGGTAAAAGATGATTGGACACTAGAGTGCCCGTAAATTTGCACTCGTCAAAATGTAGTTGGGGGAATGGGCTTAAAGATGCCATTTGGAGAGGTGGTAGAATCTTGTTGGATATGGGCTTAAAGATGCCATCCAAGAATGTTTGTTGTAAGTTAAAAGAATGAGCATCAGAATGGTGTCCATATCTGGAACATATCTGAACTGTATCTGGAGACTGAATTTATATGAGCAAAGGAATAGCAGCCGTGTCTGGAGCGTATCCAAGCGGTGAATCTGAATAAGTAACAGAATGACTTCCGTGTCTGGAGTGTATCTGAATTGTATCTGAACTTTGTTATCTGAGTAAGTGACAGAATATCATCTGTGTCTGGAGCGTCTCTGAGCTGGGGAAAATCAGAATAAGTGACAGAATGGCAACCTTGTCTGGAGCGTATCTGAACTGTATCTGAAGTTTGAATCTGAATGAGTAATAGAATAGCATCCGCGTCTGGAGCGTATCTAAACTGTATCTGAGATCTGAGTCTGAATGAGCAATAGAATGACTTTCGTGTTTGGAGTGTATCTGTACTGTATCTGAATCGGAAAACTGAATAAGGGCCAGAATGGCATCCGTGTCTGGAGCGTATCTGAACTAGAATCTGAATAAGTGACAGAATGACTTCCGTGTTTGGAGTGTATCTGGACTGTATCTGAAGTTGAGATCCGAATAAGTATCAGGCTGGCATCCGTATCTGGAGCATATCTGAACTGTATCTGAAATCTGAATCTGAATGAGCAACAGAATGACTTCCATGTCTGGAGTGTATCTGTACTGTATCATGATTGCTGAATCTTGAATGAGAGCCAGAATGGCATCCGTGTCTGGAGCGTATCTGAACTTGAAATCTGAATGAATAGCAGAATGACTTCTGTGTCTGGAGTGTATCTGTACTGTATCATGATTGTATATCGTTAATGGTAGCTTGTTAATCTTATCCTGAAAAGGGTAAAATGTTATCTGAAACACAAAGTTATGTTGCATGAAATGTATGATGCAATAAATGTGTTTTATCAATGTTTATGATATATGGATGTAATGTATGCGCATGTAAGTTGATTTGTTGTATTACTAAGGAAAATAAATCCTTGACAGTTGGAGATAATAAAAACCCTTGACTGCTGCCGGGGAAAGTAAATCCTTGACTGCTGAGGATAAGAAACCCTGGGCGACCGTTGGGGATTAAAAATCCTTGACAACTTTTGTGGGGATATAAGGATCCTTTATATCTTGAAGTTGGAGTATTGACAAAATCTGTTGTGAGAGTAATGCCAAACTTCTTGAGAAATTTGCTTGGGAAATCCAGAGAACTTTGATGACTTCTACCGGGGATTATACAAAGGAAATCCTTGATCTGCTGGAGAATAAGGAAGACTCTGATGAATTCTGCGGGGAATGAGAATCTTCATTCTGTTGAGGAGCAATAAGACTTTGGTGACTTCACTGGGGAATTAAGAATGAGAATCTTCATTCTGTTGAGGAATAAAAACTTTGTGCGGAAGAAGGCTTACTGCTGGAGAGTAAGTTCAGGAGTTTTCGGTCATCTGCCACTCTACTAGGAAGTTATCCTAGGTTGGGGATAAGACAAAAGTTAATTGTTATCTGGTTGATTTCCAGGCTTCAAGATAACTTGCTGGGGAATTTGGAGAAACTAGATGGTTTCCACTGTGGATTGATAGTTAGGAATTTTGGCTCCGCTAGAGATTGGGAGTTTGAAGTTTTAACTCTGATGGGGATCTGTAATTTGAAATTATAACTCCGTTGGGGATATTATTTCAAGTTTTTAGCTCCGTTGGGGATCTAGATGATGTACTGTAGGGATCTCTCATGGAATAGCCTAAAGACGTTTTCCTATCCTTTCAGTCTGTCATTAATTGTTCTTTTCCATCCAGTTTATTTGTAAACAGTGATTATGTTCAAATGCATATGTTCATCAATGAATCATTGGACGTTTTTGCAAATAAAAACACAACTGTAAAAGAAAAAGGCAAATAGTTTTTATACTTTGAAAGAGATATCTTTGTATTTACTTTGAATAAGTGTTTTGTACAAAGGAGACAGACATCCTAGTAAGAGGATGATGTCATAAAAGTAAGAAAAACTTATACAAAGAAAGATAGCTATGTGTGTAAAAATCCCATGGGGTTCCCATTCTGCTATAGCCTTCGTATCTCCGAATATCTTGTGTATCCGTTGCTTCGTCCGAAGATGATTGGATTGATCAGAAGCTTCATATTTGTCTGTCAAGGGATTGTCCTTAAAGTGATCCAACGAGAAATAGTCATACGCTTTAATTCCCTAACTTTTGCCTGGACCGCCCTTTCGGGTTTTCAGTCCACCGGGAAACCCTTTTTTGCCCAAGTCGCCCTTTCGGGTTTTCAACTTGTCGGGTGTACAGTTTTTTTTATTTATCCCTAATTTTTTCCTGAACCGCCCTTTCGGGTTTTCGATTCACCGGGATGCCCTTTTTTTGCCTAGGTGTGTCAACCTAGCGGGTCATTTATGCGTAGTATCTTTTGACTATGTCTGCGTTCGCAGGGTGCGGCATGTCGTCGCCGTCCATGGTGGTTAAGATCATTGCCCCACCAGAAAAGATGTTCTTGATCACAAATGGTCCTTCGTAGGTAGGAGTCTATTTGCCCCTGGGATCATTTTGTGGCAAGATGGTGCGCTTGATTACCAGATCCCCGACTTGATATGTCTGGCGTCTGACTTTCTTGTTGAAAGCCTTGATCATCCGTTTTTGATACGTTTGACCGTGGCAAACAGCAGTAAGTAACTTTTCATCAATCAAGTTGAGTGGATCAAGCCGGGTCTGAATCCAATCGTCTTCACTCAAACCAGCATCTTTCATGATTCTCAAGGAGGGAATCTGAACCTCCATAGGTAAAACATCCTCCATGCCATATACCAAGGAATAGGGTGTTTCCCTAGTTGATGTGTGTGCCATGGTACGATACCCGTGAAGAGCAAACGGTAACATCTCATGCCAGTCCTTGTAGGTGACTGTCATCTTTTGTATGACCTTCTTGATATTTTTGTTTGCAGCTTCGACAACACCATTCATCTTTGGCTGATAGGGAGATGAATTGTGATCTTGAATCTAGAACTGCTCGCACAAAGAGGTGATCATAGTATTGTTAAGGTTTGTATTGTTATCAGTGATGATCCTTTCGGGGATACCGTACCGGCAAATAAGGTTCTGCTTGATGAAGCGGGCAACAACATTCTTAGTAACGGATGCAAAGGAAGCTGCTTCGACCCACTTGGTGAAATAGTCAATGGCCACCAGAATGAAACGATGTCCATTGGATGTTGTAGGCTTGATCTCTCCAATCATGTTGATTCCCCACATAGTGAAGGCCCAAGGAGCTGTTAAGACATTTAGGGGAACTGGAGGCACGTGCACTTTGTCTGCATAGATTTGACATTTGTGACAGGTGCGGGAGTGTTGATAACAGTCAGCTTCCATGGTAGACCAGTAGTAGCCTGGCCTTAGAATCTTCTTAGCCATCGTATGCCCGCTAGAGTGAGTGTCGAAGGTACCTTCATGCAAATCAGCCATGATCTTTTCAGCTTCAATCTTGTCCACACAACGGAGCATAATAGAATCATGATTGCGCTTGTACAAGATGACATTACTTAAGAAGAACTTAGCCGAGAATCTCCTTAAGAACTTTTTGTCATTGACTGAAGCTCCTTCAGGGTATTCCTGAGCCTCGAGATACCTTTTGACTTTGTGAAACCACGGTTGGTCCACTACTTCTTCGGTATTAATCTCGTGACAGTGTGCAGGTTCGACCATCTGTTCAATGGAGATCTGGGGAGCCTAATTGTCCCAATTAAGTTTAAACATGGATGACATTTTAGCTAGAGCATCTGCTAGCTGATTTTCTTCTCGCGGGAAGTGCTCGAAGGTAATCTGCTCGAAATGTGGTAGCAATGTCAAGACATGTTCTTTGTAAGGGATGAGGTTTGGATGCTTAGTATCCCATTCTCCTTTGATCTGAATGATAACCAAAGTTGAGTCCCCAAACACAATCAAAGATTTGATTCCCAAGTCTATGGCAGCCTTGAGTCTAAAGATGCAAGCTTCATACTCTGCCATGTTGTTCGTACAGTTGAAGTAAAGTCTGGCGGTGAAAGGAGTATGGCATCCTTCTGGAGATATAAGCACAGCACAGATACCACTACCAAGCGCATTGGAAGCCCCATCAAAGTACAGGGTCCACCGGGATCCTTGTTCAGGTCCGTCATATGGCCTGAATTCTTCAACGTTGTCCAATATCATGATGTCTTCGTCAGGGAATTCGAACTTCATGGATTGGTAATCTTCTACAGCTTGATGAGCCAGATGATCAGCTAGCACACTCCCCTTTATAGCTTTTTGGGTCGTGTACTGTATATCGTATTCCGTTAGGACCATCTGCCATCTAGCTATTCTTCCAGATAGAGCAGGCTTTTCAAAGATGTACTTTATTGGATCCATCTTAGATATCAGCAAAGTGGTATGAGTCAACAGATACTGCCTTAGCCGGCGAGCATCCCATACCAAAGCGCAGCAAGTTTTCTCGAGAAGTGAATATCTTGTTTCACAGTCGGTAAAGTTTTTGCTAAGGTAATAAATGGCATGCTCTTTTCGGCCAGACTCGTCATGCTGCCCCAGTACGCACCCCATTGAATTCTCTAGGACGGTCAGATACATGATTAGAGGTATTCCTTCGACGGATGGCATCAAGATAGGAGGTTCTAGCAAATACTCCTTAATTTTATTGAAAGCAATATGACAGTCATCATTCCATCGGACTACCTGATCTTTCTTCAACAGCTTGAAGATTGGTTCACAAGTAGACGTTAGGTGAGAAATGAACCTTGCAATGTAGTTTAGGAGTCCCAAGAAACCTCTAAGGAGCAGGAATTTATTGTATAGCTTTGACTTTGGAAGGATCAACCTCGATGCCTTTGTTGCTGACAATGAAACCTAAGAGCTTACCGGATCGGACTCCGAATGTGCACTTGTTTGGGTTCAATCCGAGCTTGTACTCCTTCAACCTAACAAACAGCTTTTGCAAGTGATCAAGGTGTTTTTCTTCAGTTTGTGATCGGGCTATCATGTCATCTACGTAGACCTCTATCTCATGATGTATCATATCATGAAACAAAGCTACCATGGCGCACTGATAGGTTGCCCCGACATTCTTCAGTCTGAATGTCATCACTTTGTAACAGAACATACCCCACTGTGTGACAAAAGTAGTTTTCTCCATGTCCTCAGGTGCCATTTTGATCTGGTTATAGCCTGAGAATCCGTCCATGAAAGAAAATACTTTGTGTTGAGCTGTGTTGTCGACCAAGATGTCAATGTGCGGAAGTGGAAAGTCATCTTTAGGGCTGGCCCTGTTTAAGTCTCTGTAATCCATGCACATTCTCACTTTGCCGTCCTTCTTAGGCACGGGCACAATGTTAGCAACCCATTATGGATAGGAAGTAACAGCCAAAAATCCAGCATTGAACTGTTTCATAACCTCTGCTTTGATCTTCTCGGACATGTCAGGTCTCATGCGGTGGACCTTTTGTTTCACTGGTGGACAGTCTTCTCTTGTGGGTAGACGGTGTACCACAATGTCTGTATCGAGTCCCGGCATGTCTTCGTATGACCAGACAAAGATCTCTACATAATCATACAGTAGCTGAATTAGGCTTTCCTTGACACTCTGCTCTAGATTGACACCTATTCTGATTTCCTTTTTTTCTTCCTCAGTCCCTAAGGTGATTGTATCTAACAAATCCTCATGAGGCTGAATTGCTTTTTCCTCTTGCTGTAGTAATCTGGCCAATTCCCCTGGCACCTCACAATCTTCCTCACCTTCGTATTCGGCTTGGTTGATCAGATCTTCAGAGTCACTGAAGGCTATAGAAGTATTGTTACCCATGGGTTCCGGAATGGAAGGGTACCTGCATTTATGAGTGTGGGTGTGTGTAAGGGCATAGCCATCTTAAAACAACAAAATGTAAAAGAAAGACAATGAGCACAAAAGGTTTAAATATGAAAAGCGTCCATGATTCATTAAAATGACATATGAAAATGAAATAAGAACCCTTACAAATGGACCTGTGTGTCTCGGGTAAGACACAAGGTTGAAAAAGTACGAATTGTTTGTGAATTATTACAGATCCAACAGAAATGGAAAAGATAAATTACTGCGGTATGAAACTAATCGGAACAAAGTCTTTTGCTTCCCAGTTGCACAGTCCTTCGCCAACAGTAGGAAAAATCCAGTCTTCCAAGCTGCCCTCTTCTTCATTGTCCTCTAGTGCATTAACCCCTTGGTGGATGATCTTCACATGTGGCCCTCCGGCACGGGAGTGACGCACGGCCTTCTGACCAGTCGAAGTAAATCCCAAGCCGAATTTGTCTGATTTGAAAGGAAAGTCTGGAAGCTACCCCCAGATTGTGCTTCCGTCTTCTTCCACCACTGCCCTAGCATCCTTGAGAGATGACATCCGAGGTGGAGGTCTTGTGATCACTGGAGTTCAGGACACCGCCTTGGTCTCTGCTATCTCCTGATCTACCTATTCAAAATGCTGGAAAGGAGTTTCGATGAATTCGCCATCCAATTCTACATAACGGAAAGAATTCAGATGACTGGTCATGTATTCCTCTTCGCCATGAACAGTTATGATTTTCCCCTGGACAGGGTACTTGAGCATTTGATGCAGAGTAGAAGTGACAGCTCCAGCATGGTGGATCCAAGGTCTTCCCAACAGGAAAGAATAGGAAGGACGGATGTCCATCACGTAGAATGTTGAATTGAACGTCTGGGTACCCACCTTGATCAGGATGTCCACCTCTCCATGGACCATCCTCTTAGAACCATCAAAGGCTCTGACAATTATATTTCTGGGTTTCAGGGTTAAGCCTTCACAATCCAGTCTATCCAAGGCTTTCTTCGGCAAGACGTTTAAAGAAGAACCAGTGTCTACGAGTACGTGTGCTAGGGTTGTCCCTCTGCATTCCACCGAGACATGCAAAGCATCATTATGTTTTCTCCCTTTCGAAGTTAAATCTTCATCGAAGAATCCTAGACCATTGTCAGCTGTTAAACTAGCCACACATTCCTGGAACTGATCAGCGAAGGTTTCTTGCGGCACGTGGGCCGTCTTCAAAAACTTGACCAAAGCTTTAGCATGTGCCTCAGAGCACAACAATAGGGCTAACAGATATTTTGGAGGGGGTATGCCCCAGTTGTTCAATAACATCAAAATCATTTTTCTTAATGATCCTCAGAATTTCTTCCATCTCTTTCTGGGATGTTTCAGGAATGACTAGTGATTGAGCCTTCGTCAAGACAGGCTCCTCTTGAACATTTTTTCCTTTATTCTCGGCAGCGGAAGTAGGGATAGGAATTGCATTATCATTGTTGGCGGGTACACTTGTAGATACAATCACAGGGGTAATCTTCGGAATGGCCGCGGGTCTAAAGACTGTTGTTGGAGTAGCAATCTCTGGAGAAAAGATTCTTCCACTACGGGTAACTTTGCTTGTTCCGACAATGTTACTGATGTCGAGATTATCCTCCTCAGAGCTTTCTTCTTCAATGGTCTGTTCAATCTGTTTGACACCATGGTAGTAGATTTCTCCACCATAGTTCCATGGTACCATCTTATCTGATTTGTAAGGGGTTAGGCTGGGCATTATTATCTTCAACGGAGTAGTCATAGGAGCAGATGTAATCCTAACGGGTTTTTTAGGAACCTTGGAAGGATTGGCGTATATGGTTATTATTGAAACTTCTGGAACTGGAATGGGTGAGACAGGAGCTTTCTCGAACAAAATTTATTGGTTATCAATCAATTGTTGGATTCCTTTCTTCAACAGAGGATAGTCAAATGACGAGGACAAGCAAATATGGCAATCTTGGTCACAACCTGAGAAGACGCCAGCTTTTAACAAATTCAATTTGATGGTTAGGAGAGGCGTTAACAGTTCATCCACAGCAGAAACAAATAGATCTTCTTCCACAGAATTGGCATTGTGTCCATGCCTAGGCATCGGAGCGGAGATAACATTCGTCTTTTCAGGAGCTTCAAATTCAACTTCCTTTGCGTCAATCAGATCTTAAATCTTATTCTTCAGGGCCCAGCAGTTGTTGGTGTCGTGCCCTGGACTTTCTGAAGGGTAAGCGCATCTGGCGTTGGGATGGTAATGTGGAGAAGTAGTGTTAGGATTTTTAGGGGCCTCCTTTAGCATAGCCAGGTTCAACTTCAAGAGATGTGGCAGGACTTGAGCAGGAGTCATGTTTATCTTGGTGAATTGCCTTATAGGCCTTTCCACCCTTTGTTGGTTATTTCTCGGCTGATCATTTCTCGGCTGGTTATTTCTCGGCTGGTCTGATGCAGAATTTTGAATCATAATGGCCCCCACTGTTGGTCATCGTTCGGTTCTTCCCTGATTCCTCTGGGCATAGACAGCTGACACTTCTTTCTTTCCAGTGAAGTACTTTTTTACAGCAACAGAGGTAGATGCGTCTTTCTGAATTTTCCCGCTTCTAATATCGGCTTCCACCCCCTCGCCAGTTAGAATCAACTCAGTGAAACCTGCAGAGGAGCTTCCAATCAGGTGATTAAAGAAAGGACCTGACAGAGTCCCTAAGAACATGTCCACTAGCTCTCTTTCAGATAAAGGTGGTTGCACCCTTCCGGCTAAATCCCTCCATTTTTGGGCGTAGTCTTTGAAACCCTCATTGGTAGCCATAGCCATACTCTGTAGCTGAGTACGGGTTGGCGCCAAGTCGGTGTTGTATTGATATTCTTTATAGAAGGCGGCTGCCAAGTCTTCCCAATTATGGACATCTGCTCTCTCCAACTGGTAGAACCAATCAAGCTGGGTTCCTGATAGACTGTCCTGGAAAAAGTGGACCCACAGGTCTTTGTCAGAAGAATGTGGTTGAATCTTCCTAACATAGGATCTGAGGTGCATTTTTGGGCAAGACACCCCATCATACTTAGCAAACAGTGGCACTTTAAACTTAGGAGGGATTACAATTCCAGAAACCAACCCTAACTCCTCAAAATCCAGACCTGGTACTCTCTGTATCTCCATAGCAGCTAGACGCTCTTCCAAGTTTTTGTATTTGTCATCGGCCGGAGGGTACTGTTGTTCGGAGTAGTCCTCTTCCTCTTCTTCTTCTTCTTCAGAATCAGATGGTAGTGCCGTCTCCTTACCTTTTCTTTCCCCCTCTTCAGATGTTGATGGGAATTCCAAAGTCCGTCTGGCTTGTCCTTCAAACCTTCTGCCCATGACAACCACACCAGCTCGCTTCTTCTTCTTTTTCTCTTTCTCTTTCTATAGAAGAGTCTTGAGCTCCTCCTGCCCCTTGGCCAAGGTCAAGAGTAGCTGTTGAAATTGTGAATTCTGATCTTGTAAGTCTTTGATCGTTTGTTCTAGATCCATCTTGCTGAAATAAACAGCAGAGAGATGAGTAAACTTGGTGTGAAGACCTGTTTATGCATATGATGAATGATATGTATTCATGTAATGCTTTCAAGGATTCAGAAATTCAAATTTGTTTTAAACAAAAAAGAAACACACGTCATATTAATAAAATAGAATTTGTTAGTACATCAATGCCCCTTGGGCAAAATAAAACAAAATTCTAAGGTAAAAAGACGTTGCGCATCCTCTTTGGTGCAATGTAGGTGTTAAGAGTCTGCTCTTCGTGAAGTAGCCGAGTGAGTTCCAAAACCTTCTTCTCGCTTACGTAGAATTGGGCTTCGAAAGTACCGCGCTCTCCCTTAAGCTGTATCCAACTCCTTTGTAAATCTTCGAGTGATGTTGGCATGTCAGGATGTAGGAGGGTGTATGGAACCTATCCTTCCATAACAGGCTCTATAATCACTGGGAGAATGGAGGGGTAAGGCATCATAAGACTTTGGGTGCGGGTTCGTACCCACTTGAGGTAAGGCTCAAGAGGGATGGAATTCTTATGTCCCAAGGTCTTACTTTCCACCTTGTTTGGCATCCTCCAAGCTCAGATGAATCTTTGTCGGAGTCCTTGATTGTCGTTGTCGAAGTCGAAAACCAAGCCTTGAATCAGCATGTCATGTGGGCCATCCCTTCGGGCATAACCAAACTATCTTAGAGCCAAGCAGGGGTTGTAGGTGATGCCTCCCCTAATGCCAAGTAGAGGGACATTAGGGAATTCCCCACAATGGTCAATGATAATAACATTTTCTTTGGTTCGAGAACACCAATGAATATCTGAATGGTTAAGTGTCATTAACCATTGTGACCACCTCAAACCTTGCTCATTATTCAAGACTGATTGGGGAAGATGAGAAATAAACCATCTTGCCAGGAGAGGAGTGCAACACATGAGAACTCCTTTTTTCCTCATTGTACGAGTGTGAAAAGAGTGGAGGATATCCCCAAGCAATGTAGGCACCGGGTTGCGAGACATGAAGATTTTGACAGCGTTCACATCTATGAGTTGGTCAGGGTTAGGGAACAAGACCATCCCATAGATGAGAAGAGCTACAATCTCCTCAAAAGCTTGCAAGTCTAGAGAATTCCAACAGCTTTGAGCCTTCTCAAACAGAAACTTTGACAAGAAGCCTTTGACACCACTTCTAGTTTCCCAATGTGTTGTGACATCAGAGGAGTGCAAGTGTAAGGCTTGAGAAATATCTTCTGGCTTTGGATATCTTTCCGTACCGTTGAAGAGTAGTTGATTGGGAATAGGAATCCTCAGGAGTTGAGAAAATTCCTCCAAAGTAGGCATAAGTTGGTAGTCAGGAAATGTGAAGCAATGATGCAAAGGGTCAAAGAACTGGAAAAGAACTTTCACCATATCCTCCTCTGTGTTGGTGGTGACCAAGTTGAGTAGACGACCATGCCTCTCGGTGAATAGAGAGTTCTCAGGAATCCTTGAAGCTAGATCCTTGAGTTGTGGAGGAATTCTTACAAGGTTGACTTGGATAGTTTTCCTGCAAAGTGAATCCATAACATACAAAACAGGAACAAAGATGAAATTCCAAATCCTTGAAATGGTTAGTTGATGCATATGATGCTTCATGATGCCCATAATGTTATGCACAAGTATATATGTACAAGCAAATCACACAATTTCCTAGTTTTAGGCTTGCATGGGGTTTCATAGGTAGATACCCTCTTGAAATTTAGTTGGCTCAACCTGTCCTAGAAATAGTAACCGGGTTCTAAGGAGCTCAATATCACTGGATTGTTTCCTTGTTCATTATTTCAATTCAGCCTCTTTACTGGCGACCGAAATATTCCAAGGAACCAACCCTCAATGAGTATAGTATCGAGTATCTACCAAATTTGGACTGCACCAAAGCCGGACATCTCACTACATCCTAAAAGGCCAAGTTGGTCAAGTAAAGGTTCTAGAAGTTCATTAGTGCTTCATGACCTCACTCAGCGGCCCCGTATTCTCTTTGGTTGACTCAAAGGCTACCGGTACCCACAAATATGTCGCACTAACATAGCTATTGCTTAGACCATGTCGGTATACCCCGCACAGTTTCCACAACGTATTGCTATTTACCTATGAATGTTTCCCAAATCCGGGTAGAGGATTCAAACCCAAACAATAGAACCAAGATGTAAAGAAAACAAGTCAAGCAATTGTATGCAAATAAAGGTGATCTAAACCCTAAGGTAACCCCACTTTTATATTTTTCCCCAACAGAGTCGCCAGTTCTATGATGCGGTGGGAGAACTGACTTGAGGTTTTGCGTTTGTGTTTGCAAATGTTGCGGTTTAGCAAGAGTCGCCACCGACTTTTATTTTATCCAAAAGGAAAGGTAAAAAAGCACAGGAAAGACCTTTGAGATGTTTTCTTGAGTTCGGGGGGTAGATTATGAAAAGGGAAGGTACTAGCACCCTTTTCATCCATGGTTTTCCATGGGCTCTTGGTTACTTGTTTACATCACTTGCTTTGCTTTTGAAATTATTTGAAATGGTGCTTTGTATGGTTTTGAAAGTATTTTGAAAAGAGGTCATCGTTTAGGAAATCTTTGTAATGATTCTCGTTCGTAAGAATGTATACAAAGATGTTTTTCTTTTGAAAAATGTTTCAATGTTTTGAAATTTGTTTGGAAATGTTTTGGAAATGTGTTGTGTGTTTTTGAAAATAGCAAGGAGTATTTGCAAATTGATCAAGTAACTAGAAGCATTCTACCTACTCAACAGTCTTTCTTGTACATTTTTATTCCTTTGATATTGTTGTTTTACCATTGTTTTGGTAAACAATTCTATCTTTGGATGTTAAACGGGACGGGCGTGGGTAATCGTATGACTATGATAGCAATGGTGCCAAGTATCTTAGCTTATTTTGAGGGGCCAAGATCATTTGTTTTGTTTTGTTTTGCCAAGATACTTTGCATGCATACCATGGTCATTTTTTAGGCAACAAAGTGGATGAAACCCTAGGGGTGCTTGTGTGCACTGTGTTGTCATTTTACATGCATTTATTTGTCTTGTATTAGGTCATGCTATTTGTTTGATTTTCGTCTTGTCATGTAAACCCTAATTTTACTAAACATGTATATAATGCGATAAATTGTGTAAAATAAATCTAAGCTATTACAACAATTATTATAGGAGGGGGGATACAATTTTTTGAATGAGGATATTTGCACAAAATAAAACCCTAAAATACCATTACAACCCAATTGAATATTTGCAAATTAAATAAATAAACAAATATTAAAAATGCAATCAAAATGTAAATATGCAAAAAAAAAATGTTTTGTATTTGTTTTATGTATGAGAGAATAATATTATTTAAGTCCTAAAAATAAGAAAAAATAAAATTATTACTTTTGAAAGGGGAAACCCTAATTTTTTATTTAAAAGACAAATATGTTCTATATTATTTATTTTATCCATTTATGTACAAGAAAAAAATAAATAAAATTATTTACAAATATTAAAATATATGTGGAAATAATATTTTATGTGTATGAATAATAAAAATAAAAATGGATAATATTCTTTTATTATTTACAAATTATTTTAAGAAAATGATTTCCATTTATTAAAATAAAACTATTTTATATGTGGAAAAAATAATTAAAATAAAATAAAAATTGCAAAAAATTAAGAAAATATTTTTGTGATTTTTTAATGTTCAGAAAAAAATATTAAAGTCAATAAACATAAAAAAAAATGAGAAAATATGCAAAATATAAAAATATGCAAAATATAAAAATATGCAAAGGGGGGTGTGGATATCAAGGCAGGGGGTATGGGAAGCAAAACAGGAGGCCCAAAGGTGCCAAGGCCCAGAACATCATCTTCATCTCTGTCCTTGGCTTCCTGCGCGCGCGTTTCTGAGTTCAAACCTGTAACTCTCTATTCTTTGCACAAATACAAAAATTTATAACACAAAAAATGTAACTTATGATCTCACGATTCCAGTGATATAAAAAACATAATCTAACTCTCAAAGATCATGGAGAATTTCTATAGCCCTAATTCCTGACCTAATTTTTTCATGAACTTCAAGCTTCAAATTCTCACTCTCAGTTAATATAAATAACAACTATGCATATGTACAGCTTCATAAAGTTAAGGACTACATTTTTGCTTCACAAATCGTGACTTAAGGATGCCTAAATAAAGAGATAGAGATTTGAAAAATACCTTGCTCAGCTGAGTTTGGATATGGCAAAGTGGGGACTTTGAGTGAGGCCTGAGGATCGTGTGAGCTTCCTTGAAGTTCCCTCAAGCTTTTCCAATGCTTAGCTGGCCTTGTAGATGGCTGAAACTCCTTGTAGAAGTCAACCTGTAACCTTCCAAAATGAAAATGGTGATGTTTGAAATAGGGCTTACAGAACCAGGACAAGGGCTTGGATAGTTTAGGTAGGATGTATGGAAGATGTTTGATGTGTTACAAAGCAAAATGCACGAGCAAATATTGAGATGGCTAGTGTTTTGCAGAAACTGCAATGCTTGGGCAGAAAAATGTGTTTTTTCAGTTTGAGAGTGTTTAGGATCTTTTGCTTTCGTGTTTCTGATTGAAACAAGTTTATGAAGTTTTTTAGAATGAAGCCAAGCTCACCCTTTATCAGATGTGCAATTTCCCTTGAACTTTTGCAACTTTTCTTGCTTTTGAAGAAAAGTTGAAGTGACTATGCAAAAGGCTTGTACTTGCTTGCTAATAGGCTGCAAAAAGTTGGTGAACAAAGCTTGATATCTATGGACAATGCTTGCACAAAAGAAACAGGTCCATAGCTCAAGAATTGCAAAGTTGCAAAAAGCATGCTTTATGAAAATGGCAATGTGTCCTTTATGCCATTTGTGGATTAAAGTCTTGTACAATGCTCTAAAGGTCAAAATAAAGCCATTAACCACTGAGCTAGAATTTAATTATGGTGTGTAGAAGGGATTTAGGACCTGTAATGCAAGGTACAAGCAAGCTAGGATCTGATTTGCAACTTGAAGCATTGTAAAAATGGCTTGAACAAAAGTGACAAAATGCCATTTTCTCTTTTTCGATTCTCCCTAACCACAAATGATCTTAGATAGTTCTTTGACATTTTTGAAAGCTTGTAACATTATCTACAATACATATTTGAAATGCAACTTGAGATACCTCTTGGAACTAGGTGAAAAGTTGTCATGAAGTTAGGTCAAAAACCTGCCTAAACTAGGGCAAAATTTCACTAAGTTAAAAAGTTTATGGACCCGTATTCACAAATTCATAACTTGAGATCCAAGCATCTTTTAGGAAAACTTTGTGAATCAAAGTTTTAGATTTCATGGAGGACTACAACTTTCATGCTTGAAGTTTTCTTTTAATCCAATTGCATCATGGTGAAAAAGTTGGGGAAAGTTGGGGAAAAATAAGAAATTTTCCATACTTAGAAAAATTCTAAGTTATGAAAAATTTCAAAATAAAAACCCCAATTTGCAATTTTAGGTTTCTTGGTCAAAAAGTTTCACATTTTGACATATCTTAATGAATTATGACCCTTGGCACTTGATTTTGACCAAAAAGTCAAAGTTTGACTTTTAAGTGTACAGTTGACTTTTGATCAGTTGACTGCAAAATTCATTTGTCAATCTTATGCATTTAAGATCTTTTGAACTATTTGATTAGGTAAAGATGATGTTATTGAGTTCTTGAAACCATGCTTGAACTTAATTGGTCATTGGCTAGGTTAAAAATCAGAAATTTCCCTTTCTCAGTCAAAACCCTAATTTTAACCATTTTGCCCTTTTGATTATTTGATCAAATTTCTTGAGGAGTTGTGATCCAAACTTGATCAAATGGTTCATAGGAGCCTATAATGTTGTTTTGGATCAAAAATTGTGAAGTTTGACTGTAAATTGGCCATGGTTGACTTTTTCCCCAATACAGTTGATTTTTAGGTCAACTATCCAATTGAGTGGGCAAAAATGTGATTCAAGGCTTGAAACTTGGTATGAGAAATCTTAGGGGTCCAAGATGGTGTATGAAGGTCACATTAAGCATTGATGGTTCAAAAATCCTTGTGCAACCTCAAACCCTAATTTCAGGTCATCAGTGCAAGATGATGTCTTGAGCTGAGTAAGCCCTAATCCTATCTAGAGTCCAAGAAGTCTTGTGAGGAAAATCTTGATAAATGAGAGGGAAAATTTTAGGGTACAACACACATGCACGTGGTACCATGGGAGCATAAATCCCAACTTAAAAATGGAGCAGAACTCTCATCTCAAAAATTGCCAATTAATAGAGGCATCAACAAGGCATAAGCCTTCATCGTAGGTTGCCATCAAGGCCAAGGCATAAGACTTCATCTCTAATTTTTCCAATCCAGGCCAACGCGGTGCCAATCCAGGACAACTTAATAATGCAAATGTATGTGACTCAATGAATGCAACAATCACATACAACAACAATAATCACCGTCACAAAGGCATAAGCCTATATCGTCACTTTACCAATAATTAGAGGTACTCATCATCGCTTCAACACTGGCCATAGGACTACAACTTAATCAACTTATCAATCACAACATATAAACAACAACATATTCAACAACAACAATGTATTCGACAACGACTTATTCACAGCAATAACCAACAACACAATTCCATAAACCAGAACCATTCAACTTAATTCGACTTCACCTGCAAATCAACTTTATTCCACATAATTCTAACAAAACAAACCAACTAAAAATACATATATGTATATACGACTTACTCTAACAATTTCAACTAATTCTGGTTGACTACTTTTACCGCCTAAATCTACAAATTCGGCTAATCGATACTGTTTTATATACTGTTATTACTACTATTTATTTATACTTCTACTAATCAATTTATTCTACTAAATTATGCTACCTCTATTATTTAGCTTACTGCTATTATTGGTCTCTGCCAAAACTACTTGTTTGCTATCTACAACTTATATTACTACAACTTCCTGCCAGTGACAATTATTAGTTATAAACCAAAACCAATTTCAACTATTCTTCCTGTTACTAAAATTCTCTGTTATACTTTCTGTATGATAGTTTACAATTTCTACATCTACTGATACTTCCCAATAATGCTCAGCTAAATTAGTTCATACATTATTATTTCTGCTACTCATACATATACATCTTGTTATTCATCTGACTAAAGCATTACAATTCATTCCTGTAACTTCTTTAATCCAATCTGATACTAAATTATTTTACTAATTATATTAACTTATTAATAAAATAAGATACTGCGCCTAATCAGTTCTCTTGCACTTGTTTAAACCACTCTGCTACTAATATTAATCCACCAATGGTACTACTCATTATTAACACACTATTGTAATGTTCACTTAAATTATATATATATATATATATATATATATATATATATATATATATATATATATATATATATATATATATATATATATATATATATATATATATATATATATATATATATATATATATATATATATATATATATATATATATATATATATATATATATATATATATATATATATATATATATATATATATATATATATATATATATATATATATATATATATATATATATATATATATATATATGCCTGGAGGTCATCACTCCCTTCATACCATGGCGCCGATCGGCACCCATCTTGCTATCATCCCTGCCGATCAGCAGGGCCCTTCCCATTACCTGTGCCGCTCGGCACAGGCTTAACGTGGCGCCTGTCACACCTTTTTCAACGCAATTTTTTCTGCAGTTTTTTGTATTCCTCCATAATTCCTTTGATTAGCATTATTTCAACCCAATCAATGACAACATATAATTATAATAATACCACAATTACACCAACATCAACATAGAATAATTCTCCAACAACAGAGTCATCAATTGAATTTCTGCAACTTTATCAGGAAACACAATATTGCAGTAGCAACAAAACAACAACTTTTCACACAGAATCACACACGATAATTTCATATAACCAACCCCACATATCATTTATCATATACCCAATTATAGAGCAAGAACCCCACCCTTGCCTTGGATTGGTGACCATTTTGTTCTACCGGTTAAACCTCGCTTTGCCATAGCTTCCAACCTTTGCCTTTTCTCTGTAACCTTGCAACTTCTCACGTTCCCACAAAATTCTCCAAGACTTGTTTAATTAACCTAATTCTCCTTATAAATAGCTTAACCTTATAATTATTAATATTCTTATTGGGCCTAACTTTCACACCCCCACCTTTACTACATAAAACCATATAATTAAGCCCAATAATAAATCTTATAACCATTCTAATGTTATTATTAATATTATTGCTAATATTAATCACCCAAATAACAAATTAGCAACTTAAATAAACATTTCTCGACATTTCGCAACTTCAACAATTTCAACAATATTCTCAACCATTAATCCATAATTAATTTAATTAAATACTTAATTAAATTAATGGGCGTTACAACTCTCCCCCACTTAGAATATTTTCGTCCTCGAAAATATATTCGATGCTACCACTCTTAGCATGAATTTTGCATTCAACTCGTTGATTTCCAAGTCGCGTTTGGCAAGATTTCGACCACTATTTCCTGATAACTCAATAACTCAACATGATTCAAATCGATTACACACATGCCAATCATTCAACACTTCGTGACATGATTGATACTAGCATCTCAACTACTCACCATAATTTGACATATTCACAATTAAAATAGAAACAACTATAACACACTTATACTTGGATATACGTCATCACAATATAATCGTAACACCCTTTTCAACACCAAAACACATACGCAATTTCATTCTTGTATGTCAATTATCAACGAAATATCAACGACTATACTCATATCGTCGTATCACCCTTATAGTGACATCAACATAATCAACATAATCAACTTCGTCATATTATGGAGTATTATTCATCCTATACGGTAACCAACAACAACATCACGGCAATAGGAACAAAATCATTATAACATTAATTTAACAGTATAACTCAACAAGAATACTGATAGCTCCCCATCAACCAACAATCCATAACAATCTTCTTATAAAATCCGCAAATATTTACTAGCAACATAGTGCCCTGGCACAATATCTCTATATCAATAATCCACCAAATCAAGCATGTAGATTAAGACACACCATTCCCATAGGATTATGATGTTTTAATCCTTCACTTTTAACAAGTCGTACACGTATAACAATTGCACCACATCACGCTTCAGCTGCGCAACTCTGATAATCCACCTTAAGTCACTGTCCTTGTTAAAATTTCCATCAACTATCTAGCTCGCAAGTTTCAATCTAGTTTCAGACTTTCCTCATTACCCGCCATAAAACCATTGTTCACTTGATATTCTCAATATTGCACTTTGCGATGTTAATTTGCATATAACTCGCCACTTCGACTTGTTCAATACGTCTCAATTATTTCTTAGCAATTCCTCTATTACTTCAAAAAACTGATGAGCGACTATTCTCATGATATAACATCAATCACTTTACACACTATTAAGATAGAAAGACAAATATATAACATCCAACACGATCTCGTCTACTATCAACAAGAGATTAACGGTGATCAATTCCTCAATTTGTCAATAGATAACCGACAATCATACTGGAGTATAAACCATCATTACCAAATTATAATAGTGTTCCTTTAGAACTTGTACTCAAGTCACCTAACGCGCCATAATCCAATAATTTCCAATGAGGTTTACAAATACTTCCATAACTTCCCTCTCATTAGATTTTGTCGATGAAACACCAACGCTTAACATATTACACGTTTCATATTACACTCACTTAGCCTCACACAAAGGTTAAGTATCCTCCAACTCAAGAATTACTTTCTTCGTCTCTACATCATCAGGAATACAAATTCGATACGGAATCTCAACACACCCTGCATATCTAACTTGAAATCATCATTCTCAGACTTATCGAGTCCAACCATCGAATCTACCAATTTCACATCTAACTTCTGAGCTTCTTTGATATTGTCCAAACAATTATTGTTAATCTTAAACATCCCCAACATAACACTCTTCGGTGTCACTTCGCAAACTAAGCCCATATCTCTGAACTGTTCAATTAACTCTAATTCTTTAACCATCATTGTCTACATATGTAAAGTCTTTCGACTTAAAGCATCAGCCACGAAATTAGCTTTACCTGGATGATAATTCAAACCAAAATCATAATCTTTCAACATAAACACCATTATTTCTAGATCTAAGTCACGCATAGGACAATTCCTCTCATGAACTATGAGTTTTCTAGAAGCACAAGCAACAACTTGTCCATTCAGCATTAGCACACCATTAAGTCCCATCTTAGACGCATTATAATACACTACAAATAACTCGCTCAGATTAGGCAAAACCAATACCGGAGCAGTCGTCAATCTTTTCTTTAGTTCTATAAACTTTTTTCACATCAACATCTCATACTTGAAATGATGAAAGACTACCCTTTTTAATTCCGAACATCTCATTTCTCAACTTATTCACCAACATATTATGCTTGACCTCGTCTCGAACAACTGCGATAATAATCATTTATGCCCAAAAAGCCTCTAGTTTCGTACACGACTTTAGAGTTCCTCCATATGGGAATGCATCCACCATATTTGAAAACACTTTCATAGGATAGAATATATTTCTATCTCCTCACAGGTTTAAATGGAACACCAATCTGATACTCAGAACACAAGATATGAATTTCTAAAGTTATCCAAAAATGTGAACACCGACGTCATGCATTGACATACTATTACACACCTTACGATAACATCAGAACATAATTTATTTATACCAGTACCAAAATTTACCATCCTTGAAATCATACTCATCTCCTCGCATTTCCGACTCTGACTCGCAGTCTAAAACATTCCAACAACTTCAACAAATTTTACAATCACTCACAAGGATCCCACGACAAGGTCTATATCAATTTGTCACTCTATCACTGTTCAAACATCGACATCTTACGCAAGGGCTACTCAAACTGACAACTTCACGGTCCACCAACAGCACTGAAACATCGCAACTTTCTAAATTCCATCTTCTAAAAACTATCCTGGTTACTTAGTAATCATCTTCAGAAATATCAGGGATTTACACTCTACTCGTATATCAACAACCGTTACATTGCTCCTCATCCTTCGAGAAGTAAACATCAACAAGGTTTGATCATCCTTCCTTAAGACGTTTCAACTTGATTAACAAATAAAATCTTGAATCTATGTCACCTTCGGATTTGGGAAACAACAAAGCTTCAACAATACTCGCACTATTGCCATCACAGCATACTGAACTAACATCTTACAACTGAAACATATCTGAGAAGCAAAGCTTCTCTCCCACTTATTTTTAACCCAAATCCTGCATACAACTCGATTAGAAAAGCAAGCAGGCACCGATGGTGTTTCACACACTTGTCGCGTACTAAGGAACAAACAACATTAGACAACTTGGTCGGACGGACCTACCTGCTCTGATACCACTAATGTAACACCCCATTTCTACCCGGCGAATATTAATAAAATCAGAGTTCAACATAAATAGGATGCTATATTTGTAACTTAAAATCAAACTTCCTTTAATCACATATAAAATAGATACATAACACTTAATTCGGATGAACCGATAACAACCTGATTTATTCTTAAAAATCAAACAACTTTTATTAATAAGCAGCGGAATCACATACTCAACTTCAATTCACTTAACATATTTTATTCAACTAAAACAACTTCAAGACAACAATTATTTCATGTAATCAACTTGAAAATTCATCAACTGAAATAAATATCAACAACTAATCATCAAGTGTTCATCCCCCCGAGTGCTACGTATCAGAGCGATGACACCGACTCGAACTAACGAGGTAACAATTATCCTTCTTGATTACCTGCACGTTACCAATAGAGGGAAACATTCAAACAGAAGAGGTGAGATATCGAACTATATAATTGAATGTATGATAATTAATATATCAGAATCAATTCATATAAAATCACCACTTCACAACTTATACACAATAACTATTACAACAAAGCATCAACATGACATAACTACTAAATTCACAGCTTTTAGATAATACTTGTCACAATAAGTCAACAACATAAAGCAACAACAAATTTATCTTCACCACAACTCAATATGCAACATCAAATGCGACTCAATTATAATGCACATGCATGTGGTACCATTGGAGAATAACTCTCAACTTAAAAATGGAGCAGAACTCCCATCTTAAAAATTGCCAATTAATAGAGGCATCAATAAGGCATAAGCCTTCATCGCAGGTTTCCATCAAGGCCAAGGCATAAGCCTTCATCGCTCATTTTTCCAATCCAGGCCAACATGGTGCCAATCCAGGCCAACTTAATAATGCAAATGTATGTGACTCAATGAATGCAACAATCACATACAACAACAATAATCACCGTCACAAAGGAATAAGCCTATATCGTCACTTTACCAATAATAAGAGGTACTCATCATCACTTAAACATTGGCCATAGGACTACAACTTAATCAACTTATCAATCATAACATATAAACAACAACATATTCAACAACAACAATGTATTCGGCAACAACTTATTCACAGAAATAACTAACAACACAATTCCATAAGCCGGAGCCATTCAACTTAATTCGACTTCACCTGCAAATAAATTTTATTCCACATAATTCTAACAAAACAAACCAACTAAAAATACATATATGTATAAACGACTTACTCCAACAATTTCAACTAATTCCAATTGACTACTTTTACCGCCTAAATCTACAAATTCGACTAATCGGTATTATTTTATATACTGTTATTACTACTATTTATTTATACTGCTACTAATCAATTTATTCTATTAAATTACGCTACCTCTGTTATTTAGCTTATTGTTATTATTGGTCTCTGCCAAAACTACTTGTTTGCTATCTACAACTTATATTACTACAACTTCTTTCCAGTGACAATTATTAGTTATAAACCAAAACCAATTTCAACTATTCTTCCTGTTACTAAAATTCTCTTTTATACTTTCTATATGATAGTTTTCAATTTCTACATCTACTAATACTTCCCAGTAATGCTCAGCTAAATTAGTTCATACATTATTATTTCTGCTACTCATACATATACATCCTCCTATTCATTTGACTAAAGCATTATAATTTATTCCTGAAACTTCTTTAATCCAATCTGATACTAAATTATTTTAATAATTATATTAGCTTATTAATAAAATAAGATACTGCACCTACTCAATTCTCTTGTACTTATTTAAACCACTCTGCTACTAATATTAACCCACCAATGGTACTACTCATTATTAATACACTACTGTAATGTTCACTTAAGTAATATATATATATATATATATATATATATATATATATATATATGCCTGGAGGTCGTCACCCCCTTCATACCATGGTGCCGATCGGCACCCATCTTTCCATCATCCCTGCCGATCAGCAGGGTCCTTCCCATTACTTGTGTCGCTCGACACAGGCTTGCCGTGGCGCCCGTCACACCTTTTTCAACGCAGTTTATTCTACAATCTTCTGTGTTCCTCCATAATTCCTTCGATTAGCAGTATTTCAACCCAACCAACGACAACATATAATTATAATAATACCATAATTACACCAACATCAACATAGAATAATTCTCCAACAACAGAGTCATCAATTGAATTTTTACAACTTTATCAGGAAACACAACATTGCAGTAGCAACAAAATAACAACTTTTCATACAGAATCACACACGATAATTTCATATAACCAACCCCACATATCATTTATCATATACCCAATTATAGAGCAAGAACCCCACCCTTACCTTGGATTAGAGACCACTTTATTCTACCGGTTAAACCTCGCTTTGTCATAGCTTCCAACCTTTGCCTCTTCTCTGTAACCTTGCAACTTCTCACGTTCCCACAAAATTCTCCAAGACTTGTTCAATAAACCTAATTCTCCTTATAAATAGCTTAACCTTATAATTATTAATATTCTTATTGGGCCTAACTTTCACACCCCCACCTTTACTACATACAACCATATGATTAAGCCCAACAGTAAATCTTATAACCATTCTAATGTTATTATTAATATTATTGCTAATATTAATCACCCAAATAACAACTTAGCAACTTAAATAAACATTTCACGACATTTTGCAACTTTAACAATTTCAACAACATTTTCAACCATTAATCCATAATGAATTTAATTAAATAATTAATTAAATTAACGGGCGTTACATCATGCATCGCTAACAAGTAAACAAATTGGAAAAGAAGTGGTAATATGAAGAATAAGAGGTAAAAATAGACATTTTATACACTTAGTACAAACCACACGGTCATGAATAAGTTCAATTAGTCATTGAAAACATGGTTCAAACACCAAGGTGCACAAACTAGCATCAATCAAAGTTGTGATGTGAAGTGGAAATAAGTGTGTGATTAATTGAACATGGCATAATGTGTCAAGTAAGAGTGAAGTTAGAAGTAAAAACTAGAGGTTTAAACACACCATTGACCTATAAACATCCATAAGGAATCACTACTAAATCACATACAAAGGTTAGTGCAAGATTAGGTCAATACCACACCCTAACATACTCTTAAAGGAAATTGAAGTACAATAAAGGGATAAATGAAGAGGGAACATGATTAGAGGGTGTCAAAGAAAATAGATCAGTAGCAAATAATCTATAATATTTGAAACACGCGGCTGGAACCTGTCATCTGGATGTAGTGAAACATCAATGAAGTCGCCACCGAACATCTTTTATCCCACCAAAAGGGAAAGGTAAACATCAAGAAAACTTGAAAAGGGAGAAATCACAGTCTTTCGACCGAGAGATCGGGTAAGGTAGTCTGTTACGCGAGGGGAAAGTATTAGCACCCCACACGCCCGTAGTACTCTACGGTATTCACTCTTGTTGTCTAATCTAATGGGTGTGGTCAAATCCTATGTCTATGGCTTACAACTGAAAAGGGAATGCAAGCGAAAGAAAAAAAAGAAAACAATGTAGGGAAAATAAAAAGATGTGCTCGGTTGGGCCCTACCCCAATGCCTACGTATCCCATTTAAGGAATCAGAGCAGTCATAGTTCGACTTATATATTTTAGTTGGTTTGTGTTTTTTAGTTAAGACAACAAAAATAGTCAAGATGGAAAAATATAAAATAAAACAACAAACAAATGGGATGGTAAAACATCACCTAAATGATAACAAAGTAACATGTCACAGATGGCGAAACATCAAATGATAAAACGGATGACAAAACATCACACCTAACAATGATATTGAGAATCAAAGTAGGATAACCCACATGTGCGATGATGAAACATTAGCTTCAAACAAATGTGCGATGGCGAAACATCGGCTAAAAGATAACAAAGTCATGGCAAAGATGGTGAGACATTAATAAAACGGATGACAAAATATCACACCTAACAATTATATTGAGAATCAAAGTAGGATAACAAACATGTGCGATGGCGAAACATCAGCTAAAAGATAACAAGATATCATGGCAAAGATAGCGAACCATCAAAAAAACATATGACAAAACATCACACCTAACAATGATATTGAGAATCAAAGTAGGATAACAAACATGTGTGATGGCGAAACATCGGATAAAAGATAACAAGATATCATGGCAAAGATGACGAAACATCAATAAAACGGATGAAAAAACATCACACCTAACAATGATATTGAGAATTAAAGTAGGATAACAAACATGTGCGATGGCGAAACATCGGCTAAAAGATAACAAGATACATGGCAAAGATGGCGAAACATCAATAAAACGGATGATAAAACATCAAACCTAAAAATGATATTGAGAATCAAAGTAGGATAACAAACATGTGCGATGGCGAAACATCGGCTAAAAGATAACAAGATATCATGGCAAAGATGGTGAAACATCAATAAAACGGATGACAAAACATCACACCTATCAATGATATTGAGAATCAAAGTAGGATAACAAACATGTGCAATGGTGAAACATCGGCTAAAAGATAACAAGATATCATGGAAAAGATGGCGAAACATCAATAAAACGGATGACAAAACATCACACCTAACAATAATATTGAGAATCAAAGTAGGATAACAAACATGTGCGATGGCGAAACATCGGCTAAAAGATAACAAGATATCATGGCAAAGATGGCGAAACATCAATAAAACAGATGAATAAACATTACACCTAACAATGATATTGAGAATCAAAGTAGGATAACAAACATGTGCGATGGCGAAACATCGGCTAAAAGATAACAAGATATCATGGCAAAGATTGTGAAACATCAATAAAACGGATGACAAAACATCACACCTAACAATGATATTCAGAATAAAAGTAGGATAACAAACATGTGCGATAGCGAAACATCGGCTAAAAGATAACAAGATATCATGGCAAATATGGCGAAACATCAATAAAACGGATGACAAAACATCACACCTAACAATGATATTAAGAATCAAAGTAGGATAACAAACATGTGCGATGGCGAAGCATAGGCTAAAAGATAACAAGATATCATGGCAAAGATGGCGAAACATCAATAAAACGGATGACAAAACATCACACCTAACAATGATATTGAGAATAAAAGTAGGATAACAAACATGTGCGATGACGAAACATCGGCTAAAATATAACAAGATATCATGGCAAAGATGGCGAAACATCAATAAAACGGATGACAAAACATCACACCTAACAATGATATTAAGAATCAAAGTAGGATAACAAACATGTGCGATGGAGAAGCATAGGCTAAAAGATAACAAGATATCATGGCAATGATGGCGAAACATCAATAAAACGGATGACAAAACATCACACCTAACAATGATATTGAGAATCAAAGTAGGATAACAAACATGTGCGATGGTGAAACATCGGCTAAAAGATAACAAGGTAGAATAGCATGGTAAGGATGGAAAAACATCAATAAAAAAGGATGACGAAATATCACACCTAACAATGATATTGAGAATCAAAGTAGGATAACAAACATGTGCGATGGCGAAACATCAGCTTCAAACAAATGTGCGATGGTGAAACATCGGCTTCAAACAAATGTGCGATGGCGAAACATCGGCTAAAAGATAACAAAGACAAAGTAAGATTGGTTTGTATCTTTTACTTTGAAGAAGGGTTTGAGTTCATTAGAAATGTCTTATGATTTGCCAAGAAAACAGTTTTTGTTTTAAGATGCAGAATGCATAGAAAGGGAAAACAACTAAGGGAAACTAACCTAGTACTATCCCTAGTGTTATCATACAGTGGTTGACCCTAAGGTTGAGGATAAAGGAAAACCCTACCTTAATTAACATGCTAAAGAAACCTTAATAAAACTATCCTATAGGAAACATGCAATGAGAGCGAAGTCGTGATCTCAATTTCTAAATTGAGTGACTCATCGATCAACAATTAAATAAGAAAAGCAATAAACATCCTATATGGAACATGCAATGAGAGCGAAGTCGTGATCTCAATTTCTAAATTGAGTGACTCATTGATCAACAAGTAAAGAAGAAAAGAAATAAACATCATATAGGGAACATGCAATGAGAGCGAAGTTCTGATCTCAATTTCTAAATTGAGTGACTCATCGATCAACAATTAAAGAAGAAAAGCAATAAACATCCTATAGGGAACATGCAATGAGAGCAAAGTCGTGATCTCAATTTCTAAATTGAGTGACTCGTCGATCAACAAGTAAAGAAGAAAAGCAATAAACATCCTATAGGGAACATGCAATTAGAGCGAAGTCGTGATCTCAATTTCTAAATTGAGTGACTCATCGATCAATAACAAACACAACACATGTATTAGATAGAAATCAGAGGGCCTCCTGACATATATCAGCAACAGAGGTCCCATCATGCAATCAGAGAACTATGCAAAATGAAAATGGAAGAAAGGAGACAGTGCAATACCAAACGGATAACTATTCGTAGCAATTGAGCAAGAATAAAAGAAACCCAGAGAACTTCAAGCAAGCTGGCATCAGTAGACAAATCAAGTCAGAAATTACGCCATAAGGATGTAAGTAATGAGATTATCAGATATGAACAGATCCCATGGGAAATGTATAGCATTCACAATCTCATGTATATATCATGCATGGAATATCAAACATGCCAAATACAATAGTAGTGCCAGTATAATAAGTTGTGTTCCACAAATAAAGTGGAACACGGTAGCCTCATGCCAAAAGTGGAAACTTTCTCAAAGTACCTCGCACATTCAACAACCAAGTTAGTATTCCACAAGGTGAATGATGACACACATAGGGGATGGATGCAACATGATGAAGTGAGAACAACATGATAACAATTATCAAACATTAGACATGATAGACAAGAGGAAACAGGCATATGCACAATTTGGCCAAAAGAATCAGAGGGATGTTGCTCCTTTCTATCACCATATTGAATTGACAATTGAATATCAATCAAGGATCATGCGAGCTTGGAAATAATACAATCAAAGATCATGGAGGTCAGGGGAAAACACATTTCAACCATATACAATTAATTCAATCACAACTTCACAAACACAATAGAAGATGAAACCTACATAATGCATCAAGAAGATTCAAACCTTTAAACAATGGGGGACTAAATGAAAAGACTTGAGTTATCATGGATAATCAGAATCAAGATGATCATTAGGTGCCCAATTAAAGGCCTCACTCAAGTTCATTGGCCATCAAACAAATTGCAACAAGATATGCAACATTAATTGGGTACCTTCACTTCAAAAATACATCAAAAATAGAAACAATGATCCATAATTCAAACCAAAAATATCTTAACATCTTTGAAGTGTTTAGAAGTCAGAAAGCCAATCTTATGTTCATGAATGATTGAGGGGAAGATCAAATGAGGCCCAAAGTCCAAGACTAGTTGGCAAAACTACCAAACTAGACAAGTTTTCAAAATAATTTGTGGAAAAATGTCAAACCAAGTTAAATAATTCAAGAAAAATGGTTTTCAGGTCCTCAATACATTCATGAACCCTAATCAAGACTTGAATTCTATTGAAAATCCAGGGCATAGTGGTTTTGAAAATTAAACTTGCACCATAAGCAACAAAACCCTAATTTTTGACTTTTAATCTTAAATATTGATTAAGTAAGATCAAAATTGAAACAATTTAAACCAAGATCATCCAAATCACCAAGAAACCCTAAATGTCAGAAAATATTTTTTTCACATTTTTTGAATTGAAGAAAAGTCCAAAATGAAATTAAATTCAAACAATTAGATAATTAAACAAATAATCACATCTCAAAATAGAACTTTAATCAAAAGGTCAGAAAAATGTCCAACCAAAATTATATTCAAATATTATAATTAAAAACACACATCCCTGATTTTTTGTGAATTTTTGAATTAAAGGAAATATTAAAATAAAAATTAAACAAACAATTAATAATTAAACTATTATTTAAGGGCAAAAATGCAAACCCTAGCCAAAAATCACCAAAAGGTCAAAAATGAAATTATATTCAGACTCCATGATTAAAAACAAGCTTATATGATTTTTTCTGAATTTATTTGATTAAAGGAAGTATTAAAACCAAAATTATGAAACAAATATTTCAAATTAACTTTTCAAATTAAACTTCTAATCAAAAATGGAAAAAATGATAAACCAAAATCAGAATCAAATTCTACATTATTTTGTGAGTCCAAAGCATTTTTTGTGGAATTTTTTAGATCAAAGAAATATTAAAATAAAAATAATCTTTAAACAAACAATTATTTAAACTTATGAAATTTTGAACCAATCAAAATTCCAAAAAAAATATGACAAATACTAGAAATTATTATTGGCCTATGGAATTTTTTCATGATTTTTGAAAATGTTTTGATCAGAAAATAAAATCAAACAAAATACCAAATAAAACAAATAATTCAAATAAGACAAAAATTCAAATGGACCAATCATATAGTGCCACCACATCATCTTCAACCAGTGGACAAACTCAAAAACGCGTGTAACACACAGTCCTAGGGCTCATGTTCAGATCAACATAACATACTCAATTTCACACCATTTTTTTATGAAATCAAGGGCAAATTAAAGCTAGCATAACAAAGAATCCATAGCAACTCGAATTAAGCAACATCATCAAGTGTAGATCCAGTACGAAGCTCATGAAAACTCAAAAATAATCTGCACAAAGTTTCAGAAACTCCAAAACATGATTCAAGCTCGAATCAAATACAAAGTATACCTCAGACCTATTTGTCTGGTCAGCTAATACATCATGAATATGGAATAATTCATCAAATCATGCTAAACAAAGCAAATCGAAGTTCAAAAATCTCACCTCAATGTGAAACTGGAAACATTGATTCCTTAATTCCATAAGCCAACAAACTCCATGATCTTGATCTACACACTTCAAGGAAGATGAATCCACGAGAAATTTGATGAATACGCGAAGAAGATGAGAGAATCGAAGAAAACTTCAGCAAAAGCAAAAAAAGTTCAGATCTGGATTTGCGATGACTGGAGCGTGTCCTCTATGAAATGAGGCTTGCAATACATTATATAGTGTGAGTAGAGAAGGTTAGAAGAGGAAATTGGTCCTCAAAACTGTTCAGGGGCGAGTTTGGAAGATTTGGCCAAAAAAGAGTGCACATGGGCCTCAGCCATTTGCTCGTGCGTTTCTTCATTTTCTTTGCATTTTATGAGCTAAATAAACTCATAAATAAATCCTCAAAGTGCCAGGTCATGATCATTTGAAATGAGAGAGTATGGATGAATTTGCCAAATTGAGCAAGTTTGTCATTTTTGTACCCAAGCAAACACCATGGTCCATGGAGCACGAAATAGCTGGCATTATGGGCCTTGTCAAGTCACAAATAGGTCATGGGATGGATTAGAAACAAAGAGGATGGCTGAAACTTGAGTTCTCATGTATTGGCCATTTTGCATATTTGTCAAATTTCAATAAAATGCCTCAAAATTCCAAAGCTCGTAACTTGCTCATACTTTCGAATTTTGACACAAATGAGCACAATTTGGAAAGGTATTGAAAATATATACAATCCCTTAGTTTTGAGTTTTTGCAATTGAATCCATTGAGGTCCTCGAAATTTAGCTTGAAATTCACTAATTTTGGAAAATGACCTATAATTTTGTGATTTCAGAAGACCATAATTCTTGATTCCTTGCCAATTTGGACATGAGACCAAAAGGAGATGAAAGATCATCCTCTTAGATTTCCAAGCATATTTGATTTGCATTTTCTTGATCAAAGGTGAATAAAATATGAATTTTTGAAATTAAGTCCTCATTTTCCAAAATTAGAAACTTTTAGGGTTTCTTCATGAACAAGTTTCCACCCAAACCTTAATCTCCTTGATCCAATGATCAAAATGGACTTGAAATGTACATCCTTGAACTGATGGTTGGCCAAAAGTTTACTTGGTCAACCCTGACTTTGACTGATTTGACCAAAATGACCATTTTACCCCTCTGAATCAATTGACCCTCTTCCCTTCAAAATTGATGGTCAAAACTTCAAGCATATGATCTTCCAAACATATAGAGGCCATGTGAAAAGTTCCACTTCAAAATTATCAAGAAACTTTGATGAAATCCCAAACCCTAGTTTTAGTCAACACCTTAGGAGACTGATGAATCATCTTCAAAACTTCAAATCCTCTGGGTATCTTGACCAATTTCTTCTACAAAGACCTTTCAAATACCAATGAGATGTTGTAACTTCCAAATAAAGACTTGTACATTGATCAATAGCCTTGATCAAGCAAAACCCTAATTTGACTGGTGAATTAAAAGAGAGATTCTTCTTATAATCAAACACAAACTTCAATCCTCTGATGATCCAAAGAGATTGATAAAACATCTTGAGATATGCAATAACTTTTGAGCTTGAAAGATCCAGAGGTTTAGATGACAAGATTATTCTTGAGCAACTTGCCAATGTAATCAACCTTCAAATCTTGAGGAAGACTTGACAACCAAAGAACTTTGGTCCCATCACAATGTATGAATGTAATGCAATATGATATTCATGATGAAACATAAGCCTAAATCAAGAGGGTAAATTTTGGGGTGCAACAATATTATACATTCAAACATCACAAGCATATGGAGAAAGTTGTATATATAGCACACAAGGGAAGTGACCAAAGGGACAAGAAAGCATGTTCAAATTAAATAAGTAAAGATCAAATGATGAAAGCATAATTGAAGAATTATGGAATGTGTTACTTTTATAATAAATTAACTCAAGATGAGGTTCAAGAGCAACAAAGAAGAAGATAAAACTTCATGCACAAACAAAGTCACATAACTTGATGAACAACATCATCTAAAGATGGATAATACTTGTCTTAGATCAAATAAAGTTGATGAATATCAAGTAAAAGCAAAATGATACCTTATATGTCATGGGGTAATGTATAATCCCTTATAAGGTATCAATCATTAACTTAAAACTTTAAGATATGCTAACAAAATAACATACACAAAGGTCGTGATGAATTGGCAATGTATAGTCCCTAAATGCGCATAAGCATTGTGACATAAATAGATCAAAGTTAATGTTATTATAGGTTATGGTCAGTAGCCTACATCAAGATACATTCATGGGACATAGCACAAAAGCTCATGAGGAAATCACTAAACAATGATGCTCAAAACACAAGTAAGAAAGCAAAATGTAGCTTCTAATGTGTCATCGTGTTGGTTAGAAAATGAGTGCTTAACCAAATGATCATAGAAGCATGGAGAATTAATATGAGAAGAGATCTTAATATCAAGAGTTAAACAAAAGTATTGGACCATGGTCCTTTAGAAGATTCAAAAGCCATTACACACAAACTAGGTCAAAACAAGAATGTGGCTCCTAACTTGTCATCATGATGAATTGATAATGGGATGTCAATCAAAGAATCAAAGGAGCTATGAATCAAATAATTCAAGACCTTAGAGGTCAGAAGCAAATTCAAGATATCTCAATTAATTTGGATCAATGGTACTAAGTAGAAGTGCACAAAAGCATCCTCCTAAACCATGACCACAAAAGATGAACAAATAACTTTGAACAAAGGGGAAATGATAGAGTACTTGAATGGTTAATAAATATGAACTCAAGCCTCTAACATGTGATGAGAATTAGTGAAGGAAATTGGTTCCTTATAGGTTGCACAAGTGTATACCTTATATCTCAAGCAACAAAGGAGTAAATTCAAAATAGTAGCGCAAAAGGAGGATTGTCCAAATGGATTCATATGATTCTCAAGTCCTCAAGAGACTATCCTTGAACCTATCATCCCTCAATCATTGATTCACATGCAAAATATCATGAAAATTGGCTCAAGAGACCAATCAAAACCTCTTAGGGTTTCACAAGATAAGTACATAATATGCACAAGAAGGATTAATCAAATATTGACCTTAAAAGGACCTATAATTTGAATCCAATTGATATGATCCTTAAGCACACATATACCCATAATGTTACCAGAGGTTAGAATCAAAACATGTTCAAAAATTACCAAGTGATGGCACTATTTTCCAAGACAAACACCAATGGACAAGTTTTCAATTTAATTTAAGAAAATATAGAAAAGTGATGTTAAAATTCAAATAAAAATCATGGATATGATCTTAAAACATCCACAGGTCAAAAACATTTCTTAATATCATTTATACATTGAAGTAAGTGGGAAAATAACATCAAAACTTGGAAATTATCCATGAAAGGAATTCAGTGAAGCACACTTGACAAATAATTTTCAAACAATAAAAAAATCAACATGGAAAATTATTTAAATATCACTTTTATTGTTTCAACACATTTTCAAACATCGACAAATTAATTTGGAATTTTCAGATCAAGGGAATATAGAAAATGAAGGTGAAATTTCTAAGCTAAGCAAGAAAAGGACCAAAATAGATATTCATCTTTGACAATTTTTAAAATCAAACAAAATATAAAATAAAAATAGTTAAGAAATATAATAACCATCTCTGGAAATTAAGGAACATAGAAAATATTTTTGTCAATTTTTAGGTTAAAGGAAAATTGAAAATAAAATCAAAAGATTGAACTAGATAAGAAAAAGCATGTTTAATCAAATGAATTATTAATTAACTACGAAAATTATAAAAATAAAATAAAAAATTATTTTCACAAAATAGACTTAAAATGAGACTTGACACATTTGTTTGATAATTTTTGGATGAAGGAAAATATTAAAACAAAAATGAAGAAATTAATTGAAATAAAAAGAAAATTGAAATTGAAATAAACATATAATAGCTATTATTGTAAAGGGTTAAATATACAAACTCCCCCTGCAATGTTAGCGAATTCAGGTTTTAGCCCATCGTAAAGGTTTTTTTTTTAAAAACCCATCACAATTTTCAGATTCCCTCATATACACCCCCGTTAGGTCTCAGATTCCTTTTTTAAATGACGTGTCAGTCCAATTGGAATTTTATTTTATTTTAGATTTAATTTTTAAAAACCACGTGGAAATCTTATATTTTTATATTATTTTTCTTGTTTTTTATTAATTTTTTTTAACATTTTAAATTATTTTTATTAATATGTTTTTTTGTTAATATTTTTTAGAAATTATTTTTCTAAATTATCAAAATAATCTTTTGGGCTTAAGCCCATTTAAGTTTCAATAACAATCCATTATTCTCACATTGTTTTCAATTCATTAATTGATATGTTTAATTGATATGTAAACACTATTTCTGTTGCTGAAACAAACAATGTGGGATTGTTAAAGCAACTAACAAGTCATGTTTCCATTCAAACATATATCCAGTTTACCATATAATAGATTTGTGACTTGTTAACGGAACTACTACTACATAAGAGTTTAATTCTTATGATAGCGAAACAACACATGTTGGAAATAAAAGTGATTGTTTCATGAATTATTCTAGAAACCTGCAACCACTTACAATGGTGACCTTCATATTTCGGTACAGCAGATGGAATGGTGAGTACTACATACGCAATATTTTGGTTCATCTGTTCAACACTTTGGTGGCTAAGCATTTCGACTCAATGCCTGCAACATTCAACACAGCAATCAGACTATTCAATATAGTAGCTGCAATACCTCGATGTAGCAGTTGCGTTGACATTTGGTACAATATTAAAAATGGAAGTTAGAGAAACCATATATGTGTTGTGCACTAGTTAACTTTGGAAAGGCGTGCTGCATGAACACACTGCGGTTTAGTTATAAAAATATAACCTGATATGAGACATATTATTACAATATGAAAGGCATCAATGCCAAGTCAGTGTTGCATTTGAAAGGGTATATGTGCTAGCAGAGGCTAATGTCTCAGTCTTGTTACCTTATCATGTCGCCACTAACTCTGCCGCAAACAGAATCGTGCCATGTTTTGTAAAAATCTTGTATAAGTTCTTGTTTTCTAATCTTCATCTTCATCATTATCATCTTCCCTCTCTACTTCACACTTTTCAAACCCCAAGATACTAAAATCTTTGTCACTGCCATCCAACTCCCCTGTATATTAGAACAAATGACTATTTCTACACATGATGGTTCTTCTAGGTGTCTTATTATTTGCCTTCTAGAAAGCTTAACCTTTGTAGTCATGTCTTCTGATGCAACAAAAACTTTTGTCATGAAGTCTATAATTCACTAGCTTTAATAGTCCCACATCGTTTGTTTCAGCAACAGAAATAGTGTTTATATATCAATCAAACATATCAATCAATGAATTGAAAACAGTGTGAGAATAATGGGTTGCTATTGAAACTTAAACGGGCTTGAGCCCAAAAGATTATTTTGATAATTTAGAAAAATAATTTCTAAAAAATATTAACAAAAAACATATTAATAAAAATAATTTAAAATGTTAAAAAAATTAATAAAAAATAAAAAAATAATATGAAAATATAAGATTTCCACGTGGTTTTTAAAAATTAAATCTAAAATAAAATAAAATTCCAACTGGACTGACACATCATTGAAAAAAGAATTTGGGACCTAACGGGGGTGTATATGACGGAATCTGGAAATTGCAAGGGGGGTTTTAAAAAAAAAACTTTACGAGGGGCTAAAACCTGAATTCACTAACATTTCAGGAGGGGTTTGTATATTTAACCCTATTGTAAAAAAGCGATGCGAAAAGCTAGATGCGTAAACCAATCAAAATGCGCCACCACATATTTCCTATTACTAAAACAAAAAACCTAACACAATTTTAACAGGTTCATCATGCAATGTTCAGAGCTTCCTATCTCTCTCTTATTTCTCAATGAAAACGCATGATATAAACATTAAAATTGTAGATCTCATAGCATAGAACATCATAGGCTCAATTAAAACATCAAACAATCACTGAATCGTGAAGATAATTGCGTGAAAAGTCACATATTCAAACAATTTTAAGAGATTTCAAACATCATCACAAACTCATATATACATCACACCTATTGTATGGCCAGCTAATATGCTTATGAATGCATTTACATCATTTTAAAGCATGTTAATCCATGAATGAGAGAGATTTAAGCTTAAGAAAACTTACCTCAAGTGAAAAATAAATCCATTGTTTCTTCAAATTCCAAAGCTCAAAACCCGAAATACTTGTTCTTCAAACTCCAAGAATGAACTAGTGAGTGAGAAATAGAAGCTTGCTTCAGAGAAAACGAAAACCTGATGGAAGCTTGCTTGAGTTGAAGAATTTTATTTTTCAGATCCCTTTTCTCTCTCTCCAATGCGTGTTCTTCAGTGTGTGTAGAATTAGGGTGATGATAGTGTTATATAGAGTGGGATAGACTAGAGAGCAAGCTTGCTTGAGGGTAAAATAGAGACAGCAGAAAAAATCAAGTGAGGTGGTGTGATGTGTGTGTTGTGTTTTGATGTTATGCTCATGTATTGTTATTTTCGTTTTGAGAGAGAAATATAGAGTGAGATAAGGATGAGAATGTGAGTTGTATTGAGCACATGGGGAAGAGTTTGTACCATTTTGTAAAATATCACACTTTTAGTAAGGAATGTATTATGTATGCATGCTTTTCCTGGGAGTTGTTTGGCTTGAATAGGCAAAGAAAAATGAGTGGTGTGTGTGGTTTTTGAAAAATATATGCATGTTGCAAGCAAGTAACAAGCCTATGCACCAAATGATTAGAAATTGATGCAGACCAAGATCAAAGTTCAGCCCACTTTCGCCTTTCATAACTCAATAAAAACTTAACCATTTGGAATAATTCTGAGCTTGATGGAAAGAGAGAAACAAAGTGAGTAAATCTCATGTTGAGAGAAAATGGAATAGAGGTCTGGAAGCTCATTGAAAATGTCCTCGAAAATGACCTCACATAACTGACCAAAAACATATCAAAATCTCACTAAGTATTTGTGATTTTTTTAGTTTGGATTTCCCCTCTTTGAATCATGACATCTTGCAATTTAATGGGCCAAAAGAGGTGATTCTTGAAGCATTGGAAAGCTGGGAATTCACTCTATAATTTTAGTGTTGAAAAGAAATTTGATTGGAGCCTTAATCATAGAGAGAATTTCCCACGAAAATTGACACTTGATGCTGATCAAAAGAACTTTAGAAAAAAATTATAAGTGTTGGAAAATCTTCATGTTGAAGTATCCAAATTCAAACTATCACAACATGTTCAAAAATGATCCAATGGTGACAAAATTGATATGGTTTGAAAGATCAGGGAAAGAAGAGCAACTTTTATGTTGAACAAAAATTTAATTGGATCCTTGATCAATGAGAAAGTTGGCCCTAAAGTAGACTGATCAAACATGTAAAACTTGCCAAAATTAGAAACTTCTTTATAAACCCTAATTCCCAATTTAGCAATTTTGCACATTTCTTGATTCTTGATGAATTTCTTGGAATTTCATGATCAAATCCCAAAAATTGACTACATTTGACTTGTAAAACATGATGTTGACTTCAAAAAAATCAAGAGTTGACTTTTATCTTGCATAGTTGACTTTTCCCCCAAATCAATTGATTTATCAATATCTGAGCAATTGAGTTTCTTCTGATCCAAATTGATGAACTAATTTCCATACATAGACTCTTGTGGACATGTAGAATACCATGAAATTAAGTTCTGCTCAAAGAATCAGAGAAATCCCCCTCTTATCACAAACCCTAATTTTGACTGCTTGGGTTAGGAGATGAAATCCCAAGCTCAAAACCCTAATTCCTGAGTATGATGGAGAAACTCTTGAATAAAGATGTTTCATATAATGATGAGAAGATAATGTTTCAATAAATTTGGCTCATACAAGCACTACACACTTCATCTGGCCAAAACCCTAATTTCAAGAGATGAATAAGAGAAAAGTGATTTATTTCAAAACACTTGTAATTTTCAGTCTTCTGATGAACCAGTGAGACAATTGAGATGTCTTGAGGCATGAGAAACCCTTTTATCTTGAGTGACCCAAAGAGTGAGGGCATGAGACCCTTTTGGAATTGATTGTCAACACAATCGTCCTTTTATAGCTTGTAGAAGAACATGAGAACCAAAGTACCTTGATCCTATAAAAATGCATGAATGTGTATGATAAAATACAAGCCATATAAGATAAAAAAAAGGGAAAATTTTTTGTTGCAACACTAAATTGTCTCAACATCAAATTTTAGAAACTTTAATGTTGTTGGAGATTTGATTCACTTGTTCAGATTAAATTCTCTTGACCTGCGCAAATCATTGAGATATATATAAAAGAGATATCACAAAATCAAATCAAATCTGTGAAGATTTAAAACAACTTGTATTGTTGTTCTGGTACAACATGTCACAACATCTGGCAGAAATATGTCTTCATTGTAGCCTTCACACTCTGTTGTAGCAGTCAGATCAAGATGTTATGACATCTTACTCATCATCTTTCATGAATCATGTTTTAGCAAAATTGTTGCAATCCTAAAACCATGGATCTCACAAAATTGTTGCCCAATCTTTATCCCCTTTTGCATTTTCCTCTAACTCATTAATTAGAATTTGAGATTGGGTAAATAAGGCCCATTGGTGAGACATGGCATCAGTCTATTGTTTTGAGCCTATTGGAAGACTCTTTTACCATTCTGATGTTTTTAGTAGTTTGATCAAGAAATAGGTCAAACTCAAAGATAAAACCTCCAATGGAATCAGGTAATTATGGAATGTTAAATGTTTCAAGGAAATAATTAACAACAAGCTCATTTCCTGAAGCAATTGAAGTGCTTGGAGATTTTTCAACTAATATACCTTGTCTGCTCATAAGCATCTTCAAGGCCTCTTCAGGGTTCCTCACTTTTATAACATGCAATTCTTCTCAACTTAGAAGAGTTCCATAAGTATCAGTTGAATAATCCTGAATTAGAGAAGGAACAATGGTGGTTATGGTTGAGAAAAGATATCCAGTGATTGATGGTAAAGTGTGCGAAGTCACAACAATCTATGGGTGTTATTTCCCAACAATAACAAGTTGAAATTCCTTTTAGCCTTGATCTTTTTGGGTTCGACCAACATCTTAATCCTCTTGTGTTTGAGTAACATTTTGGCCCTCCTGTAGTTGACCTATGTGCTATGGATTTTCTTAGGTTTGAACAATGTTGCCTGGACTATTCAACTGATGGCCCGAGTTATAAGCCTCTAAACCAGTTATTGTTGCTCAGGGGTTGGATGTTCTGGACTAATCAAGTGTTTTTCATGATTTAGTTCATCTAGTATTTCATATGTTTAATCAACAACTATCCCCTCAACTGGATTTTCAGTTGTTGTTAGTTGAACCGATGGCGAGCTTATTGTTATAGGAATTGACCAATGGATTCTCTAAGTGACATTCACTAGAGGAGATTGGTGTTTAGAAATTTTGGTTCTTTAGAGTGGACCAATGTGAAAGATTTTGATCTTTGACCACTTCCTTTGGTTGCTCGACAACTATTTCCTTGACTGGATTTCCATTATAGTTTAGGGTGATGAAGGTATAACAGAAATGGGAATTTCCCATAAAATGAGAGAAGAAAAATGATATAATTGAATTCTAAGATGTAGATAAAAAAGGAGATGTATGTGAAACTTAAAGTACCATGGATGTCCTATAGCCAGGGTTGAAATCTTCACTTTCTGAACTTTCATCGGGAGTGGTTGGCTTTGGGAGATTTGTCTTCTTTTTCTTGAGTGGGGGTGTTTCCTTCTTCTGCCTTGTCTTCATCATCGATATGGATAACATATTCCTTTCTTGATTTTTTGGGTGAACTAGCCTCAAGATCTTTGCTTTTTGTTTTCTTTATCTTGGCATGTCGAATTTTTGGAGCCTCAACATAAATCTTTTTCTTTTTAGAATCTCGAAAATCTGAGGCTGCAACTTTGCTTGGCTAATTAATTTGATATTTGGGGGGTTTAGGTCTGTGAGAAACCCCACTACTTTCTTTAGAACTTTCACTCTCATCACTTTTATCATTTTCATTATCTTTGTCTTCGATCCTCAGATCAGACTAAGATGTTTAAGATTGTTAGTACCATAAGTTAGGTTGTCCAAAGAAATAACAGACATTAATAAAGTAGGAGTTTTTGCCTAAACATGTGTTTTGTCACTATCAAGAGTGACATCTGTTTTCTCTTTCTTTGCTTTCTTTTTTTACTTGGCGTAACAATTATGGAACTACTCCCTTGTTTTCAACTCTAAAAATAAGGACAAGAATAAATAAGAGACATAGAAAACCTATGGTCATAAAATAGACCAAAGGTTTAAAAGTGTACTTGTTTTGTTTCTTGTGGCTAAGCATCCTGTTTTGTTTCTTCCACACAGTACTAAGTTGTTTATCTATGAATCCATGTTCTCTCATTGCTGGAGCTACACACACTTCTATAAAGTAAAGGTGGACCTGCTATTTTTGGGAATTAAACTTTCTAGTGTTCAAACGAAATTTCTATGCAATATGAGGGGGTTTGTTTGTGGTTTTGATAGAAAAACAAAGGAGTCCAAAGAGAAGGGTCGATATATCAATACTCAATTTTTATGGAAGTTTTCATCTAGGGAGAATCGGTCAAAATTATTGGGAACACAAAGTATTCCAAAGAGAATGATCTACTTGTACATTGAAGTTCCCCTGACGCAGAGAGATATTGGATTTGATTTTCAACTCTATATTTGACTGGAACATTATGGGTAAGTTCTTCCACAAAGTACATATTTATTCTACGATACAGACCACAATGTGGATAGCATCTCCACAATTATAGATTTTATTGGATAGTGGAAACTGAAAGGAGAGTTGTGTCACTCTCCTTCTTTTTGTCTCCACTTTTTTAGTGTATTTTTTGTGTCGTGGTTGTGCTTCAATCGATGCAAGGTGGTGTTATGAATCTCTTTCGTTGAAATTCATATCAAGGTGTAAATGAGAACGGAAACATTGACGAACATTTCTCACATATGACACCATGTATCTTACAAAAATCGATGTAGTTCACAAGAGAGGTGGTGAACTTATATCTAAGTGTGAACTATAATATATCATTTATGTTTCTACACTTCAATCTCGCAGTGGAGGTACTTGCAAACACTAACATCTAAGTCAGTGATGTCTATAACCAAGAGATAGTTAAGATTACAATAATGTGTACTTCCATTTGAAGCCTTCATTAAGGTCTTATAATAAGATTCTAGGATTTCTGTCCCTATAACCTTCTCTTAGAAGACTCTTAGAAGACACCTGTCTTAAGAGACATACATTCTTCAATCTTTTTTACTTTGATTCAAGGGTCTTCATCATTTTAGTGTTTAATTCTTTCACTAGTTGAATCACTCTTTATATTGAAATTTTATAAGGTGGTCTTCGTCCCAGACTGCAACACATACTAATAAGAGGAGTTTTAAGATATAAATAAACTCAATTAATCAATAAAATAAATATTTTTGAAAATTTTGTGTGTGAGCTATGTTTTTTAACATCCAATTTTAAACATCTAATATCAATGTTATTTCGAAAATGAATTCAGGACAATCTATAACGGTCGCATTCATGCGGTCAAAATATTTACCGATGGTAGACCGAGATCATACAGTTCAATTGTAATTTCTTAAAATATATAATATATTAATTTTAAAATATAAACATTCCAATCTTGATTCAACTATCAAAAATTTGTAAGTGAGTGCATGCATTCCCTGAGTGAGTGCATGCAGTGAATCACAATCCCTTTATTTCTCTCCTATTTTTAATCATATAAACTTTCACAAATATTAAAAATACATTTATACACTTCAAAATAATTTAAAAAAAAAACAAATTTTTTGTCTACTAGTTAGAATTTTAAAAGGACACTAACTACCAAAGAAATGTGTGTATGCAATGGTAGCCCCATATAAACCAAATAATGCATGTTATCTCAGAACTTCATATCATGGTGTCTTAACTTTTCCCCCCTCACAAACTACAAGGTACTAATGTACCATTCGTCTTGTATTAATTACCCAACCAACAAGCCTTTTCACACTAAATACAGCACCCTCGTGTTCACGCTTCACCCAAATATACACTCATCTCTTGTTTACAAACCAAACCATTCATGGCGTTCAAGATCAAGAACGCACATTCTTTCCTCCTCCACCACCACCTCATTACCACAATCATCACCATTATCATCATCTTCCACAAACCCCAAACCACCACCGCAACCCTCATCACACCACAACAAAGTCTCACAAACACAACAACGATCAACTCATTGGGTGGCAGTGGCAGTGGCCGTGGCCACTGGATTCAGCTCCAAAAATCCATAGGTATCTCAGCCATGCACATGCAAGTAATGAAAGACAACAAAGTTGTCATCTTCGACAGAACCGACTTCGGCCCTTCCAATATCTCCCTCGCAAACAACCGCTGCCGTTACGACCCACGTGACATGGCTCTCAAAATCGACTGCACTGCACACTCCATCCTCTACGACCTAACCACCGACACATTCCGTCCTTTAACTCTTCAAACCGACGCTTGGTGCTCCTCCGGCGCCGTCAACCCCAACGGTACGTTAATCCAAACCGGTGGCTTCAACGACGGTTACACCAAGCTCAGAACCTTCACCCCATGTCCGAAAAACAACGACTGCGATTGGGAAGAGCTTCCTCAGAATCTTTCCTCCAGTCGTTGGTATGCTTCGAACCAGATTCTCCCGGACGGTAGAATCATCGTCGTTGGTGGCCGTTCATCTTTCTCCTACGAGTTTGTGCCCAAGAATGCAAACGACCCGTCGTTTTACTTTTTCAGATTCTTGCAAATCACGCGTGATTCGAATCCCGGTGAAGAGAACAATCTTTATCCATTCTTGCATCTTTTACCCGACGGAAACCTCTTCATCTTCGCTAACCGCCGTTCGATTCTCTTCGATTATAACCACAACAGGGTAATAAGGGAATTTCCGATTATTCCCGGAGAAGAAAAGAGAAACTATCCAAGTACAGGCTCCTCTGTTATGTTGCCGTTAAATTTAACCGGAAGTAAAACCGGTTTAATTGAAGTTGAAATTATGGTTTGCGGCGGCGCGTATCCCGGCGCGTTTGATTATGCTAAAAAAGAACAGGTGTTTCTAGAAGCTTCTGATAGTTGTGGAAGGTTGAAGGTTACTGATTCTGAACCGGAATGGGTTATGGAGTTTATGCCCACGCCACGTGTCATGCCGGATATGCTGTTATTACCGACGGGGGATGTTATAATTTTAAACGGTGCAGCGAATGGTACAGCGGGTTGGGAGAACGCGGCGAACCCGGTTTTGCATCCGGTTTTGTATCGACCCGGTTTGGTTAACCCGGTTTTGAAATTTGAGTTGTTAGCTCCGGCGAGCACTCCGAGAATGTATCATTCTTCAGCTGTTTTGTTGCCAGATGGCAGGATTTTAGTGGGTGGGAGTAATCCTCATAGGGGTTATGATTTTCGGGCTTACCCGTACCCAACTGAGTTGAGTTTGGATATTTATAACCCGGATTATCTTGGTCCAGAGATGGATCAGTATCGGCCCAGTGTTGATACGGTGGAGGTTGTGAATCATACGGTGGAGTATGGGAGTTTGTTTTCGGTGGTGTTTTCGTTGAAGGAGAAACGTGATATTAATGGGATTCGGTTTTCCATGGTGGCGCCGTCGTTTACGACGCACTCGTTTGCGATGAATCAGCGGATTTTGTTCTTGGAAGTGACGGCGTTGGAAGAGGTTGTAAATTCTAGGCCCGAAAGCCCACAAGGCCCGGTGAAGTCTGTTTATAAAGCTATGGTACGTGGGCCCGGTTCTTTTACGGTGGCCCCGCCTGGGTATTATATGCTTTATGTTGTACATGCTGGAGTTCCCAGTGTTGCTAAATGGGTTCATATTCGTTAATGAAAAAAAAAAATGAATTGAGAAACGAGTCATTTATTCGTTTATTCATGGCTACTTTGAGCCTTTGGCCTGTTGTATATTTTTTTAGATCCTGCTTGGGTTTTAAAATTGAAAATTTAAGTTATCAAGCAATTTTGGTAACTTTCAATTATTGTTTTTCCTCATTTATGAATTTATATATGTTCAGACATGTAATTTGGTTGTTTTAATATGCTTCAGTTTTTCTCAAATGGACTAAGCAGTGAGAACTGTTGAGAATTCCTGATTTGAAAGAGTAGGGTCTTACATGTATTGTACTGACATGCACGTGAATGAACTGTCCAGTATTTACAGTCGTTTCTAAAGGTCAAAAACATATCTGGCAAGCACAATTCACACCAACACACTTTGATAAAGATCAAGACACCTGCCACTTAAATATCAGATGAAAAACATGACAAAAACATCTGCAACTTTAAAAAAAAAACATTTATTAAATAATATTAACATGTATTCTAACAATAAATATTAAAAAAAAATTCTTAACATAATCTTAAACTATACTCTCTCCGTATTATATTATAAATAAATTTTATTTTATTTAGTTTATTAAGTAATTAATATATTTTGTTTAAATATAATATTATTTAATAAATTTAAGAAGTAAAATTTACTTATATTTTTAATTAAATATGTTCCTTCGAAAAACACTAAAACATATAACTTCTTTACGGAAAAGAGAGTTTCAATAGATGGTATGTGTGTTTCAGATAATTTTGGGGATTCGGGTACTACGATGGTGATACGTATTGAGTGATTCAAGAGAAGATGTCTTGTTATCCCTTTGGCGGGAGCCTCTATTTATAGTCATTCATTGATCTAATAAAAATTAATCCGCTTTCGTAACGTTTGTAACAATCCATAAGTATTATAACGTCTTCATTTAATCATGTGTAACCGATTCCATAAATGGTTCATAACTGACACCTATTGAATTATCTACTGAACTGCTGAGTTGCCCGAATAGCCAACTGATGTGCGATCGACCTAATGTGTCTAACGGTATCTTAACTGCAAATGCACAGCCTATCGCGGTAGTAATAAAAAGATGTCGAACCCACAAGGACTTTGTAATCACTCTAGTGCTATAAAGGTTTGTTAGTTTAGCTAAGACGGATGTTGTCACGTTTGGTTTTTAGAAGTTAAAGTAGAGGAAAACTAAATCGAACTAAGGAAATAATAATAATAAAGCGGTCGGTATGTAATATAGTGAACCTAAGCGGATTTAATCGAACCTGAGCATATAAAGATGTTTAACTTAAATGGTTCTGTAGAAATTATCAGGTTAAAAATCTTTAACTCACACTCTCGTGGTCTTATCTCGGATTATACCCCTAAAGCTCTATGCCTGCTCTCGCTAGCCCATAAGTGTTTAGAAAATACTCTTTGAAAACTTAATAAAGTCTAATTCGTTTTAAAGCGCTCTCGCTGTATTTAAATCAAATGCCTAACTTTAGCTATCCGGTTAAAACCTCACACTCTCGTGGTCTTGATCCTAACATATTCTATTTTTCTTACTTTCGTAACAAAAAGATTGATTTTAATTATAAAAAGTCACAGCCAGAAATTAAGTTAATTTAGATTTTAGCTTAGGAACAATTTAATCCATTCAGTTACTATTATCACATCCCGACTCTAGAAATTTAGCTAGCCATGGTACTTGAAACAGACAGACAGGAAATATAATTGGAAAGCAGTGAAACATTCATGATAAATAAATAACAGTAATTGAATGTAAACAAATTATACTTAAAATTAAATTAAATGCTATTAAAACCTGAATAATAATACTATTCCTCAAGCTCCATCTTCCACAAGTCGGCAAGATTGGAACCTTCGAAATCGAAACTCGAAACGAAGTCTGAGGCTAAAAATAAATTCTAACTAAGATAGCAATTTCCTAATGTTGGAAATGGCTATTAAATGGTAAAAGGGAAATAAAAACAAGAACAACAGGAAAAATGCAAATTGGGAAATGGTTCGTAAATTCGGCAGAGCTTCCGCAAGAAATTTGTGAAAATAAAACTTTGTCCGTTCTTCATCGAAATCTCTTGTATTCATAGAGGAGAAATTGACAGTTAAAAAAAACAAGAACGTGGGCTTTGCACTTCAGTTGTGGAGAAAAACCAGGAAGACTGGGCATTAGTGAGGTTGAGAGATTGTAGGAGTATCTAAAGACTCCTTTCTTTTTGTTGCCCACGTCTCCACATCTTCACCTCACGTTCTTCATAAAGTTGGATTAAGCGTGTAACGGTCGCCACAAGTGTGTTACAGGCATTCTTCATGTAATAAGCGTGTTACGGTCGTAACACCAAGGTGACAGGCGTAAGACGCTTAGCAGCGCGTTACGTTCGTAAGTGATGTGTGACGACCGTCACAGCATCAAAAACTGCAAAACTTTGCAGAATTGTTCCTTTTCTTCTGGTTTTCATGTTAACTTTCTCCATATGATCTTTTTCCACTAAGTTGACTTGAGACATGTTGTACCTGTGAAAAGACATAAAAACTCGGAACAATCGGGAGTTAAATGGATTAATGCAGTATAAAAACGGACTAAAATTGTAGCAATTATATGATACAATTTCTCGTTATCACCAACCAAGTCGATCAACACATCTAGGCTCCAACCAAGTCGGCCTCTATCGCTTTATCACTGCTCGGCGTATCTGGTTTCCTACAAATCGAATTTGTTGTGTCAAGCTCATACCTGACAACATATTCAGTGTCGATCTCGTGTCATACCCCGACTTTCCCTCAACTGTTAGCCCATTCCGACTTCATACCCGACCAAGACCTAACTGAGTAGTCGAATCTGGTGTCTAGGGGTGATCTTCTATATTGGCCTGTATTTTATTCTTTATTCGAGTTCGTACCCCGACTTTGATAAAAAATATTTCGGGATGTACATAAGTCACACGACACGAAGTCATAAAATGAGTGAAGTGTTCAGACAAAAGAAGCCCTATATTTTTTATCCCGAGTCCAGGTGTGGACTCAGATCATCCAACACATATCATAGCAAACTCGTAGAAGATTTTAGATATTTCATAAGTTGAAAAACTCATGTATAAATCTTGCTTTGTTTTTTGGAGACCTTGTTGTATTTCTTTCTTGTGCATTTCTGTTTATGAGCATCTGAGGCTTTTTTATTGCTTTGAATTTTTTTGTATTCTCCTAGCTATTCACTTATAGCCTTATGCATATATCTAACGAGTTTAGTATCTTATAGGTATGTATTATGTCAATATCAGAGATATATCCCACCTGACTTTAGCACAAATCAAATATCTGATTAAACAAAAATATGTTTTGGTTATGTTCAAGATGTGCTTGCCTCTTCCGGTTTAAAAATTCTGGCCGTGGGATAATTTTTTTTTTGTTCATAGCTGATTAGTCTATTATCTCAGACATGTATCCCCAAGTAATTTGATGTTTGTTTATCCCACCTTTTGTGTCGATTGGACCGAGGTCTACGTACTAACCCAGAAATCTACCATACTTAGGATTTCCAATTGTACGAGCTATTTGGACTTTAATCGAGTTACATCCCGACTTAGATGAAATATCCTAAGGTGTATTCACATCTCGACTTAGATAAAATATCCTGAGGTGTATAATCTAAGATTCCTCGAGCACGAGTATGTTTTATAAGCCCCAAGCTTTTGAGGTCGTGTTAATATACTTTTGCGACCAAAATAGTTTATATCTTGGCTGTTGAGTTTATTCATATATGCTTGGCTTTTGAGAAAGGATCTAATCGACTTCCTCCATCCCAATTTGCATAAAATATTATGGAGTATATTTTAAGCCCCCCAGACACGAAGTTCATAGGAGTGAAGTGTCCAGATACGACTAGCCCAATAATATTTTTGGTTGTTCACACATAGAAGCCCCAGTGGGTTCAATGATTAGCACATAACTCGGTTGGTTCTTAGATGTTCATCTTAGATTTTTTGAACACCTTTAGCCAAGCAAAGCCTCACGCGGCTTATAACTTCAGTTCATTGTTATTTTCATCTTCAAATGCTTATGTCGGGATATATTCAAAGTCTCCAGGGCATAAAGTCTATTGATGTGAAGTATTTTGTCATGGTTGTGATGTAATTGGGAAATTTCGTCCGATTTGAGCCGAGGCGTTCCTGAAGTGAAAAAATGTCTTTTGATTCTCAACTTTTTGCTTTGTCTATTATTGCTACGAGCATCGAAGATTCATGGCTAGTACGCCTGGTGAATCTTCCGAGTATGAAGTTCATAGGAAGAAACATTTGGATAGTTGGTACCCGTTCCCACATCTTATTCGGCTCAATTATGTTTTTTAGCAGCCTTTTTGGTTTTAAGAGCCTTCAGGCCTGTTTTTGAGTTTAAGTGTCTGATCACGGAATGACGGGTATTATGTTGAGCTTTAAATGAGATCCCAGTGTGGTTTGTAAACTCGGCATGCTTATTTGTGAGCTTTAAATGTTTGCGACATGGCTTACCCACGTGCTAACTTTTCTCGGCCCTTGAGACACCAGGAGTGTGTGCTATGAAACATGTATTCCTTTTGGTTTTAAAATCCCCAAGCCTGTGTGAGGCCGGTCTCTTTCCCAATTATTCATAAATTCGGTTTTGATGAGCCATAAGAAAACTACTCCGATTACTTGTTATTTATCATAATAATTTTGACTTTACCAACCACAACCCTTTTATGGATAGTTTAAGTAGCCGTAAATTTATCCATAGCTCCGGGAAAGGAGCCCTAAGTGGGGTGGCCAACGTATTTTGGGAGTTGCCTCAATGGTGTTGTCCCAATGGCTGAATATTTTATTCCAGAGACTTCCAGGACATTAGTTTGATCACAGGTTGTCGGGTATGAGTAACAACCCGACTTAATGGTGAAACTTATTAGGTTTTGGGGTCAAGGAATATGGACTCAGATATGATTTGTTACTCAACTCATTGTATGAGAAGTGTTTTAGACTATAACCCTCTAAAGAGGGAGTGTTATACTACGACCCTTTAAAAAGGGGAGTTTTATACTACGAACTTTTAAAGAGGGGAGTGGTTTACTATGACTCGTTTCTGAAGAGTGTTTTACTATGACCCTTTAAAGAGAGGAGTGTTTTACTACGACTCGTTTCCAAGGGTAATGTTTTACTGCGACCCTTTATAAAGGGGAATGTTTTACTGCAACCCTTTTTTGAGGAGTGTTTTACTACGGATCTTTAAATAGGGGAGTGTTTTACTATGACTCGTTTTGGAGTAATGTTTTACTACAACCCTATAAAGATGAGAGTGTTTTACTACGACTCATTTTCGAGGGGAGTGTTTTACTACGACCCTTTAAAGAAGAGAGTGTTTTACTGTGGCCCTTTTCTGAGGAGTGTTTTACGATGACCCTTTAAAGAGGGGAGTGTTTTACTATGACTCATTTTCTAGGGGAGTGTTTTACTGCGATCCTTTAAAGAGGGGAGTGTTTTACTATGACATTTTTCCGAGTAGTGTTTTACTACGACCCTTTAAAGAGAGAAGTGTTTTACTACGACTCATTTCCAATGGGAGTGTTTTACTGCGATCCTTTAAAGAGATGAGTGTTTTACAACCATTTAAAGAGGAATGTCAACTTGATCTGAGGTCGATTATGCCAGAGGCTTCAAGTTTGCTTGGACTTCTTTCCTTTAAAACAGACAAATAATAATCTGTTACTAGTAATGATTTTGTCAGTTTCTTTCCTCAGGGAGATGAGTCGACTTTGTCTTTCATGATTTTCTAATTTTTCTAATATGTAGGATATCTTAACTTCTGTTTGATCATATTGCGCTTCAGATTTCCCTTAAGAGTTTAGTTTCTTCAATATAAGATCTCCTTAGGTTCCGAGCTTATCCTATTATCCTACTTTAATTGTTAATAAAAATATATAGTAACTTCTGCCCATGTAAGGGTTAAGGACGAAATCTAATAAATTTAAAAGAGTTTATTTACAATTAGAAGAGACATTTATTCGCCGTATCCAATAATAAACATATACAAACTTAACTTTCTATAGCCTATTGGTTTTGTTTGACACTATTACCTTATGAATGCTTGCTTCCAATCCCGTACACCCAATTTCGAAAGTAAAATGTTTATATTTAGCATAATTTCCAATGCTGAAATGTGACTTAAAATCATAGACCCATATATAATAAACACTTCAATCCCGTCCTTGCTTTTGCGACTTTAACTCCAACGGCTAGATTGAGTCAAATGACGATTTTTTTTAACAATAACCAGGTATTGCAAAAAAATACACAAATAACCATGTTTCGAAGAAAATTATGCAAATAACCATGTTTTGGAAAACACTTAAACAGAGGAGCCAAGTAAGATAGCTCATCCTCTTTAATTTTATATGGAGGCGCCGAGTGAGATGGCGCATAGGTGCAACGTGTTTTCCCTAAGCCATCTCAGATGGCGCCTAAGTTCATTTAAGTCCCAATTTATTTTTGCTTTCTATTTTAAATAAGAGACAATAAGTAAACGATATAGCTTAATGAAACTTCTATTTTTCATTAACAAATAAATGATTACATAATGAAAAAAACCATGCATATTATTTAGTTGTCCCCCGGAACTCGGTAACGACCCGTGGTTCTGCACCCGCGTCCTCGTCTATCTCGTGGTGGGTTTCGTCGATTTTCCTGTTGCAGTTGGGTCGATGGCCTAGAGAAGTCAATGCGTTCAGTATCCATGAAATCTGTCAGATCACATATCTGGGAGATTCGCTTTGGTACAGTCGGTTATCCATGCCCTCAAAGTTTGGTCGTCTTGGTGGGGGGTGGGGTTTCATGGATGAGTAAGGGGGTAAAAAGGAAATGAATTTTGGGGTGTTTGGTATTGTGATTGTTGGGTGTTATGGTGATGTGTTGATTAATGGTAAGTTGGGTCGGTTGGGTCATATTCTTCAGGAAATCCTAGATCTGGGCTAAGGTGAGATGATGAGGGGCCCACATCAGGATGTTCAAAAGACTGGAATTATGTGTGGGGTGTGTGGGTGTATTGGTATTGAGATTGAGATTGGGATGGGGGTTAGGTGTGGGGCATATGGGTGTATTGGTATTGAGGTGGTGATTGTGGTTGGGTGTTTGTGGATCTGTATCATCGTGGTTTTTGGTGGAAGGTTGATGTGCATTGAGTTTGTTGTTGGGAATTTGAGGTTTATTCCCATTATGTTCGTGGGTCGATAAAATACCTCGAGTGAGACACGTGGATTTCTGGGTTAGTAACAAATCTATACCAATCAAAATATAGATCTGTGTGTCGTATATTATTTTGGTTGAGAAAAACATGGAATTGTAAGACATGTTGGTGACGCATATGCCACATCTTACACCATTCTGGAGAAAAATCTTTCCAATTAGTAAGGCCCCATTGGGCGTCGACCCTTTTGAGATGCCAGGGTGACAAACAAATTAGGTCACATGGTATCTTTTGATGCATTCCGAACTGCATCTTGACACGGTCGTTGTGGTGCATCTCCATAACGTTGAATTGTATGATTGCAGTCTTTACAATCCAAACTGCTGCATCCTCGGGGTTGGGTTCATGGTCCAAAACCAAATATAGTCTCCAGATAAACTGTGGATAAAATTAAATCAGAATAATGAAAACGTAAAAAATAAATAACTTAAAAGTAGAAAACTTCAAAGGTACCACGTACATCATCCGGGCCAAGGTGATCTAATAGATTACGATATACAGCAACATTGAATCTTGGATTCTTACTGTAATCCATACCCGTTACGCAGTACCTATAGGAATTGAAAAATAGTTAATTTTATACATTTATTTGGCGAAAGGATGAATAATAAATTATTTAAGTTCTTGACTTACTTTGTTGCGTATGGGAAAATGAATGCATTATTGTTGACAGAGTTTAGGGACTCCATTCTCCACCAACCCCATGCTTGGAGTAAGAAAGCACATCCATAAAAAGTACACTTGTCTTTTGTTGCATTTTTACACAAAGAACTATATAGATGGGCTAAAACAGCAGAACCCCAACTATACTTTCTTGTTTTTTCAAAGTTCCTAAGCAAACTTAAATACATAAAATTTACACTATTCCCTGTACTTTTGGGAAATAACAAGCTTCCTGTTAGTTCTCTTGTTTTAGGATTGGCTTAATTTTTGTAAAACAAATAATAGCAGAAATATTGTAATGTAGAATAGGATGTATAAACTTGCTAAGAAGAACAGGTATAAGAAGAAGTCATATTACAATGTCAGAACGTGTTGTGTTGAATTTTTTTAACAACTGGAACAACACGTAGAAGAAAATGTCTTGACATCACGCCTGCTGAGATGGATTAATGAGATTCAGTTTGTTCTCAACATTGGCAGAATGTTCAGGAGAATATTATGCATCCTATGTGGCGCATATTTAAAGGTCCAGAAAATTCAATCAGAAATCAAGGAGAATGAAGACTTTCTAAATAAGGAGATTATTTAGGAAAGTAAAGATTGAAGACCTTTCTTGGGGAAGAAGTTTCTGCAGTTTGTTACAGCTGATTTGCTGTGGTTGAAGGCCCAAAATTAGTTGGGTAACAGGTTATAAATAGAAGGGTTTGTAACTTAGGAAAGAACACGGCTCAAGATGTAGAAGTCTAGGGTTTTGTCAAGGTAAACCTCTCGGGTTGTGGGAAGGTTACCATGTTCACCTCGAAGCCTGTAGGTAAGATGTGTATTATTCTTGGAGGAAGCTTTGAACCAACTCCAGGATATGTTAGGATCAAAGCTAACAAACAGCGGAGCTTGGCTTGGAGACTTAGATAGGTTGTCATGGAAGTATGTCTTCCAAACTGTTTATCTGTGTGATCAGAATCTTTGTGAAGGGCCGTCTATACAGTGATTGGGGTGTTGACAGCTAGACATCATTGTGATGATTGGAAGTGGGATGGGGATATTCCATATCTATGGAGGATCTAGGTAGAAGGGTCATTAGGTAGTGATTAAGTGCGTAGATCATCAATGGGTGTGTTGGTTGTAGGGTCTACAAATTAATACTAATGATAGTGGACTTCATTCTTGGCTTGGTAGCCTCCAAAGTAGGTGTTGTTGTACACTGAACTGGGTAAACAATTTGGTGTGTTCTTTATCTTTTCAGTACTGATTTATCTTGCCTGTGTGTTTATGTCAGATCAGATGTCTCGACGTCCTTGTAGGACATCTGAGTATGTTGTGCCAGAATTTCAAATGGTATCAGAGTTGGCATCATGTTCTGTTCTGGGTGAGATCTTGGGAAGATACTTTCTGGTCATGGGCAAGGAAGAAAGTATTTAATAAAAAGAGGTATAAACTTAGACAATTCATACTATTGTATGGATGATCTCTTAGCAAGGATCATTGGTTATATATGACAGGTAGTGTTCCTGGGTGTTGCCATCAGGCCTGCAACTTAGTGGGAAATTGTTGTTTGTAGGGTTTATTTTTTAATCCTAGGTTGTCATGCTTGTACTTGGGTAGTGGTGTGTCTGAATATTATTGAGGAGTTCGTTATATTCTGATGCACATAACCCTGAAAGTATGAGAAGGATACTAGGGTTGTTACCATCAACATAATATATGCTGACATTTTCAACCGTATTAAAAGTGTCAAAGATACTTGAGATTTTCCTCAAGTCCACTCATAAAGACATTTATCAATAAGGTTGATGAGAATAAATCGATCAATGATGCTCCTTTACATCTGCATATTGACCTTGAAGAATATTAAGGATGGTGTGTTCCAAGAAGAAGGAACTGATGTTCTATGGGATGTTAGAACATTACTTCAGCAGGTATGCAACTACCAGTTGAAGAACAACTGTTTTGGGTGCTGAACAAAAATTTATGAATACTTTTTGTTTGGAACCTGATAACACTTACTCTACACTTGTTTTTTACTCTGATTTCACATGTTATTTAGGTTTTTTATTATTGTTTTCTCGTATTATGCTTATCTTTTGTTTTCTTTTCAGGTATTTCAATTATCCAGAGCTCCCCTGAAGAAATGAAGGAAAACAGGCTGAAAAACAGGAGTTTAGGTCAAATTTGCACTCATGGCGTCCACCATGGAGCCAACCATAGGGTAGGCCATGACGTGGACCACCTCCTGCTGACCTCAACTGCCATGTTCCCCACTTCCTTTCATTTACACTCATGGCGGGCGCCACCTTTGGACGATGTTCCCCCCCCCCCCCCCCCAAAAGGAGTTGGGGGGCATTCCTGTGATTTTCTGCATTCTTCATCCTCTATAAATAGAAGTTCCTGATTTCATTTCAATTCACTCAAGATTAGTTGCAAACTTGATCCAACCATAGTTGTGAACTTAAGCCATATAATTTCACCATTGTAAAGCGATAATTCTTCACATCAGGGAATTATTGCACTGTTGATTGAGTTTGTGATTGAGTTTATAGATTAAGTTTGTAATCGAGTTTGGAGCACTTCGGCAGAAGTTTATCCTGCCACATTTATTTTCAACTGCTGTTTATTTCCATTCGCATTTTACTTCCAGTTTGTACCAGATTTAAAACCTCCCCGTTTGGAGCAGGTTTCTATTTATATTTCCCGCACCTGCTTTTACTTTGTTTATTTCCCGCACCTGTTTTTACTTTGTTTATTTCCCGCACCTGCTTTTACTTTGTTTATTTCCTGCACCTGCTTTTACTTTGTTTATTTCTCGCACATGCTTTTACTTTGTTTATTTTCTGCACTAATTTTACTTTATTTATTTCCCGCACCTGCTTTTACTTTGTTTATTTTCTGCACTGCTTTTACTTTGTTTATTTCCCGCACCGCACTTTAAATTACTTACTTTCTCGCATGATTTATTTTAACATGTCTATTTACATTCCCATGTCAGGTTGAACCTTACTGGGCTAGAATGTAAGGAATCTAGTTAGATCGATATTCCAAATAATGTGTCAATAGAAATGCTTATGGGCTATTTTGGTTTTTAATACGAGTTTTCTGTACTTTATTGTTGTTGGGTAAGATCGAAAGCCGCCCAACCCTTTGTTAAACTCGGTTAGTTCTAACTGGTCAAAGGAAGCGAAATCGCTTTGTCTGGTTGGTTAGGGATTTTTATTATCAAAGAAATCAATTTTGAAACTATTTTCGAACGCGTTTATAGGGTTAAAGTTAGGTCCCCTTTTTATTAGAAATTCCAGATCAAAATACTTTTTAACTTGGTCAAGTACTTTATTTCTTAAAAATAGGTTTATTACTTTAACGCAATACGTGCCTTTTTATAAGTGACGATAAGAAGGTCTGATTAGAGAGTAAACTCAGTTCTGATTACGCGAAAGCGACAATTCCTGTTAAATTAGTTCTTTTCTTTAGTAGAAAATATTGCCCTATAAGTAGTTCTATTCCGAAGCATTGCGAATATTATATGACTATGTGAATTACATTCGACCTTTCTTTTATATCTGAAGTTTATTTCTCCGCACTTTACTTTCTTGCATGCTCAATTCCCTGTTTAATATTGACTTAGCTAAACACCGTAACAATAGGAAACGATAGATTGACGATTGGTCTTTATGGATCGATAATCTTTTATATTACTCTGACGTGATTCGTACACTTGCGAATACACCGCATTAGAACCTACTCCTGATCTGGAAGAGGAGGCATCTGGTTTGTGCAGGCTAATTAGGACACGATCAACGGTTTATCTACTCAATGTGTCAGGCTTATGGGAGTATAGAGGTTAAGCTCCATGCTCTTGAGAAGAACTCATAAAGTAATCTCCACAAGACCCTTTATATATATATATATATATATATATATATATATATATATATATATATATATATATATATATATATATATATATATATATATATATATATATATATATATATATATATATATATATATATATATATATGAGATGAGCTCATATCTGGAAGATCCTTATGATCAAAGGAACCAGATTCATGGAATCCTGTTGTGACCATAGAACAAATTATGTTTGAAGAGGAGTATTGTGATTCAACCATAGTGTTTGATGTTCCTGAGTATTGTTTTGATTGCCCTTGATGAAGAGAATTTGTAATTCTCTTTATGTACCCTCTGAAGTTGTTGAAAAAGATCCCCTTGTTAAGGGTTGATGTGATGTCAGACAGAATATCGTGATATCTTTGAAGATGTTAAAATTAGAAGGGCATTGCTTTTGAAGAATCAAGGGAAACAGATGCCTTGAAAAGTCTTTTTTTGTCATGCCTAGCAAATTCTATTTCATAGACCTAATAGAGGGAATTTCCTTTGTAGGTACAGACAATGGCATCCATCATCTCAAAGTCAGACATGAGGTTTAAAGAAAAGCTTATTGAGATGTGGCTCGTGCAATCCCCCGCATATGCTGGTGTGTGCTTCCTCTAAAAAGGAAGTTGTTGTGTAGATCATGAGGTGAGTATTTTTGTTCACCAGTGAAGTTCAAAGTTGGAATATTTAATCATGATGGAGCTGAAGACCAGTCTCTGACCAAGTCTAGAATGTTGAAAGGGTCCTCTTATGTTGAACAATGAAGAAGAAGGATGTTAGTTCAAGTGCTCTAACATCTGTTGAAAAGGAGTATCATCTGCAGTTGTGTGTGGGGAAGTTTTTCTCTGATGACAAATATCTTGTCGGGGGCTAAGTATAAGTCTGATCTTGTGAAGATATACATGTTACTGATGATAAAGGCCTTGTCGGGAGCTGAGTACTTATCTGAGGTGGTTGTATCAACCTGAATGAGTCGTAGAAGATGTAATCTTGTGTGATCTTCTCCTAAAAAGACTATCAAGTGTAATAATCTCTTTGGTTGATAAATCAAGAACTGAATTATTGGGATCTATGAAGAAAGGTTGATGTCTTAAATGATGTTGTAACATCATTTTATAAAGGAAGGTTTGGGATTATGATTATGGAAAATTGAGGATCAACATGGTTGTCAAAAGAAGGAGTTCCAACTTTGTGGATTAGAAGATGCAGATCATGATCCTGTCCTTAGTAGTATGCTTTGTGACTGGATAACTACTATGATGAAGACTTCACTAGTACTAGCAAAGGAATATGAAGAAGGTGATTTCCCTCTATTGCAAGCATGCTATTTGAGGGATTGTGTTTGTATGATGTCCAAGTATGTGTTCACGATATCTTGGCTATCCAAAGAGGTATGGATATTTGTGTAGTTATGTAGGACCATGTATCAGACATGACGTTGTAAAAGTATGAAGACCGGGAGTTGGTATATCAGATTCATGATGAGTTATTGATATGTTTCAGTGAGTGCGTGAAGTCTCTTGGTGTCCAAGTTTCATCCTCAGCAGAAGCCTAGTTTGTCCATGATAGGGGGAGCTTAGAACTTATCTATGGTTATTTTTGTAGTAGTTATGGAGCTTGCGTGTAATTCAAGCTTGTGAAGATTACTGGCAACATGTTGTGACCTGTGGCTACTAGTTGTAATTGTCTATGCCCCTGTTGGGTCTATGTGGTTCTAGTCAGGAGAAGCTAGTATACTATGTTTTCTCCAAGGGTTGAGCTTAAGGTCAATTCACTGACCTAACCTGGAATGTTTTGGCTTCCATGATTGGATGTCTTGTCAAAGATTCAACAAGTATCACAGGTGTGAATAAGAAAGCTATCAGTTTTACCTAGTGTGAGAAACTTACTACAGAATATAGTGAGAGAATATTTCTGTTGTGCGGTTAATCTGAAGATGAGTCCATGTGAGATCCTCTTGTGAGAATGTGGAGTTTGTTAAAGGGCATGGATGGAAATAAGTCCCTTGGATGATGATTCTAGAACCAAATCAGATAAGCTCTGTGGTAATGTTGCCGATGTCTCAGATGATGTTGGAACATCATTTTTGATGATAGTCTATTAAAGATACTAAGAACTATGAATCTCAATATTCAAACTTCACATTCATTAGTGGCAGTTCTGTCTATGGTGTTGAATAAGGAGATTCTGATTGAAGGAGAACTATTCTCAAGTAATGTATAACTACTATCTTGGTTTGAAGACTTTACTAGTGTCATCAAATACTAGTAATGTGTAGAAGGAGGATTTAATCAGCACATTGGTTAAGGGGTACTCCTTCTGTTGGAGAGTCTGAATCTTAGTAAAGCTTTTAAGCACACTAAGAAATGGTTGGAAGTTTGTTTCAGACTATGGTTGCATGACATCTTAGCCATCCAAAGAGTCATGACAATATGTGTGGAGGTGCAAGGGCACGAATCAGGTGTCCTTATACTTGGAGTTATTCCCAGTGAACTAGTGGGTTCTTAGTGTTGTGTTTTCTCCATAATGAAATTTTTTATTTTCCATGACAGGAGGAGTCTGTGGACTAATTGGTTTGTTTGGAGCTTGTAATGTTCAAGCGTATATAGTTATTTACCTCCTAAGAGGATGATGTTGGATAACATGCTGAGACATGTTACTACAAAATGTAGCTGTTTATGCCCTTATGAGTCTTTGAAGACTCTAGCCAGATGTTGCTAGAGTATACCATCCTTCTCCAAAAGGATGTGCTGGTTCTGTGAGAATTTATTTTTCTCTACAATAGTGAATGGGATAAATAAGATTATCCTGATGGTTATTAGAAGATGTTGACTCTGGTTATGATGTCGAGGATGATGTCCAGGACATCTCTCCTTTGAAGAAGTCTACAAGCAAGAAGCTTTCTGTCAGGGTGTCTGATGCTCCTCTTGACAACATTTCCTTCCACTCTATTGGCAATGCTGAAAAGTGGAAATATGTGTCTCAAGGAAGAATTTCCCTTGAAAGAGAATTGGGAGCAGGTGCACTGGAGTACAAAGAGATTATGGATCTGATTTCTTTTGCTGGCTTGTGCTGATCACATAAGTAAGGAATATAGGAAGGTGTTTGTGTTGAATTTTCCCTTGTTGTCATCAATAGTTATCTGGGCAGGTCTGAAGATGATTATTGTGAGTTAGATGTGACTGATAATCAGGTGTGCAAAGCCATTACTGCAAACTAGACTGTAAAACATGCAGGAACCTATGCACCGACTATGTGTTCTAATGGGAGCTTCTTAAAGGATTTCTATTCACAATGAGTCCTTTAGATGATTGATCAAGAACCAATTTGATTAGGTCTTGTATTATGGAGTTGATGTATCACATAATGTCTTAACATCATAATTGTTGATGGTTGTTTTGTTTAATGCTTGGGATTGTTCATGTGAAGTTGGATGCTTAATTAAGCATTATTGTGAGAAGTGGGATTTCTAACTATGTGGATTAGAATATGGAGAGACTAATCCTATCTACAGTAGCATGCTTGATGAATGCATGACTACTTCGTTGAAGACTCCACTAGTATCAGCAACTACTAGTGGATATAAAGGCAGAAGGCTGCTGAAAAATACCATGATACGGTGGGAGAACTGACTTGGATGTTTTGCGTTTTATCGCAAATGTTGCAGTTAGCAAGAGTCGCCACCGACTTTTCTTTTATCCAAAAGGAAATGTGAAAAAGCAAAGGAAAGACCTTTGAGATTATTTCTTGAGTTCGGGGGGTAGATTATGAAAAGGGATGGTATTAGCACCCTTTTCATCCATGGTTATCCAAGGGCTCTTAGTTACTTGATAGATCACTTGCTTTTGTTTAAAATTGTGCTTGGTGTGGTTTTTTGAAAGTATTTTGTAAAGAGGCCATTGTTTAGGCAATCTTTGTAATGATTCTCGTTCGTAAGAATGTATACAAAGATGTTGATCTTTTGAAAATATTTTCAAGTTTTGTAAGTGTAAGTGTTTGTTTTTGAAAATAGCAAGGATGTTTGTTTTGAAATGGAGCAAGTAATTAGGAGCAATCTACCTACTCAAATGTATTTCTTGTTCATTTCCTTTTCCTTTGACATTGTTGTCTTACCATTGATTTGGTAAGCAACCCTATCTTTGGATGTAATCGGGACGGGCGTGGGTCATCGTATGACCATGATTAGCAATGTTGCAAGGTATCTTAGCGTTCTTTTTGAGGGACTAAGATAATTTGTAAGGCAACTTAGATAGCGTCATCGAGGGACTATGATCTTGTATTTGCTTGTTTTTGCTAAGATACCTTACATGCATAACATGGCCATTTTGTATAAGTCAACCAAGTGGAATAACCCTAGGGGTGCTTGTGTGAAAGTGTATTGATTTCATGCTTGCTTTTGTCTTGAATTAGGGATTTCTAAGTATTGGTTTTAGTCTTTCCATACAAACCCTAATTTCTAGCATATATATATATATATATATATATATATATATATATATATATATATATATATATATATATATATATATATATATATATATATATATATATATATATATATATATATATATATATATATATATATATATATATATAAGCGATAAATTGCGGAATTTTAAAGTTACTACGCTATTACAACATTTGTGGGAAGGGGTGTACAAATTGAATGGGGATTGCAAGAATTGTAAACCTAATTAGTCTATTACAACCATATTGAATGGATATTAATGTACAAGAATTTAAATAAATACAAAGTACAAAATGAATGAATTGTACAAAAAATGCAAAATGTAAAGAAAATGCATCTTTGTTTGATTTTCATGAAAAAAAGAGATTTTGTATTAACCTAATTAAATAAAGAAAATAATTAATTAAATTTGAATTTTATTAAGAAAAGATTTTAATTAAACCCTAGTTCTATTAATTAATCAAAAGAAAATAAGTTTAAGAAAAGTATTTTTTGGTATTTTTATCTTAAAAATATTTATAGCATTATAAAATATTTTTAGTCTTTTTATATAAAAAATAATGTATTTTAAATGGTGTGAAAAATAAATAAATAAAAACATAGTATTAATTAAGTTTACAAGATTATTTAATAAAATAAATAAATTATAATAAATAAAAATATTTTTTGTGAGAAAAATAAAATAAAATAAGTCAAAATATAAATCTATCATTTTTTGTATTTTTATGATTTTTAATGTTTCGAAAAATATTTAAGAAAATAAAAATGAAATAAAAAATAAAAAATAAATGAACGTGGGCTAGGGGTGTCATTAGTCAGCATGGAGGTCAGCTAGCAAAAACAAAAACAAGCTAGGCCCAAAGGGCCCAGCGCCTGCCAAAAATAACAAAAATCAGAAAAGTGAGAAAGTGAAAAATGAAAAGGGTACCACTGGGGCTCGAACCCAAGTCCCATAGGTTACAGGTGCGTGCTTCTACCACTGGGGTGACTATACATCCGTTAATACAAGAAAAACAATAAATATGTGGCAAAATGCGCCTTGAAGACTTCATCTTCAACCTCCAGCCAGACCAACTATAACTTGCTCATTTCTCATCAAAAATGAAAATTGTAAACATGAAACTTGTAGCAAATTTTCTCAGAATTCTAGAAATGTAAAGTATTAAAACTATAGATCAAAGATAAGCAAGAATTTTAATGGCCTTAATCTGAACCCTAAAAATTTCAGAAATTTCAGTTTCAAATTTTCTCTAAGCTCAAGCAAAATTAATGGAAACTAAGGACATGGTTAGCTTCGAGGCAATGATATCTACATGTTTTATTCACAAATAAACTATTGATGATGCCTGTATGAAGAGTTCCAAGTTGAGAAAACTTACCTCAAAACTGGAAATTGTGTTTGGAGTTTGAGCTTGTTTCAAGCAGTGGTGATGATCAAGTTAGCTTCTTTGAGGTCATAGGAAGCTAATGCAATGGTTTGCTTGAGTTAAGAGTGGCTGAAATGACTTGGAGAAGTCAATGTGCAATACTCTATTTTTGGTTATGAAGGATATGGTAAATGGTGTTACAGTAATGAAACAGGAACATGGATAGGTTACACTTGATGTAAGGAAGCTTTAGAAACTAAAAGGCCAAGAAATGCACAAGGGAAATGTGAGTTTGAAGTTCAAGGTCAGAAACTGTGCAACAATGGAGTTTTTGGGCAATTTCTGATTTGAGAGAGTTTTTGTGTATTTCAGGGTGTTCAAGATCATCCTCTAGCTCACAAATAGTGACTCTATTTATAAGCAACACGTTTGGAGACCTCTTATTGATCAGAATTCAAAATCACAAGTTTATGCATAACATGTGATTTTTGAGAAATTCAAGTTTCCATGCCTTGTACTTGGTTCATAGAGTTGTTAGCCACTTTAAACATAATACTCCTGACTTTGTGGATGGAGTGTAATAAAGGAAAATAAGTTGGGAGCTCAAGAAGCCGACTTTGTGCATAAAGCTTGCTTTACAAGAATGGATATGTTACTTTCTCTCTAAAATGGCAAATTGATTTGGACAAAGCTTGAAACACTTGGATAAGAGGGTATAATCAATTGTGTAAACTATTAATTATGGAGTGAAAAACAAGTTTGAGGCATGCAAAGTGAGGATTATGCAGCATGGCTATGGATTTGGTTCACGTGTTCATCAAAAATGACTTGTAATTCAAGTGACAAAACCCTAACTTCATCTCTTCGATTCTCCCTCCTCAAGAATGACCTCAAGGAGTTCTTGGACATTTTGTAAAGCTTGAAATGTGCTATACAACTCATATTTGAATTTATTTTGAAGATTCCCCTTGAAACTATATGAAAAAGTGCCATGAAGTTAGGTCAAAATACTGACCAAATTAGAGCAAAATTTCACTAAGTGTTTAGTTTCATGATTACATGTTCATAAAATTATAACTTGAGATCCAAGCACTTTTGGAATAAGTTGTGTAAAGAAAAGTTGTAGATTTCATGGATATCTACAACTTTAATTTTGGAAGTTTCTCTTGAATCATCTTGCATCATGGTGAAAATTTTGCTCAAAGTTATAAAAAAACATGAAATTTCCAACACTTAGAAAAAATTTTAAGTTTAGAAATTTTGACTTTTCAAAATGAAATCTTGACTTTTTGATTTCTTGATGAATAAGTTTTATATTTTGACATGTTTTGATGAATTATGATCTTTGGCACTTGAATTTGACCAAAAAGTCAAAGTTTGACTTTTCAATATACATTTGACTTTTGATCAGTTGACTGAAAATTCATCTGTCAATCCAAGGGAATTGCAATGTTTTGAACCATGCCATTAGGTAAAAATGATGCAATTGGACTCTTAAGATCATGCCTTAAACCAATTGATCATTTTCTAGGTCAAAAATCAGAAATCACCCCTTCTTAGTCAAAACCCTAATTTTGACCATTTTGCCCTTTTGGGAATTTGATCAAATTTCTCGAGGAGTTGTGGTCCAAACTTGATAAAATGATACATGTAAGTTTAAAATGTTGGTAAGGATAAAAAATTAATAAGTTTGACTGTAAATTGGCCATAGTTGACTTTTTCCCCAATACAACTGATTTTTAGGTCAACTGCTCAATTGACTGAGCAAAAATGTGATCCAAGGCTTGAAACTTGACATGAGTGATCTTGGGGGTCCATAATGATCCATGAAAGTCATATGGGGCATTGTAAGTTCAAATGTCCTTGTGCAAACTCAAACCCTAGTTTTGGGTCATTAGTGCATAAGGAGGTGTCTTGAGCTGATCAAACCCTAGTGCAGTCTTAAGCCCAAGGAGATCTTGTAAGCAAAAATATTGATAAGTGAGAGGAAAAATTTTGGGGTACAACAGCTTCCCCTGTTCAATCTTCTTAAACCTGAAGAGTTAGATTGGCTAGTTTTTCCATTCGTGACTCGAAGGTGGAAGATGATTGGACACTAGAGTGCCCAGAAATTTACACTCGGTGATGTGATGGTAGAGGGAATGGGTTTAAAGATGCCATTTGGAGAAGTGATAAAAAGTTGTTGGAGATGGGATTGTAGATGCCATCCAAAGTGATTGCTGAATCATATTTGTAAGCTGGAACTGAATGAGCATCAGAAAGATATCCGTATCTAGAGTGTATCTGTATCGCATCTGGAGGTTGATTTTGAATGAGTATTATAATGGAGTCTGTGTCTGGAGCATATATGTACTGTATCTGGAAGTTGATAAATGAATGAGTATCAGAATGGCATCCGTGTCTGGAGCGTATCTGAACTGTATCTGGAAGTTGAGAACTGAATGAGTATCAGAATGGTATTCGTGTCTGGAGCGTATCTGAACTGTATCTGAGAAGTTAAATCTGAATGAGTATCATAATGGCATCCGTGTCTGGAGCGTATCTGAACTTTATCTGAGAAGTTGAATCTGAATGAGTATCAGAATGACATCCGTGTCTGGAGCGTATTTGAACTGTATCTGAGAAGTTGAATCTGAATGAGTATCAGAATGACATTCGTGTTTGGAGCGTATCTAAACTGTATCTGAAGACTTTGAACATTGTTAATGGTAGTTGTTGATTAATCTTATCCTGAAAAAGATAAAACGTTAGCTAATATGTAATGTTATGTTGTATGAGATGCATAGTATAATGCATTCGCGCTATCAATGTTTATGATATATGGATGTGATGTATGCATATGTGAGCTAGTTTACTGCACTGCTGTTGGATTGGGGAAAATAAATCCCTGACTTCTGCTGAGGATATGGAGTATAAGTCTTCATGTTGTGAAGTCTAAGTGCTGATGAATTTCTGCTTGGAGAAATAAAATCTGTTGTAAGTGAAATTCCGTGTATTGCTTGAAAAATAATCATGCCTGGGGAATTCGGAGAAATTTGTCGACTTCTACTGGGGATTGATAATTGGAAGCTGGGTTCCGCTGGGGATTAAACTATACACTGCAGGGGATTTTTATGGAAATAACTTAGAGATATTTCCATATCTCTTAAAGCCATCAGTGATTGTCTTTTATTTTGTTTATTTGTAAACAGTAATTATATTCAAATGCATATGTTCAAAAATGAATCATTGGACGTTTTTGTAAACAAAACACAAGCGTAAAGAAAACAGATAGTTTTTGCACTTTCAAAGGGATATCTTTGTATTGACTTTGAGTAAGTATTTTTGTACAATGAGACAAACGTTCTAGTAAGAGAATTTCGTCGTAAAAAAATGAAAAATTTAATACAAAGAAAAGATAGATATGTGCAATAATCCCATGGGGTTCCCATTCTGCTATAGCCTTCGTATCTCTGAGCATCTTGTCTATTTGTTGCCTCGTCTGAAGATGATTGAATTGATCAGAACCTCTGAGTTTACCAGTTGAAGCCAAAGGTTATCCGTAAGGTGATCCAACGGGACATGGTCATACGCTTTAATTCCCTAACTTTTGCCTGGACCTCCCTTTCGAGTTTTTAGTCCATCGGGAAACCCTTTTTTGCCCAAGTCGCCCTTTCGGGTTTTCAACTTGTCAGGTGTACAGATTTTTTTAATTTTATCCCTAATTTTTGCCTGAACCTTTTTGGTCCGCCGGGATGCCCTTGTTTTGCCTAGGTGTATCAACCTAGAGGTTCTCTTATGTGTAGTATCTTTTGACTATGTCTGCATTCGCAGGGTGCGGCAAGTCGTCACCATCCATGGTGGTCAGGATCATTGCTCCACCAGAGAAAATGTTTTTGATTACAAACAGTCCTTCATATGTAGGAGTCCATTTGCCCCTGGGATCACCTTGCGGCAGTATGATACGTTTGATCACCAAATCCCCGACTTGATACACTTGGCGTCTGATATTTTTGTTGAAATCCTTGATCATTTGTTTTTGATACATTTGACCATGACAGACAGCAGTAAGCCTTTTCTCATCAATTTTAGTTGATCAAGTCGAGTCTGGATCCAATCGTCTTCATTCAACCCTGCATCCTTCATAATTCTCAAAGAGGGGATCTGGACCTCAATAGGCAAGACAACCTCCATGCCGTATACCAGAGAATAGGGTGTTGCCCCGGTCGATGTGCGTGCCGTGGTACGGTAACTGTGGAGAGCAAATGGTAGCATCTCATGCCAGTCTTTGTATGTGACTGTCATTTTCTGTATGATCTTTTTAATGTTCTTATTTGCGGCTTCGACAACACCATTCATCTTTGGCCGATAAGGGGAAGAATTGTAATGCTGGATCTTGAATTGCTCGCACAAGGCGGTGATCATAGTATTATTCAGGTTCGTACCATTGTCTGTAATGATCCTCTCCGGGATACCGTATCGGCAGACGGGATTTTTCTTGATGAACCGGGCGACAACATTCTTGGTGACGGAAGCGAAGGAGGCTGCCTCAACCCACTTGGTAAAATAGTCAATGACTACTAGGATGAAGCGGTGTCCATTGGAGGTTGTTGGCTTGATTTCCCCAATCATATCAATCCCCCACATAGCAAAGGGCCAAGGAGCCATCAAGACATTCAGAGGAACCAGAGGTACGTGCACTTTGTCAGCATAGATCTGACACTTATGGCAAGTTCGAGAGTGTTGATAGCAATCTGCTTCCATGGTAGACCAGTAATAGCCTTCCCGTAGGATTTTCTTTGCCATCGTATGCCCACTAGAATAGGTGCCAAAAGTACCTTCATGTAACTCAGCCATGATCCTTTTAGCTTCAACCTTGTCTACGCACCGAAGTAACACAGAGTCTTGGTTGTGTTTGTAAAGAATGTCATTACTAAGGAAGAATTTAGCAGAGAGTCTCCTTAAGAACTTCTTATCATTGATTGAAGCTCCTTCTGGATATTCTTGAGTCTCGAGATACCTCTTGACTTCGTGAAACCAAGGCTGGTCCACTACTTCTTCAGTATTAATCTCGTGACAGTGTGCTGGTTCATACATTCGTTTAATGGTGATATGGGGAGCCTCGTTATCCCATTTAAGTTTAAACATAGATGACATTGTGGCTAGTGCGTCTGCTAGTTGATTTTCTTCTCGTGGGAAGTGCTCGAAGGTAATCTTCTCAAAGTGTGGGAGCAATGTCAAAACATGTTCTTTGTAAGGGATAAGGTTAGGGTGTTTGGTGTCCCATTCCCCTTTGATCTGGCTGATAACCAAAGCTGAATCTCCAAATACATTCAAATATTTGATCCCCAAGTCTATGGCAGCTTTGAGACCAAAGATGCACGCTTCGTATTTCGCCATGTTATTTTTACAATTGAAGCAGAGTCTTGCCGTAAAGGGAGTATGACATCCTTCAGGAGATATGAGTACAACACCAATACCATTGTCGAGCGCGTTAGATGCCCCATCAAAAACCAAGGTCCATCGGGATCCTTGTTCAGGTCTGTCATATGGTCTGAGTTCTTCATAGTTGTTTACCATCATGATGTCTTCATCCGGGAATTCGAACTTCATGGACTGGTAGTCTTCCACAGCTTGGTGAGCAAGGTGATCAGCTAGTACACTGCCCTTTATTGCCTTCTGGATAGTATATTGTATGTCATATTACGTCAGGATCATCTGTCATCTCGCTATTCTCCCAGAGAGAGCAGGTTTCTCAAAGATGTACTTTATTGGATCCATTTTAGATATCAATAAGGTATTATGGGCCAGCATATACTGTCTTAGCCGGCGAGCAGCCCATGCCAGAGCGCATCAAGTTTTCTTGAGCAGTGAATATCTTGTTTCACAGTCGGTAAACTTTTTTCTCAGGTAATAAATAGCGTGCTCTTTTCGGCCAGACTCGTCATGCTGCCCCAACACACACCCCATTGAATTTTCCAAAACGGTCAGATACATGATCAATGGTTTTCCCTCGACTGGTGGCATCAAAATAGTAGGCTCTTGCAGGTATTATTTGATTTTGTCAAAAGCAAATTGGCACTCATCATTCCATTTGACTACTTGGTCTTTCTTCAGGAGTTTGAAGATTGGTTCACAGGTAGCTATCAGGTGAGAAATGAATCTGGGAATGTAGTTCAAGTGTCCGAAGAATCCTCTGACTTCCTTCTTAGTACGAGGAGCAAGCATCTCTTGTATAGCTTTCACCTTGGAAGGATCTACTTCAATACCTTTATTGCTGACGAAAAAGCCTAGGAGTTCACCAGACCTTACTCCAAATGTGCATTTATTTGGGTTCAACCTCAGCTTGTACTTCTTTAATCTCTCAAACAGTTTCTGTAAATGATCAAGATGCTCTTCTTCTGTTTGAGATCTAGCTATCATGTCGTCCACATAGACCTGTATTTCGTAATGTATCATGTCGTGAAATAGAGCTACTGTTGTACCCCAAAATTTGCCCTCCCATTTTTCTCAATAATTTCTCATCACAAAGCCCTTGAAGCTCAAGATCCAGTTAGGGTTTCATCTGCTCAAGACTTCTCCTTGCACTGTTGACCCAAATTAGGGTTTGTGTTTGAACAAAGATATTTTGACCTAAAAATCCTAAGATGAATTTCATGCTTCATTTTGGACTCCCAAGTTTATCCACACCAAGATTCAAGTCTTGATTCCAAATTTTGCCCAGTCAATTGGACAGTTGACCTAGAAATCAGCTGTATTGGGGAAAAAGTCAACTGTGGCCAATTGACAGTCAAATCTCATGAAAATTGACCCACATCAACATTATGAACTCACATGGACCATTTGATCAAGTTTGGATCAAATTCCACAAGAAATTTGATTAGATCACCAAAAGGGCAAAATGGTCATTTTTAGGGTTTTGACTGCACAAAGGCAATTTTTGACTGTTTGACCTAGCCAATGGCAAACCAAGCTTACATATGGACTCAAGGACCCCATGGAATTATCTTGACATGCTCAACAAGTTCAAAAGATCCCAAATACACAAGATTGACAATTGAATTTCCCAGTCAATTGATCAATTTTGACTGTATACTGAAAAGTCAAACTTTGACTTTTTGGTCAAAATCAAGTGTCAAGATTCATTTTTCATCAAAACATGCCAAATCATGAAACTTGTTCATCAAGAAATCAAGAAATGCAAATTAGGGTTTGAAATGAAGATTTTTCATAACCTAGAATTTTTCTAAGTTATGAAAAACCCTAATTTTTTCCTAACTTTGTCCCACTTTCTCACCAAGATTCATTTGGATTCAAGCAAAAGTCAAAACATGAAAGTTGTAGCCTATTGCATAATCTACAACTTTGATTCACAAAGTTTTCCCAAAAGAAGCTTGTATCTCAAGTTACAATTTTTGGAACAAGGGTACCAAACCATTCTTAACTTAGAGAAAATTTGACCTATTTTAGGCAAGGTTTTTACCTAACTTCAAGACCATTTTTCATATACTTCCACTTGGAATTTCAATTTGCATTTCAAATATGGATTGTATTACACATTCCAGGCTTTCCAAAATGTCCAAGAACTCATCAAACAACCTCATTGTTAGGGAGAATCGAATTTGGCAAGTTGGGAAAAACTCACTTTTGATTTGGTCAAGTTACATGTTCATACATTTGTGCCATTTTGAATTCAGCATGATTTCCTTGATTACAGGCCTTTTACCTCAATTACACTCCATAATTTAATGCTAACACATTGTGCCAAGGCCTTGTTTTATGAGTTTAAGCATTACATGTTGAACTAAGCCATTTATAGAAAAAGCAAATTAGCCATTCTTGAAAAGTGAACTTTATGTCAATATGCAAATCCAAGAAGTACAGTTCAAATCCCCTTGGAACAATTTTAGGAACTAATTACACTGATCAATGCCAAGGTTTGCAGCACATTAGGGGGGCCTCTACCTGTCTAAAAACCAACTTGGACATTTGTTGCTTAAAGTGTAAGAAAGCTTGCATTTTGTACAACAACTTTCATCTCAGCTAAGAAACCCTTAAGCAAACTTGTCAAACATATCCTAAACATCCTAACTGAGCTAGAACACGAGTCAACCACCTCCATTGCCTTCCCATTCACAGAATCACCATTGAACTGCTCAAAACAGGGCATCCCTGCAGTTTGAGTTCCATAGCTCAAACCTTCCATGCATTCTTGCTAAAAACTTGTCAAACACATCCCATAACATCCCTTGAAGCTAATCCAAACCTCAAACACGACCTGTAACACTCCCAGGCAACATCACCATTTTCATTTTATTGTTTTGCAGCTGAAGTTCCATAGCACGATTCAAAAGGTTTCAAGACAAAGTAAAGCTTGGAATAATATCCCTGGACATCAAGGAAGCTGTACCAATCATCACCTTGCACTGAAAGCACCTCAATCACCAGATACAACTTCAACTGAACAGGTAAGTTCATGAACTCGAATCTCTCTATCCAAGCATTGTTAGCTTTAGGTTTGTGAAGAAAACATGTCACATTCATAGCCCTGAACATGCCCATGTAATTAGATTTCATTTATATTATGTATGCTTAGAGAATTTTAAGTCTGAATATTGAATAAAAACTAGGTCAGGAATTGGGGGAGAAGAAATTCTCTCTCATTTCTGAGAGTTAGATTGACTTCTTTATATGTCTAGAATCGTGGCTTCAAGCTCTACAGGTTTCATGTTGGAAGATTTGGCAAAAGATCAAAGAATCAGGAGTTAGAGATTTGAGAAGAAAGGCGCGTGTTTTTGAATTTTGTTGGTCTGAAGGTTGAAGACAACAATCTTCTGGGCTGGGCCTGATTTGTTATTTCTTTTCACACCATGTTTTTACTTCTGCACCCCCTGAGCCCATTTTGTTTATTTTAATGTTTTTTTGACTTTTCTTTTTTTATTCTGACTTATTTATTTTTTCTTATAATATTAAAAATATAAAAATAATTTTTTAAACCATTTTTTAATTTATTAGGCATTTATTTGTTTGAATGAGTATTTGTGCATAAATAAATAAATAGATATACTTTTTTACTAAAAATACTAAAAATAGTGCAAACACATTTTTATTCCATTTTTATTTTATTTTATCTTCTGAAAATATTTTATATAAAATATACCTAATATTAAATATTATTATTTTTGTATATATTCAATATATTTAACAAATAATATAAATACATATATTTATTAGTATATTTAGGTTAGAATACAAAATATACACACTTTTATATTTTATTAATATTTAATATTAAATACCTTTTTGACAAATATACTTCATTTTTATTTTGTTTTTGTATATAATGAATAAATGTGTACATATTAAATAATTAATACATTTTATTTAATAAAATTAGGGTTTTGCCCTAAACATAAAAACTCCAAAAAAAAATAATACTTTTTATTTTGTTTACTTGACATATAAAAATACTCTTTTTCATACACATAAAAACATTCCTTTTTGCATCTTGCATATTTATTTTATTTCCATTTAATTTGTGCAATCAATTTTCTTGTAAATAATTCCAAATTGATGTAATAGCTAGGTTTAAATTCCTTGTCAAATACCCCCCATTTGAACATTTGTACCCCCCCTTCCCATATTGTGTTGTAATAGCTTAGGAACTTTAATTTTCGCACTTTATTGCTTTCTAAATATACCATGTTAGAATTAGGGTTTGTATGCAAATAAAAAGAACAAAAATAGTTTGACCTAATTTCAAGATAAACAAGCATGAAAATGGACAACACATATCACACTTGCACCCCTAGGGTATTCCATTTGTTGCCTCCAATAAATGGGCCATATTGCATGTTAGGTCTCTTTGGGCAAAACAAACACAATTCAAATGATCATAGTCCCTCGATGACGCTTTCGAAAAGTTGCCTAAAAATGATCAAAGTCCCTTAAAGGAAAATTGCCCAAAGATACTTGGCACCATTGCAACTATGGTCTAAACGATGACCCGCGCCCGTCCCTTTCACATCCTAACACAAGATTGTCCATCAAATGCAATGGTGGAACAAAATTGTTAAAAGGGTTAAAACATAGCAAAAATCTTTGAGAACTTTAGGGTAGATAGCTCTTAAGTACTTGTCAACTTGCAAAACAAAAACACTTGCCTATTTTTCAAACCACATCATCACACTTTCAAAACAAACTTTCAAAAAAACCTTGAAACATATTTTCAAAAAGACAAACACCTTTTGTAAAACATTCGAGTAAAGAATTGTTACAAGGGTAGCCTAGACAAGGCATCTTTTTCAAAACATTTTCAAAACCACACACAAAGCACCATTTCAAACAATTGAAAACCAAGGCAAGTTGATCTAAGCAAGTACCTAAGAGCCCATGGATAACCATGGATAGAAAGGGTGCTAATACCTTCCCTTTCTATAATCTACTCCCCGAACCCAAGAAAATATCTCAAAGGTTTTTGCTGTGCTTTTTAAACCTTTCCTTAGGATAAAATAAAAAGTCGGTGGCGACTCTTGCTCAACCAAAACATTTGCGAAAACAAACGCAAAACCATAGTTAGTTCTCCCACCGTATCACAGAACTGGCGACTCTGCTGGGGATTATTTTAAAAGTGGAGTAACCTTAGGGCTTAGATCACCCTCTTGCATGACTAATTGTTTGATTTGATTGCTTTATATCTTGGCTCTTTTTTTTGGGTTTGCAATCCTACACCCGGATTTTGGGAAACATTCATAGATAGCAATACGTTGTGGAAACTGTGCGGGGTATACCGACACGGTCGAAGCAATAGCTATATTAATGCGACATATTTGTGAGTACCGGTAACCCTTGAGTTCAATCAAGGAGAGTACGGGGCCGCTGAGTGATGTCACTAAGCACTAATGACCTAGAACCTTACTTGACCATCTTGGCCTTTCATTAGGGGTAGTGAGATGACCGGCTTTGGTGCAGTCCGAAGTTGGTAGATACTCGATACTACACTCATTGAGGGTTGTTTTATTGGAATATTTTGGTCGCTAGTTAAGTGGCTAAACCAAAACAATGAACAATGAAAACAATCCAGTGATATTGAGCTCCTTAGAACCCGGTTACTATTTATAGGACAGGTTTTTAAGCCAACTACACTCAAGAGGGTACTTACCTATGAAACCCCATGCAAGCCTGAAACTAGGGTTTGGTATGAATTGCCTGTACATATGTTTTGTGCATACATCATAAACATCATAAAGCATCATATGCATTCACTAACCATTTCAAGGGTTTGGATCTTCATCTTTGTTCTTGTTTTGTAGGTCATGGAAATTCCTCGCAGAAAAACCATCCAAGTCAACCTTGTGAGAATCTCTCCTCAACTCAAGGAGCTCACCTCAAGAATTCCGGAAAGCTCATCCTTCAGTGAAAGACATGGTAGACTGCTCAGCTTAGTCAACACCAACATTGAAGAAGACATGATGAAAGTGCTATTCCAGTTCTTTGACCCTCTTCACCACTGTTTCACTTTCCCCGATTACCAGTTGGTGCCCACTTTGGAGGAGTTTTCTCAACTCCTGAGAATTCCTATCCTTAATCAACTACCCTTCAACGGTACGGAAAAGGAACCAAAGCCAGAAGATGTTGCTCGAGCATTACATCTACAACCATCCGACATCAAGGGGCATTGGGAAACCAGAAGCGACGTCAAAGGATTCTTAGCAAAATTCTTGTTTGAGAAGGCACAAGAATGTTGGAATTCATTGGACCTACAAGCCTTTGAAGAAATTGTGGCACTCCTTATCTATGGGTTGGTCCTGTTCCCAAATTCTGACCAATTGGTAGATGTCAACACCGTCAAAATCTTCTTGTCCAGAAATCCAATACCAACATTGCTTGGGGACATCCTTCACTCATTTTACACACGAACAATGAGAAAGAGGGGTGTTCTCATGTGTTGTACTCCTCTCCTTGCAAGGTGGTTTATTTTGCACCTTCCACAATCTGTCTTGAAGAATGACCAAGGCTCAAGGTGGTCCCAACGATTGATGACTCTTACTCACTCTGATGTACATTGGTGTTCTCGGTCCAGAGAAAATGTCATCATCATCGATCGTTGTGGAGAGTTTCCTAATGTTCCTTTACTTGGAATCAGAGGGGGCATTACCTACAACCCTTGCCTAGCTTTGAGGCAATTTGGATATGCACGGAGGGATGGCCCTCACGACATGTTGATTCCTGACCTAGTTTTTGACTTCGACAATGATGCGCAAGGACTTCGCCAAAGATTCATCAGAGCTTGGGGGAGGCCCAACAAGGTTGATAGCAAGACACTGGGACACAAGAACTCCATCCCTCTTGAGCCTTATCTCAAGTGGGTACGAGCCCGAGCCCAGAGTCTAATGATGCCTTATCCTCATGTTCTCCCTGTGATTAAAGAGCCCATCAAGGAAGGAGAGGTTCCCTACACCATCCTACATCCTGACATGCCTACATCGTGGGAGGAAATGCAGAAAAGTTGGATTCAGCTCAAGGAGGAACGGAACACTTTTGAAGCCAGCTTCTACGCTAGCGAGAAGAAGGTTCTAGAGCTTACCCGCCGACTCCATGAGCAAGAGGCCCTCAACACCTACATCGCACCAAAGAGGATGCGCAATGTATTTTTACCTTGAGAAGTTGTTTTTGTAATATTTGGCCCATGGGGCATTTATGTACTAACAAATTTCTTCTTATTAATATGACGTGCGTTCTTTTTTGTCTGCAACAAGTTTGAATATTCTAAATCCTTGAATGCATTGCATACATAAGCATACCATTCATCATGTGCATGAGCAGGTCTCACGCCAGGTTTCCTTATCTGTCTGCTGTTTATTTCAGTAGGATGGATCTCGAGCAAACAGTCAAAGACCTACAAGCTCAAAATGCACAGTTCTAGCAACACCTGACGACCTTGGCTAAGGGTCAGGAGGATCTCAAGACCTTGCTGGGGAATAAAGACCCAGTGAAAAAGAGACTCAGGGTGGCTACTTTAGGGAGAAGATTTGAAGGAGAGACCAAGAGAGTGCTTGAATTTCCTCCTACTTCTGATGAAGGGACCAGTAAAGGAGGTGGGGCTGCGGTACCTTCCGAGTCCGATGTGGAAGAAGAGGAGGTCGAAGAGGATGAAGACTACTCTGATCAACAATACCCTCCAGCTGATGATAAATACAAAGGTTTAGAAGACAGGTTGGCCGCCATGGAGCTACAAAGGGTGCCGGGTTTGGATTTCGAAGACTTGGGTTTGGTTACCGGGATTGTGATTCCCCCAAAGTTCAAAGTGCCAGTTTTTGTGAGGTATGATGGGCTGTCCTGTCCAAAAATGCATCTCAGGTCCTACGTAAGAAAGATCCAACCCTATACGGCAGACAAAAACCTTTGGATCCATTTCTTTCAAGACAGCCTTTCTGGGGCTCAACTGGAGTGGTTTTATCAGCTAGAGGGAACCAGCGTCCGAAACTGGGAAGACTTGGCCACCGCCTTCTACAAACAATATCAGTACAATTCTGACCTTGCTCCTACGCGTACCCAACTTCAGGGTATGTCATTAGGAACAGGCGAAGGATTCAAAGAATATGCACAAAAGTGGAGGGATTTGGCTGGCAGGGTGCAGCCACCTTTAACCGACCGTGAACTTGTTGATATGTTTCTAGGGACCCTATCTGGGCCATTTTTCAATCATCTGATTGGTAACTCTTCCGCGGGGTTTACCGATTTAATCTTAACAGGCGAAAGAATAGAAGCTGGCATCAAGTCAGGAAAGATTCAGAAGGGTGTTGCTGCAAGTATTGAGAAGAAACCTTTCAAGAAGGAAACGGCTGTGGTATATTCTCAGAGAGGAGCAGGGAAGACGGAGCGTCGGCCAACTGTGGGGGCCGTAATGATTCAAAACCCTTCAAGTGAGCAGCCTCGCTATAACCAATCCAGACCAAATCAGCAACGGGTAGAACGGCCACAACGACAGTTCACCCGCATTAATATGACGCCAGCGCAAGTGCTTCCCCATCTGTTGAAGTTGAATCTCGCCACTATCAAAGAGGCACCAAAAAATGTGAATACGTCCTCTCTGCATTATCACCCTAATGCCAAATGCGCCTACCATTCTGACAGTGTCGGGCACGACACCAACGATTGTTGGGCACTCAAGCATAAAATACAAGACCTGATAGAGGCGAAGGAGGTGGAGTTTGACACTCCGGAGAAGCCTAATGTGATATCTGCTCCCATGTCGAAGCACGGCCGAAATGTCAATGCCATTGAAGAAGATTTGTATGTTGCTGATGTCAATGATCTGATAACTCCATTGTTAACCATCAAGTTGAATCTGTTAAGGGTCGGGATCTTCCCGAGATGTAAAGAAGACTACTATTGTTGTTACTCTCTGCCGTTTGACTGTCTGTTACTGAAGAAAGGCATCCAAGGCCTAATGGACAGTCGACAAATTTTGTTTGAAAAAGTTTCTGCTACTCCAACTCATACTGAGGATGTCTCAATCATAACCATTCACGCCAATCTTTCCAAGGCCGTCAAAAAGCCTGTTAAGATTACACCAGCTACGAAATCTGTTCCTTTGAAGATAACAATGCCAGGGCCTGTTCCCTTTGTTTCTAAGAAGTCCATACCATGGAACTACGGCGGTGACGTCTACTACCATGGTATTAAACAAATCGAAATAACTGAAGAAAGTTCGGATGATGAAGAAGCCAGCATTGGAAACATTGCAGGCACGAGCAAAATCACCCGGAGTGGGAGAATATTTTCTCCAGAGATTGCCCCTCCAAGAGCAATCTTTGGACCCTCATCTGCTGACAAGGTCATCCCTGCACCAATAAAACTCTCCTCTAGAACCCCATTGATTGAAGATGTTGTTGTTCCTAGTATTGTCCCTCCTACCGCTGTTGATAAAGGTAAGGGAATCCAAGGTGAGCTCGTCAGGACGAGGGCTCAACCCTTGGTCATCCCGAAAACCTCCAAGAAGGAAATGGATGAGATCTTGAAGATAATTAAAAGGAGTGATTACGATGTGGTAGAACAACTGGGGCAAACCCCCTCAAAGATCTCCATGCTGGCACTGCTACTTTGCTCGGAAGCGCACGCTAAAGCTCTGATAAAATTCCTGAAGGCAGCCCATGTGCCCCAGGAAACCTCTGCAGATCAATTTCAAAATTGCGTGGCCAGCCTTACTGCGGACAATGGATTAGGTTTCTCTGATGCCGACCTAACTCCTAAAGGTAGAAACCACAATGATGCTTTGCACATTTCAGTCGAGTGCCGAGGAACTACTCTCGCACATGTCTTGGTTGACACTGGTTCGTCACTAAATGTACTGCCTAAGAAGGCCTTGGACCGACTAGATTGTGAAGGGTTGGAGTTGAAACCGAGTGATATTGTTGTCAGAGCTTTCGATGGTTCGAAGAGAATGGTCCATAGGGAGGTTGATATTCCCATCAAGGTGGGCACTGAAGTGTTTAAGTCTACTTTCTATGTAATGGACATCCGTCCGTATTACTCTTGCTTGTTGGGTAGGCCTTGGATACACCATGCTGGGGCAGTCACCTCCTCCTTACATCAGATGTTGAAATATCCTGTCAAGGGGAAGATCATTACCGTCCATGGTGAAGAGGAGTACATGATCATCCACTTGAACTCCTTCCGGTATGTGGAGGTAGAAGGGGAGTTCATTGAGACGCCTTTCCAGCATTTCGAAGAAGTCCTTCCTGAAATAACGGTAGCAAAGTTGGCAGCTGAGGCACCGAGGCAGATGGCCAGGATGGCATCTCTGGAGGACGCAAAGGCCATAATAAAGGAGGGGAAGAATTCAGCATGGGGGAAGTTGCCTGATATTCCACATAAAACAGACAAATTTGGATTAGGATTCACTACCACGGGCCAGAAAGCTATGCGCCGTTCGAAGATTGAAAGGGCGCCAGTCAAAATTTCTCCCTACGGAATCAACGCTTTGGGGGATGAAGACAAAGAGAGCAACATCGAAGAATGGATTTACCCAACTGTCAAAGGAGGATTGTGCAACTGGGAGGCAAAAGACTTTGTCCCCATCACTTTTATTCATCAGTAATTTATCTGTCAAACATTTTCTATTTGGTCTGTAATATTTATTTTCGAACAATCCGTACACTATCTTTTTACCTCATGCCTTGCCCGGGGCATGTAGGTCCAGTTGTAAGGGTTTTGATTATTTTTCATATCCATATGCCATGTTTAATGATTCATTGGATGTTTTTCATTTGATAAACTGTTGTGTTCATTTTCTTTCCTTTTGCATTTTTTTTAAGGATGGCTATCCCTTACACACCACCCACACTCACAAATGCAGGTACCCATCCACTCCGGATTCCATGGGTGACTATTCTGCTATATCCTTCAATAACTCTGAAGATCTGGTCAATCAAGCCGAGTATGAAGATGACGAAGGTTGTGAAGTACCAGGGGAACTAGCCAGACTTCTACAACAAGAGGAAAGGGCCATCTTACCGCACGAAGAGTCATTGGAGACTGTCAACTTAGGGACCGAGGAAGACCGGAAGGAGGTGCAAGTGGGTGCCAATCTGGAACCAAGTGTCAAGGAACGCCTGATACAGTTGTTGAATGAATATTTTGAAATCTTCGCTTGGTCTTATGAAGACATGCCGGGTTTAGACACAAACATCGTGGTTCACCGTCTCCCCACAAGAGAGGATTATCCACCGATCAAGCAAAAAGTCCGCCGAATGAGGCCTGACATGTCTGAAAAGATCAAAGCAGAAGTAATGAAGCAATTCGATGCTGGCTTTCTGGCTGTTACGTCCTATCCTCAATGGGTCACTAACATCGTGCCAGTACCCAAGAAAGATGGCAAAGTCAGGATGTGTGTGGACTACCGGGATTTGAATAGGGCCAGCCCCAAAGATGATTTTTCGCTGCCACACATTGACATTTTGATCGACAACACAGCTCAGCACAAAGTGTTTTCCTTCATGGATGGATTCTCGGGCTACAATCAAATCAAAATGGCCCCCGAGGATATGGAGAAAACAACTTTTGTCACACAATGGGACACTTTATGTTACAAGGTGATGCCGTTCGGACTGAAGAACGCAGGGGCAACTTATCAACGCGCCATGGTAGCTTTGTTTCATGATATGATACATCATGAGATTGAAGTTTACGTAGACGATATGATAGCTCGGTCACAAACAGAGGAGGAGCACCTTGAACATCCAGAAAAGTTGTTTTCCAGGTTGAAAGAATACAAACTCAGGCTGAATCCAAGTAAGTGTACTTTTGGAGTTAGGTCTGGAAAACTCCTAGGATTCATTGTAAGCAACAAGGGCATTGAAGTCGATCCAGCAAAAGTGAAAGCGATACAAGAGATGCCTGCTCCCCGTACTGAAAAGGAGCTTAGAGGGTTCTTGGGGCGCTTGAACTATATTGCCAGATTCATCTCTCATCTGACTTCTACCTGTGAGCCAATTTTCAAACTCTTAAAGAAAGATCAGCTAGTCGAATGGAACGACGATTGCCAGGCTGCTTTTGATAAAATCAAGGAGTATTTGCTAGAACCTCCTATTCTGATGCCACCCGTCGAAGGAAGACCATTGATCATGTATCTAACCGTCTTGGATAACTCAATGGGGTGTGTTTATGGCCAGCATGATGAGTCTGGTCGAAAAGAGCATGCTATTTATTACCTTAGCAAAAAGTTTACCGACTGTGAGACTCGCTACTCACTGCTCGAGAAAACTTGCTGCACTTTGGTATGGGCTGCTCGCCGACTAAGACAGTATATGTTGACTCATACTACCTTGTTGATTTTCAAAATGGATCCTATCAAGTATATCTTCGAAAAGCCTGCTTTATCTGGAAGAATAGCCAGATGGCAGATGATCCTGACTGAGTATGGCATCCAGTACACCACTCAAAAAGCTATAAAAGGGAGTGTACTAGCTGACCATCTGTCTCATCAAGCTATCGAAGATTATCAACCCATGAGATTTGACTTCTCAGACGAGGACATCATGAACTTGGACAACATTGAAAGTGACGGACCGTATGACGGACCCGAAAAGGGATCCCGATGGACCCTGTACTTTGATGGTGCTTCAAATGCACTTGGAAACGGTATCGGCGCAGTACTCATTTCCCCAGAAGGCTGTCACACACCTTTCACGACCCGACTTTGCTTCAGCTGCACAAACAACATTGCTGAGTATGAGGCTTGCATCTTTGGTCTCAAGGCTGCTATAGACTTGGGGATCAAATCTTTGATCGTATTTGGGGACTCGGCTTTGGTTATCTGTCAAATCAAAGGAGAGTGGGATACCAAGCACCCTAATCTTATCCCTTACAAAGAACATGTCTTGACATTGTTGCCTCATTTCGAGCAAATTACCTTCGAGCATTTCCCGCGAGAAGAGAATCAGCTAGCAGATGCTCTAGCTACAATGTCCTCCATGTTTAAACTCAACTGGGATAACGAGGCTCCCCAAATCACCATCGAGCGAATGGATGAACCAGCACATTGTCACGAGATTAATACCGAAGAAGTAGTGGAACAACCCTGGTTCCATGAAATCAAAAGGTATCTCCATACTAGAGTTATCCCGAAGGAGCTTCCGTAAATGACAAGAAGTTCTTAAGGAAATTCACTGCCAAATTCTTCCTGAGCAACGACATCCTTTACAAACGAAGCCATGATTGTGTATTACTCCGATGCGTAGAGAAAGCTGAAGCAGAGTTGATCATGACTGAGATACACAGCGGCACATTTGGCACTCACTTGAGCGGGCATACAATGGCTAAGAAGATCCTAAGGGCAGGCTATTACTGGTCTACCATGGAAGCTGACTGCCATCAACATTCCCGTACTTGCCACAAATGTCAAGTCTACGCTGACAAAGTTCATATCCCTCCGGTTCCTCTCAACATTCTGACTGCTCCTTGGCCATTTGCAATGTGGGGCATTGACATGATTGGAGAGATCAAGCCCACGGCTTCCAACGGACATCGCTTCATCCTAGTTGCCATTGACTATTTCACCAAATGGGTCGAAGCAACTTCCTTCGCCTCTGTTACTAAAAATGTGGTTGCCCGCTTCATCAAGCAAAATCTCATATGCCGGTATGGTGTTCCAGACAGGATCATCACAGGCAACGGTACAAATCTGAATAACACGATGATCACCGCATTGTGCGAACAGTTCAAGATTTATCATCACAATTCATCTCCCTATCGGCAGAAGATGAACGGTGTTGTTGAAGCTGCGAACAAAAACATTAAGAAGATCATTCAGAAAATGACAGTCACTTACAAAGACTGGCATGAGATGTTACCGTTTGCTCTACATGGATATCGTACGACGGCACGTACTTCAACCGGGGCAACCCCATTTTCTTTGGTATATGGCATGGAAGCTGTCCTGCCTATGGAGGTTCAGATTCCTTCTCTAAGGATTATGAAGGACACAGGTTTGAATGAAGATGATTGGATTCAGACCCGACTTGATAAACTCAATCTGATCGACGAGACGCGACTCGCTGCTATATGCCATGGTCAGACGTATCAAAAACGGATGATCAAGGCCTTTAATAAGAAAGTCAGACGTCAAGTGTATCAAGTCGGAGATCTCGTAATCAAGCGGATTATCTTGCCGCAAAGTGATCCCAGGGGCAAGTGGACTCCTACATATGAAGGACCATTTGTGATCAAGAGCATATTTTCTGGTGGTGCGATGATTCTAACCACCATGGACGGCGACGATTTGCCGCACCCTGCGAACGCAGACATAGTCAAAAGATACTACGCATAAAATAACCCGACAAGTCGAAAACCCGAAAGGGCGGGTTGGGAAAAAATGGGCATCCCGGTGAACCGAAAACCCGAAAGGGCGGTTCAGGCAAAAGTTAGGGATAAAAACAAAAAAATCTGTACACCCGGAAAGTCGAAAACCCGAAAGGGCGGCTTGGGCAAAAAGGGGTTTCCCGGTGGATCGAAAACCCGAAAGGGCGATTCAGGCAAAAGTTAGGGAATTAAAGCGTATGACTATGTCTCGTCGGATCACTTCAAAGACAATCTCTTCATCAACCAGTTCCAGGTCTCTGATCAATCCAGTCATCGGCAGACGAAGTATTGAATGGACAGATATTCAGAGTTGGGAAGGCTATAGCGGAATGGAATCCCATGGAATTATTTCACATAGCCATCTTTCTTGTGTATAAATTTTTCAATATTTACGACGAAATCCTCTTACTAGGATGGTTGTCTCCTTTGTACAAATATACTCATAAAAAGTTAATACAAATACTCTTCCTAGAAATTTGTGTCATTTCCTTTTTCTTTTTCTCTTGCACTAATTGTCTTATTTTGAGAAACGTCCAATGTTTTGTTAAATAGGCATATGCATTTGAACATAATCATTTCCTTATGAATCAAGAAAGAGGATTACCGATAGGTTAAAGGTGCAGTTGGATACCTTAGTACCCTTTCAAAGGAAACCCCTCAGGAGATTTGGAATCCATATCCCCAGCAAGTCTTGAAGCTTATCCCCTACAGAGTACGGACGTCTCTCCCGAGCTTTATTCGAAGTTATTCCTCACAAGGGCTTATAACTGGGTTATCCTCGGCTTATTGCCACGGAAGATCGCACTCGGCAAATTTCTTCCTATCCCCAGCGGAGTTCATCAGAGTTCCCCAACATGACTTATCAATACAATCCCCAGAGGAGTTTATCTTTGTTATCCCCAGCCATAGAATCCTCCAGAACTCAATTCCCCTCAGAGTTTAAGTTTCAGTATCCCCAGCGGAGCCAGACTAGTGAACCTTTTCCCCACAGAAATGCTCTCACTAGACTAGAGATTCTCAGTCTTACCTCACTAGCTTAAGTCTACCAGGTTTTAAAATCCCCAGTAGACATCATCAGAAATTCTCTTACCCTGCAAGTCACCAAGGAAATTCCAAGTCCCCGCAAGTGGTTCTAAGGCCCCTCGACGTTTGAAGGACTGGTATTCCCCAAGCAAATTTGAAGACTCTCAGTTCTCAGTTCCTCATTGTATATTCAAGATTCTCCATGGAAGATCTCTTCAAGACAGGGATTCCCCAGGAGATTGGTATACAACCCAAGCTCCTTATTCCCCAGCAACAACCAGGAATTATTCTTCCCGGCAGCAGTCAAGATGCTTTTATCTTCAGCCATCTCGGATTCATCTATCCTTTGCAAGACAACTCTCCAGCTTACATGCGCATTTACATTCATATCATACATTGCATCATGCATCATGACATTGCATATAACTAACTCTTTACCTTTTCAGATAAGATCAAGTCGACCGACAAAAATCATTATCTTCCGAGATTCTTTCCAGGAATAGTTCAGATGTGACCCAGACATGGCAACATCCTGATGCTTATTCCAGATTCATCCAGATGCAGTTGTACACAAGCTCATCATCAGGAAACCCTACACCGGTTCCTCCTCAACTTCAAGATTTCTGAAAACAGTTCACGGGTTCTCCAAGTAACGGATGCTAACCTATCGCTTGTTCAGTTTCTTCTCAAGACTTCTGAAAACAGTTTATGGATTCTTCCCAACAACGGATGTTAATCTATCGCTTGTTCAGATGCAACTTTTGAAAACAGTTTACGGATGCTTACCAACAACGGGTGCTGCTCTATTGCTTATTCAACTTCAAGATTTCTGAAAACAGTTCACGGGTTCTCCAAGTAACGGATGCTAACCTATCGCTTGTTCAGTTTCTTCTCAAGACTTCTGAAAACAGTTTATGGATTCTTCCCAACAACGGATGATAATCTATCGCTTGTTCAGATGCAACTTTTGAAAACAGTTTACGGACGCTTCCCAACAACGGGTGCTGCTCTATTGCTTATTCAACTTCAAGATTTCTGAAAACAGTTCACGGGTTCTCCAAATAACGGATGTTAACCTATCGCTTGTTCGGACTCTTCTCAACTTCTGAAAACAGTTTACGGATTACTCCCAACAACAGATGTTAATCTATCGCTTGTTCAGACTCTCCTCCACCTCTAAAAACAGTTTATGAACGCCTCCAGATACGGATGTCAATCTATTGCTTATTCAGACCCCAGTTCAGAGATGGTCCTAAACATGGGCACCTTTCTGATACTCATTCCAGATGGCATCTTTAAGCCCATCCCCGACAAGTTTCTGTCACTTCTCCCGATGGCATCGTTAAGCCCATCTCCAAATGGCATCTCTAAGCCCATTCCCGCATCCATTGCTTTGACGAGTGCAAATTTTAGGGCACTCTAGTGTCCAATCTCCTTTTACCCTCAAGTCGCGAAAGGCAAACTTGCCAATCTAACTCTTCGAATTCAAGAAGATTGAACAAGGGCAACTGTTGTACCCCAAAATTTGCCCTCCCATTTTTCTCAATAATTTCTCATCACAAAGCCCTTGAAGCTCAAGATCCAGTTAGGGTTTCATCTGCTCAAGACTTCTCCTTGCACTGTTGACCCAAATTAGGGTTTGTGTTTGAACAAAGATATTTTGACCTAAAAAGCCTAAGATGAATTTCATGCTTCATTTTGGACTCCCAAGTTTATCCACACCAAGATTCAAGTCTTGATTCCAAATTTTGCCCAGTCAATTGGACAATTGACCTAGAAATCAGCTGTATTGGGGAAAAAGTCAACTGTGGCCAATTGACAGTCAAATCTCATGAAAATTGACCCACATCAACATTATGAACTCACATGGACCATTTGATCAAGTTTGGATCACAATTCCACAAGAAATTTGATTAGATCACCAAAAGGGCAAAATGATCATTTTTAGGGTTTTGACTGCACAAAGGCAATTTTTGACTGTTTGACCTAGCCAATGGAAAACCAAGCTCACATATGGACTCAAGGACCCCATGGAATTATCTTGACATGCTCAACAAGTTCAAAAGATCCCAAATACATAAGATTGACAGTTGAATTTCCCAGTCAATTGATCAATTTTGACTGTATACTGAAAAGTCAAACTTTGACTTTTTGGTCAAAATCAAGTGTCAAGATTCATTTTTCATCAAAACATGCCAAATCATGAAACTTTTTCATCAAGAAATCAAGAAATGCAAATTAGGGTTTGAAATGAAGATTTTTCATAACCTAGAATTTTTCTATGTTATGAAAAACCCTAATTTTTTCCAAACTTTGTCCCACTTTCTCACCAAGATTCATTTGGATTCAAGCAAAAGTAAAAACATGAAAGTTGTAGCCTATTGCATAATCTACAACTTTGATTCACAAAGTTTTCCCAAAAGAAGCTTGTATCTCAAGTTACAATTTTTGGAACAAGGGTACCAAACCATTCTTAACTTAGAGAAAATTTGACCTATTTTAGGCAAGGTTTTTACCTAACTTCAAGACCATTTTTCATATACTTCCACTTGGAATTTAAATTTGCATTTCAAAGATGGATTGTATTACACATTCCAGGCTTTCCAAAGTGTCCAAGAACTCATCAAACAACCTCATGGTTAGGGAGAATCGAATTTGGCAAGTTGGGAAAAACTCACTTTTGATTTGGCCAAGTTACATGTTCATACATTTGTGCCATTTTGAATTCAGCATGCTTTCCTTGATTACAAGCCTTTTACCTCAATTACACTCCATAATTTAATGCTAACTCATTGTGCCAAGGCCTTGTTTTATGAGTTTAAGCATTACATGTTGAACTAAGCCATTTATAGAAAAAGCAAATTAGCCATTCTTGAAAAGTGAACTTTATGTCAATATGCAAATCCAAGAAGTACAGTTCAAATCCCCTTGGCACAAGTTTAGGAACTAATTACACTGATCAATGCCAAGGTTTGCAGCACATTAGGGGGGCCTCTACCTGTCTAAAAACCAACTTGGACATTTGTTGCTTAAAGTGTAAGAAAGCTTGCATTTTGTACAACAACTTTCATCTCAGCTAAGAAACCCTTAAGCAAACTTGTCAAACATATCCTAAACATCCTAACTGAGCTAGAACACGAGTCAACCACCTTCATTGCCTTCCCATTCACAGAATCACCATTGAACTGCTCAAAACAGGGCATCCCTACAGTTTGAGTTCCATAGCTCAAACCTTCCATGCATTCTTGCTAAAAACTTGTCAAACACATCCCATAACATCCCTTGAAGCTAATCCAAACCTCAAACACGACCAGTAACACTCCCAGGAAACATCACCATTTCCATTTTCTTGTTTTGCAGCTGAAGTTCCATAGCACGATTCAAAAGGTTTCAAGACAAAGTAAAGCTTGGAATAGCATCCCTGGACATCAAGGAAGTTGTACCAATCATCACCTTGCACTGAAAGCACCTCAATCACCAGATACAACTTCAACTGAACAGGTAAGTTCATGAACTCGAATCTCTCTATCCAAGCATTGTTAGCTTTAGGTTTGTGAAGAAAACATGTCACATTCATAGCCCTGAACATGCCCATGTAATTAGATTTCATTTATATTATGTATGCTTAGAGAATTTTAAGTCTGAATATTGAATAAAAACTAGGTCAGGAATTGGGGGAGAAGAAATTCTCTCTCATTTCTGAGAGTTAGATTGACTTCTTTATATGTCTAGAATCGTGGCTTCAAGCTCTACAGGTTTCATGTTGGAAGATTTGGCAAAAGATCAAAGAATCAGGAGTTAGAGATTTGAGAAGAAAGGCGCGTGTTTTTGAATTTTGTTGGTCTGAAGGTTGAAGACAACAATCTTCTGGGCTGGGCCTGATTTGTTATTTCTTTTCACACCATGTTTTTACTTCTGCACCCCCTGAGCCCATTTTGTTTATTTTAATGTTTTTTTGACTTTTCTTTTTTTATTCTGACTTATTTATTTTTTTCTTATAATATTAAAAATATAAAAATAATTTTTTAAACCATTTTTTAATTTATTAGGCATTTATTTGTTTGAATGAGTATTTGTGCATAAATAAATAAATAGATATACTTTTTTACTAAAAATACTAAAAATAGTGCAAACACATTTTTATTCCATTTTTATTTTATTTTATCTTCTGAAAATATTTTATATAAAATATACCTTTTTATAAATATTAAATATTATTATTTTTGTATATATTCAATATATTTAACAAATAATATAAATACATATATTTATTAGTATATTTAGGTTAGAATACAAAATATACACACTTTTATCTTTTATTAATATTTAATATTAAAAATACCTTTTTGACAAATATACTTCATTTTTATTTTATTTTTGTATATAATGAATAAATGTGTACATATTAAATAATTAATACATTTTATTTAATAAAATTAGGGTTTTGCCCTAAACATAAAAACTCCAAAAAAAATAATACTTTTTATTTTGTTTACTTGACATATAAAAATACTCTTTTTCATACACATAAAAACATTCCTTTTTGCATCTTGCATATTTATTTTATTTCTATTTAATTTGTGCAATCAATTTTCTTGTAAATAATTCCAAATTGATGTAATAGCTAGATTTAAATTCCTTGTCAAATACCCCCCATTTGAACATTTGTACCCCCCTTCCCATATTGTGTTGTAATAGCTTAGGAACTTTAATTTTCGCACTTTATTGCTTTCTAAATATACCATGTTAGAATTAGGGTTTGTATGCAAATAAAAAGAACAAAAATAGTTTGACCTAATTTCAAGATAAACAAGCATGAAAATGGACAACATATATCACACTTGCACCCCTAGGGTATTCCATTTGTTGCCTCCAATAAATGGGCCATATTGCATGTTAGGTCTCTTTGGGCAAAACAAACACAATTCAAATGATCATAGTCCCTCGATGACGCTTTTGAAAAGTTGCCTAAAAATGATCAAAGTCCCTTAAAGGAAAATTGCCCAAAGATACTTGGCACCATTGTAACTATGGTCTAAACGATGACCCGCGCCCGTCCCTTTCACATCCTAACACAAGATTGTCCATCAAATGCAATGGTGGAACAAAATTGTTAAAAGGGTTAAAACATAGCAAAAATCTTTGAGAACTTTAGGGTAGATAGCTCTTAAGTACTTGTCAACTTGCAAAACAAAAACACTTGCCTATTTTTCAAACCACATCATCACACTTTCAAAACAAACTTTCAAAAAAACCTTGAAACATCTTTTCAAAAAGACAAACACCTTTTATAAAACATTCGAGTAAAGAATTGTTACAAGGGTAGCCTAGACAAGGCATCTTTTTCAAAACATTTTCAAAACCACACACAAAGCACCATTTCAAACAATTGAAAACCAAGGCAAGTTGATCTAAGCAAGTACCTAAGAGACCATGGATAACCATGGATATAAAGGGTGATAATACCTTCCCTTTCTATAATCTACTCCCCGAACCCAAGAAAATATCTCAAAGGTTTTTGCTGTGCTTTTTAAACCTTTCCTTAGGATAAAATAAAAAGTCGGTGGCGACTCTTGCTCAACCGAAACATTTGCGAAAACAAACGCAAAACCATAGTCAGTTCTCCCACCGTATCACAGCTACCATGGCACGCTGATAGGTTGCCCAAACATTCTTCAGTCTGAATGGCATCACCTTGTAGCAGAATGTACCCCATTGTGTGCCAAAGGTTGTCTTCTCCATGTCCTCAGATGCCATTTTGATTTGGTTGTAACCTGAGAAACCGTCCATGAAGGAAAACACTTTGTGTTGTGCAGTATTGTCAACTAGGATGTCAATTTGGGGAAGTGGGAAATCATCCTTAGGGCTTGCCCTATTCAAATCTCTGTAGTCCATGCACATTTGTACCTTGCCGTCCTTTTTGGGCACGAGAACAACATTGGAAACCCATTGCGGATAGGAGGTGATGGCCAAGAATCCAGCATTGAACTGTGTTGTACCCTAAAATTTTCCCTCTCATTTCATCAACATTTTCTCACCACAAGACTCTTGGAGCTCAAGATCAAGTTAGGGTTTGCTCTGCTCAAGGCCCCTCTTTGCACTGTTGACCCAAATTAGGGTTTGAGTTTGCACAGGGATGTTCTGACCTAAAATGCCCAAAGTGACTTTCATGCTTCATGTTGGACTCACAAGTTTGTCCATACCAAGTTTCAAGCCTTGATTCCAATCTTTGCCCAGTCAATTGGACAGTTGACCTAAAAATCAACTGTATTGGGGAAAAAGTCAACTATGGCCAATTGACAATCAAACCTCATGAATTTTGACCCACATCAACATTATGAACTCATATGAACCATTTGGTCAAGTTTGGATCACAATTCCACAAGAAATTTGATCAGATCACCAAAAGGGCAAAATGGTCATTTTTAGGGTTTTGACTACACAAAGGCAATTTTTGATTGTTTGACCTAACCAATGGCAAACCAAGCTCACATATGGACTCAAGGACTCAATGGCATTGTCTTGACCCATTCAACAAAGTTCAAAAGATCTCAAATGCATAGGATTGACAGATGAATTTTTCAGTCAACCGATCAAAATTTGACTGTATACTGAAAAGTCAAACTTTGACTTTTTGGTCAAAATCAAGTGCCAAGATTCATTTTTCATCAAGACATGTCAAATTATGAAACTTGTTCATCAAGAAACCCAAAATTGCAAATTAGGGTTTAAAATGAAGAATTTCATAACTTAGAAATGTTTCTAAGTTATGAAATGTTCTTATTTTTTCCTAAATTTTGCCCCTTTTTTTCACTAAGATGCAAATGGATTCAAACAAAACTTGAAACATGAAAGTTGTAGTCCATTGCAAAATATGCAACTTTGATTCACAAAGTTTTCTCAAAGGAAGCTTGTATCTCAAGTTATGATTTTTGGAACAAGGGTGCAAAACATTTTTAACTTATAGAAATTTTGCCCTATTTTAGGCAGGATTTTTGTCCAACTTCTTGGCCATTTCTCACATGGTTCCACTTGGAGTTTCAATTTGCATTACAAAGATGTATTGTAGTACACATTCCAAGCTTTCCAAATTGTCTAAGAACTTCTCAAACACCCTTGTGGTTAGAGAGAATCGAATTTGCAAAGTTGGCCAAAACTCATTCTTGTTCATGGCCAAAACATGTTCATGGCAATTTGCATTTTCAAATCAGCTTGTACAATGCTAGCTTGCAGGCCTCAAAACCAGTTTTACACACCTTAATTAAATGCCAAACCATTGTATTAGGGTATTATTTCATCCATTTGGACATTACATGCTAAACTAATCCTTAATTAGAAAAAGCAAATTTGCCATTTTGGAAAAGTAACACTTTATGTCAAGTTACATGATCTTTGAAGTACAAGCCAGATCTTTGAGGCAAAGTTTGGTAGACAAATCCCACTGATCAAGAGAAAGTGATGCAGCATGCTTGAGAGCCTTGTACAGGCCTATATCACAACTTGACATTTCTTTGCTTACGGGGGAAGAAATCTTGCAAACTCAATCCAACTCTGACTTCCTGCAAGCATAAGCCTAAGCAAACTTTGTTCACATCTTCCATACATCCCAACTAACCTAAGGCACGACTGAACTACCCCTCATACCTCCTCATACACAAAAACACCATCTTGTTGCCAAAATAGGGTACCTGCTGCATATTGAGGTCCACAACTCAATCCACTCGTGCACTTTGGCTAAAAACCTTGCAAACACATTCCATACCATCCATTGAAACTATTCCAAGCCCTAAACACCAGCTGTAACACCCCTAACCTCATCTTCCATTTTCATTTTTCAGTTTTGCAGGTGAACTTCCATAGCACGATTCAGAGTGATTCAAAGCAAGCTAGGTGTTGGAGAAGCATCCTTGGACTTCAGGCAAGCTCAACCAAAGCTCAAACTCCATTGAAGTTTGCTACATTGCTCTGTTCAAGTCAAGCTGAAACAGGTAAAACCATGGACTTCTATCTCTTAATCTAGGAAGAGTTAAGCTTAGGTTTGTGAATGAAACATGCTCTACTCATAGCCCTGAAGCCATACATATGATTACTTTTCATTTATGTTAAGCGTGCTGTGAGAATTTTAGCCATAAACATTGAAGAAAAATTAGGTCAGAAATTGGGGGTGAAGAAATTCTCCCTGGTTTCTTAGAGTTAGATTTAATGCCTTATATGGTTGAAATCGTGGCTTCAAGCTCTACAAGTTTTATGTTTTAAGATTTGTCAAAGGATCAAGGAATCAGAAGTTAGTATGATGAACAAGAAGGCGCGCGTTTTTTTTGAAACAGAAGCTGGAGGTTGAAGAAGGTTGGCTTGGGCTGGGCCTGAGTCTGTTTTGCTCTTTGCACCCTTATTTTCCATTTGCACCCCCCTGGCCCATTATGTGAAATACTTTTCATTTTTGCATTTTTCTTTTTGATTCTGACTTGATATTTTTTGTTCAAACATAAAAAATCCTAAAAATATTTTTTCACATTTTTTTGCATTTATTTGGCATTTATTTGTTTTTATTTAACATATGTATATAAATAAATATATATACCTTTTACTAAAACCCTAAAAAATAATATAAAAATTATATTTATTTTCAGTTATTATTTTTATTTACACCTTGAAAATATTTTCTTAAATATACATTTTGTTTTCATATACATAAATAATTAATTTTATCTTTTTATATTTAATAAGTTTAGTAAATATATATATAAATACTTGTATATTATATTTATTAGAATACTTAGGATAAAAATATGAAAATAATACATTTTTAATTTTGTTATTATATGACACTAAAAATACTTTTTTTTTACAATATACTTTTTATTTTTGTATAAATTAATATATATTGTATATAATTAATAAATATTACTATTTATTTAAAAACTAGGGTTTTGCCCTAAATGACAAAAATAATCAAAAATTAACTTTTTTTATTTTGTTTATATTTCACATTGAAAAATACCTTTACATACATAAAAAATCCTTTTTTGCATAATACATTGCATTTTGATATTTATTTACATTGTATTTATTTAAATGTTAAACATTTGTATATTCGATATGGTTGTAATAATTTAGGTTTTATTTCTTTGTCAAATATCCCCAAATTCAAGCTTGTACCCCCATCCCCATAATCATGTTGTAATAATTTAGGACTTTAAATTCTCGCACATTTAAATGTTTCCAAATTATGCCATGATACACTTAGGGTTTGTATGCAAATAAAACCAACAAATAGCTTGACCTAATTCAAGATAAACATGCATGAAAAACAAACACAATGCATACTCACACCCCTAGGGTTACTCCACTTGTTGCCTTCAAAAATGGGCCATGGTTACATGTTAAGTGTCTTTGGCAAAACAAAAACAAATCAAAATGATCATAGTCCCTCGATGACGCTATCAAGTTGCCTAAACAAAATGATCAAGTCCCTTGAGAAAATTGCCAAAGATACTTGGAACTATTGCATTCATGGTCTAAACGATGACCCGCGCCTGTCACGTTAACATCCTAACACAAGGTTGTTCACCAAATACAATGGTGAAACAACACTGTTAAAAGGGTTAAAACATGAGAAAGATCTTTGAGAAATTTAGGATAGATAGCTCTTGGTTACTTGACCAATCTTGCAAAACAATCCTTGCCATTTTTTCAAAACACACATCACAAACACAATTTCAAAATAACTTTCAAAACATTGAAAACTTTTCAAAAGACAAATACACCTTTGTATACATTCAAACATGGATCATTACAAAGGTTGCCACAACAATGGCCTCTTTTCAAAACATCTTTCAAAATCACACACAAAGCACCATTTCAAACAATTGAAAGCACCATTTCAAACAATTGAAAATGCAAGGTAAGTGATTTAAGCAAGTAACTAAGAGCCCATGGATAATCATGGATATAAAGGGTGCTAATACCTTCCCTTTCTATAATCTACTCCCCGAACCCAAGAAAACATCTCAAAGGTTTTTCCTGTGCTTTTTAACCTTTCTTTAGGATAAAATAAAAAGTCGGTGGCGACTCTTGCTCAACCGAAACATTTGCGGAAACAAACGCAAAACCCAAGCCAGTTCTCCCACCGTATCACAGAACTGGCGACTCTGCTGGGGACTACTTTAAAAGTGGAGTAACCTTAGGGCCTAGATCACCCTTTTGCATGATTAATTGTTTGCTTTGATTGCTTTACATTTTGGTTCTCTTGTTTGAGCTTGAAATCCTACACCCGAATTTGGGAAACATTCATAGATAGCAATACGTTGTGGAAACTGTGCAGGGTATACCAACACGGTCGAAGCAATAGCTATATTAGTGCGACATATTTGTGAGTACCGGTAACCCTTAAGTTCAATCAAGGAGAGTACGGGGCCGCTGAGTGATGTCACTAAGCACTAATGACCTAGAACCTTACTTGACCATCTTGGCCTTTTATTAGGGGTAGTGAGATGACCGGCTTTGGTGCAGTCCGAAGTTGGTAGATACTCGATACTACACTCATTGAGGGTTGTTTTCTTGGAATATTTTGGTCGCTAGTTAAGTGGCTAAACCAAAACAATGAACATAGAAAACAATCCAATGATGTTGAGCTCCTTAGAACCCGGTTACTATTTATAGGACAGGTTTTTAAGCCAACTACACTCAAGAGGGTACTTACCTATGAAACCTCATGCAAGCCTGAAACTAGGGTTTTGTGTGACTTGCTTGTACATGTGTTTGTGCATACATCATGAACATCATAAAGCATCATATGCATCCACTAACCATTTCAAGGGTTTGGATCTTCATCTTTGTTCTTGTTTTGTAGGTCATGGAAATTCTTCACAGGAAAACTATCCAAGTCAACCTTGTGAGAATCCCTCCTCAACTCAAGGAGCTTACATCCAGAATTCCAGAAAGTTCTCTCTTCAGTGAAAGACATGGTAGACTTCTCAGCCTAGTCAACACCAGCATTGAAGAAGACATGGTGAAAGTGTTGTTCCAATTCTTTGACCCCCTTCACCACTGTTTCACATTCCCCGACTACCAATTGGTGCCTACTTTGGAGGAATTTTCTCAACTCCTGAGAATTCCTATTCTTAATCAACTACCCTACAACGGTACAGAAAAAGAACCAAAGCCTGAAGATGTTGCTCAAGCACTACACTTGCAACCATCTGACATCAAGGGGCATTGGGAAACTAGAAGTGGTGTCAAAGGCTTCTTGGCAAAATTCTTGTTTGAGAAGGCACAAGAGTGTTGGAATTCCCTGGATCTACAAGCCTTTGAAGAGATTGTGGCACTCCTCATTTATGGGTTGGTCTTGTTCCCAAATCCTGACCAACTTATAGATGTGAATGCTGTCAAGATTTTCCTATCCAGGAATCCCATACCTACATTGCTTGGGGACATCCTCCACTCATTTTACACACGAACAATGAGGAAGAGAGGTGTTCTCATATGCTGTACTCCTCTCCTTGCAAGGTGGTTTATTTCTCACCTTCCACAATCTGTTTTGAAGATTGATCAAGGTTCAAGGTGGTCACAACGATTGATGACCCTCACACATTCTGATGTACATTGGTGTTCTCGGTCCAGAGAAAATGTCATCATCATCGATCGCTGTGGTGAGTTCCCTAATGTTCCATTACTTGGCATTAGAGGAGGCATTACCTACAACCCCTGTCTAGCTTTGAGATAATTTGGATATGCACGGAGGGATGGCCCTCATGACATGCTAATTCCTGACCTAGTTTTTTACTTCAACAATGATGCACAAGGACTTCGCCAAAGATTCATCAGAGCTTGGAGGATGCCTAACAAGGTAGATAGCAAGACACCAGGGCACAAGAATTCTATCCCTCTTGAGCCTTACCTCAAGTGGGTACGAACCCGCGCCCAGAGTCTTATGATGCCTTACCCTCACATTCTCCCTTTGATTAAAGAGCCTGTTAAGGAAGGAGAGGTTCTATACACCATCCTACATCCTGACATGCCAACATCATGGGAGGAAACGCAGAAGACTTGGATCCAACTCAAGGAAGAAAGGGATACTTTTGAAGCCAGCTTCTACGCCAGTGAGAAGAAGGTTTTGGAGCTTACCCGCCGACTTCACGAGGAGGAGACCCTCAACACTTACATCGCACCAAAAAGGATGCGCAACGTCTTTTTACCTTAAGAATTTTTTGTAATATTTGGCCCATGGGGCATTTATGTACTGACAAAATTTCTTCTTATTAATATGACGTGTGTTCTTTTTGTCTGCAAAAATTTTGAATTTCTAAATCCTTGAATGCATTACATGAATAAACATATCATTCATCATATGCATAAACAGGTCTTCACACTAGGTTTCCTTATCTTTCTGCTGTTTATTTCAGTAAGATGGATATTGAGCAGACGGTCAAAGATCTGCAGGCACAAAACTCGCAGTTTCAACAGCTCCTTATGACCTTGGCAAAGGGTCAGGAGGATCTTAAAGCACTGTTAGGGAATAAAGAGCAAGAAAAAGGAAAAAAGAAGAAGAAAAGAGTTGGGGTAGCTACACTGGGAAGAAGATTTGAGAATGAAGCTAGGAGAGTTCTTGAATTCCCCTCCACATCTGATGAGGGGACCGGTAAGGGAAAAGGAGCTGCATTACCTTCTGAGTCCGAGGATGAAGAAGAAGAGGTTGAGGAAGATGAAGATTATTCAGAGCAGCAATACCCGCCAGCGGATGACAAATACAAAAACCTGGAGGATAGACTGGCAGCTATGGAGCTGCAAAGGGTTCCCGGGCTAGATTTTGAGGAATTGGGATTGATTGCTGGGATTGTTATCCCTCCAAAGTTTAAGGTGCCAACTTTTGCAAAATATGATGGTCTGTCTTTCCCGAAGATTCACCTGAGGTTGTATGTCAGAAAAATTCAACCTCATTCATCCGATAGAAATCTTTGGGTACACTTCTTCCAGGATAGCCTGTCTGGTACACAGCTGGATTGTTTTTACTAGCTTGAGAGGTCAGAAGTGCATAGTTGGGAGGATTTGGAAGCTGCCTTTTATTGCCAGTATCAATATAACGCTGACTTGGTGCCAACCCGTACTCAGTTACAAAGTATGGGGATGGCCTCAAATGAGGGATTCAAAGAATACGCCCAGAAATGGCGCGACTTGGCCGGAAGAGTGCAGCCACCTCTTTTAGATAGGGAACTAGTTGATATGTTCTTGGGGACCCTATCCGGCCCTTTCTTCAACCATTTGATCGGGAGCTCTTCTGCAGGGTTTACCGAACTGATTTTGATTGGCGAAAGGGTGGAAGCTGGCATTAAGAGTGGGAAGATTCAAAGGGATGCCTCTGCCTCCACAACTATTAAGAAACCGTTCCCGGCCAAGAAGGAAGCAGCTGTTATATACTCTCAGAAAGGATCGGGAAGAACGGAGCGCCGACCGACTATAGGGGCCGTGATGATTCAAAATTCATCAAATGATCAGCCTCGTAACAATCAGTCTAGACCTAATCAGCAACGGGTGGAACGGCCACAACGGCAGTTCACCCGCATCAACATGACGCCTGCACAAGTTCTTCCCCATTTGTTGAAGTTGAATCTGACTAGTTTAAAGGAGGCACCGAAAAACCCTAACACCACATCTCCATACTATCATGCCAATGCTAAATGTGCCTATCATTCTGACAGCGCCTGGCATGACACCAACAATTGCTGGGCGTTAAAGAATAAAATTCAAGATTTAATAGATGCTAAAGAGGTCGAGTTCGACGCCCCTGAGAAGCCAAATGTAATCTCCGCTCCAATGCCAAAGCATGGTCACAACGTCCATGCTGTGGAAGAAGATCTGTTTGTTTCTGCTGTTGATAATCTAATAACTCCATTACTGACAATCAAGTTGAATCTGTTGAAGGCTGGGATTTTCCCAGGTTGTAAAGAAGATTGCTACCTTTGTTCCTCCCTACCAATTGACTGTCCATTGCTGAAGATAGGCATCCAACGCCTAATGGACAACCAACAAATTCTTTTCGAAAAGACTCCTGTTACTCCAACTCCTATCAATGAAGTTTCAATAATAACCATTTCCGCCAATCTTTCCAAGGTCCCCAAAAGGCCTGTTAAGATTACATCCGCTCCGAAGATTGTACCCTTGAAGATAACCATGCCTGGGCCCGTCCCATACAAATCTGACAAATCAATACCGTGGAATTATGGTGGAGAAATCTACTACCACGGTGTTAAACAAATTGAGATAACTGAAGAGAGCTCTGACGAAGAAACTGCCGACATTGGAAACATTGCCGGTACGAGCAAAATTACCCGAAGTGGAAGAATTTTCTCTCTAGAGATTGCCCCTCCAAAGGCAATCTTTGGACCCTCAGCTGCTCCCAAGATTACCCCTGCACCGGTAAAACTATCTGCAAGAATGCCAATAATTGAAGAAGCTGTTACTCCTGTGGTTGTCCCTCCTGCTGCTGCTGATAAGGGGAAAGGGATCCAAGAAGAGCTCGTCAGGACGAGGGCTCAGCCGTTGGTCATCCCCGAAACCTCTAAGAAAGAAATGGAGGAGATTCTGAAAATAATTAAGAAGAGTGATTATGACGTTGTAGAGCAACTGGGGAAAACCCCCTCGAAGATCTCCATGTTAGCTTTGCTGCTTTGTTCGGAGGCTCATGCCAAAGCTTTGATAAGGTTTTTGAAAATAGCCCATGTGCCCCAGGAAACCTCAGCCGATCAATTCCAGGATTGTGTAGCCAGCCTTACCGCCGACAATGGCCTGGGTTTCTCTGATGCTGACCTGACTCCGAAGGGAAGAAAGCACAATGACGCACTGTATGTATCAGTTGAATGCCGAGGAACCACTCTCGCCCATGTCTTGGTCAATACTGGTTCTTCTCTAAATGTGCTGCCTAAGAAGGCTCTGGATCGGTTGGATTGTGAAGGCTTGGAGCTGAAACCAAGTAATATCATTGTCAGGGCCTTTGACGGATCTAAAAGAATGGTGCATGGGGAGGTCGACATTCCCATCAAGGTAAGCACTGAGGTGTTCCACTCCACATTCTATGTGATGGACATCCGCCCATCATACTCTTGCTTGCTAGGAAGGCCGTGGATACATAATGCTGGGGCAGTCACTTCCTCTCTACATCAGATGCTGAAATACCCTGTTAAGGGTAAGATCATAATTGTACACGGTGAGGAGGAATACATGATCAGTCATATGAATTCCTTTCAGTATGTGGAAGTGGATGGCGAATTCATTGAAACACCCTTTCAACACTTCGAGGAAGTTTCTCCCGAGGTGGCAGTAGCAAAGGCAGTAGCTGAGGTACCCAAGCAGGTGGCCAGGATGGCATCTCTGAAAGACGCAAAGGCTGCAATGAAGGAGGGGAAGAGCTCAACATGGGGGCAGTTGCCTGACTTTCCCCACAAGACAGACAAGTTTGGGTTGGGATTTACCGTTGCGGGGCAAAAAGCTATGCGTCGCTCAAAAATTGAAAAGACACCCATCAAGATTTCTCCTCATGGAATCAATGCTTTGGAAGACGAAGACGAAGAGGGTAACATTGAAGATTGGATCTTCCCAACCATTGAAGGGGGACTACACAACTGGGAGGCGAAAGACTTCGTCCCCATTACTTTCATCAATCAGTGATTTATCTTTTCGAACATTTTCTGTTGGTCTGTAATAATTACTCTTAAACAATCTGCACACTATTTTTCACCTCATGCCTTGCCCGGGGCATGTAGGTCCATTTGTAAGGGTTTTGATTCTCTTCATAAATCATATGCCATGTTTAATGAATCATTGGACGCTTTTCATTTATAAACTGCTGTGTTCATTTTCTTTCCTTTTGCATTTTTGTTTGTTTAAGGATGGCTATCCCTTACACACACCCACACTCACAAATGCAGGTACCCATCCACTCCGGATTCCATGGGTGACTATTCTGTTGTATCCTTCAAAAACTCTGAAGATTTGGTCAATCAGGCTGAGTACAAAGATGACGAAGATTGTGAAGTACCGGGAGAGCTAGCTAGACTTCTAAAACAAGAAGAGAGGGCCATCTTACCTCATGAAGAGTTGTTGGAAACTGTCAACTTAGGAACGGAGGAAGACAGGAAAGAAGTACAAGTGGGTGCCAATCTGGAACCAAGTGTCAAGGAGCGCTTAATACAGCTGTTGAATGAATACGTTGAAATCTTCGCCTGGTCTTATGAAGACATGCCAGGGTTAGACACAGACATCGTGGTTCACCGTCTCCCTACAAGAGAAGACTGTCCACCGATCAAGCAAAAAGTCCGCCGAATGAGGCCCGACATGTCTGAGAAGATTAAAGCTGAAGTAATGAAGCAATTCAACGCTGGATTTCTGGCTGTTACATCCTATCCACAATGGGTTGCTAACATTGTTCCCGTTCCCAAAAAAGACGACAAGGTCAGAATGTGTGTGGACTACCGGGATTTGAACAGGGCTAGCCCTAAAGATGATTTTCCGCTACCACATATCGACATTTTGATTGACAACACGGCTCAGCACAAAGTATTTTCTTTCATGGACGGATTCTCGGGCTACAACCAGATTAAAATGGCCCCCGAGGACATGGAGAAAACAACCTTTGTTACACAATGGGGTACCTTCTGCTACAAGGTGATGCCGTTCGGACTGAAGAACGCGGGGGCAACTTATCAACGCGCCATGGTAGCTTTGTTTCATGATATGATACATCATGAGATTGGAGTTTACGTAGATGACATGATAGCTCGATCACAAACAGAGGAGGAACACCTTGAACATTTGCAGAAGCTGTTTGCCAGGTTGAAGGAGTACAAGCTCAGGCTGAATCCAAGTAAGTGCACTTTTGGAGTTAGGTCTGGTAAACTTCTGGGATTTATTGTCAGCAACAAAGGCATTGAGGTCGATCCAACAAAAGTAAAAGCTATACAAGAAATGCCTGCCCCCCGTACTGAAAAGGAGGTTAGAGGATTCTTGGGACGCTTGAACTATATCGCCAGGTTCATCTCTCACCTGACGTCTACCTGTGAGCCAATTTTCAAACTATTAAAGAAAGATCAGGTAGTCGAATGGAACGATGATTGTCAAATTGCTTTTGATAAGATCAAGGAGTATTTGCTAGAACCTCATATTCTGATGCCACCCGTCGAAGGAAGGCCGCTGATCATGTATCAGCCTGTTTTGGACAACTCAATGGGGTGCGTACTGGGCCAACATGACGAGTCTGGTCGAAAAGAGCATGCCATTTATTACCTTAGCAAAAATTTTACCGACTGTGAGACTCGCTACTCACTGCTCGAGAAAACTTGTTGCGCTTTGGTATGGGCTGCTCGCCGACTAAGGCAGTATATGTTGACTCATACCACTTTGCTGATTTCCAAAATGGACCCGATCAAGTATATCTTCGAGAAGCCTGCTTTATCTGGAAGAATCGCTAGATGGCAAATGATCCTGACTGAGTATGGCATCCAGTATACTACCCAAAAAGCTATAAAAGGGAGTGTACTAGCTGACCATCTAGCTCATCAAGATATCGAAGATTATCAATCCATGAGATTCGACTTCCCGGACGAGGACATCATGACATTGGACAACATTGAAGGTAACAGACCGTATGACGGACCTGAAAATGGATCCTGATGGACCCTGTACTTTGATGGTGCTTCAAATGCACTTGGAAACGGTATCGGTGCGGTACTCATTTCCCCGGAAGGTTGCCACACACCTTTCACGGCCCGACTTTGTTTCAGCTGTACCAACAACATGGCCGAATATGAAGCTTGCATCTTTGGTCTCAAGGCTGCTATAGACTTGGAGATCAAATCTTTGATCGTATTTGGGGACTCGACTTTGGTTATCAGTCAAATCAAAGGAGAATGGGATACCAAACATCCTAATCTTATCCCATACAAAGAACATGTCCTGACATTGTTGCCTCATTTCGAGCAAATCACCTTCGAGCATTTCCCACGAGAAGAAAATCAGCTAGCAGATGCTCTGGCTACAATGTCTTCCATGTTTAAACTCAACTGGGATAACGAGGCTCCCCAAATCACCATCGAGCGAATGGATGAACCTGCACATTGTCATGAGATTAATACCGAAGAAGTAGTGGAACAACCCTGGTTCCATGAAATCAAAAGGTATCTCCAGACTAGAGAGTATCCTGAAGGAGCTTCCATAAATGACAAGAAGTTCTTAAGGAGATTTTCTGCCAAGTTCTTCCTAAGCAACGACATCCTTTATAAGCGCAGCCATGATTGTGTTTTACTCTGATGTGTAGACAAAGCTGAAGTAGAGTTAATCATGATTGAGATACACAACGGCACATTTGGCACCCACTTGAGCGGATATACGATGGCTAAGAAGATTCTAAGGGCAGGCTATTACTGGTCTACCATGGAAGATGATTTCCATCAACATTCCCGTACTTGCCACAAATGTCAAGTCTATGCTGACAAGGTTCATATTCCTCATGTTCCTCTCAATGTTCTGACAGCTCCTTGGCCATTCGCAATGTGGGGCATTGACATAATTGGAGAGATCAAGCCCACGGCATCCAATGGACATCGCTTCATCTTGGTTGCTATTGACTATTTCACCAAGTGGGTTGAAGCAGCTTCCTTTGCCTCTGTTACAAAAAATGTGGTTGTCCGCTTCATCAAGCAGAACCTCATATGCCGGTATGGTGTCCCCGACAGGATCATCACAGACAACGGTACAAACCTGAACAATACTATGATCACCGCTCTATGCGAACAGTTCAAAATTTATCATCACAATTCATCTCCCTATCGGCCGAAGATGAACGGTGCTGTTGAAGCCGCGAACAAAAACATCAAGAAGATCATCCAGAAAATGACATTCACCTACAAGGACTGGCATGAGATGTTACCGTTTGCTCTGCATGGATATCGTACCACGACACGTACTTCAACAGGGGCAACCCCATTTTCTTTGGTATATGGCATGGAAGCTGTCCTACCCATGGAGGTTCAGATTCCTTCTTTAAGGATTATGAAGGACTCTGGTTTGAGTGAAGACGATTGGATTCAGACCCGACTTGATCAACTCAATTTGATCAACGAGAAGCGACTCACTGCTGTTTGCCATGGTCAGACGTACTAGAAACGGACGATCAAGGCTTTCAACAAGAAAGTTAGACGTCAAGTATATCAAGTCGGAGATCTTGTAATCAAGCGGATTATCTTGCCGCAAAGTGATCCCAGGGGCAAATGGACTCCTACTTACGAAGGACCATTTGTGATCAAGAGCATATTTTCTGGTGGTGCAATGATTCTGACCACCATGGACGGCGACGATTTGCCACACCCTGCGAACGCAGACATAGTCAAAAGATACTACGCATAAAATAACCCGACAAGTCGAAAACCCGAAAGGGCGGGTTGGGCAAAAATGGGCATCCCGGTGAACCGAAAACCCGAAAGGGAGGTTCAGGCAAAAATTAGGGATAAAACAAAAAAATCTGTACACCCGGCAAGTTGAAAACCCGAAAGGGCGACTTGGGTAAAAAAGGGTTTCCCGGTGGATCGAAAACCCGAAAGGGCGATTCAGGCAAAAGTTAGGGAATTAAAGCGTATGACTATGTCTCGTCGGATCACTTTAAAGAACAATCTCTTCATCAACAAGCTCCGAGTTTCTGATCAATCCAATCATTGGCGGACGAAGCATTGAATGGACAAGATAGTCAGAGTTGTGAAGGCTATAGCAGAATGGGAATCCCATGGAATTCTTACACATAGCCATCTTTCTTTTGTGTAAAATTCTCAATTTTTTACGACAACATCCTCTTACTAGGATGCCTGTATCCTTTGTATAAAGATACTCATAAAAAGTTAATACAAATACTTTTTCGAATACAGAAATTTGTTTTGTCTTCTTTTTCTTTTTACACTTATGTTTTATTTGAGAAATGTCCAATGTTTTATTAAATAGGCATATGCATTTGAACATAATCATTTTCTTACAAATCAGGAAAGATGATTTCTGATAGATTGAAGGTACAGATAGATATCTTGATGCCCTTTCAGAAGGAATCCCCAACGGAATTAAACTCCAAACTCCTCAACAAAATTAAAATCCAGAACTTAATTCCCCAAACAGAATTAAACCTCAGGATCCTCAGCAGAACAAAAGCTTTCCCAAAGCTGATTTCCCCAGCCAGAGAGCCTTCCAGAATCTAATTCCCCTCAGAGTTAAGTTTCAAGATCCCCATTGGAGCTAAAACTGTTAGTCCCCAGCGGAGCTAAAATTTCCAACTATCAATCCCCAGCGGAACCAAATTAGTGAGCATTCTCCCACAGAGATACTTCCCATCAGATTGAAGATTCTCAGTCTCACTCATCCAGCATGAGTCTACCAGGTTCTGGACTCCCCAGTAGAGATCATCAGAATTCTAATTCCCCACAAGTCACCAAGGATTTTCAACCCCTAGCAATGGTCCTAAGATCCCCCAACAACTGAAGATCTTGTCCCCCAAGCAGTCAGCAGACAACAAGGCTTTTTTTTATCGCCAGTAATCAAAGATCCTTGGAATCCTCTGCAGCAGTCAAGGATTCACTTTCCCCGGCAACAGTCAAGACTCTATTATCTCTGGCTATCCAGGATTCATCTATCCTCAGCAAGACAACTCATCCGCTTACATACGCATTCATTACATTCATATATCATAAACATTGATATAACATATATATTGCATCATACATATCATGCAACATAACTTTGTGTTTTAGCTAACATTTCATCCTTTTCAGGATAAGATTAAAAGGCTATCGTTAACAATTATTCAGATACAATATGGATAAACCCCAGACACGGCGGTCATTCTATTACTCATTCAGAATTTCAAGTCAGATACAGTATGGATACACCCTAGACACGGCGGTCATTCTATTACTCATTCAGAACTTCAAGTCAAATACAATACAGATACACCCCGGACACGGTAGTCATTTTACTACTCATTCAGACTACAACAATCAGATACAGACTAGATACGCTCCAGACACGGCAGCCATTCTATCTCTCATTCAAATTCATTTATCAACCTCAAGGTTCAATGCATTCCAAACACGGATACCATTCTGACCCTTGCAACAGCAGTTTGATTCTCCCCAGTGCATTCGCCACGAAAGTCATTCTGTCATTTATTCAGATCCCAGTTACAGTTTCAGATACACTCCAGAAACGGAAGTCATTCTGCTACTCATACAAATCTCGACTTCAGATATAGTCCAGATACGCTCCAGACACGGTTGCCATTCTATCACTCATTCGGAATTTATCCCCAGCACGCAGTTGCTCCATACACAGATATTTCTCTGTTACCCAGATACAATACAGATACACTCCAGACACGGCAGTCATTCTGATATTCATTCTACATTCAAATACAGTTACAGCTCAGATACGCTCCAGACACGGACGCCATTCTTTTGCTCATACAGACTCAGATACAGCTCAAATGTATTCCAGACACGGATACCATTTTGATCCTCATTCTTCTGACCTATCATATTACAGTTCAACAAACATTCCAGATGGCATCTTTAAGCCCATCCCCCGACAATATTCTGTCACATCTCCAGATGGCATCTTTAAGCCCATCTCCAAATGGCATCTGTAAGTCCATTCCCTCAACTACGCTTGGACGAGTGCAAATTTTTCGGGCACTCTAGTGTCCAATCCTCTTTTACCTTCGAGTCGCGAAAGGCAAACCTGACAATCTAACTCTTCAGGTTCAAGAAGATTGAACAGGGGAAACTGTTGTACCCCAAAATTTGCCCTCTTATTTCATCAAAATTTTCTCACCACAAGACTCTTGGAGCTCAAGATCAAGTTAGGGTTTGCTCTGCTCAAGGCCCCTCCTTGCACTGTTGACCCAAATTAGGGTTTGAGTTTGCACAGGGATGTTCTGACCTAAAATGCCCAAAGTGACTTTCATGCTTCATGTTGGACTCACAAGTTTGTCCATACCAAGTTTCAAGCCTTGATTCCAATCTTTGCCCAGTCAATTGGACAGTTGACCTAGAAATCAGCTGTATTGGGGAAAAAGTCAACTATGGCCAATTGACAGTCAAACCTCATGAATTTTGACCCACATCAACATTATGAACTCATATGAACCATTTGGTCAAGTTTGGATCACAATTCCACAAGAAATTTGATCAGATCACCAAAAGGGCAAAATGGTCATTTTTAGGGTTTTGACTGCACAAAGGCAATTTTTGACTGTTTGACCTAACCAATGGCAAACCAAGCCCACATATGGACTCAAGGACTCAATGGCATTGTCTTTACCCATTCAACAAAGTTCAAAAGATCTCAAATGCATAGGATTGACAGATGAATTTTTCAGTCAACCGATCAAAATTTGACTGTATACTGAAAAGTCAAACTTTGACTTTTTGGTCAAAATCAAGTGCCAAGATTCATTTTTCATCAAGACATGTCAAATTATGAAAATTGTTCATCAAGAAACCCAAAATTGCAAATTAGGGTTTAAAATGAAGAATTTCATAACTTAGAAATTTTTCTAAGTTATGAAATGTTCTTATTTTTTCCTAACTTTGCCCCTTTTTTTCACTAAGATGCAAATGGATTCAAACAAAACTTGAAACATGAAAGTTGTAGTCCATTGCAAAATCTACAACTTTGATTCACAATGTTTTCTCAAAGGAAGCTTGTATCTCAAGTTATGACTTTTGGAACAAGGGTGCAAAACATTTTTAACTTAGAGAAATTTTGCCCTATTCTAGGCAGGATTTTTGTCCAACTTCTTGGCCATTTCTCACATGGTTCCACTTGGAGTTTCAATTTTCATTACAAAGATGGATTTTAGTACACATTCCAAGCTTTCCAAATTGTCCAAGAACTTCTCAAACACCCTTGTGGTTAGAGAGAATCGAATTTGCAAAGTTGGCCAAAACTCATTCTTGTTCATGGCCAAAACATGTTCATGGCAATTTGCATTTTCAAATCAGCTTGTACAATGCTAGCTTGCAGGACTCAAAACCAGTTTTACACACCTTAATTAAATGCCAAACCATTGTATTAGGGTATTATTTCATCCATTTGGACATTACATGCTAAACTAATCCTTAATTAGAAAAAGCAAATTTGCCATTTTGGAAAAGTAACACTTTATGTCAAGTTACATGATCTTTGAAGTACAAGCCAGATCTTTGAGGCAAAGTTTGGTAGACAAATCCCACTGATCAAGAGAAAGTGTGTTTACCTTGGGATTTGGTAAACAACCGCTGATCCTCCAAATGGTTACTTATTTGGTTACTCGCAGGATCGATCAGATTGATCCTATGGACATAGGTTGATTTTGAAGTTTAATTAATGTGGATAAGGCTTTAAGTAAATTGTTTAAAGTAAATTGCATAAAGGAAAGGCTTGGTAAAATAAACAAGGCTTGAGTGTAAAGGTTCGACAGGAATCTTAAAGGGAAAAGCATGTAAAATACTGGAAAAGTAAATGACTTGAATTAATAAATTGGTGTTTCACACATACATTTCTCAACAATTCGTTCGCTCACACTGGGTACTTGAATCTAAATGAGTGACTATGTATCTATTGTGAACACACGCGAGAAACTACACGTCTACTCCTATTTATACAAAAACACTCCAAGTAACCGTCGGGCAGTTACACTGCTTCGAGATCAAGCCACTTGTCACGTTCTCCATGCTCGACGCTCCAGATCCTGCACGTTCGCACGTAGTAACTGCTGGAAACCGTTTTCCCTCCAAAGCTTTGAATTTCAAACTGCTCCACTCTGGACCATCGAACACGTTCGTCAAGAGACGTCTTCGACGAAAACTCCTTCGACGTCGAAGGCAATCAGCCTTCTTCCTTGGAAGAAATCTTCTAAGTATTTGGCCATCTTTCGACGGGCACTTCGACAGGCTTAGCCAGTCGAAAGCATCTTTCAGCTTTTAATGGCTGTCATCAATCAAAACAAAGGTGTCGAATTTAGGAGCCAACAAATTGCCCCCCAAGAATGCCTTATTTCGACTCTGAAAGAAAAAGGCATTCTTTGAAAACGCCATTCGACACCCGTTTTTCCACGCTTAGTCACAAGTTAACTTGTGCACTTTTTGTTGCTTTTTACCAACTATTGGCAATCCCAAGAAACCATCATTGATTTGATCCTAGGACGTCACTGTCAGTACGGCGTGCAGAACCAAACATCACTTCATAATTTGTCATTATGACAAATCCAAAAAACGAGGACGCACGCTGCGTCTCTCTGTTTCTGCAGAAACGGCCAAAACAACAGGATGCTGCCACGCGTCCCACTACTTCCTGCAGCATTAAATGACATTTAATGCCCTCGTAATTGGGAATTTCTCCCACTACTATAAATAGTAGTGAATATCCCATAGTGGGACTTTTCACGCAAACTATCTCTCAAACTCCCTTGCTCTCTTGCAAACTTGTTCTCTTTGCAGAAAAACTCTTCCTTTTCCAACTTCATCTTCATCCTCAACAATGGCTTCTGCTTCAACTGCCCCCAAGACTAACGCACCAACTGAACAACTTGCTAAGCCCAAGGTCTTTGTAACTGCTCCGGTAGTGAACGCTACAGGGAAACGAAGGGTCCCCGAACCATCTGACATCTCCGTTCGTGACGCTTACTCGCGTCACTTGATGATTCCGGTTGGATACTCCAACCAAATCTTCGCAATGGCTGGACCCATGAACCCCAGCATTTCTGAAGCTCTAAAGATCAAGAGCTACTTCCCCATCGTCGAGAAGCTCAAGCCAGTAGCTTTTGCTAAGAAGGATGCAGAAGATAACGAAGACCCCACACACGAGAAGATCGACCTTCGTTTCTTCAACAGAAGCGTTAGAGTCTTCAGGTCCTGCCCTAATCTCACCCAGGACTATGTTGCTTGGCTAACAAAGCTGGAAAAACATCAAACTCCAGTCTGGAAGGAAATGGGCATCTTTGACCTAATAATGCTGTCGAAGACAGGTTTAAACTACTCCCCAGAGATGCTTATAGCTTCGATGCTGTTCTGGGATAACTCTCACTTCACCTTTCACCTTCCATGTGGGATGTTAACCCCCACACTCTTCGACGTAGCAGCCATCACTGGCCTTCGACCAACCGGAGATTATTTCGACCCGGAAGAGATGTCGGAGGACCAAATTGGCTTTTCTGAGACGAAGCCAACATTCACCACCTTTATCAACCATTTTCATGACCAGTCGACAGACGCAGTGTCAGACGTTGAACACATAGCGTTTCTAGCCTTATGGCTAACTCGCTTCGTGTTCTGTTCGAAGTCTCTGCAAGTGACCAAAAAGATGGTCACTCTGGCCACCCAACTGCATCACCGCCAGAACATCTGTTTGGCAGAACTAATTCTGGCCAGTCTTTATGACTCAATCAGCAGTGGGGTCACTCTCTTGAAACATGTCGAAGATAGAAACAGTTTGCTACTCGCTGGGCCTTTCTGGTTACTTCAACTGTGGCTTAACGCCACTTTCGAGTCTTTCTTACCCAAGAAGACTCAGATAAATGAACAAGCCCCAGCGATAGCTAATAGACGAATCGAAGGAATTAGGCTGGCTCTACTGACGCCTGTGGAAGATGGGCTAGAGTTCCAACAAACCTTCACTAACTTCGTGCTGATGTTCGCTCGAAGGAAGGAATTTGTTTCGACTATGGCTCCATTCGCTCAGCGAAAGGTGGGGCCAGCTTGGTTCACAAGGCCACATCCCAAGGAGTCGAGTGGTCCCAATGTTGATGAGCACACCATATTGTGGGAGGCATTCCTTACCCCAAGGATTATGCCTCTTCGATTTAAGAGTTCTAAGACTCATCTGAGTCTGCTTGCCTATCAACCAAATCTGGTATCTCGCCAGTTTGGTATCATCCAAACCCTGCCTTCTCCCATTTTCCAAAAAGAGAAGTCAATGTTGTACTTCTGCAACGATTATACAGAAGACGCTGCTACCAGGCATATCGGAAGATATGCTGGTCGAACCATCCTCTCGCTGTTCAACTACCAGCTTAACTTCCTTTGTTCGCCATCTTTTGAAGAATGGTGGAGAAGCTATTACGCTGAGTACTTCTTCGACGAGAAGGACTTCATAGCAGAGTTGCAGAAGTCTTTTGTCCTCGTGTTAGACAAAGTAAAGAAATGTAAGTTCACACTCTCACATTACTTTTTATCTTTCTCTTCGACTGTTAGCTTGTTAACTTTCCTTTTCGCTTTCAGTTGTTCGAAAGCCCCTAACCAAGAAGGCTACAGAAGGCCCACAAGGAAGGGTCCCTTCGACCAAACCTCCACCGCCGGCGAAGACTATAGCGCCGGCGAAGACAACGGGCAACCAACAGGGGGAAGGCTCTTCGAGGAGGCCTCCTGCATCGGTAACCAGATTTTCTTTATTTTCATTCTGGCTTTCGATTATTTATCTTCGACGTAATTGTTCAATCGAATTCCTATTGGTTTTCCAGGCCCCTTCGCCCAAGAAAAGGGCAGCATTTGTGATCGAATCGGGGAGCGATGACGAAAGTGATTCCCCTCCTTCTCCCCTAAAGAGGCGAAAGTTAACGAAGGACGCTTCTGTTCCTACTCCAGCTCCTGAAGGTCGAACCGTCAGAATAAAGGTTGGTGTGAGAAAGCCTAGGCCACCTGCGGTGGTCATCGAAGAACCAACTGAGGAGGAACTGAACGCTCTAGTTACCCAGCCTGTCGAAAGTGATAATTCCAGCCCTGGGGCTGAAGCCAATCCACAGGTAATCTATTGGACCCTTCTTATAATTTAGGCATAGATACCAGTATTTGATTATGTCTCTTTCGACATCTGAAGATTTATCTTCTTTCTCCTTTTTAGGACACCACTGGAAGTTCCCCACCAAGGACTTCAGAAACTCTGGAATCTGCTGACCTTAGCAGGCCTCAGGTGCAAGATTTGGGCAATGACGAAGCCCACACTGAGCATGAGGCCAATGCTGAAACAGTGGAGAAGACAACTGAAGAACCTATGGCGGAGGAAACACAGCCAGAAAAGGTTCCTGTGGTGGTCTTGTCGTCAGAAGAGAATCCTGAAGGAAGAGACCAAGGCAATGGCGAAGAGAATCAAGATGCTGTTGACGAAGAGCATGAAGGTGGTACTGGCGAAGAACACCAGGATGACGCCAGCGAAGAACCACAGAATGACGCTGGCGAAAGACCCCAAGGTGAAGTTAACGAAGAACCACGAGTCGACGCTAGTACCGCCTCAGTTCAAGTCGAAGAACAACCAAACGAGGCACTCAGCATTCAACAGCCTCCAGTCCAAGATAATGCTATGGCAAGGGTCACCTCCTCAAAGCATAGGTCGAAAGAAGACTTGGAAATCTTGAAACGAACTGACCCTATCAGCTACCTCAATGCAATCGTCGAGAGTAAGAGTTCTTCTGACACTAGTCAAGAAATTCCTACTCTGTCAGGGAAATCTACTGAGACTTCTCCTCTTGATGATGCGTTGGCGAAGGTCAAGGCCCAGTTCTTCAAGAGAGATTTAATGAAGGCTTTAGAGGGGGACCCCACTGCTCCATCTTGCTTAAAAGAGGTTTTGAATGCTGTTGATTTCGATGTTGTAGCCCCAGAAATCTCAGACTTAATCATGGAATTACATTCTATGATTGACCAAGTCTCAGCGGATTACCGGCGCCAACGAACTTTTAACAGTCAGCTCGAAACGCTGCATGGCAAGAGCTTATCTGCGTGGACTGCTGTCTCAAGTTCGACTTCTCGAATTGCCGAGTTGTCGAAACAGAAAGCGTCTGCACAGGAAAGGTTCGATGCTATTGAGCGAGAGAATGTCTCCTTCTGAGCACAAATTGCAGAGATAGAGGCGAAGATAAACGCCAACACTGTGCTCCAGGAGGAAATTCTTTCGACCATCCCAGACGCTGAGAGCCAGACTGAGGTCAAGCAAGGCCTGGAGTTCGCTGAGAGGGCCCAAAGCCTCGACGCTCAAATTGCCAAACTGGAGCAAGAGAAATCTTGGTGCAAGAAGAGGTTGGATTTGCAGCATGCTAAGTATCTTCGTCTCAAGAATTCTCTTTCCTTTTGATTCTCTTTTGTAATCATCTTTTGTAATCGCTTTCGACAACAATTGCCATTTTGGCTGGAATTAATAAAAATTTCCATTTTGGCATTTTCATGATTAATTTAGTTTATTATTTTATTTTTATCTCTTGAAGTATAGGCTTATATTTTTTCAAATATTTACCATTTACTCTCAAGAGCCTTTTATCACCACTTATCTCTTCGACTTCATAGGCTCCACCAGAAAAAGTTTGGATAACTCTGAAGGGTCCTTCCCATTTGGGTGACCATTTCCCCATGCTTCAATCCCGTCGATCCATGGGAAGAATTACCTTCCAAACTAAATCTTCAGGCAAAAATACCTTAGGTTTTACCTTTCTATTATAAGAGTCTTCGACTCTTTTCTTCTGAAGCCTGAGTAAGTCGAGAGCATGTAATCTCTCTTCGTCTAAATCCACCAATTCATCTAACATCATGTTCCAATAAACCTCAGAAGGAATATCATGATGCTTCTGAACTCTTGCAGATTGAAGACAAATTTCTGCTGGCAATACTGCATCATGGCCAAAAGTTAGCCTATATGGTGTTGTACCAGTGGCTTCTTTTGGGGACGTTCGACAAGCCCATAAAATCTGGTCTAACGTCTTATGCCAATTCTTTGGTTTCTTCCCAACATGCTTCTTTATCAAGCCAATCACTACTTTGTTAGCTGCTTCGACTTGACCATTCGCCTGTGCATAGTAAGGCGTGGATGTTAGGAGTTTGAAACCTGTTTCCTGAGCAAATTCCTGCATCTTTCGACCAGTGAAAACTGAACCTTGATCAGTTGTTATTGTCTCAGGGATTCCATACCTAAAAATAATGTTCTTTTGAATGAATTCAATGACATTTTCTTGGTCTACATTGACTAAAGGGACTGCTTCGATCCACTTAGTAAAATAATCAATGCCTACCAATATGTATTTCTGACTCTTTGATGATGCTGGTCGAATCTCTCCAATAAGATCCAACGCCCATCCTCGAAAGGGCCAAGGCTTCACTATCGAGTGAAGTTCGCTTGCTGGTACATGCTGGATGCCTGTATGAACTTGACACTCTTGGCAACCTTTGGCGAACTCAACACAATCTTTCAGCATAGTGGGCCAATACAGTCCTTGTCGAAACAACAACCATTTCATCTTATGGCCTGCTTGGTGAGCCCCACATGCCCCAGCATGTGTAGTCGAAAGGGCTATGTATGCTTCAGTTTCACTTAAACATTTCAGCAACACCCCTTCAGGCGTCTTCTTGAATAACTCATTACCCATGAGTACAAAACTCAACGCCCTGTATTTTGTTTTTCGTTCTGTCGGAGCTCCTGGATTTTGAAGATAGTCCACAATGGGTTTCCTCCAATCCTGGTCTGACAAATTATCAATGAACGAAATCTCGAAGTTTGAGTGATCAGCATATCCTAACCTTGTTGATTCCAAGTCTGTTGGTGATAGACAAGTTGCTCTTATCTTCTCTCGAACTTCGATTGCTCTTTGTAATCTCGTTTTTGAAATTTTATACCCAGATGCAATCTGTGCCAAGTCATTGGCTATTTGATTTTCGACTCTGGGTATGTGTCGAATATTGACACTTTCAAATTGTTTCAATAAACGATTTGCTATCACAAAGTACATAATGAGATTCTCTCTTATGCATTTATACTCCTTTGTGACTTGCTTGATGACTAACTCTGAGTCTCCCATTATTTCGACTCGAGTTGCCCCCAATTCCAACAATATTTCAAGGCCAGTAATTAGAGCTTCATACTCAGCCTCATTGTTCGAACAAGAACCTTCGATTTGGTACTTGAATGTTGTTGGAATTTTATCTGGAGAAATAATCAAGACTCCTACTCCTGTTCCATTTTTATGGCTGGAACCATCGAAGTAGAATTTCCAGGATTCTATCTCCACATAATTAATATCCTCGACTTGAATAGAGTGGTCGACTATGAAGTCTGCAACCACTTGTCCTTTTACTGCCTTAAGAGGCATAAAGGTCAAGGAATATTCAGTCAATGCTAATGCCCACTTGCCAATTCGACTATGCAAGATAGGTTTCGACAACATATATTTGAAAACATCAAAATGAGACGAAACATAAACATCAACTGGTTTTATATATTGTTTGAGCTTTGTACAAGAGAAATACAGACATAGACACAATTTTTCAACTTCGCTATATCTAGTTTCTGCATCATTCAAAACTCGACTGAGATAATAAATGGGTCTTTCGACTCCATTCTCATCCTCTTGGGCTAACATACTTCCCAGAGTTTTGTCAGATGCAGCTATGTACAATCTCATACTCCTATTGCTACAAGGAGGCACCAAAATAGGTGGCTTAGTGAGGTACCCTTTGATTTTGTCGAAGGCTTCTTGTTGCTCCTGCCCCCATTCGAACCCCTCCTTATTCAGTCGAAGTAAGGGTGAAAAGGCCTGAGCTTTCCCACTTAGGTTAGATATAAACCTTCTCAAGAAATTTATCTTGCCTAAGAGAGATTGCAATTCCTTCTTATTCGATGGCGCTTTCGCTTCCAAAATTGCCTTCGTCTTGTTCTGATTGATTTCGATTCCTTTCTTGTGGACAACGAAGCCCAAGAAATCTCCAGCTTTCACACAGAACGCACACTTCAAAGGATTCATCTTCAGACCATGTTCTCTCATTCTTTCGAACGATTGTCGAAGGTGGTCAAGGTGACTCTTCCTGGAAACAGATTTTATAACAATATCATCAATATAAACTTGCATAAACGTGTTAATAAAATCATGGAAGATAGTATTCATTGCTCGCTGGTACGTTGCCCCAGCGTTCTTCAGGCCAAAAGGCATCACTACCCACTCGTAAGTGCCTAAGGCCCCAGGGCATCGAAAGGCTGTTTTCGACACATCCTCTTCAGCAATGAAAATTTGATTATATCCTGAATAACCATCGAGCATACTCAGGTATTCGTAGCCAGCGGCAAAATCGACTAGCATTTCCGCCACAGGCATAGGATATTCATCTTTGGGGGTGGCAGCATTCAGATCTCTGAAATCTATGCACACCCTTAATGTGCCATTTTTCTTAATTACTGGCACAATATTTGCAATCCATTCGACATACCTTGTAACACGGATGAATTTGCATTTCAGAAGTCTTTCGACCTCCGTTTTGATCTTCGACAATATTTCTGGAGCGAAGCGTCTTGGATTTTGCTTGATTGGCTTCTTTCCAGGTTTGATTGGCAACTGAAGTTCTACCAATCCTCTGTCGAGACCAGGCATCTCGTCATAATCCCATGCAAAACAGTCTTTAAACTCTTTCAGCAATTGGATTACTTCCAACCTAAGTTCTGGATCAATTTTGGCGCTGATGTAAGTTGGCCTATTCTCTGATCCTTCGCCTAAGTTGATTTCTTCTAAAGGGTCTTGTGCTAACATCTTAATGTTGTTCGCCAAGGGATCCTTTTCGAAGCCCAAAGGCTCATCGTCATAGATGGCGTCGAGCCTCTGTTCCTGCATTTCGTCTGGCATGATATCAGGAGGTCTTGGATCGAAATCCTTTCCTGGGCCAACAGCAGATAATGGTTGGTCATTGGCCTGTGTGGCCATATACTTTACTTCGGCTTCGAGAGCCGTTATCATCTTGGTTTCAGCCACATAGGCCGAAATTCGCTTCAGAGATTGTGACTCAGTCATTATCACTGAATTCACTTCCCCAACCAGTTGGTTGGATACCAGTTAGCCCACTGAAGTCTATGTGGGACACGTCCTCTCTGTCCCATTGGAAACCATGCTCAGGATGCAGGTATAGGGAACAAAAGGTGTTTGGCGCTGGCGCCATGTCGAAGTCAGGAGCTGGGCATGGCCCTATGTGAGCCAAGTTTTTGTCGAAATCTGTTACACCCAAGTGGTTTACTTCGCCAAGGTAGTAACTCTGATCAGCCTCTATGTTTTCGACCAGCCCATCTGGGCGCCATAGAAGCAGTCTTTGATGCATCGATGAAGGCACAGCACCCACACCATGTATCCACTCACGACCTAACAAAAGGTTGTAGTTAGGTTTGGCCGAAATGACCATGAACATTGTTGGTCGAAGGATCGACCCAACTTTTATGTCGAGCTGGATCACTCCCATGGTGGTCCCAATGCCTCCCTCATAGTTGGAAAGGACCATATTGTGAGGTTTAATTTCTTCATCCCTTTTGCCAATCTTTATTAGCACAGAATGAGGGATAATATTGATAGTGGCCCCACAGTCGACCAATATCTTGTTCACAGTGGTCTCTTCGAGCTTGGCCCTTATGAACAAAGGTTTGAGGTGATTCTTCATCGCCTCAGTAGGTGGCTCGAAGAAGCCATTTTGTTCCTCTGTAGTGCCATTGTCCATGACAAAATAGCACACTGGCCTGTGTCTGGCCATTTCTTGTTCCATCTCCCAGTCACTGGTTTCGACTTCTACTTGTCGATTGAATTCCCTAGGCAGCATTGAAACAACGTTCACCATTATATCCAGAGTATCGTCGGACTCAGCATCATCTTCGTCTTCGACCTCGCTCTGGTTAGGCCAGACTAGCCTGTTGGTAACTGGTTCTCTCTCAAGAGGCTTTCTTTGTTTCCTTTGAGGCACATTCGAACTAGTCTCAGCCTTAGGCTCGTTGGTAGCCTCCCTTTCAGCTTTTCGCCTTCTTTGATACCTCCTCCATTGGGATCTCGACATAGGGTTTTTTCCCTTGTAGTTGCTGGACACTTGAGCAACCTTGGGTGCAGCAACTTGAGGATCTTTCTTCTGAATTAAAGAGGAACCTCTTGGCACTTCGAAAGAATGCCATTTCTCTTCACTTGGCCTTTTCCGGCCAGATGTTTTGTACCAAGTGTCTACTGGTACATTAGTCGGAGGCCTAAAAGTCAAAGGCCTCTTGTCTTGATTAGAACCCCTTCTGGGATCATGTCGAAGGTCAGAATTCTCCCTCCTCTTGTTCGCTGCTCTCACGCCTTGTATGTGCTCCGCAGCCTTTTTATCAAAGATAGAACTGCATCTTGGACACAGCATAACCTCTGATTTCTTCTTCTGGCATCTTTGTAAAAAATCTGCCAAGTTTTTGTTTTCCTTAGGGAAAGCCGTTTTATTTGCCTGCTCTTGCCTTATGGCTTCTTCTGAAGCTTTAGGGTCAGAAAGTTCAACCATGTTGATATTCATTGTATCCTTGGTAGCAAGAGTTAGTTGTTTCATTTGTGTTTCCAGTTTCTCCGTCTGGCCTTGAACAGTGGCCAAGTGGGAGCTGGGCTTTGGTCCAGTTGTTTGTGCTTCAGCAGTCTTCGACTTTGGATCTTCGACCGCTTTCTGGACAGCCTCAATTGTCTTCCTGGATAAGTTTCCAGAAAAACTGCCAAAGATTGGCATGTTGATGTGATCCTTAGAGACTTCGACCATGGTAATGCCTGGCTTCTTCGACTGGATCCTGGTAGCCTCTATCATGTTCACCTCAGATGGTTCTGCATAGTGGGCTTCAGCCTTCAGTGGATTGGAGTCGACAGCCATGGGGGATTTGTCAGCAAACTTTAATCTCCCTTCCTCAATCGCGTCTTGCACAAGATTCCTGAAAAGAAAACATTGAGAAGTTTTATGGCCCAGAAAATTATGATATTTGCAAAAACCTCTCTTCTTTCTTTGATCAAGAGGAGGCACTTTTACCCCAGGGGGTACTATCATTTGGCCATCTTTAACTAGCAAGTCGAATATTTCATCACATTTTGTGATGTCAAAACTGTAAGTCTTTTTTGGGAACCTATCGTTGGTCTTGTCTGGACCAATGGGATTTTTCCCATTTGAGGGGACTAACTGTTTACAAGAGTATGGAGGCCCTTGTTTTAGTTCTGCTAAATCGACCTCTCCTTCCTCGACAGCTAAAGTATCGTCGAAGGATTCTAGATCTTCGTCATCCATCTCAACGTAAGCTATTCTTTCTCTCTTGTGAGTTTTTGTTGCCTTAGCTTTTTCAGCTTTAAGGCGTTCGACTTGTCGAACTCTATCGGCCAGTTGGGCCATGTCTCTTAGGTACTGGGTATCTAGCTTCTTCCTAATGGAATAGTCTAAACCGCCTGCGGCCATTTCGACCAGCTCATGTTCTGGCACTTGTGTAAAACATCTCGCCTTAAGCAACCTAAACCTATTCAGATATTCGTCTATAGGTTCAGTGAAACGTCTCTTAACACTCGCCAGTTCTTTCAGGCTTATCTTGGTTTGCCCCATATAGAATTGTTCATGGAACAATCTTTCCAACTGGGTCCAATGGTGGATCGAATTGGGGGGTAGAGTTGTAAACCAAGTAAAAGCGTTCTTGGTTAAGGAACTTGGGAAGTATTTGATCCTTAGGTTTTCATTATTTGAAATGTCTCCTGCTTCGATCAAATACCTAGCCACATGTTCGACAGTAGATTCTGTCGTGTCCCCAGAGAACTTAGTAAATTTGGGGACTTTGGTTCTAGGGGGTAAGTCGGTTTGTAACACATATTCTGACAATGGAGATGTAAAGTTGGGCCTTCGAAAGCCCATGTTCATTCCATTCTGAGTCATGATTCTTTCGATCATGGTTGCCAGATTGTTCTCCAAACCCATGTTTTGGTATTGGACATGCTGAACCACTTCGTCAGCATTTTGGTTTCTGTTAACTAACCTTACCTCTGGGGCTATTACCCTAGGTTCTTCGACAGGTTGTTCTACAGGCTGTTGAGCCTGATTAATGGTGGTTTCTTCCTCTACAAATATCCCCTGATTTCCTCTTATTTGCGCCCTTTGGGGCTGTCGAATAGGTGGGGGTGCTCCAAAGAAGTCAGCCAAACGCGTCATTTGCGCAGTAACTTGCTGATTCGATTGAGTAGTATTTTGTATTAGAGGATTTAGCACTGTACTCAAAGTTTGTGCCAACATTTGCACCATATCATGGTTGCTTTCGTCCATCTGTTGCCTCAAGACTGCTGTCGAGGCATTTGTAAGGCCATGGGCTACTTGGGACGTTCCTCCTAAGAGTTGGGTCCTATTTCTATTCGCCATGCCTACTCCAGAGCCTTGGAGTGGCGAAGTGGCACTCACGAAAGGGTCTGAATAAGTGGACGCAGCATTCGTCAGGCTTGCCAATTCAGAAGTTGGCATACCATAGAATGGAATAAATCCTGGGGGAACCACTGGCCTTGGGCCAGTATTTCCCCTTGGAGGGGGGGTTCCCAAAGTCATTCTGGGGCCTGCAAACGAAGTTGTTGGCCCCGTGGTTGTGACTGACACTGCTGGTATCGAACCAGCATTCGTCGCTTCACTCACGGTCATATTAACCGTTGCTCCCACACTCGTTTGTGGGATTTCATTATTGTTTGGCGGATTCGCCATCTCTTCCCTTCTTCTGGCAGTATTATTATCGTTGGTGTATATTCTACCACTCCTTAATAACATACAACTCGAAAAGATGAGATTTTTCAACAATCAACACACAGTCCCACCAGGTGTGCCAATTTGTTTACCTTGGGATTTGGTAAACAACCGCTGATCCTCCAAATGGTTACTTATTTGGTTACTCGCAGGATCGATCAGATTGATCCTATGGACATAGGTTGATTTTGAAGTTTAATTAATGTGGATAAGGCTTTAAGTAAATTGTTTAAAGTAAATTGCATAAAGGAAAGGCTTGGTAAAATAAACAAGGCTTGAGTGTAAAGGTTCGACAGGAATCTTAAAGGGAAAAGCATGTAAAATACTGGAAAAGTAAATGACTTGAATTAATAAATTGGTGTTTCACACATACATTTCTCAACAATTCGTTCGCTCACACTGGGTACTTGAATCTAAATGAGTGACTATGTATCTATTGTGAACACACGCGAGAAACTACACGTCTACTCCTATTTATACAAAAACACTCCAAGTAACCGTCGGGCAGTTACACTGCTTCGAGATCAAGCCACTTGTCACGTTCTCCATGCTCGACGCTCCAGATCCTGCACGTTCGCACGTAGTAACTGCTGGAAACCGTTTTCCCTCCAAAGCTTTGAATTTCAAACTGCTCCACTCTGGACCATCGAACACGTTCGTCAAGAGACGTCTTCGACGAAAACTCCTTCGACGTCGAAGGCAATCAGCCTTCTTCCTTGGAAGAAATCTTCTAAGTATTTGGCCATCTTTTGACGGGCACTTCGACAGGCTTAGCCAGTCGAAAGCATCTTTCAGCTTTTAATGGCTGTCATCAATCAAAACAAAGGTGTCGAATTTAGGAGCCAACAAAGTGCTGCAGCATGCTTGAGAACCTTGTACAGGCCTATATCACAACTTGACATTTCTTTGCTTGCGGGGGAAGAAATCTTGCAAACTCAATCCAACTCTGACTTCCTGCAAGCATAAGCCTAAGCAAACTTTGTTCACATCTTCCATACATCCCAACTAACCTAAGGCACGACTGAACTACCCCTCATACCTCCTCATACACAAAAACACCATCTTGTTGCCAAAACAGGGTACCTGCTGCAGATTGAGGTCCACAACTCAATCCACTCGTGCACTTTGGATAAAAACCTTGCAAACACATTCCATACCATCCATTGAAACTATTCCAAGCCCTAAACACCAGCTGTAACACCCCTAACCTCATCTGCCATTTTCATTTTTCAGTTTTGCAGGTGAACTTCCATAGCACGATTCAGAGTGATTCAAAGCAAGCTAGGTGTTGGAGAAGCATCCTTGGACTTCAGGCAAGCTCAACCAAAGCTCAAACTCCATTGAAGGTTGCTACATTGCTCTGTTCAAGTCAAGCTGAAACAGGTAAAACCATGGACTTCTATCTCTTAATCTAGGAAGAGTTAAGCTTAGGTTTGTGAATGAAACATGCTCTACTCATAGCCATGAAGCCATACATATGATTACTTTTCATTTATGTTAAGCGTGCTGTGAGAATTTTAGCCATAAACATTGAAGAAAAATTAGGTCAGAAATTGGGGGTGAAGAAATTCTCCCTGGTTTCTTAGAGTTAGATTTAATGCCTTATATGGTTGAAATCGTGGCTTCAAGCTCTACAAGTTTCATGTTTTAAGATTTGTCAAAGGATCAAGGAATCAGAAGTTAGTATGATGAACAAGAAGGCGCGCGTTTTTTTTTGAAACAGAAGCTGGAGGTTGAAGAAGGTTGGCTTGGGCTGGGCCTGAGTCTGTTTTTCTCTTTGCACCATTGTTTTCCATTTGCACCCCCCTGGACCATTATGTGAAATACTTGTCATTTTTGCATTTTTTTTTTATTCTGACTTGATATTTTTTGTTCAAACATAAAAAATCCTAAAAATATTTTTTCACATTTTTTTGCATTTATTTGGCATTTATTTGTTTTTATTTAACATATGTATGTAAATAAATATATATACCTTTTACTAAAACCCTAAAAACTAATATAAAAATTATATTTATTTTCAGATGTTATTTTTATTACACCTTGAAAATATTTTCTTAAATATACATTTTTTTTCATATACATAAATAATTAATTTTATCTTTTTATATTTAATAAGTTTAGTAAATATATATATATAAATACTTGTATATTATATTTATTAGAATACTTAGGATAAAAATATAAAAATAATACATTTTTATTTTTGTTATTATATGACACTAAAAATACTTTTTTTTACAATATACTTTTTATTTTTGTATAAATTAATATATATTGTATATAATTAATAAATATTACTATTTATTTAAAAATTAGGGTTTTGCCCTAAATGACAAAAATAATCAAAAATTAACTTTTTTATTTTGTTTATATTTCACATTGAAAAATACCTTTACATACATAAAAAAACATTTTTTGCATAATACATTGCATTTTGATATTTATTTACATTGTATTTATTTAAATGTTAAACATTTATATATTCGATATGGTTGTAATAATTTAGGTTTTATTTCCTTGTCAAATATCCCCAAATTCAAGCTTGTACCCCCATCCTCATAATCGTGTTGTAATAATTTAGGACTTTAAATTCTCGCACATTTAAATGTTTCCAAATTATGCCATGATAGACTTAGGGTTTGTATGCAAATAAAACCAACAAATAGCTTGACCTAATTCAAGATAAACATGCAAAAAAAAAACAAACACAATGCACACTCACACCCCTAGGGTTACTCCACTTGTTGCCTTCAAAAATGGGCCATGGTTACATGTTAAGTGTCTTTGGCAAAACAAAAACAAATCAAAATGATCATAGTCCCTCGATGACGCTATCAAGTTTCCTAAACAAAATGATCAAGTCCCTTGAGAAAATTGCCAAAGATACTTGGCACTATTGCATTCATGGTCTAAACGATGACCCGCGCCTGTCCCGTTAACATCCTAACACAAGGTTGTTCACCAAATACAATGGTGAAACAACACTGTTAAAAGGGTTAAAACATGAGAAAGATCTTTGAGAAATTTAGGATAGATAGCTCTTGGTTACTTGACCAATCTTGCAAAACAATCCTTGCCATTTTTTCAAAACACACATCACAAACACAATTTCAAAATAACTTTCAAAACATTGAAAACTTTTCAAAAGACAAATACACCTTTGTATACATTCAAACATGGATCATTACAAAGGTTGCCACAACAATGGCCTCTTTTCAAAACATCTTTCAAAATCACACACAAAGCACCATTTCAAACAATTGAAAGCACCATTTCAAACAATTGAAAATGCAAGGCAAGTGATCTAAGCAAGTAACTAAGAGCCCATGGATAACCATGGATAGAAAGGGTGCTAATACCTTCCCTTTCTATAATCTACTCCCCGAACCCAAGAAAACATCTCAAAGGTTTTTCCTGTGCTTTTTAACCTTTCCTTAGGATAAAATAAAAAGTCGGTGGCGACTCTTGCTCAACCGAAACATTTGCAGAAACAAACGCAAAACCCAAGTCAGTTCTCCCACCGTATCACAAACTGTTTCATGACTTCTGCTTTAATCTTCTCTGACATATCTGGTCGCATTCGACATACCTTTTATTTTACTGGTGGTCAATCTTCTTTTGTAGGTAGACGATGTACCACAATATATGCATCAACTTCTGGCATGTCTTCATACTGAATCAGAAGTTCCTTGACATTGGGTTCCAGATTGGAACCCACCCTGACTTCTCTTTTGTCTTCTTCGGTACCTAGATTGATGGTGTCCACCAGTTCCTCGTGGGGCGAAATGGTCCTCTCTTCTTGTTGCAGTAACCTGGCGAGTTCCCCTGATACTTCACAATCTTTCTCACCTTCGTCTTCAGCTTGGTAGATTAGATTTTCATATTCACAGAAAGCCATAGAAAAATCGTTACCCATGGGATCCCGAATGGATGTAGACCTGCATTGTGAGTGTGAGTGTGTGTAAGAGTATAGATATCTTTGAAAGCAATGAAAATGTAAAAAGAAAAACAATGAGCACAAAGTTTGTATGCAAAAACATCCATGATTCATTGATGTCATATGGAAATGAGATAATAACCCTTACAAATGGACCATTGTGCCTCGGGTAAGACACAGGGTTTTAAGAGTCTGAATTGTTTTAATATTACAGATCCAACAAAATGTAAAGACAAATTACTGTGGGATAAAAGTGATCGGGACAAAGTCTCTAGCCTCCCAGTTGCTGAGCCTTCTACTGACAATAGGGAAGATCCAATCCTCTAGGTTGCAGCCATCTTTATTATCCTCTACCTTGTTGACTTCACAGTTGCTGATCTTCAGGGGTGGTCCTCCATCATGAGCGCGACGTACAACCTTTTGGGCACCTGAAGTGAAACCCATAGCGAACTTGTCAGATTTGTATGGGATATCTGGGAGTTGTCCCCAAATAGTGCACCCTCCTTCTTCTACTACTGCCTTGGCATCCTTCAAAGATGACATCCTGAGTGGAGGCATTGTGATCTTAGGAACAACCTTGGTCACTGCCACATCTTGCGGGACTTCTTCAAAGTGTTGGAATGGAGTTTCAATAAATTCACCATCTAATTCCACATATCTGAAATAATTGAGATGGATGATCATATACTCTTCTTCTCTATGAACAGTGATAATCTTCCCTTGAATCGAATACTTCAGCATTTGGTGCAACATAGAAGTAACAACGCCAACATTGTGAATCCATGGTCGGCCTAGCAAGCAGGAATATGAAGGGCGAATATCCATTACATAAAAAGTTGAATCAAATGTTTGGGTTCCAAATTTTATGGGGATATCCACTTCCCCATGTACAATCCTTTTTGAGCCGTCAAAGGCCCTCACTACTATGTTACTTGGCTTCAATGTCAATCCCTCACAGTCAAGCATATTAAGAGACTTTTTAGGCAATACATTCAGAGATGAGCCAGTGTCCACCAAAACATGAGCCAAGGTTGTTCCCCTACATTCAACTGAGACATGCAATGCCTCATTATGCTTCCTTCCTCTTGGCATTAAATCAGCATCCGAAAAACCTAGACCATTATCTGCAGTCAAGCTGGCTACGCAGTCTTGGAACTGATCGACAAATGTTTCTTGGGGTACATGGGCAGTTTTCAAGAATTTTATCAAGGATTTTGCATGCGCCTCGGAGCATAGTAGTAAAGCCAGCATGGAAATTTTGGATGGAGTTTGCCCCAGTTGCTCGACTACATTGTAGTCTCTTCTTTTTATGATCTTTAGAATTTCCTCCATCTCTTTCTGGGAAGTCTCAGGGATAGCCAATGTTTGTGCCTTCGTCTGAACAGGCTCAATCAGAATACTTTTACCTTGAGTCTCGGTTAACTCGGCAGTAGGAATGTCAGTAGGAGTGATAGCAGGGATTGTAACAGCTTTGTCAGTTGAAGTATTGGTGGAAATGATTGTAGTACTAGGAATAGCCTTCGGAGGAGAAATAACAACATGAATGATTATGGGTCCAGAAACTGCTTTTGGGGGAGCAATTTCTGGAGAGAATATCCTTCCGCTTCGGGTAATCTTGCTAGTCCCTGCAATATTACTGACATCGGAGTCAATCTTCTCAGAACTTGAATCTTTGGAAGCTGGCCAATCTTGCTTGATACCGTGGTAGTAGACATCCCCTCCATATTTCCATGGTACGGTTTTGTCTGACAAATACGTGACTGGTCCAGGCATTATAATTATCAAAGGAGTTATTTTTGGAACTGATATAATTCTAACGGGTCTTTTGGTGGAGACCCTGGAAGAATTGTCGGAAATGGTCACAATGGAAACATCATTATAAGAAACAGGTGGAACAAAAGTATTTTCGAACAAAATCTCCTTGTTATCTATTAGGTATTGAACGCTTGCTTTCAACAAAGGACAGCTGGTTGGTAAGGACAAACAGAAATGACAACTTTCATTATAGCCCAGGAAAACACTGGCATTCAATAAGCTCTTTTTGATAGTCAGGAGTGGGGTCATAAGTTCATCAACTGAAGTAACAAACATATCCTCTTCAATGGTGTTGGCATTATGGCTGTGCTTGGGCATAAGGGCAGAAATGACATTGGGCTTTTCTGGCGCATCAAATTCAATCTCTTTGGCTTCAAGGAGGTCTTGTACTTTGTTCTTTAGATCCCAACAGTTGTTCGTGTCATGGCCGAGACTCTCAGAGTGGTATGCACAACGGGCATTAGGATGATAGTGAGGAGAGGTTGTGTTAGGGTTCTTTGGAGCTTCTTCCAAGGTTACTAGGTTGGATCTTAACAGACGTGGCAATACTTGAGATAGGGTCATGTTAATTCTGGTGAATTGTCTGACTGGTCTTTCCATTTTTGGCTGATTGTTTCTTTGTTGATCAGGCGTAGGTTTAGGAATCATAACGGCCCCCACCATTGGATATCGTTCAGCCCTATCTTGATTTCTCTGAGGATACACAACAACCACTTCTTTCTTTCCGACGAATGGCTGCCTTATAGCAGCAGAGGATACATCTTTTTGAATCTTTCCATTCTTTATCCCGGCTTCTACCCTTTCTCCGGTCAATATCTGAAATTCTGGCTGCAGATACTCAATGTCACGTTTAATGTTATGACACCGTATCTGACTTTCTATAAGACAGTAAATACAAAAACAGTAAGAACACAGTCAATTGTTTACCCAGTTCAGTGTGCAACAACACCTACTCTGGGGGCTACCAAGCCAGGGAGGAACACCACTATAAGAGATGTTAATTCAGGAATAAACCAACCAGTTTATCTCCTTCACTTAAGACCCACCCAATGCAATTTCAATCTAAGTACAACTTAAACCTGAGTTCCTACTCACTCCCCCTCAATCACAGCAGTGATACATAAAACAATTTGACTAATAAATTGATGAAGACACTCTTCAAAAACATACACTTGATTAAGCTTCACAGCTTTTTAATCAAGCAACACAACCACTCTTGCTTCACAGCTTTGAGTGATGCACACACTTAACTTGACTCTGCTTCACAGCTTTAGTCAAGAAACATTCAAACACTCTTGCTTCAAAGCTTTGAGTTCTACACAACCCTTACAATTAAAAACCTATTCCAAGTCACTTATCACAAAGATAATTGCTTGGAGTACAATAATTAAACCTATACAGTTTACAAATGATCTTCTGACCAAAAAGGGATTACTTGCAAAACAGCAGCTCTGTTGAATATATAGCAGCTGCAACTTCAGTAAGGGTTTCCACAAAAACCTAGGGTTAATTCCGTTTGACCTTAAGACCAAGTCACAGGACTTTGTTAACCAGGTTAGGGTTGAGCTAGGTTAACCCAAAGGAAACGCAGGATTCTGTTCTGGAAAGACTGAGTTATTTTCCTGAAAAAACTCAGAATTTAACCAACCTGCATACCTGTTAGTTCAGAACAGGATGTCTTAACATCTGTTATGACATCTGAGAAACCTGTCTACTGATTTAGGAAAATGTGATCATTTTGCAAAATGCTCAGATACACACTTATAAACATCAGTACCTGTATCACAATATTTTTCTGCAAAGGTACCTAATGAATCAGTACAAACTAAACTAGAATGTTATGACATCAGTCATGACATTCACACATACACTTGGGTTTTACCAAAAATGCAAGCCAATACCTAAACAACTACAAACTCCCCCTTTGGCAGATTTTTGGCTAAAGACCCTAAGCAATCAGAGATAGATAGCAGCAGAAAGAAATGACTGCAGAAAAATAGAATGTCTAATTGAGCAAGTACTAATTAAGTAAGTACTAAAATATTCTCCCCCTCTTTAGCCACAAATGGGCCAAAGATACATGTTCATAAAGATTATACAGTTATCCAAAACAAATAATAAGAGCAGCAGCAAAAAAAAAACTGAACACACTTCCAAACTCCACCAGATATCAGCAACACCACCAAACAGCAACCATCCTTCAAGCACTGTCATCAGACTCAGAGGATTCGGGCTTCTTCCTTTTCTTGTGAGCAATATCAGCATTCTTCTCTTTGTCTGATGTCTCAACATCCTTAGAGACATCTGGATTTGAACTTTCTTGATTCAAAGGAACAGAAATGCCAGGAACTGAGTGGTTCTCGTTCAGAATTCTTGAAACAATTTTTGCTATTGCTTGATTAACATAGGCTGACCCTTCCCTATTTTCAATTTCAGGGGGAACTGAAGAAGAAGGATGAGATGGATTACCAGAGGCAGAAGCTTGGGACTTTCCTGCATGTCTTGTTCTCAACTCTTTGACCTTGGTGGGGTTAGTTCCCACTTTTCTACGAGAAGAGATCTCCAGGACTTCAGAGTCCAGATAGGAAGAGATTGTCCTAGAATCTTGATCAGAGGAAGAGGTTGAAATAGTCGTATTGGATGATGATGGTGTTTGAGACATTTTGACAGTCTTAGAGGACCAACAGCAACTGAAGAGAAAATTCTGATTGAGAGACTGGGTTTTGATGAGGAGACGAGAGGGGAAGGAAGAAAAGGAGTCTATTCAACTTCTTAAAAGAATTGAAAGAAATGGGAAAATATAATTTTAACCCAATCAGAACAAGCATAACTCCTTTAATCCTTGTTTTAAGCAAAATTAATTGCTACAATTCCTCATGTTGGCAAATACCCAACTTACCCCTCAAGTTTTCAAATTGATTTGCATCCAGAGCCTTGGTAAAAATGTCAGCCAGCTGTAGCTCAGTGGCAACATGTTCCAATTTGATTGTCTTCTCTTCTACAAGGTCTCTGATAAAGTGATGTCGTATGTCAATATGTTTGGTCCTACTATGCTGAATGGGATTCTTGGAAATGTTGATTGTACTCAGATTGTCACAGTACAATGTCATAACATCTTGTGTGACATTATACTCAGTGAGCATCTGTTTCATCCAGATCATTTGAGAGCAGCTACTACCAGCTGCAATATATTCAGCTTCAGCAGTAGAAAGAGACACACAATTCTGTTTCTTGCTGAACCAGGAAACCAGATTATTTCCCAAGAAGAAACATCCTCCAGAGGTGCTTTTTCTATCATCAGCACTACCAGCCCAATCAGCATCACAGTAGCCAGTTAGAGCTGGTTCACAGCCATGAGAATACATCAACCCATAGTTGTAAGTTCCACTTACATACTTCAAGATTCTCTTCACTTGATTGATATGACTGACTTTGGGATCAGCTTGGTATCTTGCACAAACTCCAACTGCAAAGGCAATATCAGGTCTACTGGCAATTAAGTACAACAAGCTTCCTATCATGCTTCTGTACAGACTTTGATCCACCTTAACCCCACTTGAATCTTTGGAAAGCTTTAGATGAGTAGGAGCAGGAGTCCTTTTGTGACTTGCATTCTCCATACCAAACTTCTTTACAATGTTCTTAGCATACTTGCTTTGAGATAAGAAGATTGAGTCCTCCATCTGTGAGACTTGCAGTCCAAGAAAATAAGTAAGTTCTCCCATGAGACTCATTTCGAATTCAGCCTGCATCTGGTCAGCAAAGTGTTTAACCATATGTTCTGACATTCCTCCAAACACTATGTCATCAACATATATTTGGGAAACCATCAACTTCCCTCCTTCAGTTTTGACAAAGAGAGTTTTGTCCAAGCCTCCTTTTCTGTAGCCTTTGTCTGAGAGAAACTTTGTTAACCTGTCATACCATGCTCTAGGAGCTTGTTTCAGGCCATATAGAGCTTTTCTCAATTTGTAGACATGATCAGGGTGGGTTGGATCCACAAAGCCTTTAGGTTGTTCCACATAAGCTTCCTCATTTAAGTACCCATTTAGAAAGGCACTTTTCACATCCATCTGAAATAACTTGAACTTCAGAAGACAAGCAATTGACAGTAGGAGTCTGATTGATTCCAGTCTGGCTACAGGTGCAAAGGTTTCATCAAAATCAACCCCTTCAACCTGGGTGTATCCTTGAGCAACAAGTCTTGCCTTATTTCTGGTGACAACTCCTTCAGCATCTGACTTGTTCTTGAATATCCATTTTGTCCCAATGATGTTAGTTCCTTCAGGTCTAGGAACCAGTTCCCAAACTTCATGTTGCTTGAATTGGTTCAGTTCATCTTGCATTGCACCAATCCAGTATTCATCAGTTAAAGCTTCCTTGACATTTCTTGGTTCCATTTTGGACACAAAACAAGAGTTTGAGATGATTTCTCTAGATCTTGTGATGACTCCACTGTTGGGATCTCCTATGATGAGCTCTTTTGGATGATCCTTCTGAATTCTGATGGAAGGGATCTTGCTAGCTTCCTTTGATTCAGATTCTGTTGTGGTGGAGTTGGGTAGATCATTCTGTTGGGTTGAAGTCTCAAAGAATGTCTCAACAGTACAAGGAACATCTATTTCTTCATGATAGTCATCAATTATAACATTTATTGATTCCATCATGGCTTTGGTTCTGGAATTGAATACTCTATAAGCTCTGCTGTTTGAGGAGTATCCTAGAAATATGCCTTCATCACTTTTAGGGTCCAATTTTCTTCTTTGTTCACGATCAGCCAGAATATAGCATTTGCTGCCAAACACATGGAAGTACTTCACAGTTGGTTTTCTTCCTTTCCAGAGTTCATATATGGTGGATGAGGTTCCCTTTCTCAAGGTGACCCTGTTATGAACATAGCAGGCTGTATTCATAGCTTCAGCCCAAAAATACATAGGAAGTCTTTTGGCATGTAACATTGCTCTGGCAGATTCATGTATGGTCCTGTTTTTTCTTTCCACAACTCCATTTTGCTGAGGTGTTATAGGAGAAGAAAATTCATGACTAATTCCTTCTGAAGAACAGAAATCATCAAACTTGCTGTTTTCAAATTCCTTGCCATGATCACTTCTGATTCTGACAATACACCCTTCCTTTTCTCTTTGAATTCTTTTGCACAATTCTTTAAACACTTCAAATACATCAGATTTTTCCCTAATGAAATTAATCCAGGTGAATCTGGAAAAATCATCCACAAGCACATAGGCATATCTTTTTCCACCAAGACTCTCTACTTGAATTGGTCCCATCAGATCCATATGAAGAAGTTCTAGAACCTTAGAGGTGGTCAGATGTCTTGACTTTGGATGTGACATCCTAGTCTGCTTACCAACCTGACATTCACCACAAACTCTTTCTTCATCAATTTGCAGTCTTGGAATCCCTCTGACTGCCTCCAAGGAGATAATCCTCTTCATACCTCTTAGATGAAGATGGCCAAGTTTTTGGTGCCACAGTTTCACCTCTTTTTCTTCTTTTGCAATGGAACACACAGATGAGAAATTAGAGTTCTCAGGCTCCCACAAGTAACAGTTGTCTTTGGATCTGACTCCTTTCATTACTATCTCTTGTTTGTCATTGATTACAAGACATTCAGATTTTGAGAAATTGACCTTGAATCCTAGATCACACAATTGACTGATACTAATGAGATTAGCAGTCAACCCTTTTACCAGCAGTACTTCATTCAGACTTGGAACTCTAGGGCAGTCCAAATCACCAACTTCTTTGATTTCACCTTTAGCGCCATCTCCAAAGGTCACAAAACTGGTGGTGTGAGGCTTAACATTATTGAGGAGGTTATTGATTCCAGTCATGTGTCTGGAACATCCACTGTCAAAGTACCAGTCTTCCTTTGCAGAGACCCTCAGGGAAGTGTGGGCTATCAGGGCAGTAGCCTTTTTCTTCCATTTAGGAGCAAGTGGTACCTTTTTAGACTTAGGTTTGACACCTGAGTTCTGATTAGGGTATCCATGCAATCTGAAGCAGAAGGGCTTTATGTGGCCATATCTCCCACAATGATGACATCTCCATCTTTGGTACCTTTTCTTCATATGTCTCTGTTCCTGATGTTGAGAGTTTTGTTGAGACATCTGTTTTGACATTTGCTTATCAGTACCAGATTTCTTTGCTTCCATAAATCCTAGTCCAGATTTATTTCCCACATTTTGTCCAACCTGAAGGATCTCTTCCAATTTGTCTGTTCCATTTGTCAGCATCTTGACAGATTTGGTCATTTGATTTAGTTGTGAGTTTAGCAATTGAACTTCTCCTTCTAGATGACTTATAGTTTCAAGGTTTTCCCTTTTTTCAGCCTCCAGTTTTATGATGAGTTTTGATTGTTTCTCATTCTGCACACAGACTTCAGTACTTCTGATACACAATTTCTTGTAAGTATCAGCCAGTTCTTCAAAAGTCACCTCTTCATCACTGATGTCACTTTCAGAGGTACAAACACCAGTTAAAGCAGTAACTAGTTTGGCAGATTCTTCTTCAGAATTACTTTCTGAGTCACAGTCAGACCAAGTAACAGTCATTCCTTTCTTTTGTTTCTTAAGAAAGGTAGGACATTCAGCTCGAATATGCCCATATCCTTCACAACCATGGCATTGAATTCCTCTGCCTTGATTTCCCTTCTCTTCTGACCTTGGTCTTCTGCTGGAACTGTCAATGTCAGAAGGAATGTTATGAACATTAGACCTTGACTTTGGATCTATCCTTTTGATGAGTTTGTTGAACTGTCTTCCAAGCATGGCTATAGCTTCTGAAATATTTTCTTCAACATCAGTGTTGGACACAAGTGCTATGCTTTTGTTCTTCTTGTCACCATTATCAGTGATCCCCATCTCAAAAGTCTGAAGAGACCCAATAAGTTCATCCACTTTCAACTTGCTGATGTCCTGGGCTTCCTCTATGGCAGTTACCTTCATTGCAAATCTTTTAGGCAAGGATCTGAGAATCTTCCTCACCAGTTTTTCTTCTGACATCTTTTCTCCCAGTGCTCCTGAGGTGTTGGCAATCTCCAAGATGTTCATGTGAAACTCATGAATGGTTCCATCTTCCATCATTTTTAGATTCTCAAACTTGGTAGTCAACATCTGAAGCCTTGACATTTTTACTTTGGAAGTGCCCCCATGAGTAGTTTTGAGAGTGTCCCAAACTTCCTTGGCCAGTTCATATTGATGTACTAGTCTGAAAATGTTTCTATCAATTCCATTGAACAAGGCATTTAAAGCTTTGGAATTTCCCAGGGCTAACTCATCTTCTTCTTTACTCCAATCTTCCTCAGGCTTCAGACTGATTGTCCCATCTTTCTCAGTTATGGTGGGATGGATCCATCCTTTGTCAGCAGCTCTCCAAGCCTTTTTGTCCAGAGATTTTAAGAAGGCAATCATACGAGGTTTCCAGTAGTCATAATTAGTTCCATCCAGAATGGGTGGTCTATTTCCAAAAACTCCTTCTTTGTCCATAGTGCCAGAAAGTGATATCCCTAGATCTCACCCAGTAATATAGGCAGGGTGCCTGCTCTGATGCCAATTGAAATTCTGGCTGCAGATACTCAATGTCACGTTTAATGTTATGACACCGTATCTGACTTTCTATAAGACAGTAAATACAAAAACAGTAAAGAACACAGTCAATTGTTTACCCAGTTCAGTGTGCAACAACACCTACTCTGGGGGCTACCAAGCCAGGGAGGAAATCCACTATAAGAGATGTTAATTCAGGAATAAACCAACCAGTTTATCTCCTTCACTTAAGACCTACCCAATGCAATTTCAATCTAAGTACAACTTAAACCTGAGTTCCTACTCACTCCCCCTCAATCACAGTAGTGATACATAAAACAATTTGACTAATGAATTGATGAAGACACTCTTCAAAAACATACACTTGATTAAGCTTCACAGCTTTTTAATCAAGCAACACAACCACTCTTGCTTCACAGCTTTGAGTGATGCACACACTTAACTTGACTCTGCTTCACAGCTTTAGTCAAGAAACATTCAAACACTCTTGCTTCAAAGCTTTGAGTGCTACACAACCCTTACAATTAAAAACCTATTCCAAGTCACTTATCACAAAGATAATTGCTTGGAGTACAATAATTAAACCTATACAGTTTACAAATGATCTTCTGACCGAAAAGGGATTACTTGCAAAACAGCAGCTCTGTTGAATATGTAGCAGCTGCAACTTCAGTTAGGGTTTCCACAAAAACCTAGGGTTAATTCCGTTTGACCTTAAGACCAGGTCACAGGACTTTATTAACCAGGTTAGGGTTGAGTTAGGTTAACCCAAAGAAAACGCAGGATTCTGTTCTGGAAAGACTGAGTTATTTTCCTGAAAAAACTCAGAATTTAACCAACCTGCATACCTGTTAGTTCAGAACAGGATGTCTTAACATCTGTTATGACATCTGAGAAACCTGTCTACTGATTTAGGAAAATGTGATCATTTTGCAAAATGCTCAGATACACACTTATAAACATCAGTACCTGTATCACAATATTTTTCTGCAAAGGTACCTAATGAATCAGTACAAACTAAACTAGAATGTTATGACATCAGTCATGACATTCACACATACACTTGGGTTTTACCAAAAATGCAAGCCAATACCTAAACAACTACAATATCAATTCAGTAAAACCCGCGGATGAACTCCCAATTAAGTGATTGAAAAAGGGACCATACAAAGTGCCCAAAAACATGTCTACCAACTCTCTTTTAGATAGAGGACGTTGAACTCTTCCGGCCAAATCTCTCCATTTTTGCGCATAGTCTTTGAAGCCTTCACTTGAAACCATGGCCATACTCTGGAGTTGAGTACGGGTTGGCGCAAGATCAGCATTATATTGGTATTATTTGTAAAAGGCTGCAGCAAGATCTTCCCAGTTATGAACATTGTCCCTTTCTAACTGATCAAACCAATCAAGTTGAGTTCCAGATAGACTGTCTTGGAAGAAATGTACCCATAAATCTTTGTCAGCAGTGTGGGGCTGGATTTTCCTCACATAGGACCAGAGATGCATTTTGGGGCATGAGACTCCATCATATTTGGCGAACACAGGTGCTTTGAATTTTGGAGGAATGACAATTCCTGACACTAAGCCCAACTCCTCAAAGTCCAACCCAGGAACTTTTTGGATCTCCATTGCACTCAACCGTTCTTCTAGATGCTTATACTTGTCATCAGCTGGAGGATATTATTCTTCAGAATAGTCTTCTTCTTCCTCTTCCTCTTCTGAATCAGACTGAATAACTGTTTCCTTGCCTTTCCCGTCTTGGTTGTCTTTCTCACCGGATGTCATTGCAAAGTCTAAGGCCCTTCTTGTCTTCCCTTGGAATCTTCTTCCCATGTTCAGAATTCCAGTTATCTTCTTTGTCTTCTTTTTCTTCTCCTCAACCAGCAAGGTCTTTAACTCTTTTTATCCTTTGGCCAGAGTTAAGAACAACTATTGAAATTGTGCATTCTGAGCTTGGAGGTCTTTCACCGTTTGCTCGAGATCCATCTTACTAAAATAAACAATAGAGAGATGAGGAGACTTGTTGCAAGAAATCTGCTTATGTTATGATGAAAGATAAATGCGTATGCAATAATTTCAAGGATTTTAAGACTCAAATTTGTTTTAGACAAAAAGGAAACACACGTTATATTAATAAAGTAAAGCTTTGAGTGCATCAATGCCTTCTTGGGAAAAACAAATACAAGAAACTCTAAGATAGAAAGGTAGTATGCATCCTCTTTGGTGCAATGTAGGAATTTAGAGGTTGCTCCTCATGAAGTACCCTAGTGAGTTCCAAAACCTTATTCTCGCTTGCGTAGAATTGGGTTTCGAAAGTATCTCGCTCCCCATTGAGTTATATCTAATCTCTTTGTAGGTCTTTAAGAGAGGTGGGCATGTTAGGATGTAGGATAGTGTATGGAATGTCTCCTTCCATGACAGGCTCAATGATTACCAGGAGAATGGAGGGGTAAGGCATCATAAGACTCTGAGCACGAGTTCGTACCCATTTGAGGTAAGGCTCAAGATGGATGGAATTTTTATGCCCCAAAGTCTTTCTATCTACATTGTTCAACATCCTCCAAGCTCGGATAAATCTCTGGATAAGACCTTGATCATCGTTGTCGCAGTCAAATACCAAACCTTGAATCAGCATCTCGTGCGGGACATCCCTTCGGGCATAACCAAACTGTCTTAAAGCTTAACAGGGATTGTAGGTGATACCTCCCCTAATTCCAAGTAAAGGGACATTAGGAAATTCTCCACAACAGTCGACAATAGTAACATTCTCTTTGGATTGGGAGCACCAATGAATGTCTGAATGTTTGAGTGTCATCAACCTTTGTGACCACCTTGAACCTTGCTCATTCTTTAATACAGATTGGGGAAGATGTGAAATAAACCATCTTTCCAAGAGAGGTGTGCAACACATAAGGACACCTCTTTTCCTCATTGTGCGAGTGTGAAAAGAGAGTAGGATATCCCTTAGCAATGTAGGCACCAGGTTGCGGGATATGAAGATTTTGACGGTGTTCACGTCTATGAGTTGGTCAGGATTTGGAAACAAAACCATCCCATAGATGAGGAGAGACACAATTTCTTCAAAGGCTTACAAATCCAAGGAATTCCAACAGCTTTGGGCTTTCTCAAACAAGAACTTTGCTAGGAAGCCCTTGACACCACTCCTTGTTTCCCAATGAGTTGTGATATTAGATGAGTGCAAGTACAAAGCTTGAGCAATCTCTTCTGGCTTTGGGTCTTTTTTTGTACCGTTGGAAGGTAGATGATTGAGAATGGGAATCCTCAAGAGTCGGGATAATTCTTCCAAAGTAGGCACAAATTGATAGTCGGGGAATGTGAAGCAATAGTGTAAGGGATCAAAGAACTGAAAGAGCACCTTCATCATGTCTTCATCAGTATTGGAAGTGACTAAGTTGAGTAGGCGACCATGTATCTCGGTGAATGGAGAGTTTTCAGGAATCCTTGAAGATAGCTCCTTAAGTTGTGGAGGGATCCTTACAAGGTTGACTTGAATAGTTTTCCTACGAAGAGAATCCATATCCTATAAAACAAGAACAAAGATGAATCCCAAAATCCTTGAAATGGTTAGTGAATGTGTATGATGTTATGATGTTCATGATGTTATGTACAAGTATGTATATACAAACAAAACAAACAAGTTTCTAAGTTTAGGTTTGCATGGAGTTTTATAGGTAAGTACCATCTTGAAGTTTAGTTGGCTCAAACCTGTCCTAGTAATAGTAATTGGGTTCTAAGGAGCTCAATATCACTGGTTTGTTTCCTTGGTCATTGTTTCAGCACAAGCATCTTTAATGGCGACCGAAATATCCCAAGAAACCAAACCTCAATGAGTTTAGTATCGAGTATCTACCAACTTCGGACTGCACCAAAGCCGGTCATCTCACTACGTCCTAATGGCCAAGTTGGTCAAGTAAAGGTTCTAGAAGTTCATTAGTGCTTTATGACATCACTCAGCGGCCCCGTATTCTCTTTGATTAACTCAAAGGCTACCGGTACCCACAAATATGTCACACTAACGTAGCTATTGCTTAGACCATGTCGGTATACCCCACACAGTTTCCATAATGTATTGCTACTTACCTATATTGTATCCCAAATCAGGGTAGAGGATTCAAACCCAAATAAAGAACCGTAATGTAAAGCATTCAAATCAAACAATGAAAGCAAATAAATATGATCTAGCCCTGAGGTAAACCCACTTTTAAAATATCCCCAGCAGAGTCGTCAGTTCTATGATACGATGGAAGAACTGACTTGGATGTTTTGCGTTTATCGCAAATGTTGCGGTTAGCAAGATTCGCCACCGGCTTTTCTTTTATCCAAAAGGAAAGGTGAAAAAGTACAGGAAAGACCTTTGAGATTATTTCTTGAGTTCGGGGGGTAGATTATGAAAAGGGAAGGTATTATCACCCTTTTCATCCATGGTTATCCATGGGCTCTTAGTTACTTGCTAGATCACTTGCTTTTGTTTGAAATTGTGCTTGGTGTGGTTTTTTGAAAGTATTTTGTAAAGAGGCCATTGTTTAGGCAATCTTTGTAATGATTCTCGTTCATAAGAATGTATACAAAGATGTTGATCTTTTGAAAATGTTTTCAAGTTTTGTAAGATGTTTTGAAAGTGTAAGTGTTTATTTTTGAAAATAGTAAGGATGTTTATTTTGAAATGGAGCAAGTAATTAGAAGCAATCTACCTACTCAAATGTCTTTTTTGTTCATTTCCTTTTCCTTTGACATTGTTGTCTTACCATTGATTTGGTAAGCAACCCTATCTTTAGATGTAAACGGGACGGGCGTGGGTCATCGTATGACCATGATTAGCAATGTTGCAAGGTATCTTAGCATTCTTTTTGAGGGACTAATATCATTTGTAAGGAAACTTAGATAGCGTCATCGAGGGACTATGATCTTGTATTTTCTTGTTTTGGCTAACATACCTTACATGCGTAATATGGCCATTTTGTATAAGGCAACCAAGTGGAATAACCCTAGGGGTGCTTGTGTGCAAGTGTATTGTTTTCATGCTTGATTTTGTCTTGAATTAGGGTTTTCTAAGTATTGGTTTTAGTCTTTCCATACAAACCCTAGTTACTAGCATTTATATATAAAAGCGATAAATTGCGGAATTTTAAAGTTACTACGCTATTACAACATTTGTGGGGAGGGTGTGTACAAATTGAATGGGGATTGCAAGAATTGTAAACCTAATTAGTCTATTACAACCATATTGAATGGGTATTAATGTATAAGAATTTAAATAAATACAAAGTACAAAATGAATGAAATGTACAAAAAATGCAAAATGTAAAGAAAATTCATCTTTGTTTGATTTTCATGAAAAAAGGGATTTTGTCTTAACCTAATTAAATAAAGAAAATAATTAATTAAATTTGAATTTTATTAAGAAAAGATTTTAAGTAAACCCTAGTTCTATTAATTAATCAAAAGAAAATAAGTTTAGGAAAAGTATTTTTTGGTATTTTTATCTTAAAAATATTTATAGCATTATAAAATATTTTTAGTCTTTTTTATATAAAAAATAATGTATTTTAAATGGTGTGAAAAATAAATAAATAAAAACATAGTATTAATTAAGTTTACAAGATTATTTAATAAAATAAATAAAGTATAATAAATAAAAATATTTTTTGTGAGAAAAATAAAATAAAATAAGTCAAAATATAAATCTATCATTTTTTGTATTTTTATGTTTTTTAATGTTTGGAAAAATATTTAAGAAAATAAAAATGAAATAAAAAAAATAAAAAAATAAAAAATAAATGAACTTGGATCAGGGGTGTCATTAGTCAGCAGGGAGGTCAGCTAGCAAAAACAAAAACAAGCTAGGCCCAAAAGGCCCAGCGCCTGCCAAAAACAACAAAAATCAGAAAAGTGAGAAAGTGAAAAATAAAAAGGGTACCAATGGGGCTCGAACCCAGGTCCCATAGGTTACAGGTGAAGAAGTGAAAAACACAAGAAAGGGGGTTGAAGTGGAATCTTAAAACATCAATGGAGTAAGGAACACGTTTATTTTTATCCTGGTTCGTTTGATCTCAAACTACTCCAGTCCACCTGCCAAGGTGATTTCGCCTCTCTCTAACGAGGACTTAATTCACTAATCAAACTGATTACAATTCTACTTTAACAACTGTTAAAGTCTTCTTGAGTCCAAAACCACAACCCGGTTTTCTCAAGGAATTTCGCTAAACAGTTAATTGAATAAAAGTGTACAATGATGTTTCTAAATAAACAGTATCACAAACTTGTGATGTATTACACAGTTTAATATTGAATTATTGAAGATGAAGAATGAAAGCTGCGTTGTTTACTTTTTCACGTGAGTTTTTCTTTATGAGCGCAGTTGTTCATCATTGTGAAATCTTCTTCTAGTCTGCTTTATATAGGCCTTGCAATAGAGACATAAGAAGATACTTTTGGTAAGTCCATAACACGAGTTAATGAGCTTTCCAAATCAGGAGATCATTGTCTGTTTGTAGCCGTTACTTGTGATCTTGCATTGATGGAATTGTAACGCTTAAGAGCTTCTCACATTAGAGGATGAATATTACCGTTGAGAGTTCTTTATATCTTGATTAGAATTTTACACATCAGAGTATCAGAGATTCTGTTTCGCAGCGCTGGTGCATTCAGAAGTTGTTACAAAACTTCTTCATATAAGCGTGTCATGCAAATTTGATGCATCTGAATCTTTCATGGTACTCTCAACTTCTGTGCTCGCATAATCAGAACTTCTGGTGATGTTCTAGTAGAACTTCCAGTTGCATCAGAATATCTTTTTAACATCAGAACATCATGCATGTAAAGATACTTTTTATTAGAGAGCATATTTGTTCTTTATATCATGTGTTTGTTATCATTAAAAATCTTGCTGGGATGTAGAACCAAATTATGTTATAACAATCTCCCCCTTTTTGATGATGACAAAAACTAGTATATTTTAATGGAATATAAAGAACAAAAATTAAAAGGAAGGCTCCCCCTGAGTAGAGTGATCAGCTAACGAGAAAATAAAATACTTCCCTGAAGATCTTCTGATTATGAGTCAAAATATTCTTCATTCTCCCCCTTTTTGTCGAGAACCAAAAAGTGGAAAAGACTCTGTTTGGCTTGTTCTGACAGAAGTTGCTTGAAAAGGTGTGACATCCTCTTCTGGATATATCTGAGATTCTTTAGAGAGCTTCTGATGCTGTATTTCCATTCCTGTTTCCAATAGTTTCATAGCCAGTAATCTTCTGTTTTTTATTGCCTTTGAAACCTGCGAATCTTTTAAATTCCAGGTTTTGGAACATATGCTTTCTTTCCTCCATGTGTAGAGAGCATCCAGAGTCCAGGTGTTAATACTGGTGTTTCAACCTTGCTATTAAAAATATCTGCAACATAGATGATTTTGTCTTTTGGTACCCATATCTTTCTGGGTCCATGACTGTTAGAGTTTCCAAAATTCTGTTTGAATTTTGGTTTAGTATAAAACGCCTTACTAGCATGTTTTATATCATGTGTTTGCCCAGTGGTGAAGTGAGAATAGAGAGGAGTGCGTTTGATAACCAGATCCTTAAATTTCTTAGGTTGGGATACTTTGCCTTTGTATCCTATACCTATTATGCCGTTCCTGCTAACTCCATAGATCATTGAAGCCATTTTGCTTCTATCTATGTTTTTAGCCAGAAACTTCTGAAAGCTTTGATCATATTCCTTTATGATCTTATCAGCATTACTGGGATCCTCTGAGATTATTTCCTTCCGAGAGTTTTGTAAATCAATTTCTAGTTTTGAAATCTTTTCTTTTAACTCAGAGTTTTCTAATCTCAGACTCTCAGTTTCTTTAGAGTCAGACACAAGATCCTTTTTCAGGTTCTTGAATTTGACTCTGAGCTGCTGATACCTTTCCAGAATTTCACTCAGACTTTCTCCTAGTTGAGCTTTAGTAAAATTAACAGTAAAGTCAGGAAATACCTCTTCAGCGTCTGATTCTGATTCTGACCCTGATTCTGACTCAGAAGATTCGGAGACATCTAATAAGTTGTCCATTTGAGCTATATTGGCTTGTTTATCTTCTGATTCTGTTCCATCTTCAGAAGATTCAGAGTCATCCCATGTTGCCATAAGACTTTTCTTCTTCTCCTTCTGAAGCCTTGGACAATCACTTTTATAGTGACCTTGTTTATTGCATTCATAGGAGGTAATAATTCTGTTACTTGATTTTCTGTATCCAGAGGATTGTTCAGAGTCATTTCTTGTTCTTCTGGAGTTTCTGAAATTCTTCTGCCTGTGCTTCCACAGCTGATCGATTCTTCTGGATAGAAAGAACAATTTGTCTTCTTCTGACAAGGTTTCTCCAGAGTTTTCTGCTTCTTCTTCTGCCTGCAAAATTTTGGTTTCATATTTGTTAGATTTCAGAGCGAGAGACTTACATTGCTTCTGAGGCTCTTCATCTTCTAACTCTATCTCATGGCTTCTGAGGGAGTTGACAAGTTCTTCTAGAGATATTATGTTCAGATCTTTTGCAAGTTTGAGAACCGTGACCATTGGTCTCCATTGTTTTGGTAAACTTCTAATGATCTTCTTAACATGATCAGCAGTTGAGTACCCTTTGTCCAGCACCTTTAGCCCTGCCACCAGAGTTTGGAATCTAGAGAACATTGTTTCAATGGTTTCGTCTTCTTCCATTTTGAAGGCTTCATACTTCTGAATGAGCGCAAGGACTTTGGTTTTTTTTACTTGCATGTTGTCTTCACGCGGCATTCTCAGAGAATCAAATATGTTCTTAGCTGTTTCTTTGTTTGTGATCTTCTCATACTCTGAATATGAGATGGCACTCAAGAGAATCGTTCTGGCCTTGTGATGATTTCTGAAGTCTTTATTTTGATGATCTGTCATCCTTTTTTTGTCAATCTTCAGACCGCTTTCATCAACAGGATGTATGTATCCATCAGTTACCACATCCCAGAGGTCAGCGTCATAGGCTAGGAAGAAACTTCTGATCATATCCTTCCAATAGTCAAAACTTTCACTGGTAAATATTGGAGGGCTGCTGCTGATGTTATGACTTGTTCCCATCATAGTGTTTTCCCCCTTTGATCTTTATCTGAAACGGTTAAGTGTTTGCACTCAGATCTAGGTGCTCTGATACCAATTGAAGAAGTGAAAAATACAAGAAGGGGGGGGGGGGGTTGAATTGTAATCTTAAAACATCAATGGAGCAAGGAACACGTTTATTTTTATCCTGGTTCGTTTAATCTCAAACTACTCCAGTCCACCCACCAAGGTGATTTCGCCTCTCTCTAACGAGGACTTAATTCACTAATCAAACTGATTATAATTCTACTTTAACAACTGTTAAAGTCTTCTTGAGTCCAAAACCACGACCCGGTTTTCTCAAGGAATTTCACTAAACAGTTAACTGAATAAAAGTGTACAATGATGTTTCTAAATAAACAGTATTACAATCTTGTGATGTATTACACAGTTTAATATTGAATCGTTGAAGATGAAGAATGAAAGTTGCGTTGTTTACTTTTTCACGTGAGTTTTTCTTTATGAGCGCAGTTGTTCATCATTGTGAAATCTTCTTCTAGTCTGCTTTATATAGGCCTTGCAATAGAGACATAAGAAGATACTTTTGCTAAGTCCATAACACGAGTTAATGAGCTTTCCAAATCAGGAGATCATTGTCTGTTTGTAGCCGTTACTTGTGATCTTGCATTGGTAGAATTGTAACGCTTTAGAGCTTCTCACATCAGAGGATGAATATTACCGTTGAGAGTTCTTTACATCTTGATCAGAATTTTGCACATCAGAGTATCAGAGATTCTGTTTTCCAGCGCTGGTGCATTCAAAAGTTGTTACAGAACTTCTTCATACAAGCATGTCATGCAGATTTGATGTGTCTGAATATTTCATGGTACTCTAAACTTCTATGCTCGCATAATCAGAACTTCTGGTGATGTTCTGGAAGAACTTCCAGTTGCATCAGAACATCTTTTTAACATCAGAACATCCTGCATGTAAAGATACTTTTTATTAGCAAGCATATTTGTTCTTTATATCATGTGTTTGTTATCATCAAAACTCTTGCTGGGATATAGAACCAAATTATGTTCAAACAACAGGCGCGCGCTTCTACCACTGGGGTGGCTATACATCTGTTAATACAAGCAAAACAATAAATATTTAAGGCAAAATGCACCCTGAAGACATCATCTTCAACCTCCAGCTAGACCAACTGTAACTTGCTCATTTCTCATCAAAATAGAAAACTGTAAACATGAAACTTGTAGCAAATTTTCTCACGATTCCAGAAATGTAAAGTATTAAAACTATAGATCAAAGATAAGCAAGAATTTTAATGGCCCTAATCTGAACCCCAAAAATTTCAGAAATTTCAGTTTCAAAATTCTCTAAGCTCAAGCGAAATTAATGGAAACTAAGGACATGGTAGCTTCAGGGCAATGATATCTACATGTTTTATTCACAAATAAACTATTGATGATGCATGTATGAAGAGTTCCAAGTTGAGAAAACTTACCTCAAAACTGGAAATCATGTTTGGAGTTTGAGCTTGTTTCAAGCAGTGGTGATGATTAGGTTAGCTTCCTTGAGGTCCTAGGAAGCTAATGCAATGGTTTGCTTGAGTTGAGAGTTGCTGAAATGACTTGGAGAAGTCAATGTGCAATGCTATGTTTTTGGTTATGGAGGATATGGTAAATGGTGTTACAGTAATAAAACGGGAACATGGATAGGTTACATTTGATGTAAGGAAGCTTTAGAAACTAAAAGGCCAAGAAACGCACGAGGGAAATATGGGTTTGAAGTTCAAGGTCAGAAACTATGCAACAATGGAGTTTTTGGGCAATTTTTGAATTGATAGAGTTTTTGTGTATTTCAGTGTGTTCAAGCTCGTATTCTAGCTCACAAATAGTGACTCTGTTTATAAGCAACAAGTTTGGAGACCTCATGTTGATCAGAATTCAAAATCACAAATTTATGCATAACATGTGATTTTTGAGAAATTCAAGTTTCCATGCCTTGTACTTGGTTCATAGAGTTGTTAGCCACTTTAAACACAATACTTTTGACTTTGTGGATGGAGTGTAATCAAGGAAAACAAGTTGGGAGCTCAAGAAGCTGACATTGTGCATAAATCTTGCTTTACAAGAATGAATATGTTACTTTCTCCCTAAAATGGCAAATTGATTTGGACAAAGCTTGAAACACTTGGATAAGGGAATAATCAGTTGTGTAAACCATTAATTATGGAGTGAAAAACAAGTTTAAGGCCTGCAAAGTGAGGATTATGCAGCATGGTTGTGATACGGTGGAAGAACTGGTTGTTTTTGGAATGCTGATTCGCGTTTTGCGTTTGTTTTCGCAAAATGTCGCGGTAAGCAAGAGTCGCCACTGACTTTTATTTTATCCAACAAGGAAAGGAAAAAAGCACAGAAAAAAAAATCCTTTTTTGAGATATTTCTGAGTACGGGGGGTAGACTATAGAAAGGGGGTAGACTTTCAAGAAACAAAGGATAAAGGCTCAAATTTTATTTCTATCCACCCGTTCTTCGTGATGTTCTTCGATCCTAAACTCAGCTAATTGTGCATTTAGATCCCGTTTGAGTCTTTGCTCTGATATTCCAGTGATGGTTCGGATACTGACTTTATTTTGAACAGGCAATCATTTTTGTTAAGAGTTTGTAGGGCCTCTTTCTTTTTTGATTTTATTATCCCTATCTTTTTCCTGAATTGTTTCTTTTGTGATTACAGTCAGCGGGATGCCCCAGTTTTGTAAGTCTCCTTCATAGGTTTTGACTTAATGGGCTTTTATTTCTGAGAGATAATGATTGCCTGTCCTGACGATTATAAGGAACCATCACCATCTTTTATTTTGGAAGAACCTCTTTGATGCCATTCATTGTGCACCCGAATTAATTGAGAGACTGCCCTGCCCTAGGTTGTGATTAAGGGTTTTAATTTGTGTGAAAAGAAAAACTCCAACTTATTTGGCTCAAAGGGGTTGACTAAGGATTATCCTCCTTATAACTCCACTGTTTGGGATTTGAAACAACGCCTGTACATCGTCAGCGGGGTCTGTTCAAAAGCATACTGTAGAAATTTTGATATCATTTTAGTCATCCTCCCTCTAAAGGATTTGAGTTTTTTAGTCGAGAGTTGAACATCACAAAAATGAAAGCAATTTGAATATAGTGAATATGAATGGATTGATTCAAAACAGACATATGCAATGCATTGATAAAGTAATAAAGTTTTAACATGACTAAATGTTTGTACAATCAAAAGAAAATTACAAATTGAAAATTCTAATGAACAAAAAGTCTTCTCGTCTGGTCTTGTCACTTCAGAGGACATGCCTTGGAGGGATGGTAGAAGAACTCAGCCTGACCATCTTGTGTGAATTCCAATGTTCCTTCATCAATCAGGTTTTGAATTTTATACTTCAACTTCCAACAGTCGTCAGTATCATGCCCCGGGCTGTTAGAATGGTATGCACACCTTGCATCAGGATTGTAGTTGGGTGAAGAAGTCTTAGGATTTGGATGAGGTCCTACCAACGCCACCATATTCAATCTCAACAGGTGTTGCAAATCTTGGGACATCGGCATGTTGAGCTGGGTAAACTGCTTCTTGGGCCTATCCGACTTACTCTGATTAACCGGTTATTTATGGCGAGGTTGTTGTTGGACCCGTGAGTTAGTAGCAACCTGGAGAGGTACATTATTTACCAAATCAAATCTTTGTCTTCTTGGAGGCTGATCAATGACTTGGTCCCTAGTCTCGACTGTTTGCTTCATGCTGTCGTATTTGTCTTGATGAAGCTGGCTGATAATGGTTCTCAACTTTTCTTATTCCCGGGCTAAACCTTGGATAAGGGCCATCTGCCCCTGCATTTGGGTTCTCATTGCATCTACCTCAGTTTGCAATTGTTCCAGCTGTTCGTCCTTATTGTCTTCAGGACTTTTCTTGACCAAGTCCCCAACGAGGAGTGTTTTCAACTCTTCCTGCCCCTTGGACATGTTTAGGAATATTTCCCTGAACTGAGTATTCTGAGCTTGTAGAGCCTTAATATCTTGATCAGTGGATGTTTCAGAAGACATGATGTGCTGAAATAAACAGCGAAGAAGATGAGAAACCTGTAAGGGTACCTGTAATGAGTTGCATGGGAATGGAATGCATATGATATAATTTCAAAGACTTTGGGAGATTCAAATTTGTAAACCAAAATGAAACACACTTTTATTAGATTAAAAACTTGAAACAATGTTTGACAAATGCCTTTAAGGCGTTACAAAGAGAAAAAACTGAAAAGTAAATCAAAACTAGAAATAGCAAAAGACATCAGCGCTCCCATGGTCGTTTTCCTCCCGTGCTGACATAGTCGTTGAGGACCTTCTCATTCTCCAGCTGCCTTGTAAGCTTTAGGATCTTCCGTTCCTGCTCATGATACTTTTCTCTGTAAGTATCCCGCTCTTCCCTCAACTGGATCCAAGATCTCTTTAATGCCCCAATGTCAGTAGGCATGTATGGATGGAGGACAGTATGAGGAACCCCTTCTTCATCAATACTCTCAACAATTACCGGTAAGACAACTTCGTATGGAATCCCTAGTTTTTAAGCACAGGCTCGAACCCACCGGAGATACGGTTCCATCGAAAGAGAAGTCTTCAATCCTAACTCATGCGGATCAAACCTGTGCACCCTGTTCCAAGCTCGTATGAATCTGCAGCGATGTCCTTCACTATCCCCTTGGAAGTCAAAGACAATGCTCGGAATCAGCAACTCATGAGGACCATCCTTTTGAGCTCGCCCAAACTGTCGTAAGGCCAGACAAGGATTATAGGTTATTCCTCCCCTAATTCCAAGAAAAGGAACATTGGGGTATTCTCCACACCGGTCAATAACAGCTACTTCTTCCATGTCTTTAGTGCTCCAGATGATGTCCGTATGAGCAAGGGACATAATTCTGTAGGCCCAACCCATACCTTCCTTGTTCTTCAAAACAAATTTTGGGAGGTGAGAAATAAACCACCTCGCCAACAATGGTGCATAACACATAAGGGTTCCCCGTTTCCGAGCAGTACGGGCATAAAGAGCATGTAGAATGTCACCTAAGAGAGTGGGTTACGGGACATGAAGATCTTGACTGCGTTCATGTCGACGAAAGAATCTGAATTAGGGAACAAAACCAAGCCATAAATGAGAAGTGCCAGGATGTCTTCAAATGCTTGAAAGTCCAAACTGTCCCAAAACGGTTGAGCATGATCAATCAAGAACTTAGCCAGGAAGCCTTTTACTCCACTCCGAGTCTCCCAATTAGACATTACATCAACCTTTGTCAGATGTAGGGTTGTAGCAACATCCTCTGGCCTAAGAGCTATCTTCCAACCTATAAATGGTGTCTGCTCTAGAATAGAAACACCAAGTAAATCAGAGAACTCCTCCAAAGTAGGGACCAACTGATAGTCTGGGAAGGTTAAACAGTGATGTAGCGGGTCAAAGAACTGGAACAAGACACTCATCATTTGCTCATCCATCTTGGAAGTGACTAGGCTGAGGAGGTGACCATGTCTTCTGACAAAAGAATAAGTATCAGGGACCTTTGCAACCAAATCTCTAAGCTGAACAGGGATTTGTACGAAGTTGATCTGAATAGTGTTTCTACGCATAGATGCCATGATCTGCAAAACAGAACAAAGATGAATCCCCTCGGTCTTTGAAATGGGTTAGTCTGATGAAATATGCATGCAATGTCATGATGCATGATGTTATGATAGAAACACACCACAAGTATTCACAGATAGAAAACATGGTAAGGGCAAACAAGTCACACAGTAGCCCTTAGATTTCAGGCTGGCATGGAGTTTAAGTATTACCCTCTTTCAGTTTAGTTGGTTCAACCTGTCCTAGTAATAGTAACCGGGTTCTAGAGGATCTCAATATCACTGACCACCCTCGATCGGTCATAATTCCAGTTTAGCAACCTTTTCTTGCAGCCGGAATCATCGCGAGAGTTTGGTCTCAATGAGTGTAGCATACTGCTACTTTTCTATGGCCAAGTTGGTCAATTATAGGTTCTAAAGTCAGCTGGTGCTTAATGACCCCTTAGCAGCCCCATACTCTCCTTCTTCCTCCACAAGGGGTATCGGTACAAACTAAAGTGTCACACCAATGTAGCTACTACTTCAACCGTATCGGTCTACGCTGTACAGTTCCCTCACAGTCTATTGCTACTTACCTAAAAGGTATCCCCAGATCCAGGTTAGGATCTATAGTAACTCCGATTAAAACCCACAAAGATAAAGCATACAAATCAAGCAATTGAAAACATTATGATGAACTATTCCTAAGGTACACCCCGCTTATTCAATCCCCAGCAGAGTCGCCAGTTCTGTGATACGGTGGAAGAACTGACTGTTTTTGGAATGTTGGTTCGCGTTTTGCGTTTGTTTTCGCAAAATGTCGCGGTAAGCAAGAGTCGCCACCGACTTTTATTTTATCCAACAAGGAAAAGAAAAAAGCACAGAAAAAAAAATCCTTTTTTGAGATATTTCTGAGTACGAGGGGTAGATTATAGAAAGGGAAGGTGTTAGTACCCTTTCTATCCGTAGTTATCTACGGGCTCTTAGGTACTTGCTCATCATTTTCAATATTGTTTTCTTTGTGTTTGTGGGCTTTGAAAAGTTTTTGTTTTAACTTCGATTTAACTCTTGCTTCTGTCTTTAAGAGTGTAATGAACTGTTTTTGAAAACTTGTTTGTAAAAGAGTGTAAGTGTGAAAAAGTTTTGTTTTGGATGAGCAAGTATCTAAGAACTAATCTACCTACTCGAAAAAAAGAATCTTTCTTTGCTTGTTTCCTTTAGATAATTCTATCCCACTATTAGTTAGTAGGTAGTACCGTCGTTGGAGTTTGAGGGTAAATTCGAAAGGGACATACAAACATTAAAGCAACGTTAGGACGTCTTAGTGGTAACCCTAATTTCTTAGATCATTTATCCGAGGCAACGATATTCGAGGCAACCTTTCCGAGACAACTTATGATCTTTTAGACAAGAGGGTGACCTCTAAAACAACCTATACTCAATGACCGTTTACAAAGGCAACCAAGTGGGGGTGTACCCTAGGAGTGCGCATGTGCGAGTGTATTGATTTCAGTTATTTTTATCTTTGCACAATTAAGGGTGATCTAACTGTTTTAAAATTAGACATTCATTCTTATCATGCAAACCCTATTAACAAACATCTAGTAGTTGAATATTTGCAGAAATTAAAGGTGCGGAAATTAAACTACGCTATTACAAGGCGTCGGGTATTTACATCGCCAAAAACAAACCCTTTGAAATTTAAAAGCGGTAAAAATAAATAAATGTCCTAATTTAATTATTACAAACCGGGAGCAGATACAATAATTGAATAAAAATGAAGCGCGCGATAAAATTGAATCGAATGCGAAACTAGGGTTTTGACCCTCCTAATTAAAAGAAAATGTTTTTGTTGTTTTCAATATTTTCTAAGAAAAGCAAATAAGTCCTAAAATTAAATGTTAAATTAATTAGTAATTAAATTAAGGGTTAATACCTATTTTCACCCCTGACATATGAGGTGTATTTGAAAAACCCCCCTGCCAAAAAAAAAGTTCCAATTGTTACCTTGACAAATTTTAAAAGTTTCAGTTTTTACCTTGAGGATGCCACATCACCTAAAAGGCTGATGTGGCTTATATTTTTGTTATATTTTTATTATTATTTTAATGACATGGCTTGATTAGTTGTCATTTTTAATTAATTTTTAATTTTTAATTCCATATGGCATTTATATTAATATTTTATTAATTGAGTGTTAATTCAAAGTTAAAAAAAAAATTTCCTTCAGCAGGAATCAAACCATGGACATACTATTTGCACTAAACGTTTCTTACCACTAGACCAATGCATTTTCTTTGTTATATATATGCATCAATAAATATTCATATCATTAACATATTAATTACAATTATCAAAAAATTTTCTTAACTAGTTGGTTTAAATAATTTTTAAAAAAATGTTTTACATATTTTATCTTTTTACTGTAACTTTTTTTAAATTTTAAATTTTCAAAAATCACTTAAATTTTAAAAAATCACTTAAATTTTCAAAAATCACTTAAATTTAAAAAAATCACTTAAATTTAAAAAAATCACTTAAATTTTCAAAAATTACTTAAATTTAAAAAAATCACTTAAATTTAAAAAAATAAGTTAAATTTAAAAAAATCACTTAAATTTTCAAAAATCACTTAAATTTAAAAAAATCACTTAAATTTTCAAAAATCACTTAAATTTTCAAAAATCACTTAGTTTTGAAAATCACTTAGTTTTGAAAATTTAAGTGATTTTAAATTTAAGTGATTTTTGAAAATTTAAGTGATTTTTTTAAATTTAAGTGATTTTTGAAAATTTAAGTGATTTTTGAAAATTTAAGCGATTTTTGAAAATTTATGTGATTTTTGAAAATTTAAGTGATTTTTTTAAATTTAAGTGATTTTTTAAAATTTAAGTGATTTTTGAAAATTTAAGTGATTTTTGAAAATTTAAGTGATTTTTTTAAATTTAAGTGATTTTTGAAAATTTAAGTGATTTTTTTAAATTTAACTTATTTTTTTAAATTTAAGTGATTTTTTTAAATTTAAGTGATTTTTGAAAATTTAAGTGATTTTTGAAAATTTAAGTGATTTTTGAAAATTTAAGTGATTTTTTTAAATTTAAGTGATTTTTTTAAATTTAAGTGATTTTTGAAAATTTAAGTGATTTTTTTAAATTTAAGTGATTTTTTTTAAATTTAAGTGATTTTTTTAAATTTAAGTGATTTTTGAAAATTTAAAATTTAAAAAAAGTTACATAAAAAGATAAAATATGTAAAACATTTTTTTAAAAATTATTTAAACCAACTAGTTAAGAAAATTTATTGATAATTGCAATTAATATGTTAATGATATGAATATTTATTGATGCATATATATAACAAAGAAAATGCATTGGTCTAGTGGTAAGAAGCAGGGGGTTTTTTCAAATACACCCTATATGTCAGGGGTGAAAATAGGTATTAACCCTTAAATTAATTAATAAAAAAATATTAAATGACATATTTTTGGAGTTTTTGTTATTTTAGGAAAGAAATAAAATAATTAAGTTAATGTTAAAAACCTATTGATTCTAATTAGTTTTAATTATTTACAAAATAGATTAAAATTGTCTAATTAATAACCTAATTAAATTAATTAATATTTATTGATGAAAAAATAAAAATTATGATTTTAAAATATTTTTTAGTGATTTTTTGATAAAGAAAATAATTAAATTATTGGTTAGTAATTAAATAAACAAAATAAATAAATGAAACAAAATAAAATATAAAGAAGGATAAAGATGCTGGGCCTGAAATTAGGGTGTGCCAATAGCAATTTTCCTGGGCCCAAATATGAGATCCGTTTTGACTTTTGCAATCCAGCGCGTATGCATTAACTTGGTCTTTGGTGTGCCTTCAATGGTGGCCACCATATCTGGCCATCTGGCACATTGGATGCTGAGGGAGTATGATGGATCTTCTGGCCTCGCTTGCACTGAATCACCTGGAAATAAATGGAAAAATAACAAATGCTGGAGGCAGGGATCAAACCCCTGACCTCCAGCCTCTAATGCTTTGAAAACCTGCGTGGCAACCACTGGGCTATTGTGTATTTGTTGTACATAAAACATGCAATAAGAATAATATATAAAAAACCAAGCGTTAGTGGAGATCTGGCGCGAAATTCAAACAAGCCAGTAAGGGAGTGACAACGCATCATCTCCTTCCTCTCTCCGTGGCTAAAACCTGAAATACTTATACCCACGGACAAATGTCCGTTGCTACAAACCAAGCATTCTCAAAACCTTCCACATGCCATGTAAATGGAATCTAACACCATGGTTAGATTCGTCTCGTCCTCCTGATCACAACCATGCCCATTATGAAGGCTAATTGTTCCTGAAATAAAAAGCCATAAACCAAAGTCCGAAACCCTAACAATGGTAGATTTCGTTACAGACCATTAAAATGCAATTGGGTAATGCCAAAAGCTTGCAAATGCTTCATAGGTTAAGAATATGCCATTAATTCAGATCAACAATGCTTAAATTGCAAGATGCGAATTTAAGAATAGAGCAAGGTTATGAACGACTTACAACGCGTTTAGGGACCGAAACGGGTTTGTTCTTGATAGCTTTAGGTTGTGGAGACTCCCTGGAAGTGATTGGGATCGTCAAAAAGTCTTGAAACAGCCTCTAATGGTGATTTCAAACTCACACTTTTCTTGGTATTTTTCAGATTTTTGTTTCTCTCTAGCGCCTGTTTCTAGGTCTGCACGCAATCCTTATGTATTAGTGAAGGCATTAGGTTTGATAATTGCATCCAAATCCCTCTCCATCAATGCTTTGGATATTGATTTGATTTGCTTTGAAGATCTTTCCAAACATGGCTTATTTTGAATCTTTTTGTGCACTCTAAGGCTTGGCACAAATTTGAATGATGCTAGCTGTAATTGGAACCTGAAACAAGCACAAAATCCCTTGTTATCAATGCTTTGGATTTTTATTTGATTTATTTTGATTTAAATGAAATTAATTCTAATAAAAATTAAAATAATTAATAAAAATATGATATAGACAAATGGCAAGGGCTAGAGCACGTGGGCTATGTTTCCAACTCAAAACAAGTGAAAAATATTGGGCCCATTTGGCAAAATTTGAAGTTTTGGGCATAGTTGACTTTTGGCAATTTTGCAAAAAAGGTCAACTTCACCAATGCATAACTTCCTCAATTTTGACTCTTTGGAGGTGTTATTGGACTTTTTAGAAATCTTGAGATGTCCTATAATCAACCCTTTTAGTCTTATATCAATTTGATATTCCATGCTCAAGTATGAAGCTTTGACAAAAAAGGTGTTTTTGTTGACTTTTCAAAATGACCTATAATGTCCAAATTCATAACTTCTTGTGAGTGCATATTTTGATCTTTGGAGCTGAAGATGGATTGTAGGGAATTACATCCTCTTAAAAATGATCTTTGGATGGGTCATTTCTCATAAAGTATGAGAAATTTATGCTTGGTCAAAGTTGAGTTGACTTTTCCTGCAAAACCCTAATTTATCAACTTTTGAGTCTTGATGAATTATGAGCAATCCTTGATGAATCATGATAAACCATTGATAAAATGATGAAATGCACTTCAAAATGAGGATGTTGACCACAAATCTTGAAGTTTGACTGTATGTAGGTCACAGTTGACTTTTGCCCTAGCACAGTCAATTTTTGGACCTTTGAGCAATTGACTGAGAAAACTTCCTCTGCAAGGCTTGAAACTTGATATGGATGATTTTTGAGAACATATTAGGACAATGTTGAGAATTTGGGACCACTTGGGCTCAAATATCTTGATGCAACATGAAACCCTAATTTGGGGTAGACTGCCTTAGGAGAGAGCTTGTCTGGCCAACCCTTGAACTACCTTGAGCAACTTGAGGATCTTTCTTGCAATGTTTTGAGAAATATGCGAGGGAAAATTTTTTGGTACAAAAATTTCTATGGATTTGGTTTATGTGTTCATAAAAAATGACTTGTAATTCAAGTGACACAACCCTAACTTCATCTCTTCGATTCTCCCTCCTCAAGAATGATCTCAAGGAGTTCTTTGACATTTTGGAAAGCTTGAAATGTGCTATACAACCCATATTTGAATTGATTTTGAATATTCCCCTTGAAACTATATGAAAAATCGCCATGACGTTAGGTCAAAATCCTGACCAAATTAGGGCAAAATTTCACTAAGTGTTTAGTTTCATGACCACATGTTCATAAAATTATAACTTGAGATCTAAGCACTTTTGGAAGAAGTTGTAGGAATAAAAGTTGTAGATTTCATGGAGATATAAAACTTTCATGTTGGAAGTTTCTCTTGAATCATCTTGCATTATGGTGAAAATTTTGCTCAAAGTTATAAAAAAACATGAAATTTCCAACACTTAGAAAAATTTCTAAGTTTAGAAATTTTGACTTTTCAAAATGAAATCTTGACTTTTTGATTTCTTGATGAATAAGTTTCATATTTTGACATTTTTTGATGAATTATGATCTTTGGCACTTGAATTTGACCAAAAAGTCAAAGTTTGAGTTTTCAGTATACAATTAACTTTTGATCAGTTGACTGAAAAATTCATTTGTCAATCCACTGGACTTGCAATGTTTTGAACCATACCATTAGGTAAAAATGATGCAATTGGACTCTTGAGATCATGCCTTAAACCAATTAATCATTTTCTAGGTCAAAAATAAGAAATTTCCCCTTCTTAGTCAAAACTCTAATTTTGACCATTTTGCCCTTTTGGGGGATTTGATCAAATTTCTTGAGGAGTTGTGGTCCAAACTTGATCAAATGATACATATACGTTTAAAATGTTGGTAAGGATCAAAAATTAAGAAGTTTGACTATAAATTGGTCATAATTGACTTTTTCCCCAATACAACTGATTTTTAGGTCAACTGCTCAATTGATTGAGCAAAAATGTGATCCAAGGCTTGAAACTTGACATGAGTGACCTTGGGGGTCCATAATGATCCATAAAAGTCATATGGGGCATTGGAAGTTCAAATGTCCTTGTACAAACTCAAACCCTAGTTTTGGGTCATCAGTGCATAAGGAGGTGTCTTGAGCTGATCAAACTCTAGTGCAGTCTTGAGCCCAAGGAGATCTTGTGAGCAAAAATATTGATAAGTGAGAGGGAAAATTTTGGGGTACAACAAATACTAAGGTCTGAGCAGAGTATTTTGAAGTGGTAATTTTTTTTGCTGCAAGTCACTCCAGAAAAGGTTTGGTGATCTGGATATTAGTAAAGCTTTTAAGCAAACTAAGTGTTTTTGGAGTTTGTGAGTGACTTCACACCTAGTGTGCATGACATTTTCCTATTCAAAAGGTCATGATAAAGAGTGTGGTTATGAAAAGACAATGGTCGAATGTGTCCTTGTGTTGTGAAGAAGTCAGGGTTCCTGGAAGTATTCTCAAGGAGTGAGAATATCTGACTCTGGTTTGACTCTACTGAGGGAGTCAAGGTTCAACATATGCAGGAAGTGCTGAAGCTTCTCATCTAGTGGACAAGTCTTCATCTTCAGCTGGAGCATTAGTTAATCATGACAAAGGGAGTCATGTGGATATTTGTAAATTATTGCTGCAATGATACGGGTATTATCAAGCCAGAATATTGTTCACTTTTGTAAAGGTTTTATGAGGAAATAATTCAAAACAACATGTTCTGACATTATGAAGTTATGGATAAACTTAACAAGACATGGTTGTTTCTAACTATGAGAAGTTTGGTTAAGATCAGAAGTTCACATATCTCTTAGAATTTTAATGGGAAGTCTGGGAGAATTTATTTTTCTCTATAGATTTCAAAAAGACTCCTTGAGGGTCTATATTATGAAGACGTGTCACAAATGTGATATTTTGATATCTTAGTATATGTCACTAAGTCTAAGTGAAAGAAGAACACTTAGAATCCAGTATGAACATGTGGATAATCTGGTGAAGCATCCCTGATTGGTGGGAGAAGATGTGTTGATCACTGAAATAAGAAGGAAATGTCTGACTAAGTGTCAGAACATTATACAGGACATGTTCCTGCATGGTCAACATAAGGTGGAGTGGCCTATGTGTTCAAGCACGTGGCTGTAAACAGGGGTAGAAAAATTTTTCTGACTATGCATGTGTATGTAAAGGAAGTAGCTATAGCATTCAAAGCCATTATGGACGGTGCACATTGATACCTGAAGTTTTCTCCTCAAATATCGTTTCCTTTTGACCAAAATTAGTGCTACAATCTAGGATCGTTATTTTCCAAGTAAAATTCCCAGTTATTTATAGAGAGTTCTCCAAATCTCTATAACCCCGTGAGCTTCTTGAGTCTATAATTTTTATTGCTTTTATTCGAGTTTGGATAAGATGTGCTTGGGTCTGGTATTATGAAGGTCTCCTTTTCCAAGTTTTGGATATAAAGGGGGAGAAAGGTGAATTAGCTCAGCTCAGATGCTGTTGCTGCCTCCACAAGTGGTTATTATTAATGTTCACAGATGTCAAAATAAGATGTCAAGTGGTTATTATTTCTGTGACATATGATTGTGACATGTGATATAAGTTATGAACACAGTTGTGACCTGTGTTTTGAGTTATCAGGGGCGGTGGTTGATTTGGTATTAAGGAGTTATTGAGAGTTCCCTTATTCCACCATTGATCTTCTATGTTTATAAGATGTTCCTGCATTGAGGGGGAGTACAAGATGTCTTCTGCTATCTTCTTCCTTGTGTGTATCAACCAAACTTCAGGACTTTCCTTCCTTTTATCCTGAAACTGATGTTCATTGGTGTTGATGCAATTGAGTTCTTCAGAGTGCTGCAAAGAAGATGTCTAACAAGATGTTGAGATATCATTTTCAACTGAAGATCTATTGTTGTGTGCAACAGCTTCTGAATTGCTGCAAAAAAATTTTAGATTATTTGTTTTAGCCAAAACATTCCAAAGGGGGAGATTGTTATTTCTCTTGTTTTAGGATTGGCTTAATTTTTGTAAAACAAATAATATCAGCAATAATGTAATGTAGAATAGGATGTATAAACTTGCTAAGAAGAACAGGTACAACAAGAAGTCCTATTACAATGTCAGAACATGTTATTTTGAACATTTTCAATAACTGGAGCAACATGTCGAAGAAGATGTCTTGACATCGCGCCTGCTGAGATGGATTAATGAGATTCAGTTTGTTCTCAACATTGGCAGAATATTCAGGAGAATATTATGCATCCTATGTGGCACATATTTAAAGGTCCAGAAAATTCAATCAGAAATCAAGGAGAATGAAGACTTTCTAAATAAGGAGATTATTTAGGAAAGTAAAGATTGAAGACCTTTCTTGGGGCAGAAGTTTCTGCAATTTGTTACAACTGATTTAATGTGATTGAAAGCCCAAAACCAGTTGGGTAACAAGTTAAAAATAGAATGGGTTGTAACCTAGGAAAAAACACGTCTGAAGATGTAGAAGTCTAGGGTTTTGTCAAGGTAAACCTCCCGGGTTGTGGGAAGGTTACCATGTTCACCTCGAAGCCTGTAGGTAAGAGGTGTATTGATCTTTGGAGGAAGCTTTGAAGCAACTCCAAGATAGGTTAGGATCAAAGCTAAAAAATAGTGGAGCTTTGCTTGGAGACTTAGCTAGGTTGTCATGGAAGTATGTCTTCCAAACTGTTTATCTGTGTGATCAGAATCTTGGTGAAGGGTCGTCTATATAGTGACTAAGGTGTTGACTGCTAGACATCATTGTGATGATTAGAAGTGGGATGGTGTTGTACCCAAAAAATTTCCCTCTCATTTCTCAAAGGATTATCCTGAACCCTTAGGTTTTCTTCTATCAAGTTTCAAGTCTTGGATTACAATTTTCTAAGAAAGTCATTCACAAGGGCAAAATGGTCAAAAACACACTGAAAAGTCAAACTTTGACTTTTTAATCAAAAATCAAGTTTCAACAATCATATTTCATCAGGACATGAAATTGGTTCATAAAAAATTAGAAGTCAAATCAAATTTTATAAACACTTAGAAAATTTTCTAAGTGTTAAGAGAATATGATACTTCAGAACTTATGGGCCAGCCTCCACGCAAGTGCAATCAGAATTTGCAAAGACGGTTCAGAATATGACTCTTCAGTCAGAACATATGGAAGCAATGTTCTTCGGTCAGAACATGACCCTTCAGCATATGGGGGCTACTGTTGTACCCCAAAATTTTTCCTCTCATTTAGCTCAACACATGCCCATTGAGGTCTTCAGTTGCTCAAGGATGACTAAGGATTGACTAGACAAATCCTCCTCCTAAGGCAACAAGCTTCAAACTAGGGTTTCACTCCTAATCAAGATGGTTGAAGTCCAAGGGTCCCAAATGCTTTCCATGGTACCAATATGTTCTCAAGATCATCCATGTCAAGTTTCATGCCTTGCACAAGAATTTTGCTCAATCAATTGCCTAGATGCCTGAAAATCAACTACACTAGGTCAAAAGTCAACTGTGGCCCACATACATTCAAACTTCAATATTTTTGGTCAACATCAAAATTTTGAGGTGATATCCATCATTTGATCAAGGGTTGATCATGACTCCTCAAGGAATGTCCCAAATTCATCAAAACCCAAAAGTTGCTAAATTAGGGTTTCATAGGAAAAGTCAACCAAACTTTGACCAGGCATAACTTCTTCATACTTTATCAGAAATTTTCCATCCAAGGCTCATTTTAAATAGGATGAAATTCCCTACAATTCATCTTCATCCCTCAAGTTCAAAAAATGCACTCATGGAAAGATATGAATTTCTACATTATAGGTCCTTTTGAAAATTCAACAAAAACACCTTTTGGGTCAAAGCTTCTTACATGAACATGGAAGACCCAATTGAGATGAAACCAAAAGTTTTGTTTAGGGGACATCCTAAGATTTCTAAAAATTCCAAGAACACCTTCTTAGGGTTAAAAATAAGAGAGATGTGTATTGTCAAAGTTGACCAATTTTTGGAAATATGCATTAAGTCAACATTGATCAAAATGACTTTTTTTTTCCAAATGGGCCCATGTTTTCTTGTTTGAAACTTGTTCCTAAGAGGACCCACGACCCCTGAGCTTATCCACCTATTATTTTATTATTTTGATTGTTTATTTTGATTTTTTATCCATTTAAATCAAAATAAATCAATTTAAATAGTAGAATAATCAAATAAAATTAAAGATTTGATTTTATAAGCATATTATGAGTCCATGAACAGCTAGCAAATCAAAAAATTAGTGCAAGAGCTAATTGATTGGAAAATATCTTAATTTGGTCTATTTTGGAAACAAATCATACAAGACAAAGAATGAAATCAAATCTCCATAATTTGCAAAGATATGATCAGTTTTTGTTGACCTAAATCATTCTATGATATATACACAACATTTACAAAGCATAATAAAGAGGTTTTGGTCGTGAAAACAAGAGAACAAAACTCAATTTTTTGTCAAAAAAGTGCAAGTCGGTTTTGATTTCATAGGCCATTTCAAGTAATTCCAAAGCCAACAATTTGTTCCTGGACGTGTTCTAAAGCTATTCCAATCATCCTCAAGGCTAAAAAAAAATCAAGAATCATGCCCTTACAGTACCACGGTTTGCATATTTTTCTCAAACTCAAATTTATTGATTTACCCATTATAAACTTGTTTTAATCACATATCCACGCTTGTTATCATATTTGCATTGTTTTTGGATGGTTTAATATGAGTTCAAATGCAGGAATGGCACGATGCCATTGTTAGGGTTTTAAGGTCCGAAATTGGGGACTCTCCGTAGAGGCGAAATTAGACCAAATTATGGATACCAATGAACTCAGGGCGTGATTTGCAACTAATCTATGCCTTTGGTTTTGATTTATATTGCTTGTATTATTTTATTGAATCTTGCAGGGATGTAGCTACGGATAAAAACTGTCACTATAGCCTTTAGTGATGGTTTTTTGTGTAGGTAAAAGCTGATATAAAAAACAATAATTATGGGGAAGAAGACAAGAAGTGGCAGCACACCATTGGCCCATTTGAAATTGGCGCGTGTTTCTGGGCAAGACACTTTATTTCCTTTATATTTCATCTATATTATTATATGTACCACTAACCATCCCAGCACAGATGGCAAAGGCGCAGGCGGTAAAGCAAAGGGTTATGGGTTCGATCCCTGAATTTCACGTTTTCATATTTTCCAATTTCTTTGTCCCAGATCTAGCGAGCCTCACCTTCAAAAAAAGCCATCATGCATCCTTAAATCCACACCATCGGATCATGTCCTGGCCAGATCTAACGCCTCAAGCATGCAGGTGCGTGGTCGACCTCCTGAAGGCCAGCTGCACTGAATCCTCACGTGGGCAAATGGGCCTATAATTCTGGGCTTAACAATTCCATTCCACACCCCCAAGTTGCTAACAACAATACAGGCCCAATTTCTTTTTTTATTTTATTTTATTTCCTTTATTTTAATTATTTGATTAATTATTTCCTTTTACAAAAATCAGTTTTTTTATTAAATCAAAAAAATCATAAAAACATTAAAAGTCATTTATTTTCATAAAAAATATTTTATTACCTTAATTAATTAGATTAATTTAATTTAGAGAAATTTAATTCCTTTTTTTCATAATTTAAAACAATTAGAAATTAGGGTTAATTTGCAAATAGTCTAATTTTTCCCCAAAAAATAACCTAAATTTTTTTCTCAATTAGATTTTCTAGGTTTCTTAATTATTTCTCGCATTTAATTCGCCGCGCACTTTTAATTTCCTTTTTTATTATTATTGTAACTGCTCCGAGTTTGTAATAGTAATTAGGGTTTCAATTCCGCATCTTTATTTTCAGTCCAAAATAATTATATATCTGCAAAAGCTCTGTAATAGCTAGGACTTTTAACTTTCCCGCATTTTATTTCCGCAAACTATAAACTGCTTAGATGTATTTTAATAGGATTGTATGGAAAGACAAACTTAAAATTAATACGGTAGAAAACCCTAAATGTGCAAAGATAAATTAACTGAAAATTACACTCGCACATGTTCACTCCTAGGGTTTACTCCACTCTGGTTGCCTTCAGTAAACGATCATGAAGTATAGGGTTTGTTAGTGGTTGTCCTCTAGCCCCGAAAGATCTAAAATGACCCATTCGGATGTTGCCTCGGAAAAAGATCTTTAAGGCTTTAGGATGATTACTAACATTTCCTAGCATTGATTTTGTGATCGTATTTGTCCCTTTGAATGTCCCTAAAAAACTCCAACGACGATGCTACGTATTTCTCAATAATGGGATAGTATTATCTAAAAGGAAAACAAACAGACCTTTTTCGAGTAGGTATATTAGTTCCTAGGTACTTGCTCAAACAAACAAAAACTTTTTCACACCAACACTTTTCAAACAAAGTTTTCAAAAACAACTTCATAACACTCTTGAGGACAAAAATAAGGGCTAATACGAAGTAAAACAAAACTTTTCAAAATAAGCACACACAAGCAGTTTTCAAAATGAGCAAGTACCTAAGAGCCCGTGGAAAACCACAAATAGAAAGGGTGCTAACACATTTCCTTTCTATAATCTACCCCCATACTCAGAAACATCTCGAAAAAGGTTTTTTCTATTCTTTTTCCTTTTCCTGATTGGATAAAATAAAAGTCGGTGGCGACTCTTGCTTACCCCGACATTTGTGAACAAAAAACGCAAACCAGTATTAACAGTCGGTTCTGCCACCGTATCGCCAGAATTGGCGAATCTTCTGGGGACTAAAATATAAAGTGGGGTAAACCTTACGATCTAGGTCATATTTAATTGCTTTCTCTTGATTGTCTTGCTTGCTTTATATTTATGGGAACTGTTTGGGTTATTTGATCCTACACCCGGATCGGGAAACACCTTTTAGGTAAGTAGCAATAAACTGTGAGGGAGCTGTGCTGGGGTATACCGACACGGTTGAAGAAGTAGCTATGTTGATGTGGAACTTTGGTTGGTACCCGTAACCCTTGAGTCAATCATGGAGATGTACGGGGCCGCCGCGTGGTGTCATAAAGCATCAACTGACCTTAGAACCTTTAATTTGACAACATGGCCTGTAGGACATAGCGAGATGGCCGACTTTGGTGTATGCCCAAGGTCGACAGATACTCGATGCTACACTCATTGAGGTTTAACTTCTGAGTTTTGTTTGATTATGAGTCAATCGTCGATTGAACAAGGCTTGGGGGAAAGATCGGTGATATTGAGATCCCTTTAGAACCCGGTTACATATTTATAGGACAGGTTGAACCAATCCAACTTCAAGAGGGTATGACCTTAAAACTCAAGCAGGACTTAAACCTAAGGACTTGGTGTGATTTGTCTGTGTTTGCTATACCTGTGATTTATCATGATATCATAAACATCATACCATAGCATATCATACTAACTGTTTCAAGGGTTTCTAGGGTTCATCTTTGCTCTGTTTTGTAGGATATGGCATCCGCTCTTAGGAACACTATTCAGATTAACCTAGTGAAAGTATCTCCCTAATTAATGGACTTGGCAGTAAGGATTCCTGAAAGCTCTCCTTTCACTGAAAAGCATGGTCGGTTGCTCAACTTGGTCATTGCAAAACCTGATGGAGAAATGTTGAAAGTGTTGTTTCAGTTCTTCGATCCTCTGCATCACTATTTCACATTCCCGGATTACCAGTTAGCGCTTACTATGGAGGAATTTTTTCAGTTATTAGGGATACCCATTCTTGATCAGCTACCTTTCAGCGGTATGGAAAGACATCCCAAACCTGAAGAAATTGCTAAAGCTCTATCCTTACAACGGTCCGACATAGTGACAAATTGGGAAACCAGAGGGAGTGTTCAAGGAATTTCGGTTAAATTTCTGTTCGAGAAGGCTTACTATTTTTAGGATACCCTGGATCTACAAGCTTTTGAAGAGGTTTTGGAGCTCCTTGTCTATGGCATGGTACTGTTCCCTAATGCAGATCAACTCGTAGATGTGAGTACAATCCAGGTTTTTTTTGTCTCGGAATCTGGTACCTACATTACTCATGGATATTCTACACTCTCTGCATGCTCGCACTCTAAAAAGAAGGGGGGCCCTCCAGTGTTTCACTCCTCTATTGGCTAGGTGATTTATTTCGCACCTACCCAGATCTACTTTAAAGAATAAAGAGAGGAATATCAACGCCTATATCGCGCCAAAGAGGATGCGCTCATGGGAAACCTAGTCTTCTTTTTGTTTTATTTTGCTTAATTGTACTCTCAAAATACATTCTTTGTAACAATTCAAGTTTACTAATACAATTCACGTTTGTTCCTTTTTGTTTAAGAAAATTTGAGCCTTTAATAACCCTTGAAAACATTGCATACATATCATACATATCATTGCATAACAAGATTCATAACAGGTTTCTCATCTCCTCCGCTGTTTATTTCAGCAATGGCTCTTGAATAAACTGTGAAAGGTCTTCAGACTCAGAACACGCAGTTCCAGCAAATGATTGTGGCTTTGGCCAAAGGACAAGAAGAGCTGAAGGCTCTGATTGTTAAGAAGAACACTTAGAAGACCAAGAGGACAGCCGGTGTGGCATATATGAGCAAAAGGTTTAGAGGGCCGCCAAGATGGGTTTTTGATTTAGTTTCTTCATCTAAAGAGGGAGAGAATCAAGAGGGTGAAGCCAGAGAAGAGGAACCTAGTCCTAAAGGGTCTGACAATGAACTGATTATAATGAGGAGCAGTACCCTCCAGCTGATGTAAAGTATAAGCAGTTAGAAGAGCGTCTGAGTGCTATGGAAATCCAGAAGGTTCCTGGGCTGGATTTTGAAGAGTTGGGTCTGGTCTCTGGGGTTGTCATCCCCCCAAAATTCAAGGCACTTGCATTTTATAAGTATGACGGGGTCTCTTGTCCTAAAATGCATCTCCGTTCCTATGTGAGGAAGATACAACCTCATACTGCTGACAAAGACTTGTGGGTTCACTTCTTCCAAGACAGTCTGTCTGGAACACAACTGGATTGTTTCTATCAGCTGGAAAAAGCTAATGTTCGTGTTGTTCCCCAAAATTTGCCTTCCCATTTTACTTAACAAATGTCAATGGAGGTCCCCAAGTTGCTCAAGGAAGTCCAAGAGTTGACCAGACAAACGCTCTCCTAAGGCAGTATACCTTAAATTAGGGTTTCCACTTTCATCAAGATGTGTGAACCACAAAGGGCTCAAATTATTTCCAAGGTTTTAATATGTTCTCAAGACCCTACATGTCAAGTTTCATGCCTTGCACAAGAAGTTTGCTCAGTCAACTGCTCAGATGCTTGAGAATCGATTGTATTAGGTCAAAAGTCAACTATGACCCACATACAGTCAAAATTCAAGATTTTTGGTCAATATCAACATTTTGAAGTGACTTTCATCATTTGATCAAGGGTTGACCATGATTCCCCAAGGAATGCTCCAAATGCATCAAAACCCAAAAGTTGCTAAATTAGGGTTTTGTAGGAAAAGTCAACGCAACTTTGACCAAGCATAACTTCTTTATACTTTATCAGAAATTTTCCATCAAAAACTCATTTTGAAGAGGATGTAATTCCCTACAACTCATCTGCATCCCACAAGTTCAAAATATGCACTCATCAAAAGATATGAATTTCTACATTATAGGTCATTTTGAAAAGTCAACAAAAACACCTTTTGGGTCAAAGCTTCATACATGAACATGGAAGATCCAATTGAGATGAAACCAAAAGGGTTGGTTAGGGGACATCCTAATATTTCTAAAAAGTCCAAGAACACCCTCCTAGGGTCAAAATTGATAGAGATATGCATTGTCAAAGTTGGCCTTTTTTGAAAGAAATTGTCAAAAGTCAACATTGATCAAAATTGCATTTTTTCCAAAGGGGCCCATGTTTTCTTACTTGAAACTTGTTTCTAATAGGACCCACGACCCCTAAGCTTATCCACCTATTATATTATTATTTATTTTGATTTGTTATTCATTTAAATCAAAATAAATTAATTTAAATGGTAAAATAATAAAATCAAATCAAATCTTGGATTTTTTGTGCACATTATGAGTTCATATACAGCTAGCATGGCATGTAATTCGTGCAAGGATGACTTAGATTGAAAAAGTCATGATTTGAGTTATTTTGGAAAGAAATCATACAAGGCCAAAGTCGAATCAAATCTTCATAATTCCTCAAGATACCATGAGATTTCTTCCATTATTTTTGACCTAAATTCCTCCTCTATATAAACACAACACCCTCATACACTAGGGAGCACGGAATTGGCTGCCCAAGAACACTCTCTAAAAACCTCAAGTTCTGTCAAAACCAGTGCAAAGTCAAAACCGAAGATCCAGCCACTTTCAGTCCAAGCCATCAATTACAAATCATTCTTGAGGTATCTAAGGGTAAGAATAGGTCGAAAGTCATGGCCATTGATGCTTGAAACAAGCATACTCATCTTCTCCGATTTGATTTTATTTCAAACATTCATATAATTAATTTCATGCATTGCTAATGTTTATTAACTGTCCAAATAAGTTCTTGTTGTTACGTAGAACAAGTTTGAATCACAAACAATAGCTTGGCTTGGTGGATGAGGCGCCTAACTGTGACCCAAGGGGCATGGGTTCATCACCCACCCCATGTATTTTTCACTTTTTTGACTATTTTCTTTTCTAACCCTTTTCATTTTTTTATTTTTCATTTGATTTGTTTTCTATCATTAATTTAATTAACATACAAAATCATAAAAAAATCATTAAATATTAGTTTTAGGCTTTTAATTAATTAAAATAATTTTTGACATAAAAGTTGTTTTGATTTAACCAATATTGATTTTATTTCATAATTAACCTGTAAATTAATCAGAGTTAGGTTTTTAATTATTAATTCACACTTTTATTATTTTCCTAACAATTTACTACAGTTCAGTACATCACCATTCCATGCGTCCATCATACGCTCAAATATCCTACCCTTTGGATCATCCCTTGGTCCAGATCCAGCGTTCAACTACAACAGCCCATGTTGCACTCTCTGAAGCTAATCCACATGGGATCACATGCAAGGAACATGGGCCAACCAATTTGGGCCTAACAATTTGGCAATGCACCCCCCAGTCTGCATTCTACCACACAAGCCCAATCTTTTCTTTTTTATTTTATTTCAATTCTTTTTATTGTTTTAATTTATTTATTTTATTTATTTTCCAAAAATCATTTTTAATCAAAACATAAAAATCAGAAAATCACAAACAATATTAGGTTTAGTCTTTTTTTTTTCATAAAATATTTAATTGCATTAATTAGTTTAATTAGGTTAACTTAAATCTTTTTTTCATAATTAAAATCAAATAGAAATTAGGTTTAATTCTTAATTTCAATTCCTTCTCAAAATAAAAACACAAAAATAGGTTAATTGTTTTTTTCTCATTAATTTAATTTTTCATAATTAAAACTTAATTAGTGATTAGGATATTTTGTAATTTATTATTTATTTCCTTAAATAAAAATGACAAAAAAAAATGGTTTTTTTTCTTTAATTAAATTCAATTTGGTTGTCAAGGGTCAAAACCCTAATTTCTCGCATTTACGTTTATCGTACGTACTTTTCATTATATTCTTGTAATTGCTCTGAGGTTGTAATAGTCTTTAAAACTAGTGTTTTATTTACTGTTTAATTTCCCCCCAAGTTTTGGTTATGTAATCCCCATTTCCAGAAGCCTTGTAATAATTAGATTTACTTTTCCGCTTTTAATTTTCACAACTATCAAACTGCTAGATGTATGCATAGGATTGTATGCGAAAGACAATTTGCATGAAAAATTAAAACAGTTAGAAAACCCTAATGTGCAAAGATAACATTAACTGAAAAAGCACACTTGCACATGCTCACTCTTAGGGTATACTCTCACTCCGATTGCCTTCGGTAAACGGTCATGAAACATAGGATGTTTTAGTGGCTATCCTTTATGTCCCAAAAGATCAAAAAATGACCCTTTCGACTGTTTCCTCGGAAAAGATCTTTAGGACTCTAGGATGGTTACTAAGGTGTCCTAACATTGCTTTTGTGACCGTACGTCCCTTTCGAATGTCCCTTACAACTCCAACGATGGTGCTACCTACTCCTTAATGGTAGGATAATGTTGTCTAAAGAAAATAAGAACAAACAATCTTTTTTTTGAGTAGGTAGAATCTTAAGTACTTGCTCAATGAAAACTTTTCACACAAACACCTGTCAAAACAGATTTTCAAAACAAACTTCGTCATATCCTTGAGGACTGATACAAGGGTTATCATAAAGTAAACATTTCCAAGACAAACACACACAAGAAATTTAAAAAAAAATGAGCAAGTACCTAAGAGCCCGTAGATAACTACGGATAGAAAGGGTGCTAACACCTTCCCTTTCTATAATCTACCCCCCGTACTCAGAATATCTCAAAAAAGGTTTTTTCTGTTCTTTTCCCTTTTCCATGATTGGATGAAATAAAAGTCAGTGGCGACTCTTGCTTACCGCGACATTTTGCAAACAAAAAACACAAAATTTAAACCAGTATTAAACAGTCAGTTCTGCCACCGTATCACAGAACTGGCGACTCTGCTGGAGATTTAAAATAAAGTGGGGTTTACCTTAGGATATAGGTCATTAAATTGCTTCTCTTGATTGTCTTGATTTCTTTACTTTTGAGGGTTTATTTGGGGTTACTATAGATCCTACACCCAGATCTGGGGGCACTCATTAGGTAAACAACAATAGATTGTGGAGACTGTATGGTGCAGACCAATATGGTTTAAGCGATGGTTGTGTTAGTGTAGCACTTTGGTTGGTACCGGTATCCTTCGTGGGGAAACGAGGAGAATACAGGGCCGCCGCGTGGTGTCGTGAAGCACTAACGGGCCTTATAACCTTAGTTGAACAAACTTGGACATTAGAAAGTAGTGAGATAGCTAGACTTAGTGTAGAACTGAGAACTGGTTGATACTCGATGCTACACTCATTGAGATCAGACTTTCGGGATATTTTGGCTGCAAGAAAAGATTGAGAGCTGAAACAATGCCCGATAAAGGATGGTCAGTGATGTTGAGAATCTCTAGAACCCGATTACTTTTTAGGACAGGTTTGAACCAACTAAACTTCAAGAGGGCACTACCTTTAACCTCATGCAAGCCTTAAACCTAAGGACTTGGTGTGACTTGACTGTGTTTGCTATACCTGTGTTTGCTATACATGTGATTTATCATGACATCATGCATCATAACATGGCATTCATGCTTATTGCACTAACCATTTCAAAGACCAAGGGAATTTATCTTTATTCTGTTTTGCAGATCATGGCTTCCGTTCGTAGAAACACTATCCGAATCAGCTTTATGGAGATACCTTCCCAACTCAAAGAGCTAGCATCAAGGGTTTCTGAAACTTCTATGTTCACTGAGAGACATGGTCAACTTCTCAACATGGTTACTTTAAACTTTGATGAAAAGATGATGAGTGTACTCTTTCAGTTCTTTGATCCCAAGCACCACTGCTTCACCTTTCCAGACTATCAGTTGGTGCCTACCTTGGAAGAATTCTCTCAGCTATTGGATATACCTATTCTTGAACAAGTATCCTTCACAGGTCTAGAAGAAGTTCCTAAGCCAGAAGTCATTGCCTCAGCTTTGCACCTGAAACGGGCCGACGTGGTATCCAATTGGGAAACTAGAAGTGAAGTCAAGGGTTTTCTAGCTAAGTTTATGTTAGACAAAGCCCAGCTGTTTTGAGATAATATGGATTTTCAGGATTTTGAGGAGGTCTTGGCTCTTCTTATCTATGGTTTAGTTCTCTTTCCTAATCCGGACTCATTCATAGATGTGAGTGCTATCAAGATCTTTCTCTCTCGCAACCCGGTGCCTACTTTGCTCGGAGATATTTTGCACACTCTCGATACTCGTACCATGAGGAGAAGAGGGATTCTTATGTGCTGCACGTCATTGCTGTCGAGGTGGTTTATTTCTCACCTCCCTAAGTCCATACTGAAGAATGAAGAAGGTCTGGTTTGGTCACAAAGAATAATGTCACTCGCCCATACAGATATCCTTTGGTGTTCTCGATCTATGGAAAACATTGCTATCATTAACCGCTGCGGGGAGTACCCTAATGTCCCACTGCTTGGTATCAGAGGGGGTATAACCTACAGTCCTTGTTTAGCTCTGCGACAATTTGGTCATGCTCGAAGGGATGGTCCCCATGAGTTACTAATCGAAGGCATCGTGTTCAACTATGAGGAGGATATTCAAGAGTATCGCCGGAGGTTCACACGAGCCTGAGGCATGTTAAACAGATCTGGCGTCAAGACTTTGGGGCCAAAAACTTCCATTCCTATGGAACCTTACCTCCAATGGGTACGAGCTCGCGCCCAGAAGCTTATGACGCCCTATGTGTCCATTTTACCAGTGATTATGGAACCCACTACTGAAGAAGGCATTCCTTACACAGTTCTATATCCTTACATGCCCACTGATCTTAGGGAATTATAGAGGTCTTGGATTCAGATGATGAAGGAGCGGGATACTTACAGGGATCAGTTCCATGCTCAGGATAGGAAGGTATTAGATCTCACAAAGCAACTGCATGAGGAAAAAGGACTGAATGATTATCTCAGCGCAAAGAGGAAGCATCCATGGGAATTTTGATGTCTTTTATAGTTTTAGATTTGTTTATTTTTTATTGTAACGCCTAAAAGGAATTTGAACTTCAAATTCCGCTAATAAAGTTTTGTTTATTTTTGGTTTGCAAATTTAAATTTCCCGAAGTCTTTGAAATCATTTCATGCGCATACCATTATTATACACATCATTCCAGATACCATTACAGGTTTCTCATCTTCTTCGCTGTTTATTTCAACAGAAATGTCTTTCGAACAAAGCATTAAGGACCTTCGGGCAGAGAATGCCCAGTTCCAAAAAATGTTCATCAATCTGGCAAAGGGGCAGGAGGATCTGAAAGCCCTCATTCTGAAAGAGAAGAAGAAAAAGAAGAAGGCTGCCGGTATTCTGAATATGGGCAGAAGGTTTGGAGAGCGGTTGAAACGACAAGTCGACCTGACCTCTTCATCTAAGGAAGGGGAGAATCAAGAAGAAGAGAAAGACCCTAGTCCTGCAGTGTCTGACAATGATACTGATTACAATGATGAGCAATATCCTCCTGCTGAGGATAGATATAGACAATTAGAAGACCGTCTGAGTGCCATGGAAGTTCAGAGGATATCTGGGCTGGATTTCGAGGAATTGGGATTGGTGTCGGGAGTGGTCATCCCGCAAAAGTTCAAAGCCCCAGTTTTTGCTAAGTATGATGGTGTGTCTTGCCCAAAACTCCATCTTTACTCTTATGTTAGAAAGATCCATCCCCACACTGCTGATAGAAATCTGTGGGTTCATTTCTTTCAAGATACTCTGTCAGGGACTCAGCTTGAATGGTTCTACCAGCTAGAGGGAACAAATATCTGAAACTGGGAAGATCTGGCTGCTGCTTTCTACAAGCAGTATCAGTACAATGCCGACCTTGCTCCCACTCGTACTCAACTCCAAAGTATGTCCATGAGTGCAGGTGAAGGTTTTAAAGATTATGCACAAAAATGGAGAGACTTGGCTGGGAGAGTTCAACCCCCGTTGTCTGATAGGGAGTTGGTGGATATGTTCCTTGGTACGTTGTCTGGTCCTTTCTTCAATCACTTGATTGGTAGCTCCTCGGCTGGTTTCACCGAGCTGATATTGACCGGAGAAAGAGTAGAAGCTGGGATCCGGAGTGGCAAGATGCAGAAAAATACCTCTTCGAGTACAGAGAAGAAGTCATTTGGTGGCAAGAGGGAAGCCAATGCTGGGAACTTTGACTGGGCCATTCTTCAACCATCTGATTGGAAGTTCATCGGCGGGTTTTACTGAACTGATCTTAACAAGAGAAAGAGTGGAAGCTGGAATCCGAAGTGGAAAAATCCAGAAGGGTGCATCTTCTAGTGCTGCAAAGAAGCCACATGCTGGTAAGAGGGAAGCCAATGCTGTGTATGGCCAGAAGGGTCGTAATAAGGCAGACGACCACAATCAATCTGTGGGGGCAATACTGGTCTCTAGTCTTACGCCTATGCAATGACACCAACAAGGGAATCAGCGTAAAGAGGTCACGCCTAAGAGACAGTTCACCAGAATTAACATGTCACTACCTCAAGCGTTACAATACATGTTGAAGGAAGGGTTGATTACATTAAAGGCTACTCTGCGAAATCCCAATACTTCTGCTCCTAGTTACCACCCCGGCGAAAGGTGTGCATACCATTCTGATAGTCCTGGACATGATACAAATGGCTACTGGGCTCTGAAGAACAAAATTCAGGATATGATTGACGCCAAAGAGATTGAATTCGACCCTCCAAAGACTCCCAACGTGATCACTGCTCTCGTGCCAAAACATGGCTAGGATTGAAAACATTTGTGTTCATTAAATTCTCAATTTTTAATTTCTTTTCTTATTCGAACAATTATTGTCATGTCAAAACTTTGTTATTTCATTAATGCATTATACATGTTTGTCTTGAATTAATCTGTTTTCACTATATACTTCCTTTTCGTGATATTCAACTCTCTATTAAAAACTCTAAGCCTTAGAGGGAGGATGGCAAAAATAAATGCCTTAATCTCATACAATATGCTTTTGGACAGACCTTGCTGACGATGTACAGGTGTTGTTTCAAATCCTAAATAGTGAAGTTATAAGGAAGATAATCCCTAGTCAACCCCTTCGAGCCAAAGAAGTAGGAGTTTTTCTTTTCACACAAATTAAAACCCTTAATCATAACCTGGGGCAGGGTAGTTTTCTCAGTTAATTCAGAGGCGCATTCAGTCACAATCTGCCGCTTCGTACACAATGAATGGCATCAAAGACGTCCTTCCAAAACAAAAGACGATGATGGTTCCGTATAATCGTCAAGATAGGCATTCATTATCTCTCGAAATAAAAGCCCATTGAGTCAAAACCTATGAAGGAGACTTAAGAGAAAAATTGGGGCATCCCGCTGACTGTAATTACAAAAGAAACAGTTCAGGAAAAAAGAAGGGATAACAAAGAAAAAAAAGAGGTTACTACAAATCCTCGACAAAAAGAAGATTACAAAAATGACTGCCTTTTAAAAACAAATGTTTAATTTATGAATCATCACCAAGTATCAGAGCAAAGATTTCAGACTCAACCAGGATCTAAACGCGCAATTAACTAAGCATGGGACTGAAGAACATCACAAAGAGCGGGTTGGGTAGAAATAAAATTTGAGCCTTTATCTTTTGCTTCTTGAACCGTAAACTAGGCCACGTTATAACTCTTAAAAGTCCTAGCTGAAGCATGGGTTAGTTTGAGAGCATACTGTTACAAAGGTGTGATACGGTGGGAGAACTGACTTGAAGGTTTTTTCATTTTATCGCAAATGTTGCGGTTAGCAAGAGTCGCCACCTACTTTTCTTTTATCCAAAAGGAAAGGTGAAAAAGCACAGGAAAGACCTTTGAGATTATTTTCTTGAGTTCGGGGGGTAGATTATGAAAAGGGAAGGTATTAGCACCATTTTCATCCATGGTTTTCCACAGGCTCTTAGTTACTTGCTAGATCACTTGATTTTGTTTGAAATTGTGCTTTGTGTGGTTTTTGAAAGTATTTTGTAAAGAGGCCATTGTTTAGGCAATCTTTGTAATGATTCTCGTTCGTAAGAATGTATACAAAGATGTTTGATCTTTTGAAAATGTTTTCAATTTTGTAAGATGTTTGAAAGTGTATGTGTTTGTTTTTGAAAATAGCAAGGATGTTTTGTTTTAAAATGGAGCAAGTAATTAGGAGAAATCTACCTACTCAAATGTCTTTCTTGTTCATTTTTCTTTTCCTTTGACATTGTTGTTTTACCATTGATTTAGTAAGTAACCCTATCTTTGGATGTAAACGGGACGGGCATGGGTCATCGTATAGCCATGATTAGAAATGTTGCAAGGTATCTTAGCTTTCTTTTTGAGGGACTAAGATCATTTGTAAGGCAACTTAGATAGCGTTATCGAGGGACTATGGTCTTGTTTTTGTTTGTTTTTTCTAAGATACCTCACATGCGTAATATAGCCATTTTATAAGGCAACCAAGTGAATTTTACCCTAGGGGTGCTTGTGTGCAAGTGTGTTATTTTCATGCTTGATTTTGTCTTGAATTAGGGTTTTCTACTTGATTGATTTTATTCTTTCCATACAAACCCTAATTACTAAAAGCGATAAATTGCGAAATTTAAAGTTACTACGTTATTACAACATTTGTGGGAGGGGGTATATAATTTATGAATGGGGATTGCAATAATATAAATCTAATTAATCTATTACAACCAAATTGAATATGTACAAATTATTGAAGAAATATGTAAAGTATAAATGCAAATTGTAAGAAATGATTTTTGTGTTTGGATTTTTATATGAAAGAGGTTTTAACCTAAACCTAATTAGAGAAAAAAATAATTAAATTAAATTAACTTAAATCAATTAAGAAAATATTTTTGAATAAAACCCTAATTTTATTTAATTTATTAAAAGAAAATAAGTTTAAAGAAAAAGTATTTTTTTGTATTTTTGTCTTGAAAATAATATATGGTGTTAAAAATATTTTTAGTCTTTTTTTTTGTATTTAAATAATGTATTTTTAAATGGTATGAAGAAAAATAAATAATATAACATTAATTAAATTTATAAGAAAAATAAATAAAGTATAGTAAATAAAATATTTTTGTTCATGGGAAAATAAAATAAAATAAGTCAAAATATAAAATATATCATTTTTTGTATTTTTCATGATTTTTAGTATTTTAGAAAATATATTTAAAAGGAAAAATGAAATAAATAAGTAAATAAAAATAAATGAGTCAGGGGGTGCCAAAAGTAGGCAAGGAGGTGAGTTAGTAATAAAAACATTGCCAGGCCCAAAGGGCCCAGCGCCTGCAACAAAAACAAGCAATGTTAGAAAAAATCAGAAAATATGAAAAATGCAAAAGGGGGGTTCACATTGGTTCGAACCCTCGCCCTTTAGGTAAGAAATAACTTAGTACACGCGTGCTTGCCACTAGGGTGGTTGTTTCATCCGGTCATATAACCAAACCATAAATATATATTAGGAACTGCTTTCTGAAGGCAACTTCATCTTCAACCTCGCGCCTAGCCGGACCACCTGTATCTTCCTCATCTCTCCACAAAAATGGAAAGTTCAAACATGAAAGTTGTGGTGTTTCTTCCCACGAATCCAACCATATAACTTATGTAAGATAAAAGTCAAAGATAAAAACTAATTTTGCTGGCCCTAAATTGAAACCTAATTTTCTCAGAAATTTCAAATCCAAAATTCTCTATACATAGTCAATATAAATGGGAACTATGAACAAGGTCAGCTTTAGAGCAAAGATATCTACATTTTGTCTTCACAAATCAGGATCAAATGATGCTTGTATGGAGAGATAGAAGTTTGAAAATTTACCTCTTGCAGCTGAGGTCGTGAATGGAGTTTGAGTAACTTTTGAGATGTCCTGAGGATCTGTTTAGCTTGCCTGGACTTCCTTGAGTGTACTCCAACTCCTACTTTGCCTTGAAAGTCTCTGAATCTCTCTACTCAAGTCAACCTGCAAGCTTGATATTTGAAAATGGTGGATAATGATGGAGGAGTTACAGTCTTGAAACAGGGGCCTTGATTGCTTTGGTATGATGTTTAGTAGGTGTTTGAATGATTAGTTTTTAAAACGCACGAGTGGAAATGAAGATGATGATTTTGGTTCAAAACTGTGTATCAATGGTGTTCTTGAGTAGATTTATGGTTTCTGAGTGTTTGAGATAGTTTCAGGGTACTAGCATTTGTGTGTCATCTTGCAAATAGTGTTTGTACTTATAGGCAAGAGGTTTTGAGGCTTGAAACAACTCAGAAGTTCAAATCACATGTTATGGCTTGGTTACTTGTTTTTGAAGCAAAGTTGACAAACATTATTTCAATGTGGAGTACAAGGGTTTGTAGGGTGGTTAGAAGGCTGTAGGCATGTTGCTTATTGCTTTTGAATGCTTTTGAGTCAGAAGCAACAATGTATGGGCTCAAGAAGAGTTGACATTGTGATTAAAGTCACTTTTCCAAAATGGAAGTGGTGACTTTCTTCCAAAAATGGAAATGCAACTTGGATAATGGCTCAAATGCTTGGACAATGGATATATCAGTTATGTAAGCATTAAATTATTGAGTGATTAGAAAGTTTGAAGCCTGCAAAGCAATATTTGTACAACATTCTTGAATATTGGATCAAGTGTTCTTCACAAAATGGCTTGTAATCCAAGTGAGAAAACACCAACTTCTTGCCTTCGATACTCCTTGCTCAGAAATGATTTCAAGGAGTTCTTGGACATTTTGGAAAGCTTGAAATATGCTCTTCAACTCATCTTTGAACTTATTTTGAATACTTCCCTTGGAACTATGTGAAAAATTTCCATGAAGTTAGGTCAAAAATTTGTCTAACTAGGGCAAAATTTCACTAAGTCTTTTTTAGCTCATGAGCATGTATTCACAAAATTATAACTTGAGATCCAAACACTTTTAGGATAATTTGTATGAAGAAAAGTTTAATATTTCATGGAGATATACAACTTTCATGTTGGAAGTTTCCTTTGAATCATCTTGTATCATGGTGAAAATTTGGCTTAAAGTTATGAAAAAATAAGAAATTTTCAACACTTAGAAAAATTTCTAAGTTTAGAAATTTTGACTTTTCAAAATGAAATCTTGATTTCTTGATGAATAAGTTTCCTATTTTGACATGCTTTGATGATTTGTGATCTTTGGCACTTTAATTTGACCAAAAAGTCAAAGTTTGACTTTTCAGTATACAATTGTCTTTTGATTAGTTGACTGGAAAATTCATCTGTCAATCCAATGGACTTGCTATGTTTTGAACCATGCCATTAGGTCAAAATGATTCAATTGGACTCTTGAGATTATGCCTTAAACCAATTGACCATTTGCTAGGACAAAAATCAGAAATTGCCCCTTCTTAGTCAAAACCCTAATTTTGACCATTTTGCCCTTTTGAAGATTTAATCAAATTTCTTGAGGAATTGTGGTCTAAAATTGATCAAATGATACATATGAGTCTAAAATGTTGATGTGGATCAAAAATTATGAATTTTGACTGTAAATTGGCTATGGTTGACTTTTTCCCCAATATAATTGATTTTTAGGTCAACTGTTCAATTGACTGATCAAAAGTGTGATCCAAGGCTTGAAACTTGACATGAGTGATCTTGGGGGTCCATAATGGTCTATGAAATTCATGTGAAGCATTGATAGTCCAAAAATCCTTGTGTAAACTCAAACCTTAATTTTGGTCATCAGTGCGTGAGGAGGTGTCTTGAGCTGATCAAACCCTAGTGCATTCTTGAGCCTAAGGAGATCTTATGAGAAAATTCTTGATAAGTGAGAGGGTAAATTTTGGGGTACAACATCTGCCCCTGTTCAATCTTCTTAAACCTGAAGTGTTAGATTGGCGTGTTTTACCAGTCGTGACTCGAAGGTGGAAGATGATTGGACACTAGAGTGCCCAGAAATTTGCACTTTGATGTGATGGTTGAGGGAATGGGCTTAAAGATGCCATTTAGAGAGGTGATAGAAAGCTATAGGAGATGGGCTTAAAGATGTCATCCAAAAGTGATTGTTTGTATTGTAATTTGTAGGCTGAAAGAATGAGTATCAGAATGGCGTCCGTGTCTGGAGCATATCTGAACTGTATCTGGGAGCTGATTTGGAATGAGTGTTAGAATGGCATCCACTTATGGAGCATATCTGAACTGTATCTGAAAGTTGAATCTGAATGAGTATCAGAATGGCGTCCGTATTTGGAGCGTATCTGAACTGTATCTAAAAACTGAATCTGAATAAGTATTAGGGTGGCATCCGTGTCTGGAGCATATCTGAACTATATCTGAAAGTTGAATCTGAATGAGTATCAGAATAGAGTCCTAATTTGGAGCGTACCTGAACTGTATTTGAAAACTGAATCTGAATGAGTATCAGGATGGAATCCGTGTCTGTAGTGTATCTGAACTGTATCTGAAAACTAAAGTTGAATGAGTATCATGATGGCATCCGTGTTTGGAGCGTATCTGAACTGTATCTAAAAGTTGAATCTGAATGAGTATCAGAATGGCGTCCATATTTGGAGCGTATCTGAACTGTATTTGAAAACTGAATCTGAATGAGTATCAGGATGGCATCCGTGTCTGGAGCGTATCTGAACTGTATCTGAAAACTGAATCTGAATGTGTATCAGGATGACATCCGTTTTTGGAGCATATCTAAACTGTATCTGAAAGTTGAATCTGAATGAGTATCAGAATGGCATCCGTATTTGGAGCGTATCTGAACTGTATCTGAAAACTGAATCTGAATGAGTATCAGAATGGCATCCATGTCTGGAGTGTATCTGAACTGTATCTGAAAGCTGAATCTGAATGAGTATCAGGATGGAATCCGTATTTGGAGCGTATCTGAACTGTATCTAAAAGCTTGGAATATTGTTAATGGTAGCTGTTAACCTTATCCTGAAAAGGGTAAAATGTTAGCTAAAATGAAATGTTTATGCTGTATGAAATGCATAGTATAATGCATTTGTGTTATCACTGTTTATGATATATGGATGCAATGCATGCGTATGTGAGCTAGTTTGTTGCGCTGCTGTCGAATTGGGAAAAATAAATCCTTGACTGCTGTTGAGGATATGGAGTCTTCATGTCTTGAAGTTTGAAGCGTTCTATGAATTTTCGCTTAGAGAAATAAACTCTGTTGTAAGGGGAATGCTGTGTACTACTTGAAAAATCTTGGTCGGGGAATTCTGAGAAATTTTGTGACTTCTACTAGGGAGTGATAACTGGGAGTTTTGTTCCGCTGGGGATTAAGCTGTACACTGCGGGGAACTTTTATGGAAAATGACTTGGAGAGATTTCCCTATCTCTTAAAGCCAACAGTGATTTTCTTTTATTTTGTTTATTTGTAAATAGTAATTATGTTAAAATGCATATGTTCAACAATGAATCATTGGACATTTTTGTAAACAAGACACAAGAGTAAAGAAAACAGATAGTTTTGCACTTTCAAAGGAATATCTTTGTATTGACTTTGAGTAAGTATTTTTGTACAGTGAGACAAACATTCTAGTAGGAGAACACCGTCGTAAAAAAATTAAAATTTTAATACAAAGAAAAGATAACTATGTGTATTAATCCCATGGGGTTCCCATTTTGCTATAGCCTTTGTATCTCTGATCATCTTGTCTATTTGTTGCCTCGTCCGAAGATGATTGAATTGATCAGAACCTTTGAGTTTGTCAGTTGGATCTAAATGTTGTCCGTAAGGTGATCCGACGGGACATAGCCATATGCTTTAATTCCCTAACTTTTGCCTGGACCTCCCTTTCGGGTTTTCAGTCCACCGGGAAACCCCTTTTTTTTTGTTGCCCAAGTCACCCTTTTGGGTTTTCAACTTGCCGGGTGTACAGATTTTTTTGGTTTTTATCCCTAATTTTTTCCTGAAACCTTTTGGTTCGCCGGTATGCCCTTGTTTTGCCTAGGTATGTCAAACTAGCGGGTCTCTTATGCGTAGTATCTTTTGACTATATCCGCGTTTGCAGGATGCGGAAGGTCGTCACCATCCATGGTGGTCAAGATCATTGCCCCACCAGAGAAAATTTTTTTGACTACAAATGGTCCTTCATAGGTAGGAGTCCATTTTCCCCTAGGATCACCTTGTGGTAGTATGATGCATTTGATCACCAGATCTCCAACTTGATACACTTGGCGTCTGACCTTTTTGTTGAAATCCTTAATCATCCGTTTTTGATAAATTTGACCATGGCAAACAGAAGTAAGTCTCTTCTCATCAATCAAGTTCAGTTGATCAAGTCGAGTCTGGATCCAATCGTCTTCGTTCAAAGCGGCATCCTTCATAATCCTCAGAGAGGGGATCTGGACCTCGATAGGAAAGACAACTTTTATGTCGTAAACCAGAGAATAAGGTGTCGCCCCAGTTGATGTGCGAACTATGGTACGATACCCGTGGAGAGCGAGTGGTAACATCTCATGCCAGTCTTTGTATGTGACTGTCATTTTCTCTATGATCTTTTTAATGTTTTTATTTGCAGCTTTGACAACACCATTCATCTTTGGCCGATAGGGAGAAGAATTGTGATGCTGAATCTTGAATTGCTCGCATAATGTGGTGATCATAGTGTTGTTGAGATTTATACCATTGTCAGTGATGATCCTTTCCGGGATACCTTACCGGCAAATGAGATTTTGCTTGATGAAACGGACAACAACATTCTTGGTAATGGAAGCGAAGGAAGCTGCCTCCACCCACTTTGCAAAATAATCAATGGCCACTAAGATGAAGCGGTGTCCATTGGAGGCCGTTGGATTGATTTCCCCAATCATATCAATTCCCCACATAGCAAAGGGCCAAGGAGCCTTCAATACATTCAGAGGAACCGGAGGTACGTGCACCTTGTCAGCATAAATCTGGAATTTATGGCAGGTTCGAGAATACCGATAACAATCTGCTTCCATGGTAGACTAGTAGTAGCCTGCCTGTAGGATTTTCTTTGCCAACGTATGCCCACTGGAATGGGTTCCAAAAGTGCCTTCATGCAATTCAGCCATGATCCTTTTAGGTTCAACCTTATCTACGCACCTGTGATACGGTGGGAGAGAACTGACTGTTTTTGGAATGCTGATTCGTGTTTTGCGTTTGTTTTGGCAAAATGTCGCGGTAAGCAAGAGTCGCCACCGTCTTTTATTTTATCCAACAAGGAAAGGAAAAAAGCACAGAAAAATTCCTTTTTCGAGATGTTTCTCGGGTCCGGGGGGTATATTATAGAAAGGGAAGGTGTTAGCACCCTTTCTATCCGTGGTTATCCATGGGCTCTTAGGTACTTGCTCAAAGTGTTTTCAAAATTTGCTTTTCTTTATGTTTGTGGGTTTGAAAGAAGTTTTTTGTTTGAAAGGTGTAAGTGCGAAAAGTTTTGTTTTGTTTTGAGAGAGCAAGTACTTAAGAACCATCTACCTACTCGAAAAAGGAATCAATCTGTGCTAATGTCCTTTAGACAATGCTATCCCACTATTGATGAGTAGGTAGCATTGTCGTTGGAGCTTAAGGGTCAATTCGATTAAGGGACGTGTGGTCACTAAAGCAATGTTAGGACGCCTTAGCGGTAACCCTGATGTCTTAGATCATTTTTCCGAGGCAACCGTTTCGAGGCAACTATGATCTTTGGACAAGAGAACGACCTCTAAAACTTCCTATACTCAATGACCACGTTCGAAGGCAACCAAACGAGGTGTACCGTAAGGGTGCGCATGTGCGAGTGTTTTGTTTTTCAGTTATTTATCTTTGTACATGTCAATGGTTATCTATGTTGATTTTAGGTTTAACATTTGATCTTGTCATGCATTCCCTATTACCAAACATCTAACAGTTTATAAGTTGCAGAAATTAAATTGCAGAAATTAAATCTAATTATTACAAGGCGTTGGTTATTTACATCGCCAAAAGCAACCCTTAAAATTAAAATGCGGAAAATAAATGAAGCGATAAAAGTATTTAAAGTCCTATTAAACTATTATATTCTGGGAAACAGATACAATAATATGATAAAATGGATCGCGTGCGAGAAATTAAATCGGGCGAGTTTTTAGGGTTTTGACCCTTTTTGAAAGAAAGTGTTTTTTTGGTTATTTTGGGATTAAAAGGAATTAAATTAAGTTAACAATTAAATAAATAAATAAATAAATTAATAAAAATATTTTTTGGAGTTTTTGATATTTAAAGAAATAAAATAAATTTGATTTAAAGTTAGTAAAAACTTAATTATCTAAATTAATTTTAAATATTGCAAAAAATATTAAAAGTTATACATAATTAAAACTAAATTAATTAAATTAATATTTATTTACAAAAATAAAGTGCTGAATTTAATTTCAATAAATAAAATATATTTTTTGGTTTTTTGATTTTATGAGGAAAAGGTTTGATTGGTTAGTAAATATAAAAATAACAAAACAAAACAATTAAATAAAAATGAAAAAAAAAAAGAAGAAATACTCAAGGGGGTTTTGGGCCCAAGTTGGAGGTGAGATTGGTAATTTTTATGGCCCATTAACGTTGGCCTGTATTGACTTTCTGGAATTCCATGCATATGTGTTGACTTTGGCTCATGGTAGACATCACCTTTGGACCACCAGATCTGGCCTGGGGCCATCTGGCGCTTGGAGATTTGAGGGAGTACGATGGACCACAATTCCTGAAACACGCTAGAATATCTGAAGAGAAAAAATACAAATTAATATGGGGGACCTGGGATTCGAACCCAGGTCCTGTTAGCCAATGCATACACTCCACTACCACTCAGCCAACGCATCTTGATTGTTAGTATAATAGAAAACAAATATTATAATGGAAAACATAATCACATGCCAGAAAATTAAAAACACGCGCCAAGTATTTGAATGGGCCAACCAGGGAGAGCCACGTCTTCATCTTCCTCGCTTAGCCCTGGTTATTTACCTGCGGATTCATATCCGCAGTTGAATCCCTAGGTCAACCCTAAAACCAATTTTAAGCCATGAAAACTCAATCTAAAACCACAATCATGCTCATCTCTCCCTCCTGAACATGCCTATGTCCATCAATGGCGTCAATTTCTACTGCAAACAAAATGCCCAAAAACAAGAACCAAGAACCTTAGATTCAGGTATGGCACTACAGGTCATATAAACACAATTAAATAATGCAGAAAGCTTCTAAATGGAACGATAAGCATGATTATGTAAATATTTTGCCAAAAGAGTGCAAGAATAGAAGGATACAATTTCAACTGAAAAGTGATTTTCAGAGAAACTTACAGCGCTTTAGAATGTGTATGGAGACTGGTTAGGAGTTGGTTTCGCTTCAGTGGATGTCCAACAATTGATTCACGTTGAGCTTTGCCTTTGAATTCGCCTCTAGGAGTGATTTCAGTTTCAAGCTTTTTCCAAGTTTTTTGCAAGTTTGGTTTTGGTGATTCTGCAGCTTCTAACCTCTGATTCGTGTGCCTTTAGCTTGTATATGTAATGAGAAATGTATTAGGTCAAATCTTGTGGACTCGATCCTTGTGCATCAATGCTTGAAGATATGATTTGATTCTCCATTGAAAAGCTTCCAATTTGGTCAAAAATCCAATATTTTTGTACATGAAAAGCTTGATACGGATTTGATCATGATCATGATGATAATTAAGACCTATAACAACCAAAAAGATCCTAAATAATCAATATTTAGATTTTATTTGATTTAAATTGATTTAAAATGAATTAATTCAATAAAAATCAAATAAAATAGAAAAATTAATAAATGGACACAAGGCCGAATCTAGGACACGTGTGTAGTGTGACAAGACCAAATCAAGTGGAAAAGAATGGGCCCCTTTGACAAAATTTGAAGTTTTGGGGATAGTTGACTTTTGGCAATTTTGCAAAAAGGCCCAACTTCAACATTGCATAACTTCTTCAATTTTTAACTTTTGGAAGTGTTCTTTGACTTTTTAGAAAGCTTGAGATGTTCTCTAACTAACCCTTTTGGTCTCATCTCATTTTGATATTCCATGATCAAGTTATAAGCTTTGGAAAAAAAGGTGTTTTTGTTGACTTTCAAAAATGACCTATAATGTCCAAATTTGAAACTTTTTGTGAGTGAATTTCTTGATCTTGGAGTATGAAGATGGATTGTATTAAATTTCATCCTATTCAAAATGAGCTTTTGATGGGTCATTTCTCATAAAGTATGAGAAAGTTATGCTTGGTCAAAGTTGAGTTGACTTTTCCTACAAAACCCTAATTTAACAACTTTTGAGTCTTGATGAATTTTGAGAAATCCTTGATGAATCATGATCAAACCTTGATCAAATGATGAAATATCCTTCAAAATTAGAATGTTGACAAAAAATCTTGAAGTTTGACTGTTTGTAGGCCACAATTGACTTTTGCCCTACCATAGTCGATTTTTGGGCCTCTTGAGCAATTGACTGACCAAACTTCCTCTGCAAGGCTTGAATTTTGACATGGATGAACTTGAGACCATATTAGGACATTAGGAAGCACTTGAGGTCATTTTGATGCAAGGACCTTGATGCAACACAAAACCCTAATTTGAGGTTGACTGCCTTAGGAGATGATTTGACTATCCAACTCTTGAGCAATTTTGAGCCACTTGGAGATTATTCTTGCAATGTTTTGAGAAATATGGGAGGGAAAATTTTGGGGTACAACAGCTGCCCCTGTTTAATCTTCTTAAACCTGAGGATATAGATTGGCTTTCGGGCCTTTCGTGATCCGAAGGTGGAAGATGATTGAACACTAGAGTGCCCAGAAATTTGCACTCGTATGAAGTGGTATCAACATGGTGATGTCGGGAATGGGATTTACAGATGCCATTTGGAGACTGCTGGTAGGTGGTCTGGACTTCGACTGGAAAACAAATCAGGGAGATCTTATCGTCGATCTCACTGAACCAGAGGAGGTCTTGGATTAACTTTGACTGGATCGACATCAGGAAAATCTTTAGGAATCGATTTAAATGGACCATACAAGGTCTTGGAATACTTCAACTGGATCGGCATCAGGAAAATCTTTAGGAATCGACTTAACTGGACCAGAGAAGGTCTTGGGGTAACTTTGACTGGATCGGCATCAGAAAAATCTTTAGGAATCGATTTAACTAGACCAGACAAGGTCTTGGAGTATCTTCAACTGGATCGGAATCAGAAAAATCTTTAGGAATCGAATTAACTGGACCAGAGAAGGTCTTGGGATAACTTTGACTAGACCGACATCAGAAAAATCTTTAGGAATCGATTTATCTGGACCAGACAAGGTCTTGGAATAACTTCAACTGGATCGGCATCAGAAAAATCTTTAGGAATCGACTTAACTGGACCAAAGAAGGTCTTAGGATAACTTTGACTGGATCAGCATCAGAAAAATCTTTAGGAATCGATTTAACTGGACCAGACAAGGTCTTGGAGTATCTTCAACTGGATCAGCATTAGAAAAATCTTTAGGAATCGATTTAACTGGACCAGAGAAGGTCTTGGGATAACTTTGACTGGATCGGCATCAGAAAAATCTTTAGGAATCGATTTAACTGGACCAGACAAGGTCTTGAAATAACTTCAACTGGATAGGCATCAGAAAAATCTTTAGGAATCGATTTAACTGGACCAGAGAAGGTCTTGGGATAACTTTGACTGGATCGGCATCAGAAAAATCTTTAGGAATCGATTTAACTGGACCAGACAAGGTCTTGGAGTATCTTCAACTGGATCGGCATCAGAAAAATCTTTAGGAATCGACTTAACTGGACCAGAGAAGGTCTTGGGATAACTTTGACTAGATCAGCATCAGAAAAATCTTTAGGAATCGATTTAACTGGACCAGACAAGGTCTTGGAGCATCTTCAACTGGATCGACATCAGAAAAATCTTTAGGAATCGACTTAACTGGACCAGAGAAGGTCTTGGGATAACTTTGACTGGATCAGCATCAGAAAAATATTTAGGAATCGATTTAACTAGACCAGTCAAGGTCTTTTGACATAGCTGAGAATTTAACTGCATCTTTCCTGAAAGGTAAAGGTCAGTCATATGCAATGCATGATATGGATCAAGCAATGATGTTCTCAACATAAATGAGATTGTATGGTATGATGCGTATATGCACGTATCATGATGTATGGAAATGTAATGCTTTAGCTGGGGAAAATAAATCCCGAATAGCTGCTGGAGAATAGAGTTGAATTCTTCGTTTCCGCTGGGGATGACGAACGAAGATGACTGCGAGGATAAACCTGCAGGAGAAGATAACTTCGTTGGGGAATAAACTGATGAGGAGATTACTCTATGGGGAAGAGATGCTCTGCTGAGGATTCCACTGATAAATTCTACTGGGGATGGATTATCATTGTTGGTGATACTGAATCTGTTGAGGATTGAATTCCTGTTCGTGAAAGGAAAGAACTTTGCTGGGGATGATCTTTCAGTTGTGATTTGCTGGGGATAACCCTGTTAGACTTGTGGGGATAATCCTCTGAATTTGGCTGGGAATGATTCTTTGAACTTGGCTGGGGAGAGTTATCTTGTACTCCGCTGGGGATAAACTTCCAGAGTCTACTGGGGATGATGATTCAACTCCGTCGGGGAAGCTTTTTCAGACCGCGCTGGTGAAATATTGACTCCACTGGGGGTATCTTGTATTCTGCTGGGGAATATTAAGACTGCCGGGGATATCAGGCCTTTTTAGTGCTGATGGTAGATCAACTCTGCTTGGGGAGAGTACTGCTGATTCATCCATAGTTGCAAGTATCAGCTGGGGGAGAGCTACCATTACTGCCTTACTCTGCGGGGAGTGAAGGTATCTTAGCCATATTCTTCAGTTGAATCTAACTTTGTACCTGGTGGACAGAGCAACTACACAATTCGGGAAATTCTTATTGCCCCTGTTTCTGATATTACCCGTAATTCGTCTTTTGTTTCGCATGCAAATATTTACGAGCAGCAATTAATGTCAAATGCATATATCAAAAATGAACATTGGACGTTCTTTGCAAAACAAAACAGATAAAGGAAAAACAGTTTGAAATTTCTTTGAAAATGAATTGTATTGATTTTGAAGTTTGGCCTGTAAATAGGCATTTTTGTACAAGAGGCTGACGTCCTAGTAAGAGAACGCCGGCGAGCAGATAAAATTTACACAAATTTTGAAAAACAAAACAGCTATGTGAATGATCCCACTGGGTTCCAACTCTGCTATTGCCTTTATGTCTTTGAGCATCTCATCACTTTGCTACTGGGTTGAAGGTAAATCAGATTGATTAGTGTCGTCCGAGCTTGATAGTCAATACCGAAGTCTGGATGCAAGGTGATCCAATGAGACATAGTGTTACGCTTTGATCCCTAATTTTTTCCTGGACCTCCCTTTCGGGTTTTCAGTCCACCGGGATACCCTTTTTTCCCAAGCCGCATTTTCAGGTTTTTGACTTGCCGGGTGTACAGATTTTTTCATTTTCATCTCTTATTTTTGCCCGAACCCTTTTGGTTCGCCGGGAAGCCCTTATTTTTGCCTAGGCCAGTCAACCTAGCGGGTATTTGATTAGGCGTAGTATCTTTTCACTATGTCTGCATTGACGGGATGAGGAAGATCGTCACCATCCATGGTGGTTAGAATCATAACTCCTCCCGAGAATATGTTCTTGACCACAAATGGCCCTTCGTAAGTAGGGGTCCATTTGCCCTTGGGATCACCTTGAGGTAGTATAATACGCTTGATTACCAGATCCCCAACTTGATACTATTGTCATCTAACTTTCTTGTTGAATGCCTTGATCATCCGTTTTTGGTACGTTTGACCATGACAAATAGCAGTAAGTCTCTTTTTGTCGATTAGGTTCAGCTGATCAAGCCGGGTCTGAATCTAGTCATCTTTGCTCAAACCTGCATCCTTCATGATCTAAAAAGAGGGTATCTGAACTTCAATGGGCAAGACTGCCTCCATACCATATACCAAGGAATAGGGTGTTTCCCCTGTTGACGTCCGCGCTGAGGTATGGTATCCATGAAGAGCAAATGGTAACATCTAGTGCCAGTGTTTGTATGTCACTGTCATCTTCTGCACAATCTTCTTAATGTTCTTATTAGCCACTTCGACAACCCCATTCATCTTCGGCCGGTAAGGAGAAGAGTTGTGATGCTGTATCTTGAATTGCTCGCAGAGCTCGGTGATCATCTTGTTATTGAGATTGGTACCATTGTCCGTAATGATCCTCTCTAGTACACCGTATCGACAGATGAGATTGTGCCGAATAAACCGTGCCATGATGTTCTTGGTTACAGTAGCAAAGAAAACTGCTTCAATCCACTTCGTAAAGTAATCAATAGCTACCAGGATGAAACAATGCCCGTTGGATGCTGTAGGTCTGATCTCGCTGATCATATAAATGCCCCACATTGCAAAAGGCCAAGGTGTTGTCAAAACGTTTAGAGGAACTGGAGGTATGTGCACCTTATCAGCATAGACTTGGCACTTGTGACATGTCCGAGAATGCTGATAGCAGTCGACTCCCATTGTAGACCAATAATATCCTGCCCGAAGGATTTTCTTCGCCATGGTATGTCCATTGGAATGAGTTCCGAAAGTACCTTCATGTAACTCTGCCATGATCCTTTCTGCTTCATTCTTATCCACACAACACAGTAAGGTTGAATCATGGTTACGCTTGTAAAGGATACCATTGCTGATGAAGAACTTTGCTGCGAACCTCCTCAGAAACTTCTTGTCATTAACAGATGCACCCTCGGGGTATTCCTGAGCTTCAAGATACCTCTTCACCTCATGATACCAGGGCTTTTCTGTTACCTCTTCAGTCTCAAGATCACAGCAATGTGCAGGTTCGTCCAATCTTTCAATGATAATCCGGGGAGCCTCGTTGTCCCAATTGACTTTGAACATAGAAGACATTGTAGCCAACACGTCCTCCGACTGATTCTCATCTCCAGGGAAGTGTTCAAAGGTTATCTCCTCGAAGTGGGGAAGCAAAGTCAACACATACTCCTTGTAAGGAATAAGATTTGGGTGTTTCGTATCCCACTCGCCTTTGATCTGACTGATCACGAGAGCGGAATCTCCGAAGACACTTAGAAAATTAATCCTTAGGTCAATTGTTGCTCGAAGACCCATGATGCACGCTTCATACTCCGCCATGTTGTTGGTGCAGTTGAAACATAGTCGGGCGGTGAATGGAGTATGAGAGCCTTTAGGAGATATGATCACGGCGCCAATGCCATTACCCAAAGCGTTCGAAGCTCCATCAAAGTACATAGACCATTGGGATCCTTCCTCAGGTCCTTCATCCGGTCCAGGTGTCTCACAATCAGTCACTATCATGATACTCTCATCCGGAAATTCAAAGTTCATAGACTGGTAATCATCCACCGCCTGATGTGCCAAATGGTCTGCTAACACACTTCCTTTGATTGCCTTTTGGGTCATATACTGGATGTCATACTCAGTCAAGATCATCTGCCATCTTGCTATTCTTCCGGACAAGGCAGGCTTCTCGAAGATATACTTGATTGGATCCATTTTTGAAATCAATAGAGTAGTGTGAGTTAGCATATACTGTCTCAGCCGGCGAGTATCCCATGCCAAAGCGCAGCAAGTTTTCTCGAGCAGTGAGTATCGGGTCTCACAGTCGGTAAACTTTTTGCTAAGGTAATAAATAGCATGCTCTTTTCGGCCAGACTCGTCATGCTGACCCAGCACACACCCCACTGAGTTGTCGAGTACTGTCAAGTATAAGATCAAAGGTCTCCCTTCAACTGGCGGCATCAGAATAGGTGGCTCTTGGAGATACTCTTTGATTCTTTCGAAAGCGGCCTGGCATTCGTCATTCCAACATACTACTTGATCTTTCTTCAGCAGCTTGAAGATTGGCTCACAAGTAGCAGTTAGGTGCAAGATGAATCGGGAAATGTAGTTCATACGTCCCAGAAAGCCTCTGACTTATTTCTCTGTTCTGGGAGCTGGCATTTCCTGTATGGCTTTCACTTTTTCCGGATCTACTTGAATACCTTTGTCGCTTATGACGAAACCTAGCAGTTTACCAGATCTCACCCCGAAGGTGCACTTGTTCGGGTTTAACCTCAGCTTGTACAACTTCAACCTGTCAAACAGCTTATGCAGATGGTCAAGGTGTTCCTCCTTAGTTTGGGACCTTTCAATCATGTCATCGACGTATACCTCAATCTCATGATAGATCATGTCATGAAACAAAGCAACCATGGCACGCTGATACGTTTCCCCAGCATTCTTCAGTCCGAAAGGCATGACCTTGTAGCAAAAGGCACCCCACCGAGTAACAAAGGTTGTCTTCTCCATGTCTTCGATAGCCATTTTAATCTGATTATAACCGGAGAATCCATCCATAAATGAGAATACCTTGTGTTGGGCGGTGTTGTCAACCAGAACGTCGATATGAGGTATAGGGAAATCATCCTTGGGGCTTGCCCTGTTCAGATCCCTATAGTTAACACACATTCGAACCTTACCATCCTTTATCGGCACAAGAACCACATTGGCCACCCAATGAGGGTAAGAAGTAACTGCTAGAAAACCAGCGTCAAACTGTTTCATAACCTCAGCCTTGATTTTCTCAGACATCTCTGGGCGCATTCGGCGAACCTTCTGTTTCACGGGAGGACAGTCTTCCTTGGTAGGCAGGCGATGAACCACAATATCAGTATCCAAACCAGGCATATCTTTGTAAGACCAGGCAAAGATCTCATCGTAGTCACGCAGCATCTGAATCAATCGTTGCTTCACACTAAGCTCCAGATTTGCACCAACCTTGACTTCCTTCTTGTCTATCTCTATACCCAGATTCACTGATTCCACCGGCTCTTCGTGCGGCTGAATAGCCCTCTCTTCTTGAAGTAGCAGTCTTGCAAGTTCACCAGGCACTTTGCAATCATCTTCACCTTCGTCTTCGGCTAAGTTGATCGGATTTTCGAAGTCATAACTGGCAGTAGCAGAGTCGTTATCAATGAGATCCAGAGTGGATGTAGACCTACATATGTGAGTGTGTGTAAATAGCTGTTTTGCAATATATAATAAAAGAAAAACAAGGAGCGCAAGATTTGAAATGCAAGAAACGTCCAATGCTTTTATTAATGATATATGAAAATGACACACATAAAGCCCTCACAAATGAAACCACGGTGCCCCGGGTAAGACACCAGACCGTAAAGTTTAAAACATTGTCTGTTACATATTCAAAACAAAAGTTTCATTACTGGGTAACAAAAGAAATTGGGATGAAGTCCTTTGCTGTCCAGTTGCTTGGTCCACCGTTGGTCTTAAGATAGATCCAGCTGTCGAATTCAGACTCTTCATCATCATCGTCCCCGATTGCATTCACCCCTGAATCTTGTTTAGGCTTCTCTGGTGCTTCGAACTCAATCTCCTTAGCATCAATCAGGTCCTGTACCTTGTTCTTCAAAGTCCAACAATCATCTATATTATGCCCCAGGCTATCAGAGTGATAAGCACAGCGGGCATTAGGGTTATACTTCGGTGATGTTGTATTTGGATTTTTTGGGGCTTCCCTTGGAATCACCAGATTGGTCTTCAACAACTGTGGCAGAATCTGGGATAAGGTCATGTTGAGACGGGTGAATTGCCTTCAAGGTCTCTCGTCCTTTTGTTGATTGTTGTGCTGAGGAGTACCAGCAGGTTTTGAAATAACAACCGCATTAACAGCTTGGCGGTGTTCAGGTCTACTCTGGATTTTCGAACTGTAAACAGCATCAGACTCTTTCTTAAAAGGCTTCTTCTCAGTGCTTGATGAGGCACCCTTCTGTATCTTTCCAGCCTTAATACCAGCCTCAATCCTTTCACCGGTCATAATTAGCTCTGTAAACCCAGACGAATAGCTTCCAATTAAGTGGTTGAAAAATGGACCAGACAAGGTCCCCAGAAACATATCCACAAGTTCCCGATCAGCTAAGGGTGGTTGCACTCTTCCGGCGAGGTCTCTCCACTTCTGAGCATAATCTTTGAATCCTTCACCTGTTCCCATTGACATACCCTGGAGTTGGGTACGTGTAAGAGCAAGGTCAGAATTGTACTGGTACTGCCCGTAGAAAGTAGTAGCCAAATCTTCCCAACTGCGGATACTGGCTCTGTCCAATTGATAGAACCATTCAAGCTGAGTCCCTGAGAGACTGTCTTGAAAGAAGTGGATCCATAGGTTCTTATCAGCGGTGTACGGCTGAATCTTCCTTACATATGACCGGAGGTGCAGCTTCGGACAAGAAACTCCGTCATACTTAGCAAAGGCTGGTGCTTTGAATTTATGGGGAATCACCACCCCAGATGATAGACCCAGATCACCAAAGTCCAGACCAGGCACTTTCTGAACTTCCATCGCACTCAACCGGTCTTCCAGTTGTTTATATCTATCCTCAGCAGGAGGATACTGGTCTTCGTCGAAGTCCGTCTCGTTGTCGGAGACCACAAGGCTAGGAGCCCTCCTTTCCTCTTGACTATCTTTCCCTCCAGATGAGGCGGTCAGATCAACTTCATCCCGCAGTCTATTTCTGAACCGGTGACCTGTGTTAAATAGGACTATCCTTTTCTTCTTCTTCTTCTTCTCTTTCAGAATCAAGGTCTTCAGATCTTGCTGACCCTTAGCTAGATTCATGAACAACTCTTGGAATTGGGCATTCTGGGCCTGGAGGGCCTTGATTGCTTGCTCAGTTGATGGTTCAGCAGACATGATGAGTGCTGAAATAAACAACGAAGAAGATAAGAGACCTGTAACGGGTACCTGTTATGAAGTGCATGGGATGAAATGCGTATGCTATGATTTCAAAGAAAATCGAGAGATTCAAATTTGTAAACAAGAAATGAAACACACTTTATTAGATAACTTTGAAATTCAAATTGTTCAACTCATTGCCCTTAAGGCGTTACAAGAATGGAAATACTGAAAAGTAAATAAAAACTGGAAAGGAAATAATCAAAGGACAATCAGTGCTCCCATGGTCTCTTCTTGTCGGTGCGGACATAGTCATTGAGAATCCGCTTGTTCTCCAGCTGCCTAGTCAATCTCTGGATATTCTGTTCTTGCTCGTTAAACTTCTCTCGGTAAGCATCCCGTTCTTCTCTCAGCTGCATCCAAGACCTTTTCAATGCCCCAATGTCAGTGGGCATGTAAGGGTGGAGGATGGTAGGCAAAACCCCCTCTTCATTAGCAACCTCAACAATGATAGGCAGGACGGCTTCATATGGCATACCCAGCTTTTGGGCACGGATACGGACCCATCTGAGATATGGCTCCATTGGAAGTGAAGTCTTTGGGCCCAGCTCGTGTGGATCAGATCTATAAACTCTATCCCAAGCCCTTATGAATCTGCGGCGTTGCTCGTCGCTATCCCCTTGAAAATTAAAGATGATACTAGGCATTAGCAGCTCATGAGGTCCTTCTCTTCTGGCTCTCCCAAACTGATGTAAGGCCAAGCATGGATTATAAGAAATTCCTCCACGGGTTCCTATCAGTGGAACATTGGGGTACTCCCCACAATGATCAATAACAACCACCTCATCCATACCCTTGAGAGTCTAAATGATATCATTATGAGAGAGAGACATGACCCTATAGGCCCAACCCATGCCTTCTTTGTTCTTCAGCACTGATTTGGGGAGATGCGAAATAAACCACCTCGCCAATAATGGAGCACAGCACATCAAAGTCCCCCGCTTTCGGGCAGTACGAGCATAAAGCTGATGAAGAATGTCACACAAGGGAGTGGGTATAGGATCTTCGGGCCTAAGGATCTTCTCCCAACCAGTAAATGGGCTCTGCTCCAGAATAGAGATACCGAGCAGATCAAAAAACTCTTCTAGAGTGGGAACCAGCTGGTAGTCTTGAAAAGTAAATCAATGGTACAGCGGATCATAGAATTGGACCAAAACACTCATCATCTGCTCGTCTAATTTGGAAGTGACCAAACTGAGAAGATAACCATACCGCCTGAGGAAGGAAGTAGTATCAGGCATCTTTGCAATCAAATCTTTAAGCACAGTGGGAACCTGGACAAAGTTGATCCGGATGGTATTCCTACGCATAGGCATCATGACCTACAAAACAGAACAAAGATTTATCCCTCCTGTCTTTGAAATAGGTTAGTCCAATGCAAGATGTATGTAATGTTATGATGTCATGATGTCATGATAGTAAGCACACCACAAGTATCCACAAATAACAAACATGGCAAAGGCACACAAGTCACACAGAGAGCCCTTAGATTTCAGGCTGGCAAGGAGCTTAGGTACTACCCTCTTTCAGTTCAGTTGGTTTAAACCTGTCCTAAAAAATAGTAATCGGGTTCTAGAGGATCTCAATATCACTGACTACCCTCAATCGGTCATAATTCCAGTTTAGAAACCTTTTCTTGCGGCCGAAATCATCACGAGAGTTTAGTCTCAATGAGTGTAGTATACTGCTACTGTTCTATGGCCAAGTTGGTCAATTTAAAGGTTCTAAGGCCTGTTGGTGCTTAATGACCCCTTAGATGACCCATATTCTCCTCGTTCCAACACAAGGGATATCGGTACAATCTAAAGTGTCACACCAACGTAGCTACTGCTTCAACCGTATCGGTCTATGCCGTACAGTTCCCTCACAGTTTATTGCTACTTACCTAAAGGGTATCTCCAGATCCGGGTTAAGATCTATAGTAACTCCGATACAAGCCCAAAAATATAAAGCATACAAAACAAACAATTGAAAACACAATGACCTAATCTTAAGGTACACCCCACTTATTTAATATTCCCCAGTAGAGTCGCCAGTTCTGTGATACGGTGGGAGAGAACTGACTGTTTTTGGAATGCTGGTTCGCGTTTTGCGTTTTTTTTCGCAAAATGTCGCGGTAAGCAAGAGTCGCCACCGTCTTTTATTTTATCCAACAAGGAAAGGAAAAAAGCACAGAAAAATTCCTTTTTTCGAGATGTTTCTCGGGTCCGGGGGGTAGATTATAGAAAGGGAAGGTGTTAGCACCCTTTCTATCCGTGGTTATCCACGGGCTCTTAGGTACTTGCTCAAAGTGTTTTCAAAATTTTCTTTTCTTTATGTTTGTGGGTTTGAAAGAAGTTTTTTGTTTGAAAGGTGTAAGTGCGAAAAGTTTTGTTTTGTTTTGAGAGAGCAAGTACTTAAGAACCATCTACCTACTCGAAAAAGGAATCATTTTGTGCTAATGTCCTTTAGACAATGCTATCCCACTATTGATGAGTAGGTAGCATCGTCGTTGGAGCTTAAGGGTCAATTCGATTAAGGGACGTGTGGTCACTAAAGCAATGTTAGGACGCCTTAGTGGTAACCCTAATGTCTTAGATCATTTTTCTGAGGCAACCGTTTCGAGGCAACTATGATCTTTGGACAAGAGAACGACCTCTAAAAATTCATATACTCAATGACCACGTTCGAAGGCAACCAAGCGAGGTGTACCCTAAGGGTGCGCATGTGCGAGTGTGTTGTTTTTCAGTTATTTATCTTTGTACATGTCAATGGTTATCTATGTTGATTTTAGGTTTAACATTTGATCTTGTCATGCATTCCCTATTACCAAACATCTAACAGTTTATAAGTTGTGGAAATTAAATTGCGGAAATTAAATCTAATTATTACAAGGCGTCGGGTATTTACATCGCCAAAAGCAACCCTTGAAATTAAAATGGGGAAAATAAATAAAGCGATAAAAGTATTTAAAGTCCTATTAAACTATTACATTCCGGGAAACAGATACAATAATATGATAAAATGGATCGCGTGCGAGAAATTAAATCGGGCGAGTTTTTAGGGTTTTGACCCTTTTTGAAAGAAAGTGATTTTTTGATTATTTTGGGATTAAAAGGAATTAAATTAAGTTAACAATTAAATAAATTAATTAATTAATTAACAAAAATATTTTTTGGAGTTTTTGATATTTAAAGAAATAAAATAAATTTGATTTAAAGTTAGTAAAATCCTAATTATCTAAATTAATTTTAAATATTGCAAAAAATATTAAAAGTTATACCTAATTAAAACTAAATTAATTAAATTAATATTTATTTACAAAAATAAAGTGCTGAATTTAATTTCAATAAATAAAATATATCTTTTGGTTTTTTAATTTTATGAGGAAAAGGTTTGATTGGTTAGTAAATATAAAAATAATAAAACAAAACAATTAAATAAAAATGAAAAAAAAAGAAATACTCAAGGGGGTTTTGGGCCCAAGTTGGAGGTGAGATTGGCAATTTTTGTGGCCCATTAACGTTGGCCTGTATTGACTTTCTGGAATTCCATGCATATGCGCTGACTTTGGCTCATGGTAGACATCATCTCTGGACCACCAGATCTGGCCTGGGTCATCTGGCGCTTGGAGATTTGAGGGAGTATGATGGACCACAATTCCTGAAACACGCTAGAATATCTGAAGAGAAAAAAAATACAAATTAATATGGGGGACCTGGGATTCGAACCCAGGTCCTGTTAGCCAATGCATACGCTTCACTACCACTCAGCCAACGCATCTTGATTGTTAGTATAATAGACAACAAATATTATAATGGAAAACATAATCACATGCCATAAAATTAAAAACACGTGCCACGTATTTGAATGGGCCAACCAGGGAGAGCCACATCTTCATCTTCCTTACTCAGCTCTGGTTATGTACCTGCGGATTCATATCCGCAGCTGAATCCCTAGGTCAACCCTAAAACCAATTCTAAGTCATGAAAACTCAATCTAAAACCACAATCATGCTCATCTCTCCCTCCTGAACATGCCTATGCCCACCAATGACGTCAATTTCTCCTGCAAACAAAATGCCCAAAAACAAGAACCAAGAACCCTAGATTCGGGTATGGCACTACAGGTCATAAAAACACAATTAAATAATGCAAAAAGCTTCTAAATGGAACGATAAGCATGATTATGTAAAGATTTTGCCAAAAAAGTGCAAGAATAAGAGGATACGATTTCAACTGAAAAGTGATTTTCAGAGAAACTTACAGCGCTTTAGAACGTGTATGGAGATTGGTTAGGAGTTGGTTTCGCTTTAGTGGATGTCCAGCAATTATTCACGTTGAGCTTTGCCTTTGAATTCGCCTCTAGGAGTGATTTCAGTTTCAAGCTTTTTCCAAGTTTTTTGCAAGTTTGGTTTTGGTGATTCTTCAGCTTCTAACCTCTGATTCGTGTGCCTTTAGCTTGTATATGTAATGAGCAATGTATTAGGTCAAATCTTATGGACTCAATCCTTGTGCATCAATGCTTGAAGATATGATTTGATTCTCCATTGAAAAGCTTACAATTTGGTCCAAAATCCAATATTTTTGTACATGAAAAGCTTGATACAGATTTGATCATGATCATGATGATAATTAAGACCTATAACAACCAAAAAGATCCTAAATAATCAATATTTGGATTTTATTTGATTTAAATTGATTTAAAATGAATTAATTCAATAAAAAATCAAATAAAATAGAAAAATTAATAAATGTACACAAGGTTGAAGCTAGGACACGTGTGTAATGTGACAAAACCAAATCAAGTGGAAAAGAATGGGCCCCTTTGACAAAATTTGAAGTTTTGGGGATAGTTGACTTTTGGCAATTTTGCAAAAATTCCCAACTTCAACAATGCATAACTTCTTCAATTTTGAACTTTTGGAAGTGTTCCTGGACTTTTTAGAAAGAATGAGATGTCCTCTAACCAACCCCTTTGGTCTCATATCATTTTGATATTCCATTCGCAAGTTATAAGCTTTGGCAAAAAAGGTGTTTTTGTTGACTTTCAAAAATGACCTATAATGTCCAAATTTGTAACTTCTTCTGAGTGCATTTCTTGATCTTGGGGTATGAAGATGGATTGTAGGAAATTTCATCCTATTAAAAATGAGCTTTGGATTGGTCATTTCTCATAAAGTATGAGAAAGTTATGCTTGGTCAAAGTTGAGTTGACTTTTCTTGCAAAACCCTAATTTAGCAACTTTTGAGTCTTGATGAATTTTGAGCAATCCTTGATGAATCATGATCAAACCTTGATAAAATGATGAAATATCCTTCAAAATGAGAACGTTGACAAAAACTCTTGAAGTTTGAATGTTTGTAGGCTACAATTGACTTTTGCCCTAGCACAGTCGATTTTTGGGCCTCTTGAGCAATTGACTGACCAAACTTCCTCTGCAAGGCTTGAATTTTGACATGGATGAACTTGAGACCATATTATGACATTGGGAAGCACTTGAGGTCATATGGATGCAAGGACCTTGATGCAACACAAAACCCTAATTTGAGGTTGACTGCCTTAGGAGATGATTTGACTATCCAACTCTTGAGCAATTTTGAGCCACTTGGAGATTATTCTTGCAATGTTTTGAGAAATATGGGAGGGCAAATTTTGGGGAACAACAGCACCGAAGTAACACAGAGTCATGATTGCATTTGTATAGGATGCCATTACTAAGGAAAAATTTAGCAGAGAACCTTCTTAAGAACTTTTTGCATTGATTGAAGCTCCTTCTGGATATTCTTGAGCCTCGAGATACTTCTTGACTTCATGAAACCAAGGTTGGTCTGCTACTTCTTCAGTGTTAATCTCGTGACAGTGCGCTGGTTCTTCCATTCGTTCGATTATGATCTGGGAAGCCTCGTCATCCCAATTAAGTTTAAACATAGATGACATTGTGGCTAGAGCGTCTGCTAGCTGATTTTCTTCTCGCGGGAAATGCTCGAAGGTAATATTCTCAAAATATGGTAGCAATGTCAAAACATGTTCTTTATAAGGGATAAGTTTAGGGTGTTTGGTGTCCCATTCCCCTTTGATCTGACTGATAACCAAAGCCGAATCTTCGAATACATCCAAGGATTTGATCCCTAGGTCTATGGTAGCTCTGAGACCAAAGATACATGCTTCGTATTCCGCCATGTTGTTTGTACAATTGAAGCAAAGTTTGGCAGTAAAGGGAGTATGACACCCTTCCAAAGATATGAGTACAACACCGATACCATTGCCAAGTGCATTGGATTCCCCATAAAAGAACATGGTCCATCGGGATCCTTGTTTAGGTCCGTCATATGGCCTGAATTCTTCACAGTTGCCTAACGTCATGATGTCTTCATCCGGAAATTCGAATTTCATGGACTGGTAGTCTTCTACAGCTTGGTGAGCAAGGTGATCAGCTAGTACACTGCCCTTTATTGCTTTTTGGGTAGTATATTGTATATCATATTCTGTCAGGATCATCTGCCATCTCGCTATTCTCCCAGAGAGAGCAGGTTTCTCGAAGATGAATTTTATCGAATCCATTTTAGATATCAACAAGGTAGTGTGAGTCAGCATATACTGTCTTATCCGGCGAGCAGCCCATGCCAGAGCGCAACAAGTTTTCTCGAGCAGTGAATATATGGTTTCACAGTTGGTAAACTTTTTGCTCAGGTAATAAATAGCATTCTCTTTTCGGCCAGACTCGTCATGCTGCCCTAATACACACCCCATTGAGTTTTTGAAAACAGTTAGATACATGATCAATGGTCTTCTCTCGACTGGTAGCACCAACACAGGAGGCTCTTGTAAGTATTCTTTGATTTTGTCAAAAGAAATTTGGCACTTGTTATTCCATTTGACTACCTGATCTTTCTTCAACAATTTGAAGATTGGTTCACAAGTAGCTGTCAGGTGAGAGATGAATCTGGAAATGTAGTTCAAACATCCCAAGAATCCTCTGACTTCCTTCTCAGTACGAGGAGCAGAAATCTCTTGTATTTCTTTTACCTTGGCAGGGTCTACCTCAATACCTTTTTTGCTGACGATAAAGCCTAGGAGTTTACCAGACCGTACCCCAAATGTGCACTTGTTTAGATTCAACCTCAGTTTATACTTCTTCAGTCTCTCAAATAGTTTTTTAAGTGATTAAGATGCTCTTTTTCTGTTTGAGATCTGGCTATCATGTCGTCCACGTAGACCTCTATTTCGTGATGTATCATGTCATGAAATAAAGCTAGCATGGCATGCTGATTGGTTGCCCCAGCATTCTTCAGTCCGAATGGCATCACCTTATAGCAGAAAGTTCCCCATTGCGTGACAAAGGTTGTTTTCTCCATGTCCTCAGGTGCCATTTTGATTTGGTTGTAACCTGAGAATCCGTCCATGAAGGAAAACACTGTGTTGTGCCGTATTATCAACTAGAATATCAATGTGAGGGAGTGGAAAACCATCCTTAAGGCTTGCCCTATTCAAATCTTTGTAGTCCACACACATTCGCACTTTGCCGTCCTTTTTGGGCACGGGAACAACATTGGAAACCCATTGGGGATAAGAGGTGACAACCAAGAATCCAGTGTTGAATTTCTTCATGACTTCTGCTTTAATCTTTTCTGACATATCGGGCCTCATGCGGCGAACCTTTTGCTTTACTGGCGGGAAATCTTCTCTTGTAGGCAGACGATGTACCACAATGTCTTCATCAAGTCTCTGCATGTCTTCATCAAGTCTCGGCATGTCTTCATACGACCAGGAAAAGACTTCAACATAATCGTGTAATAACTGAATCAGACGCTCCTTGACACTGGGTTCCAGATTGGCACCCATCTTGACCTCTTTTTTTTGTTTTCTTCGGTACCTAGGTTGATTGTATCCACGGGATCCTCGTGAGGTTGAATGGTTCTCTCTTCTTGTTGTAGTAGTCTGGCAAGTTCCCCTGGTACTTCACAATCTTCCTCGCCTTCGTCTTCAGCTTGGTATATTAGATTCTCAGAGTCACTAAAGACCATAGAAGTATCGTTACCCATGGGATCTTGAATGGATGTATACATGCATTGTGAGTGTGAGTGTGTGTAAGGGTATAGCTATCCTTGAAAGAAAATAAAATGTAAAAGAAAAACAATGAGCGTAAAAGTTTGTATGGGAAAACGTCCATGATTCATTGATGTCATATGAAAATGAGATAATAACCCTTACAAATGGACCATTGTGCCTCGTGCAAGACACAAGGTTTTAAGAGTGCGAATTGTTTTAATATTACAGATCCAACAAAATGTAAAGACAAATTATTGTGGGATAAAAGTGATCGGGACAAAATCTCTAGCCTCCCAGTTGTTGAGCCCTCCACTGACAGTCAGGAATATCCAATCCTCCAAGTCATAACTATCTTCATCATCTTCTACGGCATTGACCTTGTGGTTGCTGATCTTCAGGGGTAGTACTCCGGCACGAGCGCGACGTACAACCTTCTGAGCACTTGAAGCGAAACCTAAGCCAAACTTGTCAGACTTATATGGGATATCTGGGAGTTCCCCCCAGATAGTTCACCCACCTTCTTCTACCATTGCTTTGGCATCCTTCAGAGATGACATCCGGAGTGGAGGTCTTGTAATATTGGGAACCTGAGACACAACCTTGGTCACTGCCACATCTTGGGGGACTTCTTCAAAGTGTTGAAATGAAGTTTCAATAAATTCACCATCTAATTCCATATATCTGAAGGAATTGAGATGGCTAATCATGTACTCTTCCTCTTCATGAACGGTGATAATCTTCCCTTGAATTGGATACTTCAGCATTTGGTGCAATGTAGAAGTAACAACACCAGCATTGTGGATCCATGGTCGGCCTAGCAAGCAGAAGTATGAAGGGCGGATGTCCATTACATAAAAGGTTGAATTGAAAGTTTGGGTTCCAACCTTTATGGGGATATCCACTTCCCCGTGCACCATCCTTTTCGAGTCGTCAAAAGCCCTTACTACTATGTTACTTGGCTTCAATGTTAATCCCTCACAGTCAAGTCTATCAAGATCTTTTTTAGGCAATACATTTAGAGATGAGCCAGTGTCCACCAAAACATGGGCTAAGGTTGTGCCCCTACATTAAACTGAGACATGCAATACCTCATTAGCGTTAGATCAGCATCTGAAAAACCTAGGCCATTATCCGTAGTCAAGCTGGCTACGCAGTCTTGGAACTGATCAGCAGATGTTTCTTGAGGTACATGGGTGGTTTTTAAGAATTTTACCAAGGCCTTTGCATGCGCCTCGGAACATAGTAGTAATGACAACATGGAAATTTTAGAGGGAGTCTGCCCCAGTTGTTCAACTACATCGTAGTCGCTTCTATTAATGATCTTCAAAATTTCCTCCATCTCTTTCTGGGAGGTCTCAGGAATAGTCAGTGACTGAGCCTTCATTCGGACAGGCTCAATCAGAATACTTTTTCCTCGAGTCTCGGTTAACTCGGCAGCAGGAGTGTCAGTAGGAATGATTACAGGGGTTGTAACGGCTTTGTCAATTGGAGTATTGTTGGAGATAATTGTAGGACCGGGAATAAATTTTGGGGGAGCAACAATAGGAATGATTATGGGTCCATAAAATGCTTTCGGGGGAGAAATTTCTGGAGAGAATATCCTTCCGCTTTGGGTAATCTTGCTAGTTCCTACAATATTATTGATGTCGGAGTTGATTTTCTCGGAGCTTGAATCTTTGGCGGCTGGCCAGTCCTGCTTGATACCATGGTGGTAGACATCCCCTCCATAATTCCATGGTACGGTCTTGTCTGATGAATATGGGACTGGTCCAGGCATTGTAATTGTTAAAGGAGTTGCTTTCGGAACTGATGTAATTCTAACGGGTCTTTTGGTGGAGACCTTGAAAAAATTGGCGGAAATGGTAATGATAGAAACATCTTCAAAAGGAACAGGTGGAACGAAAGTATTTTCAAACAAAATTTCTTTGTTATCTATTAGGCACTGAACATCTGCTTTCAACAAAGGACAGCTGGTTGGTGAGGACAAACAGAAATGGCAAACTTCATCACAGCCCGAGAACACACCGACATTCAACAAGTTCATTTTAATAGTCAGAAGTGGGGTCATAAGTTCATCAACTGAAGCAACAAATAACCCTTCTTCAATGGCATTGGTATTATGGCCATGCCTAGGCATAGGGGCAGAAATGATATTTGGCTTTTCTAGTTCATGAGCATGTATTCACAAAATTATAACTTGAGATCCAAGTACTTTTAGGAGAAGTTGTGTGAAGCAAAGTTGTAGATTTCATGGAGATCTACAACTTTCATGTTGGAAGTTTCCTTTTAATCATCATGTATCATGGTGAAAATTTGGCTTAAAGTTATGAAAAAATAAGAAATTTTCAACACTTAGAAAAATTTATAAGTTTAGAAATTTTGACTTTTCAAAATGAAATCTTGATTTCTTGATTTCTTGATGAATAAGTTTCCTATTTTGACATTCTTTGATGAATTGTGATCTTTGGCACTTGAATTTGACCAAAAAGTCAAAGTTTGACTTTTCAGTATACAGTTGACTTTTAATCAGTTGACTGGAATATTCATCTGTCAATCCAATGGACTTGCAATGTTTTGAACCATGCCATTAGGTCAAAATGATGCAATTGGACTCTTGAGATTATGCCTTAAACCAATTGACCATTTGCTAGGTCAAAAATCAGAAATTGCCCCCTCTCAATCAAAACCTTAATTTTGACCATTTTGCCCTTTTGAAGATTTGATCAAATTTCTTGAGGAATTATGGTCCAAACTTGATCAAATGATACATATGAGTCTAAAATGTTGATGTGGATAAAAAATTATGAAGTTTGACTGTAAATTGGCTATGGTTGACTTTTTCTCCAATACAACTGATTTTTAGGTCAACTGTCCAATTGACTGATCAAAAGTGTGATCCAAGGCTTGAAACTTGACATGAGTGATCTTGGGGGTCCATAATGGTCCATGAAAGTCATATGAATAATTGATAGTCAAAAATCCTTGTGCAAACTCAAACCCTAATTTTGGTCATCAGTGCATAAGGAGGTGTTTTGAGCTGATCAAACCCTAGTGCAGTCTTGAGCCTAAGGAGATCTTATGAGAAAATTCTTGATAAGTGAGAGGGCAAATTTTGGGGTACAAAAATAGGTATCCTGACTCCTATAGAATTTGTTACGAATCCTGAGTTGATATCACATTCTTGCAAATTTCGTTTTACTACACAAAACACATTTTCAAAAAAATTTCAAGACAAGCATGAGTTTTACATTCTTTAAACGACATTGTTTGCATATAACTAATTGTTTGACAGCAGAGAAATCCGCATAATGGATATTCAATGAACAGACATCCTCTCAATGGACATAATCACCTCAGTGGGAAAGACACTTCCAATAACAGGTCTTCCATAAGCAAGGGGCATGACATGATGTCTAAACACACCTAGGGCAGTCTCTCCAAAAGTGACAAATAACCAGGGGCAGATCTCCATCTGAATCGCTTGGGGAATTACGCATGCATTCCAGCAACGAATCATGTGCCATCAAGAAATAATTTTTGACAGTGCTACAACATAACACTATGGACAATGACAACTCTCTACATCCTGAAAGCATGGACATAGTCGGAAAATACTACGCGTGAAAAAAGGACCCACTAGGTTGACACACCTAGGAAAAAATAAGGGAATCCCGGCGAACCAAAAGGGTTCGGGCAAAAGTTAGGGATATACATAAAAAAAAATCTGTGCACCCGACAAGTCGAAAACCTGAAAAGGTGGCTTAGGCAAAAAGGTATCCCAGTGGACTGAAAACCCGAAAGGACGGTCCAGGCAAAAGTTAGGGATTTAAAACGTATGACTATGTCCTATTACCTATATATCAGTGGAAGACTTATACCTTGATCAGCATTCATCAAGAGCACCAGAATCAAGAAACGGTTCAGATACGATCCGGATACTGATGTCATTCTGCTACTTATTTAAGATTTTCATACATCGAGAAACAGTTCAGATACGATCCAGATACGGATGTCATTCTGCTACTTATTCAAGATTTTCATACATCGAGAAAAGGTTCAGATACGATCCAGATACGAATGTCATTCTGCTACTTATTCAAGATTTTCATACATCGAGAAACGATTCAGATACGATCCAGATACGGATGTCATTCTGCTACTTATTCAAGATTTTCATACATCGAGAAACGGTTCAGACACGACCCAGATACGGATGTCATTATGCTACTTATTCAAGATTTTCATACATCGAGAAACGGTTTAGATACGATCCAGATACCGATGTCATTCTGCTACTTATTCAAGATTTTCATACACTGAGAAACGGTTTAGATACGATCCAAATACGGATGTCATTCTGCTACTTATTCAATATTTTCATACATCGAGAAACGGTTCAGATACGATCAAGATATGGATGTCATTCTGCTACTTATTCAAGATTTTCATACATTGAGAAACAGTTCAGGTACGATCCAGAGACGGATGTTATCCTGGTACTTATTCCAGATTTCTCTTCTAGAAACAGTTCAGGTACGATCCAGAGACGGATGTCATCCTGATACTTACTCCAGATTCTCCTCTAAATACAATTCAGATACGATCCAGGGAAGGATGTCATTCTGACACTTATCCAACACATGTTTCAAGTACAGTTCAGATACAATTCAGAGACGGATGTCATTCTGACACTCGTTCAACACATGTTTCAAGTACAGTTCAGATACGATCCAGAGACGGATGTCATCCTAACACTCATTAAATACATGTTCAAGTATAATCACGACATAGATCCATCCACAAAATCTCCGCATGTACTTTTTCCAGCATGGTACAAGGGGCAGAGACAATTAGAAGCAAAGTCACTATCACATACAAGCCAGTGATACCTATATTCCCCACAGAGCCGAGACAACCAAGGTGCGACCTCCGTATCCCCAAGCAGGAATTCCCTCCCTAGCAGTTTCCTTCAGAAAGCTGATATTTGCATTCCCCAACCGAGTTTTATAACCATGAGCAGTTTATAAAGCCATCTCCCAAGCAGAGTTTATTTCTCTGACAGCGGAAGCTCAATCTCCAACAAAGCTCTTCTCTCCAGCAATGGAAGTTCAACCCCAGCTGAGTTTATGTCTCCAAATCAGCAGATCTTCCAACAGAGTATCTCTCTTCCCCAAAGAGTCATTCCCCCGCATGATTATTCTTAGACAGAGTCTCCTCCGGCAGAATGGATGTAAATCCCCAGCTAATCATCTTAGGTCACTATCCCCAGCGGAAACAAAGAACTTAACTCCTTATACTCTCCAGCAGCAGTCCAGGATTTTTTTCCCCAGCTAGAGAATATCACAATAGCATTGCATATCCATACATCATGGCATGTGCATACATATTATACAGCACAATCTCATTTATTTTGAGAACATCGTCACTCAATACATTTCATACATCATGACATTACATACGACTAACTCTTTACCTTTCAGGGAAAGATGCAATCAAGTTCTCATAAGATTTTCTCTGGTTCAGTCAAACCGACACTAAGGTTTCTATTCTAGTAGAAGATCTTCTAAGACTTTCGTCTGGGTAAGCCGAATCACCACTAAGATTCCCCTGATTTCTATGCCAGTCAAAGTTAATCCGGGACCTCTCCCGGGTTCATTCAAATCGATACTAAGATTTCTCTCCCAGTTGAAGACAACTCGAGACCTTTCCCTGGTTTAGTCAAATCGATACTAAGATTTCTATTCCAGTTAAAAAAGCTATGAAGCCCGGAAACTGATCAGATAATAACTTGATTTCCCAAAATTACTAAAGCCTGGAGCACGGCCAGATAACGGTATAAGATGCTGTGAAGTCTGGAGGACGACCAGATAGCGGCAAGAGACACTATAAAACCTGGAGCACAACCAGATAATAGTATGAGGTACTGCGAAGCTTGGAATTCGACCAGATAGAAGTTTACTCGGACAATTACTATTGAAGCCTGGAAACAACCCGATGTTAGTATGCCTTAAATTCAAGTTGAAACCTGGATGCGACCGGATAACCACTTAATTACTTCTGAAGCCTGGAGCACGACCAGATAACAGTTTTTGAGATTACAAAGCCTGGAGCACGACCAAATAGCAAGTTTAATCTCATCTCCCCAGTAAGTCACTGTAAAACCTGGAGCACGACAAAATAGCAGTCAGTCTTATTATCCTCAGCAAATCATTATAAGGCCTGGAGCACGACCATGTAACAATTCATTTTCATCTCCTCGACTAAGAGATGATTCCCCAGTAGATTAACGGACAACTGAAGTTCCTAAAATTCCATTTCTCCCAAGACAGAGACCAACATTCCTCAGCAGATTCCTCCCCAATGACAGGAACAGGAATTCTCATCAAAGGAATATCTTGGGAAATCAACATCCTCTAGATGGCATCTTTAAGCCTATCTCCGACGATTCTCCGTCATATATTCCGGATGGCATCTTTAAGCCCATCTCCGGTGACCTTCCTTCATCTCCTCCAAATGGAATCTGTAAGCCCATTCCTGATACTACCTACACAGTCCAGCACCATCTCAGACGAGTGCAAATTTCTGGGCACTCTAGTGTTCAATCATCTTCCACCTTCAGATTACGAAAGGCAGACAACCAATCTACATCCTCAGGTTTAAGAAGATTGAACAGGGGAAGCTGTTGTATCCCAAAATTTTCCCTCTCATTTTACTCAACACATGCCCATTGAGGTCCTCAATTGCTCAAGGATGACTAAGGATTGACTAGACAAATCCTCCTCCTAAGGCAACAAGCTTCAAACTAGGGTTTAACTCCTCATCAAGATGGTTGAAGTCCAAGGGTCCCAAATGCTTTAAATGGTCCAAATATGTTCTCAATATCATCCATGTCAAGTTTCATGCCTTGCACAAGAAGTTTGCTCAGTCAATTGCCCAGATGCCTGAAAATCAACTTCACTAGGTCAAAAGTCAATTGTGGCCCACATACAGTAAAACTTCAAGATTTTTGGTCAACATCAAAATTTTGAGGTGATATCCATCATTTGATCAAGGGTTGATCATGACTCCTCAATGAATGCCCCAAATTCATCAAAACCCAAAAGTTGCTAAATTAGGGTTTCATAGGAAAAGTCAACCAAACTTCGATCAGGCATAACTTCTTCATACTTTATCAGAAATTTTCCATCCAAGGATCATTTTGAAGAGGATGCAATTCCCTACAATTCATCTTTATCCCTCAAGTTCAAAAAATGAACTCATGGAAAGATATAAATTTCTACATTATAGGTCATTTTTAAAAAACAATAAAAACACCTTTTAGGTCAAAGCTTCTTACATGAACATGGAAGACCCAATTGAGATGAAACCAAAAGGGTTGTTTAGGGGACATCCTAAGCTTTCTAAAAAGTCCAAGAACACCTTCTAAAAATTCCAAGGACCCACGACCCCTGAGCTTATCCACCTATTATTTTATTATTTTTATTATTTATTTTGATTTTTTTATCCATTTAAACCAAAATAAATCAATTTAAATAGTAGAATAATCAAATAAAATCAAAGATTTGATTTTATGAGCATATTATGAGTCCATGAACAACTATCAAATCAAAAAATTCGTGCAATAGCTAATTGATTGGAAAAGATCTTAATTTGGTCTATTTTGGAAACAAATCATACAAGGCAAAGAATGAAATCAAATCTCCATAATTTGCAAAGATATGATCAGTTTTTGTTGACCTAAATCATTCTATGATATATACACAACATTTCAAAAGCATAAGAAAGAGGTTTTGGTCGTGAAAACAAGAAAACAAAACTCAATTTTTTGTCAAAAAAATGCAGGTCGGTTTTGATTCCATAGGCCGTTTCAAGTAATTCCAAAGCCAGCAATTTGTTCCTGGACGTGTTCTGAAGCTATTCCAATCATCCTCAAGTCCAAAAACATCAATAATTATGCCCTTACAGTACCACGGTTTGCATATTTTTCTCAAACTCGAATTTATTGATTTACCCATTATAAACTTGTTTTGATCACATATCCACGCTTGATATCATATTTGCATTCTTTCTGGATGGTTTAATCTGAGTTCAAATGCAGGAATAGCACGACACCATTGTTAGGATTTTAAGGTCCCAAATTGGGGACTCTCCGTAGAGGCAAAATTAGACCAAATTATGGATACCAATGAACTCATGGCGTGATTTGCAACTGATCTATGCCTTTGGTTTTGATTTATCTTGCTTGTATTATTTTTTTGAATCTTACAGGGATGTAGCTACGGATAAAAACTGCCACTATAGCCTTTAGTGACGGTTTTGTCCGTAGGTAAAAGCTGATATAAAAAACAACAGTTATGGAGAAGAAGACAAGAGGTGGCAGCATACCATTGGCCCATTTGAAATTGGAGCGTGTTTCTGGGCAAGGCACTTTATTTCCTTTATGTTTTATCTATGTTATTATATGTACAACTAACCATCCCAGCACAAATGGCAAAGGCACAGGCAGTGAAGCAAAGGGTTCTGGGTTCGATCCCAGAATTTCACGTTTTCATATTTTCCAATTTCTTTGTCCCAGATCCAGCAAGCTCACTTTCAAAAAAAGCCATCACGCATCCTCAAATCCACGCCATCAGATCATGTCCTGGCCAGATCTAACGCCTCAAGCATGCAGGCGCATGGTGAACCTCCTGAAGGCCAGCTGCACTGAATCCCCACGTGGGCAAATGTGCCTATAATTCTGGGCTTAACAATTCCATTCCACACCCCCAAGTTGCTAACAACAATACATGCCCAATTTCTTTTCTTTTTTATTTTATTTCCTTTATTTTAATTATTTGATTAATTATTTCCTTTTACAAAAATAACACAAAAATCAGTTTTTTTATTAAATCAAAAAATCATAAAAACATTAAAAATCATTTATTTTCATAAAAAATATTTTATTTCCTTAATTAATTAGATTAATTTAATTTAGGGCAATTTAATTCCGGTTTTTTCATAATTTAAAACAATTAGAAATTAGGGTTAATTTGCAAATAGTCTAATTTTTTCCTTTAAAAAAACCTAAAAAATGTTCTCAATTAGATTTTCTAGGTTTCTTAATTATTTCTCGCATTTAATTCGTCACGCACTTTTAATTTCCTTTTTTATTATTATTGTAACTGCTCCGAGTTTGTAATAGTAATTAGGGTTTCAATTCCACATCTTTATTTTCAATCCAAAATAATTATGTATCTGCAAAAGCCGTGTAATAGCTAGGACTTTTAACTTTCCCGCATTTTATTTCTGCAAACTATAAACTGCTTAGATGTATGTTAATAGGATTGTATGGAAAGACAAACTGAAAATTAATACGGTAGAAAACCCTAAATGTGCAAAGATAAATTAATTGAAAATTACACTCGCACATGCTCACTCCTAGGGTTTACTCCACTTTGGTTGCCTTCGGTAAACAGTCATGAAGTATAGGGTTTGTTAGTGGTTGTCCTCTAGCCCGAAAGATCTAAAATGACCCATTCGGATGTTGCCTCGGAAAAATATCTTTAAGGCTTTAGGATGATTACTAACATTTCCTAACATTTCTTTTGTGATCATATTTGTCCCTTCAAATGTCCCTAAAAAACTCCAACGACGATGCTACCTATTTCTCAATAATGGGATATCATTGTCTAAAAGGAAAACTAACAGACCTTTTTCGAGTAGGTAGATTAGTTCCTAGGTACTTGCTCAAACAAACAAAAACTTTTTCACACCAATACTTTTCAAACAAAGTTTTCAAATACAACTTCGTAACACTCTTGAGGACAGAAACAAGGGTTAATACGAAGTAACACAAAACTTTTTAAAACAAGCACACACAAGCAGTTTTCAAAATGAGCAAGTACCTAAGAGCCCGTGGAAAACCACAGATAGAAAGGGTGCTAACACCTTACCTTCCTATAATCTACCCCCCGTACTCAGAAACATCTCGAAAAAGGTTTTTTCTATTCTTTTTCCTTTTCCTGATTGAATAAAATAAAAGTCGATGGTGACTCTTGCTTACCGCGACATTTGCAAACAAAAAATGCAAACCAGTATTAACAGTCGGTTCTACCACCGTATCACAACTACATTTCTGGTTTTCTGCGATCAGAACATCACCAAATCCCAAAACCTCATTTAAGCAGCCTGCTTCCCTGCTGTGGCACAGTCCTGCAACCAGCTGCTGATCCAACCCACGCCTACACTTTCTCAAACCTCATATTTGCACCAAATTAGCATACAAAAACTATAATTAAAAAGAAATGGAACAGTACGCCAAAAAGGTTTAAATCCCATTTGTTTTTCCCCTAAAACCACAACAAACTCACCTATAAATAAGTTGCTCCATCACATTTTCAAGGGGCTGGCTTTTGGAAAGAGAGAATTATCAAGGAGAGAAGAGAAAAACAGTCAAACATTCGTAAACACAGATTTCCCAAACAAAACCAAACATTTGTTCTTCCCTTTTGAATCAAAGAACATAACATTTTGTTCCACTCCTTGCTAACCCCAGAACATCTTAAGGCAGCAACTCAAGTCCCAAATACACGTTCCAGATTCAAGGTAAGTATTTTTGACTTTGAATCTTTTCATTCAGAACATCATAAAATATGTAAATGTCATAGTATTGATGTTGTCCATATCATTGCATAAATAGAAAAAATTGTGGATCAAAACTTATTGAATAAAGCTAGGCTCAGAATTAGGATTAGAACTTCTATGAATTGTTATTGCTTTTATCATTCTGATTTGCTATTGTAAAGTACTGAACAAGTTATTGATGAGATGATTAATGCAAGGAAGGAGTTGAAGTGTAACACATAACTTCTGGGTCTTTCTTTCCCACTGTTTAACACAACACAGAACTTCTGATTTTCACTCACTGTTTAACATAAACACAGAACTTCTAGGCTTCCTTACTGTTTTAATACACACAGAACTTCTAGGATTTCTTACTGTTTTAATACACACAGAACTTCTAGGCTTTCTCATTGTTTTAACACCGTACAGAACTTCTGATTTTCACTCACTATTTAACATAAACACATAACTTCTTGGCTTTCTTACTGTTTTAACACACACAGAACTTCTAGGCTTTCTCACTGTTTTAACACCACACATAACTTCTGATTTTCACTCACTGTTTAACACAAACATAAAACTTCTGACTTTCTCACTATTTTAACACCCCACAGAACTTCTGATTTTCACTCACTGTTTAACACAAACACATAACTTCTGAATTTTCTCCCACTGTCTAAACACAACTTATAACTTCTGTTTTTTCCCTCTAACGTTTCTTTCAGGATTCCAATGGCATCAACTCAGAACTTTTGATCACCTCTGATGTTTCATTCTGAATCACAACGCGCTTGGCATCAGAACTTCTGATCCCCTTTGTTTTGCTTTCAACAACATGCTGATCCTATTTCTCTTTATTTTTCCTTTTTTCTATTTTATTTTATTATTAGTATTATTTTTATTAATATAAAAAAGACATAAAAATATTTTCTTTTTATTAACTATTTATTTCCTTTTTTTCTAATTCATTAAGACAAAAAATCATTTTAAAAAAACAAGTCTTTTTTTTTCTTTTTTTATTTATATATATTGTACAATTCAATATGGTTGTAATAGATGATTAGGATTTGAATTCTTGCAAACCCGCATTTGTAATTATGTACCCCCATCCCTAAATGATGTAATAGCGTAGGACTATACATTTCCGCAATTTATCGCTTTCAAATATAAATGCTAGTAATTAGGGTTTGTATGGAAAGACATAAAATAAACAAATAGATAACCCTAATCAAGACTAAATGCATGTAAATCAAACACACTTGCACACTAGCACCCTTAGGGTAATCCCACTTTGTTGCCTTTCGGAAAATAGTCATGTCCCTCGAATATGGGCATTTTAGCAAAGACCCTCGATAAAAGATCGTAGTCCCTCGATGATCCTCAATGTTGCCTTCGGTAAACAATCTAGTCCCTAAATGATATTTCTACAACGTCCCATAGGTTGTTGTTGTACCCCAAAATTTTCCCTCTCATTTTTCTCAAGGCATGCCCATTGAGGTGCCCAACTTTCCCAAGAATGACTAAGAATTGACCAGACTAATTCTCCTCCTAAGGCAATGAACCTCTAACTAGGGTTTTTAATTTTCATAAAGATGTGTGAGCTCCAAAGGTCTAAAGTGTTTTCCATGGTCCTAATATGCCTTCAAGATTGTCTATGCCAAGTTTCATGCCTTGCACAACAAGTTTGCACAGACAATTAGCCAAATGTTTGAAAATCAACTATATTAGGTCAAAAGTCAAATGTGGCCCAAATACAGTCAAACTTCATATTTTTGGTCTACATTAATATTTTTAAGTGATATCCATCATTTGATCAAGGGTTTATCATGATTCCTCAAGAAATGCTCATAATTCATCAAAAGTCAAAAATTGCTAATTAGGGTTTCTATAGGAAAAGTCAACCAAACTTTGACCAGGCATAACTTTCACATACTTCATCCATTTTCCCCAAAAAAATATCATATTGAATAGAATCTCATTCCCTACAACTTCTTTTCAACCCTCAAGTCCAAGAAATGCACCATTTGAAAGATACAAGCTCATACATTACAAGTCATTTTCAGAAAGTCAACAAAAACCACTTTTTTCCAAGACCTTTTACATCAAGATAAAATCTTCAAATGCAAAATTGACCAAAAGAGGGATTGAAGTAAACATCTTGGGATTTCCAAAAAGTCCAATATCATAACCATGAGATAAGAGAAAGTTATTTCTTGCCCAAGTTGGGAAATTTTGGGAATTTTCAAGAATTATGCATTGAGCAAATTTGAAGTTTTAAGGCAAGGGCTCAATTTCTTGGACTTCAAGCATCTTCCTAAGTTTATATAGGACCTCTAAAACTTATTCTTACCATGCCTTGAATTTGCTAACTATTTTATTCATATTTATTTTAATTTATTTCAAATAAATATAAAATAAAATGTATAAAATAATTGGAAATGGGCTTTGAGCTTTGGGTTGATGTTTGGGACAGCCTAGGCCCATAAAATTTCATGCAAAGGTGTCCATATTCATTCAAATTCAAAAAAGGACAAGTTTCCTTGTTTTTGGCCAAAGTTACAAATTTCATTCATGGCTTTGAAATGTTTGCTTTAAGGTTGTTTAAACCTTTGTTTTCTTGTATCCTTATTCCTATCTATATAAATAAGCATCTAGCAAGCATTTCAAGAGGCCTACACAGCCTAGAGAGAGATCTACCATTTTTGCAAAATTATCAAAAGCGGTAAAAATTTGAAACCCATTTTGCAGGTACTTTTGGTCCGAACTAGTAATCATACATTGCTCTTGAGGTTTCCAGGGACTTGTTCCAACCATCCTCAAAGCTTGAAAGGTCCTAGATCACTGGATTCAAGATATCACCATTTTGATATAATCTAAAATTTGAATCTCTATTTTTATTAATTGTTGAATGTTCTAATGTGTGTATATGAGTTCCTATATATCCTTAGAGCAGGTTAAAGGAATTACATGGAATGCATTACATCTAAAACATGAGATACCATGTACCATCAAGTACTTCCCACACTGGATCCAAGTATGGACCTGGGCTTCACAATCTGAGTTTAGCGAAATTTCAATTGCACCCCCCATTCTACTTCAGCCATCAAGCCCAATTCCTTTTCTTTTTGCTTTATTTAATTATTTCATCTCTTAATCATTTTAATTATAATAATAAAAAAATTCGCAAAAAATTTAGGCTTAGACTTTTTTAATTAAATAATTAATTTTTTAATTGATTAGTTAATTAAAACTTTAACCTTTTTCTTAATTAAAAATGAATTAGAATTTAAGTCTAATTACTTTCTTTTCATAATAAAAAAAACCACAAAAAAGAATTAGTTTATTTTTTTTAATTTAATTTTCTAAGTAGACTTTAGGATAATTAATTTAATTATTTTTATTAAATAAAAAACAACAAAAAAGATATTTCACACTAAGTTTTAGAACGTTTTTTCATTATTTCGGGTATTATTCATTTTTCGCGTTTTTTTTATATATTCATGTAACTGTTATTTGGGATGTAAATAGTTTTAAATAGGACTTTTCATTGCTTTCTTTATTATTTTTTTTCACAATTGTTTATACATTGTAAATACCCCATCCCCGAAGCCATGTAATAGTGTAGATTTATATTTTCGCAGTTTATTTTTCTGTACAATATTACTGCTAGTAATTAGGCATGTATGACAAGACTAATAATCAAACGTTAGCAAACCTAAATGCACAAGATAAATATTTGAACTAAACACAATTGCACATGCGCACCTCTAGGATATCCCACTTAGGTTGCCTTCAGAAAACGATCATAATTCTCGAAACGTGAGAAGTTTTAGTGGTTGTCCTCTAGTTTGAAAGATCACAAGTCCCTCGATGACCCTTTCGATGTTGCCTCGGTTAAAAGTGATCTTAGAGACTTTAGGACACTTACTAAAATTTCCTGCCAAGTTGCCTTCGTGACCGTAATGTCCCTTCGATGTCCCTCATACATCCAACGATAGGGATACCTACTCACTAATAGTAGGATAGAACTGTCTAAAGGATAAGGAGAAAAAGAACAAACTTTTTTTCGAGTATAAGTAGACAGTTCTTAAATGCTTGCTCAAAAACAAACTTTTTGCACTTACACAAAACATTTCAAAACACTTTCAAAAACATTCGCTTTGTCAACACTCTTGAGGACTGATACAAGAGTTATCATAAAGAGAATCGCCGCACTAAGGCATTTTCAAAACATTTTAAAACACACAAAGCACAAATGTATTTTAAAATGAGCAAATCTCTAAGAGCCCGTAGCAAACTACGGATGGAAAGGATGCTAACACCTTCCCTTTCCATAATATACCCCCTTACTCAGAAAACTCTCGAAAAGGTCTTTTTCTGTTCTTTTCACCCTTTCCTTAATTTGGATAAAAGAAAAGTCGGTGGCGACTCTTGCTTACCGCAACATTTGCAAACACAAACACAAAACCAATATTAAACATTCAGTTATGCCACCGTATCACAAAACTGGAGACTCTGCTGGGGAGAAAATAATAAAGTGGGGCTTACCTTAGGGTCTAGATAATTTTGTTTCTTTGTCTATTTGTTTGCTTTACTTTTAAGGGTACTGCTTGGGTTACTATAGATCCTACACCCGGATCTGGGGAAAACTTTTAGGTAAGTAGCAATAGATCGTGGAAACTGTGCAGGGTATACCGACACGGTTGAAGCGGTGGCTACATTGATGCGATACTTTGGTTGGTACCGGTAGCCCTTGAGTTAATCAAGGAGAATGTGGGGTTGCTGCATGGTGTCATGAAGCGTCAACTGACCTTAGAATCTTTAATTGAACAACTTGGCCATTAGGACGTAGCGAGATGGACATCTTTGGTGTATTCCCAAAGTCGGAAGATACTCGATGCTACACTCATTGAGATTTGACTCTTGAGTTTTATTTGGTTGCGAGTCAGTCGCCTATCGAGCGAAACTTGTGGGAAAGATCAATGATATTGAGATCCCTTAGAACCCGGTTACTATTACTAGGACATGTTGAGCCAACTAAATTTCAAGAGGGTACTTACCTACAAACCCCATGCAAGCCTAAACCTAAGGCTGCTTGTGTGATTTGTTTGCTTTCAACTTGAGCTACTTGCAGAGTTTTTATCTAACAACATGATCTCCTTGCAGGATTTGTTTACAGTCATTATCCAGTAACCTGGACTTTTTAGACTCACTTGTCTTCATCACCTTACACTTTTTCTTAACGCATAGCATACACATCATAACATCATGCCACAACATTTCCTTAACCATTTCAATGATCTCAAGGGTTTGTGATGCAGGTTATGATAAATCAGACGTCTAGTAAGGGACAAGGGGATTTATTTTCCTCTAGCCAATGTCGTCAAAAGATCAAAACTCAACAACTTGAGTCAGGGGCTATGACCCACTTGATATGTTGAGCTTGACTCTCGTAGAGGTCACTCAACGATACGAAGTTCTTCAATCAAAGCTGCAAAATTCAACTTCTGACATTTTCTTGTTTAACCCTTGAGATCCTTGAAAACATTTGCATATCATACATGTCATTACATAACAGGTATTCCCCAAGCAGGTTTCTTATCTTTTTGTTGTTTATTTCAGCAAAAATAAATGATTCTTGAGCAAACGATCAAAGACCTTCATGCTCAAAATGCTCAGTTTCAACATATGGTCTTGACTCTAACCCAGGGGCAAGAAGACCTGAAAGTTCTGATCGTCAAAAAGAAGACTAAGAAGGCAAAGAAGCCAGTTCGTGTTTTGAGTGTGGGAAGAAGAAGACCAACTAACCGAGCTTTAGATTTCGCAACCCCATCAAAGAGAGGGGATAATAAAGAGGAATATGACGAGGAATCAGAGGAAAGAGACAACAATCTAGCGTCAGAAGAAAATGAACCTGACTTTTATGAGGAGCAATATCCTCCTGCTGACGATAAATATAAACAGTTGGAGGATCGGCTCAATGCCATGGAGATCCAAAGGATTCCCGGTCTGAATTTTGAAGAATTAGGTTTGGTTCCAAGGGTGGTCATCCCACCAAGTTCAAGGTCCCTATCTGTGATCGGTGGATCTGGAACTGACTGTTTAACGCTGGTTCACGAAATGTCGCGAAAGCAAGAGTCGCCACCGTCTTTTATTTTCTCCAACATGGACAGGACAAAAGCATAGCAAAATTCCTTATAGAGATTGCTCTCGGTTCGGGAGGTAGATTTATAGAAAGGGAAGGTGTTAGCACCCTTTCTATCCATGGTTATCCATGGGCTCTTAGATACTTGCTCATTTTGTTTTCAAAATGGTTTGTTTGCTTTTCAACTGTGGGTTTAAAAAAAGTTTCTTTGAAAATTTCAGTTCGACTCTTGTATCGGTCCTCAAGAGTGTTTGAAAAGTTGCTTTCGAAAGCTTTTTGAAAAAGTGTCGGTGTGAAAAGTATTTTTTGATTTGTTTTGAAATTAGAGCAAGTATCTAGAGTCGTCTACCTACCCTAAGGAATTCGTCTGTGTAAATGTCCTTAAAGTAGTGCCATCCCACCATTGAGAGGTAGGTAGCACCACCGTTGGAGGTGTTCGAGTCAATTCGAAGGTTCGGGACATGGTGATCACCGGAGCAATAGGAAGACACCTTAGAAGCTACCCTCATTCCATGTTCATGGACATGAGGACTTACTAAAACGTCCTCTACTCGACGATCACCTTTCGAGGGGCAAGGCAACAGTGAGGCGTACCCTAGGGGTGGTGTGTGATTTGTGTGTCGTTTTCAGATATTTTGTTTTGTCATGTATTCGTGATCTATGCGTTGCTTTTATTTTTGACATTCATTCTTTCATGCAATAGTTAACAGTTAAAGGTGCGAAATTTAAAAAGTCCTACGCTATTACAAAGGCGCGGGTCCACATCGCCAAATTAATCTAGGACCCGATTTGAAATAAAATAAAGTGCGAGAAATATAAATGCCTAATTAATCTATTACATAGCTTTGGGAGAGTTACATGGATATTCGCAAAAAGAAATAAAAACGCGAAGAGAATTAAAGTCGGGAATGCGAGGGCGTTGGACCCTTTTAAAGAAATTGAATTAAAATTACGAAATTAATTAAATTAAACGTGAAAGGAAATTATTTTTGAGAGTTTTGGTATTTATGGATTTTAATGAGAAGATTATGGAATTAAAACCTATTTCTAACTATTTTTTAAATTATTAAGAAAATATGTTAAAATTGAATCTAAAATTAACCTAATTAATTAATACAATTTTATTTACAAAAAAATAATAATTAATAATTAATATGGTGAAAAAGAAAAAAAGATAAAAATATAAAAGTATTTAAAACCCTAATTCTAAAATTTTTTAAGTTTATTAAGAAAATGTTAAAATTAATCCTAGAATTTAAAAACTAAATTAACTGATAACATTTATTTACAAAATAACATTTAAATAAAATATATTTTATTTTGTGACTTTCTGATTTTTTTATATTTTTGTGAAATTAATTTTTAATGAATTAAAAGAAAACAATTGAATTAAAACAAATAATAAAGAAAATAGAAGAAAGAAAAGAGAAAGAAATACAATACACTAGGGGGGTTCTGCCCCAATCTGGAGGTATTGTCCAGCAATTCTGGCCCATCATTGGAGGCCTTTTTGACTTTTCATGGAAGCGTGTAGAACGTTTGACCAAGGTGTATGGAATTCATCAGATCAGGGCCCTTGGATGGAGGTGCTGAGACATGTGGCACGCTGGGATGGTGGGTGTATGATGAACCCCTGGAGAGAACGCTACACGCAAACATGGTCAGAAAAATAATATGGAGAGAGGAGGGGACCTGGGAATCGAACCCAGGTCCCAGAGTGTACCAAACCAAATGCCTTGCCACTGAGCCATTCACACGCTTTGGATATAATATAGAAAACAAATAACATAATGCAAAACAAGGGTTAGTAAGTAATTTTCGCGCGAAATTCAAATGAGCCTGTAAGCCATGGACACGTCTGTCTTCTTCTTCAATTGCCTGCAAAATAAAAAGAGATAGCGGGGGTTTTAAACCCCCACTAAATGGTGAACATAAAAATAGCGAATAGGAATTGGCTTATGATAAATTGAGCGCGAGTACGCCATGTTAATCGTCATGAGCTTCTGATTCTGATGGCATAAGTCTTGTTGCCTGATTTTTCCTTAAACGTAAAGCCCCAATTTTACAGTTTGGAAACCCTAACGAGCTTCAATGGTGAATTTGTGTATGATGCACAAAAACTCAATTAAAATACATGGTTAGCTTCAACATGATTATATTAGTGTAAAACAACAATTAAATGGTATGAAAAATGCCCAGAAATTGAAATACGATTATGCACAAAGTATGAGAATTCTCGACTTCTATGTACCAATCATTGATGCTATGGGCGTGGAAAAGTATTCAGTCAGGTTCAGTGATGCCTCAGGAACGTAATGGGATGGTTCTCTTGCCTTGAAACCCTTTGGAATGATGTTTTCAGTTTTGAAAAAATTCACAAAAATTGCAAAGTGTATGAGAGGTTTTGAGCGCAGCTTTCTGGTCCTTTTCATTAGGTTTAGCTTCTGGCTTATGTATGTGATGGATTAGGGTTAAATCTTGAGTCAAAAGATCAATGCATTGATGTATGGAATATTTGATTTTCCATGAATATCTTTCAAATCTTTTTTCATGTGATTTTGATGTCAATCATGGCCAAACCTTCCAATTTTGGTATGCACGAAATCTTGAGTAGCCAATGAGTGATTATACTGCATAAAAAGATTCAATCACATTGGTTTAGTATTTTTTTCATATTTTATTTAATTAAATGAATTAATAGTAATTAAAAATTCAAATAAATAATAAAAAATGATGAAATAAATCCCCTTTGGGCCAAATGGTCGTGCATAGCCTTTGGATGATGAATCTTGGAAGAAAATGTGGCCCATTAGCAAATTTGAGGCATTTGAAGTAAAGTTGACTTATCAAAATTCCCAAAAATTTCCCAACTTCCACAAGGCATATCTTGCTCAATTTTTAAGCTTTGATCATGTTCTTGGACATTTTGGAAAGGTCTTGAAGTCCTCTAACCAATGCCTTTGGTCCAATGTCAATTTGATTTACCAATCTCAAGTTATGGCCTTTGACTTAAAGTCCCTTTTTGTTGACTTTTGAAAATGACCTATAATGTTGAAATTGATAACTTTTTGTGAGAGCATTTATTGGACTTTAAGTATGAAGAGGAGTTGTAGGAAATGTCTTTCTCTTCAAAATGAGCTTTGGATGGAATTTTTCTGATAAACCATGTGGAAGTTATGCCTTGGTCAAGTTACAATTGACTTTTTCAACTGTCCAAATATGGAAACTTTTGCATCTTGAGACTTTTTGAGCCATGCCTTGAAAATCATGATCAAGAATTGATCAAATGATGTTTGTGGCTTCAAAATGAGATGTTGACCAAAATTTGGACTTTTGACTGTCAAATGACCATTTTGCCCCTGCAGTTGACTGCTGAGCAATTAGGGTTTTTGACTGTGCAATTTTGTGCTGTAAGTCTTGAAACTTGGCATGAGGATGCTTGACCATGTTTATAGGCATGTGGGACTTGATTGGACCCTTGAAAACTTCAATTCCTTTGTCAGAACCAAAACCCTAATTTTTGACTGTTAGGAGGCCCTTGAACTGTGCAACCCTTGGGGGATTTTGAAGCATGCTCTTGGCAAATCTTGAAGAATATGGGAGGGCAAATTTTGGGGTACAACAGTTGCCCCTGTTCAATCTTCTTAGACCTGAGGATGCAGATTGGCTGACGTGCCTTTCATAATCCGAAGGTGGAAGATGATTGAACACTAGAGTGCCTAGAAATTTGCGCTCACATAGTAGTGTGATGGTGGGAATGGGCTTATAGATGCCATTTGGAGATTGATGGATAGGACGATGGGCTTATAGATGCCATGCTAAGAGATGATGGAAGGTGGATGGGCTTATAGATGCCATCTGGGTGTTGATCGCGTAAGAGATTCCTTAGCGAGAACTTGCGTACCTGCAAAAGAAAATGATTACCTGACCTGTTACAAGAGCTGGTCTTCAAACTCTTTGTGTAGATGTGCCCTGACTGGTTACAGGAATTGAATCTGGAGCTTCAAAAAGGTGATGAATGATCCAGGGATGGTTACTACCTCAACAGGAACGGTGAGAGAACCTTGGATGATTACTACCTCAACAGGAACGCTGAGAGAATCCGGGGACGATTACTACCTCAACAGGAACGCTGAGAGAATCTGGGGATGACTTTCAACCTCAACAGTAACGCTGAGAGAATCTGGGGACGATTACTACCTCAACAGGAACGCTGAGAGAATCTGGGGACAACTTTAATCTCAACAGTAACGCTGAGAGAATCTGGGGACAACTTCAATCTCAACAGTAACGCTGAGAGAATCTGGGGACGATTACTACCTCAACAGGAACGCTGAGAGAATCTTGGATGTCTTCTACTGAGTCTTTATCTGAAAAATCTTTTAGGGATCGATTTATCTGGACTAGAGAAGGCCTTTGACTGGATAAGAAACAGGAAAATCTTAGGGTCGATTTAACTGAACCGGACAAGGTCTTGAAATCTTCAACTGGATAAGAAACAGGGAGATCTTAGGGTCGATCTGACTGAACCAGAGAAGGCCTTTGACTGGATAAGAAACAGAAAAATCTTAGGGTCGATTTAACTAAACCGGTCTAGGTCTTGAAATCTTCAACTGGATAAGAAACAGGGAGATCTTAGGGTCGATCTGACTGAACCAGAGAAGGCCTTTGACTGGATAAGAAACAGTAAAATCTTAGGGTCGATTTAACTGAACCGGTCTAGGTCTTGAAATCTTCAACTGGATAAGAAACAGGGAGATCTTAGGGTCGATCTGACTGAACCAGAGAAGGCCTTTGACTGGATAAGAAACAGGAAAATCTTAGGGTCGATTTAACTGAACCGGTCAAGGTCTTGAAATCTTCAACTGGATAAGAAACAGGGAGATCTTAGGGTCGATCTGACTGAACCAGAGAAGGCCTTTGACTGGATAAGAAACAGGAAAATCTTAGGGTCGATTTAACTGAACCGGTCTAGGTCTTGAAATCTTCAACTGGATAAGAAACAGGGAGATCTTAGGGCCGATCTGACTGAACCAGAGAAGGCCTTTGACTGGATAAGAAATAGAAAAATCTTAGGGTCGATTTAACTGAACCGGTCTAGGTCTTGAAATATAGCTGAGAACTTAACTGGATCTTTCCTGAAAGGTAAAGGTCAGTCATATGCGATGCATGATATGGATCAAGCAATGCTGTTCTCAACATAAATGAGATTTGTAAGATATGATGCGTATATGCATGCTATAATGTATGGAAGTGCGATGTTTATGAATGTATCCTTTTGTCTTAGGAAAATAAATCCTTGACGGGTGCCGGGAAGTCACTCCTGGGCTGATGTTGAAGAATAGATCTTTGCTTCCGCTGGGGATGATAGTTGCAAGAATACCGGTAGGAGAAGATAACTCCGTTGGGGAATAAACTTGGCGAATGGATTACTCTGCGGGGAGAAAAGTACTCTAGCGATCTTGTTGGGGAGCAATACTCTGTGGGGAGAGAGGTACTTTGCTGAAATGTTGATGGTAACTTCGCTGGGGATACCATTGTTGTGTTGGAAGTGCTAATAGACTTCGCTGGGGATAGGAAGACTTCGCCGAGGACGATCTTCCCATGGCTTTTGGCTGAAGATAACCCAGTTATATCCTGGTAGGGAAATAACCTTTGAATAAAGTCGGGAGACGCGTTCGTGCTCTGCGAGGATAAGCTTCCAGAATCTACTGGGGATAAGCTTACTGCTTGGGGAGATGAATTCCAACTTTCCTGGGGAACTAGATTGGACTCTCCTGGGGGAAGATTTGAATTGTATTGGGGAAGTGACTACATTGAATGTTTGATATACCGCCGGGGAACAATCTTTAGGCCAAGACTGCCGGGGATTCTTGTTAAGAATACCTGTATATTGCTGGGGAATGTTGAGATCTGCTGGAGGATACCCAACTTCCCTAAGGTTGATTGTATAGCTTTTCTTGGGGAGAGTGTACTGACTTGCTGGCTCACTCTCTGGGGAGTTGAGATATACTGGTTATGTTCTTCAGCTGAACCTACCTTGATACCTTGGAGGACAAACCAATTAGATTGCTTTAGACAACTCTTTATTGCCCCTATTTCTGTGGGAGAGGAAAACCTGTGAGGTGCTGATAGTTGTTGATGGACAAAACTTCTTCTGGTAGGCAAGTGACGAGATACCGGGACGTAGTCGTACGCTTTGATCCCTAACTTTTGCCTGGACCTCCCTTTTGGGTTTTCGGTCCACCGGGATACCCATTTTTGCCCAAGCCGCCTTTTCAGGTTTTCGACTTGCCGGGTGTACAAATTTTTTTTTCATTTCATCTCTTATTTTTGCCCGAACCCTTTTGGTTCGCCGGGAAGCCCTTATTTTTGCCTAGGTACGTCAACCTAGCGGGTCTTTGATTATGCGTATTTTTTTTTCCGACTATGTCCATGATCTTAGAATGCAGGGAGGTGCCCCTGGCTGCTTGTGTTTTGTCATGCCACCAGAAGACGTTTGATCAGGCAAGATTCGTTGCTGGAGTGCCCCAAGTGACTCAGGCGGAGATTTTCCCCAGGCTATTTGGCCTTTAAGAGATTCTCCGAATCTTGATTGGACTGCCCCAGATGATGGACCATGATCATGTCGTGCCCCTTGATTGGAAGTGCCTTCGTTCACTAGGCTTTCATCGTGCGAATTTCCCTGCTGTTCAAACAAATAGTCATATGCAAACAATGTTATATCAAAAATACAAAGCTTATGTCTGTCTTAAAGATTTTGAAAATGCATTCTTTTTCATAAAACAAGTGAATGTTTGTAAAACGTGATGTCAACTCTGTATTTACCGTAGGCCTTAAGGAGTCAGGATACCTTTCGTAACAATATGCTTTCGAACTAACCCATGCTTCAACTAGGACTTTTTAAGGGTTATAATGTGGCCTAGTTCACGGTCTAAGAAACAAAGGATAAAGGCTCAAATTATTTGTACCCACCCGTTCTTCGTGATGTTCTTCAAACCTAAGCTCAGTTGATCGTGCGTTAGACCTTGTTTGAGTCTTTGTCCTGATGTTCCAATGATGGTTCAGATATTGATGATTTATTCTGAATAGGCAGTCATTTTTTGTTTTTGTTGAGGGTTTGTATGACCTCTTTCTTTTTGATTTCGCTATCCCTAAATTTTGCCTGAACTGTTTCTTTTGTGATTACAGTCAGCGGGATGCCCCAGTTTTGTAAGTCTCCTTCATGGGTTTTGACTTATTGGGTTTTTATTTTTTGAGATATAATGACTGCCTATCCTTATGATTATTCGGAATCATCATTGTCTTCTTTTTTTTTTGTAAGGACCTCTTTGGTGCCGTTCGTTATGCACTTGGATCAACTGAGAGAACTACCCTGCCCCAGGTTATGATTAAGGGTTTTAAATTTCGAAAAGAAAAAATCCTACTTCTTTGGCTCAGAGGGGTTGACGAGGGATTATCTTCCTTATAACTCCAGTGTTTAGGAATTGAAACAATGCCTGTACCTCATCAGCGGGGTCTGTTCAAAAGCATACTGTAAAGATCGTGGTATCGTTTTCGTCATCCTCCCTCAAGAGGCTTAGCATTATTAATTGAGCGTTGATCATCAGAAAAAATATGAAAATAATTTGCATATAGTGAATACGAATATATTGCTTCAAAACAAACATATGCGATGCATTAATGAAATAACAACGTTTAGCATGAGTAAATGTTTGAACAAAAGAAAATTACAACTTGAAAATCCTAATGAACAAAAGTTTTCTAGTCTCAGGGCTTGTCACTTCAAATGGTGAGCCTTGGAGGGATGGTAGAAAAACTCAGCTTGGCCATCCTGTGTGAACTCCAATGCTCCTTCATAGATCAGGTCCTGGATCTTGTTCTTCAGAGCCCAACACTCATTTGTATCATGTCCTGGACTGGCAGAATGGTAGGCACACCTTTTATTGGGATCATAGATAGGAGATGCTGTGTTGGGGTTCCGGGGATGAGCCCTTAATGTGATCAGGTTCAACCTCAACAGGCGTTGTAAAGCTTGAAACAGCGACATGTTGAGCTGGGTGAATTGCCTCCTGGGCTTGTCTGTCTGAAGCTGGTGAGGTTGATGCCGAATTTGTGACACTGGAGCCATTTGAGGAGCTCTCCCCTTACCTCCTTGTCTCAAAGGTGGTTGAATGAGGACTGGCCCTTCAACTTTAGATGTTTGCCCCAGTTGGTTACCCCGAAGCAGTTGGTTGATGAGAACTCCGAGCTCTTCTTGTCTTTGAGCTAAACCTTGAATGGCAGTCACCTGCCCCAGCATCTGGGCTTTCAATGCATCCACTTCAGCTTGCAGATGTTTCAGCCGTTCGTCCTCAGCGCTGTTCCTGACCAAAGTCCCCATGAGAAGTGTTCTCAGCTCCTCCTGCCCCTTGGATAGATTCAGGAGGATTTCCCCGAACCGAGTCTCTTGAGCAAGAAGGTCCTGGTTATCTTGTTGGGAAGCCATTGCTGAAATAGACAGCGAGAAAGGTAAGTGACCTGCAACAAGGGTACCTGTTATGCAATGATGTGTATGATATGCATGTAATGTTTTCAAGGACCTTGCGGGATAAACAAGAAAATTTGTTAGAGTTAGGATCCAGTAGCTTGAAGGAACTTCATGTTTGTTGAGAGTCCTTCTTCAAGGGTCAAAGGCTCACCATATCTAGTGGGTCATAGCCCCTGACAACCTTGGCTAGAGGAAAATAAATCCCATTTGCCCTTTGCTAGACCTTTGGTTCATCATGACCTGCATCACAGACCCTTGAGATCCTTGAAATGGATTAGTCTTTATGCATGATGCATGCAATGGTATGATGTTATGCTATGCATGGGGTAATGTAGGTAAACCCTGTTGTGAGTCCCTAATTAAGGACTGTAAGCAAAACCTGCAAGAAACTTAGCAACCCTGTTATGAGTCTCAAATAAGGACTATAAACAAAACCTGCAAGAAACTCAAGTGTCAGATAACAAGCATGCAAGTAGTCAAGTTGGAAGGCACACAAGTCACACAAGAGAAACCCTTAGAGTTTAGGCCAGCATGGGGTCTGGGTATTACCCTCTTGAAGTTGGTGGGCTCAACCTGTCCTATTAGAAGTAACCGGGTTCTAAGGGTCCCAATATCACTGGATTGCTTTCATTGTTCATCGTTTCGATTTAGCCACTGAACTGGCGACCGAAATATTCCAGGAAAGCAACTCTCAATTGAGTGTAGTATCGAGTATCAACCAACCTCGGACTGCACCAAAGTCAGTTATCTCACTACCCTAAAGAGGCCAAGATAGTTCAATTAAGGTTCCTAAGGTCAGTTGATGCTTCACGACACCACATGGAGGCCCCGTACTCTCCTTGACTGAACTCAAGGGTTACCGGTACACACCAAAGTGCCACATCAACATAGAAGACTGTTTCAACCATGTCGGTATACCCCGCACAGTTCCCTCACAGCCTTGTTGCTACTTTCTAAGAAGGTATCCCCAGATCCGGGTTAGGATCTATAGAACTCCCAAGACAGTCCCACAATTTAAAGCAAACAAGTCAATACAATTGAAAACACAATTATGAACTAACCCTAAGGTACACCTCACTTTATATTATTATCCCCAACAGAGTCGCCAGTTCTGTGATCGGTGGATCTGGAACTGACTGTTAATGCTGGTTCGCGAAATGTCGCGGAAGCAAGAGTCGCCACCGTCTTTTATTTTCTCCAACATGGACAGGACAAAAGCACAGCAAAATTCCTTATAGAGATTGCTCTCGGTTCGGGAGGTAGATTTATAGAAAGGGAAGGTGTTAGCACCCTTTCTATCCATGGTTATCCATGGGCTCTTAGATACTTGCTCATTTTGTTTTCAAAATGGTTTGTTTGCTTTTCAACTATGGGTTTAAAAAAAGTTTCTTTGAAAATTCCAGTTCGACTCTTGTATCGGTCCTCAAGAGTGTTTGAAAAGTTGCTTTCGAAAGCTTTTTGAAAAGGTGTTGGTGTGAAAAGTATTTTTTGATTTGTTTTGAAATTAGAGCAAGTATCTAGCGTCGTCTACCTACCCTAAGGAATTCGTCTGTGTAAATGTCCTTAAAGTAGTGACATCCCACCATTGAGAGGTAGGTAGCACCACCATTGGAGGTGTTCGAGTCAATTCGAAGGTTCGGGACATGGTGATCACCGGAGCAATGGGAAGACACCTTAGAAGCTACCCTCATGCCATGTTCATGGACATGAGGACTTACTAAAACGTCCTCTACTCGACGATCACCTTTCGAGGGGCAAGGCAACAGTGAGGCGTACCCTAGGGGTGGTGTGTGATTTGTGTGTCGTTTTCAGATATTTTGTCTTGTCATGTATTCGTGATTTATGCGTTGCTTTTATTTTTGACATTCATTCTTTCATGCAATAGTTAACAGTTAAAGGTGCGAAATTTAAAAAGTCCTACGCTATTACAAAGGCGCGGGTCCACATCGCCAAATTAATCCAGGACCCGATTTGAAATAAAATAAAGTGCGAGAAATATAAATGCCTAATTAATCTATTACATAGCTTTGGGAGAGTTACATGGATATTCACAAAAAGAAATAAAAACGCGAAGAGAATTAAAGTCGGGAATGCGAGGGCGTTGGACCCTTTTAAAGAAATTGAATTAAAATTACGAAATTAATTAAATTAAACGTGAAAGGAAATTATTTTTGAGAGTTTTGGTATTTATGGATTTTAATGAGAAGATTATGGAATTAAAACCTATTTCTAACTATTTTTTAAATTATTAAGAAAATATGTTAAAATTGAATCTAAAATTAACCTAATTAATTAATACAATTTTATTTACAAAAAAATAATAATTAATAATTAATATGGTGAAAAAGAAAAAAAGATAAAAATATAAAAGTATTTAAAACCCTAATTCTAAAATTTTTTAAGTTTATTAAGAAAATGTTAAAATTAATCCTAGAATTTAAAAACTAAATTAACTGATAACATTTATTTACAAAATAACATTTAAATAAAATATATTTTATTTTGTGACTTTCTGATTTTTTTATATTTTTGTGAAATTAATTTTTAATGAATTAAAAGAAAACAATTGAATTAAAATAAATAATAAAGAAAATAGAAGAAAGAAAAGAGAAAGAAATACAATACACTAAGGGGGTTTTGCCCCAATCTGGATGTATTGTCCAGCAATTCTGGCCCATCATTGGAGGCCTTTTTGACTTTTCATGGAAGCGTGTATAACGTTTGACCAGGGTGTATGGAATTCATCAGATCAGGGCCCTTGGATGGAGGTGCTGAGACATGTGGCACGCTGGGATGGTGGGTGTATGATGAACCCCTGGAGAGAACGCTACACGCAAACATGGTCAGAAAAATAATATGGAGAGAGGAGGGGACCTGGGAATCGAACCCAGGTCCCAGAGTGTACCAAACCAAATGCCTTGCCACTGAGCCATTCACACGCTTTGGATATAATATAGAAAACAAATAACATAATGCAAAACAAGGGTTAGTGGGTAATTTTCGCGCGAAATTCAAATGAGCCTGTAAGCCATGGACACGTCTGTCTTCTTCTTCAATTGCCTGCAAAATAAAAATAGATAGCGGGGGTTTTAAACCCCCACTAAATGGTGAACATAAAAATAGCGAATAGGAATTGACTTATGATAAATTGAGCGCGAGTACGCCATGTTAATCGTCATGAGCTTCTGATTCTGATGGCATAAGTCTTGTTGCCTGATTTTTCCTTAAACATAAAGCCCCAATTTTACAGTTTGGAAACCCTAACGAGCTTCAATGGTGAATTTGTGTATGATGCACAAAAACTCAATTAAAATACATGGTTAGCTTCAGCATGATTATATTAGTGTAAAACAACAATTAAATGGTATGAAAAATGCCCAGAAATTGAAATACGATTATGCACAAAGTATGAGAATTCTCGACTTCTATGTACCAATCCTTGATGCTATGGGCGTGGAAAAGTATTCAGTCAGGTTCAGTGATGCCTCAGGAACGTAATGGGATGGTTCTCTTGCCTTGAAACCCTTTGGAATGATGTTTTCAGTTTTGAAAAAATTCACAAAAATTGCAAAGTGTATGAGAGGTTTTGAGCGCAGCTTTCTGGTCCTTTTCATTAGGTTTAGCTTCTGGCTTATGTATGTGATGGATTAGGGTTAAATCTTGAGACAAAAGATCAATGCATTGATGTATGGAATATTTGATTTTCCATGAATATCTTTCAAATCTTTTTTCATGTGATTTTGATGTCAATCATGGCCAAACCTTCCAATTTTGGTATGCACGAAATCTTGAGTAGCCAATGAGTGATTATACTGCATAAAAAGATTCAATCACATTGGTTTAGTATTTTTTTCATATTTTATTTAATTAAATGAATTAATAGTAATTAAAAATTCAAATAAATAATAAAAAATGATGAAATAAATCCCCTTTGGGCCAAATGGTCGTGCATAGCCTTTGGATGATGAATCTTGGAAGAAAATGTGGCCCATTAGCAAATTTGAGGCATTTGAAGTAAAGTTGACTTTTCAAAATTCCCAAAAATTTTCCAACTTCCACAAGGCATATCTTGCTCAATTTTTAATCTTTGATCATGTTCTTGGACATTTTGGAAAGGTCTTGAAGTCCTATAACCAATGCCTTTGGTCCCATGTCAATTTGATTTACCAATCTCAAGTTATGGCCTTTGACTTAAAGTCCCTTTTTGTTGACTTTTGAAAATGACCTATAATGCTGAAATTGATAACTTTTTGTGAGAGCATTTCTTGGACTTGAAGTATGAAGAGGAGTTGTAGGAAATGTCTTTCTCTTCAAAATGAGCTTTGGATGGAATTTTTCTGATAAACCATGTGGAAGTTATGCCTTGGTCAAGTTACAGTTGACTTTTTCAACTGTCCAAATATGGAAACTTTTGCATCTTGAGACTTTTTGAGCCATGCCTTGAAAATCATGATCAAGAATTGATCAAATGATGTTTGTGGCTTCAAAATGAGATGTTGACCAAAAATTTGGACTTTTGACTGTCAAATGACCATTTTGCCCCTGCAGTTGACTGCTGAGCAATTAGGGTTTTTGACTGTGCAATTTTGTGCTGTAAGTCTTGAAACTTGGCATGAGGATGCTTGACCATGTTTGTAGGCATGTGGGACTTGATTGGACCCTTGAAAACTTCAATTCCTTTGTCAGAACCAAAACCCTAATTTTTGACTGTTAGGAGGCCCTTGAACTGTGCAACCCTTGGGGGATTTTGAAGCATGCTCTTGGCAAATCTTGAAGAATATGGGAGGGAAAATTTTGGGGTACAACACTATCTCTGCAAAACATGACGGTGTTTCCTATCACAAGCTTCACTTGAGGTCATATGTCAGAAAGATCCAGCCTCACACTGCTGACCGGAAGCTATGGGTCAATTTCTTCCAAGAAAGTTTGGCTGGCACTCAACTGGATTGGTTCTATCAGCTAGAAGGAACTGAAATCCATACCTGGGAAGACTTGGATGTTTCTTTCTACAAGCATTACCAATACAACGCTGACCTGACACCAACTCAAGTGTAATTGCAAAATATGTCCATGGGCTCAAGGGAAGGGTTCAAAGAATATGTGCAGAAATGGAGGGATCTAGCTGGAAGGGTACAACCTCCTCTTAATTATCGAGAATTGGTAGACATGTTCATGGGCACTCTGACAGGCCCGTTCTTTAATCTGCTGATTGGGAGTTCCTCGTCCGGCTTCACAGAGATGGTTCTGACTGGAGAAAGGATCAAAAGTGGTATCAAGAGTGGGAAGATCCTGATGGTTGCATCTTCTAATGTTGAGAAGAAGCCATTTGCTGGTAAGAGGGAAGCCAATGTTGTGTATGGCCAGAAGGGTCGTAATAAGGCAGACTACCACCAATCTATAGGGGTAGTGTTGGTCTCTAATTCGGCACGCGTGCAACGACCATAAAAACAGGGTAATCAGCAAAGGCAAGACGAGCCTAAGAGACAGTTTACCAAGATCAACATATAGATGTCTCAAGCATTACAACATATGCCGAGGATGAATTTGATTACATTGATAGGACATCATCCAAACCCTAAGACTTCTTCTCCTAACTACAATCCTGATGCAAGGTATGCCTATCATTCTGGCAGTCCTGGGCATGATACTAACGATTGTTGGGCACTGAAATACAAGATTCAAAATATGATTAACGCCAAGGAGATTGAGTTCGACCCTCCTAAGAATCCCAACGTGATCACTGCTCTCATGCCTAATCATGGCCAAGATTAAGAGCATTTTTGTTCATTTGAATTCTCAAGTTGTATTTTCTTTGTTTGTTCAAACAATTATTGTCATGTCAAACTTTGTTATTTCATTAATGCATTACACATGTTTGTCTTGAATTAATTTGTTTCCATTATGCTTAAACTGCTTTCTTACTTCCTTTTTGTGATATTCAACTCTTGATTAAAAGCTCTAAGCCTTTAGAGGGAGGATGACAAAAATGATACCACAATCTCTACAGTATGCTTTTGAACAAGACCCCGCTGACGATGTACATGCGTTATTTCAAATCCTAAATAGTGGATTTATAAGTAAGATAATCTCTAGTCAACCCCTTTGAGCCTAAGAAGTAGGAGTTTTCATTTTCATACAAATTAAAACCCTTAATCACAACCCGGGGCAAGGTGGCTTTCTCAGTTAATTCAGATGTGCATTCAGTCACAAGCTTTCCCTTCATACACGACAAATAGTGTAGAAGATGCTCTCTAAAAGATGGTGATGGTTCCACATAATAATTAAGAAAGGCAATAATTATCTCTCAAAATAAAATCCCATTAAGTCAAAACCTATGAAGGAGACTTAAGAAAAAAAACTGGGGCATCCCGCTGGCTGTAATCACAAAAGAAACAGTTCAGGCAAAATACAGGGATAGCAAAATAAAAAAAGAAAGAGGTCCTACAAATCCTCAAAAAAAATAAAAGGTCACAAAAATGACTGCCTTCTCAAACAAACGTTCAATTTTTGAGCCATCATCGGAATATCGGGGCTAACATTCCAGAACTCAACTGGGATTCGAAATGGATAGGTCTTGGAACTTGGTTCCAACAGCAGCCTCATCTGCTTCTACAATACTGAAAGAGGATAGATGGGATATCAACAACGCCTACTCCCCATTTATGATCACTACCTTCCCTTCACGCACAAATTTTAGCCTCTGATGCAGAGTTGAAGTGTCACCCCCTGCTTCGTGTATCCATGGCCGTCCTAACAAACAGCTATACGCGAATGTCCATTACCTGGAAAGTTATAAAGAACAAGTGTGGTCCTATATTGATGGGTAAGTCCACCTCACCGATGACAGATTTTCTCGACCCATCAAAAGCCTTCACAATGACGCCACTCGGGCGCATAGGTGTTCCCTGATACTTTAACTTCATGAGAGTACTTCTCAGTATAACATTCAACGCGAATCCGTAATCAATTAGCACATTAGATAGCGAATCATTCTTGCAGTTCATAGATATGTGGAGGGCCAGGTTATAATTCCTCCCTTCATCTAGTAACTCATCATCGCAGAAACTCACGTTGTTACATGACGTAATGTTTCCAATTACACTGCTGAATTGATCTAACGGCATGTCATTCTCTACAAAAGCTTGGTTTAGTACTCTCATCAGTGATTCTCTATAAGTGGAGGAATTCATCAATAAAGCTAAGATGGATATCTTTGAAGGAGTCTACAATAACTGGTCCACAATTTTGTAGTCGCTCATTTTAATTATCTTTAAGATATCATCCACTTCTTTCTCCAATGTAGCTCCACTAGTCTCTCCTGCAGCCTTCTTTGGCTCATCATTATCAGCAATTTTCTTTCCAGCAACAATGTCTCTTCGAATAACCAGCGCAAACACGCGACCACAACGGGTCACCCTGCTATTATCAGCTATATTTCCAACACCTGGCATTGGCTGGATGGGAACTTCCACCCCATCTTCCAGGATTGTAGTGTTGTATTTGTAAGGCACAACCTTATCTGATTTATAGGGAACAGGTCCTGGCAGACTAATTACCATTGGGGTAACAGCTGGTTTGCTATGGTACTCCACCTCAAGGTGAGCGGGTGCACCAAAACAAGGTACAATGACATTTACACCTTCCTCGATAAAATCAGCCCTCAAAAGACCATTTCCGACAAACAAATCTTCGTATGAAGAGAAATACTCATTCGCTGAGGCATATTCTTCTTCTGAATCTTCTCCCATCAAACAAACTTCAACCATATCAATCTCGTGATAATCATCTCTCTGACCTGTGATCTTGATAGTTCCATTGTCTAACAGCAATTGAACACCCTCTCTCACAATAGAACATCCTCGGGGGTCTCGACAACAAACTATGCAAGATCCATATTGGTGTTCCACCTGACCAGCAGTACGGAAGAAGGTAGCATGCAACTGTACGAGATCTCTTCATTTAAATGCTCCACTTCAAAAATTCTGAATTAACCCGGACATCCAGAAACCATATTAACTTCCTCTTCATATTCTTCCCAAGGCCTGATTATATGAATTAGACCTTCATCCATCATCTCCTATAAATCAGCTTTTATCTTTTCGCAACCCTGTATGTTTGTATTGCAAACAGCACAACTGGCGTGGTCATGCGTATAATAACTGAATTCACAGAGGTTTGTGTGCATTTTCACCAAATCCCCTCTAACCAGATTAATGTCAAAAATCCAGAAGTCACCTGGACAACCGGCCACTATATTCACAACACTCACTCCCCCGTGCTTGGGCTGAGGATTGTCTTTCACATTAGGTCCCATGTCTTTGAAAGATAAAATTCCAGACTTCACCAACCTTTGCACTTCAGTCCTTAAAGGATAACAATTTTCGACACTATGCCCTGGTGCTCCCTGATGAAAGGCACGCGTCTGGTCTTCTTTGTAATACCAAGGCAATGGTGATGGTATTGCTGAAGGTGGTCGTGTCTGGACCAACTTTTTATGGATCAATGCTGGTAGTAGCTCTGCATAACTCATGGGATTAGGGTCATAGTTCTCCCTTCTCTGATTATTCCCTTGGTTCCCCTACTGGGACTGTCTTTGATAAGCAACGGTAGTCGGACCAGCATTTATAACAGGAGTAACTGAGGCAACTTGTTGGTGACGCTGATAATTCCTTCTAGGAGCGTTCACTCTCCTCTCTTGTATGACAGCATTGGTATCCCCTCTTTCTTCTTTGTAAACCCATAAGCTGGCTTTTTCACACCTCCGGATCCTTCACCCTTTGTCAAACGGACTTCTCTTACTGCCTCTTCTAGGCGGACACCCATTCCTACCATCTCTGTAAAATCACTTGGGGAAATTGCTACCATTCTTTCGTAGTAGAAAGCGCTTAGCATCTTCAGAAAAATTTTAGTCATTTCCTTCTCCTCCATAGGAGGAATCACTTGTGCAGCCACTTTGCCCCATCTCTGTGCATACTCTTTGAACGATTCTCAGTCTTTCTGAACCATGGCCCTAAGCTGGTCACGGTCAGGTGCCATGTCCATATTGTACTTGTATTGTTTTATAAATGCTTCTCCCAAATCATTAAAGGTATGGATGTTGGTGCTGTCTAAACTCATGTACCATTTCATCACTGCGCCAGTCAGACTATCCTGGAAAAAGTGAATCAGCAGACGCTGATCATCAGTGTGGGTAGACATTCTCCTTACATACATCACCAAGTGAGCACGAGGGAACGTGTTGCCCTTGTACTTCTCAAACTCCGGGACCTTGAACTTATCAGGCACTTTAACATTCGGGACCAAACACAACTCATTCACATTTCGCCCAAATAACTCTTTTCCCCTAAGAGCCTTCATCTCCCTTTGCATTCTATCAAACTGCTCTTGGAAATCATCCATTATGTCATAAAGACCCAAGTCTTCACTCGGCGGAGGGAAAGGACGACACACATCTTCATTAACAATCGGAACCAAATTCACCAAAGGAGGTGCAGGAGGAACAACATACACCACAAGAGGTGCTGGAGTAATAACATTTGGAACCACTGGAGCGTCTTGGGGGCCCAAATTGAAACCTTCAGGTGCAAAATTCTCTGGCATTCCCCACGGATAACCATGAGGCATGCGGTTTTGAACAACAGTCGGAGTAGTAGATACAGGAATATCAGGAACTTCAGCATTTGCCCTTGTTGGTTGAGGTTGAGCACTTGGTGGCTGATTCTGAGCAACCACCAGAGCTTCCATCAGAGTAGTCAAATTGGCCAAGTCGGCCTTCAAAGCAGAAACTTCTTCGCGTAGCTCGCGATTCTGCTGTTCCAAGTTGTCTATCTTATTTTTGAAGTTAGCCCGAGTGTTATAGTGATGAGTCAACTTGCTGAACGAAGTAAAAAGCTGGGTAAGGCACCTGGATATGCATAGTAAATGCAAGAAATATGTGCAATATGATGCATGATATGCAATGCATATGATTATTTTTACTTTATCATTTAATATTCCAAGGGATTTAACGTTTATAGACATATTTCAAACATCAAAATAATAACACATTTGAAATTCTGAAAACTTTTAGTATAATAACTTCAAAATGGGTTACAAGTTTCAATGATCCCAAGTACAAGATGAAATTATAATCTAAAAATCCTGAGAGAAAGAAACTGATAGATATCAATCTATACATTGGCGCTTCCCTGTGAGCCTGGCAATCTGAGCTCTCAACCTCTGACTTTCTTCCACATGTCTGATGGCAACCTCCTTCCAATTATTTGGATCAGGAAATGAGAAATCATCACATGTTTGAGGCTTAGGAGAAAATAAATCCCCTTGCGTCTCCATAGACTCTACTGCTCAACTCTCAAGGATCTCGATCAAATCATCTTTCTCCTTCAAGTCTGCTTTGTAGGAACTCTCTAAAGTCTGGAACTTAGTTCTTCCAAGCATCTCTTTCTTGTTGCATCCTAACTAAAGCAAGCTGCAACTCTTCTAGATCATCTAATAAAGGAGGAGTGGTCTTCACAAACAGATCAGGCATGTGTGTCTCCCGAGTATATGACATCTTCAACTGAATGGCTCTCGATCCGACTCACTGAAGATATGGCTCCAAAGAAACAGCACCCCTAGGTCCCAAATCTCTCCTGCTTTTCTTATAAATGTGACGCCAGGCCTTCACAATCTTCTCCCTAGCTTCCATGTGGTCTTCTCCTTCCTTCAGAAAGAAACTACTCAAATGAATGTGATTCGGTTTATCCCTCATCGGATAACCAAGTTGTCTCCATGCAAGTACAGGGTTATAGTTAATTCCTCCCTTTGTACCAAGAAGAGGCACATTGGGGAAACTACCACAACTTTCAATAATCTCTACATCCTGATAAGCTCGATGATACCAATCAATATCCGAGTGAGTAAGTGCCATGATCTTAGGAGCCCAACGTGGTTCCTTCTTGAGATCCCAAAAAGCATCAGACTGAAGCATATGAGAGATGAACCACCGGTACAACAAAGGCGTGCAACAGATAATCATTCCCCCATGATAGGAGCTCCAAAGATGAACATAGTAATAAGAATCACCCAACAGTGTAGGAACTGGGTTTCCAATCATGAAAATCCTGATAGAGTTAATGTCGACAAACTTGTCCACATTAGGAAATAAGAATAACCCGTAAGAAAGTAGAGCAAAGATGGCCTCAAAAGCAACTGTACTCTTCATTCCGGAAAAGTAACGAGCTTTCTCCAATAAGAACTGGGTTGGTAATCCTCTAATCCATCCTTTGGTAGTCATATGGGCTTCCACCTCAGACTTCCCCAGATGAATCAAAGCAGCAATCTCATGTGGTTTTGGCTCACCCTCCAAACCAGTAAAAGGAACACAATCGGTAACGGGTAAATCTAATAGATAAGAATACTCCTCCAGTGTAGGCATCAACTGATAATCGAGAAAAGTAAAGCAGTGATACACAGAACTAGACCAAGTTCGAGAGAATACCGTCCTTCATCTTCAGCTTCATGAGATGAATAATGGATCCATACTTCTTCCGAAAGTATGTAGAACACTCGATCTCTGGAATCAGACTGACCAACTCATCTATCTTAGGATCCTTGAAACTATAGTTCCCAATCTTTCTCTTTCCAGAATCCATGGTCAAAAGTGCCCGAGATATTCACAAATAGTCAACCTTTAAATCCCTTGAAATATTATTTTCTTCAAAAGATGCTTATGAGTGCATGGATGAATGATGCAACAATCACACACAAGATCACATATATGGGGTTCATAGGTTTAACGTCACGAGCATGAGGTCAAAGGTACTACCCATAAGGTGTTGGTCTAAAAAGTTATCACCTGCCGAACAAGGTTCTAGAGGTTCCCAGAGTCTACATCCTTCCTTCGAATATTACCAACTTCTTGATTAACTCGGTAATTAGTAATATTCTCAAGAAAGACTCGTCCGAGCGTAGTATCACGTGACAACTATTTCTGGATTACTCCGTCATAGCTTCCGCACTACACCTAAAAGGCCAAGATGGGTTTGGTATTCTACGGCCCTCAGTTTCAGCAGGTCGAAAGCAGTACGTCTTCCCGATTAATCGGTAAACAACACTACAGTCAAAGGGGCCTCCACTGAGTGGGGATCTCATGCCTCCTTTTTTGGGATTACTCCCTCAAAGTTAACATGACTATACCGCCCGTCCTATCTTAAAGTTTGCCCAAGTCCGGGTATAGGACTTATGAGTAATCACCAAGCACCCTGAAAACCAGAAAAATCCAAACAAACATATATACAAAATATAACACATAAACAACAATAGCACATATACAGATATAAACAAAGATAGGCTTAACCCACTTAGGGATGGACCAGCAAGAGGTCAATATTTCCCTAGTGAAGTCGCCATTTTTCTGTAGCGGTAGATATGTTCAAGACTAAGCCATTGGATTGACTAGCCTTTATACAAATTAAAATAAAAATCGCCACCGCGCTTTATTGTTTCCAAAGGAATGGGAAAAGAGCAAATAACCCAAAAAGGGGGAAAGATTCAAGGTAAGGGGGTTGGTTATGCAAAGGGAAGGTATTAGCACCCTAAACATCTACGGTACTCCGCAGGAACCTCTTTGTAAAATCTGTATATTTTGGCTATAAAAATGTGTTGTATATAAAATGGATGGTGGAGGTGAGAAAAGAAGTATTTTTTATGATTTTTGCACCCGCCGCGGTTGCGAACCTTTAGTGCCTACGTACCACCTTTCGTGCAATAGGGGATCAGGGTACACGTAGTTCCTCTTTTAAAAATTTGAAACAAAAGTGTGTTGGTTGATTTTATGAGGTCTTGGGGGAGGCAAGCCATTGGGTGGCTGGAAAATGGTTCGGTAATGTGTTAAAAGGGAGATAATTTTATGTGAGAGGATAGATGTTAGGGAGTTTTTTTGGGGAATCTGTTGGGTTCAGTAGTTTTTGGTGGTTTTTTGAAGGTTCCATGATCATTAAATGAAAAGAAGCGAAGGCATCTGTGTGGATAAGATGACACAATTAGTGAAAGGTGGTGTGAACAGGTTAGGATTTGGGATCACCTCTTAAAGTCATTGGCTTGTCTTGGTGCTGAAAAGTGAGGGAAGGGGTAGAGAATTCTGCTTGAATGGGACCCAAAGTTCTTAGCCAAGCCATGCCTAGAACAATACCAACTCCTTCTATAGGTAATAAATAGAAAGGGAGGGTGAAAGGTTTGTTTTGAAGGACAATTTGAACATTGTTGCAGATGCCTTTGCACTGTAAATGGGAATTGTTTCCCACCATGACTGGAAATTGGTTAATTGGGGTAGCTTTAAGATTTAGGTGGTGTGCAATGCGCGGCTGCATATTATTGTGGGTGATGTCTGTGTCCACTAGTACCATCATAGTTAGGCCACCAATTAAACCCTTGAGTTTGAGGTTTTGGGGGAAAATTGCCCTGTTAATGCTTGGGGAGAGAGCTGGAAATAAGTATCCTCAATAGTTTGATAAGTAGGTTGTATGTTGCTATCATTAATTTCAGACTGATTCTCTAGCTCAACATCTTCAGCCAATAGTAATAAAAATCTGTTAGTGGAACATTTGTGACCCGTGACAAACTTTTCATCACAATTAAAACATAATCCTAGAGCTCTTCTCTCTTGCAATTGAGCTTGTGTCAGTTTTGAAATCAGTAATTTGGGATTGGGAGCGATGAGGTTGGTTGGGTTGGCTGGGGTGATTTGTGTAGTATTGGGTTGTGTCTTGATGGCCTGACTACTCGAAGAGTAAGGGGTTTGTTTTTGGTAATGGGCTGGAAATGATTTGGGGAGTTTGGTCTTTGAGTATTTAAGTTTGGATTCAATTAACTTGGCAAGACCAATGGCTTGTGAAATAGAAGTAGGTCTATGTATTGAGATTTCATTACAAATGTCAGGAGTGAGGCCTGAAATAAAACAATTTAAAATGGCCTCTTGAGGTAAACCAACAACTTGATTTTTCAATTGCTCAAACTTGGTTTGGTACTCAACAATTAACCCATATTGTTTTAATTTAAATAACTCAGCTTGATGATTTTCACAAGTGTAGGGACCAAATCTCAACTCTAAAGCCTTAGTAAAAGAAAACCAATTTGTTAAAAGTTGATTTTGATGCATCCATTTGTACCAACATAGAGCATTCCCTTTCATATAAAATGAAATCAAAGATAAACGTTTCTCCGGTAGTAAATTATAAAAACCAAAAAACTGGTCAGCTTGAAATAACCATTTCAAGAGATTGGAACCATCAAAAAAAGCTTGTTCAAGTTTAGGAGAACGAAATGGGATTAAGGGAGTATTTGTGGGATTTGTTGAAATTGTAGTTGGTGTGTAAAATGAGCTTTATAATTTTGGTTTGGGATAAAGATAGATTGTGGGTGTATAACTTATGAATATGGCGGAAAAGGTGGTGGTGGTGGGGCGGCTGGAAGGTGTTGTGGTGGAAGTGTGATGGTTGTGTGGGGAGGAGTAAAAAAGTACATGATGGAGTTACGTAACGGGGGTGTGTATGGGTGTGGTAACCAAAGGTGGTGGAATGTTATGCATAGGCGATGTAGAATGAGTGTTCGTAATACCCAAGGCAGCCGCTGATGCTGCTGCTGCAGAAGAGAAAGTATCATATTGAAGTGGGTCAATTTGTGTAGCAATTTTGTTCAGGATAGCCATTACTGAATCATGTCTAGCATCAGCAATCTTTTTTTCATTGTCAAATCTGGTGTGAATCTCCCCCACTTGGTGTGTGAAATCTGTTGTAACTCTATTGAACCTCTCATCCAATAGCACTTGATTTTCTTGCATAGCATTGTCCAAATGTAGATGAGCCAAATAGACAGCTTCCTCCACAATAACTTTAGAAGAAGGATTGGTAGGTTTAGGAGGAGCCATGAGTTCAAGGATTGAAAAGCACCAATAATAAAATATACTAGGTTAACTATAGATCTAGAAATTACATAAAAAAAAATAAGATAAAACAACTTTTTCACTACTCCAAACAACAAATATATATATATATATATATATATATATATATATATATATATATATATATATATATATATATATATATATATATATATATATATATATATTAGGGTTTTTTCTACTAAATGGGTTAATGGGTCTAAACTAACAAACAGGCACCCGATAAAAGAGACAACAATCCAAAAGACAAAATAAATTACTAACAACACCACTTAATTTAAAATAAAATCCTTCAAAAGTATGGATCTCTTCTTCACCCTATTGGGCCTTGAATTCATCACAACACAGTGTAAACAGTTTCATTTATCCGGTCTACGACACTCTACCAATTCCAAACTGCAACGTAAGAGCTAGTGTTCTAAAAATCAATTCAAGCCGATGAATCAAGTTGGTCGATTTAGAAATCGACAAGACCACTGATTCGAGTTGTTACTTGATTATTTATCTAGGTAAGAATCGACATAAACCAAAGAACGCAGTAAGACATTAACTAAACCATATCATAGAAATTATGCCCAGATTCTACGCATCAATTAGAATATCGGTTCACGAAATCCAGAAACTGTTGAGGTCATCTAAATATAGAGCATATACTTCAGCTTAGCAAATAATCAATCGTAATCGGTTATTATGGAGCATACGAATTACTTATCTTTTAGTGCCGATGTTAGCATTGTGATACGTTCCAACTTGTATGTGCATACTTTGATGCTTCCTCTGGTGTCATTTGGTATAGCTGCTAATAGGCGAACAAAATTGACACTGTAAATTTCGTGACTTTTTGACAGGATCATGGACTTCCAATGACGTTCATCCGGGTAGAGGTATCTTCCTGAGGAGAAATCTCGTCGGCCTTTTAATGCAGGTGCCAGGAATTTTTTGATGTCGTATTGATTTCACCTTTTATGTTGGTTTACTATCGAAATTGTTGGGTGTCGCCTCTACTAACGTTGGGTATATAACCACTGGACTTTCGGTCGTCGGTACGAAGAACGTGATACTCACCCTTCGGTTATGTTTCGAAGTAACTCCAATGTTGTTTTGACTTTGTAAACTTGGGTACCTCGTCAACAGATACACGCATATGTTAGATTACACAAGACACAATGGATCATGAGTATGTCAATCATTAAGCGTGTCAACATACTAAATAAACCGAATAATAAGCACAAGAAATTAATTGCTCTACTGTAACCATGACGTTGGCAGGTTTTTCAAGTATTCCATGAAGTCTCGTTTCGCCATTCACATTGCATATGACCATAGAGTTCTATTACTACAGTCTGCAAAACCTAAACACAGGACATTTAATTCCCCAAATAAGTGACTGACCACTTGGCTATGCATGCAAGTATGTATATTATTTGCAGAAAATATATTAATACATGATAAACTTATAATAATTTCATTTCATGATAAACTTAAAATATGCAAGTTTGTATATTATTTCATCATACGTGTATTTCATCATACTTTCATTATTTTTTTAGCATATATTTAATTAAATATTTCACTTATACTTTTATTTCTGTTTGTTAATTTTTTTAATATTATATAATTATAATTATTTTACATTATTATGTAATTACAATGAAATATTTATTTAAAGAATAATAATATATAATATATATTAATATTTTTTCAATTACATCATTTTATATAAAATAGTATTTATATAAAGTATTTATATAATTTTAATATATATTAAACAATTTAAATAATAAATATTTATATTAAACATATATGTAAGTGGATAAACATATAAAAATATATGCTATTTATTTGAAATATATAACTAATTAAATTATTTTCAATATATTAATTGAAATAAATAATTAATTACTAATAAAATATACTTCATAAATAAATAATATAAATAATATAAATAATTTCAATATTATTATATAAATTTATATAATATATTATTCATATGAATATTAATAAATAATATATATTCATATTATTATATAAATTCATATTACTACATAAACTAACGTTTAATAATATAGTTGTATTATTGTATAAAAACTAATATTATTAAATATAAAATATAAATTAATGAAATAAATATTTAAGTGTAAAAAAATATATGGAATTAAAATGAAATTACAATTAAAATAATTTATTTTATAATATTATAAACGTAACATGTAGTGGCTCAGCCACCTACTTTCAATAGAAGGGTCTTAAGTTTGACCCCTCTTCGTAGCCGTTTCTAAAATTTTAGCTTTAACTATTTAATAAAATTAAAATAATAATAAGAAAACTGACATGGATTTAAAAAAAAATGAATAAATAATAAAAAAGATAACTAATCATTCAAATTAATAAAAAAATTAAAATTTTTTTTGTCACATAATAGATTCTGATGACTGGACTTCAAGAAGGTCTAAAACAAGAGAATCTTCAAATGATAATAATGATAATGATGATAATGATAATAATAATGATAATAATAATAATAATTATAATAATAATAATGATAGTGATAATGATAATAATAATAATAATAATGATAATGATAATGATAATAATAATGATGATAATAATAATAATAATGATAATGATAATGATAATAATAATGATGATAATGATAATGATAATGATAATGATAATGATAATGATAATAATGATGATAATGATAATGATAATGATAATGATAATGATAATAATAATGATGATAATGATAATGATAATAATAATGATAATGATAATAATAATAATGATAATAATGATAATAATGATAATGATAATGATGATAATAATAATAATAATGATAATGATAATGATAATAATAATGATGATAATCATAATAATAATGATAATAATAATGATAATACTTAAACACTCCACATCTTTCAAAACATTTCAAAAGTAAAACTTATTACTACTACTATTTTTGAATCAATCTTTTCATATATCTCCAAACTTCATTTAGATTAAAATTTTGTGATCGAGCACTCACAATTCACACAATGCACTTGCACACCAAATCACTTTTAGATCAAAAATTTGAGATTGAACAACGGAACACGGTTGTCCAAATCCTAACAGCATAATCACACTATAAAATAAGTGATGAGAACTCTTCTGCGACTTACCACGCAATTAAGAAGTCAAATTGTGGAGTTTGTAATGTTCCTTCTTTAAAAGAGATTGACTTTTGAAGGAATACGATCAAGTAAAGTCTACTAAGAGAAAACACACACTTTTGAAGGGAGCATTCTTTTCCAAACATGGTAAAAAAAAAAAGATTGTTTTGCCAATAGTTAAGAACGAGTTTCTGTAAATCCTTGACATAAAATAGTAAGTAGATTTGACATAAAAGGGTCTTCTATTCTCTAGGCCCTACCTTCACCAATCCTATTTTGAGGTTGAAGTCACCTCTTCGAGCAGGGCTATCAGGTTCCGACCTAGTGATTTCTCTTAGATTAAGAAACTTCAAGGTCTCAAACTAGTGATCTCTTCCGGCTAAAGAAACTTCTATGTTAACAAAGTTTCATACATCAATGTTCTTCTACCCACCCACTCACCCATCTAACTCTAATTATGCAACAAAATCTCATACAATGGCATAAACTTCTCCCTTAAAAGCACATGATCCACCCAATTATTGTTTTTCTTTTTTGGTTGCACCAACCGAAAAACATCCATTTATATCGTCTAGATAGAAGATATCCCTCCACCAAATAGATTATACTCGCCTACTCACTTCTTCCTTAAGATGAGTGTGCCTGCACCTTAATATTCTTGTTTTGTTTTTCCACTAGAAACCCCTCTCCAAATCATCATCTAAGGTGATAACAATATCCATTGCCACTTAGCCTGAAAATTAGTGTTAACCAGCCTTAGATCTTTAACCCTCAAACCATCATTTTTTCAGCTTAAAACATCCGTCTAATTTACCCAACATGTCTTCATTTGCTTCCTAGGCCCTCTCCAAAGACACTCTTCGTGAATCCTCATCATCTACCTCCAGACATTCTTCGGCAAAATCATGAAGAAAAAAAGAAGTATGTTGATTTCTGCTAAAAATTAAGTTGATTAAGATAATTTCCCCTATGGAATCGCATATTTATTTCCTCCGTAAGGGAAATATTATTTCATGACGTCTCACATAGGTTTCCAAATAGTCAACTTTTGATCTTTGTATACCTCTTTGTTCTTTTTTCTTTCACGGCTTAAGATTCTTTAATATTTCCTTGAAAATGAAGCTTATCAACCATGTAATTGAATGCGTTATCCACATTTTACATGTGAGGCAAATCTCATTAGTGTCAATCTAATGTATATTGTTCCTAGTCGGATTAAGGCCCAAAGATAAGGTTAATAAGGCCCAACTCTTCCCACCTTGTAAATACTCTCTCTCTCTCTCTCTCTCTCTCTCTCTCTCTCTCTCTCTCTCTCTCTCTCTCTCTCTCTCTCTCTCTCTCTCTCTCTCTCTCTCTCTCTCTCTCTCTCTCCTCTCTCTCTCTCTCCTCTCTCTCCTCCTCTCTCTCCTCTCTCTCTCTCTCCAAGACAAGTATGAAACTCATTTATCCAAGATTTCACTTCACCTTGTTTCTTCCCATAACTAACTTGAGAGTTAGAATTCAAACCATGCATGTCCACTCCTTTCTTTGCAACAAAGTTACAAGCATCACCATAATTACAAAGACATGGCTCACACATTCTTATTCCATAACATAACAATGCCTTCGTCTTATTTTTACGATAACCTTTGAAGAATAGGTCACTAGAAGATGCTTTTTGTTTCTATCTTTTATCTCTCAAAAACTTCAAGCATGTTGTCATATGAATGCATTCCAATTTTTCACATAGTATCAATCAAGAACAAACTTTAAGAAATAATATTAGGTTTTTGATTACACTGTACATTCTCAAAATATTGTTAGTTCAATCTTAGATGAATAAAAAACTTAGAGAATATCATAAATACAATTAATGTTTGAAGAACATACTAGTAAGGTTTTACTTTAAGTTAATCTATGTAATGCATGCAATGAATGATTAGACATTAGGAAATCATTGTAATATAATTGGAATTTATTGAATTGCATAAGCTTCCAAACGGATAGAAAAATTCGTCTAGGACCGAAGGAACCATATCCTCAACTTTTTGAGTCCCAAGACTTTGATCGAAAGCCCCACTATGATACCAATTGTTGGGTGAGAATATGGACACAAAGAGGTCTATAAGGGGGGTGGGGGGGGGGGGTAAATTGACATATTCCCTAAAATACAATTTCAAAAACATGTTAGGTCCCATAAATGAAATCAGTGGTTTTAAGAAACCTAGAAGCAAAACACAACACTACGAGAGCTTGGAAGCATCTCAATAAATTAAACCATGTGAAATATTACAGGATATCACTAAGGACTTGATTGCTTATAATGCAAATCAATTACAAAATAATCAAAGAAGATTTAAATAATGTGATTTAAAAACATTTTACATAGATGTTAATTCAAGAAATAATTTGACTTATGAAGATCCAATAAGATTGATGCATCGCAGACCTAAGTTTACACATTAAATCTCTATAAGCACGACCTAAACTAAATGACATACAAATGATGCAATAATGTTCTAATGCAATAGTAATATTAATGAATGCTAGAAAATTAAATGAGATAAGAGAAGAGAGAAAATATACATAGAGAAATATAGTGGTTCGATGTTCATCTGCGTTTTACATACTCTACTCTTCAATGGTGTTAAAGAACCATCATGAAATAATCACAATCTTTCATTATTTTGATAAGTTTGATACAAGCATTTTGATTACAATAAACTATCACACATAATTTCCTTTGTTTATGTGGGCACTCAAATTGCTAACAAAAAAAAGATACCCAAAGATCTTGATCTAATAAATTTGGTATCCACAATAACCTACTCCAATTATTTTTGTGTGGTAATCCACCTGATCCCACTGTTTCTTATCTGAGCACTTGCCATTAGCTAAGCATTGATCAGACAACTCACAACACTGTTTGCGACCAACCTTTCCACAATCTCACCAAAGTTGACATCTTCCAACTCTATCTTGGAACAGTTTGTACTAGGCTTCCCCAATGTCTTCCATGGATTATACTAAAACTCTCTTCTTGATAGATACCAATAAGAGACAAATTGCATTCAAGAAATCACTACTACGGAAAAGACATACCATAACGGTTGGAAAAGGGATACCACAGTTGTTTTACCCTAATTTTTTTCCCTAAGATTCTTCTATCATCTCATATCAACCCAATCACAACAAGATCACACTAGGGTTTAGTTCTTCTCCATATCTTTAGGTTTGCTCACGAGGAATCACAAATCACCTTGATTTGTATATTGTGATCACATTTGTTTTGTATTGATTAACTTTTAAACTAACAAATGCAATGAATGTTTGCTCTAGTTGATGATACTATAGGTGAGGGCACAACACATTTCATCTGGTTGATTTATAGGTTCATGAGTTTATTTCCATGCCTTCTTCAACAAAACTTCATTGAGATTCAAGCTTCATCATTGAAGATGCTTTAAATTAGTATCATGACAAGGTCTACTACGATTCATCATGCCTCAATTTGTCAAAGAAAGTCAAAAGATGCAAGAGTTGATTGAACAAGTTTGACTTAATTGGACAAGTTCTTAATTTCTGATCACAAGTGAATAACTCTCTCAATTCTTAAAATTTGGAAGTTGTTTTTGGTGATATGGTTTCTTATTATCATCCTCAACAACTTCTATTCACATGGCAAAAGTTATTGTGCAAGAAAGTTTGTCAAAATTGAAAAGGGTTTCCAAGTCATTTTGGTGCTCTAGGAACTAGGGTTTTGAACTTCTAAGGGCTATATCTTGTTCATCTTTTGAGATTTTTGGGTGATTCCAAAGGTATGCTTCTCCTTAAATGGTTATCAACTAATCACTTCAAGAGTTTCAAGAAAATTTGGTATGGAAGATGTCTAATGATGAAGAAAGATTACATGCCCTCTAGATAGGCCATCAAATCCCCTTATGTGATTTCAAAAGATAATAACTTGGTCAATTTTTATCTTCTTGAGCCCATTATTTTTCCATAATTATCTTAATGATGTAAACTTTAACTCTTCTTTTATGTGAAAAGCTTTAAAATGAGTGGAAGATGCCTTAAGAACTCAAAAGATTATAGGTCACCTCATGAATTTTCACAAATTTTACAAGGCCATAACTTTTTCAATACTTGTTATTTTTGAGTGATTCAAGTTTCACAATGCTATTTTGGAAGTCTACTTCAATCTAGAATCAATGGTCAAAACTCATTTTTGGAGGAAGGCCTTGTTTGAAATCAAAACATTATAGGTCACTTTTGAAGAAAAACTTAGAATTTTTTCAAAGTACAAAAAGTCAGCATCTTTTTCTCAACTTTTAGCTCAAACGTACATCTGATTCCATTATTGGCACATTACAAAGGTTGGGACCTTATCTTTCAAATGCTTCAAGAATCATGTTGTTGTACCCCAAAATTTGTCAAGAATCATCTCCAAATGGTTCAAAATGGCTCAAGGGTTGTACAGTCAAATCACCTCCTAAGGCAGTCAATGCAAAATTAGGGTTTTGGTTCTTTCAAGGAATTTTGGGTTTTCAATGGTTCAATCAAGTCTCATAGGCCTATATACATTCTCAAGCACCTACATGCCAAATTTCAAGACTCACAGTGCCAGTTTGCACAGTCAAAAGCTCCATTTGATCTACAGTCAACTGCAAGGGCAAAATGGTCATTTTGCAGTCAAAAGTCAGAATTTTTGGTCAACATCTTATTTTGAGTTCACAATCATCATTTGATCAAGTCTTGATCATGATTCCACAAGAATAGCTCAAAAATCATCAAAGAGGCAAAAGTTACTATTTTTGGACAGTAGAAAAGTCAACTGTACCTTGACCAGGGCATAAATCTTTCATGGTTTGTCAGAAAAATTCCATCCAAATCTCATTTTAAAGAGGATGCAATTTCCTACAATCCATCTTCACACTCCAAGATTAAGAAATGCTCTCACAAGAAGTTACCAATTTTTACATTATAGGTCAATTTCAAAAGTCAACAAAAGTACACTTTGAGTCAAAGGCCATAAATTGATATTGGTAAATCCAAATGACATGGGACCAAAGGCATTGGTTAGAGGACTTCAATAGATTTCCAAAATGTCCAAGAACATGGTCATATGATCAAAATTGAGCAAGTGGTGCATTGGAGAAGTTGGAAAATCTTCATGAATTTGCAAAAGTCAACTTTGCTCAAAACACCTTCTTTTTGCTAATGGGCCTCAAATCTCTTCTTGAAACTTCACCCATGACCTATGCACGACCCACCAAGATGAATTGGATTTATTTTCTTATTTTTATTGATTAAATGGATTTTTAATACATATTAATTCATTTAATTAATTTAAATTATAAGAAAATAGAAGATTTGATTTTTTAAATCAACTTATGAAGCAAATATGATCAAAACATGCTGGCAAATTCGTGCACAAGTCAAAGACACAAAAAATCCAAATTTGGCAACATTGTTCAATCATGAAAAATCAAGAATATTTGATTTTCAATCAAAGATTTAAACAAAAATTGCACATGGATATTGGCCCAGTTTTTTAACCTAATTTGATTCTCCTATATGTATGCAAGCAAACCATGACCTAGAACATGATTGAAAGCTGCAGAAACGACCTTGTCAAATTCAAGAATTTCCAAGAAAACTAAAAACCTGTTCTTGCAACCTAGGCTAATTCAAGGCGTTTTGACCATTCAAACATATTGCAGGAGGTACCAGGAACGTTTTACAATCAAATTCAAGCACTAAAGCTCAAGGAATCACTGAACACAGTTTCACGGTTTACACGTTTGATTCCAAATCGTATCTCTTGATTCATGCGCGTTTAATATGTTTTTGTGATTGTTTTGCATTGCTAGAGATCATACAAAGCTAATGGAATGAATTAATTGAACTATAGTGCCCTGAATCGTGAGATGCCATGATCAAATTTCTAGGGTTCTTGAGCTTTCAAATAGGGCTTTCTGAACCAGGAAAAATTGGGACCAGTGAGATATATGATTGAAATCGTGAGACCAAGACGAACACAACCCATACCTCGCGAAATATTTATGATTACTGTGGTTCTATTCGCTATTTTTCCTTGCAGGAGTTAGTGGAGGTTAAAAACCCCCGCTATTTGATGTTATTTACACAGGACGAAGGTTGAAGACGCTGATGTGTTGGCATATGGTTGGCCAATTTGAAAAGCGTGCATTTTGTTTTTATTTTACAGCATATTGAGTTGTTTGCATATATAATAATTGCCTATTATCCAAATAATAAAAAGGTGCAGGTGGTTGAGTGGTGAGCGTGTTGGCCTGTGAGCGTTGGGACCTGGGTTCGAATCCCAGGTCCCCCCAAAACACTTATTCTATTTTTCTTTATATGTTCACATGCAAATTTCCAAAGGTAGTCCACCATACACCTCACGTCTCAGTGAGCCAAATGTCTTCAAGTCTAAATCTAATGGCCATGAGTGAAAGATCACCATACTCCCAAGTCAACAAGCATGTGGATAATCACAAAAGTCAACGTGGCTGGAATATTGTTGGGCCATAAAATTCCAGAATCACCTCCTGACTTGGGCCAGCACCCCCCTGGATTTATTTTCTTCTTCTCCTTTTATTTTTATTTAATTTGTTTTTATTAATTTTTAATTAACTACTAACTAAAACAATTAATATTTTCTTAATAAATTCAGAAAACATAAAAAATATAATATTTTTGTTTATTAAATTTAATTAGTTATTTTTAAAATAAATACTAATATAATTAATTTAGTTTTAATTAGGTTAATTCTAACTTTTTTGCAATAATTTAAAATCAATGTAGAATTAGGGTTTTTAATAACTTTTGACCATCTTTTATTTTTTTCCTTAAAAAACATAAAAAAAACTCAAAAAATATCTTTCTTTTATTTAATTAATTAATTAGTCTAGGTTTAATTTAATTAAATGCAAAATCACAAAAAATCTCTTTCTTTCTCAAAAAAGGGTCAAAACCCTAAAAACTCTCCGATCCAATTTTTCTCGCGCGTGTGATTATTCTTGATTCATATTTTGATCCATATAATTGTATTTGCTCCGAGGATGTAATAGCTTTAATTAGGACCCTTTTATCGCTTTTATTTATTTTCCGCATTTACTTTTTCAAGGGTTTGTTTTTGGCGATGTAAATACCCGACGCCTTGTAATAGCTTAGTTTATTTTCCGCAATCATTAACTGCTAGATGGGTGCTAACTAGGCTATGCATGACAAGATTTATCTTAATTTAAAATCAATCGTAGCACACTATAACATGTACAAAGATAACATAACTGAAACCTGACACACTTGCACATGCCACTCTTAGGGTCCGCCTCACTTGGTTGCCTCGACGTGGTCATTGAGTATAGGGTGTTTTAGAGGTCGCCCTCCTGTCTAAAGATCAAAGTTGCCTCGAAACGGTTGCCTCGGATAAAACGATCTAAGACATTAGGGTTACCGCTAAGGTGTCCTACTATTGCTTTAGTGACCACATTTCCCTAAAATCGAATTGACCTGAAAACTCCAACGACGGTGCCACCTACTTCTCAATAGTGGGATAGCACTGTCTAAAGGACATTTACACAGCTTAATTTCTTTTGAGTAGGTAGAGGTTCTCAGGTACTTGCTATTTCAAAATAAAAATACTTTTCACACTTACACTTTTCAGACAAAGTTTTCAAACAAACACTTCATACACTCTTGAGGACAGATACAAGAGTTAAATCGAAGTTTTCAAACAAAAACTCTTTTCAAAACCCACAAACACAAGAAAAGCAAAACTTTTGAAAACATAGTGAGCAAGTACCTAAGAGCCCATGGATAACCACGGATAGAAAGGGTGCTAACACCTTGCCTTTCTATAATCTACCTCCCGAACCCGAGAAACATCTCGAAAAGGAATTTTGCTGTGCTTTTGTCCTTTCCTTGTTGGAGAAAATAAAAGACGGTGGCGACTCTTGCTTACCGCGACATTTTATGAAAACAAACGCGAACCAGCATTCCAAAACAGTCAGTTCTATTTCCACCGATCACAGAACTGGCGACTCTGCTGGGGAATACTTATAAGTGGGGTGTACCTTAGGATTAGATCACTTGTGTTTTCAATTGTATGCCTTGTATGTTTTAATTTTGTGGGTTTGTATCGGAGTTTTATAGATCCTAACCCGGATCTGGGGGTACCCTTTTTAGGTGAGTAGCAATAAACTATGAGGGATCTGTCCGGCATAGACCGACACAGATGAAGTAGTAGCTACGTTGGTGTGACACCTTGGTCTGTACCGATATCCCTTGTGTTGGAACGAGGAGAATATGGGTCTTTCAAGGAGTCATTAAGCACCAACTGACCTTAGAACCTTAAATTGACCGACTTGGCCATAGAACAGTAGCAGTATGCTACACTCATTGAGGCTAAACTCTCGCGATGGTTCCGGCCGCAAGAAAAGGTTGCCAAACTGGAATTATGACCGATTGAGGGTAGTCAGTGATATTGAGATCCTCTAGAACCCGGTTACTATTTTTAGGACAGGTCTTAACCAACTGAAACTGAAAGAGGGTAGTACCTAAACTCTATGCTAGCCTAAAATCTAAGGGCTCTTTGTGTGACTTGTGTGCTTTCAAACTTGAACTACTTGCACATTCTTGTTATCTGACAGCATGAATTCCTTGCAGGTTTTGTTTACAGTCCTTATCCAACAGTTTGGACTTATAGCAGGGCTTACTTACATCACCTCACACGCATATCATAACATCATAACATCATACCATAGCATTTCCTTAACCATTTTAAGGATCTCAAGGGTTTGTGATGCAGGTCATGATGAACCAGACATCAAACAAGGGGCAAAAGGGGATTTATTTTCCTCTAGCCAAAGTTGTGTGGAGATCAAAACATGATAACTTAGGTCAGGGGCTATGACCCACTCGATATGGTGAGCCTGACTCTTGAAGAAGGATTCTCAGTAACATGAAGTTCCTTCAATCAAGCTACCAGATTCAAATTCTAAAAAGTTTCTTTGTTTACCCCATGAGATCCTTGAAAACATTGCATACATATATCATACATATCATTGCATTACAGGTACCATTACAGGTCTCTTATCTTCTTCGCTGTTTATTTCAGCAATCATCATGTCTACTGAACCTTCCACTGAGCAAGCTATCAAGGCCCTCCAGGCCCAGAATGCCTAGTTCCAAGAGTTGGTCATGAGCCTAGCTAAAGGTCAGCAGGACCTGAAAACCCTGATTCTGAAAGAGAGGAAGAAGAAGAAAAAGAGGATCGTCTTTTCAACACTGGACGCAGGTTCGGAAACGGGCTGCAAAACGAAGTTGATCTGACCACCTCATCCGGAGGGAAAGACAGCCCACAAGAAAGGAGGGCTCCTAGTCCTGTGGTCTCCGACAACGAGACGGATTATGATGAAGAACAATATCCTCATACTGAGGATAAGTACAAACAACTGGAAGACTGTTTGAGCGCCATGGAAATACAGAAGGTTCCCGGTCTGGACTTCGGGGATCTAGGTCTATCCTCTGGGGTGGTGATTCCCCATAAATTCAAGGCACCTGCCTTTTCCAAGTACGACGGAGTATCTTGTCCAAAACTCCACCTCCGGTCATATGTGAGGAAGATCCAACCCTATACTGCTGATAGAGATCTCTGGGTTCATTTCTTTCAAGATAGTCTGTCAGGGACTCAACTTGAATGGTTCTGTCAATTGGAAGGAACTAACATCCGCAACTGGGAGGACCTTGCTACTACTTTTTACAAGCAATACCAGTATAATGCCGACCTTGCTCCCACGCGTACTCAGCTTCAGGGGATGTCTATGGGTACAGGCGAAGGCTTTAAGGACTACGCTCAGAAGTGGAGAGATTTTGCCGGAAGAGTCCAACCCCCTCTGTCTGATAGGGAGTTGGTGGATATGTTTCTTGGGACTTTGTCTGGTCCTTATTTCAAACACTTGATCGGAAGCTCTTCATCCGGGTTCACCGAGCTAATACTGACCGGCGAAAGGGTCGAAGCTGGCATCAAAAGTGGGAAGATTCAAGAAGAAACACCTTCTGATACTCAGAAAAAGCCCTACAAAGGAAAAAAAGAGTCCAATGGGTTGTATGGTAAAAAGAGTCGTCATGATCAACATGTAGGGGCAACCCAGATCTCTGATCCCACGCCTGTTCAACAAAGACAGAGCAATAGGCGTAGGGTAAGATATCAAGAAAGGCAGTATACTGACATCAACATGCCTTTGTCTCAAGCATTACAACAATTGCTGAAGGTGAAACTGATCACACTAAAGGATCCTCCTCAAAATCCTGATACTTCCTCTTCCAAGTATAACTCGAGTGTGAGATGTGCCTACCATTCTGACAGTCCTGGACATGACACCGACGACTGTTGGAGTTTGAAGAACAAGATCTAAGACTTGATTGATGCCAAGGAGATCAAGTTTGATCACTGATCCTACACCAAATCATTGAGAATGTCTTTTGTTCATTTGAATTTTCAAGTTGTAATATCTTTGTTATTCAAACAATTTTCTATTAGTGCCAAACTTTGTTTTATTAATGCATTGCATATGTTTGTCTTGATTTGATCCAATCATTTTAATTCCATTTAAACTATGCTTTTTACTCACTTTATGACATTCAACTCTTGCTAAAAGTTACAAGCCTTTAGAGGGAGGGTGACGAAAATGATACCACGATCTTTACAGTATGCTTTTGAATAGACCCCGCTGATGAGGTACAGGCATTGTTTCAAATCCTAAACAGTGGAGTTATAAGGAAGATAATCCCTAGTCAACCCCTTTAAGTCAAAGAAGTTGGAGTTTTTCTTTTCACAAAAAATTAAAACCCTTAATTATAACCTGGGGCAGGGTAGTCTTCTCAGTTGATTCAGGTGCACAATGAATGGCATTAAAGGAGTCCTTCCAAAACAAGAGACAGTGATGGTTCCGAATAATCGTAAGGACATGCAGTCATTATCTCTAAAAAAAAAGAGCCCATTAAGTCAAAACATATGAAGGAGACTTACAAAAACTGGGGCGTCCCGCTGACTGTAATCACAAGAGAAACAGTTCAGGCAAAAAAAAACAGGGATAATAAAAACCAAAAGGGAAGAGATCCTGCAAACTCTCAACAAAATGACTGCCTGGTCAAAATAAAACTTTCAGTATCCGAACCATCACCGGAATATCAGAGCAAAGACTCAAACAAGATCTAATGCGCGATTAGCTGAGTTTAGGATCGAAGAACATCACGAACAGCGGGTGGGTACAAATAAATTTTGAGCTTTTATCCTTTGTTTCTTAAACCGTGAACCAGGCCACGTTATAACCCTTAAAAGTCCTAGCTGAAGCATGAGTTAGTTCGAAAGCATACTGTTACAAAAGGTATCCTGACTCCTGTAGGGCTTGCTGCAAAATCCTGAGTTGACATCACATTTTACAAAAATTCACTTGTTTTATTGAAAACTGCATTTCCAAAAAACTTCAAGACAGACATAAGCTTTTCATTCTTAAAATAATATTGTTTGCATATGACTATTTGTTCAACAGCAGAGAAATTCGCACGATGAATATCTAGTGAACAAAAACCTTCTCAACAAAAAGAGTCACCTCAAGTGGAAAAAACACTTCCAACCAAGGGGTAGACATGATCAGTGTCCATCATCTGGGGCAGTCAAGTCAAGATTCAAGGAATCTCTCAAGATGCCAAATAGTCAGGGGAAAATCTCCGCCTGAGTCACTTAGGGCATTGGACATGAATTCCAGCAACGAATCTTGCATGATCAAACGAAGATCTTCTGGTAGTATGGCAACACAACACTACCGACAGTGACAACTCCCTGCACTCTGAGAACGTGGACATAGTCAAAAAATACTACGCATAATCAAAGACCCGCTAGGTCGACTGGCCTAGGCAAAAATAAGGGCTTCCCGGCGAACCAAAAGGGTTCGGGCAAAAATAAGGGATGAAAATAAAAAAATATGTACACCCGGCAAGTCGAAAACCTGAAAAGGCGACTTGGGCAAAAAGGAGTATCCCGATGGACTGAAAACCCGAAAGGGAGGTCCAGGCAAAAATTAGGGATCAAAGCGTACGACTATGTCCCGTCATCTCGTCACTTGCCTACCAGAAGAAGATTTGTCAATCGGCAGTTATCAAGCACCTCATAGGCCTTCTTCTCCCGCAGAAACTGGGGCAATAAGAATTGTCCGAACTATACAATCTGCTCTGTCCACCAGGTACAGGGTAGATTCAGCTGAAGAATATGACCAAGATACCTTCACTCCCTGCAGAGTAAGACAGTAATGGTAGCTCTCCCCACTGAGACTTGCAACTACGAAGGAATCAGCAATACTCTCCCCCAAGCCGAGTTAGTCTACCGTCAGTCCTGAAAAGGCTCGGTATTCCCAGAAGGTCTTAATATTCCCCAACGGAGTATAAAGATATTCCCCAGCAAGCGTAAAGAGCATCCCCGACAGTCTTAATATTCCTCAACGAAATATAAGAATGTTCCCCGACGGAATACAAGATACCCCCAGTGGAGCCATTTCCCAGCTCAGTCTAAAAAAGGCTTCCCCGCCAGAGTTGAATCATCTTCCCCAGTAGATTCTGGAAGCTTGTCCCCTGCAGAATACAAATGCATCTCCTCAGCCAAATTCAGAGGTTACACCCACAAGAGTCTAACTGGGTTATCCTCAGTAAGTTGCAACTGAAAGATCATCCCCAGCGAAGTTCTTTCTATCCCCAGCGGAGTTCATCATCAAAATCCCCAATAGAGCTTACCAACGGAGTCCCCAACAGAGTTATCGTTAAAATCTCAGCAAAGTATCTCTTCCCACAGAGTAATTCACCGCAGAGTAATCTCTTCACCAGGTTTATTCCCCAACGGAGTCATCTTCTCCTACAGGTTTATTCTTGCAACCATCTTCGTGCATCATCCCCAGTGGAAACAAAGAATTCAACCAGACTCTTCAAACATCAGCCCAGGATTTAACAAACTCCCCGGCATTTGTCAAGGATTTATTTTCCCAGACGAAAATACATTCATAAACATTTCACATTCCATACCTCCTATTTTCATACATGATGAAGTGCATACGCATCATACAACACAAATCTCATTTATTGTTGAGAACATCATGACATCATGCATTTCATACATCATGACATTGCATACAACTAATGTTTTACCTTTTTTAGGAAAAGGTCAATCAAAAAATGGCTACCATCAACCCTTTCAAGTCCCAGTTTAATACCTGTAACAAGCCAGGAAAATCTGTGGACGACTAATTCCAGATTAATACCTGTAACAAGCCAGGAAAATTCTATGGACGACCGATCGTAGGTTAATACCTGAAACCAGACAGGACAATTATCTACTTGACAATCATGAAGCAACCCTACACCGGTCCCTTCTCTTTCAGATGAAGTTTCACACAGACTCATCCTCAGGCAACCCTACACCAGTTCCTTCTCAACTTCAGATGTAGTTTTACACGGACTCATCATTAGGAAACCCTACACCGGTTCCTTCTCAATTTCAGATGAAGTTTCACACGGACTCATCATCAGGAAACCCTACATCGGTTCGTTCTCAATTTCAGATGAAGTTTTACACGGACTCATCATCAGGAAACCCTACACCGTTTCCTTCTCAATTTCAAATGAAGTTTTACACGGACTCATCATGAAGCAACCCTACACCGGTTCCTTCTCTTTCCAAGATGCAGTTTTACACGGACTCATCATCAGGCAACCCTACATAGGTTCCTTCCTTTCAGATGAAGTTTTACACGGACTCGTCCTCAGGCAACCCTACACCGGTTCCTCCTCAGTTCCAAGACGAAGTTTTACACGGACTTATCACCTTACTCAGGTTCCTCCAGAAGTTTTACACGGACTTATCACCTTACTCAGGTTCCTCCAGAAGTTTCACACGAACTTATCTCAAAATAACCTCACCCCGGTTCATCCTGAAGTTTCACACGAACTTATCTCACAATAACCTTACCCCGGTTCATCCTGAAGTTTCACACGAACTTATCCCAAAGTAACCTTACCCAGGTTCCTCCAGAAGTTTCACACAAACTTATCCCGAAACAACCCTACACCAGTTCCTTCTCAACTCAAGATGCAGTTTCACACGGACTCATCATTAGGAAACCCTACACAGGTTTCCTTCCTTCCAAGATGCAGTTTCACACAGACTCATCATCAGTTAACCCTACACAGGTTTCCTTCCTTCCAAAATGCAGTTTTACACGGACTCATCGTCAGGCAACCCTACACAGGTTCCTTCTTGCAACTTACAAGATCACAATTCAACAAACAATCTCCAGATGGCATCTGTAAGCCCATCCTCCTACCAACAATCTCCAAATAGCATCTGTAAGCCCATTCCCGACATCACATTGTTGATACTACACCATGCGAGTGCAAATTTCTGGGCACTCTAGTGTTCAACTATCTTCCACCTTCGGATCACGAAAGGCTCGAAAGCCAATCCATATCCTCAGGTTTAAGAAAATTGAACAGGGGCAACTGTTGTACCCCAAAATTTTCCCTCCCATATTCCTTAAGATTTGTCAAGAATCATCTCCAAATGGTTCAAAATGGCTCAAGGGTTGTACAGTCAAATCACCTCCTAAGGCAGTCAATTCAAAATTAGGGTTTTGGTTCTTTCAAGGAATTTGGGGTTTTAAATGGTTCAATCAAGTCTCATAGGCCTATATACATTCTCAAGCACCTACATGCCAAATTTCAAGACTCACAGTGCCAGTTTGCACAGTCAAAAGCTCCATTTGATCTACAATCAACTGTAAGGGCAAAATGGTCATTTTGCAGTCAAAAGTCAGAATTTTTGGTCAACATCTTATTTTGAGTTCACAATCATCATTTGATCAAGTCTTGATCATGATTCCACAAGAATAGCTCAAAAATCATCAAAGAGGCAAAAGTTACTATTTTTGGACAGTAGAAAAGTCAACTGTACCTTGACCAGGGCATAACTCTTTCATGGTTTGTCAGAAAAATTCCATCCAAAGCTCATTTTGAAGAGGATGCAATTTCCTACAATCCATCTTCACACTCCAAGATCAAGAAATGCTCTCACAAGAAGTTACCAATTTTTACATTATAGGTCAATTTCAAAAGTCAACAAAAGTACACTTTGAGTCAAAGGCCATAACTTGAGATTGGTAAATCCAAATGACATGGGACCAAAGGCATTGGTTAGAGGACTTCAACAGATTTCCAAAATGTCCAAGAACATGGTCATATGATCAAAATTGAGAAAGTGGTGCATTGGAGAAGTTGGGAAATTTTCATGAATTTGCAAAAGTCAACTTTGGTCAAAACACCTTCTTTTTGCTAATGGGCCTCAAATCTCTTCTTGAAACTTCACCCATGACCTATGCACGACCCACCAAGATGAATTGGATTTATTTTCTTATTTTTATTGATTAAATGGATTTTTAATACATATTAATTCATTTAATTAATTTAAATTATAAGAAAATAGAAGATTTGCTTTTTTAAATCAAATTGTGAAGCAAATATGATCAAAACATGCTGGCAAATTCGTGCACAAGTCAAAGATACCAAAAATCCAAATTTGGCAACATTGTTCAATCATGAAAAATCAAGAATATTTGATTTTCAATCAAAGATTTAAACATCAATGCACATGGATATTGGCCCAGTTTTTTAACCTAATTTGATTCTCCTATATGTATGCAAGCAAACCATGACCTAGAACACGACTGAAAGCTGCAGAAACGACCTTGTCAAATTCAAGAATTTCCAAGAAAACTAAAAACCTGTTCTTGCAACCTAGGCTAATTCAAGGCATTTTGACCATTCAAACATATTGCAGGAGGTACCATGAACGTTTTACAATAAAATTCAAGCACTAAAGCTCAAGGAATCACTGAACACAGTTTCACGGTTTACACTTTTGATTCCAAATCATATCTCTTGATTCATGCGCGTTTAACATGTTTTTGTGATTGTTTTGCATTGCTAGAGATCATACAAAGCTAATGGAATGAATTAATTGAACTATAGTGCCCTGAATCGTGAGATGCCATGATCAAATTTCTATGGTTCTTGAGCTTTCAAATAGGGCTTTCTGAACTAGGAAAAATTGGGACCAGTGAGATATATGATTGAAATCGTGAGACCAAGACGAACACAACCCATACCTCGCGAAATATTTATGATTACTGTGGTTCTATTCGCTATTTTTCCTTGAAGGAGTTAGTGGAGGTTAAAAACCCCCGCTATTTAATGTTATTTACACAGGACGAAGGTTGAAGACGCTGATGTGTTGGCATATGGTTGGCCAATTTGAAAAGCGCGTGTTTTGTTTTTATTTTACAGCATATTGAGTTGTTTGCATATATAATAATTGCCTATTATCCAAATAATAAAAAGGTGCAGGTGGTTGAGTGGTGAGTGTGTTGGCCTGTGAGCGCTGGGACCTGGGTTCGAATCCCAGGTCCCCCCAAAACACTTATTCTATTTTTCTTTATATGTTCACATGCAGATTTCCAAAGGTAGTCCACCATACACCTCACGTCTCAGTGAGCCAAATGTCTTCAAGTCTAAATCCAATGGCCATGAGTGAAAGATCACCATACTCCCCAGTCAACAAGCATGTGGATAATCACAAAAGTCAACGTGGCTGGAATATTGTTGGGCCATAAAATTCCAGAATCACCTCCTGACTTGGGCCAGCACCCCCCTGGGTTTATTTTCTTCTTCTCCTTTTATTTTTATTTAATTTGTTTTTATTAATTTTTAATTAACTACTAACTAAAACAATTAATATTTTCTTAATAAATTCAGAAAACATAAAAAATATAATATTTTTGTTTATTAAATTTAATTAGTTATTTTGTAAATAAATACTAATATAATTAATTTAGTTTTAATTAGGTTAATTCTAACTTTTTTGCAATAATTTAAAATCAATGTAGAATTAGGGTTTTTAATAACTTTTGACCATCTTTTATTTTTTTCCTTAAAAAACATAAAAAACTCAAAAAATATCTTTCTTTTATTTAATTAATTAATTAGTCTAGGTTTAATTTAATTAAATGCAAAATCACAAAAAATCTCTTTCTTTCTCAAAAAAGGGTCAAAACCCTAAAAACTCTCCGATCCAATTTTTCTCGCGCGTGTGATTATTCTTGATTCATATTTTGATCCATATAATTGTATTTGCTCCGAGGATGTAATAGCTTTAATTAGGACCCTTTTTATCGCTTTTATTTATTTTCTGCATTTACTTTTTCAAGGGTTTGTTTTTGGCGATGTAAATACCCGACGCCTTGTAATAGCTTAGTTTATTTTCCGCAATCATTAACTGCTAGATGGGTGCTAACTAGGCTATGCATGACAAGACTTATCTTAATTTAAAATCAATCGTAGCTCACTATAACATGTACAAAGATAACATAACTGAAACCTGACACACTTGCACATGCCACTCCTAGGGTCCGCCTCACTTGGTTGCCTCGACGTGGTCATTGAGTATAGGGTGTTTTAGAGGTCGCCCTCCTGTCTAAAGATCAAATTTGCCTCGAAACGGTTGCCTCGGATAAAACGATCTAAGACATTAGGGTTACCGCTAAGGCGTCCTACTATTTCTTTTGTGACCACATGTCCCTAAAATCGATTTGACCCGAAAACTCCAACGATGGTTCCACCTACTTCTCAATAGTGGGATAGTACTGTCTAAAGGACATTTACACAGCTTAATTTCTTTTGAGTAGGTAGAGGTTCTCAGGTACTTGCTATTTCAAAATAAAAATACTTTTCACACTTACACTTTTCAGACAAAGTTTTCAAACAAACACTTCATACACTCTTGAGGACAGATACAAGAGTTAAATCGAAGTTTTCAAACAAAAACTCTTTTCAAAACCCACAAACACAAGAAAAGCAAAACTTTTGAAAACATAGTGAGCAAGTACCTAAGAGCCCGTGGATAACCACGGATAGAAAGGGTGCTAACACCTTCCCTTTCTATAATCTACCTCCCGAACCCGAGAAACATCTCGAAAAGGAATTTTGCTGTGCTTTTGTCCTTTCCTTATTGGAGAAAATAAAAGACGGTGGCGACTCTTGCTTACCGTGACATTTTGTAAAAACAAACGCAAACGCGAACCAACATTCCAAAACAGTCAGTTCTATTTCCACTTATCACACATGCCCTAAGACTCCTTGAGTTGTGAACACCATGGATTCAAAGATGGTACCTTGAAACTGAAGTTTTCTCCAAAGTCAGAATTTGAAATTCATAATATGGCTTCTAATCACCAATTTAGCACATGTTTTTGATTTAAAGATGCTTAACCAAGTTTCCAAAGTTGATTTAAGGATCAAAACATAAGAATTAACTGAGTTTTGAACAAAATCAAGTCACACTTTTCTCATTTTCGAGTTTCCTTTGTTTTACCGTCAAGCCTCGTGAATTTAGATAAGGCGACCTCATGCTCAGAAAGATCATGTTTTTTAACATTGATTCTAGGGGCAAGTGGACTCTGAATTTTGAAGGCCCATATGTTGTCAAGAAAGCCTTCTCTGGCGGCACGCTGATTCTTGAAACTATGGATGGCGAGGAGTTCCCACGTCCTATGAATGTTGATGCAGTTAAGAAATTCTTTGCCTAAAAGAAATAAAAGAGCAGCTCGCTAAGTCAAAAACCCGAAGGAGCGACTTAGACAAAAAAATAGCGTCTTGGTAGGTTGAAAACCTAAAAGGGGGGTATAGGCAAAAATAAGAGACATAAATAGAATAGATTCTTCCCGCTAGGTTGAAAACCCGCAAGGGTAACTTAGGAAAAAGTTAGGGATTTTTTGGCAAGTAACTGCGTCAGACAAGACTTGATCATTGAAGCAACAATTTTCTTGGATCCTCACCACACCTCAACTGAAGTCACTGCTCAGGAATTCAAAGTTATTAGGGATAATAGTGGTCATTGTATTTCAATGTATCTTTTCCAATATATTACCATTTTCTAAACTTTGGAATCATCTATGGGGTCTCACCATTCACAGACTACCATTCTATTAATAAAGTTTGAGCTTTTATCCAATTCTTATTTTATTCTGCTTACAAAGACTCCATTTATTATTGATAGTAATTTTCAAAACAAAGAGATTTAATAATAAAATTGTTTTTGAAAAGAATTTACAAATTAATTTTTACTTTAGATTTTGTGACTCAAGAAAAACAAAAATAGTGATTCCAAGGATGGACAAACTCTGACTTTTTTGGAAGTGGGTATTCCCCAGGAAAGTCATCTCAGGTTGCTTTCGCTGATACACGTATGATCTTCTTGTTGTTTCTCAAATAGTTGGAAATGATACCAATTGATATATGGTGTGGGGTTGGACTTATGATCCCATTTTCCCCAGTCAGGTCTTGGTTCACTTTTCCTCCAGGTTGATAATTTTGGTTTTGGGTTTGCATGGTTTGAAACCTCTATCCCAGATTCCCCAGTGAGGTCTTCGCTCATATGACTGAAGTTTCTTCTCCCTTTGTGTGATGAGGTGGGATCATTCACAGAACATCGCTATTTTGCAGTACTGGAATTATTGTTGTTGTTTGGCAACTAGACAAGAGCAGTATCTTTTATAAGAAGTGTTGAAACAGTTGTTAACTTTTTGGATTTTCTCCCGCCAAACGTTGGTTTGATTTAAAATCCCCATAATTTTGATTTCTTGCTGTATTGTTTGACTTCTTAAATCCCCAAGTAAAGCTAAGATATTGTTGTTGTTTGGCAACTAGACAAGAGCAGTATCTTTTATAAGAAGTGTTGAAATAATTGTCAACTTTTTGGGTTTTCTCCCGCCAAACGTTGGGTTTGATTTAAAATCCCAATAATTTTTATTTCTTGTTGTATTGTTTGACTTCTTAGATCCCCAAGTAAAGCTAAGATAATTTTCTCTCTGAAAGTTGTTATCCCCATGTGGTTTCATGATTTATCCCTAGAGAAGTTTGTGTAATCATCATTCTTAGTATTAAAGAATGTATTTTTGGCTCCTCTCGATGACGTGGCATTGTCCTCCCCAATGAAGTCAGCACAGGATCTCTAGCTGATATCTCGATGATGTAGTTTCATCTTCCCTAGTGAAGTTAGTATTATTGTCTCCAGTGGAAGTCTAGACATTGACGCATTATTTTCCCCATTGAAGTTTGTGTGATATTCCCCGGTGAAGCCTGAATGAGGATGTTATATCTCTATATTTGTTTTGATTCACTATTTTTGACTTGATTATTTTTGGATTATGTTTCTTCCCAGTGGAGTTAAGCCGTGAAATATGAATTTTTTTCCTCAGTTAGTGCTTACTGTAACACAGTGAGAGAACTGACTTGGTTATTTTGCGTCTGATTGCAAATGTTGCGGTTAGCAAGAGTCACCACCGACTTTTCTTTTATCCAAAAGGAAAGGCTGAAAAGAACAGGAAAGACCTTTGAGATGTTTTCTTGAGTTCGGGGGGTAGATTATGAAAAGAGAAGGTGTTAGCACCCTTTTCATCCATAGTTTTCCATGGGCTCTTAGTTACTTGCTAGATCACTTGCTTTTGTTTGAAAATGTGCTTCGTGTGGTTTTTTGAAAGTATTTTGAAAAGGTGCCATTATTTTAGGCAAAATTTGTAATGATTCTCGTTCGTAAGAATGTATACCAAGTATTTGATCTTTTGAAAATGTTTTCAAGTTTGAAAGATGTTTTTGAAAGTGTTGGTGTTTGTTTTGAAAATAGCAAGGATATTTTTGATTTTGAAATTGAGCAAGTAACTAGGAACATTCTACCTACTCAAAAGTCTTTCATGTTCATTTCCTCTTTCCTTTGACATTGCTATCTTACCATTAATTTGGTAAGTAACCCTATCTTTGGATGTAAAAGGGACGGGCGTGAGTCATCGTATAACCATGATTACCAATGTTGTAAGATATCTTAGCATTTTCTTTAGGGACTAAGATCATTTTAAAAGGCAACATGGATAGCATCATCGAGGGACTATGATCTTGTATTTGCTTGTTTCTGCTAAGATACCTCACATGCATAATATGGCCATTTTTTGTAAGGCAACAAAGTGGATTTACCCTAAGGGTGTAAGTGTGCAAGTGCATTGATTTACATGCTTGATTGGTCTTGATTAGAGTTTTCTATTTGTTGGTTTTAATCTTTCCATACAAAATCCTAATTACTAGCATTTGTATATAAAATATTTAAATTTCAGAAATTTAAATTACTACGCTATTACATCATTTAGGGGAGGGGTGTACACATTACAAATGGGGAATTGCAAGAAATTAAATCTACATAATTATTACAACCATATTGAATTTGAACAAATGTACAAAATTGAATAAGTAAAAATGCAAGAATGTAAATGTAAAAAGAAATGTGATTTTTGTTTGATTTTGTGAAAAGGTTTTTTTTTATCTAATTAATAAAATAATTAACTAAAAATAAGAAAATTAAGATTAAGTTAGTAAAATAAATTAATTTAAAGAAAACAAGTTTTTTAGGGTTTTTGTGAATTTAATTAAATTAGTAAATAAAAATAATTAAATAAAAGTCTTAAATTCTAAATTGATTTTAATTTACAAGAAAAATAATATAATATAATGATGAAAATTAAATTATCTAAGTATTTAAAAAAGGGTAAATTAAATTATTTAAAGGAAATGTTTTTGTTCTTTTGTTTTTGTGAAGAGAAAATAAACTAAATAAATATAAGTAATAAAATATAAATATTTTTTTGGATTTTTTATTAATGAAAATAATAATAATAATAATAATAATAATAATAATAATAATATTAATAATAAAGAAAATGTAGAATGAAAATAAAAAAGAAAGAAAATAGAATAACAAAGAAAAATAAATAGGCCAGGGGTGTAAACAACAAGGCAAGGGGTCAAAAAAATAGCAAAAAAGTTAGGCCCAAACATTTGGAGGCCCAGGCGCTGCAAGAGTCGAAAAATTGTAAAAAAATGTGAAAAAAAGCAAAAGGCGGCGCACTAAGGTTCGAACCCATGACCTCTTGATTACCAGCGCACTGCCTTATCACTAGGGTGGCTATACATCCGTTAATATAACTGAAATGATAAATATATAATACAAAACAAGTCCTGAATACACTTCATCTTCAACCTCCAGCCAGACCACCTGTATCTTCACCATTTCTCAATAAAAATGAAAAATACAAACATGAAAGTTGCTCCATTTTTTCATACGAATCCAAACATATAAATATCATAAGCTGTAAATCAAAGATGAATGATAATTTTTAAAAGTACTAAATTCTGACCTAATTATTTTCAGAGGTTCAATCCTAAAATTCTCCTAGCTCAATTAATATAAATAAAATCTATGGACATGTACAACTTCAGGGCAATGATGTCTATATTTTATCTTCACAAATGCAAGTCTAACAATGCCTAAGTAATGAGATAGAAGTTCAAGAAAAATACCTCAAAACTGGAAATCATGAAATGCAAATGAGCTTGATTCAAGGTGCTGCAATGATCAGGTTAGCTTCCTCAAGTTCCCAGGAAGCTAATGCAATAGTTTGCTTGAGCAATGGATGACTGGAATGACTTGGAGAAGTCAATGTGCAGACTCTGTTTTTTGGTTATGGAGGTTATGGTAAATGGTGTTACAGTTCTGGAATGAGGATGGGGATGAGTAGTATTTGATGTAAGGAAGCTTTAGGAACCAAAAGGCCAAGAAACGCACGAGGGAAATACGAGTTTGGTGTTCAAGGTCAGAAACTGTGCAACAATGGAGTTTTTAGGCAATTTCTGATTTGAGAGAGTTTTGGTGTGTTTCAGGGTACTTCAGCTCGTTTTTTAGCTCACAAATAGTGCCTCTATTTATAAGCAACAAGTTTGGAAGCTTGTAGTTGATCAGAATTCAAAATCACAAGTTTAAGCATAACATGTGATTTTTGAGAAATCCAAGATTCAAAGTCTTGTGTACTTGCTAAGATAGAGTGGTTATGCTTTAAAGACACTTGCTTCTGACTTTGTAGATGGAGTGTGATCAGAGGGAACAAGTTAGAGGCTCAAGAATTGACTTTGTGCATAAAGCTTGCTTTTCCAAAATGGAAGTGTTCACTTTGTGCCATTAATGAAAATGTGATTTGGATAAAGCTTAAACCACTTGGATTAAAGCTCAAAAGTTTGTGTAATCCATTAATGATGGATAGATACACAAGTTAGAAGGCCTACAAAGCAAGATTATGCAGCCTAACATTGAAATTGCATTTTTGTTCATCATGAAAATGACCTATAATTTTAGTTTGAAACCCTAACTTCCTCTCTTCGACTCTCCTTGCTCAAGAATTATCTCAAGGAGTTCTTGGACATTTTAGAAAGCTTGTAATGTGCTCTACAACGCCTCTTTGAATCACTTTTTAAAAATCCCCTTGGAACTATATGAAAAATTGCCATGAAGTTAGGTCAAAATCCTGCCTAAACTAGGGCAAAATTTTCACTAAGTGTTTAGTTTCAAGACCATGACTTGATGGATTAATAAATTGAGATCCAAGCATTTTTAGGAGAAGTTGTGTAAAGAAATTTTGTAGATCTTATAGATATCTATAACTTTCATGTTGAAAGTTTCTTTTGAATCATCTTGCATCATGGTGAAAATTTGGCTCAAAGTTGTGAAAAAATATGAAGTTTTCAACACTTAAAAAAATTTCTAAGTTTGAAAACTTTGACTTTTCAAAATGAAATCTTGAATTTTTGATTTCTTGATGAACATGTTTCATATTTTGACATGTTTTTATGAATTGTGATCTTTGGCACTTGATTTTGACCAGTTGACTGAAAATCAATTATCAATTCAATTGATCTTGAGCAATGTTTTGAGTCATGCCATTAGGTCAAAATGATGCAATTGAACTCTTGAGATCATGCCTCAAAACATTTAACTCTTGAGATCATGCCTCAAACCATTTAACTATTTTCTAGGTCAAAAATCAGAAATTGCCCTTTCTCAATCAAAACCCTAATTTTGACCATTTTGCCCTTTTGATGATTTGATCAAATTTCTTGAGGAATTGTGGTCCAAAATTGATCAAATGATAAATATGAGTTTATAATGTTGATATGGATAAAAAATTATGAAGTTTTACTATAAATTGACCACAGTTGACTTTTTCCCCAATACAATTGATTTTTAGGTCAACTGCTCAATTGACTGAGCAAAAATGTGATCCAAGGCTTGAAACTTGACATGAGTAATCTTGGGGTCCATAATGATCCATGAAAGTCATATGAGGCATTGAAAGTTCAATTATCCTTGTGAAATCTCAAACCCTAATTTCAGTCATCAGTGCTTAAGGAGGTGTCTTGAGCTGATTAACCCTTGTGCAGTCTTGAACCCAAGGAGATCTTTGTGAGAAAATATTTGATAAATGAGAGGGAAAATTTTGGGGTACAACACTTACTTTCTTGTGAAAAATTTCATCCTGGATGTGATTATTCGAGTGTTGACTTTACCCAAGCTGGTTTTGTTTGGTTATTCCCAGTGTTGTATATCTGTTTTGTTAGCATATACATGATAACATTCATACATTCATATATACATCATGCATAGCTTAATTTAAAATTCATTGCTCATTTGCATTCATTGATGTTTTTGTTGGAATATTACCCTATTTTGCAGAGTTATGTTACCCTCTCTCCAATAGAGTGTCAACCTTAAGCAGAAAGTGTATATTCTTTCTATTTCCCCACTGAGTTATCCCTCGTGGAAGATTTTTGCTTCAGCCTTCCTATTCAGTTCATTGCCTGATTAGATCCGTGTTTCCCTTTTGAGTTTATTTCTCATCAGGTGCTATCTCAGTTGACTGTTTCACTCCGGTTTATTTCTAGTTTGAATATGTGGTCTCCCGCAACATTATTATTATGTTTTTTTGCAGGCTTTAAGACCGAATTTGAGAATGTGCATTTATTTTGGCACGAGAAGATGTTATATCCTCAATATGAGTATATTGAAAATTCCCTAGAGAAGTCGTATTGCTTTTCCCAACAGGGTTTCTTTTAACAGCAAGTGACCGTTCTCTTTATTTGAGCAATATGTACTTCCCCAGTAAGTCTGTTAGTTCCCCGAGGGGATTCTTTTGTACTCCAATGGATGGTAGTCTCGTCATTATGGGAGATAGTTCTTTGTTGAGATTTGTTACTCTAATGGATGGTAGTCTTGTCATTATAGGAGATAGTTTGTTGTTGAGATTTGTTACTCCAATGAATGGTAGTCTCGTCATTATGGGAGATAGTTCACTGTTGAGATTTATTCCTCCAATGAATGGTAGTCTCGTCATTATGGGAGATAGTTTGTTATTGAGATTTCTTACTCCAATGAATGGTAGTCTCGTTATTATGGGAGATAGTTCGTTGTTGAGATTTTTTACTCCAATGAATGGTAGTTTCGTTATTATGGGAGATAATTCATTGTTGAGATTTGTTACTCCAATGGATGGTAGTCTTATCATTTCGGGAGATAGTTTATTGTTGAGATTTGTTACTCCAATGGATGGTAGTCTCATCATTATGGGAGATAGTTTGTTATTGAGATTTTGTAATTGAATGGATGGTAGTCTCGTTATTATGGGAGATAGTTCGTTGTTGAGATTTTGTACTCCGATGGATGGTAGTCTCGTTATTTTTTTGAGATAGTTCATTATTGAGATTTTGTACTCTGATGGATGGTATTCTCGTTATTATGGGAGATAGTTCATCATTGAGATTCATTTTGCTCTGAAGAATTCATTTAGTTTCCAGTCGTAAGTGTTGATGCTGGTCGTTTGTTGCCTACCCTAATATTGGTGTTTGCTGGTATTATCCTACCACTTCTTTCCCCCTGTGGGTCGATGTTACCTTTTTTTTTGCTATCTTCTTAGTGAGTGGATAGTTTGCAGTTATTTATCGATCACTATTATCCTTTATTTTCTCTCCTTAATATTTGAGTTGATGTTACTTGGTCTCCTCCTTGGACTTTACCCCAATAGAGTCAAATCTTCTGTTCACCAGTGATTTATTTTCCTGGTCTAATTTTCTTTTGATATTTTATTTTCTGTTTCCCTAGTGGTGTCCTGTGTCACCTTCAGATTCGTTTGTTTGCATGCACAATCATATGCATTGCATGTCATCTTAGGGCAAAAAATAGGACTTGTTTTATATTTAAGTATCTTCAATCGCGTCGACACAAAGATTTTAACCTTTGTATCTCCGGATAGAAGACACTTAAATAAGGGCAGTTGTTGTACCCCAATTTTCCTCCTAAGATTCTTTTATCATCTCATATCAACCCAATCACAACAAGATCACACTAGGGTTTGGTTCTTCTCCCTATCTTTAGGTTTTTTCATGAGGAATCACCAAGCACCTTGATTTGTATATTGTGATTATATTTGTTTTGTATTGATTAACTTTTAAACTAACAAATGCAATGAATGTTTTCTCTAGTTGATGATATTATAGGTGAGGATACAACATATTTCATCAGGTTGATTTATAGGTTCATGAGTTTATTTCCATGTGTAACACGGTGGGAGAACTTACTTGGGTGTTTTGCGTTTGATCACAATTCTTGCGGATAGCAAGAGTCACCACCAACTTTTCTTTTATCCAATAAGGAAAGGTTGAAAAGAACATGAAATACCTTTCGAGATTATTTCTTGAGTTCGGGGGGTAGGTTATGAAAAGGGAAGGTATTAGCACCCTTTTCATCCGTAGTTATCTATGGGCTCTTAGTTGCTTGCTAGATCACTTGCTTTTGTTTGAAAATGTGCTTGTGGTATGGGTTTTGAAAGTATTTTTAAATACGTATTTGTAATGGTTCTCGTTTCTATAAGAACGCGTACAAAGTGTTGTTTTGAAAATAGTTCAAAGAGGCGTTTGTGGAATGTGTTTTTGAAAGTGATTTTGAAAAGTGTCTTTGTAATGGTTCTCGTCTCTATAAGAACGCGTACAAAGTGTTTTAACTTTTGAAAATGTTTCAAGTGAAAGTGTTGGTGTATAAAATGTTTTTTTTGTGAATAATCGAGAAACTAGGAGCATCCTACCTACTCAAAAGTTATTAGTGTTCTTTTCCTCCTCCTTTAGATGTTGCTATCTTACCATTGATTTGGTAAGAAGCCCCATCATTGGATGTGAAGGGATGGGCGTGGGACGTTTGTATAGTCATAGAAGGCAAGTTATGAGACATTTTAGCAATTTTTGTTTAGGGACTAGATCGTTTACCAAAGGCAACATCGAGGGACATCGAGGGACTACGATCTTTTATCGAGGGTCTTTGCTAAAACGCCCATATTCGAGGGACATGACTATTTTTCCGAAGCAACAAGTGAGATTACCCTAAGGGTGCATGTGTGAATAGTGTGTTTGATTTTCATGTATTTAGTCTTTGATTAGGGGTTGTCTACTTGTTGTTTTATCTTGCAATACATACCCTATTTTACTAGCAATCATACAAAAGTAATAAAATGCAGAAAGATAAAATCCTACACTATTACAATCATATTGAATAGCATGAAAATATAAAGGCAAAATAAAAGCAAGAAAAATGGGGCTTTCTATTTAGGCAGAAACACCCTTCGATTCTGCACTTTTTGACCTCTTTCGATTTGGGGCCTGGAGTAAGTGAAGTCATGACCTTCGATTTGGGCTTAACCTGAGGCATGAGATGCAGCCTTTGATTCTGCCTTTCTGCCTCCTTCGATTGGGGGTTGGAATCAGTGTGGGCGTGCCTTTCAACTGGGGCCTGGGAGTCAGTGTGGCCATCCTTCTGGCTGCCTCTTTCATTTAACATGGAGTGCCCTCTTCACCTTAAGTCCTTTTTTGCATCCTTTGATTGGGCCTGGAGTCAATGAGGAAGCCTAAGGCTTCGTTTCATACTCTTGTCTCCTGTTTCTTTCGTTTGAGATATTAAATAGCAACGTGGCCTAAGGCCATGCTAGAATTACCTTAGGGCCAGGTTAGTTCTTAAAGCATTTATAACAAACCAAGGAACAAAAACAAAAGGAGTAGCAATAACAAACTAAAGGGTTGGAACGAAAAGGAAACAAATACTATGTACATGTTGAAACAAAAATGAAGTTTATTCACATGTTATGCTAGAAACGAAAGGTCTAAGGTTAAGAGTGACTTACCTTGCTTGAGGTTGGGATGTGTGTTAGGCCTTTAAGTGGTTTCCTTGTGTGCTTCTTGATTCGAAGGGAGGAAACAGGGGTTATGACTTTGATACTGGATTCGAAAGAGAAGAACAAGTGTGAGGTTCCTCCTACTGGATTCGAAGGGTAACAAGGTGCGGGGATGTTTCAGATTCGAAAGAGACAAGTGTTTATATTTTGGGTTTATGTTTGATGAGTTTTTAAGTGTTTGAGAGTTTGATGATTTTTGAGAGTGTTTGAGAATTTTGAAGATTTGTTCCTCTAGCCAAAAAGTCCTCCCTGAGCTTGCAAATGCTTCTCTATTTATAGAGAAAAAGTTGAAGGCGTTTGAAGTAACCAGGTTTGTATGATAACAAACCATGGTTTGGTTGAAAATGAAACAAGTCTTGTCCCTTTTCGTTGATCCCCAGTTTCCAGTACAAGTGGGGGCCTGCTGATAGAGGATTTGACATATGCCTTTGGCACTGCTTTTCGTTCAGACATGAATCAGGTTGGAAGCTGCTTTTATGATAAAAGTACTCTTTATTAAAAAAAGGGAACGTAGCCTTTTGCTACTTTAACCAACAATGATATTATCCAATAGACAAAGCTTCAAACCTTTGTACAAGCCTATGATCATATAAATATTTGGAAGCAACATAGCCTGACAAGTAGGGTAAGGCTATGAGATTTGCTCAAAGTTCTCTAAACAAACTTGCTTTGAAGGGTCCAAAGTTGGGTTAAAAAGATGCTGATTCGAAGGGAATCAAAGTTATAATCAAAACCTTGTGAAGGTGATTTTTGTCCAGTCGAAAGCTTGCCTGCCTGAGGTCACATGGCCAAACGAAAGGATGCATGGAAGAGGTCCTTGTTGTGGGGCACTAGCATAAAGGGGAAATTATGCTTTGAGAGTTTGGCCAACATGCAAAACCAAAGGCTTATGAGTCGAAGGGGGATTATAGGAGGCCTTTGCTTTGTGATTTCAAAGGAAACATTTAAGAGGCCTTTTCTCAAACGAAAGTTGTCTTCCAAAGGTTCATATGGCCAAACGAACTTGCATTTGAAGGAAACCATAAGCCCAAACAAAAAATGTAAGCCCAAACTTGTCTTGAAGAAAGTCACATGCCTAAACAAAGAAAGCATGCAGGAAATAAAAGACACAAATGAAGCTTGCAACAAGGGGCCATATGCCCAAACGAAAGAGGCATGCTAGGCTTGCAAAGATGCCAAGATGAAATAGGCATGTAGGAAGCAAATTTGAGCAATTGAAGGATGCCAAAAGGAGGATTTTTGCCTTGGAATCGAATGAGGCTACATGAGGCTTTATGCCTTGTGCATGCTAGCATGGGGGAAGTCTATTGCACGCAAGAAAGAAGTTATGGCTCAAATGAAGGCTTATACGCATCTAGTCATCAAATGTGAATAAAAGCAAGTATGGGGGAATATTTGTCCAGTCAACACAGGCATGCACGCATCAAACATCCAATCGAAGCAGGCACATAGGCAGCCATTGCATGGTGAACCCTGTGGGGCCAAAGGTGTAATCGAAGGTGGCATACAGGAAACTCCTGCCTTGTGAACCAAAGCCAATGCGCCAGAGGCTAATGCCCAGTCGAAGGATGCAAACCAAGCTTACATAGAAAGAGGCCAAAAGGCAAATCGAAGGAGTTGAATCGAAAAGACTTGTTTTTCTCCAATTCTGTCAAAAAGATTATTTTTATCAGTTTTCCTCCTTTTTGACAGTTTCCTTTTCAACTTGGCACTGGAAAACCCAATTGTACTTGTGCAAGCTATAACCTTGAGAATCCTTGTGAGAAATGGTTTGAGAAATGAGAGGGCAAATTTTGGGGTACAACACCATGCCTTCTTCAACAAAGCTTCATTGAGATTCAAGCTTCATCATTGAAGATGCTTTAAAGTAATATCATGACAAGGTCTAATATGATTCATCATGCCTCAATTTTTCAAATAAAGTCAAAAGATGCAAGAGTTGATTGAAGAAGTTTGGCCTAATTGGACAAGTTCTTGATTTTTTGATCACAAGTGCATAACTCTCTCAATTCTTAACATCTGATTCCATTCTTGGCACATTGCAAATATTGTAACCTTATCTTTCAAATACTTCAAGAATCATGCCCTAAGACTCCTTGAGCTGTGAACACCATGGATTCAAAGATGGTACGTTGAAACTAAAGTTTTCTCCAAAGTCAGAATTTGAAATTCATAATATGGCTTCTAATCACCAATTTAGCACGTGTTTTTGATTTAAAAATGCTTAACCAAGTTCCCAAAGTTGATTTAAGGATTAAAACACAAGAATTAACTGAGTTTTGAATAAAATCAAGTCACACTTTTCTTATTTTCGAGCTTCCTTTATTTTCACTCTAAACTTCACTTTTGCTTCTAGTTCTTTTCACCATCCACTCTCCTATAAATAGAGGGACATATTGCATTGATTTTCTCAAGCTTGAACAGCCAGAATCACCCTACCAAACTCTCTTCTTAACCCACTTTTCTGCAACTTTGAATTTGGTTTTACAGCCTTCCTCAATCCATTTTCTTTGCTTATTCTTCCTTATACTTCACTGAAGCTAACAAAAGAAGAACCAAGCCCTAAAGCATCCTAAATTGTGTTAGCTGTAACACCCCAATTCTACCCCAAGCAATTATGCAAAACAAATTAGAGTTATAAAATTTCAATCATATAAATGAATCGGGACGTCACAAATTCTTCTAACAAATTCATTGCATTCATCGTGGATATATAGCACTTTTCAAACATCGGATGAACCATCAACATAACATCTTTAATCAAATAAATCATCATCTACGCAGCAGAATTCTTAATAACATCTCTAGCAACAAAACAGCAACTTCGAAACATCACATATTTAATAATAATCAATTTAAAGTTCAACAAATGAAAATCAACAATAAAAAATAGCAAGCGTTCATCCCCCCGAGTGTTACATATCAGAGCAATGACACCGACTCGAACTACCGAAGGTATACAACCTTCACTCTCGATTACCTGCACGTTACCAACATAGAGGCAACATTCAAACAAAAGGGGTGAGATATCTAACAATATAATAAAGTGCATGATAATTAATATATTAAATTAGATCAACAACATCACCCACTTCTCATCTCATAATCAACGACAATCTCAACAATAATATACATTCATCAACATCAAAATACACTTCTTTATGAAATCATATAATGTGACTCAATACTATGCAAATGCATGTGGTACCATTGGAGCAGAACTCCCATCTCAAAAATTTGCCAATTAATAGAGGCATCAACAAGGCATAGCCTTCATCTCAAAATTTGCCAATCCAGGCCATCTCAACGAGCATAAGCTCCATCTCAAAAATGCAATGTATGCAAAACAACCATGAATGTAATGATAACCCCCAAGTTAACAACATCTCAAATCATCTCAAAACATCTCAATTTATCATCTCAAAACATCTCAAAACATCTCAATTTATCATCTCAAAACATCTCAATTTATCATCTCAAAACATCTTAATTAACATCTCAAAATAACATCTCAAATAATCAAAATAACTCATCAAACATCATTATTTATTAATAACTTCTCATTAATAACACAACAGTATTTTAATTTCCACAATAAGTCAACACTGTCATTCGGTAACTCTAAAGTCAAGACCGTCACTATCCTACTGTCATAGCTCAAAAGCAGCTTCTAAGCATCTAACGTTCATCACTCTGCACGAAACGACACAAAGGCCATCCAACTTCTGACCACACAACCCCTAACCAACGCTATTCTAAATACACAACTTTAGTAGATGAGGCAAAACTTGAGATAAAGTCATATTTATTCGGGTAAACTGTCTTACCGGCCTTTCTGCTCTAGGCTGATTGTTCCTTTGTTGAGTAGGTGGAGGTTTAGAGATCATAAAAGCCCCTACCGCTGGACGGTGTTCAGTTCTGTCCTAATTCCATTGGCTATAAGTGGCACTAACTTCCTTTTCCCCAAAAAATGGCTTCCTTATTGTACCAGAGGATGCATCCTTCTGGATCTTACCACTCCTAATTCCAGCTTCCACTTTTTCTCCCGTCAAGATCAATTCAGTAAAGCCGGTTGAGGAACTTCTAATCAAGTTATTGAAGAATGGTCCAAATATGGTACCCAAAAACATATCCACTAGCTCCATATCAGACAGGGGGGTTGGACTCTTCATGCAAAGTCCCACCACTTTTGAGCATAGTTTTTAAAGCCCTCGCTCGAACCCATTGACATACTTTGGAGTTATGTACGGGTAGGAGCAAGGTCTGCATTATACTGATACTGCTTGTAGAAAGCAGCGGCCAGGTCTTCCCAATTATGAATATTGGTCCTTTCCAGTTGGTAGAACCACTCTAATTGAGTTCTAGATGGACTATCTTGAAAGAAGCGGACCCATAAGTCCTTGTCAGCAGTATGAGGCTGGATCTTCCTCACATAAGATCAGAGGTGCATCTTGGGACATGAAACTCCATCGTATTTGGCGAACACCGGCACCTTGAACTTTGGCGGGATGACAACCCCAGAAACCAGACCCAGCTCTTCAAAATCCAGTCCCGACACCTTTTGGATTTCCATTGCACTCAAACGTTCTTCCAGTTGTTTGTATTTTTCGTCGATCGGAGGGTACTGCTCTTCATTATAGTCATTCTCATTATCAGATTCTCTTGGACTAGGGTCTTCCTCTCTTGTCTCTCCTTCTTGATTATCTTCTTCTTTTGATGAAGATGTCAGCTCAACCACTTGTCTTAGCGGTCCTTTGAACCTCCTTCCCAGGTTCACCACACCAGCTGTCTTCCTTGGCTTCTTAGTATTTCTTTAACAATCAGAGCTTTCAGTTCCTCTTGCCCCTTGGCCAGATCCATGATCATCTATTGAAACTGAGCATTCTGAGTCTGTAGATCCTTCACTATTTGTTCTAGAGCCATTGCTGAAATAAACAGCAAAGAGGATGAGAAACCTGCTCATGGAATGATATGTATGATATATGTATGCAATGTTTTCAAGGATTTCTGAGACTTAAATTTGCTTAAACAGAAAGAAAACACACGTTAATTGCATTAGGGAGTTTTATTGGTCACAACGACGCCTCTTAGGCTTATAAGGGAAATAACAAAGCAAAAGTAAACTCCCAAAGCAAATAGACTCAAGCTTCCCACAGGTGCATCCTCTTTGGTGCAATGTAAGCATTTATACTCTTCTCTTCGTGAAGTAACCTGGTGAGCTATAAAACCTTCTTCTCGCTGGCGTAGAATTGGGTTTCGAAGGTATCCCGTTCTTCTTTGAGTTGGATCCAAGATTTTCGTAGCTCCTCAAAATCAGTTGGCATGTCAGGATGAAGAACCATGTAAGGAGCGTCTCCCTCAGCAATCAGCTCCATAATCACAGGTAAACTGGCGGGGTAAGGCATCATAAGAAATTGAGCACGCGCTCGCACCCATTTGAGGTAAGGCTCAAGAGGGATGGAATTCTTGTGCCCCAGTGTCTTGCTATCAACTCTGTTTATCATGCCCCAAGCTCGAATGAACCTCTTGCGATAACCCTGAACATCACTCTCATAGTCAAATGTGATTCCTTGGACGAGTGTGTTGTGAGGACCATCTCTTCTAGCATAACCAAATTGTCGCAATGCTAAACAAGGACTATAAGTGATTCCTCCCCTAATGCCTAAGAGATGGACATTAGGGAATTCCCCACAGTGGTCAATGATGGTAACATTCTTCGAGCACCGCGAACACCAATGAATATCTGAATGTGTAAGAGACATCAGCCTATGAGACCATCTCATACCCTGCTCATTCTTCAAAACATACCGGGGTAGGTGCGAAATAAACCACCTAGCCAATAGAGGAGTGCAACATATAAGGGTCCCTCTTCTCTTTAGAGTGTGAGTATGCAGAGAGTGTAGAATATCCCCGAGTAAAGTAGGCACCGAATTATGAGACAGAAAAACCTTAACCATATTCACATCTACGAGGTGGTCCGTGTTATGGAATAGTACCATCCCATAGATGAGAAGGGCCAACAATTCTTCAAAATCTTGTAAATCCAGGGTATCCCAAAAATAGTGAGCTTTCTCAAATAGGAACTTAGCTGGAAATCCTTGGACACTTCTTCTGGTTTCCCAATTTTCCACTACATCAAACCATTATAAAGACAGAGCTTGAGCAATCTCTTCAAGCTTTGGGTCTCTTTCCATACCGTTGAAAGGTAGCTGATTAAGGATAGGTACCCCCAATAACTGAGAAAACTCCTCCATAGTAGGCACTAGCTGGTAATCAGGAAAGGTGAAGCAGTAATGTAACAGGTCAAAGAACTGAAAGAGCACCTTTAATAATTCTTCATCAAGGGTTGAAATGACCAAGTTGAGAATTTGACCATGTTTTTCAGTGAAGGGAGAGCTTTCAAGGATCCTTGATGCTAAGTCCTTGAGTTGAGGAGGTACTTTCACAAGGTTGACTTGGATAGTGTTCCTGCGAGTGGATGTCATGTCCTACAAAACAAGACAAAGATAATCCCTAGAAAATCCTTGAAATGGTTAGTATGATATGCCATGTTATGATGTCATGATTATGCTAAGAAATCACATATATAGCAAGCACAAGCAAATCACACAAAGCCCTTAGGTTTAAGGCTTGCATGGGGTTTTAAGGTGATACCCTCTTGAAGTTTGGATTGGTTTAACCTGTCCTATAAATAGTAACCGGGTTCTAAGGGATCTCAATATCACTGATCTTTCCTACAAGTTTCATTCCGATAGGCGACTGACTCGCAACCAAACAAAACTCGGGAGTCAAATCTCAATGAGTGTAGCATCGAGTATCTGCCGACTTTGGAAATACACCAAAGACGGCCATCTCACTACGTCCTAATGGCCAAGTTGTTCATTTAAAGGTTCTAAGGTCAGTTGACGCTTCATGACACCACGCAGCGGCCTCGTATTCTCCTTGATTACTCAAGGGCTACCGGTACCAACCAAAGTGTCACATCAACGTAGCTATTGCTTCAACCGTGTCGGTATACCCCGTACAGTTTCCATGATCTATTGCTACTTACCTAAAAGGTTCCTCAGATCCGGGTGTAGGGTCTATAGTAACAACCCAAACAATCCCAAAAGGTAAAGCAAACAAAGAATACAAAAGCAGTTTAAATAATGAACTAACTCTAAGGTAACCCCACTTTTTATAATTCCCCAGCAGAGTCGTCAGTTCTGTGATACGGTGGGAGAACTGACTGTTTAATACTGGTTTGCATTTTTTGTTCGCAAATGTCACGGTAAGCAAGAGTCTCCATCGAATTTTCTTTTATCTATCAAAGGAAAGGGTGAAAAGAACAGAAAAAAGACCTTTTTCGAGATTTTCTGAGTAAGGGGGGTAGATTATGGAAAGGGAAGGTGTTAGCACCCTTTCCATCTGTGGTTTTCCACGGGCTCTTAGGTACTTGCTCATTTTGAAAACTGTTTTGTGTTTGTGTGTTTTTGAAAGGTTTTGCTTGCTTTATGATAACTCTTGTATTAGTCCTCAAGAGTGTGATAAAGCGTTTTTGAAAAGTAATTTAAATGTGTAGGTGTGAAAAGAAGATTTGAGCAAGTACTTAAGAATTATCTACCTACTCGAAAAAGGATGTTTTTTCCTCCTTTCCTTTAGATAGTTCTATCCTACTATTAGTGAGTAGGTAGCCCTATCATCGAATGTTGAGGGACTATTGAAAGGGACGCTTTATGGTCATTGAAGGCAACATGTAAGGATACCTTAGCATTTCGAAGGGACTGTCATCATATAGGCAACATCGAGGGACAAGATCATTTCTCGTAGGAAACTCGAGGGACGTTAGGGACCATGATCTTTATGATGACTTTAGAATTGAGGGTCTTTTCTAAGATATCCCTACGTTCGAGGGACATGACCATTGTTTTCCGAGGCAACCAAGTGAGGAGTACCCTAAGGGTGCAAGTGTGCAACAGTGTTTTTTTCCAGATATTTGTCTTGAGATTAGTGATCTAATGATTAATTGATTTAATCTTGTCATGCACACCTAATTACTAGCAGTCTATATACAAGCATATAAGAAATATAAAGCAAGAAATAAAGTCCTACCGATATTACAAGGCTTTGGTGTAGATACATAAGTAATGGACGAAAAAGTAAAAATGCGGAAACTAAAACCCTAATTAAACTATTACAAATCGGGCGCAGTTACATAAACGATAAAAAATAATTGTATGAAAAATAATGACGCGCGGAAATTAAGACTGAAATAAATCCTAAACCCTAGAAAATCTAATTGTTTATTAAAAAATATTTTTAGTATTTTATGAAAAATATTTGAAATTTAACCTAATTCTCTAATTAGTTTTAATTAATGAAATAGGTCAAAGCCAATTGAGGTGGTAGGCTGTTGGAATTTATCAAATCCCAGATCCTGTGGCCCGTAGCTAGTGTGTGATTTGGTGTTGTTGTGTTAGGGAGGTCCACCATAGGGCTGCATCCAGGAGTGTTGGATCCATGTCAGTTGAAATCTGATGGTGATGATGATAGAGTATATGGTACGCGCGCTTGGAGTGGGACCACTGAATCTGCAAGAAATATTCAGAAAAATAATATGCAGAAGGCAAGGGTCGAACCCCTAATCTCCCACACGTACAACGCCTTAAACCCTTTGCTCTTGGCATCTGTGTTGCATGCTCATTCATACATATAATATCAAAAAAACAATATAATATGAAAACAAGGTAATGGCTGACTCATCAAAACATGCGCACACTTGTGGGGCCCTGATTTTTAAACAAACCAATCAAAACATGTTGATATTCCATGCAAAGTCCTTGGCCGGTCAAACCACCGTGGAGGGTGGTTCCAGTCATCTTCTTCGTTTGGACAAAAACCCAATCCTGCAAAATCTCATGAAAACAAGCACAAAAATAACCCTATTGGACTAATTAGGACCTTATGATTCCAATGGTGGGGTTTGTTTTGTCTGAAAGTTCCTGTATCTTGAGATACAAATCTTGGCTGAAGCTTTGCCCTAACAATGGCAAACCTTCATCTCTATGTTAAATCTCTCATGTAATGGTTCTAGACAGTCACAAATATTAGCATGAACACATGTATGTACAAATAATTCATTTATATTGCAAGATCAAAAAGTTTGAATTCATGAAAATATACCAAACTGGTGATGCCTGAAAGAGAGCTTCTTGGCACGATCTGGCTTGAATAATGGTTCAAACAAGCTCCTGGGAACCTCAAGAGGAAGATTGGTTCCTTTGTTTGGATCAACAAAGGCTGGAATTGATGCTTTCAACCTTCACGATTCTTGTGAAATTTTGCACTTTGGTATCCTTCTTTGGTGGCTACTGCGCATGTTGTTTTGATCTAGGGTTGTTCTCTATATGTAGTGAATCTCATTAGGGTTGTAATTGTGGAAAGAATCCAATGCTTTCATCACATAATATTTGTTTTGGGAACAATATGAAATCTTTCCAAATTTGGCCAAATCTTGCATAAATGATTCCCGTGTGTTTCCTTTGATTTTCCAGCATGTTTTACTCTTCATTTGATAAGAAAAAGATTCTTAAATCATATCTTACATATGTTCTATTATTTCTTCATTTAATTTTTACTTTTAATCAATAAAAAATCAAAATAAATAATAAAAATAATGAAATAAAGTATGAGTGAGATCAGAGGTCGTGGGCCATGTTAGGAACAAGTTTTAATCATGAAAACATTGGCCCATTTGGAAAAAAATTCAAGTTAGGTCAATATTGGCTTTATGCATATTTCCAAAAATTGGTCAACTTTAGAAATGCATATCTTTCTCAATTTTAACCCTAATAGGGTGTTCTTAGATTTTTTAGAGAGGTTAGGGTGTCCTATAAACAACATTTTTGGTTTCATCTCAATTGGATCTTCCACGTTCATGTAAGGAGCTTTGATCCAAAAGGTGTTTTTGTTGACTTATTGAAAGGACATGTAATGTATGAGCTTGTATCTTTAGATTGGAGCATTACTTGAACTTGAGGGTTGAAGAGAAGTTGTACAGAATTGGATTCTATTTCAAATGAGCCTTGATGGGAAAATTTCTGATAAAGTATGAGAAAGTTGTGCTTGGTCAAAGTTTGGTTGACTTTTCCTATAAAAATCCTAATTTGCCATTTTTGACTTTTGATGAGTTAGGAGCATTTCTTGAGGAATCATGATCAAACCTTGATCAAATGATGGATATTACTTCAAAATGTTGATATTGACCAAAAATCTTGAAGTTTGACTATATTTGGGCCACAATTGACTTTTGACCTAGTACAGTTGATTTCCAAGCATTTGAGTAATTGACTGAGCAAACTTGTTGTTCAAGGCATAAAATTTGGCATGGATGATCTTGAGGACATATTAGGACAATGGAGAACATTTGGGATCTTTGGGATTCACACATCTTCTTTAAAATTGAAACCCTAGTTGAGGTTCATTGCCTTAGGAGGAGAATTTGTCTGGTCAATTCTTGACCATCCTTGAGCAATTGAGGACCTTTAGAGGCATGTCTTGAGTGAAAATGGGAGGGAAAATTTTGGGGTACAACATTCTGAAAATAGTATTAATCAACAAAACATAAAAAACATTAAAAAAATACCTCTTAGCAATAAAACACTAACAACATACAACAACATTCAACAACACAAGATATAATAAAATGTATCAAGAACGCACCTTTTATTGAAACTAATTGTGGCACTAGAATCAATTATGAAGTTTATCTAGTTTATGATGTTATGAAAAAGAAATATAAGGTGGATGAAGTTTACACAATAGCTTCATACTTCTTGTATTTTTTTATAGCAACAAAAACCATAAGTATCATATCCAAAGTATGTGCTTTGCTAAGGTGGTTCTCTTCAATCACTTTCCCTATAAGTCAAAAATAAACACAATGACATTAACATCATTACATGGAACATTCACCAAATGAAAAAATGAGAACCTATTTTTAACAAGAAACATAAATGAATTGAAGCATAAGTTTAATGAAAGAACCTCAAGTTAGCGATTGGTGAAGACAAATCTGAAGGTTGTGTTAGGAGTGGAGTGACATGGATGTTAGGGTTATGTTTTGAGAGAGAATAGTGAAATATGTTAGAGTTTTCTTATGAGATAAATGACTTTTATATACTGAGCGACAAATAGTTTCGCTTATATATTAAAAAATATAACTTTTCATCACGGTTGACTAGAAGAACCGTGGTGCAATGAGTGGATTTTACACCACGATTGAATAAAATAATTGTGGTGATATACAAGGATATTCCCTTTTTGTGATGATAATATTGTAAATTGAAGGAGTTGAGATTCAAACGTTGTAACTCCTGGTACATTTCACTACGGAGTTTAACAATGACCACAGTGAAATATATTTTAGTAAAAACAAAAAAAAAATGCCCAAAACTTGATTCCACCATAGTTAATGAAAGGCCGTTGTAATATTTTTTGACGAAATGTGTTTTTATATAGTAGTGAATGATACATGCACCTATTACAAACAACAAACTTCACACAAAAACATTAGATACCATAATGTACCACTAGTTTCCCTAAACACTCAATCTTTATAAATGAAGGTCCACAACAATGGAAAATGACTAAGAGTGAAGATCATGGACGATGCCAGAGGAATCTCACAAATACCCTAATTCACAAGGTGTTAATCAAGGAATCTCATAAATACTCTAAAGAATGTTTGAATATGAAACTTTGTATTTTTAAGTTTAACTTTGTTGGATATGGAGACTATTTATTTTTATTTCAATTTTAATCATGAATGATCTAATTTTATTTAAATTTTTATTTTTACAAAACTTTAAAATATTTATTTATTATATTAATGCCAAATTATTATTATTATATTATTATATTTATAATAATATAATTGTATTTTTTTTTTATAATATTGTAAATGATAGTTAGGGGTAACTTGTCCAAAAAAAAAATAATCAAGCAATTTGTGAGGGACTAAACCCCTCACAAATTCCAAAACGCATGTTAATTTACTAGGGACTTAACCCCAAGCTAATTACTGACACATTGTGCCACACCGCATCACCTAGTCTGCGCGTACGACTGTGTCTATAGCAGGAAAATTAGGGATTGCATTTTGCGAGAAGATAAGTCCCAAGCTAATTAGCGAGGTGATAGGCCCCCTCCCAAATCATTTGCGACGACCAGTTTAGCTAGGGGGCCTGACCCCTCGCAAATTTCTATTTTGTGAGGGGTTTAACCCCTGACTAAACAAGATTTTTCTTGTAGTGGTTTATGCCTATGCTTAATGATAATAAATTAAAAGGAATTAACAGATAACATAATCATGCAGCTTACGCCACCGCTTATTTGTCCCATGGAGTTGGATCATTTTCTCATCGGCCACTTTTACTTGCTAGTTCCACTTATGAAATTTTCTTGGTTGGAAGTCAGACTCCTATCTCTTTTAGTTGCTCGACCAATGAGGCCATATTTATTTCCATAGTGGTGGTTCACCTTCTTTCTTCTCCTGTTATAGAGCTTGATAAATCATTTAGGCTTCTTTCAAATTGGTGCTTATTGTAACTGGTCCATCGTGGATATTGTTGTATTTCATCTTTAAGTGGGTAGGGGAAGCTACTTCGTCCAATATTGAGGCGAAGGGGCAAACTAAGATGCAATTATAAACACTTCGGTATGAATGATCAAGAACTGAGTGTCAATAGTCTAATGTTCTGTCCTTATCCCAGGATGACCATCAGCTCCACATATCCCCATGGGAGTGTTACTGTGTCATTAAAGGATTGTAGATCTGATCCTTCATAAGGTAGTAAATTTTCTTTCTTTAGTCCTAATTTTTCAAAGAGTTTGTCATACATGATGTCACAAGAACTTCCCCTGTCAATCAGAACTCAAGACACGCCAAATTTGGTTATGGTCACTATTATTACCAAAGGGAATATCTCGTTTGATATTCCTCTCACCTTCTCAGTCTCGAAATTCGATAATAGGTCTTTCTAGGTTGGCCGCTAAGATATTTCCCTCTTTTTTGCTAATAGTTATTAACTCGAAAATCTTCATTTTTATTATGCCTTTGGACGAAATGCTTGACCTTGGAGATCCCCGGGTTATGGAGGCGATGGATGAAAGCTTACCTTTATGTCTTTCTCCTTCTCCTATGCGGAATTGTTGAGTGTTGACTATGAATTAAGGAGTTATAAGAACTCCTTGGATCGTATCTGCCAGTATCGAATTTGGATATGGAGGAAGAGAAGTAGGTGGAGTTAAGAAATAAACAAAGACTTTTATTAAAATGCATACAAGTTTAATATTAATGTATTTAATAAAATTGATAAATATACATACATGTGTATATAATAAAAATAAAAATATATAAATATATATTGTGCGAGTGTGGAGAGTTGGATACTAAAATAACCATACTCACGTCCATACTTGCTTATTTTCGTAGGTAATTATTTGTGCTCATGCTCATATATATTTTGTAGATTTTTACCCTACTTATTATAAGTGATTTTTTAGAATACCTGCTGAAGATAGATACAATTGTCATTCTTAATTATAAATGATTTATATGTAACAAATCTAAGAACAAATCCTCCCGGACTAATCCGGTCTAGGTATTCTAAATGCCTTGTATGTGAAAATCAAAGAACAAATCCTCTAGAAATATACTTTCGGATTAATTTTGAAGTATATTTTCATTTTCTTTTAATAAAATGAAAGTTCGACTCGCTTATGAAAATATGTGATGTAAATATGGTACGTCCAAATGTATTTTTAGATTTGAAAGACATTTTCGAATTTCTATAAACGTGACTCTTCACCACTGGATTAAAAATACAATCCCCACAATATATTAATCATTTAAAGGATAAAGTTATTGAAACTAAACAAATTGTATTATCTACATAGATCTAATCAACTTTATATTATATATCTAGACATGAATGTGATAATATCTAATCAACTTTGTATTATATATCTAGACATGAATGTGATAATACATTATTCAGAGAAGATTAATGTAGTAATAAAGTATTATATATCTAGAGACATGAATGTGATAAGAAGATTAAGAAGATTAATGTAGTAATAAATATATCTAGAGACATGAATGTGATAAGAAGATTAATGTAGTAATAAAGTAAGGCATTTTAATTAGCAGTTAAGTTATTTTGACACCTAAAGCTACACCCAACCGTATAGAAATACAGTTTCAGATTTTTTATTTATTAATATTTCTCTTTCCTTTTCAAATCAAAAGAAAAAGCTGAGGTTATTTGAATGTATACATATACGGTGTCTACTTAAGGTGTCATATTTTGATGTTAATATATCATATCTCTCTAATTAGAGGCAATGTGTTTTAAACCTCAGAACCCATACACTATATCTAACCTATAAATCAAACTTAATGGCTTAGTAATACATTTTAACAGTTAATAAGGAAATCAACTGTTAATATAATAAATTTATGATTTATGTCAAATATAGTATATCTAAAATCAACCATTGATCTTTTATAGAAAGAGGTTTTAAAAATTCACTCCAAGTCAATTTTATCAACAACCAGTAGATACAAACTTTCGGTTGCACAGTCACTTTCAACTATAGAAAGATGAAGTGAAGTCAACACAAGTCTAAGTTCATTTGCTAGAACTTTTTTTCTTTCATAAATCAATTTTTCACCCCTCTATCATCTCAACGATAACTAGTTGAAATTGATAATTTTTCCCAATGGAGTAAGCATATGAAACCAGCCAAAGACAGAATCCACCGTGAGTTATCCTATGACTATGTCTTTGACGACCCAGCAGACATGGATAAACTCCGCACTGCAACCTTGACTACACCAACCACACTAAGCTGCTTCATGTCAGGTCTCCAACACCGCCTAAAATCCTCATTTTTATAGTCGTCTTCTATTTGGACTCCAACAAAGTATGCTACCTGAACAAATAGAATCTAGCCACATGAGTTCTAATTTTCCAACACTGATACTGAAAATTTCAGAAAATGTGGAGAACTATCGTATGGACAAATGAAATCCATATATGACGCCAAAGGGTTCTCTAACTCTCTTCCCAAAACGCATGTAATGGTCCAGTGACTAAATTGAATCGCTACACCATACAGATATAAAAGCATGTCTTATAGAGAGGTCCCCTTGATTTACCCCCAATTTTAGTCCCTCAAGTATCATAAAGTATCGTGATTGTGCAATGTAATTTGCATCCTCCACTTCTCAATTAGACACGATCACAATGCTCAGGGACTAAAATCCCTTTTATTGCACAAAGATATCAGAATAAGGACCAAGATCACGCAATTAAAAAATGAGGACCAAAATCACGCAATTAAAAACCGAGGACCAAAATAAATAACACAATAGCAATATGTGCTACCCCAATAAGCATGAGACATCAACTAATCGCTTGATATGAATACAAATTTTCTATGTTCATTTCTTGTTTTCACTTTAACAACATAATTGTCACTTTGTTTCCGTTTTATTTCTTATTTTTGTAGTTGTGTAAGAAACAACGAAAAAAATAATCACACATTTATGTACAAATAGTTGAAAACAGAAAGCAACCAATCAAGCAAACAAACATTATATCGATTTTGCAATTAAAAGTGAAAACAGAAAATATTTCCTCTAATTAATAGGACGCTTGGCTTCTCCATTCCTTGTACCGGTAAATCATTTTCCAAGTCCAAGAAAACACTACATGCACAAGGAATATGAGAAACTTCATTTAGAACCAAAAAAGCATATGCTTAGACAACTAGAATAGACTGATGCTTGACTGAAAATAGACTGATGCTTGACTAAAAACAGATTATAGAAATTTGAGATTTATACTCCAGCTGAGAAATAGCCCGTCAAAGTTACCTTTCCAGAAGCATCCCGAACAGGTGAGATGTGAAGTAGATTCCAAAATGAGCTTTTATCCTTCCTGTTAGTGATGTATAAAATTGATTCAGCATATCCAGTAAAAAAATGTTCAAGCTTTGGCCACAGAGATAAAAATGAATAAAAGTATCAACCTGTAATTCAAAATACGTACTGTGCATGGTTGTTCAGTTTTGATGCTCTCCTTTATCTGTAAGCAGTTACAGAAAGACAACCATGTAGTCCGTTTTCATTAATCTAAGATGCCAAATTACAAATGTAATATGGACAACTATGAGTAGAAAGAGAAAAAAATTATTACCAGATGTAGAGTTGAGGCATCAGTATCTCTTCCACCTAAAAATCTACAGTTGTGGCCCAATACCTCATCTCTCGCATAACCTATTGAGACAACATGGTAATTTGAATCAAAATAATACTAAGTAAATCCGAATTATCAATTTTAAATCCTTATGTCAAACACCAGAAAATCTTCAGGGCTTTTATTAACTTTTACAAGGTTAAGTTTTAGAACCTGTCAATTTCATGAAGGTGTCACTGGCATAAACAATAGGCATGTCTGGCAGATGTGGATTAGTTCTGCGAGGAAACTCAAAAACAAAAAGCAGCATATAAACAAACTAAGGGTCTGCGAAAATCATAAAGCTTGTACTTGAGTAAAAAAACTAGACTTTTCCAATAACTCACAATACAAAGCTTTGTTTGATTCTACCAAGAGAAATAATCAAGGAAGAGCTAAGAAGACCCACGTCAGGAATGCTGCATCTCTTTCTACACACCAATTTTCCCGTCAACTCGCTATAGTGGGTTAGCACAGAAAAGATGTTGTCCATCGCCGTAGCAGCACTTCTCCTCTCATCGCCACTTGCCTCGCGTGGCTCTTCTTCACTCTCCAATTCTGCATGTTAAGTAGCTAACATATCAGCAAATATCAAGTAGAACCAAACCACTAGGACAAATGCGCAATCACTCAACAATAGACCAAAACCTGCTATGGAAACTAACTTATGAAATTTGAATAAGAATAAAAAATATTTATGCAAAAATCTTACACATCATATTTTGCTTAAAAACATGCATAGATTATCAACCAACTAATAGTCTATTATGTTCTATTAAAAAGATATAGGCAGTCAAGAGGACAGATAAACGATTAATCCATTAACCAATCAATTCACATTGTAATTAATCACCACCAAGGTAATATTTAATTCAGTCCCTCAAAGTAACAACTAGTTTTGCTTTGGTGAAGTGTCCCTGTGCACAAATTAACTCCCAAAATGTTTAAACTTCTTTACAAATCTATCTTTTGTCTTCATAAATTGAGTAGTAAAGAACCAACACAAGAATAAAATAAGCATAGCGAGGATGACAATGTTGCATAGGATGTGTGGGAAGACTATACATGATAGGACTAGAAATGACAACTTTAGAGAAAGAGTTGGGGTATCACGTATCATAGAAAAGATGGGGAAATTCGGTTTAGATGGTTTGGGCATGTAGAAAGAAGCCTAGTAAATTATGCAGTAAAGAGTAGATCAAATGGAGAGTAGTATAATCACTAGAAGAAGAGAAAGAGTTAGAAAAACTATTAAGAAAGATCAAGAGATTGATGGGTTGGATAGAGATATATTATATAAAAGAATATAATAGCGTCCTTTGATCCATGTAACTGACCCCATATAGTGAGGTAAGACTTGGTTGTTATTGTAGTAGAAATTTTTTTTTAACTAAATCAACTTTCATTTCAATATAATAAAGTTTATGCAGAAATACGAGGTAAACGGACAACAAGTTGTGCAGCTACTCCTTTTTAGATTGCAAGACCATCAACAATGTGCAGCAGAATAGCGAGGTGGTACATTTACTATATGTGATCATCATTAATGCCACATAAATTTTACACGGATGTCCCTACAAAGTATCATGTGTTACCTAATTAACAGACGAAACAATATGATAGACAAACAAATTTGTGCTGAAGTTGATCCAAAGGAATATAAGAGTTCACTTTTATGAAACCAAAATGCATAGTATACGAACTCAATAACCACCTAATAAGTGTAGCTCTGCAAGTGTAGTTGAGAGCTTAACTGGATTATAACAAAGACAAAACAATAAGTGCAAGTTTGGACTTTGGGTTGCCAATGAGTTTGACAACGTGATTTTCTGAAGCTTCAAAGTGTAGTCACGGTGAAATCATAGTGAACCACCCAGACTTCTGACAAACTCACCACCAATGCACAAAGTGAATTGCAGAATTGGTGTGCCACTTGATTTTATCAAAAGGTACACACTTTGGAGTTCAAACAAAATCATAGTGCAATTGTAATTTCACTAAAGTTAGAGTCAACCGAAACATCTCCTAACCAATGCATAAAATTAAATTGAATGGGAGGAACAAAAGAAACCAAACTAACCCGAAACATCATGTTCCAACACCTGATTAGCCGAAGAAACCCGAGTAAGTTCCGCCAAAGATTCAGAACAAACTTCCTTCCGACAACAACGGAACACAAATTCATGAGCAACAGAACTACAAACCCTCGAACTCCCATGTAACGGAACCTGAACAGCAACAAAATGAACAACAGCACCACGGTTGGCACTAAAAACAGGACAAACATTCAGCAAAACCCAAAACGGCGTGCCGTTTTTCCTGTAATTAACCAAAACAACTTGAACCTCTCTTTCCTCCCTAACAGCTTCACGAATTTCCATCACTTTCCTACGACAAGTCGCTGGACCTTGAAACATGGCACCGGTTCTACCAACAACCTCGTCGCGCGTGAAGCCAGTCATCTTGAGGAACGCGTGGCTGGCGAAGACTATGGGGTGGCCTGAAATGGAAGGGTCGGTGATTGTGAAGTGCTCAGACAATTCGTCGAGCGATTGGCGCGCGTGGGGAGAGTAGAATTTGTCTAAGGATTGGTTTATTGATTCCATTGATTAGAGAATAAGCGTAACAACCTTGGATGTTTCTCCTTCTAAAGGTTGCTCGCAATCCCATGTGGAACTTATTGGACTATGGAGATTATTTAGAAAAGTGATTATTGACACACCATAGGAAGTGCTTATGGTATTGATGATTGATGATTGATGATTGGTGATGGTGAATGGTAGTAGTGAAATTAATGATAAGTCATTTTAATTTCAATTCTATGAAGTAAAATGAAAGGGGAAAACTGGGGTAGTAGAAAGAAGATGACAACGACGACAACACAGTGTTGAGGAAAAAGCTGAGAGGAAGCTATTCTATTCCCACTCGTGTAGTTTTGAGTCACACAATAGTTAAGATATTTTCATTACTTTTTTTTCATTAAAATTTAAACTAACATTTTCCGTAAAAAAAATAATCAAAATGGAATCCAATCTTATCCAATAATTTGTCTTTTTTATAAGCTAATTAAATTAAGATTTAATGCAATATCGTGTACTACCATTTTCTCATATGTACATTGAACGTTTGTTAATTAGTATTTTAAGACTGTTATATGTGAAGACAAAATAACATAAATGCTGAGTATATATACAGAAATAATTTTCATAGAAAAAAAAAGGGGAAAGGGACAAAGTGTAAAATAATTTTTCACCGTTAATAATCAATGATACAAGTGTATATTCATTAAATTCATTTTCATATAAAGTGGGATACAGTATTTTCTTTTTCTATTATTATTGGTCTTATTCTTATGGTTGTTGTGATATAACACTGATATAATTGGAATAATAATAAAGCAAACATGATAGTACAACGTATCGGATAGGAAACCATGAACCACACATTTGTTTGATTTGATTTTGGACGTTGGAAATTAAGTTAGGACACGAAACCGGGTTTCCTCATAACTCATTTTCTGTTTTTCAAATGGAAGAAGGATAAATACAAAAGTGATTTGACTCTGTTGAATTATTTACCCAAACGCATCCTAGTTGTCGTCGTTCACATAATTAGTTCATTTAATTTAAATCAAATCAATAGTACATTACAGTATTAACTAATTGAGTAACATTAGTAATTAAATGAATTAAGTCTAGAAAAGAAAAGTAGAGAATTGACAAGAAAGTAAAATTACAAAATATGATGCTGGCTCCTACTTGATTCTTATCCAATCTGAGTCATCTCTTTTTCGTCCTATTTTTCTGCATAGTCGGGTGGGGTCAGGGGTGTGTGTCACTGTGGCCTGAATGATGCCGACATCCAAAGAGAGATAGTCCTAGTCGTCGCATTTACCGTCGAACATTAGAAAGTACTACTCCCGCACCTTAAAACGAGTGTTATTACCGATATTTGGTTAATTCAGTGATTGGTGTCGCATTTGATTGAAAGGACTACATGTTAATTTTTATAATTACGATAGAAAAAGAATTAAAATCATTAAAATCTCATCGATGGTGAAAATAAATAAAAAAATAAATGTCATTGATGGTGAAAATAAAAAATAAATAAATGTTATTTAAAATTTTTGTACACAAATTAAAATTAAAGAATATAATAATAGTGTTATAAGATATTGTAATTTTATTATTATTATATATATATATATATATATATATATATATATATATATATATATATATATATATATATATATATATATATATATATATATATATATATATATATATATATATATATATATATATATATATATATATATATATATATATATATATATATATATATATATATATATATATATATATATATATATATATATATATATAAGTGTTGAAAGTAGTATCGAAAATAATAATTAAAAGGCATAATTGGTAAAATAACAATAATTTATTTATTGAAAAAGTAAGAATGATATTTTGAATCAAATAATATTAGCTATTTATATTTTTTTTAGGTGTAATCAGATTGATTTTGTTCTTGTGAAAAACACTAAATTGGGTAACTTCTTTGTAGTGACAAAGAGAGTCGTAATATACGATGATTTTGGGAGATTCGAGCGGCACGAAGATGTTTGTATGCACTCAAGAGTATATGTCTTGTTTATCCCTCTAGCGGGAGCCCAATATATAATGTAATCATTGATCTAATGACCATTAAGTAACTTCGTAACGCTTGTAACCATCCATAAGTATTGTAACGTCTTCGTTTAATCATGCGTAACCACTTATTTAATGGTTTCTAACGTATTCAATAAGTGATTGTAATGTTTGTCTCATCATCAATCATTTGTCACAACTCTTCATCTCCTCTGGTCCGGCTTCCTGCAAACCTACATTATTATGCCGAGCTCATACCCGATAGCTTATTCAATGTTGGTTCTAGGTCACACCCTGGCTTATCCTTAATTGCTTAGTCCATTCCGACTTCGTGCCCGACCAAGACCTGACTGAGTAGTCGGATCAGGTCTCGGGGGGGTGATCTCATATATTGGCCTGTATTTCATTCTTTGTCTGAGTTTGTACCTCGGCCTTGATAAAAATATTTTGGGATGTACATAAGCCCCTCGGACGAAGTTCTAAAAGGAGTGAAGTGTTCGAACAAAAGAAGCCCAATATTTTTTATCCTGAGTCCAAGTGTGAACTCAGATCATCCAACACATACCATAGCCAACTCGTAGAAGATTTTAGACATTTCATGAGTTGGAAAACTCATGTATAGATCTTGCTTTGTTTTTCAGAGACCTTGTTGTATTTCTTTCCAGTGCATTGTGTTTATGCTCATCTGGGACCTTTTTATTTCTTTGAATGCTTTTTGTATTCCCATAGCTATTCACTTATAACCTCATGTATATATTTAGCCGAGTTTAGTACCTTGTAGGTATGTATTATGCCCATGTCAGAGATACATCTCACCTGACTTTTGCATAAATCAAAGGTCTGATTGGCCAAAAATATGCTCTATTTTGATCTTTGATTCACTTAACTCTGAATAAGAGTTTTGAATGACAACTCTCAATTTAAGCTTTAGTTTTGTCGAGATGCACTCGTAGTGTTTTATGTTTCTTGATAAGCCTTGTTGCTTTGTGAAGTGCCTCGAAAAATATAAAACAATGAAGCCACCATCGAACTTTTATTTATCCCAAAAGGAACGAGCAAATATGGAATAAAACCCGCAAAAGAAATGGTCATCACAACCGAGAGAAGGGTACGGGAGTTGGTTATGCAAGAGGAAGGTATTAGCACCCTTCACATACATCGTACTTGATGTGAACCATTTAATTCGTGTATGTTTGAGTGATAGTGTGATAATTTACAATCTTCTACTTAATGATCGAGAAAGAAGAGAGAAGAAGGATTTTTGTTTTTAGTTTGTTGAGTTCGCCTCGATTTTAAAACCTTGTGCCTGCGTATCCTCTAAGTGAAATAGGGAAGTCAGAACTCCATAGTTATTCTAAAAAAGACCAAGAGTTTGTTGGTTGCTTTTAGAAGAATGATGAGTTATACATCTCAAACGTTTGAACCTCGGCTTGTTTTGCTCGTTCGGGGAGACTAAGTCTTGTGTATTTGTTTCGTATTGAAATGGATAAAACACACTCTTTTATAAAAATATTTTCAAAAAAAGAAAAACCAAATGGCAAAAAGTTTGAATGAGTTGAGTTGTTTTTTATAGGACACGGGTGTTTGAATTACCAAAGTAGGTATTTGGCACTCGCACACTTAGAAAAAATTAGGTTGGCCCCTAACTTATTCATGTAGTCCTCTTTATGAAAGAGTGAGACAAGTTGTTCGAACTTTCTTTATTTAAAAGTATTTTGGTCGGGTCGTAATTAAACAAATACATGTAAGGAAACATGTCTAAGTTTAATCTAGGAAAAGGGAAGGTAGGTTCCTACCTCTTCGATTCAATCCTTTTGTTGATTAAGAAAATGATTTTCACATTTTAAGAACCACTTGACGTTGGATAAGGTGTTAAGTTTATTATGAAAGTGTTTTAAGATGAAATCGAATGGTCGATTATGATTGTAAACAAAATTGACTTATCAAAGTGGTTAGGACTTGGTATATGGACCAAGATGCTTGGGTGGTTGATTGCGATTGCAAAGCAAACTCAAATTATCAAATTGTCTATGATTCGGTATATGGACCGAGATGCGGGGGTTGATTGATTTTATTAAGTGAAGTGAACAATTGTGAATAAGGCATACAAGCATGAAAGTAAAATAAGCAAGTAAATTATTACAAGTCCACGGGGATGGGAGTACACCTTTTGAATGGAGAATAATAGTAAGCAATAAACATACAAGCTCGTACAAGGTGGAACACACAAGCATAAATGATAAGGCAAATGAATATGAATCATAATTTCTAAGTGATGTTTAGTATAGTGGACCAGCCTTATAAACGACCAATTGGAATAATTGACTGAATAGGTTATACTGTAAGAATGCCCAGGATCAAGCGTGCAAGTGTGCATGTGTGGTCGTTTGCGAAGCTTAAAAGCTTTATAGACTTACGGTATGAAAATGGCTCGCAATCAAGTATTAGTTTTTTTAAAGGGTTTTTTTTGTGTAAGTGATGATGAATGATTAAGTAAATAAAACAATAAAATAATTACTAACTATTACATCTCATGGGAAAGGGGTACATAGTCTATGAATGGGGATGGAGGCAAACAATAATAAAGTCCAAGACTAATTAATCAATACAACCCAATCGAACTAAATTAAATAATTAAGTTAAATAAATTTTTTTAATAAAATTAATTAATTAATTAATTAACAATCTTAAATAAAAGTGCTTAAAATAATTAATTATTCAAACAATTTTTTTTATATTTTATGACATTTAAACAATAATAAAAAAAAGTCATAAAACAAAAATATAATGGATAAATGGGCCATAAAAACTAGTAAGAACTGGGGTGTAGAAAAGAAACAGCCAAGGCCCAAGGTCACAAAGGCCCGGGTGCTGGAGAAAGAGTCCATGTGATCCCGTGTGGTTCTCTAGAAGAAGTTCACCATGGGCGCGCGACTACGAACGCTTGATGGTGATGATGAACAACCTAATGATGATCAAATGACAAACAGAGGCGAAGGGACACAACATTGTCATGGGGAGATGCATGGAATCTGTAGTTATCCACCTGAAAGGTGACAAGTGTCCCAAATATGGTGATGCTTGCCACCACCGTACCAGTTCTGACTAGCAATGAACTATAAAGAAAAAAAGAAACACAAAAACAAATAACATAACATTTTATGAAACAATAAACAAAAACCCTTCATGTGCCAAAACATGTCTTTATCACTCTCAAACTAATTTCTCCAGAGAAGAAGACCCTGTCACATCAGAAATCACCTCACGATAGTGGCTGCGACGACATCCTACCAAACTAACATCACCTAGGTCGATTCAACCCCCTCAGTTCAAAATCGGTGTTAATTTTAGAAAAAAACTAACGAATCTCTTTAGATCTAGAAAAGGAAAACAAAACCCTAAATTCTTATAATCAATACACGATCTCATAATCAACAAAAATCAGCAAAGATGAAAGCAGAAACATGATTAGAGTAAAGAGCTTTACCCATCAAGGTCAAGAAAACAATGGGAAGAGAAATCTGGGTGGCGGATATCGTAGTTTTGGCGATATCAACGAGCTTCGATGGTGATGGAATGGCTCTCTTGGTGGCTTCGTGGAGGAGACGTATGTGTACTCTTTCTTTTTCCACTCTTCCTCTCAAAAATGCTAATATGATCTCTTTGATTTAGATTTAAGGTTTCAATATTTTTCTGTGAATCTTTTCCTCGCGTGAAGTTGTCCCATAACAAAATACTTATTCAATGCTTACATAGTATTGTTTTTATTAGGGTTTTTCTGTATTCAATAAGACTTGACTTGAATGGGTCTCAGAAACATGTTGAGGAAAAACTTTGTTTTTCTCTTGACAGCCCACATGAATCTATTTTTTTGTCCACCAAAATACTTTTGTTTGCAATTTTCGTTGTTTTTTATCCTTAGACTTAGGCTCAACATGTTTCTTCATGGGTTGTACTTTGTTTGAGTTGAGATGGAAAATGGGATGTTTGTTTTGGTTAACAACAAAATAAGACTTGAATATTGAAGCTTGAATATTGTTTGAACTTGTGACTTTGTTTAATTCTTTCCATGATTTTATATGCAAATCATGTTGTGATACGGTGAGAGAACTGACTTGAGGGTTTTGCGTTTGATCGCAAATGTTGCGGTTAGAAAGAGTCACCACTGACTTTTCTTTTATCCAAAAGGAAAGGTGAAAAAGCACAGGAAAGACCTTTGAAATTGTTTCTTGAGTTTGAGGGGTAGATTATGAAAAGGGAAGGTATTAGCATCCTTTTCATCCATAGTTATCCATGGGCTCTTAGTTACTTGCTATATCACTTGCTTTTGTTTGAAATTGTGTTTTGTGTGGTTTTTGAAAGTATTTTGTAAAGAGGCCATTGTTTAGGCAATCTTTGTAATGATTCTCGTTCGTAAGAATGTATACAAAGATGTTTGATCTTTTGAAAATGTTTTAATTTTTGCAAGATGTTTGGAAAGTGTAAGTGTTTGTTTTTGAAAATAGCAAGGATGTTTTATTTTGAAATTAAGCAAGTAATTAGGAGAATTCTACCTACTCAAATGTATTTCTTGTTCATTTTCTTTTCCTTTGACATTGTTGTTTTACCATTGATTTGGTAAGCAACCCTATCTTTAGATGTAAACGGGACGGGCGTGGGTCATCGTATAGCCATGATTAGCAATGTTGCAAGGTATCTTAGCATTCTTTTTGAGGGAATAAGATCATTTATAAGGCAACTTAGATAGCGTCATCGAGGGACTATGATCTTGTATTTGATTGTTTTTGCTAAGATACCTTACATGCGTAATATGGATATTTTGTATAAGGAAACCAAGTGGAGTTTACCCTAAGGGTGCTTGGGTGCAAATGTGTTGTTTTCATGCTTGTTTTTGTCTTGAATTAGGGTTTTCTATTTGATTTATTTTAATCTTTCCATGCAAACCCTAATTACTAGCATTTGTATATAAAGCGATAAATTGCGAAAAGTAAAATTACTATGTTATTACATCATTAGGGGAGGGGGTGTACAAATTATAAATGGGGATTGCAAAAATGTAAACCTAGTTAGTCTATTATAACCATATTGAATGGGTATCAATGTACAAGGAATTAAATGGATACAATGTGCAAAAGTGAATAAATATACAAAAATATAAAAAGTGAAGTAAATGGATATATGTTTGATTTTTTTAGAAAAAAAATGGATTTTGTCTTAATATAATTAATTAAAAGAAAAATAATTAATAAAAGAAATAAACCCTAAATTTGTTTAAGAAAATATTTTTTAACAAAACCCTAAATCTATTAGTTAAAATAAAAGAAAATAAGTTTATGAGAAAAGTGTTTTTTTTTATATTTTTATGTCTTGAAAATATTTAAGGTATTATAAAATATTTTTTTAGCCCTTTTTTATATTAAAATAAAATATTTAATGGGTGTAAAGAGAAAATAAATATTAACCTAGTTTTAATTTAATTTACAAGACTAGTCCATAAAATAAATAATGTGTAGTTAAATAAAATGTTTTTTGTGAGAAAAAATAAAATAAACTAAGTTAAAATGAAAATATATTTTTTTGTGATTTTTTAATATTAGGAAAAATATTTAAGAGAATAAAAATGAAATGAATAAAAAATAAAAAGAAAAATAAATAAAATTGGGCCAGGGATGCAAGTAGTCCACAGGGGGGTTAGCTAGTAAAAAAAACAACAAAAAGCCCAAAGGCCCAGGCGCCCTGCAAAAAAGGTCAGAAAATGCAAAAACATGTAAAAACACAAAAAGGGTACCATTAGGGCTCGAACCCAGGTCTCAAAGGTTAACAGGAGCGCGCTTTACCACTGGGGTGGCTATACATCCGTTAACTTGTATGAAATAATAAATACATAACACAAAACGCGCCCTGACTGTACTTCATCTTCAACCTCTAGCCAAAGGATCTGTAACTTGCTCATTTCTCAACCATTTGCAAAAATGTAAACATGAAAATTGCTCCATTTTGTCACACAAATCCAAACATATAAGTATCATAAACTATAAATCAAAGATGAATGAGAATTTTTAACAGTACCAAATTCTGACCTAAATATTTCAGAAAGTTCCAACTAAAAATTCTCCTAGCTCAATCAAAATAAATGAAATTTATGGACATGTACAGCTTCAGGGCAATGATGTCTACATTTTATCTTCACAAATGCAAGCCTAACAATGCCCAAGTAATGAGATAGAAGTTCAAGAAAAATACCTCAAAACTGGAAATCGTGAAATGGATTTGAGCTTATTTCAGGCAGTGTTGATGATCAGGTTAGCTTCCTTGGACCTCTAGGAAGCTAATGCAATGGCTGGCTTGAGCTGAGGGTGGCTGGAATGGTCTGGAGAAGTCCAACTATGATGCTCTGTTTTTGGTTATAGAAGACAGGGAAAATGGTGTTACAGAAGTGAAACAGGTACTGGGATGAGTTACTCTTGATGCAAGGAAGCTTTAGAAACTAAAAGGCCAAGAAACGCACGAGGGAAATGTGAGTTTGAGGTTCAAGGTCAGAAATTGTGCAATAATGGAGTTTTTGGGCAATTTATGATTTGAGAGATTTTTGGTGTTTTTCAGGGTGTCAAAACTCGTGTTCTAGCTCAAAAATAGTGACTCTATTTATAAGCAACAAGTTTGGGATGCTCTAGTTGATCAGAATTCAAATTTGTATCCTTAAGCTAAACATGTGATTTTTTGACAAAACAAGTTTCAAAGTCTTGTGTACTTGCTAAGATAGAGTGGTTATGCTTTAGACAAGCTTTCTTCTGACTTTGTGGATGAAGTGTGATCAGAGGGAACAAGTTAGAGGCTCAGTGTAAACTTTTTGCAAAAAGCTTGTTTACAAGAATGGTATTGTTAACTTTCTTCCCAAAATGGCAATGTGAATTGGATAAAGCTCAAATCACTTGGATTATAAATCAAAAGTTTCTGTAATCCATTAATTATGGAGTGACAAAAAAGTTTGATGCCTGCAAAGAAAATATTATGCAGCCTAACATTGATTTGGTTCACGTGTTCATCCAAAATGACTTGTAATTCAAGTGACAAAACACCAACTTCGTCTCTTCTATTCTCCCTACTCAAGAATGATCTAAAGGAGTTCTTAGACATTTTGGAAATCTTTCCATGTGCTCTACAACCCATATTTGAATTGCTTTTGAATATTCCCCTTGGAACTATATGAAAAATTTCCATGAAGTTAGGTCAAAAAATCTGCCTAACTAGGGCAAAATTTCACTGTCTTTTTTAGTTCATGAGCATGTATTTATAAAATTATAACTTGAGATCCAAGCACTTTTGGAATAAGTTTTGTGAAGAAAAGTTGTATATTTAATGGAGATCTACAACTTCCATGTTGGAAGTTTCTCTTGAATCATCTTGCATTATGGTGAAAATTTGGCTCAAAGTTATGAAAAACATGAAATTTCCAACACTTAGAAAAATTTCTAAGTTTAGAAATTTTGACTTTTCAAAATGAAATATTGACTTTTTGATTTCTTGATGAATAAGTTTCATATTTTGACATGTTTTGATGAATTATGATCTTTGGAATTTGAATTTGACCAAAAAGTCAAAGTTTGACTTTTCAGTATACAGTTGACTTTTGATCAGTTGACTGCAAAATTCATTTGTCAATCCCATGGACTTGCAATGTTTTGAAACCTATCATTATGTAAAAATTATGCAATTGGACTCTTGAGATCAATTGATCAATTTCTAGGTAAAAAATCAGAAATTTCCCTTTCCCAGTCAAAACCCTAATTTTGATCATTTTGACCTTTTGGAGATTTGATCAAATTTCTTGAGGAATTGTGGTCCAAACTTGACCAAATGATACATGTAAGTTTAAAATGTTGATGTGGATAAAAAATTATGGGGTTTGGATGTAAATTGGCCATGGTTGACTTTTTCTCCAATATAGTTGATTTTTAGGTCAACTGTTCAATTGACTAATTAAAAGTGTGATCCAAGGCTTGAAACTTGACATGAGTAATATTGGGGGTCCATAATGATCCATGAAAGTCATATGGGGCATTGTAAGTTCAAATCCTTGTGCAAATTCAAACCCTAATTTTGGTCATCAGTGCATAAGGAGGTGTCTTGAGCTGATCAAACCCTAGTGCAGTCTTGAGCCCAAGGAAATCTTGTGAGAAAATTCTTGATAAGTGAGAGGGAAAATTTTGGGGTACAACACATGTGCTAATCACCAATTTCATTTTTTCATGTGATGTTGATAATTGTTGGTTGGCATGGAAATGAGCAACGAGGACACAAAGGAATCGAGACAAAGGTAATGACTTAGCATGGAGTGAACTTGAAGTGTACAAGGTATCATAACCGGCAAAAAATACGAGAGTCGCCACCGTTATTTTTTGTCTTAAGGACGGGAAAAAAACAGATAAACCTAATTATTTAGAGATTTCTAGGTTTGTGAGTTGGTTAAATAAAGGGAATGTGTTAGGAACCCTTTGCCTCCCTTGTTCTCAAGGGGACCCTTTTTAGGTTTAGGACTTAATGAGAATTTTCTATTTAAATATGTTATTTCCATATATATGTGAAAATGTTTATTTTTTTAATTAGGGGAATCGCCTTGGTTTTAGATTCCATCCAGAGTAACTTGTTGATAGGACTATCAGAATAAGTCTACGCTTGACTTTGTCCAAAAGAATATCAGAGTGAATCTACACTTGATTTTATCTGAACAATGCACTAGAATGAGTCTATGCTCAAATTTTTATAGAAGATTTACGGGCATGAGTCTACGCCTGGCTTTGTCAAAAAGAGTAATCGGAATGAAATCTACGCTTGATTTCTTATAGAAGATGTCTACGCCCAACTTCATCTAGAAGAGATATTGGAAGGAGTCAACGCCTGAATCTTTTTCCAAAAGAGTTTCAGAAGGAAATATATGCTTGACTTCATCTGAATGATGCACTAGAATGAGTCCACGCCTGAATTTGTCTAGCAGATGCATTTGGAATGAGTCTACGCTAAAAGGATATCAAAAGTAAATCTATGCTTGATTTCATCTAGAAGATGTTTACGCCCGTCTTTATCTAGAAGAGATATTGGAAGGAGTTTACGCCTGACTTTTTTCTAAAAGAGTATCAGAATGGATCTACGCTTGATTTCATCTGAATGATGTACTAGAAGCTGTCTATGCCCGATTTTGTCTAGAAGAGGTATTGGAAGGAGTCTATGCCTGACTTTTTTCCAAAAGAGTATCAGAAGGAAATCTATGCCTGATTTTATCTGAATGATGCACTAGAAGATGTCTACGCCCAACTTCATCTAGAAGAGGTATTAGAAGGAGTCAACGCCTTACTTTTTCCCCAAAAGAGTGTCAAAAGGAAATCTATGCCTGATTTTATTTGAATCATATATTAGAATGAGCTTGTGTTAAGCCGCGTCCGAAAATGTATTAGAAGGAACCCGTGTAAGGCTTCTTCAGGATGAGCCCGCATTAGACTACACTTGGAAATGTATTAGTAGGAACTTGTGTAAGATTGCTTCAGGATGAGCTCGTGTTAAACTGCATCTGGAAATATATTTAGAAGGAGCCTGGGTAGGGCTGCTTCAGGATGAGCCCGTGTGAAGCTGCATCTGGAATTTTTAGAAGGAACTTGAGTAGGGCTGCTTCAGGATGAGCCCGTGTGTTGTACCCCAAAATTTTCCCTCCCATTTTCACACAAGACATACTTCTGAGGTTCTCAATTGCTCAAGGTTGACCAAGAATTGACCAGACAAATTCTCCTCCTAAGGCAATGAACCCCCAAATAGGGTTTCAATTTTCATCAATATGGTTGAGCTCCAAGGATCCAAAATGTTCTCCATTTTACTAATATATCCTCAATATCATCCATTCCAAATTTCATGCCTTGCGTAACAAGTTTGCTCAGTCAATTGCTCAAGTATTGGAAAATCAACTGTGCTAGGTCAAAAGTCAACTGTGGCCCATGTACAGTTAAACTTCAAGATTTTTGGTCAACATTAACATTTTTAAGTGATATCCATCATTTGATCAAGGGTTTATCATGATTCCTCAAGAAATTTTCCTAACCCATCAAAAGTCAAAAATGGCAAATTAGGGTTTCTATAGGAAAAGTCAACCAAACTTTGACTAAGCATAACTTTCTCATACTTTATCAGAAATTTTCCAACCAAAGCTCATTTTAAAGATAATCCAATTCCCTACAACTTCTCTTCAGCCCTAAAGTTCAAGAAATGCACCATTTTAAAGATACAAGTTCATACATTACAGGTCATTTTTAGAAAGTTAATAAAAGCCACTTTTTTCCAAGACCTTTAACATCAAGATAACATCTTAAAATGCAAAATTCATCAAAAGAGGGATTGGAGTAGACATCTTGGTCTTTCCAAAAATTCCAAGATCATCATCATGAGATAAACATTTAGCAAGTTATGGCTTGTCCAAGATTTGGGAAATTTGGGAAATTTCAAGAAATATGCATTGAACAAATTTGAGCTTTTAAGGCAATGGCTCATTTTCTTGGACTTCAAACATCTTCCTAAGAGTATAGAGGACTCCTAAAACCATTTTTGCATAGTCTTGATTTTATTTTCATTTTATATTAATTTTAATTAATTAAAAATCAAATAAATCAAAATTATTACAAATTATATGGTTAAGGCTTGTTTTAATGCATGGAGGGGCCCTGATTTTCGTGTACAGCATGTCCACATTCATGTAAGTTTGAATAATAGACAAAATCTCATAACTTTGGCCAAGGTTACAAATGGATATTCATGGCATTCAAGCAATTGATTATGGCTGTTACAAACTTGTTTTTTTCGTGTCTCCTCATCATTCTCTGTATAAACAAGCCATTGGCCAGCTCCAAACAAGCACAGAGCCTGGAGAACCCCCTGCACATTTTGCAAAAAAACATCAAAGTTGTCAATTTCGAATTTCAGTTTCCAACCTTCCTTAATCCAAACCAAGGATTCTAATCCACTCCTGGAGGTCCCTTGAAGCGTTTACCATCGTTACCAAGCCTTACATCATTATAAAACCTCATAACCAGACTTCACGACTTGCTTCTTTTCTCAAATTTATTTTGCTCAAATTACGTAATGTAAACGCATTTTGATCATACATTACTGATTATTAGAGTGTTTGCATGCTTTTTGCATAGTTAGATTGCAGTTTTGATGCATGTATCGTGATTTACTATTTCTAAGGTTTGAACTCTAGAATTGGGGTTTTTCGCAATGGCTAAAATTAGCCCAAACTAAGGACACCATCTTGCTCAGGAGGTTGAGAGCAATCAACCCATGGTCTCAAAATTCATTTTCGTTGTGTATTGTAGATTTTCTGATTTGCTGGTGTTATAGTGACAGACAAAAATTGTCACTATAGATCCCCTTATCTAAGACGACGGAGGGTGAAGAAGCCTAAGTGTGGCATTATCCCATTGGCCCATTCAAATAAAGTGCATGTTTTTTTATTATAATATAGTTGACCATTTTTCTTATATTATATTATTATTTTATTTTATGTAACAAATGAATTGGCAGCTCAGTTGGTAAGGGGAGACACGTGCATTGGAAAGGACCTGGGTTCGATACCCAAGTCTGATGTTTTGTTATTCTAACAATTATCAAATGCAGATTTTGTGCATGCATTAGCCAGGGGTTCACCATGTACCCTACCATCAGCACCATCAAGTAGTCCCCATCATGGACTCTCTAGACGTTCCCACACATGATCAAGCGCTGGTTTGGGCCTTCGCATCCTGGGCCTAACGCAAATTCAACTTGGCACCCCTTGTTCTACTGAATAACCCCTAGGCTCATTTGCATTCTTTTTGTCAATTTTTTTGCTTTATTTTTTTTTTCTAATTTATTTTCTTCATTTATTTAATTGATCAAATAATCTAAAAAACTCACAAAAAATTAGGAATAGACTTTTAATTTCTTTAATTAATTAATTAATTTAATTTTAACTTTTTTTAATTTAAAATGAACTAGAACTTAGAATTTAATTTAATCATTTTCTTTTAATCATAAAAAATCAAAAAAAAATTAGGATTAGTTTCTTCCTAAAATTATTAATTAATTAATTAATTATTTTTATGCAATTTTATCAATTTAAAATCAAATTAGACTTAGGTTCTTTATTAATTTAAATTATTTTCTTAACAAAAAAAATACCAAAAATATTAGAATTAGGATTCATTTCATTCAACTTTTATTTTCTTAATTAAAAATAAATTTGGAATTAACCATTCTCTTAGGAAAAACCAAAAATATTTTCTTTTATGTTTTCAGGCGTACTTTCAACTTTTCGCGCGTTTATTCCCTTTCGCATTGTTTATATTATTGTAATTGATGTATGGGATGTAATAGATGATAAGTAGACTCTTTTTATTTATTTATTTTCTTTTCTCCAATTTCTTTGGAATGTAAATCCCCCTCCCCGAAGCCATGTAATAGTCTAGATTTATACTTTCCGTATTTTATTTTTCTGTATATAATTGTTAGTAACTTAGGCGTGCATGACAAGATAAAGTCAAATCAATCCTTAGATCACTAACATAAGATAAACATCTGAAAATTGAACGCATTCCTCACACTTGCACCCTTAGGATATTCCTCACTTGGTTGCCTCGAAAAATAATGGTCATGTCCCTCGAACGTTGGGATATCTTAGCAAAGACCCTCGGTACTAAATTCATCAAAAAGATCATGGTCCCTAACGTCTCTCAAGTTGCCTACGAGAAATGATCTTGTCCCTCGATGTTGCTTATATGATGACCGTCCCTTCGAATGCTAAGATATCCTTACATGTTGCCTTTGATGACCATATCGTCCCTTTAGATAGTCCCTTAACATCCAACGATATGGATACCTACTCACTAATAGTAGGATAGCACTATCTAAAGGGTGGGAGGAAAAGAACATCCTTTTTCGAGTAGGTAGATAACTGTTAGGTACTTGCTCAAACTTGAAGTTTTCACACTTACACACTTTTCAAAAATCTTTTCAAAAACGCTTTATCACACTCTTGAGGACTAATACAAGAGTTACCATAAAGCAAACAAAAATCTTTCAAAACACACAAACACAAACAGTTTTCAAAAATGAGCAAATACCTAAGAGCTCATGGAAAACCACAGATGGAAAAGGTGCTAACACCTTCCCTTTCCATAATCTACCCCCCTTACTTAGAAAATATCGAAAAAGGTCTTTTTCTGTTCTTTTCACCCTTTCCTTTGTTGGATAAAAGAAAAGTCGGTGGCGACTCTTACTTACCACAACATTTACGATAAAACGTAAAAACCAGTATTAACAGTCGGTTCTGCAACCATATCACACCGTGTAAAGTTTCATCTGGAAATTTTTAGAAGGAACCCGGGTAAGGTTGCTTCAGGATGAGCCCGTGTGAAGCTTCATCTGGAAATATTTGATGAGGATCCTGGGTAAGGTTGCTTCGGGGTGAGCCCGTGTGAAGCTGCTTTTAGAAATATTAGAAGGGACCCGAGTAAGGTTGCTTCAGGATTAGCATGGGTAGGACTGCTTCAAGATGAGCCCGTGTGAAGCTTCATTTGGAAATATTAGAAGGAACCCGGGTAAGGTTGCTTCAGGGTGAGCCCGTGTGAAGCTTCATCTGGAAATATTTGAGGAGGAGCCCGGGTAAGGCTGCTTCAAGATGAGCCCGTGTGAAGCTACATCTGGAAATATATTAGAAGGAACTCGTGTAAGATTGCTTCAGGATGAGCCCGTTTGAATATGCATCTGGAAATATCTTAGAAGGAACCCATGTAAGGCCGCTTCAGGATGAGCCCATGTGAAGCTGCATCAGAAAATATATTAGAAGGAACCCAAGTAAGGCTGCTTCAGGATGAGCCCGTGTGAAGCTTCATCAGAAAATATATTAGAAGGAACCCATGTAAGGCTGCTTCAGGATGAGCCCGTGTGAAGCTTCATCTGAAAATATATTAGAAGGAACTCGTGTAAGGCTGCTTCATCTGGTCGTTTAAATAGTCGCCTCGGCCTGTTACATGAATTGATCTCTGACCTGTTGTGTAAAAATCCGTCGACAATGTTTGTTTGATCATCAACTAACTTGAAAATAAAGTTAGTTTTATACAATGTCATGATGTATGAATACATTTTGTAATGATGCTCTCAAAATAAATGATAATGTCATATGCATCTTGTATGCATATGCCATGATGGATTGTAAATGATGTATGGGTGTAAAATGTCGTTGAAGGCGGTGGTAAATTTGTATAACAGTGTCTGGTTGGAGAAAATAAATCCCTGATTGTTGTTGGGGTTTAAGAATGTAATTCATCAATTTTGTTTAGAACGACTTTACTAGGGATTCACGCTTTCTATTTGAGGATGCTCTGTTTGGGATCTTCGACTTCTGCTTGGGGATAGAAGCATTCAAAGAGAGTTGGTTGTTCTTCGTTCTTTTTGTTGAATAAATTGATTTTTGTATACCCTGACTAGGGATAAAAGAGATGGATATTCCTCCGATGCACTATCTGACTAGGTTTCTGACACGGGTAGCTACTCTTTTGGGGATAGCCACTCTGAATGAAACCCTGCTATAGAAGAGAATTTTGCCCGGGAATTTGCAGTATTGGAGAAATAAACTCCATTAGGGAATTAAATCCTGTAGATTGCGTTGAGGAAATAATCTCTGATTGGGGATTGGAATTTCATAGGCCGCGCTAAGGAAGTTTCCACCGCATGCTAGGGAAATGATCAAACTTCTTTACCTATTGGGAATCTTTTTGGGAAGATACTCCTGTTAAGCTCTCCATCAGGGGTATGGAGGTGAACTGCTGGAAGTTTCCCCAATTTCTGTCTGACTTGCATTTTAGACTTGTTGGGGAATGTATCTAAGTTGAAGATGAGCTTGTGCATATAGCTCTGTAGAGATAATTTTGTGGAAACTGCTATGTGGGGATTTATGGATGACTTAAACATTATCTCAACTTCTAGAGCCCTCGATAAATGTTGATCAGGGTGATAAGTCTTCTACTAATAGACAAGTGATGAGATAACGGGACAGAGTTGTACGCTTTAATCCCTAACTTTTTCCTAGACCGCTTTTTCAGGTTTTCAGTCCACCGAGATACCCATTTTTGCCCAAGCCGCCTTTTCAGGTTTTCGACTTGTCGGGTGTACAATTTTTTATATATCCCTATTTTTTTCCTAAACCCTTTTGGTTCACTGGGATGCCCTTATTTTTTCCTAGGCCTGTCGACCTAACAGGTCTCTTTTACGCATAGTATTTTTTTAATATGTCCGCATTTACAGGATGCAGAGAATTTTCACTGTAAGTGTTGTAGCATGCCAGAAAATGTTTTCTTGATTGTACGTGGCCCTTTGCTGGAACTCATGTTCAATGCCCTAAGTGATTCAGATGGAGGTCTGCCCCTGGCTATTCGGCACTTTTGAGATATTCCTTGAATCTTGACTTGACTGCCCCCAGATCAATTAAACACCATGTCATGCCCCTTGATTATGAAAGGCCTGTTACTGGAAATGTCTTTCCATCTGAGGTGATTCTGTTCATTGAGAGGATTTCCACTCATTGAATATCCGTCGTGCAAATTTCTTTGTTGTCGAACAGTTAGTTATATGCAAACAGTGGTATTAAAAATGCAAAGCTTATGTCTGTCTTGAAGTTTTGAAAATGCATTTTTAGTAAAAACAGAATTTTGTAAGAATATGAATTCAACTCAGGTTTTATAGTAAGCCTTATAGGAGTCAGGATACCTTTTGTAACAGTATGCTTTTGAACTGACCTATGCTTCAGTTAGGAGTTTTAAGGGTTGTAACGTGGTCTGGTTCACGGTTTAAGAAGCAAAGGGAAAAAGGCTCAAAACTTATTTGTTCCCAACCCGTTCTCTGTGATGTTCTTCAGCCCTATACTTAGTTAATTATGCATTTAGATTCCAATTGAGTCTGGAATGATATTTTGGTGATGGTTCGGATACTGGAAGTTTATTTGAGAAGACAATCATTTTTTGTAACATTTTTTTCTTTTGTTGAGGATTTGTAGCGACCTCTTTTGACTTGATTATCCCTAAGTTTTTCCTGAATTGTTTCTTCTGTGATTACATCCAGCGGGACACCCCGATTTTTTTCCTAAGTCTCCTTCATAGGTTTTGACTTAGCGAGCTTTTCTTTTGAGAGATAATGACTGTCTGTTTTATGGGGAACCATCATCGTCTTTTGATTTGGAAGGACGTCTTCGATACTATTTGTTGTGTACAAAGTGAAAGCTTGCGACTGAATATGCATTTGAATTAACTGAGAAACTACCATGCCTCAGGTTATGACTAAAGGTTTCAATTTGTGTAAAAAGGAAAACTCTTACTTCTTAGGCTCAAAGGGGTTGACTAGGGATTATCTTCCTTATAACTCCAATGTTTAGGATTTGAAACAACGCTTGTACATCGTCAGCAAGGTCTGTTCAAAAGCATACTATAGATATTATGGTATCGTTTTGGTCATCCTTCCTCTAAAGGCTTATAGCTTTTAATCGAGAGTTGAATATCACAAAACGAAGTAAGAAAGTAGTTTAAATATAGTGAAAAAAATTAATTCAAGACAAAAATGTGTAATGCATTAATGGGAAACCAAAGCTTGACATGACAATAATTGTTTGAAAAACAGAAATTACAAATAAAAATTCGAATGAAAAATCTTCTGTCGTTGGCAGTAGGGGAAATACAGTTATTCAGGTCATTGTTTCTATCGACATCTTCCACAACATTAATCTGATCCTAATTATGATTCGGCATGGGAGCAGTGGTCACGTTGGGAGTCTCAGGAGGATCGAATTCAATCTCCTTGGCGTCAATCATATTTTGAATCTTGTATTTCAGCGCCCAACAATCGTTAGTATCATGCCTAGGACTATTGTAATGATAGACACACCTTGCATCAGGATTGTAGTTAGGAGAAGAAGTTTTGGGGTCTGGATGAGACTCTATCAACGTAATCAGATTCATCCTCAACATGTGTTGCAATGCTTGAGATTGCAGTATGTTGGTTTTGGTAAACTGTCTATTGGGCTCATCTTGCCTTTGCTGATTACCCTGTTGTTGTTGTTGCACTGGAGCAATATTAGAGATCAGAACTGCCCCCACAGATTGGTTGTGGTTACTCTTATTATGACCCTTCTGGCCGTACACATCATTGGACTCTTTCTTCTCATTGTATGGCTTCATCTGAGTATCGAAAGATGTAGCCACTTGGATTTTACCACTTTTGATTCCATTCTTAACACATTCCCTCGTCAATATCAGTTCAGTGAAACTGGCTGAAGAACTTCTAAGTAGATGGTTATAGAAAGGACCTGTCAACGTGCTCATTAACATGTCAACCAATTCCCTTTCAGTTAAAGGAGGTTGAACCCTTCCTGGAAGGTCTCTCTATTTCTGGGCGTACTCTTTGAAGTTTTCATCAGAACCCATGGACATACTCTATAGTTGCATACGGGTTGGTGCGAGATCACCATTATACTGGTACTGCTTGAAGAAAGCAGCAGCCAAATCTTCCCAGGTATGAATATTGGTCCCTTCCAGTTGATAGAACCATTCCAACTATGTTCCCGACAAGCTTTCTTGAAATAAGTGTACCCATTGTTGTACCCCAGTTTTTGCCCCTAAGATCCCTTCATCATACCATGTTGATTCAATCAAAATAAGATCACATTAGGATTCTTGGTTCCCCTCCCTATATTTAGCTTTGCTCTTTGAGGAATCACCAAGCACCTTGACTTGTGTACTTTTGTGATCATGAATATTTTTGTCTTGATTTCTTCTCTTAATTAATAAAATGCAATGTTGGTTTGTCTTGCTTGTTACTCATATAGGTAAAGTCAATAAGATTCAGCAAGTTGCTCCATGGGTTCATGAGTTTATTTCCATGCCCTAGTCAATAAAGCTTGAGAAGTTCAAACCTCACCATTGGATTTGTTTTGGAATAAATGGCATGTAAAGGTTATTTTGGTTCACCACATTTCAAGGTTATCAAATTAGGTTCAAAAGCACAAGAGATTGATTGGAGAAGTTGTCATGCTTGGACAAGGCTTTGTTCCCATTGGTCACAAATGCATATTTCTCTCAATTATCAAGATATGGAAGTGTTTGTGGTTACTATGATTTCTCATTATCATCCTCAACAACTTATATTTACAAAGCATTTTTGTTGGTACAAGAAGTTTGTTCAAAATTGTCAAAGTTCCTCAAGGCATGTTTCTTGATCTAGGAGCTAGGGTTTTGAACTTCAAAGAAGTATATCTTGCTCATCTTTTGGTATTTTTGAGTGATTCCAAAGAAATCCTTCTCTTAAAAGGGTTATCAACAAATCACTTCAAAAGTTCCAAGGATTTTTCATGTGGAAGAAACTTGATGAAGAAGAAAGATTACAAGTCCTCCAGACGAATCCCCAATTTTCTATATGTGACTTCAAATGATCATAACTTGGTCAATTTTTATCACCTTGAGCCCATTATTTTTCTACAATGATCTTGATTATGTGAACTTTATGCCTTCTTTTATGTGCAAAGTGAGAAAATGGATGGAAGATGCCTTAAGGATACAAAAGATTATAGGTCAATGGCTTTGTTCTCTTTGTTCTCTTTGTTAGCAATATACACATAAAGCATAATATATTAAAACAAGTCAATGGCCAGAACAAAAATAAAAATGCGCGCGTGGTTTGAATGAAGCAATGGATGGACGCCACGTATTATCTTCAACCTTCGTCCGTGGCTAAAACCCTGTAAAACCTATAGCTACGGACACAGGCCGTCACTACAAGTCTTGCATATTCCAAAATCCACTGTAGGCCATAAAAATAAATTCTAAAGGCATGGTTGTGCCCGTATCATCATCCCAGTCACAAACATACCCTTCTTGATGGCCAATTATTCCTGAAACAAAAACACCTAAAAATATCCAAGAAACCCTAGTTATGGCATTTTGCAGTATAGGTCAGATAAACAAAATTAAATAATGCCAAAAGCTTGGAAATGTTATGAGGATCACAAATATGTCAATGATTTGTTCAAATGATACAAGAATGAGCCAAATCGAATCCAAGAACAGAGCCAGGTAACGAGGGACTTACAACGTGTTTGGGTGTATGAGCAAGCTTGCTTTTGATCCAGGAAGATTGAGTGGACACCCAGGAAACGATTGGGATATGTTTTGGCTTCTGAAAACGCATCTAGCTATGATTTCGAATTCAAGCTTTTGGTGACTTTTTCCAAACTTTTTTCTGCCTATGCCTGCACTTTCCAACCCTTGTTTTGATTCCTTTGGCTTCCTTATGTATCATGCTTTGCATTAGGGTAGAAATTATGGATTGAATCTCTCTAAATCAATGCATACATATTTGATTTGATCTCCATTATTAACCTTTCCAAATTTGCCAATTTTCAATCTTTTTGCACATGGTTTTGCTTGATACGAATTTGATGATGTTAATGATGATAATTACAACCTGAAACAACAAAAAAATCTCATGTAATCAAAGCTTTGGATTTTATATGATTTAATTTTGATTTAAAATGAATAAATTCAATAAAAATCAAATTAAATAATAAAAATAAAATGTGGGCTCATGGCTGAAGCTAGGACATGTGTGAAATGATGCAAGCTCAAAATCAAGTGGAAAAGAATGGGCCCATTTGACAAAATTTGAAGTTTTTGGGATAGTTGACTTTTGGCAATTTTGCAAAAATGTCCAACTTCAACAATGCATAACTTCTTCAATTTTGAACTTTTGGAAGTGTTCTTAGACTTTTTAGAAAGATTGAGATGTTCTCTAACCAACCCTTTTGGTCTCATCTCATTTTTATATTCCATGCTCAAGTTATAAGCTTTGGCAAAAAAGGTGTTTTGGTTGACTTTCAAAAATGACCTATAATGTCCAAATTTGTAACTTCTTGTGAGTGCATTTTTTGATCTTGGGGAATGAATATGGATTGTTGGAAATTGCATCCTCTTCAAAATGATCTTTGGATGGGTCATTTCTAATAAATTATGAGAAAGTTATGCTTGGTCAAAGTTGAGTTGACTTTTCCTACAAAACCCTAATTTAGCAACTTTTGAGTCTTGATGAATTTTGTGCAATCCTTGATGAATCATGATCAACCCTTTATCAAATGATGAAATATCCTTCAAAATGATAATGTTGACAAAAAATCTTGAAGTTTGACTGTTTGTAGGTCACATTTGACTTTCACCCTAGCACAATCGATTTTTGGACCTTTTGAGCAATTGTTTGAGCAAACTTCCTCTGCAAGGCTTGAAATTTGACATGGATGACCTTGAGAACATATTAGGACATTTGGGAGCACTTGAGGTCATTTGGATTCAAGGACCTTGATGCAACACTGTTGTACCCCAAAATTTTCCCTCTCATTCCATCAACATTTTTCATCACCAAACTCTTGGAACTCAAGATCAAGCTAGGGTTGCTCTGCTCAAGACACCTCCTTGCACTGTTGACCTAAATTAGGGTTTGAGTTTGCACAATGATGTTTTGACCTACAATTCCCAAAGTGACTTTCATACTCCATATTGGACTCACAAGTTTGTCCATACCAAGTTTCAAACCTTGATTCAAATTTTTGCCCAGTAAATTGGATAGTTGACCTAGAAATCAGCTGTATTAGGGGAAAAGTCAACTATGGCCAATTGACAGTCAAACCTCATGAAATTTGATTCACATCAACATCATGAAATCATATGAACCATTTGATCAAGTTTGGATCATAATTCCACAAGAAATTTGATCAGATCACCAAAAGGGCAAAATGGTCATTTTTAGGGTTTTGACTGTACAAAGGCAATTTTTTACTGTTTGACCTAGACAATGACAAATCAAGCTCAACCATGGACTCAAGTACTCAATGACATTGTCTTGACCTATTCAACAAGTTCAAAAGATCTCAAATGCCTAGGATTGACAGATGAATTTTTCAGTCAACTGATCAAAATTTGACTGTATACTGAAAAGTCAAACTTTGACTTTTTGGTCAAAATCAAGTGCCAAGGGTCATTTTTCATCAAGACATGTCAAATTATGAAACTTGTTCATCAAGAAACCCAAAAATGCAAATTAGGGTTTAAAATGGAAAAATTTCATAACTTAGAATTTTTCTAAGTTATGAAATTTTCTTATTTTTTCCTAACTTTGTCCCATTTTTTCATCAAGATTCAAATGGATTCAAACAAAACTTGCAACATGAAAGTTTTAGACCATTACAAAGTCTAAAACTTTTATTCACAAAGTTTTCTCAAAAGAGGCTTGTATCTCAAGTTATGATTTTTGGAACAAGGGTACCTAAAACCTTTAACTTAGAGAAATTTTGCCCTAGTTTAGGCAGGATTTTGACCCATCTTCTTGGCCATTTTTCACATAGTTCCACTTGGAGTTTCAAGTTGCATTTCAAAGATGTATTATATTACATGTTGAAAGCTTTCCAAAATGTCCAAGAACTCCTCAAACACCTTTGTGGTTAGGGAGAATCGAATGCTTGAAGTTGGCAAAAACTCACTTTGAAACCATAGCCAATACATGTTCATACCAAGTTGCAAATCTGACCAAAATAGATTAGTACATGATTACAGGCCTCTAAACCAATTTATACTCCAAAATTGAATGCAAATACATTGGATATTGGCATTGTTCTGATCAAGAGAGCTTTGTACAATGAACATTGCCATTTTAAGCATAAAGGCCACACTTCCATTTTCATAAAGGGCACTTTATGTCAAATTGCTTTTTCTTGAGCCTTGGACTTCCTTCCTTTGCAGCAAACAAGCTCCACAGTCTCAGGCATAGTACAAGAAGTTGGTGCATGCTTAGAGATAGCCTGTACAGGCCTATCTCACTTCACTTCCAACTTTGCTTTCAAAACAAGTAAAAGGGCCAAAAGCTTGTATCTCTCATATCTGATAAAACCAACAAGAACCAAGTTGTCAAACAAGTTTTGCATATCCTCACAAGTCAGAAGCACGAGCCTTTGACCCCTAAAGCACCCTCATACTCCAAAACCCCATTTTTCTGCAAAACAGGGCAAGCCCTGCAGAACCACCTCCATCTCCATTTTCCCTCGTGCGTTTTGCCTCAAATTTGTTCCAATACCTTCCATTCAACTCACCTGAACTACCCCAGACCTCCATTGCTAGTTGTAACACCATTAACACACATTACCATTTTTGTTTCAAAGCTTTGCAGGTTGAGTTATGTAGCACGATTCAGGCTACTTCAAAATAAACTAAGCATTGGGAAAGCTTCATTGGACCTCAGGCAAGCTCAAAAGAAACTCAAGCACTCTTGGAAGTTGCTGCATTAGCCAGTTCGAAGTCAACTGAAACAGGTATTTCATGAACTCCTATCTCTCTATTTAGGAATAGTTAGACTTAGGTTTGTGAATGAAAGATGTTATATTCATAGCCCTGAAACCATACATGTGCTTAGTTTTCATTTATATTAATCGTGCTAGGAGAATTTTGTTCATGAACTTTATGAAAAAACTAGGTTAAGAATTAGGGCCAGAGAAATTCTCTTTGGTCTTTGAGAGTTAGCTTAAGTTTTTTATATGGTTAGATTCGTTGTTTGATGCTCTACAAGTTTCATGTTATGAGTTTTGTCAAAAAAGCAAGGAATCAGGAGATAGCATTTGATGTATAGAACGCGCGTTTTGGGTGAACTGAGGAGGAAGATGAAGTTGCTTGGGCTGGGCCTGATTGCTTTTGCTTCTCACACATGCATTTTCAGTTTACACCCCCTGGCCCATTTCTTTGTATATTTGTTTTTTTATTTTTATTCTGACTTTATTATTTTATGTCCAAATATAAAAAATGCCAAAAATTTATTTTTATATTTTTTTTCATATTTATTTGATTTTTATTTTTATTTTTTACTAGTATAAAAATGTTTAAATACTTTATATTCTTTTATTGAAACTTAAAAGTAATGCAAAAAATATGTTTTATTTTCATTTATTATTTTATATACATTTGAAAATATTTTCTTGAAACATATACATTTTTTGTAAATAATTAATTTGTATTTTTATACACTTAATATATTTAATATATATATATATATATATATATATATATATATATATATATATATATATATATATATATATATATATATATATATACACTTTATTTTATTAAATAATTAGAGCAAAAAATACAAAAACAATACTTTTTTTATTTATCAATATTTTGTACTAAAAATACCCCTTTTTTCAATATACTTATATTTTTGTATAAATTAATACATTATTGTATATAAATAATAATTAATACTTTTTATTTTAGAAAATTAGGGTTTTTGCCCTAAAAAACAAAATAATTGAAACTAACTTTTTATTTATTTACATTTCACATTAAAAATACTATTTCATACATAAAAAACATTTTTTGCATAATACACTTTATTTAATATTTATTTATTGTATTTATTTAAATATTGTATATTTAATATTATGCCTTACCCATTCAATATGGTTGTAATAATTTAGGATTTAATTTCTTGCAAAATAATCCCCAATTCAAACTTGTACCCCCTCCCTATATCATGTTGTAATAGTGTAGGATTTAAATTCTCGCACCTTTAAATGCTTTCAATTATGTCATGATTAGACCTAGGTTTTGTATGCAAAATAAAATCAACAATTAGTTTGACCTAATCCAAGATAACAATGCATGAAAACAAACACAATGCACACTTGCACCCCTAGGATTACAATCCACTTGTTGCCTTCAAAAATGGGCCATGGTTGCATGTCAAGTACTTTGGCAAAACAAAAACAAACAAAAGATCATAGTCCCTCGATGACGCTATCTGAGTTGCCTAAACAAAATGATCAAGTCCCTCAAGAAAAATTGCCAAAAATACTTGACACTATTGTTATCATGGTCTATACGATGATCCATGCCTGTCCCGTTTAACATCCTAACACAAGGTTGCTCACCAAATACAATGGTGAAATAACACTGTTAAAATGGTTAAAAACATAAGAAAGATCTTTGGTTAAAATAAGGTAGACAACTCTTAGTTACTTGATCAAATCTTGCAAAAAACATCCTTGCTATTTTCAAAACACACTCCACAAACACAATTTCAAAACCCTACTTTCAAACATTGAAAACATTTCAAAATACAAAAACACATTTGTATACATTCAAACAAGAATCATCACAAAGGTTGCCACAACGATGGCCTCTTTTCAAAACCACACACAATGCACCATTTCAAATAATTGAAAAACAAAGCAAGTGATCTAAGAAAGTAACTAAGAGCCCATGGATAACCATGGATAGAAAGGGTGCTAATACCTTCCCTTTCTATAATCTACTCCCTGAACCCAAGAAAACATCTCAAAGGTCTTTCCTGTGCTTTTTGACCTTTCCTTAGGATAAAATAAAAAAAGTCGGTGGCGACTCTTACTAAACCCAAACATTTGCGAACACAAAACGCAAAATCCCAAGTCAGTTCTCCCACCGTATCACAGAACTGGCGACTCCGCTGGGGAAAACTTTAAAAGTGGAGTAACCTTGGGGCTTAGATCACCATTTGCATGATTATTGTTTGCTTTGATTGCTTTACATTTTGGCTCTCTTATTTGGGTTTGAAATCCTTCACCCGGATTTGGGAAACATTCATAGGTAAATAGCAATACGTTGTGGAAACTATGCGGAGTATACCGACATGGTTGAAGCAATAGCTATATTAGTGCAACATATTTGTGAGTACCGGTAGCCTTTGAGTCAATCAAAGAGAATACGGGGCCGCTGAGTGATGTCATAAAGCACTAATGAACTCTTAGAACCTTACTTGACACCCTTGGCCTTTTATTAGGGGTAGTGAGATGACCGGCTTTGGTGCAGTCCAAAGTTGGTAGATACTCGATACTACACTCATTGAGGGTTGATTTCTTGGAATATTTTGGTCGCTAGTTAAGTGGCTAAACCAAAAAAATGAACATAGAAAACAATCCAGTGATATTGAGCTCCTTAGAACCCAGTTACTATTTATATGACAGGTTTGAGCCAACTAAACTCAAGAGGGTATTTACCTATGAAACCTCATGCAAGCCTGAAACTAGGGCTTTGTGTGACTTGATTGTACATGTGCTTGTGCATACATCATGAACATCATAAAGCATCATATGCATCCACTAACCATTTCAAGAGTTTGGATCTTCATCTTTGTTCTTATTTTGTAAGTAATGGATTCACTTTGCAGGAAAACTATCCAAGTCAACCTTGTGAGAATTCCTCCTCAACTCAAGGAGCTAGCCTTAAGGATTCCTGAGAATTCTCCATTCACCGAGAGGCATGGTCGTCTTCTCAACTTGGTCAACTCTAACATTGAAGAAGACATGGTGAAAGTTCTCTTCCAGTTCTTTGACCCCCCTACACCACTGTTTCACATTCCCTGATTACCAATTGGTGCCTACTTTGGAGGAATTTTCTCAACTCCTGAGAATTCCTATTCTTCATCAACTACCCTACAATGGTACAGAAAAAGAACCAAAGCCTAAAGATATTGCTCAAGCATTACACTTGCAACCATCTGACATCAAGGGGCATTGGGAAACCAGAAGTGGTGTCAAGGGCTTCTTGGCAAAGTTTCTGTTTGAGAAGGCCTAAGACTGCTGGAATTCTCTTGATCTGCAAGCCTTTGAAGAGATTGTGGCACTCCTTATCTATGGGTTGGTCTTGTTCCCAAATCCTGACCAACTCATAGATGTGAACGCTGTCAAGATTTTCATATCCAGGAATCCTATACCTACATTGCTTAGGGACATCCTACACTCGTTTTACACACGAACAATGAGGAAAAGAGGTGTTCTCATGTGTTGTACTCCTCTCCTAGCAAGGTGGTTTATTTCTCACCTTCCACAATCAATTTTGAAGAATGAGCAAGGTTTAAGGTGGTCACAACAATTGATGACCCTCACACATTCTGATGTACATTGGTGTTCTCGGTCCAGAGAAAATGTCATCATCATTGATCATTATGGGGAATTTCCTAATGTCCCACTACTTGGCATTAGGGGAGGTATCACCTACAACCTCTGTCTAGCTTTGAGACAGTTTATATATGCTCGGAGGGATGGCCCTCATGACATGCTGATTCCTGACCTAGTTTTTGACTTCGACAATGATGCGCAAAGACTTCGACAAAGATTCATCAGAGCTTGGAGGATGCCCAACAAGGTAGATAGTAAGACACTGGGGCACAAGAATTCCATCCCCCTTGAGCCTTATCTCAAGTGGGTACGAACCCGCGCCCAGAATCTTATGATGCCATATCCTCACATTCTCCCCTTGATCAAAGAGCCTGTTGCGGAAGGAGAGGTTCCATACACCATCCTACATCTTGACATGCCAACATCATGGGAAGAAATGCAAAAGAGTTGGATCCAACTCAAGAAAGAACGAAATACTTTTGAAGCCAGCTTCTATGCCAGTGAGAAGAAGGTTTTGGAGCTTACCCTCCGAATTCATGAGGAGGAAACTCTCAACACTTACATCACACCAAAGAGGATGCGCAATGTCTTTTTACATTAAGAATTTTGTAATATTTTTCCCATGGGGCACTTATGTACTAACAATTTCTTCTTAATATGACGTGTGTTCCTTTTTGTTTGCAACAAATTTGAATTTCTAAATCCTTGAATGCATTACATGAATAACACATCATTCATCATATGCATAAACAAGTCTTCACATTAGGTTTCCTTATCTTTCTGCTGTTTATTTCAGCAAGATGGATTTGGAGCAGACGGTAAAGGATCTGCAGGCACAAAATTCATAATTCCAGCAACTCCTCATGACCTTGGCAAAGGGTCAAGAGGACCTCAAAGCTTTGTTGGAGAAGAATAAAGATAAAAAGAAAAAGAGACCTGGAGTAGCCACTTTTGGAAGAAGGTTTGAAAGCAATGCCAGAAAGGTTCTTGAGTTCCCCTCAACGTCTGACGAAGGGGCCGGTAAAGGGAAAGGGACTGCTGTACCTTCTGAATCTGAGGTTGAAGAGGAGAAAGAGGAAGAAGACGAAGACTACTCCGAACAACAGTATCCCCCAGCGGATGACAAATATAAGAATCTTGAGGATAGACTGGCAGCCATGGAGTTGCAGAGGGTACCCGGTTTGGATTTTGAAGAACTAGGGCTGGTAGCTGGGATTGTTATCCCTCCCAAGTTCAAGGTGCCAACATTTGCCAAGTATGACGGTCTGTCATGCCCAAAGATGCACTTGAGATCGTATGTCAGAAAGATCCAGCCCCACTCATCTGATAAAGACCTCTGGGTACACTTTTTTCAAGACAGCCTCTCAGGCACACAGTTGGATTGGTTTTATCAGCTCGAGAGATCAGAGGTTCATAATTGGGAAGACTTAGCAGCTACTTTTTACCGTCAATATCAATACAATGCTGATTTGGCGCCCACTCGTACTCAGTTACAAAGTATGGGGATGGCTTCCAATGAAGGGTTTAAAGAGTACGCCCAGAAGTGGCGTGATCTGGCTGGAAGGGTTCAGCCGCCGTTGTCAGATAGGGAGTTAGTTGACATGTTTCTGGGGACCCTGTCTGGCCCCTTCTTCAATCATCTAATCAGGAGTTCTTCCGCGGGATTTACTGAACTAATTTTGACCGGCGAGAGGGTCGAGGCCGGTATTAAAAGTGGAAAGATTCAAAAGGAGGCTTCTGCATTCACAACTGTTAAGAAACCCTTCCCGGCTAAGAAGGAAGCCTCTGTTGTATATTCTCAAAAGGGTCAGGGAAGAACTGAGTGCCGGCCGACTGTAGGGGATGTGATGATTCAAAACTCGTCAAATGATCAACCTCGTAAAAATCAGTCAAGACCAAATCAACAACGGGTAGAAAGGCCACAATGGCAGTTCACCCGCATCAACATGACGCCAGCTCAAGTACTCCCTCACTTATTGAAGTTGAATCTTACCAGTTTAAAGGAAGCGCCAAAGAACCCTAACACCTCCTCTCCATACTACCACTCCAATGCCAAATGTGCTTACCATTCCGATAATGTTGGGCACGATACCAATAATTGCTGAGCGCTTAAGAACAAAATCCATGACTTGATTGATGCCAAAGAAGTAGAATTCGATGCGCCTGAGAAGCCCAATGTGATTTCTGCTCCGATGCCCAAGCACGGTAATAATGTTCATGCTGTTATGGAGGACCTTCATGTTACTGATGTTGTTGACCTGTTGACGCCATTACTTGTGATTAAAGAAAATTTGATGAGAGCCGGGATCTTTCCTTGTTGTGGTAAAGACTACTATTTTTGCTTGAATATACGAGGTGATTGCTCAATGTTGAAGTCAGGTGTCCAACGCCTGATGGATACCCAAGAGATACTTTTCCAGAAAACCCATGTTGATACCTTCAATCCTGTTATTCCTGATACTTTTGCTATCTCAAGCAACAATATCGCAATCATAACCATTTCCGACAATCCTCCCAAGGCTTGCAAAAGGCCTGTCAGGATTACACCCAACTCTGAATGTGTACCTTTAAAGATCACCATGCCGGGACCTATCCCGTACCAATCAAGCAAAATGATACCATGGAACTATGGAGGAGAAATCTTCTATCATGGTATCAAACAAATTGAGACAGTCCAAGAGAATTCTGAAGAAGAAGACCCTGATATAGGGAACATTGCGGGTACAAGCAAGATAACCCGCAGCGGCCGGATCTTTTCTCTGGAGATTTCTCCTCCTCGAGCAGTTTTTGGACCCTTGAAAGCTTCTGTACCTGTTGGACCATCTGTGCAAGGCCCAATGATTGAAGAATTGGATACTCCTGAAGTAAGACCATCTGCTAATACTACCTACAAGGGTAAGGGGATACTAGAAGTTCCTCTCAGGACGAAGGCTCATGCTGTGGTTATCCCCGAAACCAATCAGAAAGAAATGGATGAAATCTTGAAAATAATCAGAAAAATTGACTACGACGTTGTGGAACAGTTAGGGCAGACCCCTTCTAAAATTTCAATGTTGGCTCTTCTGCTCTGTTCTGAGGCCCATGCTAAGGCCCTAATCAAATTCTTGAAGGCGACACATGTACCCCAAGAGACTTCGGCTGACCAGTTTCAGGAATGTGTGGCCAGTCTTACTGCTGATAATGGCCTTGGCTTTTTCGACGCTGACTTAACTCCCAAAGGAAGGAAACACAACGACGCGTTACATGTCTCAGTTGAATGTCGGGGAACCACTCTCGCCCATGTCTTAGTTGATATTGGTTCTTCCTTGAATGTGTTGCCGAAGAAAGCCTTAGACCGTTTGGACTATGAAGGACTGACCCTCAAACCTAGTAACATCGTTGTTAGGGCCTTTGATGGGTCCAAAAGAATGGTTCATGGAGAAGTTGATATTCATATCAAAGTAGGCACAGAAGTTTTCAACTCCACCTTTTATGTGATGGACATCCGTCCGTCATATTCGTGTTTGTTAGGAAGACCGTGGATCCATTATGCCGGGGCAGTTACCTCCTCTTTGCACCAAATGCTGAAATATCCTGTTAAGGGTAAGATTATAACAGTGCACGGCAAGGAAGAGTACATGATAAGTCATCTCAATTCCTTCCGCTATGTGGAGTTGGATGGCGAGTTCATCGAAACGCCTTTCCAACATTTTGAGGAAGTATCTCCTGAGGTAGCAGTTGTGAAGACAAAGGTTGAGGTGCCTATCGTTCCCAAGCATGTATCTAGAATGGCATCTCTCAAGGACGCAGAGGCTGCAATTAAAGAGGGGAAGAGCACAATGTGGGGACAATTGCCTGATTTTCCCCATAAGACGAACAAGTTTGGGTTAGGGTTCACTGCTGCAGGACAAAAGGCTATGCGCCGCTCCAAGGCTGGAGGACCACCCGTCAAGATCTCTCACCATGGAATCAATGATGTAGAAGATGAAGATGAAGAGAGCCACTTTGAGGATTGGATCTTTCCGACCGTCGAAGGGGGTTTGAGCAATTGGGAAGCAAAGGATTTTATTCCCATCATCTTTATCAACCAGTAATTTTATCTTTGAACAATTTCCCATTTTATGGTCTGTAATAACTAAAACAATTCACACACTATTTTCACCTCATATCTTACCCGGGGCATGTAGGTCCATTTGTAAGGGCTTGATTTACTTCATTATCATATGCCATGTTTTAATGAATCATTGGACATTTTCATAAACTACTGTGTTCATTTTTCTTTCCTTTTGCATTTTTGTTTTGTTTAAGGATGGCTATCCCTTACACACACCCACACTCACAAATGCAGGTACCCATCCACTCCGGATTCCATGGGTAACTATTCTGCTTCAACCTTCGATAACTCTGACGATTTGGTCAATCATGCTGAGTACGAAGTTGACGAAGACTGTGAAGTACTGGGAGAGTTAGCCAGACTTTTACAACAAGAAGAGAGGGCCATTCCGCCTCACGAAGAGCTGCTAGAAACCATCAACTTAGGGACAGAGGAAGACAGGAAAGAAGTAAAAGTGGGTGCCAACCTGGAACCAAATGTCAAGGAGCGCTTAATGCAGTTGTTGAACGGATATGTTGAAATCTTCGCATGGTCTTATGAAGACATGCCAGGACTAGACACAGATATCGTGGTTCACCGTCTCCCTACAAGAGAAGACTGTCCACCGATCAAGCAAAAGGTCCGCCGGATGAGACCTGACATGTCTGAGAAAATCAAAGCTGAGGTAATGAAGCAATTCAACACTGGCTTTCTGGCTGTTACTTCCTATCCACAATGGGTTGCTAACATTGTGCACGTGCCTAAGAAGGACGGCAAAGTCAGAATGTGCGTGGACTATCGGGATTTGAATAGGGCTAGCCCCAAAGATGATTTTCCAATGCCGCATATCGACATCTTGGTTGACAACACAGCTCAGCACAAGGTGTTTTCCTTCATGGATGGATTCTAGGGATACAACCAGATCAAAATGGCCCCCGAGGACATGGAGAAAACTACTTTTGTCACGGAATGGGGTACCTTCTGCTACAAAGTGATGCCATTTAGACTGAAGAATGCATGAGCAACCTATCAACGCGCCATGGTAGCTTTGTTTCATGATGTGATACATCATGAGATCGAAGTTTACGTAGACGATATGATAGCTCGATCACAGACAGAAGAAGAACACCTGGATCATTTGCAAAAGCTGTTCGCCAGGTTGAAGGAGTATAAGCTCAGACTAAACCCGAGCAAGTGTACCTTTGGAGTTAGGTCTGGTAAACTTTTGGGATTTATTGTCAGCAACAAAGGCATTGAGGTTGATCCAGGTAAAGTAAAGGCTATATAAGAAATTCCTGGCCCCCGCACTAAAAAGGAGGTTAGAGGATTCTTGGGACGCTTAAACTATATCGCCAGGTTCATCTCTCACCTGACATCTACCTATGAGCCAATCTTCAAACTGTTGAAGAAAGATCAGGTAGTTGAATGGAACAATGATTGTCAAGTTGCTTTTGATAAGATCAAGGAGTATTTACTAGAACCTCCTATTTTGATGCCACCCGTCGAAGGAAGACCGTTAATCATGTATCTGACTGTTTTGGATAACTCAATGGGGTGCGTACTGGGCCAACATGACGAGTCTGACCGAAAAGAGCATGCCGTTTATTACCTTAGCAAAAAGTTTACTGACTGTGAGACTCGCTACTCACTGCTCGAGAAAACTTGTTGCACTTTGGTATGGGTTGCTCGCCGGCTAAGGCAGTATATGTTGACTCATACCACTCTGCTGATTTCCAAGATGGATCCGATCAAGTATATCTTCGAGAAGCCTGCTTTATCTGGAAGAATCGCTAGATGGAAAATGATCCTGACTGAGTATGATATCCAGTATACTACCCAAAAAGCTATAAAGGGGAGTGTACTAGCTGACCAGCCGTCGAAGATTACCAATCTATGAGATTCGACTTCCCTGACGAGGACATCATGAAATTGGACAACATTGAAGGTAATGGACCGTATGACGGATTTGAACAAGGATCCTGATGGACCCTGTATTTTGATGGTGCTTCAAGTGCACTTGGCAACGGTATTGGTGCGGTACTCATTTCTCCGGAAGGTTGCCATATACCATTCACTGCCCGACTTTGCTTCAGCTGTACCAACAACATGGCTGAATATGAAGCTTGCATCTTTGGTCTCAAGGCTGCTATAGACTTGGGAATTAAATCTTTGGTCGTATTTGGGGACTCGACTTTGGTTATCAGTTAAGTCAAAGGAGAGTGGGACACCAAGCATCCTAATCTTATCCCATACAAAGAACATGTCCTGACGTTGTTTCCTCATTTCGAGCAGATTACCTTCGAACATTTTCTGCGAGAAGAAAATCAGCTAGCCGATGCTCTGGCTACAATGTCTTCCATGTTTAAACTCAACTGGGATAATGAGTGTTGTACCCCAAAATTTGCCCTCTCATTTCCTCAACATTTTCTCATCACAAGACCTTTGAGGATCAAGATCCAATTAGGGTTTCCTCTGCTCAAGACTTCTCCTTGCACTGTGGACTCAAAATTAGGGTTTGTGTTTGCCTAAGGATGTTTTGACCTAAAAAGCCTAAGATGACTTTCATGCTTCATATTGGACTCCCAAGTTTACCTATACTAAGTTTCAAGTCTTGATTCCAAGTTTTGCCCAGTCAATTGGACAGTTGACCTAGAAATCAGCTGTATTGGGAAAAAGTCAACTGTGGCCAATTGACAGTCAAAACTCATGAAATTTGATCCACATCAACATTATGAACTCACATGAACCATTTGATCAAGTTTGGATCACAATTCCACAAGAAATTTGATCAGATCACCAAAAGGGCAAAATGGTCATTTTTAGGGTTTTGATTGCACAAAGGCAATTTTTGACTGTTTGACCTAGCCAATGGCAAACCAAGCTCACATATGGCCTCAAGGACTCAATGGAATTATCTTGACATGTTCATCAAGCTCAAAAGATCCCAAGTACACAAGATTGACAGTTGAATTTCCCAGTCAATTGATCAATTTTGACTGTATACTGAAAAGTCAAACTTTGACTTTTTGGTCAAAGTCAAGAGTCAAGATTCATTTTTCATCAAAACATGCCAAATCATGAAACTTGTTCATCAAGAAATCACAAAATGCAAATTAGGGTTTGAAAATGGAATTTTTCATAACTTAGAATTTTTCTAAGTTATGAAAAACCCTAATTTTTTTCCCAACTTTGCCCCATCTTTTCACCATGATCCATTTGGATTCAAACAAAAGTCAAAACATGAAAGTTGTAGCTTGTTGCATAATCTACAACTTTGATTCACAAAGTTTTCTCATTTGAAGCTTGTATCTCAAGTTATAATTTTTTGAATAAGGGCACTAAACCATCTTTTAACTTAGTGAAATTTGACCTATTTTGACAAGGTTTTCTACCCTACTTCAAGGCCACTTTTCATACCCTTCCACTTGTAATTTTGATTTGCATTTCAAAGATGGATTGTAGTACACATTCCAAGCTTTCCAAAATGTCCAAGAACTCATCAAACAACCTCATAACTTGAGAGATTCGAATTTCACAAGTTGGCAAAAATTCACTTTTGTTCTTCATCCAAACATGTTCACAAACTTGCAAATTTGAATTCAGTTTGCTTTATGCTTGATTACAGGTCCTTGAACCATTCCATACTCAATAATTTAATGCATATTCAATGTGTTAAGGTCATGTTCTTTGTGTTCTAACATTGCATATTGGTTTAATCCTAAACTAGATAAAGTGAAATTTCCATTTTTGAAAAGTTTAGCTTTATGTCAAGTTTGTAATCCAACAAGTACATGAAAGATCTGCTTTGCACAAGATTATGTGCATAACACACTGATCAAGAGATGTTTATGCAGCACATTAGGAGGCCCCCTACTAACCTAAAACCACCAGCTTGCTTTTGTTGCTTAAGATAGAAGAAAAGTCCATAACTGATGCCATCTCTCATCTCAGCTTAGACACACAACACAAAAGCTATCAAACACATTCCATAGACAAAATCCAAGCTAACACACGAGCCCTTGCCATCTGAAACACTCCCATTGCTCTAATCACCTCAAAACTGCACAAACAGGGGAGCCCCTGCAGTTTGAGTGCAAACTCCCAATCCCTTCGAGCATTTTGATCCAAACCTTTTCCTCTACCTTCCCTACAACATATGCAAGCTAACCATGTCCTAAAATCAGACCTGTAACACCTCCAAGCCACTTCACCATTTTTAATTTTCTGTTTTGCAGTTGGAGTTCATTAGCTCGATTCAGGGAGTTTCAAGACAAAGTAGGAATTGGAAAAGCTTCCTTACACTTCAAGGAAGCTGTACAAGTCATCATTTCACTCTGAAACATCCTCCATTGCCAAGCTCGATTCCAACTGAACAGGTATATTCATGGAGTTCCATCTCTCTTATTAGGCATTGTTAGCTTTAGGTTTTTGAAGAAAACATGTCACAATCATAGCCCTGAACATGCTCATATGATTAGATTTCATTTATGTTTCGTGTGCTTAGAGAATTTCATGTCTGAACATTGATGAAAAGTTAGGTCAGAAATTGGGGGAGGAGAAATTCTCCCTCATCTTAGAGAGATAGGTCAAGTTATTTATATGGTTGAAACCGTCTCTTCATGCTGAACATTTCTTGTGTTATGAGTTTTTGCTGAAAAGCCAAGAATCAGGAGTTAGACATTGAGGAACAGGGGCGCGCGTTTTTCAAATGTTTGAAGCTGGAGGTTGAAGACAATGGTCAGTGGGCTGGGCCTGTGTTATTTTACTTTTCACACCACTTTTTTTGATTCACACCCCCCTGAGCCCATTTGTTCATTTCTTAACATTTTTGACTTTTTCTTTTTTGATTAGCTTTGTTTATTTTTTCTCATGGCATTTAAAAATTAAAAATATTTTTCCATCATTTTTTGCATTTATTGCATATTTATTTGTTTATTTTCTTTGTTTGTACATAAATATATATATATACCATTATTAGAATAAAATAGAAAAAAGGTGTAAATACATTTTTATTTTTATTTACTTTCTGAAAATATTTCACACAAAAAAATACTCTTTTATTTATTTTATTAAAATATTAAATAAATATTTATTTTGTGTTTAATACATATTTAGGGTTTAATATATATATATATATGTGATTATTAATATATTTAAGACAAAAATATAAAAATACTTGATTTTTTTTATTTTTTAATATTTGATATAAAAATACCTTTTTTCACAATACACTTCATTTTTATTTTATTTTTATAAATAATAAATAAATAGTTGTATTAAATTAGAAAATAATACCTTTTTCTTTAAAATTAGGGTTTTTACCCTAAGTTCAAAATACTCCAAAAAATAATACATTTTTTACTTTCTTTTCTCTTTTACATAAATAATATTTTTTCATACATATACAAAACATTTTTGTGCATCTTGCATTTTTATACATTATTTAAATTGCAAATATTCAATTGATGTAATAATTTAGATTTAAATTCTTGTCAATATCCCCATTCGAACACTTGTACCCCCCTTCCCATATTTGGTTTTGTAATAGCTTAGTAATTTTAATTTCGCACTTTATTGCTTTCTAATGATAACATGTTAGAATTAGGGTTTGTATGCGAAAAACGATAAAAAATAGTTTGACCTAATACAAGATAAACAAGCATGAAAATACACACACAAATCACACTTGCACCCCCTAGGGTATTCCACTTGTTGCCTTCAAATAAATGGGCCATATTGTATGTTGAACATCTTTGGGCAAAGCAAACAGTTTGAATGATCATAGTCCCTCGATAAAACTTTTTTTCAAAACAAACAAAAACAAATGATCAAGTCCCTTAAAGAAAATTGCCCAAAGACCTTTAACGCCGTTGCAATTATGGTCTAAAACGATGACCCGCGCCTGTCCCTTTCACATCCTAACACAAGGTTGCCCACCAAATACAATGGTGGAGCAAACTTGTTAAAAGGGTTAAAGTATAGCAATGATCTTTTGAGAAATTTAGGAGTAGATAACCTCTTAGTTACTTGAACTAATTTGCAAAACAAAACACTTGCCTAATTTCAAAAACACACATCACTACACTTTCAAAACAATTTTCAAAAACAAATGAAAACTTTTTCAAAAGACATACATCTTTGTATACATCCCCACATGGATCATTACAAAGGTTGCCACCACATTGGCCTCTTTTCAAAACATTTTCAAACCCACACACTCAAGCACCATTTAAAACAATTGAAAACAAAAGGCAAGTGATCTAAGCAAGTAACTAAGAGCCCATGGATAACCATGGATAGAAAGGGTGCTAATACCTTCCCTTTCTATAATCTACTCCCCGAACCCAAGAAAACATCTCAAAAGGTTTTTGCTGTGCTTTTTAACCTTTCCTTAGGATAAAATAAAAAGTCGGTGGCGACTCTTGCTAACCGCAACATTTGCGAATACAAACGCAAAACCTCAAGTCAGTTCTCCCACCGTATCACAGAACTGGCGACTCTGCTGGGGACACTGAACCTAAAAGTGGAGTAACCTTAGGGTTTAGATCACCTTTGTTTTCAATTGATTGTCTTGTTTGCTTTTACATTTGTGGGCTTTGTATTGGAGTTTTTATAGATCCTAACTCGGATCTGGGGATACCTTCTTAGAAAGTAGCAACAAGGCTGTGAGGGAACTGTGCGGGGTATACCGACATGGTTGAAACAGTCTGCTACGTTGATGTGGCACTTTGGTGTGTACCGGTAACCCTTGAGTTCAGTCAAGGAGAGTACGGGGCCGCCGCGTGGTGTCGTGAAGCATCAACTGACCTTAGGAACCTTAATTGAACCATCTTGGCCTTTTTAGGGTAGTGAGATAACTGACTTTGGTGCAGTCCGAGGTTGGTTGATACTCGATACTACACTCAATTGAGGGTTGCTTTCCTGGAATATTTCGGTCGCCAGTTCAGTGGCTAAATCAAAACGATGAACAATGAAAGCAATCCAGTGATATTGGGACCTTTAGAACCCGGTTACCTTTGATAGGACAGGTTGAGCCCACCAAACTTCAAGAGGGTAATACCCAGACTCCATGCAGGCCTAAACTCTAAGGGCTTGTGTGACTTGTGTGCCTTACCATGTTTGCCTCTGTGAATGCTTATAGTGTATTTAATCATCACATCATTACATCATACAAACATCATGAGCATTGACTAACCATTTCAAGGGTTTCGAATCTTCATATTTGTTCTTGTTTTATAGGACATGGAAACTGCTCGCAGAAAGACAATTCAGATTAGCCTTGTAAAGATCCCTCCTCAGCTTAAGGAACTTCTGTCCAGGATTCCCGAGGGCTCTTCATTCAGTGAGAGACATGGAAGACTCATCAGCTTGGTTAACACCAACATTGAGGAGGACTTGATAAAGGTCCTGTTCCAATTCTTTGACCCTCTGCATCACTGCTTCACTTTTCCGGATTATCAGTTGGTGCCTACATTGGAAGAGTTCTCCCGACTTCTGAAGGTCCCTATCCTTGATCAACTACCCTACAACGGTACGGAAGAGGAACCCAAGCTTGAAGAGATTGCTAAAGCCTTGCACCTACAGACATCTGACCTCAAGGGACATTGGGAAGTTAGAAGTGGTATCAAAGGGTTCTTAGCCAGATTTCTGTTTGAAAAGGCTCAAGAATGTTGGAACTCACTTGACCTACGAGCTTTTGAAGAAGTCATGGCCCTCCTTGTCTATGGTTTGGTGTTGTTCCCTAACCCAGATCAGCTTATTGATATCAGTGCGGTCCAGATCTTCATGACCAAGAATCCTATACCTACGTTGCTGGGGGACATCCTTCACTCATGTTACACTCGAACCATGAGAAGAAGGGGTGTCCTTATGTGTTGCACTCCTCTCCTGGGAAGGTGGTTTATTTCGCATCTTCCGCAATCAGTTTTGAAGAACGAGCGGGGTTTGAGATGGTCACAACGGTTAATGACTCTCACGCATGCAGATATACATTGGTGTCCTAGGTCCAGGGAAGACGTCACTATCATTGATCGTTGTGGGGAGTACCCTAATGTTCCTTTATTTGGAATCAAAGGAGGTATTACCTACAACCCATGCCTGGCTTGGAGACAGTTTGGTTATGCTCGGAGGGATGGCCCTCATGACATGTTAATTCCTGACATAGTTTTCGACTTCGACAACGATACTCAAGGACTTCGTCAGAGATTTATCAGAGCTTGGAGGATGCCAAGTAGGATAGACAGCAAGACATTGGGGCACCGGAACTCCATCCCGTTGGAACCTTATCTCAAGTGGGTACGAGCCCGCTCCCAGAAATTAGTGATGCCTTATCCTCATATGCTTCCTGTGATCAAAGAACCAGTCTTGGAAGGAGAAGCATCCTACACCATTCAACATCCCGACATGCCCACCTCCTGGGAAGAGATGCAGAAGAGCTGGATCCAACTTAAGGGAGAACGGAATTCTCTTGAGACCAGTCTACATGCTAGCAAAAAGAAGGTCCTGGAACTCACCCGCCTACTGCACGAGGAAAGGAATCTCAACACCTACATCGCGCCAAAGAGGATGCGCAATGTTTTTTTACCTTAAGGAGTTATTTTGTAATATTTGGCCCATGAGGCATTTATGTACTAACGAATTTCTCCTTATTAATATGATGTGCGTTCCTTTTTGTCTACAACAAATTTTGAATATTCTAAATCCTTGAATGCATTGCATACATACGCATTCCATTGCACCATATGCATAGCAGGTACCCTATTTCGCAGGTTGCTTAATTTTCTTCGCTGTTTGTGTGAACAGTCATCATGAATCCAGACTCCTCCAGTGAGCAAGCAATCAAGGCCCTTCAGGCCCAAAGTGCACAGTTTCAAGAGATGGTCCTAAGCCTAGCCCAAGGTCAGCAAGAGTTGAAGACTCTACTCATGAAGAAGAAGAAGAAAAAGAGGACTGCATTGTTCAACACCAGACGCCGATTTGGGAACACACTCCACAACGAAGCTGATCCAACCACTTCTTCTGCTGAGAAAAACAGTCCCCAGGGGGGAGGAGCTCCTAGTCCCGCAGTCTCCGACAACGAGACAGACTATAACGACGAACAATACCCACCTGCTGCTGACAGATACAAGCAATTGGAGGACCGCTTGAGCGCCATGGAAATTCAGAATGTGCCGGGACTGGATTTCGGAGATTTGGGGTTATCTTCTGGGGTAGTCATTCCACACAAGTTTAAGGCACCTGCCTTCGCCAAGTATGATGGGGTCTCCTGCCCAAAGCTACATCTAAGGTCGTACGTAAGGAAAATCCAACCTTACACGGCGGATAAGAACCTCTGGATTCACTTCTTCCAAGATAGCCTCTCGGGGTCACAGCTTGAATGGTTCTACCAACTAGATGGAACTAACATCCGACACTGGGAAGATTTGGCAACCGCATTCTACAGACAATACCAATACAATTCTGATCTCGCTCCTACGCGTACCCAACTTCAGGGTATGTCTCTAGGGACGGGTGAAGGGTTCAAAGAGTACGCTCAAAAATGGAGAGATTTGGATGGCAGGGTGCAGCCTCCATTAACTGATCGAGAACTGGTTGATATGTTCCTTGGGACTTTGTCTGGTCCGTTTTTCAATCATTTGGTTGGTAACTCCTCTGCTGGGTTCACAAATTTGATATTAACGGGAGAAAGAATTGAAGCTGGCATCAGGTCAGGCAAGATACAGAAGGCTGCCTCTACAAGTGCTGAGAAGAGGCCATTTAAGAAAGAAGCAAGTGCCGTCTATGGTCCTAGAAGACAAGTCAAGCCCGAAAGTCGCCAAGCCGTCAATGCTTTGGTCATCTCCAAACCTGTTGCTGCTCCTCAGCAGTACAATCAACAAAGAAGCGAAAGGCCCAAGAGGCAGTATACCCGACTAAGTATGACATTATCTCAAATTTTACCCCAACTGTTATCCACCAACCTGGTGACCCTCAAAGAAGCTCCTAAGGTCGTCAACACTGCGTCTCCTAAATATAACCCAAATGCCCGGTGTGCTTATCATTCTGATAGTCCCGGGCACACTACTGATGATTGCTGGGCCTTGAGAAACAAAGTGCAAGATCTGATTGACGCAAAGGAAATTCAGTTTGAAGCGCCGGAGAGACCAAATGTTGTAACGGCTCCTATGCCCCAGCATAGGGTAAATGCCATCGAAGAAGAAATGTACGCTGTTTCGGTAGATGAAGTTGTTACCCCTCTGAAGACTGTTAAGAAGAACCTACTGCGGGCCGGTTTATTTCCGGGTTGCAGTGAGGGTTGCCTGTTCTGTGCTATTTCCCTATCTAATTGTCCCTTGCTGAGGTTAGGCATCCAAGGCCTAATGGATAGCAAGGAAATTCTATTCAAAAAGTCTGCTGTTCAATTGGTTCCGATGAAAGAAGTTTCTGTAATTACCATCTTCAAAAATCCAATCAAGGCTCCCCCAAAGAAGCCTATTCAAATCATGACAGTTGCGCCTGTGATCATTACTGTTCCGGGACCCCTCTCCTACGTATCTGATAAAGCTGTCCCCTGGCATTATGGGGCAGACGTGTATGTAAATGGAATCAAACAAGAATTTGACACTAGCGCCAGTATCTGCGATATCACTGGTCCAGCCAAGGTCACCCGCAGTGGCAGGCTCTTCTCGCCTGACATTGCGCCGCCCGCTATTCGAAAACCCCTCCTCATAAAACCTACAAGTTTACCTGGTCCTGTTGCCGATCAAGTTGTTTCCCCTGCTGCCGAGTCATCAAATGCTCGGGGCAAAGGGATTGAAGAAGAGCCTGCCCGGATGGAGGCACCAATACCCATAAATGCTGAGGCCTCCCGACAAGAAATGGAGGAGATTCTGAAAATAATAAAGAAGAGTGATTTTAATGTTGTCGAGCAGTTGGGGCATACGCCCTCCAAGATCTCCCTGCTCTCCTTATTGCTATGCTCCGAGGCCCATGCTAAGGCCTTGATCTCATTTCTCAAGACGGCCCACGTGCCGCAGGAGACGTCTGCAGTCCAGTTCACTGATTGCATAGCAAACCTGACAGCAGACAATGGCCTGGGTTTTTCAGATGCTGACCTGACCGCGAAAGGGAGAGACCATAATGATGCCCTGCATGTCTCTATTGAATGCAGGGGCACTACTCTGGCACATGTATTGGTGGATACTGGTTCGTCCTTGAATGTTCTACCGAAAAAGGCTTTAGACCGTCTGGATTATGAAGGCCTGGAGTTGAAACCCAGCAATATCATCGTCAGGGCCTTTGACGGTTCCAAAAGGATGGTTCATGGAGAGGTTAACATCCCTATTCGTGTGGGCTCTCAAGTGTTTGACTCTACCTTTTACGTGATGGATATACGTCCATCGTACTCTTGTCTGTTGGGTCGACCTTGGATCCATAAAGCTGGGGCAGTGACCTCCACCTTGCACCAGAAGCTGAAGTATCCCGTCAGGGGGAAGATCGTCACTGTGCAAGGAGAAGAGGAGTATATGGTGAGCCATTTGAATTCCTTCAGGTACATCGAGATGGACGGAGAGTTTATTGAAACCCCCTTCCAGCATTTCGAGGAGGTGCATCCAATTTCAGCAGCTGCAGAGACAATGGCCGAAGAGAATGATTCCTTGAAGATGGCTTCCCTAAGGGATGCCCGGGCTGTGGTTCAGAAAGGCAATTGTGCACACTGGGGTCAGCTTCCTGACTTCACTCAGAAGAACGACAAGTTTGGGCTAGGCTTTACTGCAGAGGCTCAGAAGGCGGTGCGCAAAGAGAAGATCGGAAAGGCTCCGGTGTTTATTTCCAGCTCAAGGGTGAATGCTATCGAGGAGGATATGGAGGAAGTTGAGTTTGACAGTTGGATCTACCCGACTACCAGCAACGGACCAAGCAACTGGACGGCAAAGGATTTTACCCCTATCACATTTGTCACGCAGTAATTGATTTCTTTTGATTTCCAAATTTGTAACAAACAATATGTTAAAACTTTGTTGGCTCGGTGTCCTACCCGGGGCATCGTAGCTCAATTTGTGAGGGCTTTTTGTATGACATTTTCATATATCATCAATCAAAACATTGGACGTTTGTTGCATTTCAAATCTTGCGCTCTTTTCCTTTCTGTGTTATATATATTGCAAAACAGCTATATTTACACACACTCACTTATACAGGTTTCAATCCACTCTGGATCTCACTGGTAACAGCTCTGCTACCGCCAGTTATGACTTCGAAAATCCGATCAACTTGGCCGAAGACGAAGGTGAAGATGATTGTGAAGTGCCTGGTGAACTTGCAAGACTACTACTCCAGGAAGAGAGAGCTATTCAACCACATGAAGAGCCTGTGGAGACAATTAACTTGGGTACTGAGACAGATAGGAAAGTGGTCAAGATTGGTGCCAATCTAGAGCTCAGCGTGAAGCAACGATTGATCCAAATGTTACAAGACTACATGGAGATTTTTGCTTGGTCCTATGAAGATATGCCTGGTTTGGATGCCGACATTGTAGTTCACCATCTGCCAACCAAGGAAGACTGCCCTCCAGTAAAGCAAAAAGTTCGACGGATGCGTCCAGAGATGTCTGAAAAGATCAAGGCCGAGGTTATGAAGCAGTTTGATGCCGGGTTCCTTGCAGTGACTTCTTACCCTCAGTGGGTTGCCAATGTTGTGCCAGTGCCGAAGAAGGACGGTAAAGTCAGAATGTGTGTCGACTACAGGGATCTGAACAAGGCCAGCCCCAAGGATGACTTCCCCTACCTCACATTGATGTCCTGGTTGACAATACAGCTCAACACAAGGTGTTCTCCTTCATGGATGGTTTTTCAGGGTATAATCAGATCAAGATGGCTCCTGAAGATATGGAGAAGACTACATTTGTGACTCAGTGGGGCACCTTCTGTTATAAGGTCATGCCATTCGGATTGAAAAATGCTGGGGCAACCTATCAACGTGCCATGGTTGCTTTGTTTCATGATTTGATCCATCATGAAATTGAGGTATACGTTGATGACATGATTGCAAGGTCTCAAACTGAGGAGGAGCACCTTGACCATCTGAGGAAGTTGTTTGACCGACTCAAGTTATACAAGCTGAGGTTGAATCCCAACAAATGCACCTTTGGGGTAAGATCCGGAAAGTTGCTAGGTTTCATTGTAAGTGATAAAGGTATTCAGGTGGATCCTGCCAAGGTAAAAGCCATACAAGAGATGCCGACTCCAAAAACAGAGAAAGAAGTCAGAGGTTTCCTAGGACGACTGAATTACATTGCCCGATTCATCTCACATCTGACCGCTACTTGTGAGCCAATCTTCAAATTACTGAAGAAAGATCAAGTGGTACGCTGGAATGATGAATGTCAGACCGCCTTTGAAAGGATAAAGGAATATCTCCAAGAGCCACCCATTCTTATGCCACCGGTGGAAGGAAGACCTCTGATACTATACTTGACGGTACTTGATAATTCAATGGGGTGTGTGCTGGGGCAGCATGACGAGTCTGGCCGAAAAGAGCACGCTATTTATTACTTGAGCAAAAAGTTTACCGACTGTGAGTCTCGTTACTCACTGCTTGAGAAAACTTGCTGCGCTCTTGTATGGGCTGCTCGCCGGCTGAGACAGTATATGCTGACTCACACTACTCTATTGATTTCAAAAATGGATCCCATCAAGTACATATTTGAAAAGCCCGCTCTGTCTGGAAGAATAGCGAGATGGCAAATGATCTTAACAGAATATGACATCCAGTATACAACTCAGAAAGCAATTAAGGGAAGTGTACTGGCTGATCATTTGGCACACCAACCTGTGGACGATTACCAATCATTGAACTTTGATTTTCCGGACGAAGACATCATGGTGGTAACTGACTGCGAAGTACCTGGACCGGATGAAGGACTTGAGGAAGGATCCCGATGGTCTATGCATTTTGATGGAGCCTCCAATGCTTTGGGTAACGGCATCGGCGCTGTAATCATATCTCCCAAGGGGACTCATACTCCACTCACCGCCCGATTATGTTTCAGCTGCACCAACAACATGGCAGAATATGAGGCATGTATCATGGGTTTACAAGCTGCAATCGATTTGAGGATCAAGTTTCTAAGTGTCTTCGGAGATTCCGCTCTCGTGATCAATCAGATCAAGGGCGAGTGGGATACGAAACACCCGAATCTTATTCCTTACAAGGAGTATGTGTCGACCTTGCTCCCTCACTTTGAAGAGATAACTTTCGAACATTTCCCTAGAGATGAGAATCAGCTAGCAGACGCACTAGCCACGATGTCTTCAATGTTCAAGGTTAAATGGGACAATGAGGCTCCCCGAATCATTATCTGGAAGTTAGATGAACCGGCATACTGCTGCGAGCTCGAGGCTGAGAAAGTTATTGAAAAACCCTGGTATCATGAGGTGAAGAGGTACTTGGAAGCTCAGGAATACCCTGAAGGTGCGTCTGTCAATGATAAGAAGTTCATGAGGAGGTTTGCTGCAAAATTCTTCCTCAGCAACGGCATTCTCTACAAGCGGAATCATGATTCAACTCTGCTGCGTTGTGTGGATAAGGCTGAAGCAGAGAAAATTATGATGGAACTGCATGAAGGTACATTTGGAACACATTCCAGTGGACACACCATGGCTAAGAAAATCCTTCGGGCAGGATATTTCTGGTCCACAATGGAAGCCGATTGTTACCAGCACTCCCGAACTTGTCATAAATGCCAGATCTATGCTGACAAGGTGCATATCCCTCCGGTTCCTTTGAATGTCCTAACGGCACCTTGGCCTTTCGCAATGTGGGGCATCGATATGATCGGTGAGATCCGACCAACGGCATCCAATGGGCATCGCTTCATCTTGGTGGCGATCGATTACTTCACGAAATGGGTTGAGGCAGCTTCCTATGCCACAGTAACCAAGAGCGTCGTGGCGCGCTTCATCCGGCATAATCTGATATGTCGGTACGGCGTCCCAGAAAGAATCATTACGGATAATGGTACCAATCTCAATAACAAAATGATCACTGAACTCTGTGAACAATTCAAGATACAGCACCACAATTCTTCTCCCTACCGGCCGAAGATGAATGGGGCTGTAGAGGCAGCCAATAAAAATATCAAGAAAATTGTGCAGAAGATGACAGTGACCTATAAAGATTGGCACGAGATGTTACCGTTCGCTCTTAATGGGTACCGCACCTCAGCAAGGACATCAACCGGGGCAACTCCCTTCTCCTTAGTCTATGGCATGGAGGCAGTCTTGCCAATCGAGATCCAGATACCCTCTCTCCGGATAATGAAGGATGCAGACTTGAATGAAGATGATTGGATCCAGACTCAACTTGATCAATTAAATCTGATTGACGAAAAGAGGCTCACTGCTATCTGTCACGGTCAAACGTATCAGAAACGGATGATCAGGGCATTTAACAAGAAAGTCAGACCGCAAGAGTATCAAGTTGAGGACCTGGTAATCAAACGCATCATCCTTCCTCAAAGTGATCCCAGGGGCAAATGGACCCCTACATACGAAGGGCCATTTGTGGTTAAACGTGTGTTCTCAGGAGGAGCCATGATCCTAACCACCATGGATGGTGACGACCTTCCTCACCCCGCCAATGCAGACATAGTGAAAAAATACTACGCATAAATAAAAGACCCGCTAGGTTGACATACCTAGGCAAAAATAAGGGCTTCCCGGCGAACCAAAAGGGTTCGGGCAAAAGTAAGGGATGAAATGAATAAAAAAAAATCTGTACACCCGGCAAGTCGAAAACCTGAAAAGGCGGCTTGGGCAAAAATGGGTATCCCGGTGGACTGAAAACCCGAAAGGGAGGTCCAGGCAAAAGTTAGGGATAAAAGCGTAACACTATGTCTCATTGGATCACTTCGCATCCGGAATTCGGCATCAACTATCTGGCTCCAGATTTCGGCATTGACCAATCAGCTTTATCTTCAAATTAGGCAGCAAAGCGATGAGACGTTCGAAGACATAAAGGCGATAGCAGAGTTGGAACCCAGTGGGATTGTTCACATAGCTGTTTTGTTTCCTTTTTCAAATTGTAAACTCTATATTATTTGGCGATGTCCTCTTACTAGGATGTCAGCCTCTTGTACAAAAACGCCTATTCACAGGCAAAGTTTAAATCAATACAAATTCACTTGTTCATACAAATTACCATTGTTTTCCTCTTTTTGTTTTGTCTTGCGAAGAACGTCCAATGTTCATTTTTGATATATGCATTTGACATTAAATTGCTGATTCATAAATGTTTGCATATGAAACAAGAGATTAATTACAAATGACATCAAAGACAGGGGCAATGTGGAATTGTCTAATGCAGTCTGGTTGTTTTGTCCGCCAAGGCACCAAGGTAGGTTCAACTGAAGAATATGGCCAAATCATCTCAATTCCCCGCAGAGTAAAACAGGATGCGACAATACTTTCCCCAAGCGGAGTTGATTCCCCTGTCGATCCCGAAAAGGCACAACATTCCCCAGTAGATTCTGCAAGCTTATCCCCTGCGAAGAGCGGACGTCTCGCCCGAGTTTTATTTAGAGTTATTTCCTCACAAGGACTTATAACTGGGTTATCCTCAGCTAAAAGCCACGGAAGACCGCTCTCGGCAAAGTTCCTTCAATCCCCAGCGAAGTCTATCTTTGGTATTCCCAAGCAGAGTTTATCTTTGGAGTTCCCCAGCGGAGTTTATCAACATTATCCTCAGCGGAATCCATTGTTAAAGTCCTCAGCAGGCCTCTCATCAAAACTTCGGCCAAATATCTCTTCCACAGAGCAATTCTCCGGCCGTTCGTCAAGGATTTATTTTCCCCAAGACGAAATTACATTCATAAACATTTTACATTTTCATGTACATGATGAAGCGCATACAACATCTCATGTTGAACATCATGATACCATGCATATCATACATCATGACATTGCATACAACTTACGTTTTTGCCTTTTCAGGAAAAAGACAATCTCAAAAACGACTACCTTCAACTGTCACAATTCCAGATTCGATACCTGTATCTAGCCAGGGCACATCTGAGAGTGATCAGTTTCTAGACTCGATTCCTGTATCTAGCCAGGGCACGTCTAAAGAGTTCGAAGATTCGATTCCTGTATCCAGCCAGGGCACATCTATCAACTACAACAGCTCCAGATTCGATTCCTGTATCCAGCCAGGGCATATCTGTTGACCACGTTTCCAGACTCGACTCCTGTATCTAGCCAGGGCACGTCTGAAGAGTTCGAAGATTCGATTTCTGTATCCAGCCAGGGCACATCTATTAAGCGACTATTTCCAGATTCGACTCCTGTATCCAGCCAGGGCATATCTGTGAGCAACCAATTGTAGACTCAATACCTGTATCTAGCCAGGGCATATCTGCATAAGGAGGCTGAAGATCAAACACCTGTAACAAGCCAGGAAAACATCCGTCTTTCTTAAATACACAAGTTCTCGCTAAGGAATCTCTTACGCGATCAACACTTCCAAATGGCATCTATAAGCCCATTCCCGACAAAGTTCTGTCACTTCTCCAGATGGCATCTATAAGCCCATCTCCCTATCCACCATCTCTCCAAATGACATCTATAAGCCCATTCCCGACACCACATTGTTGAGACTCCAGCATGCGAGTGCAAATTTCCGGGCACTCTAGTGTCCAATCTCCTTTTACCCTCGAGTCACGAAAGGCAAACTTGCCAATCTAACTCTTCAGGTTCAAGAAGATTGAACAGGGGCAACTGTTGTACCCCAAAATTTGCCCTCTCATTTCCTCAACATTTTCTCATCACAAGACCTTTGAGGATCAAGATCCAATTAGGGTTTCCTCTGCTCAAGACTTCTCCTTGCACTGTGGACTCAAAATTAGGGTTTGTGTTTGCCTAAGGATGTTTTGACCTAAAAAGCCTAAGATGACTTTCATGCTTCATATTGGACTCCCAAGTTTACCTATACTAAGTTTCAAGTCTTGATTCCAAGTTTTGCCCAGTCAATTGGACAGTTGACCTAGAAATCAGCTGTACTGGGAAAAAGTCAACTGTGGCCAATTGACAGTCAAACCTCATGAAATTTGATCCACATCAACATTATGAACTCACATGAACCATTTGATCAAGTTTGGATCACAATTCCACAAGAAATTTGATCAGATCACCAAAAGGGCAAAATGGTCATTTTTAGGGTTTTGATTGCACAAAGGCAATTTTTGACTGTTTGACCTAGCCAATGGCAAACCAAGCTCACATATGGCCTCAAGGACTCAATGGAATTATCTTGACATGTTCATCAAGCTCAAAAGATCCCAAGTACACAAGATTGACAGTTGAATTTCCCAGTCAATTGATCAATTTTGACTGTATACTGAAAAGTCAAACTTTGACTTTTTGGTCAAAGTCAAGAGTCAAGATTCATTTTTCATCAAAACATGCCAAATCATGAAACTTGTTCATCAAGAAATCACAAAATGCAAATTAGGGTTTGAAAATGGAATTTTTCATAACTTAGAATTTTTCTAAGTTATGAAAAACCCTAATTTTTTTCCCAACTTTGCCCCATCTTTTCACCATGATCCATTTGGATTCAAACAAAAGTCAAAACATGAAAGTTGTAGCTTGTTGCATAATCTACAACTTTGATTCACAAAGTTTTCTCATTTGAAGCTTGTATCTCAAGTTATAATTTTTTGAATAAGGGCACTAAACCATCTTTTAACTTAGTGAAATTTGACCTATTTTGACAAGGTTTTCTACCCTACTTCAAGGCCACTTTTCATACCCTTCCACTTGTAATTTTGATTTGCATTTCAAAGATGGATTGTAGTACACATTCCAAGCTTTCCAAAATGTCCAAGAACTCATCAAACAACCTCATAACTTGAGAGATTCGAATTTCACAAGTTGGCAAAAATTCACTTTTGTTCTTCATCCAAACATGTTCACAAACTTGCAAATTTGAATTCAGTTTGCTTTATGCTTGATTACAGGTCCTTGAACCATTCCATACTCAATAATTTAATGCATATTCAATGTGTTAAGGTCATGTTCTTTGTGTTCTAACATTGCATATTGGTTTAATCCTAAACTAGATAAAGTGAAATTTCCATTTTTGAAAAGTTTAGCTTTATGTCAAGTTTGTAATCCAACAAGTACATGAAAGATCTGCTTTGCACAAGATTATGTGCATAACACACTGATCAAGAGATGTTTATGCAGCACATTAGGAGGCCCCCTACTAACCTAAAACCACCAGCTTGCTTTTGTTGCTTAAGATAGAAGAAAAGTCCATAACTGATGCCATCTCTCATCTCAGCTTAGACACACAACACAAAAGCTATCAAACACATTCCATAGACAAAATCCAAGCTGACACACGAGCCCTTGCCATCTGAAACACTCCCATTTCTCTAATCACCTCAAAACTGCACAAACAGGGGAGCCCCTGCAGTTTGAGTGCAAACTCCCAATCCCTTCGAGCATTTTGATCCAAACCTTTTCCTCTACCTTCCCTACAACATATGCAAGCTAACCATGTCCTAAAATCAGACCTGTAACACCTCCAAGCCACTTCACCATTTTTAATTTTCTGTTTTGCAGTTGGAGTTCATTAGCTCGATTCAGGGAGTTTCAAGACAAAGTAGGAATTGGAAAATCTTCCTTACACTTCAAGGAAGCTGTACAAGTCATCATTTCACTCTGAAACATCCTCCATTGCCAAGCTCGATTCCAACTGAACAGGTATATTCATGGAGTTCCATCTCTCTTATTAGGCATTGTTAGCTTTAGGTTTTTGAAGAAAACATGTCACAATCATAGCCCTGAACATGCTCATATGATTAGATTTCATTTATGTTTCGTGTGCTTAGAGAATTTCATGTCTGAACATTGATGAAAAGTTAGGTCAGAAATTGGGGGAGGAGAAATTCTCCCTCATCTTAGAGAGATAGGTCAAGTTATTTATATGGTTGAAACCGTCTCTTCATGCTGAACATTTCTTGTGTTATGAGTTTTTGCTGAAAAGCCAAGAATCAGGAGTTAGACATTGAGGAACAGGGGCGCGCGTTTTTCAAATGTTTGAAGCTGGAGGTTGAAGACAATGGTCAGTGGGCTGGGCCTGTGTTATTTTACTTTTCACACCACTTTTTTTGATTCACACCCCCCTGAGCCCATTTGTTCATTTCTTAACATTTTTGACTTTTTCTTTTTTGATTAGCTTTGTTTATTTTTTCTCATGGCATTTAAAAATTAAAAATATTTTTTCCATCATTTTTTGCATTTATTGCATATTTATTTGTTTATTTTCTTTGTTTGTACATAAATATATATATATATATATATATATATATATACCATTATTAGAATAAAATAGAAAAAAGGTGTAAATACATTTTTATTTTTATTTACTTTCTGAAAATATTTCACACAAAAAAATACTCTTTTATTTATTTTATTAAAATATTAAATAAATATTTATTTTGTGTTTAATACATATTTAGGGTTTAATATATATATATATATATATATGTGATTATTAATATATTTAAGACAAAAATATAAAAATACTTGATTTTTTTTATTTTTTAATATTTGATATAAAAATACCTTTTTTCACAATACACTTCATTTTTATTTTATTTTTATAAATAATAAATAAATAGTTGTATTAAATTAGAAAATAATACCTTTTTCTTTAAAATTAGGGTTTTTACCCTAAGTTCAAAATACTCCAAAAAATAATACATTTTTTACTTTCTTTTCTCTTTTACATAAATAATATTTTTTCATACATATACAAAACATTTTTGTGCATCTTGCATTTTTATACATTATTTAAATTGCAAATATTCAATTGATGTAATAATTTAGATTTAAATTCTTGTCAATATCCCCATTCGAACACTTGTACCCCCCTTCCCATATTTGGTTTTGTAATAGCTTAGTAATTTTAATTTCGCACTTTATTGCTTTCTAATGATAACATGTTAGAATTAGGGTTTGTATGCGAAAAACGATAAAAAATAGTTTGACCTAATACAAGATAAACAAGCATGAAAATACACACACAAATCACACTTGCACCCCCTAGGGTATTCCACTTGTTGCCTTCAAATAAATGGGCCATATTGTATGTTGAACATCTTTGGGCAAAGCAAACAGTTTGAATGATCATAGTCCCTCGATAAAACTTTTTTTCAAAACAAACAAAAACAAATGATCAAGTCCCTTAAAGAAAATTGCCCAAAGACCTTTAACGCCGTTGCAATTATGGTCTAAAACGATGACCCGCGCCTGTCCCTTTCACATCCTAACACAAGGTTGCCCACCAAATACAATGGTGGAGCAAACTTGTTAAAAGGGTTAAAGTATAGCAATGATCTTTTGAGAAATTTAGGAGTAGATAACCTCTTAGTTACTTGAACTAATTTGCAAAACAAAACACTTGCCTAATTTCAAAAACACACATCACTACACTTTCAAAACAATTTTCAAAAACAAATGAAAACTTTTTCAAAAGACATACATCTTTGTATACATCCCCACATGGATCATTACAAAGGTTGCCACCACATTGGCCTCTTTTCAAAACATTTTCAAACCCACACACTCAAGCACCATTTAAAACAATTGAAAACAAAAGGCAAGTGATCTAAGCAAGTAACTAAGAGCCCATGGATAACCATGGATAGAAAGGGTGCTAATACCTTCCCTTTCTATAATCTACTCCCCGAACCCAAGAAAACATCTCAAAAGGTTTTTGCTGTGCTTTTTAACCTTTCCTTAGGATAAAATAAAAAGTCGGTGGCGACTCTTGCTAACCGCAACATTTGCGAATACAAACGCAAAACCTCAAGTCAGTTCTCCCACCGTATCACAATGAGGCTCCCCAAATTACCATCGAGCGAATGGACGAACCTGCGCACTTTCATGAGATTAATACTGAAGAAGTAGTGGAACAACCCTGGTTTCATGAAATCAAAAGGTATCTCCAGACTAGAGAATACCCTGAAGGAGCTTCCGTCAATGACAAAAAGTTCTTAAGGAGATTTGCTGCCAAGTTCTTCCTAAGCAATGGCATCCTTTATAAGCGCAACCATGATTGTGTCTTACTTCGTTGTATGGACAAAGCTGAAGCAGAGTTGATCATGACTGAGATACACAGTGGCACATTTGGCACCCACTTGAGCGGACATACGATGGCTAAGAAGATTCTAAGGGAAGGCTACTACTGGTCTACCATGGAAGCTGATTGTCATCAACATTCCCGTACCTGCCACAAATGCCAAGTCTACGCTGACAAGGTACATATTCCTCATGTTCCCCTCAATGTTCTGACAGCTCCTTGGCCATTCGCAATGTGGGGCATTGACATGATTGGAGAGATCAAGCCTACGGCATCCAATGGACATCGCTTCATCTTGGTCGCTATTGATTATTTCACCAAGTGGGTCGAAGCAGCTTCCTTTGCCTCTGTTGCAAAGAATATGGTTGCCCGCTTCATCAAGCAGAACCTCATATGCCGGTATGGTATCCCCGATAGGATTATCACGGACAACGGTACAAATTTGAACAACACCATGATCACCGCTCTATGCGAACAATTCAAGATTTATCATCACAATTCATCTCCCTATCGGCTGAAGATGAACGGTGTTGTTGAAGCCGCAAACAAAAATATTAAGAAGATCATTCAAAAGATGACAGTCACCTATAAGGACTGGCATGAGATGTTACCGTTTGCTCTGCATGGATATCGTACTACGACACGTACTTCAACAGGGGAAACCCCATTTTCTTTGGTGTACGACATGGAGGTTGTTTTACCTATGGAGGTTCAGATTCCTTCCTTAAGGATTATGAAGGACGCTGGTTTGAGTGAAGACGGTTGGATTCAGACCCGGCTTGATCAACTTAATTTGATCAACGAGAAGCGACTTACTGCTGTTTGTCATGGTCAGACGTATCAAAAACGGATGATCAAGACCTTCAACAAGAAAGTCAGACGTCAGGTATACTAAGTCGGAGATCTTGTAATCAAGCAGATCATCTTACCCAAAGTGATCCCAGGGGCAAGTTGACTCCTACTTACGAAGGACCATTTGTGATCAAGAGCATCTTTTCTGGTGGGGCAATGATTCTGACCACCATGGACGGTAATGATTTTCCGCACCCTGCGAACACAGACATAGTCAAAAGATACTACACATAAAACGACCCAGCAAGTTGAAAACCCGAAAGGGCGACTTGGGAAAAAATGGGCATCCCGGTGAATCGAAAACCTGAAAGGGCGATTCAGGAAAAAATTAGGGATAACAAAAAAAATCTGTACACCCGGCAAGTTGAAAACCCGAAAGGGCGACTTGGGCAAAAAAGGGTTTCCCGGTGGATCGAAAACCCGAAAGGGCAGTCCAGGCAAAAGTTAGGGAATTAAAGCGTATGACTATGTCTCGTCGGATCACTTTAAGAACAATCTCTTCACCGCAAAGCTCCAGGCTTCTGATCAATCCAGTCATCGGTGGACGAAGCAGTGAATGGACAAGATATTCAGAGTTGTGAAGACTATAGCAGAATAGGAATCCCATGAAATTGTTACACATAGCCATCTTTCTTTTGTATAAAATTTTCAATTTTTATGACAACATTCTCTTACTAGGGTGTCTGTATCCTTTGTACAAAGATACTCACGAAAGTTAAATACAAAGATACTTCAAAGTACATAAATTTGCTTGCCTTTCTTTTCTTTTTACACTTATTGTTTTATTTGAAAACGTCCAATGTTTTGTTAAATAGGCATATGCATTTGAATATAATCACTGCTTACAAATAAAATGAAATTGAAAAAGGATAATTACTGATAGGTTGAAGGTGTAGAAAGATATCTTTGTGCCATTTCAGAAGAAATCCCCTACGATACATCACTCAGATCCTCAACAAAGCTAAAATTTGGAGTATATTTCCCCAGTGGAGTTAAACTTCAAGATCCTCAGCGGAGCCAGTACGTTCTAAAAACTTGATTCCCCAACTGAGTTATGTTTCAAAATTCCCATCAGAGTTAAGCTTCAAGATCCCATGTGGAGCCCAAAAACCCTGGAAATCCTATCCCCAGCGGAACCAGAATAGTGAGCATTTCCTCCACAGAGTTATCTCTCAGCAAGATCGAAGATTCTCGGTCTCATTTCTCCAAGCAGAAGCCTCCTAGGTCTTAACTCCCCAGTAGAGATTTTTAGAGTTTACCCTACATCCCAGGAAAGTCATGAAGGATTCTCATTCCCTGCATAAATTGTCAAAAGCCTTGTGAATCCCCACAAATCGCCGAGGATTTCCAATCTCCAGCAGTGTTCCCAGGGATTTCTCCTTCTCAAGCAGTCAGAGATCTTTAATCCGCAAGCAGTCAGCAAGGATTTCTCATCTTCAATATTCAAAGATTTTGGGAATCCCCAACTTTGGTCAAGGATTTACTTTCCCCGAAAGCAATCAAAGATTTCATTATCTCCAGTTATCAAGGATTTATTTTCCTCAGCAAGACAGCTAATCAGCTTACATGCATATCCATTACATTCATATATCATAAACATTGATGAAACACTGTTCATTGCATCATACATATCATGCAACATAACTTCGTGTTCTAGCTAACATTTTACCCTTTTCAAGATGAGATTAAAAGGCTATCGTTAACAATTATTCAGATACAGTATGGATACACCCCAGACATGGCGGTCATTCTATTACTCATTCAGAACTCCAACTCAAAATATAGTACGGATATACCTCAGACACGGCGGTCATTCTACTACTCATTCAGACTTCGGCAATCCGATACACATTATATATGCTCCAGACACGGTGGCCATTCTATCTCTCATTCATATTCAACTATCAACTTCAAGTTCAGATATGCTCCAAACACGGATGCCATTCTGACCTTTACACCAGCAGTTTGATTATCCCCAGTGCAGTCGCCACGGAAGTCATCCTGTCACTTATTCTGATTCCAGTTACAGTCTCAGATACACTCCAGGCACGAAAGTCATTCTTCTACTCATACAGATCTCAACTTCAGATACAGTCCAGATACGCTCCAGACACGGTTTCCATTCTGTCACTCATTCATAATTTATCCTCAGCCCAGAGATGCTCCATACACAGATGTTTCTCTGTTGCCCATTCAGAATTCAGATACAATACAGATACACTCCAGACACGGAAGTCATTCTGATATTCATTCAAAGTTCAAATACAGTTACAGCTCAGATACGCTCCAGACACAGACGCCATTCTTTCGCTCATACAGACTCAGTCTCTAGATACAGTTCAAATGCATTCCGGACACGGATACCATTTTTAATACTCATTCTTATGACATACCACATTGCAATTCAACAAACATTATTGAATGGCATCTTTAAGCCCATTCCCGCATCTATGTTTTGACGAGTGCAAATTTACGGGCACTCTAGTGTCCAATCTTCTTTTACCTTCGAGTCGCGAAAGGCAAACTTGCCAATCTAACTTTTCAGGTTCAAGAAGATTGAACAGGGGCAACTGTTGTACCCCAAAATTTTCCCTCTCATTCCATCAACATTTTTCATCACCAAACTCTTGGAACTCAAGATCAAGCTAGGGTTGCTCTGCTCAAGACACCTCCTTACACTGTTGACCTAAATTAGGGTTTGAGTTTGCACAATGATGTTTTGAACTACAATGCCCAAAGTGACTTTCATACTCCATATTGGACTCACAAGTTTGTCCATACCAAGTTTCAAGCCTTGATTCAAATTTTTGCCCAATCAATTGGACAGTTGACCTAGAAATCAGCTGTATTAGGGAAAAAGTCAACTGTGGCCAATTGACAGTCAAACCTCATGAAATTTGATTCACATCAACATCATGAACTCATATGAACCATTTGATCAAGTTTGGATCACAATTCCACAAGAAATTTGATTAGATCACCAAAAGGGCAAAATGGTCATTTTTAGGGTTTTGACTGTACAAAGGCAATTTTTGACTGTTTGACCTAGCCAATGACAAATCAAGCTCAACCATGGACTCAAGGACTCAATGACATTGTCTTTACCTATTCAACAAGTTCAAAAGATCTCAAATGCCTAGGATTGACAGATGAATTTTTCAGTCAACTGATCAAAATTTGACTGTATACTGAAAAGTCAAACTTTGACTTTTTGGTCAAAATCAAGTGCCAAGGGTCATTTTTCATCAAGACATGTCAAATTATGAAACTTGTTCATAAAGAAACCCAAAAATGCAAATTAGTGTTTAAAATGGAAAATTTTCATAACTTAGAATTTTTCCAAGTTATGAAATTTTCTTATTTTTTCCTAACTTTGTCCCATTTTTTCACAAAGACGAAAATGGATTCAAACAAAACTTGCAACATGAAAGTTGTAGTCCATTACAAATTCTACAACTTTTAATCACAAAGTTTTATCAAAAGAGTCTTGTATCTCAAGTTATGATTTTTGGAACAAGGGTACCTAAAACTTTTAACTTAGAAATTTTGCCCTAGTTTAGGCAGGATTTTGACCCATCTTCTTGGCCATTTTTCACATAGTTCCACTTGGAGTTTCAAGTTGCATTTCAAAGATGGATTATAGTAAATGTTTCAAGCTTTCCAAATTGTCAAAGAACTTCTCAAACACCTTTGTGGTTAGGGAGAATCGAATGCTTGAAGTTGGCAAAAACTCACTTTGAAACCATGGCCAATACATGTTCATACCAAGTTGCAAATCTGACCAAACTATCTTAGTACATTATTACAGGCCTCTAAACCAATTTACACTCCAAAATTGAATGCAAATACATTGGATATTAGCATTGTTCTGATCAAGAGAGCTTTGTACAATGAACATTGCCATTTTAAGCATAAAGGCCACACTTCAATTTTCATAAAGGGCACTTTATGTCAAATTGCTTTTTCTTGAGCCTTGGACTTCCTTCCTTTGCAGAAAACAAGCTCCACAATCTCAGGCATAGTACAAGAAGTTGGTGCATGCTTAGAGATAGCCTGTACAGACCTATCTCACTTCACTTCCAACTTTGCTTCAGAACAAGTAAAAGGGCCAAAAGCTTGTATCTCTCATATCTGATAAAACCAACAAGAACCAAGTTGTCAAACAAGTTTTGCATATCCTCATAAGTCAGAAGCACGAGCCTTTGACCCCTAAAGCACCCTCATACTCTAAAACCCCATTTTTCTGCAAAACAGGGTAAGCCCTGCAGAACCACCTCCATCTCCATTTTCCCTCGTGCGTTTTGCCTCAAATTTGTTCCAATACCTTCCATTCAACTCACCTGAACTACCCCAGACCTCCATTGCTAGCTGTAACACCATTAACACACATTGCCATTTTTGTTTCAAAGCTTTGCAGGTTGAGTTCTGTAGCACGATTCAGGCTACTTCAAAACAAACTAAGCATTGGGAAAGCTTCATTAGACCTCAGGCAAGCTCAAAAGAAACTCAAGCACTCTTGGAAGTTGCTGCATTGGCCAGTTCGAAGTCAACTGAAACAGGTATTTCATGAACTCCTATCTCTCTATTTAGGAATAGTTAGACTTAGGTTTGTGAATCAAAGATGTTGTATTCATAGCCTTGAAACCATACATGTGCTTAGTTTTCATTTATATTAATCGTGCTAGGAGAATTTTGTTCATGAACTTTATGAAAAAACTAGGTTAAGAATTAGGGCCAGAGAAATTATCTCTGGTCTTTGAGAGTTAGCTTAAGTTTTTTATATGGTTAGATTCGTTGTTTGATGCTCTACAAGTTTCATGTTATGAGTTTTGTCAAAAAAGCAAGGAATCAGGAGATAGCATTTGATGTACAGAACGCGCGTTTTTGGGTGAACTGAGGAGGAAGATGAAGTTGCTTGGGCTGGGCCTGATTGCTTTTGCTTCTCACACATGCATTTTCAGTTTACACCCCCTGGCCCATTTCTTTGTATATTTGTTTTTTTTTTGTTTTTTTGTTTTTATTTTGACTTTATTATTTTATGTCCAAATATAAAAAATGCCAAAAATTTATTTTTATATTTTTTTCATATTTATTTGATTTTTATTTTTATTTTTTACTAGTATAAAAATGTTTAAATACTTTATATTCTTTTATTGAAACTTAAAAGTAATGCAAAAAATATGTTTTATTTTCATTTATTATTTTATATACATTTGAAAATATTTTCTTGAAATATATACATTTTTTGTAAATAATTAATTTGTATTTATATTCCTTATTTTATTAAATAATTAGAGCAAAAAATACAAAAACAATACTTTTTTATTTATCAATATTTTGTGCTAAAAATACCCCTTTTTTCAATATACTTATATTTTTGTACAAATTAATACATTATTGTATATAAATAATAATTAATACTTTTTATTTAAGAAAATTAGGGTTTTTGCCCTAAAAAACAAAATAATTGAAATTAACTTTTTATTTATTTACATTTCACTTTAAAAATACTTTTTCATACATAAAAAACATTTTTTTTGCATAATACACTTTATTTAATATTTATTTATTGTATTTATTTAAATATTGTATATTTAATATTATGCCTTACCCATTCAATATGGTTGTAATAATTTAGGATTTAATTTCTTGCAAAATAATCCTCAATTCAAACTTGTACCCCCTCCCTATATCATGTTGTAATAGTGTAGGATTTAAATTCTCGCACTTTTAAATGCTTTCAATTATGCCATGATTAGACCTAAGTTTTGTATGCAAAATAAAATCAACAATTAGTTTGACCTAATCCAATATAACAATGCATGAAAACAAACACAATGCACACTTGCACCCCTAGGGTTACAATCCACTTGTTTCCTTCAAAAATGGGCCATGGTTGCATGTCAAGTACTTTGGCCAAACAAAAACAAACAAAAGATCATAGTCCCTCGATGATGCTATCTGAGTTGCCTAAACAAAATGATCAAGTCCCTCGAGAAAAATTGCCAAAAATACTTGACACTATTGCTATCATGGTCTATACGATGACCCACACCTGTCCCGTTTAACATCCTAACACAAAGTTGCTCACCAAATACAATGGTGAAACAACACTGTTAAAAGGGTTAAAAACATAAGAAAGATCTTTGGTTAAAATAGGGTAGACAACTCTTAGTTACTTGATCAAAGCTTACAAAAAACATCCTTGCTATTTTCAAAACACACTCCACAAACACAATTTCAAAACCCTACTTTCAAACATTGAAAACTTTTCAAAAGACAAAAATACCTTTGTATACATTCAAACAAGAATTATCACAAAGGTTGCCACAACGATGGCCTCTTTTCAAAACATCTTTCAAAACCACACACAAAGCGCCATTTCAAACAATTGAAAAACAAAGCAAGTGATCTAAGTAAGTAACTAAGAGCCCATGGATAACCATGGATAGAAAGGGTGCTAATACCTTCCCTTTCTATAATCTACTCCTCGAACCCAAGAAAACATCTCAAAGGTCTTTCCTGTGCTTTTTGACCTTTCCTTAGGATAAAATAAAAAAAGTCGGTGGCGACTCTTGCTAAACCGAAACATTTGCAAACACAAAACGCAAAATCCCAAGTCAGTTCTCCCACCGTATCACAAACACAAAACCCTAATTTGGGGTTGACTGCCTTAGGAGATAGCTTGTCTGACTAACACTTGAGAAACCTTGAGCCACTTAGATATTTTTCTTGCAATGTTTTTGAGGAATACGAGAGAGCAAATTTTGGGGTACAACATCTACCAATCCTCTAATGAATTCCAAATGCAAGTTTCAAGATGATCATCCAACTAACCACTAATCACTAATAATTGACTTTATCCTTTATTTTTATTATATGCTCCTTTTATTTTTATGCACTATTTACTTTTAGCATTTACATTTCATTCCATTTTCATTTGTGCTCATTTGAGTATTTACTTTCTTGTCATTTTTATTTTTGCTCACTTGAGCTTTACTTTTCTTTTTCAAAACACCTAATAATCAACATAAACCCTAAAAATCTTTAATGATACTTAGACTATTTGGTTACTATCCTTGGTGTTGTACCCCAAAATTTGCCCTCCCATATTTCTTAAAACATTTCAAGAAAGATCCTCAAGTTGCTCAAGGAAGCCCAAAGGTTGACCAGACAACCTCTCTCCTAAGGCAGTCTACCTCAAATTAGGATTTCATATTTCACCAAGATACTTGAGTCCAAGGGATCCCAAATGCTCACCATTGTCCTAATATGTTCTCAAGATCATCCATGTCAAGTTTCAAGCCCTACAGAGAAAGTTTGCTCAATCAATTGCTCAAAGGCCTAAAAATCGACTGTGCTAGAGCAAAAGTCAATTGTGGCCTGCATATAGTCAAACTTCAAGATTTTTGGTCAACATTCTCATTTTGAAGTATATTTCATCATTTGATCAAGGGTTAATCATGATTCATCAAGTATTTCTCATAATTCCTCAAGAAACAAAAGTTGCTAAATTAGGGTTTTGCAGGAAAGGTCAACTCAACTTTGACCAAGCATAACTTTCTCATAATTTATGAAAAATGACCTATCCAAAGCTCATTTTGTATAGGAGTAAATTCTATACAATCCATCTTCATCTCCCAAGTTTGAAATATGCACTCACAAGAAGTTATGAATTTGGACATTATAGGTCATTTTGAAAAGTCAACAAAAACACCTTTTTTTGTCAAAGCTTAATACATGAGCATGGAATATCAAATTGAGATTATACCAAATGGGTTTCTTAGAGGACATCTCAATCTTTCTAAAAAGTCCAAGAACACCTTAAAAGAGTTAAAATTGAGGAAGTTATGCATTGGTGAAGTTGACCTTTTTTGCAAAATTGCTAAAAGTCAACTATGTCTAAAAATGCAATTTTTGCCAAATGGGCCTAACTTTTTGCACTTGTTCTGAGTTGGTAGCATGGTCCAAGAGCCCTAGCTCTTTCCACTTGTCATCATCTTGTTTTTATTATTTATTTTGATTTTTATTTGAATTAAATCAATTTTAATCAAAACAAATCATAGAAAATCCAAAACATTGAAAACTCAAGATTTTGTATATGTTTCAGGTCTTACATCCAGCTAGCATAAGATTGAATTTGTGCCAAGCCTTTGTGTGCACAAAAAGATTGAGTTTGCTCTATTTTTAGCAATATTTTCAAGTAAATCAAATCCAAATCAAAAGCAATGATGGAGGAAGATTGAGACCAGCTTTTCAACCCTAATCCAATCCCTGATATATATTAAACATGTGCATACCTAAAACAAGGCGAGAGAGAGGCGTGAGAACAAGAACAAAACTTGAAAAAATCACAACAAAGTGTTGAGTCGAATTCCTTGTTCCAGGAAATTTCAAGACCCTTTAACCATTCCAATCGCTTCCTGGGATCACCAACAAGCAAAACCAATCAAGAACAAGCATTTCCAGGCCCTGAAACCCACTGTAAGTCAACCACGACCTTGGGTTATTTTGGAAATCGAATTATGTAATTCTTGCACATTCATCACATTCTAATCACATATTCTTGTTTACCATCTTGTTTGCAAGCTATTTGTGCTGTTTAATTGCATTTACAACGCAGGAATTGCCATATGCCATAGCTAGGGTTTACAAGCTCGTTTTGGGGTTTCTGAACCTAGGCAAAATTAGGCCATAATTAGGGTACCATGAAGTTCGTGAGACTGAGACGAATGGATTGGTACCATCATCACTGATTTATTGTGCTTATACATGATTTTTGAAGCACCCAGGCTTTTAGCTACGATGGGGATCCGTTGGTAAAGGTCAGTTGTCTAAAACAATAGATCCTTGGAGAAGACGAAGACATGGAGAGTGTGATCGGTGGATCTGGAACTGACTGTTTAACGCTGGTTCGCGAAATGTCGCGGAAGCAAGAGTCGCCACCGTCTTTTATTTTCTCCAAATGGAAAGGACAAAAGCACAGAAAAATTCCTTAAAGAGATTGCTCTCGGTTCAGGAGGTAGATTATAGAAAGGGAAGGTGTTAGCACCCTTTCTATCCATGGTTATCCATGGGCTCTTAGATACTTGCTCATTTGTGTTTTCAAAAATGTTTGTTTGCTTTTCAACTGTGGGTTTTAAAAAGTTTCTTTGAAAATTCCAGTTCGACTCTTGTATCGGTCCTCAAGAGTGTTTGAAAAGTTGCTTTCGAAAGCTTTTTGAAAATGTGTCGGTGTGAAAAGTATTTTTGAATTTGTTTTGAAATTAGAGCAAGTATCTACGAGAACCTACCTACCCTAAGGAATTCGTCTGTGTAAATGTCCTTTAAAGTAGTGCCATCCCACCATTGAGAGGTAGGTAGCACCACCGTTGGAGGTGTTCGGGTCAATTCGAGGTTCGGGACATGGTGATCACCAGAGCAATGGGAAGACACCTTAGAAGCTACCCTCATGCCAGGTTCCCGGATCATGAGGACTTACTAAGACATCCTCTACTCGACGATCACCTTTCGAGGCAAGGCAACAGTGAGGCGTACTCTAGGGGTGGTGTGTGCGATTCGTGTGTCGTTTTCATTTGCATTTATCTTGTCACGTTATTTGTTTTCTACGCTTGTTTTTATTTTGTCCATACATTCTTTCATGTCATTTGTTTAACATTTAAAATATTTGCGGGAAAGTAAATTTCTAAAGCTATTACAAACGGCGCGGGTCCACATCGCCAAAATTAACCAGGACCCGATTTGACAGAAAATAAATAAAGTAAAAAATAAAAGTGCGAGCAATTATTTACAAGGCTTCGGGAGAGGTACATAATTATTCAAACGAAATAAAATAAATATGCGAATAAATAAGAAATTAGGAACGAGGGCGTTGGACCCTTTTGCAAAATTAAAATTAATAAGGAACTAATTAATTAAAAAGAAAGAAGGGATTTGTTTTTTTTTGGTATTTTATGTTTTTTAAGATTTAATATGAAAAGGGAGAATTAATTAAAATCAAAATAAGATGCAAACCCTAATTCTAGTTATTTTTTAATTTATTAAGAAATATTGAAATTTTTAACCTAAATTAAACCTAATTTTTACATGCAAATTTGATTATAAAAAATAAATAAAATAAATATTTAATTATTTGAAAGAAAAAAAAATGAAAAGGATGAAAAATTCATTAAACCTAATTCTATGCCTATTTTAGATTTTTATTATGAAAACATTAACTTAAACCCTAATTCTAAGCTAAATAATTATTTGCATTTATTTACAAAAAGTATTAAAATAAAATATTTATTATATTTTTTATCTTTTCTGATTTTTATGCATTTTTTTTATTTATGAAAATAAATAATTAATTTAAACAAATAATAATTAAAAGAAATAGAGTTAAATAAAAAAAATAAAGAAAGTGAAAAATATGCAAACCTAGGGGGGTGGTAGTCCCCAAAGTGGAGGTATGCCATAGCAATCCAGGCCCACTTAAATTGATGGCCTCTTTGACTTTTCAGGTAGTGTGCTGGCGCGTTGACTCAAGCCTATGGTATTCTCTAACTCTCAGCCTTTGGATTGATCTCAAGATGGACGTGGCAAGGCTTGATCAATTTCAGTGATGACTTCGCGTCTCTTTGAGTATGGGGCTTAGTTTCTGATTGGAATATGTTCAGTGATGCTTGAGAAAGCTAATGAGATGAGAATTATGCCTTGAATCGCCCTAGAAAGTAGTTTTCAGATTTGAGTTTCTTAGACAAAATTCCAAGTTTGACTTTCAGTTTTCTCAGCAGCTGCGTGTGTGTGATCATTAGGGTTGTGTTCCTGGCTTATGTATGAATCAATTAGGTCAAGAAAAGTAGAGCAAATCCAATGCATTCATGGTTTTTGGAAATTTGATTTTTAAGGATCTTTTTCAATCTTTTCCATGTGTTCTTGTATCAATTATGATCAATTTACTCCAAATCTTTCCTTATTTGATTTCACACGAATTATTGAGTGGATTTTGTGCACAAAGAGATTATAAAACCTAGATTACATATTTTTCATATATTTAATTTGATTTAAATGAATTATTATAAATAAAAATTCAAATAAATAAATAAAAAATGAGAAAATACTTCCCTTTGGGCCAAGGGGTCGTGCACATGCCATGGATGATGATTTGTGGAGGAAAAATGGGCCCATTAGCAATTTTAGGTCATTTGAATCAATGTTGACTTTTCAAAATATCCAAAAATTTCCCAACTTCTACAAGGCACAACTTGCTCAATTTTTAAGCTTTTCTCATGTTCTTGGATATTTTGGAAAGGTCTTTGAGTCCTCTAACCAATGCCTTTGGTCCCATGTCATTTTGATTTACCAATCTCAAGTTATGTCCTTTGACTTAAAGTCCCTTTTTGTTGACTTTTGAAAATGACCTATAATGTTGAAATTGATAACTTTTTGTGAGAGCATTTCTTGGACTTGGAATATGAAGATGAGTTGTAGGAAATGTCTTTATCTTCAAAATGAGCTTTGGATGGAATTTTTCTGATAATCCATGTGAAAGTTATGCCCTGGTCAATTTCAGTTGACTTTTTCAGCTGTCCAAATAAGGAAACTTTTGCATCTTGATGATTTTTGAGCCAAACTTTGAGAATCATGATCAAGCATTGATCAAAATGATGTTTGTGGCTTCAAAATGATATGTTGACCAAAAATTTGAACTTTTGACTGTCAAATGACCATTTTGCCCCTACAGTTGACTGTAGTGCAATTTAGGGTTTTGACTGTGCAATTTTATGCTGAAAGCCTTGAAACTTGATATGAGGATACTTGACCATATTTGTAGGCATGTGAGACTTGATTGGTCCCTTGAAAACTTCCTTTTCTTGATCAGAATCAAAACCCTAGTTTTGACTGTATAGGAGACCTTTGACTGTGCAACCCTTGGGGAGATTTTGAAGCTTGACTTTGCAAATCTTTGAAGAATATGGGAGGGAAAATTTTGGGGTACAACAGTTGCCCCTGTTCAATCTTCTTAGACTTGAGGATGCAGATTGGCTGACGTGCCTTTCGTAATCCGAGGGTAGAAGATGATTGAACACTAGAGTGCCCAGAAATTTGCGCTCACATAGTAGCAGTGATGATGGAATGGGCTTATAGATGCCATTTAGAGATTGGTGAACAGGATGATGGGCTTATAGATGCCATCTGGATGTTGATCGCATAAGAGATTCCTTAGCGAGAACCTGCGTACCTGCAAAAGAAAAATGAGTACCTGACACGTTGCAGGAGCTGGTTTCAGATGCTTGGTATAGATATGTCCTGACTGGTTACAGGAACTGAGTCTGGAACTTCAAATGGTGATGAATGAACCAGGGATGGTTACTACCTTAGCATGAACGGTAAGAGAACCTTGGATGACTTTAACTTCAACAACGCTCGTTGAGAAAAATCTTGGTGGGAATTACCATCTTCGCAGTATCGGGAAGAGAACCAATAGGAAAATATAATCTCAAAGAAAAACCCAAAATGGAAATCTCATGCACCGTCGGAGAGAGAACCAATAGGAAAATATAATCTCAAAGAAAAACCCAAAATGGAAATCTCATGCACCGTCGGAGAGAGAACCAATAGGAAAATATAATCTCGAAGAAAAACCTAAAATGGAAATCTCATGCACCGTCGGAGAGAGAACCAATAGGAAAATATAATCTCAAAGAAAAACCTAAAATGGAAATCTCATGCACCGTCGGAGAGAGAACCAATAGGAAAATATAATCTCAAAGAAAAAACCTAAAATGGAAATCTCATGCACCGTCGGAGAGAGAACCAATAGGAAAATATAATCTCAAAGAAAAAACCTAAAATGGAAATCTCATGCACCGTCGGAGAGAGAACCAATAGGATATTATAATCTCAAAGAAAAACCTAAAATGGAAATCTCATGCACCGTCGGAGAGAGAACCAATAGGACATTATAATCTCAAAGAAAAACCTAAAATGGAAATCTCATGCACCGTCGGAGAGAGAACCATTATAGTCTGATAACTTCTACTGAGTCTTCATCAGAAAAACCTGTTGGGAGTCGATTTAGCTGGACTAGAGAAGGCCTTGGCCTGGATAAGAAATCTTTGGAATCGATTAACTGAACCGGTCTAGATCTTGAAATATGATTTGAGAATTTAACTGCATCTTTCCTGAAAGGTAAAGGTCAGTCATATGCCATGCATGATATAGATCAAGCGATGATGTTCTCAACATAAATGAGATTTGTATGATATGATGTGTCTATGCATGCTATAATGATGTATGTGATGTTTTATGAATGTATGTTTTCGTCTAGGAAAGTAAATCCTTGACGGGTGCCGGGAAGTCACTCCTGGGCTGATGTTGAAGAACAGATTTTGCTTCCGCTGGGGATGATAACTGCAAGAATACCGGTAGGAGAAGATGACCCCGTTGAGGAATAAACTTGGCAAATGGAAGATTCTGCGGAGAGAAAAAGCACTCTGATGATCTTGCTGGGGAGTGATACCCTGCGGGGAGAGAGATACTTTGTTGAATTGTTGATAATAATTTGCTGGGGATATCCTTGTTGTATTGGAAGTGTTGATAGACTTTGCTGGGGGTAAGAGAATTTCGTCGAGGACGCTCTTTTCATGGCTTTTGGCTGAGGATAACCCAGTTATATCCTGTTAAGGAAATAACTCTTTGAATAAAGCCGGGTGACGCGTTCGTGCTCTGCGAGGGATAAGCTTCCAGAATCTACTGGGGATAAGCTTACTGCTTGGGGAGATGGACTCCAATTTTCCTGGGGAATTAGATTGGACTCTCCTGGGGAGATTTTGGACTGTAATTTTGTAAGTTGAAAGAGGGAACCTATGTAGGGTTTCTGCTGATGAGCTCATGTAAAACCGCATCTGAAATGGAGAAGGAACCTAAGTAGGGTTGCTTGATGTCGAGTTCGTGTAAAACTTCGTTCTTGGAAAGGGAGAACCTATGTAGGGTTTCTGGGTGACGAGTCCATGTAAAACTGCATCTTGAAGAGAGGGAACCGGTGTAGGGTTGCTTGATGTCGAGTTCGTGTAAAACTACGTCCGGAGAAGGAGAACCTGTGTAGGGTTGCCTGGTGAGGTAAGTTCATGTAAAACTTCTTGATGAACCGGGGTGAGGTTATCTTGAGCTAAATCCATGTAAGACTTCTGGGGGGAACCGGGGTTAGGTTGCCGCAGGATAAGTTCGTGTAAAACTTCTTGACGAACCGAGGTAAGGTCATCTTGAGATAGGTCCATGTAAGACTTCTGGAGGAACCGGGGTTAGGTTGCCGCAGGATAAGTTTGTGTAAAAACTTCGTGATGAACCGGGGTTAGGTCATCTTGAGATAGGTCCATGTAAGACTTCTGGAGGAACCGGGGTTAGGTTGCCGCAGGATAAGTTTATGTAAAAACTTCGTGATGAACCGGGGTTAGGTCATCTTGAGATAGGTCCATGTGAGACTTCTGGAGGAACCGGGGTTAGGTTACGACAGGATAAGTTTGTGTAAAAACTTCGTGATGAACCGGGGTTAGGTCATCTTGAGATAGGTCCATGTGAGACTTATGGAGGAACCGGGGTTAGGTTACGGCAGGATAAGTTTGTGTAAAAACTTCGTGATGAACCGGGGTTAGGTCATCTTGAGATAGGTCCATGTGAGACTTCTGGAGGAACCGGGGTTAGGTTACGGCAGGATAAGTTTGTGTAAAAACTTCGTGATGAACCGGGGTTAGGTCATCTTGAGATAGGTCCATGTGAGACTTCTGGAGGAACCAGGGTTAGGTTACGGCAGGATAAGTTTGTGTAAAAACTTCGTGATGAACCGGGGTTAGGTCACTTGGGATAAATCCATGTAAGATTTCTGGAGGAACCGGGGTTAGGTTACTTGGGAAAAATCCATGTAAGATTTCTAGGAGGAACCGGGGTTAGGTTACTTCGGGATAAGTTCGTGTAAAACTTCTGGATGAACCGGGGTAAGGTTACTTATGGAGGATGAGTCTGTGTAAGACTTTGTCTGAAAATTGAGAAGGAACCGGTGTAGGGTTGCATGATTTTGATTAAGTGGATGATTGTCTTGTTTGGTTTCGGATGTTAACCCATGATCTGGAATTTGTAAAGGTAGATGGTAATCATCCTTATGTTGATCTTTCCTTTGTACTTTGGTTAACAGAGCAATTGGATCGCCTGGATGACTCATTATTGCCCCTGTTTCGGAGGTGAGGGAAGAGGATACCTGTGTGGGTGATTGATAAATCTTCGGGTAGACAAGTGATGAGATACCGGAACATAGTCGTACGCTTTGATCCCTAACTTTTGCCTGGACCGCCCTTTCGGGTTTTCAGTCCATCGGGATACCCATTTTTGCCCAAGCCGCTTTTTCAGGCTTTCGACTTGCCGGGTGTACATATTTTTCCATTTTCATCCCTTATTTTTGCCCGAACCCTTTTGGTTCGCCGGGAAGCCCTTATTTTTGCCTAGGTATGTCAACCTAGCGGGTCTTTGATTATGCGTAGTATTTTTCGACTATGTTCGTGCTTTCAGAATGTATGGAATTGCCCCTGTTGGAAGTATTTTGTCATGCCCCAGATAATGGGCAATGCTCCTACTGTGCCCCTTGATTGGAGGTACTTCTGTTCACAAGGTGTTCATTGTGCGAATTTCCCTGCTGTTCAAATAAATAGTTATATGCAAACAAGGTTATTTTAAGAATGCAAAAGCCTATGTCTGTCTTTGAATTTTGAAAATGTATTTTTTGTAATACAGTGCGGTGTCAACTCAAGATTTTACAGCAAACCTTCAGGAGTCGGGATACCTTTTGTAACAGTATGCTTTCGAACTAACCCATGCTTCGGCTAGGACTTTTAAGGGTTATAACGTGGCCTGGTTCACGGTTTAAGAAACAAAGGATAAAGGCTCAAATTTATTTGTACCCACCCGCTCTTCGTGATGTTCTCCAAACCTAAACTCAGTTGATCATACGTTAGACCTTGTTTGAGTCTTTGCTCTGATTTTCCGGTGATGGCTCGGATGTTGATAACTTATTTTGAATAGGCAGTCATTCCTTTTTTGTTGAGGGTTTGTAAGACCTCTTTCTTGATTTTTGTTATCCCTTTCTTTTTTTGCCTGAACTGTTTCCTTTTTTGGAATTATAGTCAGCGGGATGCCCCAGTTTTGTAAGTCTCCTTCATAGGTTTTGACTTAATGGGTTTTTTCATTTTTGAGATAATGACTGCCTTTCTTTATTGATTATTCGGAACCATCACTGTCTTCTTCTTTTTTGTAAGGACCTCTTTGGTGCCATTCGTTATGCACTTGGATCAACTGAGAGAACTACCCTGCCCCAGGCTATAATTAAGGGTTTTAATTTTCGAAAAGAAAAACTCCTACTTCTTTGGCTCAAAGGGGTTGACGAGGGATTATCTTCCTTATAACTCCAGTGTTTAGGAATTGAAACAATGCCTGTACCTCATCAGCGGGGTCTGTTCAAAAGCATACTGTAAAGATCGTGGTATCGTTTTCGTCATCCTCCCTCAAGAGGCTTAGAATTTTCAATTAAGAGTTGACCATCACAAGAATATGAAAGCAGTTTTAAGCATAGTAAACATAATTAAATCAAGACAGACATGTGTAATGCATTCATGAAATAAAAGAGTTTAACATGATAATTGTTTATCTGAACAAGAAAAGAAAAATACAACTTGAATTCAAATGAACGAAAATCTCTCGACCCTAGCCATGTTTTGGCAATGGAGCAGTGATCACGTTGGGAGTCTCGGCATGCTCGAACTCGATCTCTTTGGCATCGATCATGTTCTGAATCTTGTACTTCAGTGCCCAACAGTCCTCAGTATCGTGCCCCGGGCTATCAGAATGATAAGCGCACCTCGCTTCTGGGTTGTAGCTTGGAGAGGAGGTCTTGGGATTTGCAGGAGGATTGATCACCACAATCAGGTTCATTTTCAACATGTGCTGCAATGCTTGTGACCATGGCATGTTAATGTTGGTGAATTGTCTTTTAGGCTCGTCCGGCCTTCGCTGGTTTCCCTTTTGTGGTTGGCGGCATGGTGCAGAACCAGAGATCATGACTGCCCCTGCATGTTGGTCACGACGACTCTTTTGGCTGTATGCCGCATTAGATTCTTTCTTTCCCGTGTAAGGCTTTTTGTGAGTGTCAGAAGGTGTGGCCTCTTGGATTTTCCCACTCTTGATACCAGCTTCAATTCTTTCGCCAGTCAGGATGAGGTCGGTAAATCCTGCAGATGAATTACCAATGAGATGATTGAAGAATGGCCCGGATAGGGTCCCCAAGAACATATCAACGAGTTCCCGGTCAGTTAATGGAGGCTGCACCCTTCCAGCCAGGTCTCTCCATCTCTGTGCGTATTCCTTGAAACCTTCACTTGACCCCAGCGACATACCCTGAAGTTGGGTACGTGTAGGAGCAAGGTCGGCATTGTACTGGTACTGCTTGTAGAATGCAGTGGCTAAGTCTTCCCAGGTACGGATGTTGGCTCCACTCAATTGATAGAACCACTCGAGTTGAGTCCCTGAAAGACTCTCTTGGAAGAAATGGATCCATAAGTTTTTGTCAGCTGTGTAGGGCTGGATCCTTCTTGTGTAAGCCCTGAGATGCAATTTAGGACAGGATGCCCCGTCGTATTTAGCAAAGGCAGGTGCCTTAAACTTGTGCGGGATCACTACCCCAGAAGACAGACCTAGATCCTCGAAGTCCAGGCCAGGCACTTTTTGTATCTCCATAGCACTTAGCCGGTCTTCCAACTGTTTGTACCTATCCTCAGCCGGAGGGTACTGTTCGTCGTTGAAATCTGTCTCATTGTCGGAGACCACTGGACTGGGAATCCTTTCCTCTTGATGACTGCCTTTCCCCACAGATGGAGTTGTCTTCGCAGCATCATCCTGCAGTGTATTCCCAGATCTGCGTCTAGGGCTGAACAAAACAGTCCTCTTCTTCTTCTTTTCCCTCTTCAAGAGCAGAGCCTTCAGGTCTTGTTGCCCCTGGGTCAAATTCATGATCAGCCCTTGGAACTGGGCGTTCTGAGCCTGGAGGGCCTTGATAGTGTGCTCGGTTGAGGATTCAGGATTCATGACGAGACTGCTGAAATAAACAGCGAAGAAGGTAAGCAACCTGCAGAGAAAGGGTACCTGTTATGCAATGATATGTATGATATGCATGCAATGATTTCAAGGACCTCGCGGGGTAAACAAGAAAATTGTTAGCATTGGAAACTGGTGACTTGATTGAAGGCACTTCATATTGTTGAGAGTCCTTCTTCAAGGGTCAAAAGCTCACCATATCCAGTGGGTCATAGCCCCTGACAACCTTGGCTAGAGGAAAATAAATCCTCTTTGCCCCTTGCTAGACGTTTGATTCATCATGACCTGCATCACAAGCCCTTGAGATCCTTGAAATGGGTTAGGATGTATGCAATGGCATGATGTTATGCTATGTATGGGGTAATGTAGGTAACCCTGTTATGAGTCCCAATTAAGGACTGCAAACCAAAACCTGCAAGAAATTTAGTGAATTCTGTTATAAGTCCTAATTAAGGACCACAAACAAAACCTGCAAGTAGTTCATGTGTCAGATAACAAGCATGCAAGTAGGCAAGTACGAAGGCACACAAGTCACACAAGAGAAGCCCTTAGAGTTTAAGGCCAGCATGAGGTCTAGGTACTACCCTCTTTCAGTTTGTTGGTTCATACCTGTCCTATCAAAGTAACCGGGTTCTTAGAGGATCCCAATATCATTGACTACCCTCAATCGGTCATAACTCCAGCATCGCAATCTTTTCTTGCGGCCAGAACCATCACGAGAGTTTAGCCTCAATGGGCGTAGCATACTGCTACAATTCTAAAGGCCAAGTTGTGTCAATTAAGGTTCTAAGGTTGTTGGTGCTTAATGACTCCTTAGAAGACCCATATTCTCCTCGTTGCGACACAAGGGATATCGGTACAGACCAAGGTGCCACACCAACGTAGCCACTGCTTCACCTGTGTCGGTCTACGCCGGACAGGTCCCTCACAGCTTATGCTACCTAAATAGGGTATCCCCAGATCCGGGTTAGGATCTATGTAACTCCGATGCAACCCACAATAGTAAAGCAAGCAAATCAATACAATTGAAAACACAGTTATGAACTAGCCCTAAGGTACACCTCACTTTAAGTTTAATATCCCCAGCAGAGTCGCCAGTTCTGTGATCGGTGGATCTGGAACTGACTGTTTAACGCTGGTTCGCGAAATGTCGCGGAAGCAAGAGTCGCCACCGTCTTTTATTTTCTCCAAATGGAAAGGACAAAAGCACAGAAAAATTCCTTAAAGAGATTGCTCTCGGTTCGGGAGGTAGATTATAGAAAGGGAAGGTGTTAGCACCCTTTCTATCCATGGTTATCCATGGGCTCTTAGATACTTGCTCATTTGTGTTTTCAAAAATGTTTGTTTGCTTTTCAACTGTGGGTTTTAAAAAGTTTCTTTGAAAATTCCAGTTCGACTCTTGTATCGGTCCTCAAGAGTGTTTGAAAAGTTGCTTTCGAAAGCTTTTTGAAAATGTGTCGGTGTGAAAAGTATTTTTGAATTTGTTTTGAAATTAGAGCAAGTATCTACGAGAACCTACCTACCCTAAGGAATTCGTCTGTGTAAATGTCCTTTAAAGTAGTGCCATCCCACCATTGAGAGGTAGGTAGCACCACCGTTGGAGGTGTTCGGGTCAATTCGAGGTTCGGGACATGGTGATCACCAGAGCAATGGGAAGACACCTTAGAAGCTACCCTCATGCCAGGTTCCCGGATCATGAGGACTTACTAAGACATCCTCTACTCGACGATCATCTTTCGAGGCAAGGCAACAGTGAGGCGTACCCTAGGGGTAGTGTGTGCGATTCGTGTGTCGTTTTCATTTGCATTTATCTTGTCACGTTATTGGTTTTCTACGCTTGTTTTTATTTTGTCCATACATTCTTTCATGTCATTTATTTAACAGTTAAAATATTTGCGGGAAAGTAAATTTCTAAAGCTATTACAAACGGCGCGGGTCCACATCGCCAAAATTAACCAGGACCCGATTTGACAGAAAATAAATAAAGTAAAAAATAAAAGTGCGAGCAATTATTTACAAGGCTTCGGGAGAGGTACATAATTATTCAAACGAAATAAAATAAATATGCGAATAAATAAGAAATTAGGAACGAGGGCGTTGGACCCTTTTGCAAAATTAAAATTAATAAGGAACTAATTAATTAAAAAGAAAGAAGGGATTTGTTTTTTTTTGGTATTTTATGTTTTTTAAGATTTAATATGAAAAGGGAGAATTAATTAAAATCAAAATAAGATGCAAACCCTAATTCTAGTTATTTTTTAATTTATTAAGAAATATTGAAATTTTTAACCTAAATTAAACCTAATTTTTACATGCAAATTTGATTATAAAAAATAAATAAAATAAATATTTAATTATTTGAAAGAAAAAAAAATGAAAAGGATGAAAAATTCATTAAACCTAATTCTATGCCTATTTTAGTTTTTTATTATGAAAACATTAACTTAAACCCTAATTCTAAGCTAAATAATTATTTGCATTTATTTACAAAAAGTATTAAAATAAAATATTTATTATATTTTTTATCTTTTCTGATTTTTATGCATTTTTTTTTATTTATGAAAATAAATAATTAATTTAAACAAATAATAATTAAAAGAAATAGAGTTAAATAAAAAAAATAAAGAAAGTGAAAAATATGCAAACCTAGGGGGGTGGTAGTCCCCAAAGTGGAGGTATGCCATAGCAATCCAGGCCCACTTAAATTGATGGCCTCTTTGACTTTTCAGGTAGTGTGCTGGCGCGTTGACTCAAGCCTATGGTATTCTCTAACTCTCAGCCTTTGGATTGATCTCAAGATGGACGTGGCAAGGCTTGATCAATTTCAGTGATGACTTCGCATCTCTTTGAGTATGGGGCTTAGTTTCTGATTGGAATATGTTCAATGATGCTTGAGGAAGCTAATGAGATGAGAATTGTGCCTTGAATCGCCCTAGAAAGTAGTTTTCAGATTTGAGTTTCTTAGACAAAATTCCAAGTTTGATTTTCAGTTTTCTCAGCAGCTGCGTGTGTGTGATCATTAGGGTTGTGTTCCTGGCTTATGTATGAATCAATTAGGTCAAGAAAAGTAGAGCAAATCCAATGCATTCATGGTTTTTGGAAATTTGATTTTTAAGGATCTTTTTCAATCTTTTCCATGTGTTCTTGTATCAATTATGATCAATTTACTCCAAATCTTTCCTTATTTGATTTCACACGAATTATTGAGTGGATTTTGTGCACAAAGAGATTATAAAACCTAGATTACATATTTTTCATATATTTAATTTGATTTAAATGAATTATTATAAATAAAAATTCAAATAAATAAATAAAAAATGAGAAAATACTTCCCTTTGGGCCAAGGGGTCGTGCACATGCCATGGATGATGATTTGTGGAGGAAAAATGGGCCCATTAGCAATTTTAGGTCATTTGAATCAATGTTGACTTTTCAAAATATCCAAAATTTTCCCAACTTCTACAAGGCACAACTTGCTCAATTTTTAAGCTTTTCTCATGTTCTTGGACATTTTGGAAAGGTCTTTGAGTCCTCTAACCAATGCCTTTGGTCCCATGTCATTTTGATTTACCAATCTCAAGTTATGTCCTTTGACTTAAAGTCCCTTTTTGTTGACTTTTGAAAATGACCTATAATGTTGAAATTGATAACTTTTTGTGAGAGAATTTCTTGGACTTGGAATATGAAGATGAGTTGTAGGAAATGTCTTTCTCTTCAAAATGAGCTTTGGATGGAATTTTTCTGATAATCCATGTGAAAGTTATGCCCTGGTCAATTTCAGTTGACTTTTTCAGCTGTCCAAATAAGGAAACTTTTGCATCTTGATGATTTTTGAGCCAAACTTTGAGAATCATGATCAAGCATTGATCAAAATGATGTTTGTGGCTTCAAAATGATATGTTGACCAAAAATTTGAACTTTTGACTGTCAAATGACCATTTTGCCCCTACAGTTGACTGTAGTGCAATTTAGGGTTTTGACTGTGCAATTTTATGCTGAAAGCCTTGAAACTTGATATGAGGATACTTGACCATATTTGTAGGCATGTGAGACTTGATTGGTCCCTTGAAAACTTCCTTTTCTTGATCAGAATCAAAACCCTAGTTTTGACTGTATAGGAGACCTTTGACTGTGCAACCCTTGGGGAGATTTTGAAGCTTGACTTTGCAAATCTTTGAAGAATATGGGAGGGCAAATTTTGGGATACAACAGAGAGCAACCATTCGCCTATTTAAAAGTTCGCGCATTTTGGACTTAGTGTTTGTTGCTTTTTCATATTATGATTATTGTTTATTATGTGTACAACAAAGTAGCTAGCACAGTTGGTAGCTGGTCATTGGAACATGCCTTGGGGCCTGGGTTCGAATCCCAGGTCCCCCCATTCTTGCATATTATTTTTCTTTTCAGGTTCAGGTGTGTACATAAGCCAAGGGACTACGATAGTCCTTCATCATCCAATCTGCCAAGTGTCCAGAAGACCAGATCTGATGGTCATGATGTAGTGTCCATGGTACACTTTAGTCAATGCAGAGCATGAGATCTAAAGAGTCAAACGTGGGTCACATTCTTTTGGGCCCAGAACCTGATTCTCACCCCCCCCCCCCCCCCCCAAATTACAACCAGGTCCAAAATCTCTTTATCTTTTATTTTCATTTTTGTTTTATTTAATTTATTTATTTATTTTACTAACATAATTAATTTTCTTTTTATCAAAAAATCATAAAAATAATATTTCTCACCAAATTAGACTTAGGTTTTTTTTATCAATAAATTAATTAATTTAATTAGATTTTAATTTTAGGTAACTTTAATTTCTTTTTGTAAATAATTAAAATTAATTAGAACAATTAGGGTTTTTGTTTCTAACTTAATTATATTTTTTCTTAAAAATAACAAAACACAAAAATAGGCCATTTATTTATTTTTATTAATTAATTTAATTGAATAATTAATTTAGTATTTAATTTAAATAACCCTAATTCTTTTCTTTAAAAAATATTAAAAACAACAAAAACAACTTTTTCTTTTAATTAGGTTAGAAAGGGTCAAAACCCCAGTTCTCTCCCGATCTAAATTTCCTTGCGCGCACTTTATCATTTATTTTTACCCTATTAATGTAGTTGCCCACAAGTTGTAATAGCTTAATTAGGAATTTTACTTTTTATTTATTGTCTTTTTTCAAGGGTTTGTTTTGGCTATGTAAATACCCGAAGCCTTGTAATAGCGTAGTTTACTTTTCGCACTTTAATTTCCGCAAAATATTAACTGTTAGATGTATGGATAATTAGGGTTGCATGATAAGAATGTATGATTAACTTTAAAACGGTTAGCTAACCCTAAATATACAAAGATGATAAATTTTAAATTGAATCACTCGCACATGCGCACTCCTAGGGTACACTCCCACTTCGGTTGCCTTCAGTAAAATGGTCATTAAGTATAGGATATTTTAGTGGTCGCTCTTTTGTCTAAACAAAGATCAAAGTCCCGTTCAGAAAAGTTACCTCGGAATGGTTGCCTCAGAATTGTTGCCTCGAATAATTGATCTAAGACATTAGGGTTACTACTAAGACGTCCTAACATTGCTTTATTGACCGTACGTCCCTTTTCGAATTGACCCTCAAACTCCAACGACGGTGCTACCTACTCACTAATAGTGGGATAGCACTGTCTAAAGGAAATAAACATAGAACAATTCTCTTTTTTCGAGTAGGTAGATTAGTTCTTAAGTACTTGCTCAATCCAGACAAACTTTTTCACACTTACACACCTCTTTTAAACAAAGCTTTCAAAAATACTTCGTAACACTCTTGAAGACAGAAGCAAGAGTTAAATCAAAGTCAAAAACTTTTCAAATCACACAAACACATAGAAGCAATTTTAAAAATGATGAGCAAGTACCTAAGATCCCGTAGATAACTACGGATAGAAAGGGTGTTAATACCTTCTCTTTCTATAATCTACCCCCCGTACTCAAAATCTCGAAAAAGGGAGTTTTTTTGTGCTTTTTTCCTTTCCTTGTTGGATAAAATAAAAGTCGGTGGTGACTTTTGCTTACCGCGACATTTTGTGAACACAAACGCAAAACGCAAACTAGCAATTCCTAAAAACAGTCTGGTTCTGCCACCGTATCACAGAACTGGCGACTCTACTGAGGAGTTAATAAGTGGGGTATACCTTAGGATTAGTTCATCATATTGTTTTCTATTATTTGATTTGATTGCTTTATTTTTGTGGGCTTTGTATCGGAGTTACTATAGATCCTAACCCGGATCTGGGGGACACCTTTTACGTAAGTAGCAAGAGACTGTGAGGGAATTGTATGGCGTAGACCGATACAGTTGAAGCAGTAGCTACGTTGATGTGGCATATTAGTTGGTACCGATATCCCTTGTGGAGAAACAAGGAGAATATGGGGCTGTTATATGGGTCATTAAGCATCAACTAACCTTAGAACCTATAATTGACCAACTTGGCCATAGGAAGTAGTGAGATAGCCGGCCTCAGCATAGAGTTGGGAACTGGTTGATACTCGATACTACACTCATTGAGACCATACTCTCGAGATAGTCCCGGCTGCAAGAAAAGATTGCGTGAGCTAAAACCATGACCGATGGAGGATGGTCAGTGATATTGAGAACCTCTAGAACCCGGTTACTATTATTAGGACAGGTTGAACCAACTGAACTTCAAGAGGGTAATACCTAGACCCCATGCAAGCCTGAAACTTAAGGGCTATTGTGTGACTTGTTTGCCTTTACCATGTTTGCTATCTGTGATACTTGTTGTGTGTTTTATCATGACATCATGCATCATGACATAGCATGCATATTTCATTAGACTAACCATTTCAAAGACCGAGGGGATTCATCTTTGTTCTGTTTTGCAGATCATGACTTCTATGCGCAGAAATACCATTCGAGTTAACTTCGTGCAAATCCCTGCTCAGCTCAGAGAGTTAGTCTCAAAGGTTCCTGATACTTCTTCCTTTGTTAGAAGACATGGTCATCTCTTTAGCCTGGTCACTTCAAAGTTGGATGAGCAAATGATGAGTGTGTTATTCCAGTTCTTTGATCCATTGCATCATTGTTTCACCTTCCTGGATTATCAGCTAGTCCCTACTTTGGAGGAGTTTTCTAATTTGTTGGGTATATCCATTCTCGAGCAGACACCCTTCACCGGTTTAGAGGAGGTTCCTAGGCCAGAGGACATTGCTTCAGCTTTACACTTAATAAAGGCTGATGTAGTGTCTAATTGGGAGACACGGAGCGGGGTTAAAGGTTTCTTGGCTAAGTTTTTGATCGATCAAGCTCAACAGTTTTGGGACAGCTTAGACTTTCAAGCTTTTGAAGACATCTTGTCTCTCCTCATCTACGGCTTGGTTCTTTTCCCAAATCCAGATGCTTTCATATAAGTAAATACGGTCAAGATCTTCATGTCTCGTAATCCAGTGCCTACTCTCTTGGGTGATATTCTACATGCTCTCTATACTCGTACCGTGCGAAGAAGGGGAACCCTCATGTGTTGCACGCCGCTGCTGGTAAGGTGGTTTATTTCGCACCTCTCCAAGTATGTATTGAAGAATAAGGAAGGTGTAGGTTGGGCTTACAAAATCATGTCCCTTGCTCATACGGACATCCTTTGGAGTTCTAAGGATATGGAAAGAGTAGCTGTTATTGATCGATGTGGGGAATACCATAATGTTCCGTTGCTTGGAATCAGAGGGGGAATAACCTACAATCCTTGTTTGGCTTTACGACAGTTTGGACGCACTCGGAGAGACGGTCCTCATGAGTTACTTCTTCCAGACATTGTCTTTGACTACAAGGGGGACGTGAATGAGCATCGTCGAAGGTTTATACGAGCCTGGGGCATGGTGAACAGGTCTGACCCTCAAGAGCTAGGACTGAAGACTTCTCTCCCGATGCAACCTTATCTCCAGTGGGTTCGAGCCCGCGCTCAAAAGTTGGGGATGCCTTATGAAGCAGTTTTGCCTGTGATTGTGGAGCATACTAATGAGGAAGGGGTTCCTTACACGATCCTCCATCCATACATGCCTACTGATCTCGGAGCATTGAAGAGATCCTGGATTCAGCTAAAGGAGGAGAGGGATACCTACAAGGAGAAGTATCATGAGCAGGAGAGGAAGATCTTGAGGCTTACAAGGCAGCTTGAAAATGAAAGGACAGTCAACGATTATGTCAGCACGAAGGGAAAGAGACCATGGGATTTCTGATTTCTGCTTGTTTCTAGTTTAGATTTATTTTCAGTTATTTCTTTTGTAACGCCTTAAAGGCATTGTTAAACATTTTACAAGTTTAATCTAATAAAGTTTGTTTACTTCTTGTTTTACAAAGTTGAATCTCCCAAAGTCTTTGAAATCATATCATACAGGTACCATTACAGGTTTCTCATCTTCTTTGTTGTTTATTTCAGCAATCATGTCTTCTAAAACACCTACTGATCAAGCCATCAAGGCTCTTCAGGCTCAGAATGCTCAATTCCAGGAGATGTTCTTGAATTTGGCCAAAGGGCAGCAAGATTTGAAGACTCTTATCTTGAAGGAGAAGAAGAAGAAGAAGAAGAAGGTGGTCCTCCTGAATATGGGTCACAGATTTGGGAATAGATTGCCACAAGAAACTGATTTGTCTCATTCATCTGGAAGAGGATAGAATCAAGAGGAAAGAAATGGGCCTAGTCCTGTGGTCTCTGATAATGACACTGATTTTGATGAAGAACAGTATTCTCCTGCTGAGGATAGGTATAAGCAACTTGAAGACCGGTTGAGTGCAATGGAGATTCAGAAGATCCCTGGGTTGGACTTCGGAGATCTGGGATTGGCATCTGGGGTGGTGATCCCTCACAAGTTTAAATCTCCCGTCTTTGCTAAGTATGATGGAGTATCCTTCCCGAAGCTACACCTTCGCTCGTACGTCAGAAAGATTCAACCATACACTACTGATAGGAACCTGTGGGTTCATTTCTTTCAAGATAGTCTGTCAGGGACTTAACTTGAATGGTTCTATCAATTGGAAGGAGCTAATGTCCGCAATTGGGAGGACCTTGCTGCTGCCTTTTACAAGCAATACCAGTATAACACCGACCTTGCTCCCACGCGTACCCAACTTCAGGGTATGTCTATGGGCACAGGCGAAGGCTTTAAGGACTATGCTCAGAAGTGGAGAGATCTGGATGGAAGAGTCCAACCCCCTCTGTCTGATAGGGAGTTGGTGGATATGTTTCTTGGGACTTTGTCTGGTCCATATTTCAATCATTTGATCGGTAGTTCATCGTCTGGGTTCAGTGAATTGATTTTGACTGGGGAGAGAGTTGAAGCTGGTATCAGAAGTGGCAAAATACAGAAAGGTGCTTCATCAAGTACAGAAAAGAAGCCTTTCAGAAAAGAAGCTAGTGCAGTTTATAGCTCGAGGAGCCAGAACCAACCTGAACGCCACCAAGCAGTTAATGCGATAGTAATATCAAGACCTATTGTAGCCCCACAATGCAACAATCAGCAAATAGTAGAGAGACCGCAAAGACAGTATACTCGGCTCAGTATGACCCTGTCTCAAATCCTGCCGCAGTTGTTGAAGACCAACTTGATCACTCTGAGGGAAGCTCCGAAGAATCCCAGTACAACATCTCCGCTGTATAATCCGAACGCCCGTTGTGCTTATCACTCTGATAGCCCAGGGCAAGATACGAACAACTGCTGGGCCTTGAGGAATAAGGTGCAAGATTTGATTGAAGCTAAGGAAATTGAGTTTGACGCGTCGGAAAAGCCTAATGTCATGACTGCTCATATGCCCAAGCATGGAGTAAATGTTGTGGATGATGATCATCATTTGTGACCTTTGTGGAAGATATTGCTACTCCTTTGATGACAGTAAAGAAAAACCTATTATTGGCCGGTTTATTTCCGGGTTGTGGTGAAGGTTGCCACCTGTGTTCAATCCTGCCTGCTGGTTGCCATTTGTTGAAATCAGGTGTTCAACGCTTGATGGATAACAAAGAAATCTTGATTGAGAAAACTTTGGTTCCATTGATTCCTGTTGAAGGTGTTTCCATAATAACCATTTTCGCCAATCCTTCCAAGGCTTCCTCGAGAAAGCCTGTTAGGATTACATCCGCTCTAAGAGTTGCTCCATTGATCATTACTATTCTTGGTCCTATCCCTTACACTTCAGATAAAGCTGTCCCATGGCACTATGGGGCCTATGTGTATTATCATGGGATCAAACAAGACTTGAAGGTTGAAGAAGATGATACTGATGTCAGCAATATTGTCGGGTCTAGCAAGGTCACTCGAAGCGGAAGACATTTCTCTCCTGAGATTTCCCCTCCAACTGTTCAAAATCTTGTTGCTATTCCATCTGCCAGTACATCAACTACTGTCCCAGTTCATATTCCAATTATCACCCCTGTCGCCGAGTAATCTGACACTCGGGGCAAAGAGATCACAGGTGAGCCTGCCCGAACGGAGGCGCCTAAAAAGATTATTGTAGAAACCTCTAGGCAGGAGATAGAGGAAATTCTGAAGATTATCAAGAAAAGTGACTACAACGTAGTCGAGCAGCTGGGGAAGACCCCGTCGAAGATCTCCATGTTATATTTATTGTTGTGCTCAGAAGCCCATGCAAAGGCTTTAATCGCTTTCCTGAAAACTGCGCATGTGCCGCAGGAAACATCTGCTGACCAATTCAAAGACTGTGTGGCTAGTTTGACCGCTGACAACGGGTTGGGTTTCTCCGACGCAGATTTGACTGCCAAAGGAAAGAATCACAATTACGCTCTGCATGTCTCGATCGAGTGCAGGGGAACTACTTTGGCCCACGTGTTGGTGGATACTGGGTCTTCATTAAATGTTTTACCCAAGAAAGCGTTAGACCGGTTGGACTGTGAAGGGTTGGTGTTGAAGCCGAGTAATATTGTGGTTAAGACCTTTGACGGGTCCAAAAGGATGGTGCACGGGGAGGTAGATGTCCCTGTTAAAGTTGGTTCCCAGACTTTCGCATCTAAGTTCTACGTAATAGACATTCGACCATCTTATTCTTGTTTGCTGGGTCGCCCGTAGATTCATAAGGCTGGGGCAGTAACTTCTATGCTCCATCAGATGTTGAAATATCCAGGGAAGGGGAAGATTGTTACAGTACGAGGAGAAGAGGAATACATGGTGAGCCACCTTAACTCTTTTCGGTATGTGGAGATGGATGGGGAGTTCATTGAAACCCTGTGTCAAAACTTTGAAGAAGTCCCCCAGACTTTGGCGTCAACTGGAGTTGCTGTTGAAGATCCTCCAATGAAGATGGCTTCCCTCAAGGATGCCAGGGTTGTTATAGAAAAAGGTGGGTGCACAAATTGGGGTCAACTCCCTAACTTCGCACACAAGACTGACAAGTTTGGTTTGAGTTTTACTGCAGAAGCTCAAAGGGTCGTTCAGCATGCGCGGATTGGAAGACCTCCCCTGCGTATCAGTAATCCGGGAGTGAATGCAATTGAAGACGACGAAGAAGAGTCAGATTTTGACAGCTGGATTTACCCGACTACCAATGGTGGCTTGAACAATTGGACGGCGAAGGACTTCGTGCCCGTTTCTTTTATTACACATTAATAGACTTTTGTTTTGAGTTTTATAATAGACAATTTAAAACTTTACGGCCTGGTGCCTTGCCCGAGACACCATGGTTCTATTTGTGAGGGCTTAATGTTTGTCATTTCCATATATCATCAATAAAGCATTGGACGTTTTCTTGCATTACAAATTTTGTGCTCCTTGTTTTTCTATCTTGCACTTTATTAAAACAACTATTGTCTTACACACACTCACATATCATAATACAGGTCCACATCCACTCTGGATCCCACTGATAACGACTCTGCTACTGCCAGTTATAACTTCTAAAGTCCGATCAACCAAGCCGAGGATGAAGGTGAGGATGATTGTGAAGTGCCTGGGGAACTTGCTAGACTGTTACTACAGGAAGAGAGGGCCATACAACCCCATGAAGAGCCAGTGGAATCAATAAATCTGGGTACAGAAGAAGACAAGAAAGAGGTTAAGATCGGTGCAAATATGGAGTCTGGTGTTAAGCAACAGTTGATACAAATGTTGTGTGACTATGTTGAGATCTTTTCCTGGTCTTATGAAGATATGCATGGGTTGGATACCGATATTGTGGTTCACCGCTTGCCAACTAAAGAAGGTTATCCTCCAGTGAAGCATAAAGTTTGCCGAATGCGCCCAGAGATGTCTGAGAAAATCAAAGCAGAGGTTATGAAACAATTTGATGCTGGTTTTCTAGCAGTTACTTCTTACCCGCAGTGGGTTGCCAACGTGGTTCTAGTGCCGAAGAAAGATGGTAAGGTTCGAATGTGTGTTGACTATAGGGATCTGAATAGGGCAAGCCCCAAGGATGATTTCCCACTACCTCACATCGATGTTTTGGTCGACAACACCATACAACATAAGGTCTTCTCTTTCATGGATGGTTTCTTCGGTTACAATCAGATTAAGATGGCTTCCGAAGACATGGAGAAGACAACGTCCATTACACAGTGGGGTACCTTTTGCTATAAAGTTATGTCGTTCGGATTGAAGAATGATGGGGCAACGTATCAACGTGCCATGGTTGCTTTGTTCCATGACATGATTCATCATGAGATTGAGGTATACGTTGACGACATGATTGCAAGATCCCAAACTGAAGAGGAACATCTTGACCATCTCCAGAAGCTATTTGACAGGTTGAATATGTACAAGATGAGGTTAAACCCGAATAAGTGCACCTTCAGGGTAAGGTCTGGTAAGCTGCTGGGTTTCTTCGTTAGTGATAAAGGTATTCAAGTGGATCCTGCAAAGTGAAGGCTATAAAGGAAATGCCAGCTCCCCGAACAGAAAAAGAAGTCAGAGGCTTTCTGGGACGTCTGAACTACATCGCCCGATTCATTTCACACCTGACTGCTACTTGTGAACCAATCTTCAAGTTGCTGAAGAAAGATCAAGTGGTGAGATGGAATGATGAATGTCAAGCCGCTTTCGAAAGGGTCAAAGAATATCTCCAAGAGCCACCCATTCTGATGCCTCTGGTTGAAGGAAGACCTTTGATCTTATACTTGACAGTACTCGACAATTCGATGGGGTGTGTGTTAGGGCAGCATGACGAGTATTGCCGAAAAGAGCATGCTATTTACTACCTTAGCAAAAAGTTTACCAACTGTGAGACCCGATACTCACTGCTTGAGAAAACTTGTTGTGCTTTGGCATGGGCTGCTCGCTGGCTGAGACAGTATATGCTGACTCACACTACTCTATTGATATTAAAGATGGATCCAATCAATTATATCTTCGAAAAGCCTGCCTTGTCCGGAAGAATAGCGAGATGGCAGATGATCTTAACTGAATATGACATCTAATACACAACCCAAAAAGCAATCAAGGGAAGTGTGTTGGCAGATCATTTGGCACACCAGGCCGTGGATGATTACCAGTCTATGAATTTCGAGTTTCTGGATGAGAACATCATGTTGGTGACTGACTGTGAAAAACCTGGACTGGTGAAGGACCTGAGGAGGGATCCCGATGGTCTATGTATTTTGATGGAGCTTCAAACGCATTGGGTAATGGAATTGGCACCGTGATTATATCTCCCGAGGGCTGTCATACTCCATCCACCGCCCGATTATGTTTTAACTGCACCAACAACATGGCGGAGTATGAAGCATGCATCCTGGGCCTTCGAGAAACTATTGACCTGAGGATTAAGTTCCTGAGTGTGTTAGGAGATTCTGCTCTCGTGATCATTCAGATCAAAGGCGAGTGGGATACAAAGCACCCAAATCTTATTCCTTACAAAGAGTATGTATTGACGTTGCTTCTACATTTTGAGGAGATAACCTTTGAGCACTTCCCAAGAGAGGAGAATCAGTTAGTGGACGCGCTAGCTACCATGTCTTCTATGTTCAAGGTCAGGTGGGACAATGAGGCTCCCCAGATTACCATTGAAAGGTTGGATGAACCCACACATTACTGTGACATTGAGGCTGAAGAGGTAGCAGATAAACCCTGGTTCCACGAGGTAAAGAGGTATCTTGAGGCTCAAGAGTATCCCGAGGGTGCATCTGTCAATGATAAGAAGTTTCTGAGGAGGTTCGTTGCGAAGTTCTTCATCAGCAATGGTATCCTTTACAAGCATAACCATGATTCACCCTTATTGCGATGTGTGGACAAAAATGAGGCAGAAAGGATCATGGTAGAGTTACACGAAGGCACTTTCGGAACTCATTCCAGTGGACACACCATGGCAAAGAAGATCCTACGAGCAGGATATTATTGGTCTACCATGGAAGCTGATTGTTATCAGCACTCTCGAACCTGTCATAAGTGCCAAGTCTATGCTGATAAGGTGCACATACCTCCAGTTCCTCTGAATGTCTTGACAGCTCCGTGGCCTTTTGCAATGTGGGGCATCAATATGATTGGTGAGATCAGACCTACTGCGTCCAACGGGCATCGTTTCATCCTGGTAGCAACTGATTACTTTACGAAGTGGGTTGAGGCAGCTTCATTTGCTACAGTGACCAAGAACGTCGTGGAACGGTTTATTCGGCATAATTTGATCTGTCAATATGGTGTACCAGAGAGGATCATTACAGACAACGGTACAAATCTCAATAATACAATGAGCATCGAGCTCTACAAGCAGTTCAAGATACAGCATCACAACTCTTCTCCTTACCGACCGAAGATAAATGGGGTTGTTGAAGCGGCTAATAAGAACATCAAGAAGATTGTGCAGAAGATGACAGTGACATATAAAGATTGGCACGAGATGTTACTGTTTTCTCTTCATGGGTACCGAACCTCTGCACGAACTTCAACAGGGGCAGCACCCTACTCTTTGGTATATGGTATGGAAGCAGTCTTACCCATTGAGGTCTAGATACCCTCTCTTCAGATTATGAAGGATGCAGGTTTGAGCGAGGACGACTGGATCCAAACCCGGCTTGATTAACTGAACTTAATCGACAAAAAAAGACTTACTGCTATTTGTCATGGTCAGACGTATCAAAAGCGGATGATCAAGGCATTTAACAGGAAAGTTAGACGACAAGAGTATCAAGTTGGGGATCTGGTGATTAAACGCATCATACTGCCTCAAGGTGATCCCAGGGGCAAATGGACCCCTACGTACGAAGGGCCATTTGTGGTTAAGAACATTTTCTCGGGAGGAGCTATGATTCTAACCACTATGGATGGTGACGACCTTCCTCACCCCATTAATGCAGACATAGTGAAAAAATACTACGCATAATCAAGGACCCGCTAGGTTGACTGGCCTAGGCAAAAATAAGGGCTTCCCGGCGAACCAAAAGGGTTCAGGCAAAAATAAGGGATGAAAATGAAAAAAACTGTACACCCGGCAAGTCGAAAACCTAAAAAGGCGGCTTGGGCAAAAAAGGGTATCCCAGTGGACTGAAAACTCGGAAGGGCGGTCCAGGAAAAAATTAAGGATTAAAGTGTAACACTATGTGTCATTGGATCACCTTGTAACCATACTTCGGTATTGACTATCAAGCTCAGATGACGCTAATCAATTTGATCTAACTTTAACCAAGTAGCAAAAGTGATGAGATGCTCGAAGACATAAAGGCAATAGCAGAGTTGGAACCCAGTGGGATTATTCATATAACTGTTTTTCTTCCTTTTACACAAACTGTATAAGTTCTATTGTTCGGAGGCATTCTCTTACTAGGATGTCATCCTCTTGTACAAAAACGCCTATTTACAGGCCGACTTCAAAATCAATACAATTCATTTTCATAAAGAAATTTCAAATTGTTTTCTTTTTCTGTTTTGTTTCGCAAGAACGTCCAATGGTTCATTTTTTATATATGGGTTTGACAATAATTGCTGCTCATAAATATTTACATGCGAAACAAAAGACGATTACTCGTAATATCAGAAACAGGGGCAAATAAGAAATGTCCAAACCATACAGTTGTTCTAGCCACCAGGTATAGGGATAGACCTAGTTGGAGAAAACGATTGAATATACATTCACTCCCCGCAAAGTAAGAAAAGGACAATGATGTTAGCAGTCCCGAACAGGACACCACTCTCCCCAACTGAGGCTCGCAACCGCGAATGAATCGGCAATATTCTCCCCAAGCAGAGTTTATCTATCATCAGCACTAGAAGATTATCCCCAGTAGAGTCTGGAGGATTGTCCCCAGTAGAGTCTAAAAGATTATCCCCAGTGGAGTTCATTTCTTTTACAAATAGAAACTCAATCCCCAACGGAGTTCATTATTGCCTGCAATGATAATTCATCCCCAGCCGAGGTCGTTCCTCCAAATCAACATATTCTCTAGCAAAGCATCTCTTCCCCACAGAGTCATTTCCTCGTCAATTTATTCCCCAGCGGAGTTATTCTCTCCTGCAGGATTATTCTCAGTCATCTTCATTCACTATCCCCAGCGGAAATGAAGAATTCAACGTCTCGCAACAATCCTGGATTTATTTTCCCCGGCTAGAGAACATCATAAAAACATTACATATCCATACATCATGACATATGCATACACACCATACAACACAATCTCATTTATTTTGAGAACATCATTGCTTGATACATATCATGCATTACATCCGATTAACCCTTTACCTTTCAGGAAAGATACAGTCAAATTCTCACCAAGTTCAAGCTATGAAGCTCGGATCTGACCGGATAGTATCTTGATTTCTAAGCATATTGTGAAGCCCGGATTACGACCGGATAGCACTATCAAACACCGCAAAGTCTGGATTCGACCAGATAGTGGTTTGTCTTTAAGCTATGAAGCCCAGAGAACGACCGAATAATAGTTTAATCCCCAGCAAGCCGTGAAGCCCAGATTATAACCGGATAACAGCTCAACAAGTTACTGTGAAGCCTGGATTACGACCAGATAGCAATGAAAGGTACCATGAAGCCTGGATTCGACCAGATAGTGGTATATCATAAACACAAGTCGTGAAGCTCGGATTACAATCGGATAACAGCTCAACAAGTTATTGTGAAGCCTGGATTACGACCAGATAGCAATACAAGACCATGAAGCCTAGATTACGACCAGATAATGGTAGAAGACGTTGTGAAGCCTGGATTACGACTAGATAGCAGCCAAACACACCGCGAAGCCTGGATTACAACCAGATAGTGGTATATCATAAACACAAGCAGTGAATCCCGGATTACGACCGGATAACAGCTCAACAAGTTATTGTGAAGCCTGGATTACGACCAGATAGTAATACAAGACCATGAAGCCTGGATTATGACCAGATAATGGTAGAAGACATTGTGAAGCCTGGATTACAACCAGATAGTAGCTAAAGACACCGCGAAGCCTGGATTATGACCAGATAGTGGTATATCTTTAATACAAGTTATGAAGCCCAGATTACGACTGGATAGTATCTTGATTCCTCCGAACACCATAAAGCCTGGATTTCGACCAGATAGTGGTATGAGACGTCACAAAGCCTAGATTACGACTAGATAGCGGTAAAAAGCACTGAAGCCTGGATTACAACCAGATAACAGTGAGGGACATTGTGAAGCTTGGATTACGACCAAATAGTAGTTTACCTGGAAAGTCACTAAGAAGCCCAGAGTCAATCGGATATTAGTGTGCCCTAAGTTCAAGTGGAAGCCCAAATACAACCGGATAACAACTCATTCATTCGGAAGTCAGGATTACGACCAGATAAGAATCGAGAAATTGCGAAGCCCGGATCACGACCAGATAGCAAGTTTAATATCATCTCCCTAGTAAGTCACTGTAAAGCCTGGATTGCGACGAGATAGCAGTCGGTCTTATCACTATGAAGCTTGGATCACGACCAGATAGTAGTTCATTTTCACCTCTTTGACCAAGAGACTATTCCCCAGTAGAATAACGGACGACCGAAGCTCCTAAAATTCTATTTCTCCCAACAAAGAACAATATTCCTCAGCGGAATCTTCCTCAACAACAGGTATACAGCTCTCGCTAAGGAATCTCTTAGGCGATCGAAACTTCTTCAGATGGCATCTTTAAGCCCATCTTCCGTCATCAATCTCCAAATGGCATATATAAGCCCATTCCCGATATCGCAAAGACGGATACCACTTCATGTGAGTGCAAATTTCTGGGCACTCTAGTGTTCAATCATCTTCAACCCTCAAATCATGAAAGGCAGACAAGCCAATATAAATCCTCAGGTTTAAGAAGATTGAAAAGGGGGAGCTGTTGTACCCCAAAATTTTCCCTCCCACATTTCTCAAAACATTTCAAGAAAGATACCCAAGTTGCTCAAGGTAGTCCAAGGGTTGACCAGACAAGCTCTCTCCTAAGGCAGTCTACTTCAAATTAGGGTTTCATGTTGCATCAAGATACTTGAGTCCAAGGGATCCCAAATCCTCACCATTATCCTAATATGTTCTCAAGATCATCCATGTCAAGTTTTAAGCCCTACAGAGAAAGTTTGCTCAGTCAATTGCTCAAAGGCCTGAAAATCGACTATGCTAGGGCAAAAGTCAATTGTGGCCCACATACAATCAAACTTCAAGATTTTTGGTCAACATCATCATTTTGAAGTATCATTCATCATTTAATCAAGGGTTGATCATGATTCATCAAGTATTGCTCATAATTCATCAAGAACCAAAAGTTGCTAAATTAGGGTTTTGTAGGAAAAGTCAACTCAACTTTGACCAAGCATAACATTCTCATACTTTATGAGAAATGACCCATCCAAAGCTCATTTTGAAGAGGATGCAATTCTCTACAATCCATATTCATCTCCCAAGTTCAAAATATGCACTCACAAGAAGTTATGAATTTCAACATTATAGGTCATTTTAAAAAGTCAACAACAACACCTTTTTTGTCAAAGCTTCATACATGAGCATGGAATATCAAATTGAGATGATACCAAAAGGTTTGCTTAGAGGACATCTCAATATTTATAAAAAGTCCAAGAACACCTGCAAAGAGTCAAAATTAAGGAAGTTATGCATTGGTGAAGTTGACCTTTTTTGCAAAATGGTCAAAAGTCAACTATGCCTAAAATTGCAATTTTTGCCAAATGGGCCCAATCTTTTGCACTTGTTTTGAGTTGGAAATATGGTCCACGAGTCCTAACCTTTTCCACTTGTCATTATCTTGTTTTAATTATTTATTTTGATTTTTATTTGAATTAAATCAATTTTAATCAAAACAAATCAAGAGAAAATCCAAAACATTGAAATCTCAAGATTTTGCACATGTTTCAGGTCCTATATCCAGCTAGCATGAGATTGAATTTGTGTAAAGGATTGGTGTGCACAAAAAGATTGAGTTTGCTCTATTTTTAGCAAGATTTTCAAGTGTATCAAATCCAAATCAAAAGCAATGATGGAGGAAGATTGTGATCATATTGGCAACCCTAATTCATTCCTCAGTACATAAGGACTATTTGCAGACCCAAAAGAAGGCTAGAGAGAGGCGTGAGAAGAAGAACAAAACTTGAAAAAATCACAATAAAGTGTTGGGTCGAATTCATTGTTCCAAGCAATTTCAAAGCCTCCTGACCATCCCAATCACTTCCTGGGATCCCCAACAAGAAAAACCAATCAAGAACAAGCACTCCCAGGCCCTGTAACTCGCTGTAAGTCAGTCACGACATTGCTATTTTCTTGAATTCGAATTGCATAAGTGTGGCATCTATAGCATGAAATATTTGTAGATTCTTGATCCTGGGAACATTTGCAAACTATCTGTAATATTCAATTTCATTTTTATGGACTGTATGAGATTTCACCATTGCTAGGTTTTTCTGCTTCTATTTGGGATTTCTTCATATAGGTAAAATTAGGCCATAAAAGGAGCACCATTGTGCTCAGCAGGTCCAAACGAATTGATTGATGGCCTTAGGGTTTATTTATTTTGCTTATGGTTGATTTTGAGAACATGCAGGTTTGTAGTGACGGACAAACGTCCATAGGTAAAAGTCTGGGACTTTTACCAACGAAGCAAGGAAGAAGATAACATACGTGGCTCTGTTTCATTTGCTTGTTTGAATTCTGGTGCCCTTTTTCATATTATTATATATTATGATTATTGCTTATTATATGAACAATTAAAACGTGTAGCTCAGTTGGTGGCCAGGTGGTGGGAAAGTGCTTCAGGACCTGGGTTCGAATCCCAGGTCCCCCAATTATTTCATATATTTTGTCTTTCCAGGATCCAGCGTACATACAAGGCTAAGGACCACCATACATCCTCAAAATCCAACCAGCCAGATGTCAAGAAGCCAGATCTGATGGCTATCAAGTGATGGTCTACCAAAGGCCATGGTCAATGCAATACATAAGATCCAGGAGGTCAACTGTGGAGCTTCTCTTCTTGGGCCAGAATTGTTGTATACACACCCCTCAAATCACTTTTCAGGCCCATCTTCTCTTTCTATTTTCTTTTTATATTTTGTTTTATTTAATTTGTTTATTGATTTTACTAACAAAAATAATTATTTATTTTATCAAAAAAAAATCACAAATAATATTTTTCACCCAATTAGACTTAGGTTTATTTTTATCAAAAATTAATTAAATTAATTAGGTTATTTAATTCTAGATAACTTTAATTTCTTTTTGTAAATAAATTAAAATAAATTAGAATAATTAGGGATTTATTTCTAACTTAATTATATTTCTTTTTTTCTTAAAATAACCTAAAACACAAAAAATAGGTCATTTATTTATTTTCATTAATTAATTTAATTAGTTAATTAATTGTATTTAATTTTAAAACCTAATTCTCTTCTTAAAAAAATAATCAAACAAACAAAAACATTTTTTTCCAATTAGGTTAGAAAGGGTCAAAACCCTAAATTTTTATCGTTCTTAATTTCATCGCGCGCTTTATTATTATTTTTACCATATTGATGTAACTGCCCACAAGTTGTAATAGATTAATTAGGACCTTTTATCTTTCATTTATCGTTTTATTTTTAAGGGTTTGTTTTTGGCTAGGGTACACTCCCACTTGGTTGCCTTCGGTAAACGGTCATTAGGTATAGGATATTTTAGTGATCGCTCTCTTGTCTAAACAAAGATCAAAGTCCCATACGGAAAAATTGCCTCGGAATGGTTGCCTCAGAATTGTTGCCTCGAATAATTGATCTAAGACATTAGGGTTACTACTAAGACGTCCTAGCATTGCTTTAGTGACCGTACGTCCCTTTTCGAATTGACCCTCAAAACTCCAACGATGGTGCTACCTACTCACTAATAGTGGGATGGCACTGTCTAAAGGAAACAAGAATAGAAACATTCTCTTTTTCGAGTAGGTAGATTAGTTCTTAAGTACTTGCTCAATCCAAACAAACTTTTTCACACTTACACTCCTTTTTCAAACAAAGCTTTCAAAAACACTTCGTAACACTATTGAAGACAGAAGCAAGAGTTAAATCAAAGCCAAAAATCTTTTTTAAATCAAACACACAAGCAATTTTGAAAATGATGAGCAAGTATCTAAGATCCCGTAGATAACTACGGATAGAAAGGGTGCTAATACCTTCCCTTTCTATAATCTACCCCCCGTACTCAAAATCTCGAAAAAAGTAATTTTTTGGGTGCTTTTTTCCTTTCCTGTTGGATAAAATAAAAGTCGGTGGCGACTCTTGCTTACCGCGACATTTTGCAAACACAAACACAAAACGCAAACCAGTAATTCCTAAAAAACAGTCCCGGTTCTGGCTACCGTATCACAGTCTCCGATACCGACACTGATTTTGATAAAGAATAATATCCTCCTGCTGAGGATAGGTATAAGCAACTTGAAGACCGGTTGAGTGCCATGGAGATCCAGAAGATACCTGGGTTAGACTTTGGAGATCTGGGATTGGCATCTGGTGTGGTGATCCCTCACAAGTTTAAAGCTCTTGTCTTTGCTAAGTATGATGGATTATCTTGTCCAAAGCTTCATCTCCGTTTATACGTCAGAAAAATTCAACCATATACTGCTAATAGAAACCTGTGGGTTCATTTCTTTTAAGATAGTCTGTCAGGGACTCAACTTGAATGATTCTATCAATTGGAAGGAGCTAATGTTTGCAACTGGGAGGACCTTGCTGCTGCTTTTTATAAACAATACCAGTATAACACCGACCTTGCTCTCACACGTACTCAACTTCAGGGTATGTCTATGGGTACAGGCAAAGGCTTTAAGGACTATGCTCAGAAGTGTAGAGATCTAGTTGGAAGAGTACAACCCCCTCTGTCTGACAGGGAGTTGGTGGATATGTTTCTTGGGACTTTGTCTGGTCCATTTTTCAACCATTTGATCGGAAGTTCGTTGTCAGGGTTAACTGGATTAATTTTGATTGGGGAGAGAGTGGAAGCTGGTATCAAAAGTGGCAAGGTACAGAAAGGTGCTTCATCAAGTACAGAAAAGAAGTTTTTCAGAAAAGAAGCTAGTGCAATTTACAGCTCGAGGAGCCAGAATCGACCTGAACGCCGCCAAGCAGTTAATGCGGTAGTAATATCAAGACCCACTGTTGCTCCACAACACAACAATCAGTAAAGAGTAGAGAGACCACAAAGACAGTATACTCGGCTCAGTATGGCCTTATCTCAAATTCTGCCGCAATTGTTGAAGACCAACTTGATAAGTTTGAGGGAAGCTCCGAAGAATCCCAATACTACATCACGACTGTATAATTTGAACGCCCGTTGTGCCTATCACTCTGATAGCCCAGGGCACGATACAAACAACTGTTGGGCCTTGAGGAATAAGGTGGAAGATTTGATTGAAGCTAAAGAGATTGAGTTTGATGCACCGGAAAAGCCTAATGTCATGACTGCTCCTATGCTCAAGCATGGAGTAAATGTTGTGGACGATTATTCATTTGTGACCTTTGTGGAAGACATTGCTACTCTATTGATGACAGTAAAGAAGAATCTATTGTTGGCCAGTTTATTTCCGGGTTGTGGCGAAGGTTGCCACATATGTTCAATCCTGCCTACTAGTTGCCATTTATTGAAGTCAGGTGTTCAACGCTTGATGGATAACAAAGAGATCATGTTCGAGAAAAATTTGACTCCGTTGATTCCTGTTGAAGATGTTTCCATAATAACCATTTCCGCCAATCCTTCCAAGGCTTCCTCGAGAAAGCCTGTTAGGATTACATCCGTTCTGAGAGTTGCTCCATTGATCATTACTATTCTTGGTCCTATCCCTTACACTTCGGATAAGGCTGTCCCGTGGCACTATGGGGCCGATGTATATTGTCATGGGATCAAACAAGACTTAAAGGTTAAAGAGGCTGATACTAAGGTCAGCAATATCGTCGGGGCTAGCAAGGTCACTCGAAGAGGAAGACTCTTCTCTCCCGAGATTTCCCCTCCGACTGTTCGAAAACCTGTTGCTATTCCTCCTGCCAGTACATCTGCTACTGTCCCAGTACATATTCCAATTATCACCCCTGTCGCCGAGTCATTCGACGCTCGGGGCAAAGAGATCACAGGTGAGTCTGCCCGGATGGAGGCACCTAAGAAGATTGTTGTAGAAACCTCTAGACAAGAGATCGAGGAAATTCTGAAGATTATCAAGAAAAGCGATTATAACGTAGTCGAGCAACTGGGGAAAACCTCGTCGAAGATCTCCATGTTATCTTTATTATTGTGCTTAGAAGCCCATGCAAAGGTTTTAATTGCTTTCCTTAAAACTGTGCATGTGCTGCGGGAAACATCTGCTGGTCAATTCAAAGACGGTATGGCTAGTTTGACCGCTGACAACGGGTTGGGTTTCTCCGACGCATATCTGACTGTCAAAGGAAGGAATCACAATGACGCTCTGCACGTTTCGATCGAGTGTAGGGGAACTACTTTGGCCCATGTGTTGGTGGATACTGGGTCCTCATTAAATGTTTTACCCAAGAAAGCATTAGATCGGATGGACTATGAAGGGTTGGTTCTAAAGCCGAGTAATATTGTGATTAGGGCCTTTGACGGGTCCAAAAGGATGGTGCACAGGGAGGTGGATGTCCCTGTTAAAGTTGGTTCCCAGACTTTTGCATCTACATTCTATGTGATGGACATTCGACCATCCTATTCTTGTTTGTTGGGTCTCCCGTGGATTCATAAGGCTGGGGCAGTAACTTCTATGCTCCATCAGATGTTGAAATATCCAGTGAAGGGGAAGATTGTTATAGTACGAGGAGAAGAGGAATACATGGTGAGCCACCTTAACTCTTTTTGATATGTGGAGATGGATGGGGAGTTCATTGAAACCCCATGTCAGAACTTTGAAGAAGTTCGCCAGACTCTTGCGTCGATTGAAACTGTTACTGAAGAACCTCCAACGAAGATGGCTTCCCTCAAGGATGCCAGGGCTGTTATTGAAAAAGGTGGGTGTGCAAATTGGGGTTAACTCCCTGACTTTTCACATAAGACTGACAAGTTTGGTTTGGGTTTTACTGTAGAAGCTCAAAGGGCTGTTCGACGTGCGCGGATTGGAAGACCTCCCCTGCATATCATTAATCCGGAAGTGAATGCAATTAAAGATGATGAAGAAGAGTCAGAGTTCGACAATTGGATTTACCCGACTACCTACGGTGGATTGAACAATTGGACGGCGAAGGACTTCGTGCTCGTTTCTTTTATTACACAGTAATAGACTTTTGATTTTGAGATTTGTAATAGACAGTTTAAAACTTTACGACCCGATGACTTGCCCGAGACACCGTGGCTTTGTTTGTGAGGGCTTAATATTTGTCATTTCCATATATCATCAATAAAGCATTGGACGTTTTCTTGCATTACAAATTTTGCGCTCCTTGTTTTTCTTTTTATTTTGAACTTTATTAAAACAGCTATTGTCTTACACACACACACTCACATATCATAATACAGGTCCACATCCACTCAGGATCCCACTGATAACGACTCTGCTACTGCCAGTTATGACTTCGAAAGTCTGATCAACCAAGTTGAGGACGAAGGTGAGGATGATTGCGAAGTGCCTGGGGAACTTGTTAGAATGTTGCTACAGGAAGAGAGGGCCATACAGCCCCATGAAGAGCCAGTGGAATCAGTGAATCTAGGTACAGAGGAAGACAAGAAATAGGTCAAGATCGGTGCAAATCTGGAGTCTAGTGTTAAGCAACAGTTGATACAAATGTTACGTAACTATGTTGAGATCTTCGCTTGGTCTTATGAAGACATGCCTGGGTTGGATACCGATATTGTGGTTCACCGCTTGCCAACTAAAGAAGACTGTCTTCCAGTGAAGCAGAAAGTTCGCCGTATGCGTCCAGAAATGTCTGAGAAAATCAAAGCTGAGGTTATGAAACAATTTGACGCCGGTTTTCTAGCAGTTACTTCTTACCCACAGTGGGTTGCCAACGTGGTTCCAGTACCGAATAAAGATGGTAAGGTTCAGATGTGTGTGGACTATAGGGATCTGACCAGGGCAAGTCCCAAGGATGATTTCGCACTCCCTCACATCGATGTTTTGGTCAAAAACACCGCGCAACATAAGATCTTCTCCTTTATGGATGGTTTTTCCGGTTACAATCAGATTAAGATGGCTCCCGAAGACATGGAGAAGACAACCTTCGTTACGCAATGGGGTACCTTTTGCTACAATGTCATGTCGTTTGGGTTGAAGAATACAGGGGCAACGTATTAGCGCGCCATGGTCGCTTTGTTCCACAACATGATTCACCATGAGATTGAGGTATACGTTGACGACATGATTTCAAGATCCCAAACTGAAGAGGAACATCTTGACCATCTCCAGAAGCTATTTGACAGGTTGAAGATTTACAAGCTGAGGTTAAACCCGAACAAGTGCACCTTCGGGGTGAGGTCTGGTAAGCTGCTGGGTTTTGTCGCTAGTGATAAAGGTATTCAAGTGGATCTTGCAAAGGTAAAGTCTATACAGGAAATGCCATCTACCCAAACAGAAAAAGAAGTTAGAGGCTTTTTGGGACGGTTGAACTACATTGCCCGATTCATTTCACATCTGACTGCTACTTGTGAGCCGATTTTTAAGCTGCTGAAGAAAGATCAAGTGGTAAAATGGAATGATAAATGTCAGCCCGCTTTCGAAAGGATCAAGGAATATATCCAAGAGCCACCTATTCTGATGCCTCCAGTTGAAGGGAGACCTTTGATCTTATACTTGACAGTACTCGACAATTTAATGGGGTGTGTGCTGGGGCAGCATGAAGAGTCTAGCCGAAAAGAGCATGTTATTTACTACCTTAGAAAAAAGTTTACCGACTGTGAGACCCGATACTCACTGCTTAAGAAAACTTGTTGTGCTTTGGCATGGGCTGTTCGTCGGCTGAGACAATATATGCTGACTCACACTACTCTATTGATATCAAAGATGGATCCAATCAAGTATATCTTTGAAATGCCTGCCTTTTCCGGAAGAATAGCAAGATGGAAGATGATCTTGACTGAGTATGACATCCAATACGCAACCCAAAAGGAAATCAAGGGGAGTGTGTTGGCAGATCATTTGGCACATCAGGCCGTGGATGATTACCAATCTATGAATTTCGAGTTTCCGTATGAGAGCATCATGTTGGTAACTGACTATCAAAAACCTGGACCGGATGAAGGACCTGCGGAGGGATCCCGATGGTCTATGTATTTTAACGGAGCTTCAAACGCGTTAGGTAATGGCATTGGCGCCGTGATCATATCTCCTGAAGGCTGTCATACTCCGTTCACCGCCCGATTATGTTTTAACTGCACCAACAACATGGCAGAGTATGAAGCATGCATCATGGGCCTTCGAGCAGCTATTGACCTAAGGATTAAGTTCTTGAGTGTGTTCGAAGATTCCGCTCTCGTGATCAGTCAGATCAAAGGAGAGTTGGATACGAAACACCCAAATCTTATTCCTTACAAAGAGTATGTATTGACATTGCTTCCACATTTCGAGGAGATAACCTTTGAACACTTCCCGAGAGAGGAGAATCAACTGGCGGCCGTGCTAGCTACCATGTCTTCTATGTTCAAGGTCAGGTGGGACAATGAGGCTCCCCAGATTACCATTGAAAGGTTGGACGGACCTGCACATTGCTGTGACATCGAGACTGAAGAGGTAGAAGATAAACCCTGGTTTCATGAGGTAAAGAGGTATCTTGAGGCTCAAGAGTATCTCAAGGGTGCATTTATTAATGATAAGAAGTTTTTGAGGAGGTTCGCGGCGAAGTTCTTCATCAGTAAAGGTATCCTTTTACAAACGTAACCATGACTCAACCTTACTGCGATGTGTGGACAAGAACGAGGCAGAAAGGATTATGGCAGAATTACATGAAGGTACTTTCGAAACTCATTCCAATGGACATACCATGGCAAAGAAAATCCTACGGGCAGGATATTATTGGTCTACTATGGAAGCCGACTGTTATCAGCATTCTCGGACCTGTCACAAGTGCCAAGTCTATGCATATAAGGTGCATATACCTCCAGTTCCTCTGAATGTCTTGACAGCTCCTTGGCCCTTTGCAATGTGGGGCATCGATATGATTGGCAAGATCCGACCTACTACGTCCAACGGGCATCGTTTCATTCTGGTGGCTATTGATTACTTTACAAGGTGGGTTGAAGCAGCTTCCTTTGCTACAGTGATCAAGAACGTCGTGGCACGGTTTATCCGACACAATCTGATCTATAGATATGGTATACCATATAGGATCATTACAGACAACGGTACAAATCTCAACAATACGATGATCATCGAGCTCTGCAAGCAGTTTAAGTTACAACATCACAACTCTTCTCCTTACCGGCCGGAGATGAATGGAGTTGTTGAAGCGGCTAATAAAAATATCAAGAAGATTGTGCAGAAGATGACGGTGACATATAAAGATTGGCATGAGATGTTACCATTCGCTCTTTATGGGTACCGGACCTCAACACGAACTTCAACAGGGGCAACACCCTACTCTTTGGTGTATGGTATGGAAGCAGTCTTACCCATTGAGGTCCAGATACCCTCTCTTCGGATTATGAAAGATGCAGGTTTGAGCGAGGACGACTGGATCCAGACCCGACTTGATCAGCTAAACTTAATCGATGAAAAGAGACTTACTGCTATTTGTCATGGTCAGACGTATCAAAAGCGAATGATCAAGGCATTTAACAAGAAAGTTAAACAACAAGAGTATCAAGTTGGGGATATGGTAATCAAGCGCATCATATTACCTCAAGGTGATCCCAGGGGCAAATGGACCCCTACGTATGAAGGGCCATTTGTGGTTAAGAACATTTTCTCAGGAGGAGCTATGATTCTAACCACCATGGATGGTGACGACCTTCCTCACCCCGTCAATGCAGACATAGTGAAAAAATACTATGCGTAATCAAAGACCCGCTAGGTTGACTGGTCTAGGCAAAAATAAGGGCTTCCTGGTGAACCAAAAGGGTTTGGGCAAAATAAGGGATGAAAATGAAAAAAACTATACACCCGGTAAGTCGAAAACCTGAAAAGGCGGCTTGGACAAAAAAGGGTATCTCGGTGGACTGAAAACCCGAAAGGGCGGTCCAGGAAAAAGTTAGGGACTGAAGCGTAACACTATGTCTCATTGGATCATCTTGCAACCAGACTTCAGTATGAACTATCAAGCTCAGACGACACTAATCAATCTGATCTACCTTTAACCAAGTAGCAAAGTGATGAGATGCTCGAAGACATAAAGGCAATAGCAGAGTTGGAACCCAGTGGGATTATTCACATAGCTGTTTTTTCTTTCTTTTACACAAACTGTATAAATTCTATTGTTCGGCGGCGTTCTCTTACTGGGACGTCAACCTCTTGTACAAAAACGCCTATTTTACAGGCCAACTTCAAAATCAATACAATTCATGTTCACAAAGAAATTTCAAATTGTTTTCTTTTTTCTGTTTTGTTTTGCAAGAACGTCCAATGGTTCATTTTTGATATATGCATTTGACAATAATTGTTGCTCATAAATATTTACATGCGAAACAAAAGACGATTACTCGTAATATCAGAAACAGGGGCAAACAAGAAATGTCCAAAACCATACAGTTGCTCTATCTATAAGGTATAGGGATAGACCTAGTTGGAGAAAACGATTGAAGGTACATTCACTCCCTGCAGAGTAAGAAAAGGTCAGTGATGTTAGTAGTCCCGAACAGGACACCACTCTCCCCAGCTGAGGCTCGCAACCGCGAATGAATCGATAATATTCTCCCCAAGCAGAGTTTATCTATCATCAACACTAGAAGATTATCCCCAATAGAGTTTGGAGGATTGTCCCCAGTAGAGTCTAAAAAATTATCCCCAGTGAAGTCGACACTAAAAGATTATCCCCAGTGGAGTTCATTTCTTTCACAAACAGAAACTCAATCCCCAACGGAGTTAATTATCGCCTGCAATGATAAATCATCCCCAGCCGAGGTCGTTCTTCCAAATCAACAGATTCTCTAACAAAGTATCTCCTCCCCACAAAATTATTTTCTCGCGGTTCATTCTCCAGCAGGATTATTCTCACAATCATCTTCATTCACTATCCCCAGCGGAAACGAAGAATTCAACGTCTCGCACTCTCCAACAGCAATCCGGGATTTATTTTCCCCAGCTAGAGAACATCATAAAAACATTACATATCCATACATCATGACATATGCATACGCACCATACAACACAATCTCATTTATTTTGAGAACATCATTGCTTGATACATGTCATGCATTACATACGACTAACCTTTACCTTTCAGGAAAGATACAGTCAAATTCTCACCAAGTTCAAGCTATGAAGCCCAGATCCGACCGGATAGTACCTTGATTTCTACAGCATATTGTGAAGCCCAGATTCGACCGGATAACAGTATCAAACACCGCGAAGCCTGGATTCGACCAGATAGTGGTTTATCTTTAAGCTATGAAGCCCGGAGAACGACCGGATAATAGTTTAATTCCCAGCAAGCCGTGAAGCCCGGATTACGACCAGATAACATCTCAGTAAGTTACTGTGAAGCCTGGATTATGACCAGGTAGCAGTGCGAGGTACCATGAAGCCTGGATTACGACCAGATAGTGGTATGTCATAAACAAAAGCCGTGAAGCTCGGATTACGACCAGATAACAGCTCAGCAAGTTATTGTGAAGCCTGGATTACGACCAGATAGCAATACAAGTTTCTGTGAAGCGTGGATTACGACCAGATAGTAGCCAAAGACACCACGGAGCCTGGATTACGACCAGATAGTGGTAGATCTTTAACACAAGTTATGAAGCCCGGATTACAACCAGATAGTGGTATAAGACATCGCGAAGCCTGGATTACGACGAAATAGCGGTAAAAGACACTGTGAAGCTTGGATCTCGACCAAATAGCAGTTTACCTGGACAATTACTAAGAAGCCCGGAGTCGACCGGATATTAGTGTGCCATAAATTCAAGTTGAAGCCCGGATGCGACCGGATAACCACTTAATTCCTTCTGAAGCCTGGATTACGACCAGATAAGAATCAAGAAATTGTAAAGCCTGGATCACGACTGGATAGCAAGTTTAATCTCATCTCCCCAATAAGTCACTGTAAAGCCTGGATTACGACCAGATAGCAGCCGGTCTTATTGCTATGAAGCCTGGATCATGACCAGATAGTAGTTCACTTTCACCTCTCAGACTAAGAGACGATTTCCCAGTAGAATAACGGACGACCGAAGCTCCTAAAATTCTACTTTTACCAAGACATAGACTAGCACTCCCTAGCGGAATCTTCCTCAACAACAGGTATACAGACTCTCGCTAAGGAATCTCTTATGCGATAGACACTCCTTCGAATGGCATCTTTAAGCCGATCTTCCGTCATCAATTTCCAAATGGCATCTGTAAGCCTATTCCCGACATCACGAGACAATTGCTACTTCATGCGAGTGCAAATTTCTGGGCACTCTAGTGTTCAATCATCTTCCACCTTCGGATCACGAAAGGCACGCAAGCCAATCTACATCCTCAGGTTTAAGAATATTGAACATGGGAAGCTGTTGTACCCCAAAATTTTCCCTCCCATATTTCTCAAAACATTTCAAGAAAGATCCTCAAGTTGCTCAAGGAAGCCCAAGGGTTGACCAGACAAGCTCTCTCCTAAGGCAGTCTACCTCAAATTAGGGTTTCATATTGCACCAAGATACTTGAGTCCAAGGGATCCCAAATGCTCACCATTGTCCTAATATGTTCTCAAGATCATCCATGTCAAGTTCCAAGCCCTACAGAGAAAGTTTTCTCAGTTAATTGCTCAAAGGCCTAAAAATCGATTGTGTTAGGGCAAAAGTCAATTGTGGCCTGCATATAGTCAAACTTCAAGATTTTTGGTCAACACTCTCATTTTGAATTATATTTCATCATATGATCAAGGTTGATCATGATTCATCAAGGATTGCTCATAATTCCTCAAGAACCAAAAGTTGCTAAATTAGGGTTTTGCAGGAAAAGTCAACTCAACTTTGACCAAGTGTTGTACCCCAAAATTTTCCCTCCCATATTTCTCAAGACATTGCAAGAATAATCTCCAGGTTGCTCAAGATTGCTCAAGAGTTGGACAGTCAAATCATCTCCTAAGGCAGTCAACCTCAAATTAGGGTTTTGTGTTACATCAAGGTACTTGCATCCAAATGACCTAAAGTGCTACCCAATGTCCTAATATGTTCTCAAGATCATCCATGTCAAATTTCAAGCCTTGCAGAGGAAGTTTGGTCAGTCATTTGCTCAAGAGGTCCAAAAATCGATTGTGCTAGGGCAAAAGTCAACTGTGACCTATAAACAGTCAAACTTCAAGATTTTTTTTGCCAACATTCTCATTTTGAAGGATAATTCATCATTTGATCAAGGGTTGATTATGGTTCATCAAGGATTGCTCAAAATTCATCAAGACTCAAAAGTTGCTAAATTAGGGTTTTGTAGGAAAAGTCAACTCAACTTTGACCAAGCATAACTTTCTCACACTTTATGAGAAATGACCCATCAAAATCTCATTTTGAAGAGAATGAAATTTAATACAATCCATCTTCACACCCAAAGATCAAGAAATGCACTCACAAGAAGTTACAAATTTGGACATTATAGGTCATTTTTGAAAGTCAACAAAAACACCTTTTTTCCAAAGCTTATAACTTGAGCATGGAATATCAAAATGAGATGAGACAAAAAGGGTTTGTTAGATGACATCCCAAGGTTTCTAAAAAGTCCAAGAATACTTCCAAAAGTTCAAAATTGAAGAAGTTATGCATTGTTGAAGTTAGGCATTTTTCCAAAATTGCCAAAAGTCAACTATCCCCAAAACTTCAAATTTTGTCAAATGGGCCCACTTTTTTCCACTTGATTTGATCTTGTCACACTACACACGTGTCCTATCTTCAGTTTCATATCCATTTATTAATTTTTCTATTTTATTTGATTTTTATTGAATTAATTCATTTTAAATCAATTTAAATCTAAATAAAATCTAAAAATTGATAACTTGGTATCTTTTTTATTGATATAGGTCTTAAATATCATCATGTACACAATCAAACTCGTATCAAGCTATATCATGCACAAAATATTGGATTTGGAATGAAATTGGAAGCTTTTTAATGGAGGATCATATCACATCTTCAATCATCAATACACAAGGATTCCAAGCCCAAAACCTGACCTAATTCATCCCATGTTACATATACAACACAAAGCATACGAGTTCAAGACCGGGAGGCTGCACAATCTGGAAAACCAAACTTGAAAAAAGCTTGAAAAAGTTTGAAACTGAAATCACCCTTAGAGTCCAATTCAAGGCCAAAACTCAACGTGGTTCAATTGCTTGACATCCACTGAGTGAGAAGGAATCAAAAGCAAGCTCTCTCCCTCCCTAAATCGCGCTGTAAGTCTTCTTGAACACCGCCCTGCATTTGAAATCGCAACCTCTCATTCTTGCATTTTTTTTGATAAAACATTGGTATATACATGATTCTTGAATGATGTATAAGCTTTCTACATTATTCAATTGTATTTTTATAGCCTATAATGCCATGCCCGAATCTAGGGTTCTTATTTCTTGTTTTTGGGGTTTTTAGTTTCAGGAAAAATCAAAGCAAATAATGGACATAGCCATATTCAGGAGGGAGAGACGAAGTGAACCATGGTCTTAGAATCAATTTATATGACCTACAGTTGATTTCAGGAGACACCTATGGATTTAACTGCGGATAAAAATATGCAGGTAAATATCCAAGCCAAACGAAGAAGATGACAACGTGGCCCTTTCCCATTCGTGGATTCAAATCTCGCGCCTTATTTTTTTTTTTGTTTTCTGGCATTTATTTGTTTTTTCCATATTATATTTGATTTCCAATATTATAACAATTGAGTACATTGGTTGAGTGGCAAGGCTAGCATCCAAAATCCAATGGGACCTGGGTTCGAATCCCAGGTCCCCATATTATTTATTGCATTTTTCAGCTAAGCAATCCCATGCAGTATCAAAGGCGTAGCATACCATGGACCCTCCTTCAGATGCCTGCCAGATGGCCTCCGGGCCAAATCTGATGGCCCATAATGAAAGACCACCATGTGCTCTAGTCAACAGGCGCACGTGAGATCATGGAAAGTCAACGAGGCTTGTATAAATAGGCCTCTGAATTGCTGAACAAACATCCTGATTTGGGCCCAAACCCCCCTTTGGGTTATTTTTATTTCTCTTTTTGTTTTCATTTTATTTATTTGTTTTGTATTATTATTTTTATTATTTAAATTACTAACCAATTAAACTTTTTTCTCATAAAATCAAAAACCAAAAATACATTTTATTTATTAAAATTAAATTCATGACTTTATTTTTATAAATAAATTAATTCAATTAATTTAGTTTAATTAGGTATAATTTCAATATTTTTGCAATAATTAAAATTAATTTAGATAATTAGGGGTTTTTATTGACATTAATCAAATTTATTTTTATTTCCTTAAATATAAAAAATCCAAAAATATTTTCAGTAATTAATTAATTAATTTATTTAATTGTTAACTTAATTTAATCCAAAAATAACAAAAAAATGCTTTCTTTCACAAAAGGGTCAAAACCCTAAAAAATACGCCCGATTTAATTTTCCCGCATGCGATCCATTTATGATATTGATGTAACTGTTTCTCGGAATGTAATAGCTTTTAATTAGGACCTTATTTTATCGCTTTATTCTATTTTCCGCATTTTAAATTTCAAGGGTTTGTTTTTGGCGATGTAAATACCCGACGCCTTGTAATAGTTAGATTTGATTTTCGCAATTTAATTTCCGCAATCTATAAACTGTTAGATGTTTGGTAGTAGGGAATGCATGACAAGATCGAATGTATGAACTTAAAATCAACATAGCTCACCCATGACATGTACAAAGATAAAATTAACCGAAACGACACACTCGCACATGTGCACTCTTAGGGTACACCTCACTTGGTTTCCTTCGAATGTGGTCATTGAGTATAGGAAGTTTTAGAGGTCGCCCTCTTGTCCAAAGATCACAGTTGCCTCGAAACGGTTGCCTCGGAAAAATAATTTAAGACATTAGGGTTACCACTAAGGCGCCCTAACGTTGCTTTAGTGACCACACGTCCCTTAATCGAATTGACCCTCAAAACTCCAACGACGATGCTACCTACTCATTCATAGTGGGATAGCATTGTCTAAAGGACATTATCACAGCTTGATTCCTTTTTCGAGTAGGTAGATGGTTCTTAAGTACTTGCTCTCTCAAAACAAAACAAAACTTTTCGCACTCACACCTTTCAAACCCACAAACACAAAGGAATTTACCCCCCGGACCTGAGAAACATCTCGAAAAAGGAATTTTTCTGTGCTTTTTTCCTTTCCTTGTTGGATAAAATAAAATACGGTGGCGAATCTTGCTTACCGCGACATTTTGCGAAAACAAACGCAAAACGCAAACCAGCATTCCAAAACAGTCAGTTTTCTCCCACCGTATCACAGAACTGGCGACTCTGCTGGGGAAATCTATAAGTGGGGTGTACCTTAGGATTAGATCATTGTGTTTTCAATTGTATGCTTTGTATGATTTATCTTTGTGGGCTTGTATCGGAGTTACTATAGATCCTAACCTGGATCTGGGGAACACCCTTTAGGTAAGTAGCAATAAACTGTGAGGGAACTGTACGGCATAGACCGATACGGTTGAAGCAGTAGCTACGTTGGTGTGGCACTTTAGATTGTACCGATATCCCTTGTGTTGGAACGGGGATAATATGGGTCATCTAAGGGGTCATTAAGCACCAACTGACCTTAGAACCTTTAAATTAACCAACTTGGCCATAGAACAGTAGCAGTATGCTACACTCATGGAGACTAAACTCTCGCGATGATTTCGGCCACAAGAAAAGGTTGCTAAACTGGAATTATGACCGATTGAGGGTAGTCAGTGATATTGAGATCCTCTAGAACCTTATTACTATTTTTAGGACAGGTTTAAACCAACTGAACTGAAAGAGGATAGTACCTAAGCTCCTTGCCAGACTGAAATCTAAGGGCTCTCTGTGTGACTTGTGTGCCTTTACCATGTTTACTATTTGTGGATACTTGTGATGTTCCTTCTATCATAACATCATGACATCATAACATTGCATACATCTTGCATTGGACTAACCTATTTCAAAGACAAGAGGGAATCATCTTTGTTCTGTTTTGTAGGTCATCATGATGCCTATGCGTAGGAATACCATCCGGATCAACTTTGTACAGGTTCCCATTGTGCTTAAAGAACTGATTGCAAAGATTCCTGATACTACTTCATTCCTCAGGAGACATGGTTATCTTCTCAGTTTGGTTACCTCTAAATTGGACGAGCAGATGATGAGTGTCCTGGTTCAATTCTATGATCCATTGTACCATTGTTTTGCTTTCCAGGACTACCAGTTGGTTCCCACTTTAAAAGAGTTCTCTGAGTTGCTCGGTATCTCTGTTCTGGAGCAGACCCCGTTTACTGGTTGGGAGAAGATTCTTAGGCCCGAAGAGATTGTTGCAGCCCTTCATTTGACCAAAGAGGAGGTAATGGCTAATTGGGAGACTAGAAGTGGAGCAAAGGGCTTTCTGACTAAGTTCTTGGTTGGTAAGGCCAACTATTTCTGGGATAGTCTGGATTTCAAGGCATTCGAGGATATTCTGGCTCTTTTGATATATGGCTTGGTTTTGTTTCCGAACTCTGACTCCTTTGTTGATGTGAATGCGATAAAAATCTTCATCTCTCGGAATCCGGTACCCACTCTCTTGGGTGACATCCTTTATCAGCTCTATGCTGGTACTGCCTGAAAGCAGGGAACCTTGATGTGCTGTGCTCCGTTATTGGCAAGGTGGTTTATTTCGCACCTTCCCAAGTCAGTGCTGAAAAACAAAGAAGGCATGGGCTGGGCCTATAGGGTTATGTCTCTCTCGCATAATGACAACATCTGGACTCTCAAGGGTATGGATGAAGAGGCTATCATTGATCGTTGTGGGGAGTATCCCAATGTTCCACTATTAGGAACCCATGGAGGAATTTCTTACAACTCGTGCTTGGCCTTACGTCAGTTTGGGTGAGCCAGAAGAGAAGGACCTCATGAGCTGTTAATGCCTAGTATCATCTTTGATTTTCAAGGGGATAGCGACGAGCAACGTCGCAGATTCATAAGGGCTTGGGATAGAGTTCATAGATCTGATCCACATGAGCTGGGTCCAAAGACTTCTCTGCTAATGGAGCCATATCTCAGATGGGTCCGTATCCGTGCCCAAAAGCTGGGTATGCCATATGAAGTTGTTCGGCCTATCATTGTTGAAGTTGCTAATGAAGAAGGGGTTCTTCCAACCATCCTCCATCCTCATATGCCCACTGACATTGGGGCACTGAAGAGATCTTGGATGCAACTGAGGGAAGAATGGGATTCCTACCGAGAAAAGTTCAACGAGCAAGAGCAGAAGATCCAGAGGTTGACAAGACAGTTGGAGAACGAGCGGATTCTCAATGACTATGTCTGCACCGAAAAGAAAATACCATGGGAGAATTGATGGACCTTTGATGATTTCCTTTCCAGTTTTTATTTACTTTTCAGTATTTCTTTTTATGTAATGCCTTAAAGGAAATTTGTTGAACAATTTGAATTCCAAAGTTTTTCTAATAAAGTGTGTTTCCTTTCTGGTTTACAAATTTGAATCTCTCGATTGTCTTTGAAATCATAATCATACGCATTTCATCTCATGCACTTCATAAACAGGTACCCATTACAGGCCCAGAATGCCCAATTTCAAGAGTTGTTCATGAATCTAGCTAAGGGCCAGCAAGACCTGAAGACCCTGATTCTGAAAGAGAAGAAGAAGAAGAAGAAGAAGAGGACAATCCTGTTTAACACAGGGCACAGGTTTGGAAACAGGCTACAAAATGAAGTTGATTTGACCACCTCATCTGAAGGGAAAGATAGTCAAGAGGAAAGGAGGGCTCTTAGACCTGTGGTCTCCGATAACGAGACAGACTTCAACAAAGAGCAGTATCCTCCGGCCGAGGACAGATATAAGTAACTGGAAGACCGATTGAGTGTTATGGAAGTTCAGAAGGCGCCTGGTCTGGACTTTGGTGATATGGGTCTATCATCTGGGGTGGTGATTCCCACAAACTCAAAGCACCAGCCTTTGTGAAGTATGACGGAGTTTCTTGTCCGAAGCTGCACCTCCGGTCATATGTAAGGAAGATTCAGCCTTACACCGCTGATAAAAACCTATGGATCCATTTCTTTCAAGATAGTCTCTCAGGGACTTAGCTTGAGTGGTTCTATCAGTTGGATGGAGCCAGTATTCGCAGTTGGGAAGATTTGGCTACTGCTTTCTATAGGAAGTACCAGTACAACTCCGACCTCGCTCCTACGCGTACCCAACTCCAGGGTATGTCAATGGGAACGGGTGAAGGATTCAAAGATTATGCTCAGAAGTGGAGTACCTCGCCGGAAGAGTACAACCATCCTTAGCTTATTGGGAGCTTGTGGACATGTTTCTGGGGACCCTGTCTGGTCCATTTTTTAACCATCTGATTGGAAGCTCTTCATCTGGGTTTACGGAGCTAATTTTGACCGGTGAAAGGATTGAGGCTGGTATTAAGGTTGGTAAGATACAGAAGGGTGCCTCATCGAGCACCGAGAAGAAGCCGTTTAAGAAAGAGTCCAGTGCTGTCTACAGTTCGAAAAGATAGAATAGACCTGAACACCGCCAAGCTGTTAATGCGGTTGTTATTTCAAAACCTGCTGGTGCTCCTCAGTATAACAATCAACAAAAGGACGAGAGACCTTGAAGGCAATTCACCCATCTCAGCATGACTTTGTCTCGGATCCTGCCACAATTACTGAAGACCAACCTGGTGATTCTAAAGGAGGCCCCAAAGAATCCAAATACAACGTCACCAAAGTATAACCCTAATGCCTGCTGTGCTTTTCACTCTGATAGCCCGGGGTATAATACGGATGATTGTTGGGTTTTGAAGAACAAGGTACAAGACTTGATTGATGCGAAAGAGATCGAGTTCGGAGCACCAGAGAAGCCTAAACAAGATGCAGGGGTGAATGCTATCAGGGATGACGATGATGAAGAGTTTGATATCGACAGTTGGATCTACCCGACTGCCAATGGTGGACTAAGCAACTGGATGGCGAAGGATTCTATGCCCGTTTCTGTTATCACTCAGTAATGAATCTTTTTGTTTTGAATATGTAACAGACATTGTTTTAAACTTTATGGCCCGGTGTCTTACCCGGGGCACCGTGGCTTCATTTGTGAGGGCTTTATGTGTGTCATTTTCATATATCATTAATAAAAGCATTGGATGTTTCTTGCATTTCAAATTTTGAGCTCGTTGTTTTTCTTTATTATATATTGCAAAATAGCTATTTTACACACACTCACTGTGATCGGTGGATCTGGAACTGACTGTTTAACGCTGGTTCGCGAAATGTCGCTGTTGTACCCCAAAATTTGCCCTCCCATATTCTTCAAGAAAATTGCCAAGACAAGCTTCAAAATCTCCCCAAGGGTTGCACAGTCAAGGGTCTCCTAAACAGTCAAGATTAGGGTTTTGGTTCTGATCAAGAAAATGAAGTTTCCAAAGGTCCAATCAAGTCTCACATGCCTACAAATATGGTCAAGCATCCTCATACCAAGTTTCAAGACTTTCAGCACAAAATTGCATAGTCAAAAACCCTAATTGCACTACAGTCAACTGTAGGGGCAAAATGGTCATTTGACAGTCAAAAGTTCAAATTTTTGGTCAACATCTCATTTTGAAGCCACAAACATCATTTGATCAATGCTTGATCATGATTCTCAAAGCTTGGCTCAAAAATCATCAAGATGCAAAAGTTTCCTTATTTGGACAGTTGAAAAAGTCAACTGTAAATTGACCAGGGCATAACTTTCACATGGATTATCAGAAAAATTCCATCCAAAGCTCATTTTGAAGAGAAAGACATTTCCTACAACTCATCTTCATACTTCAAGTCCAAGAAATGCTCTCACAAAAAGTTATCAATTTCAACATTATAGGTCATTTTCAAAAGTCAACAAAAAGGGACTTTAAGTCAAAGGCCATAACTTGAGATTGGTAAATAAAAATGACATGGGACCAACGACATTGGTTAGAGGACTCAAAGACCTTTCCAAAATGTCCAAGAACATGAGCAAAGCTTAAAAATTGAGTAAGTTATGCCTTGTGGAAGTTGGGAAATTTTTGGATATTTTGAAAAGTCAACATTGATTCAAATGACCTAAAATTGCTAATGGGCCTATTTTTCTTCCACAATTCACTATCCAAGACATGTGCACGACCACTTGGCCCAAAGGGAAGTATTTCTTCATTTTTTATTTATTTATTTGAATTTTTATTAATAATAATTCATTTAAATCAAATTAAATACATGAAAAATATTTAACCTAAGTTTTACAATCTTTTTGTGCATAAAATCTACTCAATAATTCGTGCATAATCAAATATGGAAAGATTTGGAGAGAATTGATCATGATTTGTACAAAAGCACATGGAAAAAGATTGAAAAAGATCTTTGAAAATCAAATTTCAAAAACCATGAATACACAAGATTTGGATTGTTTTCTTTGACCTAATTCATTCTTACATAAGCATAGAACACAACCCTAATGAGATTAACCATTAAGCTGCGCAGAAAACCCATCATCAAACTTGAAATTTTTGCAAATAAATTCAAAACTGAAAACACTTTTGCAGGGGGATTCAAGGTATAATAGCTGTTCAAACATCTTTCTGGAGGTTCACAGAATGATTTCCAATCAAAAACATTCATCAAAACATCAGGAATTGGTAAATCGAGGGTGAACTGTATCACTCTTTTTGCATAATCGTACTCCATGATTTAGACCATATCATTGCATTTTGTTCATGATTTTGTACTAATTACTTTGTTCTGAAGCTAACCCAATGATTTAATTGTATTTTTATGCATCATACGCGATTATGCCATTGTTGTTCATTAGGGTTCAGGAAGCTCCAAATTAGGGGTTTTGAAATAAGGAAAAATTGGAGGCTGAGACCAAAGCCATTGAATTCAACGCGTTTGGACGAAGAAGACAGCACCCTCGCGCTCAATTTAAGAGCCCTAATGGCCTATTCACTATTTTCTTGTATCATGCCTGTGGCAACGTGTGAAAACCGTTGCCAATGTTTTATATGTTTCAGGAAAATAAAACCAAGCGAAGGAGACGATGAAGTGGCAAGATGTGATAGGGTCATTCAAATTCTTCGCGCGTTTTTTAAGTAACTGGCCATTGTTCTTTTATAATATTTGTTGGTTCTTATATGTTAAACAACGCATGAATTGGTTCAGTGGTAGGGATAGTTGTTGGTAACGCTCATGACCTGGGTTCGAGCCCCAGGTCTTCATTATTCCCATGTTATTTTTCAATTAAAATTCACGTCCAGGCTCAGTGTTGTGGTCCATGATACACTCTCACAATCCAAGCGTCCACGCGTCCTGGAGCATCAGATCAAAGACCATGGATTGGAGAACACAATGCACCCTAGTCAACGCGTGTACACGCGTCCTGAAAAGTCAAAGAGGCCAGCAAGGTAAATGGGCCAGATTACTAAAGGCCTCACCTCCTATTTGGGGTCTGAACCCCCAGGTTTGCAAACTCTTTTATTATTCTTTATTTTTTCTTTATATTTTTTACTTTCAATTATTATTTTTAATTAATTCTGTCAATTTAATTATATTTTCATAAAATCACAAAATACCATAAAAATCAGAAAAGACCAAAAATTAAATATATTTAATTAGTTAATATTTTGTAAATAAGTTCATAAATTAATTAGTTAAATTAGGTTTAATTTTAACTCTTTTAATAAAAATCTAAAAAAAACATAGAATTAGGGTTTAATTAATTTTTATCTTTTTTTACTTTTTTTTATTCCATAATAATTAAACATTAGATATTTATTTTTATAATTAAATTTGTATGTAAATTAATTAGGGTCAATATTAGGTTTTAATCTTCTTTTCTTAATAAATTAAAAAATAAATAAAATTAGGGTTAGTATTTAATTTCAATTAATTCTTTTTTTCACTAAAATCATAAAATACCAAAAAAACAATTTCCTTCCTTTTTTTTTAATTAATGTCACCATTTAATTTAATTTTGCAAAAAGGGTCCAACGCCCTCGTTTTAATTATTAATTCGCATATTTATTTTATTTCGTTTAAATATTTATGTATCTCTCCCGAAGCCATGTAATTAATTTCTTGCACCTTTAATTCTTTATTTTCTTTATTTTCTTTATTTTTCTGTCAAAATCGGGTCCTGGTTTAATTTTGGCGATGTGGACCCGCGCCTTTTGTAATAGCTTAGAATTTTACTTTTCTCGCAATTTTTAACTGTTAACAAATGGCATGAAAGAATGTATGGACAAAAATAAAAACAAGCGTAGAACACCAATAACATGACAAGATAAATGCAAATGAAAACGACACACAAATCGCACACACCACCCCTAGGGTACGCCTCACTGTTGCCTTGCCTCGAAGGGTGATCGTCGAGTAGAGGATGTCTTAGTAAGTCCTCATGATCCGGGAACCTGGCATGAGGGTAGCTTCTAAGGTGTCTTCCCATTTCTCTGGTGATCACCATGACCCGAACCTCAAATTGACCCGAACGCCTCTAACGGTGGTGCTACCTACCTCTCAATGGTGGGATGACACTACTTTAAAGGACATTTACACAGACGAATTCCTTAGGGTAGGTAGAAAACTCCTAGATACTTGCTCTAATTTCAAAACAAAACAAAATACTTTTCACACCAACACATTTTCAAAAATCTTTCGAAAGCAATTTTTCAAACACTCTTGAGGACCGATACAAGAGTCGAACTGGAATTTTCAAAGAAACTTTTTTAAAACCCACATTGAAAAGCAAACAAACCATTTTTGAAAACACAAATGAGCAAGTATCTAAGAGCCCATGGATAACCATGGATAGAAAGGGTGCTAACACCTTCCCTTTCTATAATCTACCTCCCGAACCGAGAGCAATCTCTATAAGGAATTTTTCTGTGCTTTTGTCCTTTCCATTTGGAGAAAATAAAAGACGGTGGCGACTCTTGCTTCTGCGACATTTCGCGAACCAGCGTAAAACAGTCAGTTCCAGATCCACCGATCACAGTCGCGGTAAGCAAGAGTCGCCACCGTCTTTTATTTTCTCCAACATGGACAGGACAAAAGCACAGCAAAATTCCTTTTTTGAGATGTCTCTCGGTTCGGGAGGTAGATTTATAGAAAGGGAAGGTGTTATCACCCTTTCTATCCATGGTTATCCATGGGCTCTTAGATACTTGCTCATTTGTGTTTTCAAAATGTTTGCTTTTCAAAATGTGAGTGGGTTTGAAAAAGTTTCGTTTACAGATTTCAGATCGACTCTTGTATCAGTCCTCAAGAGTGTTTGAAAAATTGTTTTGAAAGCTTTTTGAAAGTGTCGGTGTGAAAAGAGTTTGATTTGTTTTTGAAGAGAGCAAGTATCCATGAGTCGTCTACCTACCCTAAGGAATTAGGCTGTGTAAATGTCCTTAAGGTAGTGCCATCCCACCATTGAGAGGTAGGTAGCACCACCGTTGGAGGTGTTCGGGTCCATTTGTTTGTAGGGACAGTGTGGTCACCAGAGCAACAGTAGGACACCTTAGAAGCTACCCTTATGCCATTGATCCTTTTTAATTCCGAGGCAACCGTTTCGAGGCAACTGGATCATGTCATGGACATAAGGACTTACTAAAACGTCCTATACTCGACGACCACGTTTCGAGGGCAAGGCAACAGTGAGGCGTACCCTAAGAGTGGTGTGTGAATTTGTGTGTTATTTTCAGTTTAGCATTTATCTTGTACATGTATCATGGTGATCTACACATTGTTTTTAATTAGTCATTCATTCTTTCATGCAAGTTAGCAGTTTAAAAGTGCGGAAATTAAAGTGCGGAAAGTAAAATTCTACGCTATTACAAGGCGCGGGTCTATACATCGCCAAATTAACAAAGACCCGTTTTGAATAAAAAATGCGGAAAGTAAATAAATTCCTAATTACTATTACAAGGCTTGAGCAATTACATAATATTCACAAAGGTTACGATTCCATGTACAGGGTGGAGTTTAGAGAGACTTACAGTGCAACTTAGGAGGTTTCAGGACTTGGTTTTGATTCCAATCGCTCCAGTGGACCTCAGGCAAGGAGATAGTGTTGAGTTTTTGGATTGGAAAAGCCTCTAAGATCAATTTCAGATTCAAGCTTTTCAAGCTTTTTTCCAAGTTTGGTTTTGTGTTTTGGGCAGCTTTTAGGTCATCTTTTTGTATGTCTCTAGCTTGTACATGTATAAGGGATTGTATTTGGTTAAATCTTTGGGCTTGAATCCATGTGACTTGATGATTTGAGATATGATATGATTCCTCCATTAAAGGCTTTCAAGTTCTTTCCAAATCCAAGCTTTTATGCATGATATGGCTTGGCACGAATTTGATTGGGTGTATCATGATAATTGAAAGCTGTAATGATCAAAAAGATATCAAGCTATTAAGATTTGGATTATATTTTGATTTAAATTGATTAAAAATGAATTAAATAAATAAAAATCAAATAAAATAGAAAAATTAATAATTGGTCATGAAATTGAATATAGGACACGTGTGTGGTGTGACAAGATCAAATCAAGTGGAAAAAAGTGGGCCCATTTGGGAAAATTTGATGTTTTGGGGATAGTTGACTTTTGGCAATTTTGGAAAAATGCCCAACTTCAATAATGCATAACTTCTTCAATTTTGTACTTTTGGAGGTGTTATTTGACTTTTTAGAAACCTTGAGATGTCCTCTAACCAACCCTTTTGGTATCATATCATTTTAATATTCCATGCTAAAGTTATAAGCTTTGGCAAAAAGGTGTTTTTGTTGACTTTCAAAAATGACCTATAATGTCCAAATTTGCAACTTTTTGTGAGAGCATTTCTTGATATTGGGGTGTGAAGATGGATTGTAGGAAATTGCATCCTATTCAAAATGAGCTTTTTATGGGTCATTTCTCATAAAGTATGAGAAAGTTATGCTTGGTCAAAGTTGAGTTGACTTTTCCTGCAAAACCCTAATTTAGCAACTTTTGAATCTTGATGAATCTTGAGCAATCCTTGATGAATCATGATCAACCTTTGATAAAATTATGAATTATCCTTCAAAATTAGAATGTTGACAAAAAATCTTGAGGTTTGACTATTTGTAGGTCACAGTTGACTTTTGCCCTAGCACAGTCGATTTTTGGACCTCTTGAGCAATTGACTGACCAAACTTTCTCTGCAAGGCTTGAAATTTGACATGGATGAACTTAAGAGCATATTAGGACATTGGGTAGAACTTTAGGCCATTTGGATATAAGTACCTTGGTGCAACACAAAACCCTAATTTTGAATTGACTGCCTTAGGAGGTGATTTGACTGTCCAACTCTTGAGCTAACTTGAGCCACTTGGAGATTATTCTTGACATGTCTTGAGAAATATGGGAGGGAAAATTTTGGGGTACAACAGTTTCCCCTGTTCAATTTTCTTAAACCTGAGGATATAGATTGGATTTCGATCCTTTCGTTATCCGAAGGTGGAAGATAATTGAACACTAGAGTGCCCAGAAATTTGCACTCGCATGGTGTAGTATTAGCATTGTGATGTCGGGAATGGGCTTACAGATGCCATTTGGAGATTGTTGGTAGGAGGATGTGCTTACATATGCCATCTGCAAGAGTGTCGATCGCATAAGAGATTCCTTAGCGAGAACTTGCATACCTGTTGTTGTAGAAGATTCCGCTGGGGAAGCCTAACTTTTGTTGAGATTTAGGAACTTGCCTGTAATTCAACTGAGAGAATGCCTCGGCTGAGTCTTAAGAGCATGTCCATAATTCCATTTGGGGGAAACATCTTCATCAAGATCTAGGAGTTGTCTAGTATTCAACGTAGTATACCGTTGAGATTGTAGAACTCGTCCACACTATGACGGAGGAAAACATCAAGATCTAGGAACTGACTAGTGCTCAACGTAGTATACCGTTGAGGTTATAGAACTCATCCACACTATGACGTAGGGAAACATCTTCATCAAGATCTAGGAACTGTCTGGTCTTCAACGTAGTATACCGTTGAAATTAGAGAACTCGTCCACACTATGAAGGAGGAAAACATCAAGATCTAGAAACTGTCTAGTGCTCAACGTAGTATACCGTTGAGGTTATAGCACTCGTCCACACTATGACGTAGGGAAACATCTTCATCAAGATCTAGGAACTGTCTGGTCTTCAACGTAGTATACCGTTGAAATTAGAGAACTCGTCCACACTATGACGGAGGAAAACATCAAGATCTAGGAACTGTCTAGTGCTCAACATAGTATACCGTTGAGGTTATAGCACTCGTCCATACTATGACGTAGAGAAACATCTTCATCAAGATCTAGGAACTGTCTGGTCTTCAACGTAGTATACCATTGAAATTAGAGAACTCGTCCACACTATGACGGAGGAAAACATCAAGATCTAGGAACTGACTAGTGCTCAACATAGTATACCGTTGAGGTTATAGCACTCGTCCACACTATGATGTAGGGAAACATCTTCATCAAGATCTAGGACCTGTTTGGTCTTCAACGTAGTATACCGTTAAAATTACAGAACTCGTCCACACTATGACGGAGGAAAACATCAAGATCTAGGAACTGACTAGTGCTCAACGTAGTATACCTTTGAGGTTATAGCACTCGTCCACACTATGACATAGGGAAACATCTTCATCAAGATTTAGGAATTGTCTGGTCTTCAACATAGTATACCGTTGAAATTAGAGAACTCGTCCACACTATGATGGAGGAAAACATCAAGATCTAGGAACTGACTAGTGCTCAACATAGTATACCGTTGAGGTTATAGCACTCGTCCACACTATGACATAGGGAAAAATATTCATCAAGATCTAGGAACTGTCTGGTCTTCAACGTAGTATACCGTTGAAATTAGATAACTCGTCCACACTATGACGGAGGAAAACATCAAGATCTAGGAACTGAATAGTGCTCAATGTAGTATACCGTTGAGGTTATAGCACTCGTCCACACTTTGACGTAGGGAAACTGTCGAGATTGAGAACCTTATCTGAAATTCAACCGAGGATAATTCAATTGAGATTTAAGAACCGGTCAGGTCTTCGACGTAACTGAGAACTTTAACTGTATATTTCCTGAAAGGTAAATGTCAGTCATATGCAATGCATGATATGGATCAGGCAATGATGTTCTCAAAATAAATGAGATTTTATTCGTATGATGCGTATATGCATGTATCATGAGGTATGGAAATGTAATGTTTTAGCTGGGGAAAATAAATCCTGGAGCTGCTGGAGAATAAAGTTGAGTTCTTCGTTTCCGCTGGGGATGATGAACGAAGATGATTGTGAGAATAAACCTGCGGGAGAAAAGAACTCCGTTGGGGAATAAACTGATGAAGAGATTACTCTATGGGGAATTACTCTGTGGGGAGAGATATTCTGCTGAAGATTTTAATGATAAACTCTGCTGGGGATTCCGCTGATAAGCTCTGCTGGGGATGGATTACCGTTGCTGGTGATATTGAATCTGTTGAGGATTGAACTCCTGTTTGGGGAAGGAAAGAACTTCGCTGGGGATGATCTTTTAGTTGCAACTTGCTAGGGATAACCCTGTTAGACTCTTGTGGGGATAACCCTCTGAATTTGGCTGGGGAGATTTATTTTGTACTCCGCTGGGGGTAAGCTTTTTCAGACCGTGCTGGGAAAATTGACTTCAATGGGGTATCTTGTATGCTGTCGGGGAACATTCTTATACTCCGTTGAGGAATATTAAGACTGTCGGGGATACTCTTATACTTGTTGGAGAATATTCTTATACTCCGTGGAGAATATTAAGACCTTCTGGGGATACCCAGCCTTTCTAGGGCTGATGGTAGATCAACTCTGCTTAGGGAGAGTATTGCTGATTCGTCCATAGTTGCAAGTCTTAGCTGAGAGAGCTATCATTACTGTCTTACTCTGCAGGGAGTGAAGGTATCTTGGTCATATTCTTCAGCTAAATCTACCTTGGTATCTGGTGGACAGAGTAACCGTACAGTTTGGACAATTCTTACTGCCCCCTGTTTCTGATATTACCAGTAATTCATCTTTCGTTTCGCATGTAAATATTCATAAGTAGCAATTAATGTCAAATGCATATATCAAAAATTACCATTGGACGTTCTTTGCAAAACAAAACAGATAAAGGGAAAACAATTTGAAATTTGTCTGAAAATGAATTTGTATTGATTTTGAAGCTTGGCCTGTAAATAGGCGTTTTCTGTACAAGAGGTCGACGTCCAAGTAAGAGAACGCCACCGAATAATAGAATTTACACAATTTGTAAAAAGGAAACAAAACAGCTATGTGAATAATCCCACTGGGTTCCAACTCTGCTATTGCCTTTATGTCTTCGAGCATCTCATCACTTTGCTACTAGTTGAAGATGAATCAGATTGATTAGTGTCGTCCGAGCTTGATAGTCGATACCGAAGTCTGGATGCAAGGTGATCCAATGAGACATAGTGTTACGCTTTAATCCCTAATTTTTGCCTGGACCGCCCTTTCGGGTTTTCAGTCCACCGGGATACCCTTTTTTGCCCAAGCCACCTTTTCAGGTTTTCGACTTGCCGGGTGTACAAATTTTTTCATTTTCATCCCTTATTTTTGCTCGAACCCTTTTGGTTCGTCGGGAAGCCCTTATTTTTGCCTAGGCCAGTCAACCTAGCGGGTCTTTGATTATGCGTAATATCTTTTTACTATGTCTGCATTGACGGGGTGAGGAAGGTCGTCACCATCCATGGTGGTTAGAATCATAGCTCCTCCTGAGAAAATATTCTTAACCACGAATGGCCCTTCATAAGTAGGGGTCCATTTGCCCCTGGGATCACCTTGAGGTAAGATAATGCGCTTGATTACCAGATCTCCAACTTGATACTCTTGTCGTCTGACTTTCTTGTTAAATGCCTTGATCATCCGTTTTTGGTACGTCTGACCATGACAAATAGCAGTGAGTCTCTTTTCATCGATTAAATTCAGTTGATCAAGCCGGGTCTGAATCTAGTCATCTTCGCTCAAACCTGCATCCTCCATGATTCAAAGAGAGGGTATCTGAACCTCAATGGGCAAGACTGACTCCATGCCATAAACCAAGGAATAGGGTGTTGCCCCTGTTGACGTCTGCGCTGAGGTACGGTACCCATGAAGAGCAAATGGTAACATCTCGTGCCAATCTTTGTATGTCACCATCATCTTCTGCACAATCTTCTTAATGTTATTATTTTCCGCTTCTACAACCCCATTCATCTTCGGCCGGTAGGGAGAAGAGTTGTGATGCTGTATCTTGAATTGCTGGCAGAGCTCAGTGATCATTTTGTTATTGAGATTGGTACCATTGTCCGTAATGATCCTCTCTGGTACACCATATCGACAGATCAGGTTGTGCTGAATGAACTGTGCCACGACGTTCTTGGTTACAGTAGCAAAAGAAGTTGCTTCAACCTACTTCGTAAAATAATCAATTGCTACCAGGATGAAACGATGCCCGTTGGATGCCATAGGTCTGATCTCGCCGATCATATCAATGCCCCACATTGCAAAAGGCCAAGGTGCCGTCAAGACGTTTAGAGGAACTGGAGGTATGTGCACCTTATCAGCATAAACTTGGCACTTGTGACATGTCCGAGAATGCTGATAATAGTCGGCTTCCATTGTGGACCAATAATATCCTTCCTGTAGGATCTTCTTTGCCATGGTATGTCCACTGGAATGAGTTCCGAAAGTACCTTCATGTAACTCCGTCATGATCCTTTATGCTTCATTCTTATCCACACAACGTAGTAAAGTTAAATCATGGTTACGCTTGTAAAGGATGTCATTGCTGATGAAGAATTTCGTCGCGAACCTCCTCAGAAACTTCTTGTCATTAACATATGCACCTTCGGGGTATTCCTGAGCTTCAAGGTACCTTTTCACCTCATGAAACCAGGGCTTTTCTATTACCTCTTCAGTCTCAAGATCACAGCAATGTGCAGGCTCATCTAATCTTTCAATAATGATCCGGGGAGCCTCGTTGTCCCAATTGACTTTGAACAAAGAAGACATCGTAGCCAGCGCGTCCGCTAACTGATTCTCCTCTCCGGGGAAGTGTTCAAAGGTGATCTCATCGAAATAGGGAAGCAACGTCAACACATACTCCTTGTAAGGAATAAGATTTGGGTGTTTCGTATCCCACTCGCCTTTGATCTGACTGATCACGAGAGCGGAAACTCCGAAGACACTTAGAAACTTAATCCTTAGGTCAATTGCTGCTCGAAGACCCATGATGCATGCTTCATACTCCGCCATATTGTTGGTGCAGTTGAAACATAGTCGGGCGGTAAACGGAGTATGAGAGCCTCTAGGAGATATGATCACAGCGCTAATGCCATTACCCAAAGCGTTCGAAGCTCCGTCAAAGTACATAGACCATCGGGATCCTTCCTCAGGTCCTTCATCCGGTCCAGGTGTCTCACAATCAGTCACTAGCATGATATTCTCATCTGAAAATTCAAAGTTCATAGACTGGTAATCATCCACTACCTGATGTGCCAAATGGTCTGCCAACACACTTCCCTTGATTGCCTTTTGAGTAGTATATCGGATGTCATACTCAGTCAAGATCATATGCCATCTTGCTATTCTTCCGGACAAGGCAGGCTTCTCGAAGATATACTTGATTGGATCCATCTTTGATATCAACAGGGTAGTGTGAATCAACATATACTGTCTCAGCCGGCGAGCAGCCCATGCCAAAGCGCAGCAAGTTTTCTCGAGAAGTGAGTATCGGGTCTCACAGTCGGTAAACTTTTTGCTAAGGTAGTAAATTGCATGCTCTTTTCAGCCAGACTCGTCATGCTGCCCCAACACACACCCCATTGAGTTGTCGAGCACTGTCAAGTACAAGATCAGAGGTCTCCCTTCAACTGGTGGCATTAAGATAGGCGGCTCTTAGAGATACTCTTTGATTCTTTCAAAAGCGGCTTGGCATTCATTGTTCCAACGTACCACTTGATCTTTCTTTAATAACTTGAAGATTGGCTCACAAGTAGCAGTCAGGTGCGAGATGAATCGGGCAATGTAATTCAGTCGTCCCAGGAAACCTCTGACTTCTTTCTCTGTTTTGGGAGCTGGAATCTCCTGTATAGATTTCACTTTGGAGGGGTCCACTTGAATACCTTTGTCGCTCACGATGAACCCTAGCAGTTTACCAGATCTCACCCCGAAGGTGCACTTGTTCGGGTTCATCCTCAGCTTGTACAGCTTCATTCTGTCAAACAACTTCTGTAGATGGTCAAGGTGTTCTTCCTCAGTTTGGGACCTTGCAATCATATCATCGACGTATACTTCAATCTCATGATGGATCATATCATGAAATAAAGAAACCATGGCACGCTGATATGTTGCCCCAACATTCTTCAGTCCAAAGACATGACCTTCTAGCAAAAGGTACCCCACTGAGTAATAAAAGTTGTTTTCTCCATGTCTTCGGGAGCCATTTTTATCTGATTATAACCAGAGAAACCATCCATAAAGGAGAATACCTTGTGCTGAGCGGTGTTGTCAACCACAACGTCAATATGAGGTAGAGGGAAGTCATCCTTGGGGCTTGCCCTGTTCAAATCCATGTAATCAACACACATTCGGACTTTGCCATCCTTCTTCGGCACCGGAACCACATTGGCCACCCACTGAGGGTAAGAAGTAACTGCTAGAAAACCGGCGTCAAATTGTTTCATAACTTCAGCCTTGATCTTCTCAGACATCTCTGGGCGCATTCGGCGGACCTTCTATTTTACTGGAGGACAGTCTTCCTTGGTAGGCAGGCGATGAACCACAATGTCAGTATCCAAACCAGGCATATCTTCATAAGACCAGGCAAAGATTTCAACATAGTCACACAGCATCTGAATCAACCGTTGCTTCACACCCTGCTCCAGATTGGCACCAATCTTAACTTCCTTCTTGTCTATCTCAGTTCCCAGATTCACTGATTCCACCGGCTCTTCATGTGGCTCAATAACCCTCTCTTCCTGGAGTAATAGTCTTGCAAGTTCACCAGGCACTTCGCAATGATCTTCACCTTCGTCTTCGGCTAAGTTGATCAGATTTTCGAAGTCATAACTGGCAGTAGCAGTGTCATTACCAGTGAGATCCAGAGTGGATGTGGACCTGTATATGTGAGTGTGTGTAAAACAGTTGTTTTGCAATATATAATAAAGAAAAACAAGGAGCGCAAAATTTGAAATGCAAGAACGTCCAATGCTTTTATTAATGATATATGAAAATGACACACAAAAGCCCTCACAAATGAAGCCACAGTGCCCCGGGTAAGACACCGGGCCATAGAGTTCAAAACATTGTCTATTGCAAATTCAAAACAAAAAGTTTCATTACTGGGTAACAAAAGTAATAGGGATGAAGTCCTTTGCTGTCCAGTTGCTCGATCCACCGTCGGTCGTAGGATAGATCCAGCTGTCGAATTCAGACTCTTCCACATCATCTTCAATGGCATTCACTCCCGAGTTGCTGATGAACACGGGAGGTCTTCCGCTCCTTGCATTCCGAACAGCCCTTTGAGCTTCTGCAGTGAAACCCAAACCAAACTTGTTAGTCTTCTGTGTAAAATCAGGAAGTCAGCCCAAATTTGCACACTCACCCTTCTCAATAACAGCCCAGGCATCTTTTAAGGAAGCCATTTTCATAGGAGAATCTTCAACCACAGTCTCAACTGATGCTAGTGTCTGGGGAACCTCTTCAAAATGTTGGAATGGGGTTTCAATGAACTCCCCATCCGTTTCTACATATCGGAATGAGTTGAGGTGGCTGACCATGTACTCTTCCTCTCCCTGTACTGTCACAATCTTCCCTTTGACCGGGTACTTCAGCTTCTGGTGGAGCGTTGAGGTTACGGCCCCAGCTTTATGGATCCATGGGCGACCCATCAAACAAGAGTAAGATGGCCGAATGTCCATCACATAGAATGTATAATTGAAGACCTGAGAACCAACCTTGATTGGAATATCAACTTCACTGTGCACCATCCTCTTAGATCCATCAAAGGCCCTGACAACAATGTTACTTGGTTTCAGCTCCAACCCTTCACAATCCAACCGGTCTAGAGCTTTCTTGGGCAAGACGTTTAATGAGGAACCAATATCAACCAATACATGTGCAAGAGTAGTGCCCCTGCATTCAATGGAGACATGCAGGGCATCATTGTGATTCTTCCCCTTAGTCGTCAAGTCGGTGTCCGAGAAACCCAACCCATTATCGGCAGTCAAATTAGCCACACAATCTGTAAACTGATCAGCTGATGTCTCTTGTGGCACGTGGGCAGTGTTCAAAAAGGTAATTAGAACCTTAGCATGGGCCTCTGAGCATAACAACAATGACAACATAGAAATCTTGGATGGGGTTTGCCCCAGCTGCTCAACTACGTTGTAGTCACTCTTTTTAATAATTTTCAGAATCTCTTCCATTTCTTGTTTGGAAGCTTCAACAGTAATCGTCTTCGGTGCCTCCGTCTGGGCAGGCACATCAATGGTGATCCCTTTGCCCCGAGTGTCAGATGACTCGGTGACCGGGGTAAGAATATGAACTTGAACAGGAATGGCAGCAGGTATACTTGCAGGTGTAATGACAACAGGTCTTCGGGCAATTGGTGGAGCAATATCGGGTGAGAAAAGTCTTCCGCTGCGGGTGACTTTAGCGAGTCCAGTAATGTTGCTGACGCCAGTATCACCATCCAACTCTTGCTTAACTCCATGAAAATAAACATCAGCCCCATAGTGCCAAGGGACAGCTTTATCAGAAGTATAGGGGATGGGCCCCGGAACAGTGATGATCACAGGTGCGATCTTTGAAACAGATGTAATTCTAACAGGCTTCCTCGAGGGAGCCTTGGAAGAATTGTCGAAAATGGTAATGATGGCGACTTCTTCAGTAGGAATGGAAGGAACAACAGTCTTCTCAAACATGATCTCTTTACTATCCATCAGGTTTTGGATACCTGACTTCAAGAATGGGAAACCGATAGGTGAAACAGAACACATATGGCAACCTTCCTCACAGGCCGGAAATAAACCAGCTAGCAAAAGGTTCTTCTTTACAGTCATCAAAGGGGTAACAATATCATCCACAGAAACCACAAACAAGTCTTCTTCTAGAGCATTTACTCCATGCTTGGGCATAGGAGCAGTTACAATATTAGGCCTCTCGGGCGCCTCAAACTCAATCTCCTTTGCATCAATTAGGTCTTGTACCTTGTTCTTCAAAACCCAACAATCATATGTATTATGCCCCGGGCTATCAGAGTGAAAAGCACAGCGGGCATTAGGGTTATACCTTGGTGATGTGGTATTTGGACTCTTCGGGGCTTCCTTTAGAACCACCAGATTAGTCTTCAGTAACTGTGGCAGAATCTGAGATAAGGTCATGCTGAGACGAGTGAATTGACTTCGAGGTCTCTCGTCCTTCTGTTCATTGTTGTGCTGAGGAGCACCAACAGGTTTTGAAATAACAACTGCGTTGACATCTTGGCGGTGTTCAGGTCTATTCTGTCTTCTCGCACTGTAGACAGCACTAGACTCTTTTTTAAACGGTTTCTTCTCGGTGCTTGATGAGGCACCCTTCTGTATCTTACCAGCCTTAATACCAACCTCAATCCTCTCACCGGTCAAAATAAGCTCTGTAAACCCAGATGAAGAGCTTCCAATTAGATGTTGAAAAATGGACCAGACAGGGTCCCCAGAAACATATCAACAAGTTCCCAATCAGCCAAGGGTGGTTGTACTCTACCGACGAGGTCCCTCCACTTTTGAGCATAATCTTTGAATCCTTCACCTATTCCTATTGACATACCTTGGATTTGGGTACGCGTAGGAGCAAGGTCGGAGTTGTACTGATACTGCCTGTAGAATGCGGTAGCCAAATCTTCCCAACTACGGATACTGACTCCGTCTAACTGATAGAACCACTCAAGCTGAGTCCCTGAGAGACTATCTTGGAAGAAGTGGATCCATAGGTTCTTATCAGCGGTGTAAGGCCGAATCTTCCTCACATATGACCGGAGGTGCAACTTCGGACAAGAAACTCCATCATACTTAGTAAAGGCTGGTGCCTTGAATTTGTGGGGAATCACTACCCCAGATGATAGACCTAGATCTCCGAAGTCCAGACCAGGCACCTTTTGAACCTCCATAGCACTCAACCGGTCTTCCAGTTGCTTGTATCTATCCTCAGCCGGAGGATACCGTTCTTCATTGTAGTCTGTGTCACTGTCGGAGACCACAGGGCTAGGAGCCCTCCTTTCTTGTGGACTATCTTCCCTCCAGATGAGGTGGTCAGATCAACTTCATTTTGTAGCCTGTTTCCAAACCTAGGACCAGTGTTGAACAAGACTGTCCTCTTCTTCTTCTCCTTCGGAATCAGGGTCTTCAGATCTTGCTGACCCTTAGCAAGATTCATGAATAGCTCTTGAAATTGGGCATTCTGGGCTTGAAGGGCCTTGATAGCTTGCTCAGTTGAAGGTTCAGTAGACATGATGAGTGAGTGCTGAAATAAACAGCGAAGAAGATAAGAGACCTGTAAAGAGTACATGTTTATGAAGTGCATGGGATGAAATGCGTATGATTATGATTTCAAAGACAATCGGGAGATTCAAATTTGTAAACAAGAAAGGAAACACACTTTATTAGATAAACTTTGTAATTCAAATTGTTCAACAAATTTCCCTTAAGGCGTTACAAGAATAGAAATACTGAAAATGTAAGCAAAAACTAGAAAGGAAATCATCAAAGGTCCATCAATGCTCCCATGGTCTCTTCTTATCAGTGCGGACATAGTCGTTGAGAATCTGCTCGTTCTCTAATTGCCTAGTCAACCTCTGGATCTTCTGCTCTTGTTCATTGAACTTCTCTCGGTAAGAATCCCTTTTTTCCCTCAGTTGCGTCCAAGATCTCTTCAGTGCCCCAATGTCAGTGGGCATATAAGGATGGAGGATGGTTGGAAGAACCCCTTCTTCATTAGCAACTTCAAGAGTGACAGGCCGGACAGCTTCATATGGCATACCCATCTTTTGGGCGCGGGTACGGACCCATCTGAGATATGGCTCCATTGGCAGAGAAGTCTTTGGGCCCAGCTCATGTGGATCAGATTGGTGAACTCTATCCCAAGCCCTTATGAATCTACGACGTTGCTCGTCGCTATCCCCTTGAAAATCAAAATGATATTAGGCATTAACAGCTCGTGAGGTCCTTCTCTTCTGGCTCTTCCAAACTGACGGAGAGCTAAGCATGGGTTGTAAGAAATCCCTCCATGGGTTCCTATCAATGGAACATTAGGATACTCTCCACAGCGATCAATGATAGTCACCTCATCCATACCCTTGAGAGTCCAGATAATGTCATTATGAGAGAGAGACGTCACCCTATAAGCCCAACCCATTCCTTCTTTGTTCTTCAGCACTGACTTGGGAAGGTGCGAAATAAACCACCTCGACAATAATGGAGCACATCATATTAAGGTTCCCCTCTTTCGGGCAGTACGAGCATAGAGCTGATGAAGAATATCACCCAAGAGAGTGGGTACAGGATTCTGAGAGATGAAGATCTTTATCGCATTCACATCAACAAAAGTGTTAGGATTCGGAAACAATACCAAGCCATAAATCAGAAGAGCCAGAATATCCTCGAACACCTTAAAGTCTAAGCTATCCCAGAAGTAGTTAGCCTTGCCAACCAAGAACTTAGTCAGAAATCCTTTTGCTCCACTCCAAGTCTCCCAATTAGCCATTACCTCCTCTTTAGTCAAATGAATGGCTGCAGCAATTTCTTCGGGCCTAAGGGTCTTCTCCCAACCGGTAAATGGGGTCTGCTCCAGAATAGAGATACCGAGCAGCTCAGAGAACTCTTCTAGGGTGGGAACCAGCTGATAGTCTTGAAAAGTAAAACAATGGTACAACGGATCATAGAACTGGACTAGGACACTCATCATATGTTCGTCCAATTTGGAGGTGACCAAACTAAGAAGAGAGCCATGCCTCCTGATGAAGGAAGTAGTGTCAGGCATCTTGGCAACCAACTCTTTAAGCAAGGTAAGGACTTAGAAAAAGTTGATCCGGATGGTATTCTTACGCATGGGCATCATGATGACCTACAAAACAGAGCAAAGATGAATCCCTTATGTCTTTGAAATAGGTTAGGCTTATGCAAGATATATGCAATGTTATGATGTAATGATGTCATGATAGTAGGCACACCATAAGTATCCACAAATAGCAAACATGGTAAAGGCACACAAGTCACACTGAGAGCCCTTAGATTTCAGGCTGGCAAGGAGCTTAGGTACTGCCCTCTTTCAGTTCAGTTGGTTTAAACCTATCCTAAAAATAGTAACCGGGTTCTAGAGGATCTCAATATCACTGACTACCCTCAATCGGTCATAATTCCAGTTTAGCAACCTTTTCTTGCGGCCGGAATCATCACGAGAGTTTAGTCTCAATGAGTGTAGCATACTGCTACTGTTCTATGGCCAAGTTGGTCAATTTAAGGTTCTAAGGTCAGTTGGTGCTTAATGACCCCTTAGAAGACCCATATTCTCCTCGTTCCAACACAAGGGATATCGGTACAGACTAAAGTGCCACACCAACGTAGCTACTACTTCAAGCGTGTCGGTCTACGCCGGACAGTTCCCTCACAGTTTATTGCTACTTACCTAAAGGGTACCCCCAAATCCGGGTTAGGATCTATAGAACTCTGATACAAGCCCACAAATATAAATCATACAAAGCATACAATTGAAAACACAATGATCTAATCCTAAGGTACACATCACTTATAAAATGTCCTCAGCAGAGTCGCTAGTTCTGTGATCGGTGGGAAAGAGAACTGACTGTTTCTTGGAATGCTGGTTTGCGTTTTGCGTTTGTTTTCACAAAATGTCGCGGTAAGCAAGAGTCGCCACCATCTTTTACTTTATCCAACAAGGAAAGGAAAAAAGCACAGCAAAATTCCTTTTTTTTGAGATGTTTCTCGGGTTCGAGAGGTAGATTATAGAAAGGGAAGGTGTTAGCACCCTTTCTATTTGTGGTTATCCACGGGCTTAGGTACTTGCTCATTGTGTTTTCAAAAATTGCTTTTCTTTGTGTTTGTGGGTTTGAAAGAGTTTTTTGTTTGAAATGTGTGAGCGCGAAAAGTTTTGTTTTGTTTTAAAAGGAGCAAGTACTTAAGAACCATCTACCTACTCGAAAAGGGAATTAAACTGTGCAAATGTCCTTTAGACAATGCTACCCCACTATTGATGAGTAGGTAGCATCGTCGTTGGAGTTTTCGGGTCAATTCGATTAAGGGACGTGTGGTCACTAGAGCAACGTTAGGACGCCTTAGCGGTAACCCTAATGTCTTAGATCATTTTTCCGAGGCAACCGTTTCGAGGAAACTTATGATCTTTGGACCAGAGGGCGACCTCTAAAACTTCCTATACTCAATGACCACGTTCGAGGCAACCAAGTGAGGTGTACCCTAAGAGTGCGCATGTGCGAGTGTATTGTTTTTCAGTTATTATTATCTTTGTACATGTCATGGGTGAGCTATATTGATTTTAGGTTAAAGATTTGATCTTGTCACGCATTCCCTATTATCAAACATCTAATCAGTTTATAGTTGCGGAAATAAAATTGCGGAAATTAAATCTAAACTATTACAAGGCATCGGGTATTTACATCGCCAAAAACAAACTCTTTAATTTAAATTGCGGAAAGTAAAACAAAGCGATAAATAAATAAAGTCCTAATTAAAAGCTATTACATACCGGAAGCAGTTACAATATTGGAAATATGGATCGCGTGCGAGAAAATTGAAACGGCGCATTTTTAAGGGTTTTGACCCTTTTTTGAAAGAAACAGATTTTTTTGTTATTTTTTGAATTAAATGAAAATTAAATTAGGTCAAAATTAATTAATTAATTAATTAAAATATTTTTGGTTTTTTTATTTATTTAAGGAAATAAAATAAAATGGTTAAAAGTTAGTAAAAACCTAATATTCTAAATTAATTTTAATTTATTACAAAAAATGTTAAAATTAACCTAATTAACACTAAATTAATTAATTAATATTTATTTACAAAAATAAAATAATGAAATTAATAAAAATAATATTTTTTTGTGGTTTTGATTTTATTAAGAAAAATGAATTATTTAGTTAATTAAATAATAATAATAAGAATTAAGTAAAATAAATAAAAAGAGAAAATATAAAGAAATAACCCATTAGGAGGGTGTTGGGCCCAATTTTGAATGTGAGAATAGCAATTCCAAGCCCATTTACTGCAAGCCTGCTTTGACTTTTCCAATTCCATGTGCGTGCATTGACTGGAGAGTATGGTAGTCCTTCACTCCTGGCCACCAGATTTGGCCTGGAGGCCATCTGGCGCGTTGATACTTGCAGGCATATGGTGGTCCACGCTAGGGAAATGCATTGGAATACCTGTAACAAAATAACAATAAGCGTTTGGGGGACCTGGGATTCGAACCCAGGTCCCATGAGACTTTCCACTAGCGCGCTTACCACTGCATCACATTGCTCTTTTGGTTATTATATCCAACAGCAATTATTATATATCAAACAAACAATTATGCCTGGAAAAAAATAAAAAGCACGCTAATTTGAAATTGACCAATCAGGGGAAGACACCTAGTCGTCTTCTTCGTTGAAAAGCCTGGATATTTACCTGCGGATTTTATCTGCAGCTAAATTCCCAGGTTCGTCCTAAAACAATTTCCAAGCCATGTAAACACAAGCTAAGACCATCATCGTGTTCGTCTCTCTTCCCTGAACACAACCATGGTCGTTATTTGTCCCAATTGTTCCTGCAAAACAAACGCCTAAAAACAAGGAATGGAAACCCTAGGTTCGGGTGTTACGTTACAGGCCATGAAAATGAAATCAAATAATGCAGAATGCTTAGAAATCACACAAGAGTCATGAATATACCAACGTTTTGTAAAAAAGATGCAAGAATCCAAGGTTACGATTCCATGTACAGAGCAAAGTTTAGAGCGACTTACAATGCAATTTAGGAGGTTTCAAGACTTAGTTTTGATTCCAATCGCTCCAGTGGACCTCAGGCAAGGAGATAGTGTTGAGTTTTTGGATTGGAAAAGCCTCTAAGATCAATTTCAGATTCAAGATTTTCAAGCTTTTTTCCAAGTTTGGTTTTGTGTTTTGGGCAGCTTTTAGGTCGTCTTTTTGTATGTCTCTAGCTTGTACATGTATAAGGGATTGTATTAGGTTAAATCTTTGGGCTTGTATCCATGTGACTTGATGATTTGAGATATGATATGATTCCTCCATTAAAGGCTTTCAAGTTCTTTCCAAATCCAAGCTTTTATGCATGATATGGCTTGGCACGAATTTGATTGGGTGTATCATGATAATTGAAAGCTGTAATGATCAAAAAGATATCAAGCTATTAAGATTTGGATTTTATTTTGATTTAAATTGATTAAAAATGAATTAAATCAATAAAAATCAAATAAAATAGAAAAAATAATAATTGGTCATGAAATTGAAGATAGGACACGTGTGTGGTGTGACAAGATCAAATCAAGTGTAAAAAAGTGGGCCCATTTGGCAAAATTTGAAGTTTTGGGGATAGTTGACTTTTGGCAATTTTGGAAAAATGCCCAACTTTAACAATGCATAACTTCTTCAATTTTGAACTTTTGGAGGTGTTCTTAGACTTTTTAGAAACCTTGAGATGTCCTATAACCAACCCTTTTGGTTTCATATCATTTGTATATTACATTCTCAAGTTATAAGCTTTGGAAAAAAAAGGTGTTTTTGTTGACTTTCAAAAATGACCTATAATGTCCAAATTTGCAACTTTTTGTGAGAGCATTTCTTGATCTTGGGGTGTGAAGATGGATTGTAGGAAATTGCATCCTATTAAAAATGAGCTTTGAATGGGTCATTTCTCATAAAGTATGAGAATGTTATGCTTGGTCAAAGTTGAGTTGACTTTTCCTGCAAAACCCTAATTTAACAACTTTTGAATCTTGATGAATCTTGAGCAATCTTTGATGAATCATGATCAACCTTTGATCAAATGATGAATTATCCTTCAAAATGAGAGTGTTGACAAAAATATTTAGGTTTGACTATTTGTAGGTCACAGTTGACTTTTGCCCTAGCACAGTCGATTTTTGGACCTCTTGAGCAATTGACTGACCAAACTTTCTCTGCAAGGCTTGAAATTTGACATGGATGAACTTGAGAGCATAATAGGACATTGGGGAGCACTTGAGGCCATTTGGATGTAATGACCTTGATGCAACACAAAACCCTAATTTTGAATTGACTGCCTTAGGAGGTGATTTGATTGTCCAACTCTTGAGCTAACTTGAGCCACTTGGAGATTATTCTTGACATGTCTTGAGAAATATGGGAGGGCAAATTTTAGGGTACAACAACATCATACCATGCAATCTCATTTATGTTGAGAACATCATTGCTTTATCTATATCATACATGGCATATGACTGACCTTTACCTTTCAGGAAAGATGCAGTTAATTTCTCAACTATATGGAAGACCTCTTCTGGTCCAGTTAAATCGATTCCTAAAGATTTTTCTGATGCCAATCCAGTCAAAGGAGACAAAACCAGTTAAATCGATTCCTAAAGATTTTTCTGATGCCAGGCCAGTCAAAGGAGACAAAACCAGTTAAATCGATTCCTAAAGATTTTTCTGAGGCCAATCCAGTCAAAGGAGACAAAACCAGTTAAATCGATTCCTAAAGATTTTTCTGAGGCCAATCCAGTCAAAAGAGACAAAAACAGTTAAATCGATTCCTAAAGATTTTTCTGAGGCCAATCCAGTCAAAAGAGACAAAACCAGTTAAATCGATTCCTAAAGATTTTTCTGAGGCCAATCCAGTCAAAAGAGACAAAACCAGTTAAATCGATTCCTAAAGATTTTTCTGAGGCCAATCCAGTCAAAAGAGACAAAACCAGTTAAATTGATTCCTAAAGATTTTTCTGAGGCCAATCCAGTCAAAAGAGACAAAACCAGTTAAATTGATTCCTAAAGATTTTTCTGAGGTCAATCCAGTCAAAAGAGACAAAACCAGTTAAATCGATTCCTAAATATTTTTCTGAGGCCAACCCAGTCAAAGGAGACAAAACCAGTTAAATTGATTCCTAAAGATTTTTCTGAGGCCAATCCAGTCAAAAGAGACAAAACCAGTTAAATCGATTCCTAAAGATTTTTCTGAGGCCAATCCAGTCAAAGAAGACAAAACCTCCTCTGGTTCAGTCAGATTGCCGACAAAATCTCCCTGATTCGCATTCCGGTCGAAGTTCAGACCACCTACCAACAATCTCCAAATGGCATCTGTAAGCCCATTCCTTACATCACAATGCTAATACAACATCATGCGAGTGCAAATTTTTGGGCACTCTAGTGTTCAATCATCTTCCACCTTCGGATCACGAAAGGCTTAAAAGCCAATCTATATCCTCAGGTTTAAGAAAATTGAACAGGGGCAACTGTTGTACCCCTAAACTTTCCCTCCCATATTTCTCAAGACATTGCAAGAATAATCTCCAAGTTGCTCAAGATTGCTCAAGAGTTGGACAGTCAAATCATCTCCTAAGGCAGTCAACCTCAAATTAGGGTTTTGTGTTGCATCAAGGTCCTTGCATCCAAATTACCTTAAGTTATCCCCAATTTCCTAATATGTTCTCAAGATCATCCATGTCAAATTTCAAGCCTTGCAGAGGAAGTTTGGTCAGTCAATTGCTCAAGAGGTCCAAAAATCGACTATGCTAGGGAAAAAGTCAACTGTGACCTATGAACAGTCAAACTCATTCTCATTTTGAAGGATAATTCATCATTTTATCAAGGGTTGATCATGGTTCATCAAGGATTGCTCAAAATTCATCAAGACTCAAAAGTTGCTAAATTAGGGTTTTGTAGGAAAAGTCAACTCAACTTTGACCAAGCATAATTTTCTCATACTTTATGATAAATGACCCATCCAAAGATCATTTTGAAGAGGATGCAATTTCCTACAATCTATCTTCACACCCCAAGATCAAGAAATGCACTCACAAGAAGTTACAAATTTGGACATTATAGGTCATTTTTGAAAGTCAACAAAAACACATTTTTTGCCAAAGCTTATAACTTGAGCATGGAATATCAAAATGCGATGAGACAAAACGGGTTGGTTATAGGACATCCCAAGGTTTCTAAAAAGTCAAAGAACACTTCCAAAAGTTCAAAATTGAATAAGTTATGCATTGTTGAAGTTGGGCATTTTTCCAAAATTGCCAAAAATCAACTATCCCCAAAAATTCAAATTTTGTCAAATGGGCCCACTTTTTTCCACCTGATTTGATATTGTCACACTACACACGTGTCCTATCTTCAGTTTCATATCCATTTATTAATTTTTCTATTTAATTTGATTTTTATTGAATTAATTCATTTTAAATCAATTTAAATCTAAATAAAATCTAAAAATTGATAACTTGGTATATTTTTGATTGATACAGGTCTTAAATATCATCATGTACACAATCAAACTCGTATCAAGCTATATCATGCACAAAATATTGGATTTGGAATGAAATTGGAAGCTTTTTAATGGAGGATCACATCACATCTTCAATCATCAATACACAAGGATTCCAAGCCCAAAACCTGACCTAATTCATCCCATGTTACATATACAACACAAAGCATACGAGTTCAAGACCGGGAGGCTGCACAATCTGGAAAACCAAATTTGATAAAAGCTTGAAAAAGTTTGAAACTGAAATCACCCTTAGAGTTCAATTCAAGGCCAAAACTCAACGTGGTTCAATTGCTTGACATTCACTGAGTGAGAAGGAATAAAAAGCAAGCTCTCTCCCTCCCTAAATCGTGCTGTAAGTCTTCTTGAACACCGCCCTGCATTTGAAATCGCAACCTCTCATTCTTGCATTTTTTGACAAAACGTTGGTATATACATGATTCTTGAATCATTTCTAAGCTTTCTACATTATTCAATTGTATTTTTATAGCCTATAATGCCATGCCCGAATCTAGGGTTCTTGTTTCTTGTTTTTGGGGTTTTTAGTTTCTGGAAAAATCAAAGCAAATAATGGACATAGGCATGTTCAGGAGGGAGAGACGAAGCGAACCATGGTCTTAGAATCAATTTATATGACCTACAGTTGATTTTAGGAGACACCTATGGATTTAGCTGCGGATAAAAATCCACAGGTAAATATCCAGGCCAAACGAAGAAGATGACAACGTGGCCCTTTCCCATTCGTGGATTCAAATCTCGCGCCTTTTTTTTCTTCTGGCATTTATTTGTTTTTTCCATATTATATTTGATTTCCAATATTATAACAATTGAGTACATTGGTTGAGTGGCAAGGCTAGCGTCCAAAATCCAATGGGACCTGGGTTCGAATCCCAGGTCCCCATATTATTTATTGCATTTTTCAGCTAAGCAATCCCATGCAGTATCAAAGGCGTAGCATACCATGGACCCTCCTTCAGATGCCTGCCAGATGGCCTCCAGGCTAAATCTGATGGCCCGGAATGAAAGACCACCATGTGCTCTAGTCAACAGGCGCATGTGAGATCATGAAAAGTCAACGAGGCTTGCACAAACGGGCCTCTGAATTGTTGAACAAACATCCTGATTTGGGCCCAAACCCCCCTTTGGGTTATTTCTATTTCTCTTTTTGTTTTCATTTTATTTATTTGTTTTGTATTATTATTTTTATTATTTAAGTTACTAACCAATTAAACTTTTTTCTCATAAAATCAAAAACCAAAAATATATTTTATTTATTAAAATTAAATTCATGACTTTATTTTTATAAATAAATTAATCCAATTAATTTAGTTTAATTAGGTATAATTTCAATATTTTTGCAATAATTAAAATTAATTTAGATAATTAGGGGTTTTTATTGACATTAATCAAATTTATTTTTATTTCCTTAAATATAAAAAATCCAAAAATATTTTCAGTAATTAATTAATTTATTTATTTAATTGTTAACTTAATTTAATCCAAAAATAACAAAAAAATGCTTTCTTTCACAAAAGGGTCAAAACCCTAAAAAATACGCCCGATTTAATTTTCCCGCATGCGATCCATTTATGATATTGATGTAACTGTTTCTCGGAATGTAATAGCTTTTAATTAGGACCTTATTTTATCGCTTTATTCTATTTTCCGCATTTTAAATATCAAGGGTTTGTTTTTGGCGATGTAAATACCCGACGCCTTGTAATAGTTAGATTTAATTTCCGCAATTTAATTTCCGTAATATATAAACTGCTAGATGTTTGGTAATAGGGAATGGATGACAAGATCGAATGTATGAACTTAAAATCAACATAGCTCACCCATGACATGTACAAAGATAAAATTAACCGAAATGATACACTCGCACATGCGCACTCTTAGGGTACACCTCACTTGGTTGCCTTCGTATGTGGTCATTGAGTATAAGAAGTTTTAGAGGTCGCCCTCTTGTCCAAAGATCACAGTTGCCTCGAAACGGTTGCCTCGGAAAAATGATCTAAGACATTAGGGTTACCACTAAGGCGTCCTAACGTTGCTTTAGTGACCACACGTCCCTTAATCGAATTGACCCTCAAAACTCCAACGACGATGCTACCTACTCATTCATAGTGGGATAGCATTGTCTAAAGGACATTAGCACAACTTGATTCCTTTTTCGAGTAGGTAGATGGTTCTTAAGTACTTGCTCTCTCAAAACAAAACAAAAATTTTCGCACTCACACCTTTCAAACAAAAAACTTCTTTCAAACCCACAAACACAAAGAAAAGCAAATTTTGAAAACACTTTGAGCAAGTACCTAAGAGTCCGTGGATAACCACGGATAGAAAGGGTGCTAACACCTTCCCTTTCTATAATCTACCCCCCGGACCCGAGAAACATCTCAAAAAAGGAATTTTTCTATGCTTTTTTCCTTTCCTTGTTGGATAAAATAAAAGATGGTGGCGACTCTTGCTTACCGCGACATTTTGCGAAAACAAACGCAAAACGCAAACCAGCATTCCAAAACAGTCACTTCTCTCCCACCGTATCACACCAAGCATAACTTTCTCATACTTTATGAGAAATGACCCATCTAAAGCTCATTTTGTAGAGGAGGAAATTCTCTACAATCCATCTTCATCTCCCATGTTCAAAATATGCACTCACAAGAAGTTATGAATTTGGACATTATAGGTCATTTTGAAAAGTCAACAAAAACACTTTTTTTTGTCAAAGATTCATACATGAGAATGGAATATCAAATTGAGATGAGACCAAAAGGGTTGCTTAGAGGATATCTCAAGCTTTCTAAAAAGTCCAAGAACACCTTAAACGAGTCAAAATTGAGGAAGTTATGCATTGGTGAAGTTGACCATTTTTGCAAAATTGCTAAAAGTCAACTATGCCTTAAAAATGCAATTTTTGCCAAATGGGCCTAACTTTTTGCACTTGTTCTGAGTTGGTAGCATGGTCCACGAGCCCTAGCTCTTGCCACTTGTCATCATCTTTTTTTTATTATTTATTTTGATTTTTATTTGAATTAAATCAATTTTAATCAAAACAAATCATAGAAAATCCAAAACATTGAAAACTCAAGATTTTGTACATGTTTCAGGTCTTATATCCAGCTAGCATACGATTGAATTTGTGCCAAGCCTTTGTATGCACAAAAAGATTGAGCTTGCTCTATTTTTAGCAAGATTTTCAAGTAAATCAAATCCAAATCAAAAGCAATGATGGAGGAAGATTGAGATCAACTTTTCAACCCTAATCCAATCCCTGATATATATTGAACATGTGCAGACCTAAAACAAGGCGAGAGAGAGGCGTGAGAACAAGAAAAAAACTTGAAAAAATCACAACAAAGTGTTGAGTCGAATTCCTTGTTCCAGGAAATTTCAAGACCCTTTAGCCATTCCAATCGCTTCCTGGGATCGCCAGCAAGCAAAACCAATCAAGAACAAGCATTTCCAGGCCCTGAAACACACTATAAGTCAGCCACGACCTTAGGTTATTTTGGAAATCGAATCATGTAATTCTTGCACATTCATCACATTCTAATCACATATTCTTGTTTACCATCTTGTTTGCAAGCTATTTGTGTTGTTTAATTGCATTTACAACGCAGGAATTGCCATATGCCATAGCTAGGGTTTACAAGCTCGTTTTGGGGTTTCTGAACCTAGGTAAAATTAGGCCATAATTAGGGTACCATGAAGTTCGTGAGACTGAGACGAATGGATTGGTACCATCACCACTGATTTATTGTGCTTATACATGATTTTTGAAGCACCCAGGTTTCTAGCTACGATAGGGATCTGTTGGTAAAGGTTTGTTGTCTAAAACAACAGATCCTTGGAGAAGACGAAGACGTGGTGAGCAACCATTCGCCTATTTAAAAGTTCGCGCGTTTTGGACTTAGTGTTTGTTGCTTTTTCATATTATGATTATTGTTTATTATGTATACAACAAAAGTAGCTAGCGCAGTTAGTAGTCGGTCATTGGAACATGCCTTGGGGCCTGGGTTCGAATCCCAGGTCCCCCCATTCTTGCATATTATTTTTCTTTTCAGGTTCAGGTGTGTACACAAGCCAAGGGACCACCATAGTCCTTCATCATCCAATCTGCCAAGTGTCCAGAAGACCAGATCTGATGGCCATGACGTAGTGTCCATGGTACACTTTAGTCAATACAGAGCATGAGATCCAAAGAGTCAAACGTGGGTCACATTCTTTTGGGCCCAGAACCTGATTCTCACACCCCCCCCCCAAATTACAACCAGGCCCAAAATCTCTTTATCTTTTCTTTTTATTTTTGTTTTATTTAATTTATTTTACTAACATAATTAATTTTCTTTTTATCAAAAAATCATAAAAATAATATTTCTCACCCAATTAGACTTAGATTTATTTTTTTTATCAATAAATTAATTAATTTAATTAGATTTTAATTTTAGGTAACTTTAATTTCTTTTTGTAAATAATTAAAATTAATTAGAACAATTAGGGTTTTTGTTTCTAACTTAATTCTATTTTTTCTTTAAAATAACAAAACACAAAAATAGGCCATTTACTTATTTTCATTAATTAATTTAATTGACTAATTAATTTAGTATTTAATTTAAATAACCCTAATTCTTTTCTTTAAAAAATATTAAAAACAACAAAACAATTTTTTCTTTTAATTAGGTTAGAAAGGGTCAAAACCCTAGTTCTCTCCCGATCTAAATTTCCTTGCACGCGCTTTATCATTTATTTTTACCCTATTAATGTAATTGCCCACAAGTTGTAATAGCTTAATTAGGACTTTTACTTTTCATTTATTGTCTTTTTTCAAGGGTTTGTTTTGGCTAAGTAAATACTTGAAGCCTTGTAATAGCGTAGTTTACTTTTTGCACTTTAATTTCTGCAAAATATTAACTGTTAGATGTATGGATAATTAGGGTTGCATGACAAGAATGTAGATTAACTTTAAAACGGTTAGCTAACCCTAAATATGCAAAGATAATAAATTTGAAATTAAATCACTCGCACATACGCACTCCTAGGGTACACTCCCACTTCGGTTGCCTTCAGTAAAACGGTCATTAAGTATAGGATATTTTAGTGGTCGCTCTTTTGTCTAAACAAAGATCAAAGTCCCGTTCAGAAAAGTTGCCTCGGAATGGTTGCCTCGGAATTGTTGCCTCGAATAATTGATCAAAGACATTAGGGTTACTACTATGACGTCCTAACATTACTTTAGTGATCGTACGTCCCTTTTCGAATTGACCCTCAAACTCCAACGAAGGTGCTACCTACTCACTAATAGCGGGATAACACTGTCTAAAGGAAATAAACATAGAACAATTCTCTTTTTTCGAGTAGGCAGATTAGTTCTTAAGTACTTGCTCAATCCAGACAAACGTTTTCACACTTACACACCTCTTTTAAACAAAGCTTTCAAAAATACTTCGTAACACTCTTGAAGACATAAGTAAGAGTTAAATCAAAGTCAAAAACTTTTCAAATCACACAAACACACAGAAACAATTTTAAAAATGATGAGCAAGTACCTAAGAGCCCGTAGATAACTACGGATAGAAAGGGTACTCAAAATCTCGAAAAAGGGAGTTTTTCTGTGCTTTTTTCCTTTCCTTATTGGATAAAATAAAAGTCGGTGGTGAGTCTTGCTTACCCCAAAATTTTGCAAACACAAACGCAAAACGCTTACCATTAATTCCTAAAAACAGTCCGGTTCTGCCACCGTATCACACTTGGCATTATGGAGCATTGGATTTTTTGGACTTAGGATTAGGAACCTTGGCCTATGATTGGAGACGTTGTGACCTTATCAGATTATTTTGTATGGAGCTCTTGAGGTTTACCTCAAGGCATTGGGTTGTTTGTTTGTTTTGTGTGCAGGTTATTATGATTACACTTTTTGTTTGTAATCTGGAATTCACCCGTATATAGCCGTTACTCTGCCCAATTTTTGTGAAGACTTAATACACTTGAAGTTTGGTTCTTTCAAGAGGTCTAGTATCATTGCTTGTTTGGTTTCAATCCAAAGAATGAAATTCTATCTTAGCTCATAGTGTCAAGTATTGGCTTCTCGTTGGTTAGATGGTTCCTATCCCTAGCTTTTACCTTATGCATTAGGATAGTCTCTTCTTCTCCTCCCATCTTCTTCAATTTCAAAAATCTTCTTCCTCTTTTTGAAAACTCTTCTTGTTTTTTTTAACTTGAACCACTTTCATAATAAACTTGGACTTATGTCCATGCATTTTCAAAACATTTTCATAAATAAACTTCAATAAACCTAATAATACTTTGACATTTTTTGTGAGAAGACTAAAAGTCAATCAATCTCATTTCAAACCATTTTGCCACTTTGGATTTTATCTTTAAGCTTTTCTCAAAAGATTAGACTCTTGTCAATCCTTGCAGTGATGCAAACAATTATAATTCTACAATATGTAGTGAAGAGAGATGTTTTTCCACTTGGGTGTTGAGTGAGGCATTGTTGATTTTAAAATCCAAGCCATATCCTCCACTTTGATATGATACAAATTCTCCTTTATCATGATTGTGGGTAGTAGGTATGTTTTCCACACGGACAATAACGATGGTGTTTTATCTCATAAAAATTAAATCAGCACAGTTACGTTTTAAAATTTTTAAAAGAGAAACTATGTGTACCCTGATCCCCTATTGCACGGAAGGTGGTACGTAGGCACTAAAGGTTCGCAACCGCGGCGGATGAAAAAACCATAAAAATATATTTATTTTCTCACCCTCACCATCATTTTTTATACAACATTTTTATAGCCAAAATATACAGATTTTACAAAGAGGTTCCTGCGGAGTACCATAGATGTTTAGGGTGCTAATACCTTCCCTTTGCATAACCAACCCCCTTGCCTTGAATATTTCCCCCTCTTTTGGGGTTATTCACTCTTTTCCCATTCCTTTGGAAACAATAAAGTGCGGTGGCGATTTTATTTTGATTTGTACAAGTCTATTCAATCTCATGGCTTAGTCTTAAACATTTATACCGCTACAGAAAAATGGCGACTTCATTGGGGAAAGATTGACCTCTTACTGGTCCATCCCTAAGTGGGTTGAGCCTATCTTTATTTATATCTGTGTATATGCTATTGTTGTTTATGTGTTATATGTTGTATATATGTTTGCCTGGATTTTCCTGGTTTTCAGGATGCCATGTGATTACTTATAAGACCTATACCCAGACTTGGGAAAACTTTAAGATAGGACGGGTGGTATAGTCATGTTAACTTTGAGGGAGTAATCCCAAAAAAGGAGGTATGAGATCCCCCACTCAGTGGAGGCCCCTTTGACTGTAGTGTCATTTACCGAGTAATCGGGAAGACGTACTGCTTTCAACCTGGGAGCCTGCTAAAATTGAGGACCGTAGAATATCAAACCCATATTGGCCTTTTAGGTGTAGTGCAGAATCTATGACGGAGTAATTCGGAAATAGTTGTCACATGATACTACGCTCGTACGAGTTTTTCTTGAGAATATTACTAATTACCGAGTTAATCGGGAAGTTGGTAATATCCGAAGGAAGGATGTAGACTCTGGGAACCTCTAGAACCTTGTTCGGCAGGTGATAACTTTTAGACCAATACCTTATGGGTAGTACCTTTGACCTCATGCTCGTGACGTTAAACCTATGAACCCTATATGTGTGATCTTGTGTGTGATTGTTGCATTATGCATCCATGCACTTATAAGCATCTTTTGAAGAGATCTTATTTCAAGGGATTTAAAAGTTGACCATTTGTGAATATCTCCGGTACTTTTTAACCATGGATGCTGGAAAGAGAAAGAATGGGAAGTAAAGTTTTAAGGATCCCAAAATAGATGAGTTGATTAGTCTAATCCCCGAGATCCAGTGTTCTGAAGACTTTTAGAAGAAGTATGGATCCATCATTCTTCTCATGAAGCTGAAGATGAAGGAGGGTATTCTCTCGACCTTGGTCCATTTCTATAATCTGATGTATCATTGCTTTACTTTTCCCGACTATCAGTTGATGCCTACACTGGAGGAGTATTCTTATCTATTGGATTTACCTGTTACCGATCGTGTTCCTTTTACTGGTTTGAAGGGTGAGACAAAACCACATGAGATTGCTGCTTTGATTCATCTGGGGAAGTCTGAGGTGGAAGCCCATATGACTACTAAAGGAGGGATTAGAGGATTACTAGCTTAGTTCTTATTGGAGAAAGCTCGCTACTTTGCCAGGATAAAGAGTACAATCGCTTTTGAGTCCATCTTTGCTCTACTTGCTTACGGGTGGTTCTTATTTCCTAATGTGGACAAGTTTGTTGACATTAATGCTATTAGGATCTTCATGATCGGAAACCCAATTCCTACATTGTTGGGTGACGCTTATTACTTTATTCATCTTCGGAATTCTTATCATGGGGGGATGATTATCTGTTGCACGCCCCTGTTGTATCGATGGTTTATCTCTCATATGCCTCAGTCTGATGCTTTTTGGGATGTCAAGAAGGAACCCCGTTGGGCTCCTAAAATCATGGCACTTACTCACTCGAATATTGATTGGTATCATCGAGCTTACTAGGATTTAGAGATTATTGACAGTTGTGGTAGTTTCCCCAATGTACCTCTTCTTGGTACAAAGGGGGGAATTAACTATAACCTTGTTCTTGCACGATGACAACTCAGTTATCCGATGAGGGATAAACCAAATAGTATTCATTTGAGTAGTTTCTTTCTGAAGGAAGGAGAAGACCATAGGGAAGATAGGGAGCAAATTGCGAAGGCCTGGCGTCACATTCATAAGAAGAGTAGAAAGGATTTAGGACCTATGGGTGTTGTTTCTTTGGAGCCATATTTTCAGTGGGTCCAAACGAGAGCTATTCAGTTAAAGATGTCGTATTCCTAAGAAACACCCATGCCTGATCTATTTGTGAAGACCACTCCTCCCTTATTAGATGATCTAGAAGAGTTACAACTTGCTTTGGTCAGGATGCAACAGGAAAAGGATGCTTGGAAGAACAAGTGCCAAACTTTAGAGATTTCTTATAGAGCAGACTTGAAGGAGAAAGACGGCTTGATTGAGATCCTTGAGAGTCGAGCGGTAGAGACTATGGAGAGGCAAGGGGATTTATTTTCTCTTAAGCCTAAATCAGATGCTGATTACTCACTTCCTGATTCAGGTTCCTGTGTATTTTTATTCGTCCCTCCCTTCTGTATTCTCCAGCGCCTCCCCTGTTCTTCAAATTCCTCTTTGTATTTATAGTTCTTGATTCAGATTAGGGTTAATTGTTGTTACGAGTTTTAGTTAGCCTTGATTTAGGGATTAGAAAAAAAATTATGGATTTGATTTTAGTTGTAATTGATTCAAAATGTAATTGTGATATATACTGTAATTTGATTCAAAATGTTATGAACTGATTTGTTATTGGATTCAAAATGTAATATAGACTGCTTTTCCATGATATCCGAGATTTGATTGAGTAAAAAAAATCTGTATAATTTTTAGATTTTTTTTTGCAATAAGAGATTCTGCATTTTTTTAGATTTGTTCTGTAATTTACAAGATTTGGGTTCAGACTGATCTACACAGTAACGGTTAATTTGATAAAAAACGTGTGTATTCTTTGTGATTGATACAGTGTTAGTTATTTTTTGCTTCAATTGGGCCAGTGCTGATTTCTATTGAATTGGGCCCAACAATACTTATTCTTTTTTATTCCAAATTTATACAACAACTGTTAACAACAATAAAAAACGTGCATAATCTTGGTAAGTAACCATTACTTGCTTTTGGGCCTGGCAGCACTTTCAGCCTAGCACATTTTCTTTTGCAGCAAAAACTCCATTTTTTTATTTAATCGGGCCTAAAAAACATTTTAGTTTTTTCTTAAAAAAAGAAAATATATTGTTTATTTATTTACTTAAAAACAATAAATAATTTTCTTTAATATAAAAACGGAACTTGTCAGCAATTATATTTTTCTTCATAATATGTATTTATTTTTAATAATAAGACCAAAGAGTCTTGCTAATAACACCCTTTTCAAAATCCTTTATTACATAAAAATGATTTAAAACTCTTACTCAAAGTCAATATAATAATTTTGCTCACAAATGCCAAGTGGGCTAACTTAGCGACTGTTTAATTTCCCATTTCTCCTCTTAATTATAACTGTTCAATAATTAAGAACTTAATAGTTGCTCGGATAATTGATTTCGAATTGCACGGGCCATTGGCCAACACGCCTCGCGAATGGATTTATGAGTCTTTCCGATTTAGAAAGTTCCACTCTCCTGGATTAAGATACACCCCCCAGTCTTGGATAAAGATAGACCATCAGATACTGTTGTACCATCTTTAATTAAATATTTCTTCTATTTTAATCTCGAAAAATAAAATCATCGAGGTATGACAAATTTGGGGTACGACAATATGTCACCGGTGTTGGACCATTTTGAATGGCTTCCCAAACACCTTTATCATATGAGTTGACATGGATTTGCATACAAGATTTCTAATAAATATAGTTTTCTCTCATGAAAACCGGGGCTCTTTTATAATCCCCTTTAGGTTCGTACGTCATTTTCTAACAAGTTTCGAAGCCGAAATGAACTGGGCTCTTGATGCCACTTGTTAAATGACAACGACGTATCTAGAGGGCGCGGTGAATAGATACCCAATTAAAAATTCTTGAAAAATTCTGGTTTTGAAAATTTATTTAGCAAAGAGTGTGAGCGGAAGGTTTTCAAAATAAGTCGTCTATACGAACCGTTATTGGAAGTCGGATATGCAAATATAAAAAATTGAATATTGAATTAAAGTAATAAATGGAATTAATATACTTCAATCAATTAACAACTTATTTAATGTTTATAGCAAGTTACTAGTAATGCTATTTCCAATTAAACAATCAAAAGGCTAAAATGAACAATTTGTCGAACACTTGGCGTGCAACAGATTTTTCAGAATTTTCCTTTGAGTTAAACAAGCTACACAATTTGTCAAACACTTGGTATGCAGTCAAAGTTTCAGAATTTTCCTTTGAGTTATGTTGATATGAAAATGCACTTATAATCAAAAGTGATTATTAGCAAATCAACACACAATTCAAAACAAAAACAGTATCGGAAAATTCCTACGCGTAGATAGATTACTCAATGCTATTTGAAAAATTGATGTATGAAAATTAAAGCAAGTAAAGAAATAAGAGAAAAGAGACACGTGATTTGCCTTCACAATTCCGTATGTTCTCCCTTGCGTGTGGGTACATCTGCGCCTAATTCCAATAGAATTAAGATAATTCTTACTATACAAAAAGTTGATACAAGAGAAGTGTTCAAGAGAAACTCCACAAACCCTAATGCTTGTTGTTGATTCAACCCCTTATCTTCCTTTGATCTTGAGAAAGACCAAGACACAATGCATGCCAGTTGGTTATCTGGATCTTGCTACTCCTTTGCGTACTTTATATCCAATGATTTCACGAACCACCAATTTCAACTATTATAACACAAGACTTCAATTTGACTCGCCGTTCTAGCGCTACTTCCTTTGCGTTATTTATCTCCAAAGGATCCTTCGCATTCTTTATCTCCAAAGGATTTCACTAGGCCATAATATTCTCTTGAATGTCTTGCATAAAAACCCCCAAATCAATCAATTGCTAAACCCATAGTTTGTGAGTGCAACTACACTATTAGATGTTTTATATGATGTCAAAACTCAAAAAGCTAGCATTCCAGTATCATGGACGGTATCCTTATGTCTTGTGGAACTCCTTGCATTAGAGGTATTAGGAATCATTTAAAATAACTTTAGATTTGGTCCCAATCATGAAAAATCAGTTTTTACATAAAATTAACATTTATGTGTTGACCTGAAATTTACATGTGTCGACACATAAATTCAGCATTTCTGCATTTTCTTAAAATCTTTAGTACATGTCGACATATACAATTTCCAGGTCGACACATGCACTGAATTTTAAAGCATGTAGCTATTGTTTTGTATATGTCGGCACATAACTTTTTTAGATCGACACATATTGTTTTTTGGGTCATTTTTTAATAATTTTTCATTACGAAACTACCTTTTTTTACCTGAAAAGAGTCCAACTATAAGTATATCATTCATGTATCATTCATAACTTGGTGATACCATAAAATTATCCTACATTTCTCTTCATCTTTAACCTCCAACCTCTGCATACACACTAACATTACATTGTAATGATGTTTCGGTGGTACGACTGAAAAGGTGATGGTGATTAAATGAGGTGTAGCCCAGGTTAATTTTACTGGGGCCCAACGGTGGGAACCTATGTACTGGTAAAAAATAACATGATGTGTGTGTTCCCCCTTCAAGTGCAGGAAAACTCACAGGCCCTTGTAGGTATATTACACGTTTGGATATTGAGGGCTTGCTCATGGCGGCGAGAAGCCATGTGTGGTGGTTTTGAGGTTGTTTAAGAAATCATCTCACATGAGGTGCAAGGCCCTGTGGTGGTTGGTGTTTCTAGGTTGCAGGCGGGCAGTTAGATTATTTGTATACATTACGGTGGATACGAGCGTAATGCTCTTTGATTAGTGGAGAGTGTATATGACTTAAAGTTTGTTCCATAACCCCTTGAGCGGTAATGTATTTATATGAGTTTCTGCCGCCTAGGGTTTTTGCCTCCTATACGTGGTTTTAACTGCTCATCTCTTACTAGGGGAGGTTATTCACTGCCTATCTTCTCGAAGCCAGCAGAGACTTTCTCTTGCTTGATTCCCACATTGGTAAAATCTCTCGGGGCGATTCCCTTAAATTCCATTTGGGAAACCTAATTGTTGGGCAAGGTCACCCTAATCTAAAAATTTACCAAATATAACACTACACACACCTACCTTAAATTTTTTATTAGACATATTGATCGCGACTTTATCGTCTAAATTAATCGGGAGACTGCAAGTATACAGCCCTATCGTGTAGTTTTAAAAGATATCGAACCTAAGGGACTATAAATCGAACTAACGTAACCTAAGCTACTGTGTAAAGCTATAGCTATCGAATAATTAATTTGGGGAATTTTTGGGTAATAAAACTTAATTCTAATTGAAATAATAATAATGCGAATATCGATATGTACTTCGTTAACACTAAAGAATCCGGCTTCCCACAGGCTCGTTTTCTAAAAATGATAATAATATCTTTTTCAGCAAAAAGTATTTATTCAAAAATCTATTCTCAAACTTTCGCTCTATTGAAGTAAATTATAATTTTAAACTCTGATGTATGCTTTCGCTATCCCATTGATTTTAAAATTACTTTTTGAAAATAAATAAAGTTTAATTGGTTTTAAAACGCTGTCGCAGTCTTTAAAAACAATACCTAGCATCTACTATCTGATTCTAAACCTCAAACTGTCGCTCTATTGGTTTCTAATCTTAGTGGTTTATTAACCTCAAACTTTCACTCTGTTGGTTTCTAAAACCTTTTTAACAAAATAAACTAGATAACTAAATCAGAAAAAGTGTTTATTTTATAAAATATAATCAAGCCTGTTTATTCCGGATCTATTCAAATTAACTCGTTACATACCGATATTTAAATGATTTAGCCAGACATACTCATAAAAACAGACATGGATACATTAAAGGAATTAACAATCATAAATAAATTCATGGCTAAATAAATATTCTCATGCAAATAATTAATTAAAGCGATGTAAATAAGGAACCTGAATTAAATAAATGCTGGAAACAATCTTTGAAGCTTGAATCAATCCGTACAGAGTCTTCGTTCTTCAACGGGAATAAATTCTAAGTATTCGAAAAGGAAAAGAAACTGGCTGGAAAAATAACTACTAGGAGTTGAATTACAATGGAAACTAGTAAATGCGATGAAAGTAAAAATTCTGAAAACTGGAAAAATTCTAAGCAAAAACGGTCCAATTTTCACTTTCTAATGTCCTATTATAGTCCTCGAACGTAACCTCCTCTTCAGATATTTTTGTGTCCCACTTATCCTTAAATTTCTCGTTTTTTACTTGCCCACGTTGAGACGGGCGCCTCAATTGACTTGTTCTCCATTGACCACGCCGAGACGGGCGCCTCCCACTAAGGGGAAAGTCCGAGGCGGGCGCCTCAATTGTAGGAGAAGAGTTGAGACGTGTGTCTCACTCTTGCATGCGCTTTTAGGGTTTTCTTGCCTGCGTGGGTTTGAATTCGTTTGGGCCCGTTTGGAGATAATAGACCCTTTTTGATCCATCATCATTGCTTTGCACACCCCTTTTTCTTCATTTCTTGCACCCTTAGTCCAATAACTCTCTCAATTTCTTCACTTTGCTCAATTTGTCTAAATAAAATGAAATACCTGAAACAATAAAAATACCGGCGTAATATGGAAATAAAATGAAATAATTAAATAAAAATACCAACATTACCTATGAAAATTAAATCAAATATACTATATAAAATTGCGTTATCAAACTCCCCTATACTTAAACCGTTGCTTGTCCTCAAGCAAAAGTGAAAAGGTGAAAACCACTGACGCGCAGTTAAACACAGATATAAGAGCATACATCACTTCGTACCAGGTTGCAAGTTGAAATTTTTTGTTAGAGAATTTAAGTCGAACTTAAACACCAAAGTTACCGTAGGAACACTGGATAACCCCATTTAAGCAGACCAATTTAAGTCATGTCATTATAGCCTAACCTGATACTATGTTTTATTTCACCCGTTTTCATTCTAGTGCAATCACATTAAGCCCTTTACCTTACACGCACATAGTGGAGTAACTGGTTAGTGAATTTGATCTTAGTAAGCCAGCTAGGAGTTCTGGTAATTTAATCATATGGTACTCCCTTTTTCCAATTAAAAATTGCGGGGGATCGAACCGTAATTCGCCCTACCAAGTTCAGCACCAGGGACCACTGAACCAATTTATAATGGATTATTATGCATTTAAATTTATAGTTTCTGCAACTGTTGGATTAAACGATCTGGTAAGGATCATCTAACTTAATAAGTGCATCTTCAGATAAAAGCAATTTCTTAAGAATATTTGATCAATCACTTATATTCATCAGCTCCCCACGTAGTTTGTGTTTATGGCGGTGCCGACTGCTTAATAAACTACTCGGGGCTAATCTAAAACTAAGTTTTAAAGGTTTTGGTATAATAAGTACTTAAATCGATCCAACACATCGGGGGTTTTGAAGTGTTAAGACGATAGCAATTTTGCTAAGTTGCTCGAATTCTTATTTATAATAGGCAACCTTAATACTAGTTGAATAATGTTTTATAAATGCGTGTTTAAAATTGTTTTATTTTATTCGTTATGGCTCAAGAAATAGGGGGAATTCGAGTAAGCACAAATTTTTGTATAAGAGATTAAAATTTGCATAAATAAGTATTTTATTGAATTGAAATTTTGCAATACAAGAAAAGAAATAAAAGGAAAAATACTACAAAGAGAGCAAGGGAAATGGAAATGAACAAGGAAATGATCTGACTCCCCCATACTTAAAAGGAGCAATGTCCTCAATGCGATAAAAACAAAGGAGAATCAGATGAAAAGAGAAAGGCGATCACTCGTTGCTTTGAGAATCAGGATTTCTTGTTCTTCGTCCTCTAGTACGAGGTCTTCGTCGTACATCAGAATTAGAATCATTAAGATGAAGTGCGTCTGCTATGCGAGCTTGCAAAGATTCGAGGTTACGATCATGGCGAAAGGCATATTGTTGTTGTTCGCGTCGCATCTCTTGTTGATCACGTTGTACTTCTTGTACGAGACGTAAAGTCTCAGCTTGGTTTTGTTGCATGGCATGGAACAACTGATCTTGACGAAGCATATGAGCCTGCATGGCTGCGAAATGTGCAGCGGGATTATCTGGTTGTTGGGCGGCAGGTGCATCAAGAGCATAACGCCAATTTGCACGGACTCGGACGTCGATACGATTCGGACAAGGTAACACAATATCAGGAATTGGACGATGATTTATCACCAATGTAAACCGGCCATCATGTCTTGGAGAGATTATGTGGGAATCTCGGCAATAGATGACATCGAGAAAAGTGGCTGGCATCATGTATGGTAACAAAGAAAGTAGCTCGGCGGAAAGGCCTAAAGCAAATGCTAAATATGTGATGATGCCTCCAAAAATAAAGGGATTAGTACCTGTCGCGTTCGCGCATGTGTGGATGTGACTGAGCATGAAAGGAGAGACGTTGACAGCCTGACCATTAAGGGCACAGAAAATGATGAACAGCTCATTTTGGTTGACCTTGTGATTATTGGTCCGACCAAAGATGGTGTTAGCAAGAACGCGGTGAAAGTACCTTAATGCAGGGTTATGTATTTGAGAAGCATAGAGATCGCGCCAACTTTCCGTTGTTTGATCGGTTAGATAATTCCATAAGGAGAAGCCGACTTGATCCCAAGAAAGATCGTGGTCATCGTCGAAAGGCTTGTAATGAACATGCTCGCCGCGAGTGAAAGATAAGAGTTCGGCGACTCTTTCTTGATCAAGAGAGTACTCTTGGTTGAACATGCGGAAGTTGGCGGTTCCGGTTGTGTAGGGATCGTCGACAGGTGTTGTGTAAGAGAAGGAACTAAGAAATTCAAGCACGAGTGGTTCATAAGTTGGACATGGGTTTGTGCATAGACTGGTTAAACCGGTGTTATTGAGCATTAATACGATGCTATCGGTCATTCCTAAGGTTTCCAAACACTCTGAACTTATGTATTTTGTAGGGACGACGGAACGGGTATAGAATTTGGTATACTTTTGTAGTTGTTGGCCGTCGTCGTTGTCGCGGAAAATGATATTAGATAGGTCGGGTGGTGGTCGGTCGGGCTTAACTTGTCTTTGGTTGTTTCGTGGAGCCATAGATGGATATGGGTAGAAGAAGAAAAAAGGTAGAAAATATGGGTGTAGGAGAGGAAATGGTAGAGATGGTTAGAAATGTTGTGAAAATAGAAAGAAGGATGAATGGTATTTATAGTGGAGGGAGAGTTAAGAGTGATAAATTATAATAAGTGGGTGTTGGAAAATGGAGGGGAAAATTTGAATGGAGATTAATGGTGGGAAATGGAAGGAATATAGTTTGAATGAGAATAAAGAGTGTTGAATTTGAATTAATTGGGGTGAATGGGAAAACGAAACGGACAAGACAAGTAAATGCAGGGAGACCAACTTTTACTGTGCGAGACAAATACTGAGGCGCCCGCCTGACACAGGAGACCACGCGTGAGGCGTGCGTCTCAAAGCTGCATGGGAAGTTGGAGGCGTGCGCCTCCTGTCAGCGCGTTAGGCTGAGGCGTGCGTCTCAGCTTGTTTGGGACAGGCAACCGCGTGATTGACAGTATGCATGTAATAATACTAGTATTCCTATAACAAAATAATTTTATATGATATAATATATTAAGCTGCAATATAATTATAGGAAAATAACATGAACGGCTTTATTTTAAAATGAAGACCAAAGTTGCTTACAATTTTCAGAATCAAGTGTCTGGAAAGTAAAACATAAAAACATAACGAAAATATTGTAATTCCTAACAAAATCAAACTAAGCTAAATATAATGAACTACTTAAAAACTCTAGCCACTACATGGTCCTGCCTTAGGAACGGAGGAAGAATGAAAGTAAGCGAAGACTTCTTGAAATTGCGCAGAAACAGTATCCATAAAACCAAAGAAATCTGCTCGCAAACTAGTCAAATCGTCCCTCAAAGCCTGATGTTCCACCTGGAGAGCGTGGATGACAAGGGCATAATCAGTGGTAGGAGCCTCATGCATAACGGTGTCAGGAGCAACAGAGTGAGCGGTAGAATCGTGCTGAGGAGGGCCCATATCATAATAACCTGAAGGAGCAGTGGGATCTTCCTCAGAATCTTCCAAGACCTCATAATCTTGCGGAGTCTCAGGAGTGCCGGGCGGAGAAGGCTGCTGATCAAGACCAAAAAGCCAGTTGGCTTTGTTATGCACACTCGTAGCAGGGTTAGGCAAGGTAAACAACTGCATAACTTGACCATTAATCAACAATGTAAACTCAGTCGGGCCAAGATCACCAATTAAACCAGTGTTGAAACAGAACTCGATGGACATGCAAGTAATACCAGTAAAAGCATTCAGATGCTTAAAGGATTGTCGAGGTCCAACAACATTTGCAATCATAGTGACGAGACCTCCCATCCGAATGGGTGCATGATCAGTATCAATGAGATCCACAAAGGTACGGATCAGATAAGTGATCGCATTAACCGGACGGTTTTGCGAAGCACAATACATGATAAAAAGCTCATCTTTAGAAACAGTAGTGACATTCTGGGGTTTTCCAAAAATGGTGTGGGCCAGAATCTTATGGAAATATCTGAAGGCCGGATTGTGGATATTCTCTGATACAAAGTCCTCGGGCTCAGGTTTAAGGATTCCAGAAATAGATCCCCAAAAATAGTCAAGCTCTCTAAATCCAAGACACTCCTCCTGAGTTTCATGATAAACTCCTATGCCATTAGGAAATCCAAGAAGCTCACCCAATTCTTTATGGTTAAACTTGAAAGTGATGCCAAAAAGTCTGAAGATAATAAGTCCACAGCGTAAAGCGAACCCATGAGTAGGAAAGTACATCAAAGAGCTGAGGAACTCCAAAGTAAGGTTCCGATAAGTGGCATAGCAAGTCATCAAGCGTGAACTATCCCACCCAATCTGATTCAGCATAAAAAGCACACTATCACGAATACCAAGAGCAGTCATAGCACCGTGATGAGGGTAGATCGTAGGTAACATCTCACGCTCGGATAAAACTCCATATTTGGTGCGTTGGTTTCTCCCTCTGAAACTAACTGGCATATTGTCAACACGAGACATAGCGGGAAGAGAAATAAGTAGCAAGAAATAGCCTGAAGAGAAGAAAAATAAAGAAGATCAGCATTGGCCAAAATGCAGATAAGAAGAAAAAAAACATAGAATAGAAAGAAATAAGACAAAGAGGAAATGAAAAATAATAGACTAAAGAAGAAATGAAAAATAAGAAGAAGGAAAATAAAAAATAAAAAATAAAAAAAAGGGTGGGTTGTCTCCCACAAAGCGCTTTGTTTTATGTCGTAAGCTCGACAAATAAAACTAAAAACTAGACTTCTAATCGAGCGTATGGCTCGTCTAGATTTATCGTTTGAGAATTTCCCTCGAGTTCAGTTAGATGGTAATGTTTTAAACGCTGTCCGTTTACTATAAACGGTTCAATCGAAGGTCCCTTAATCTCTATTGCACCACTTGGATAAACTCGAGTAATTTCAAAAGGTCCGGACCACCTAGATCGTAATTTTCCAGGAAATAATTTTAATCGTGAGTTAAATAGTAATACCAAGTCACCTATGTTAAAATTCTTCCTAGATATATGCTTATCGTGCCATTTCTTTGTGCGCTCTTTGTAAATCCTAGCATTTTCGTACGCATCCTGTCTAAGTTCTTCCAATTCATTAATATCCAGGATACGCTTCTCTCCAGCGGCAGTGTAACTTAAGTTTAGATTCTTAATGGCCCAATAGGCCTTGTGTTCTAACTCGACTGGGAGATGGCATGACTTACCATAAATAAGCTTGAAAGGGGTGGTACCGATGGGAGTTTTATAGGCAGTTCTATAAGCCCATAAAGCTTCGTGAAGTTTAAAGGACCAGTCCTTTCTGGACGTAGCGACAGTTTTTTCGAGGATTTGTTTTATCTCGTGATTTGAAACTTCAACTTGTCCGCTAGTTTGAGGATGGTAAGGTGTAGCTATGCGATGTCGAACTCCATATTTTCCTAATAATTTTTCAAAGATTTTGGAAATGAAATGAGATCCACCATCACTTATAACGAGTCTGGGTACACCGAACCTAGGAAAGATTATGTTCTTGAACAGCTTAATTACCACTCGGGTGTCATTTGTTGGAGAAGCTATAGCTTCGATCCATTTTGAGACATAATCCACAGTCACGAGTATATACTTGTTACCGGATGAAGATGGAAAGGGTCCCATAAAGTCTATCCCCCACACATCAAACATTTCGACTTCTAAAATGCCTTTTTGTGGCATTTCGTCACGTCTAGATATATTACCGGTGCGTTGGCACCGGTCGCATTTTAAGATGGTGGCATGTACGTCTTTCCATAAATTAGGCCAATAGAGACCGGATTGTAAGATCTTTGCACAAGTTTTGGATGTACTCGCATGTCCTCCGTAAGGTGCAGAATGACAGTGTTTTATAATGTTTTCAATCTCTTCTTCTGGCACACATCGGCGGAAAATTCCATCGGGACCTCTCTTGAAAAGTAAAGGTTCATCCCAATAATACTGTTTAAGATCATGGAAGAATTTCTTCTTCTGTTGGTAGGTAAGTTCAGGTGGTAAAACGCCTGCAGCGAGGTAATTTACGAAATCGGCATACCAAGGCACTGAGGAGACAGCTAAGGTGGTTTCCATGAGTTTATCTGGTTCTGTGTCTTCCAAGTGGGCAATTAGTTTATCATACTGGAATTCATCATCGATCGACACTTGCTCATGTTTAAGATTTTCTAGTCTAGAGAGATGATCTGCTACCACATTTTCGGTTCCTTTCTTATCTTTGATTTCTAAATCAAACTCTTGCAGTAGCAATATCCATCTCAGGAGCCTAGGTTTAGCGTCCTTTTTGGCTAGGAGATATCTAATAGCAGCATGATCAGTGTATATTATTATTTTGGAACCTACTAAGTAGGAACGAAACTTATCTAATGCGAAGATCACTGCTAAGAATTCTTTCTCGGTTGTAGCATAATTCATCTGCGCTTCGTCCAGGGTTCTGCTTGCGTAATATATGACGTGGAGTCTTTTATCCTTTCGCTATCCTAAAACAGCTCCTACGGCATAGTCACTTGCGTCACACATTATTTCAAAAGGTTCATTCCAATCTGGAGTTTGCATTATAGGCGCAGAAATTAATGCTTTCTTAAGTGTTTGAAATGCTTCTAAACATTTTTCATCGAAGATAAATTCGGCGTCTTTCATTAATAGCTCAGTTAGGGGTTTAGTTATCTTAGAGAAATCTTTAATGAATCGTCGGTAAAAACCGACGTGTCCCAAAAAGCTTCGGATTTCTCTAACAGTTTTTGGAGGTTGAAGGTTCTCAATAACTTCGATTTTAGCATAATCGACTTCAATTCCTCTTTTGGATATAATGTGTCCTAAAACAATTCCTTCTTGTACCATAAAATGGCATTTATCCCAATTAAGCACTAGATTAACCTTCACACAACGTTCTAATACCCTTTCTAAATTTTCTAAACATTCTTCAAAGCTTTGTCCACAGACGGAAAAATCGTCCATGAAGACTTCCATAATATTGTCCAGAAAATCAGCAAATATTGCCATCATACATCTTTGAAAAGTTGCAGGAGCATTGCATAAACCAAATGGCATTCTTCTATAAGCAAAGGTTCCAAAAGGGCATGTGAAAGTTGTTTTCTCTTGGTCATTAGGATGAATAGGTATCTGAAAGAAACCTAAATAACCGTCCAAGAAACAGAAATGAGAGTGTCTAGCTAAACGTTCCAACATTTGATCAATAAATGGTAAAGGGAAATGATCTTTTCTGGTGGCTTTGTTAAGTTTACAATAATCGATGCACATCCTCCATCCAGATTCGACTCTTTTAGTTATGATTTCTCCCTTCTCATTTTCGACTACTGTGACACCTCCTTTCTTAGGTACAACATGCATAGGGCTAACCCATTTGCTATCAGATATAGGATATATGATTCCTGCTTCTAACAACTTCATAACTTCCTTTTTCACAACCTCGCTCATAATCGGGTTTAGTCTCCTCTGGTGTTCTCTTGAAGTTTTACAATCTTCTTCTAGCAAAATGTGATGCATACAGATAGAGGGACTTATTCCTTTAAGATCAGTGATATTATATCCTAAGGCTGTTGGATATTTTCTCAGAGTTTGTAAAAGTTTTTCAGTTTCGGTTTCGCTAAGTTCTGCGTTGACTATCACTGGTCGTTCGAGTTCGGGATCTAGGAATTCATATCTTAGATTTTTAGGAAGTGTTTTGAGTTCTAGGGGTGGTTTCCTTAAACATTGTGTAGGATCTGATGCTATAACTAAGCATTCACTTAGATTACTACTCAGATTTTCATCGAGATTGTCTTCATTTTCAAGCTCAGCTTCTTTTCTACATTCATCGATGATATCCATGAAGTAACAAGTATCTTCAATTGCAGGTGCTTTCAGGAATTGAGAGAGGATAAATTCGATTTTCTCTTCACCTACTTCAAAAGTAAGTTTTCCTCTTTTTACATCTATAATTGCACCAGCTGTAGCTAAGAAAGGCCTTCCAAGAATGATTGGGGTAACTTCGTCCTCCCTTATGTCCATGATAATGAAATCGGTTGGTATATAGAATTGGCCAATGCGTACAGGAACATTCTCGAGAACTCCTGCAGGATATTTAATTGACCTATCTGCTAATTGAACGGACATTTTGGTTGGTCTGAGTTCTCCCATTTCAAGTTTCTTGCATATAGATAACGGCATCACACTTATACTGGCTCCAAGATCACATAAAGCTTTATCTATGACAAATTTGCCAATTACACATGGAATAGAGAAACTTCCAGGGTCTTTGAGTTTAGGAGGCATTGTGTCTTGAATAATTGCACTACATTCAGCAGTAAGCATGACAGTTTCATTATCCTCTAGCTTTTTCTTATTGGATAGAATCTCTTTAAGGAATTTAGCGTAGGAGGGCATTTGAGTTATAGCTTCGGTAAAAGGAATTGTAACATTAAGTTGTTTCAGAAGATCCACGAATTTCTTGAATTGACCCACATTCTTAGTTTTAGCTAACCTTTGAGGGTATGGGATACGAGGCTTATAAGGTGGTGGCGGTACATAAGTTTCATCTTTTTGCGTGGTATCTTCATTATTATCTCTCTGATTTTCCTTTTCTTCTTTATCTTTAGTTTCAGATTGTTTATCATAATTTTGTTGCATAGCTGGGCTATTATTTTTGGGATCTACAGGTCCATCATACTCTGTTCCGCTTCTTAAGATAACAGCATTTGCATGTCCTTTGGGATTAGGTTGAGGCTGTCCAGGAAATGAGCCAGCAGGAGCAGCAGAAGCCGCTTGTTGTTGAGCTACCTGAGAGATTTGTGTTTCTAACATTTTATTATGTGTAGCTAAAGCATCAAGCTTGTTAGATAATTACTTAATCTGCTCATTAATGTGTATATTCTGATTTTGAACATCCTTATTAGTCTGGGATTGAGTATTATTGGTTTGGGATTGAGTAGCGATGAAATTCTCTATCATGACTTCCAAATTAGACTTCCTAGGAGCATTAGACGTGTTAGGACCATTATTAGGATGATTTGGAATAGCCTTAGGGTAACCAGGTGGTGTAGCTGGAGCTTGTCCAGGTGCGTATAACGCGTTGTTACTCTTGTATGAAAAGTTAGGATGATTCTTCCAGCCAGGGTTATATGTGTTGCTGTAAGGATTACCCTGTATGTAATTCGCTTGTTCAACTGGAACTCCTGTTAAAAGTGGGCATTCTGGAGCAAGATGTGATTGGATACCACATAAGTCGCAAGTTTGAGCAATTGCAGCAACAGTAGCTGCGGGAGCGGTGGTAAGATTCTCGAGCTTTTGAGTGAGAGCTTCCACTTTAGCGTTGACTTGATCCAGACTATTCGCTTCAACCATGGCACCTTTTGTTTGAGATTTCTCTACGCTAACTCTCTCCGTACCCCATTGGTAATGGTTTTGAGCCATGCTTTCGATAAGTTGTCTTGCTTCAGTATATGGTTTATTCATCAGTGTGCCACCAGCTGCGGCGTCTATAGTCAATCTCGTATTATACAAGAGACCATTGTAGAACGTGTGAATGATCAACCATTCTTCTAAACCATGATGAGGACAAAGTCTAAGCATGTCCTTATAACGTTCCCAAGCTTCAAAGAGTGATTCATTGTCTTTTTGTCTGAAACCATTGATATTGGCTCTGAGCATAGCAGTTTTGCTTGGAGGAAAATATCTAGCCAAGAAGACTTTCTTCAACTCATCACATGTGGTGATTGAGTTGGAAGGAAGAGATTGGAGCCATGCGCGAGCTCTGTCTCTGAGAGAAAAAGGGAATAGGCGCAATCGTATCGCCTCAGGGTTAACACCATTCGCTTTCACAGTGTCTGCGTACTGCACAAACACTGACAGATGAAGATTCGGGTCGTCAGTAGGAGCTCCAGAAAACTGGTTCTGCTGAACGGCGGAAAGAAGCGAAGGTTTTAGCTCGAAATCGTTTCGAGCGATAGCAGGAGCAACAATACTATTATGAGGCTCTGCTTGAGAAGGAACAGCGTAGTCCTTAAGAGGACGAGGAGCAGGAGCATCAGGATCAGCCATCTTCTTGAGTTCTTCAACGTCAGGAAGTTTGGTCGGAGGAAGGTTGTTGCATTCTAAATACTCTTGAATTCGTCTCCTTAATCTAAGGTAACGCTTGATATCGTATATAGGTATATGCAAAGGCGCGCCTTGAGAGCGAGTATTTGACATACACAGAGGGAAAAGAAATAGTTGCTATAGTCTATACTTCGTAATAAAATTACGATATTAACTTAAATAGTCCCCGGCAACGGCGCCAAAAACTTGATCGCGACTTTATCGTCTAAATTAATCGGGAGACTGCAAGTATACAGCCCTATCGCGTAGTTTTAAAAGATATCGAACCTAAGGGACTATAAATCGAACTAACGTAACCTAAGCTACTGTGTAAAGCTATAGCTATCGAATAATTAATTTGGGGAATTTTTGGGTAATAAAACTTAATTCTAATTGAAATAATAATAATGCGAATATCGGTATGTACTTCGTTAACACTAAAGAATCCGACTTTCCTCAGGCTCGTTTTCTAAAAATGATAATAATATCTTTTTCAGCAAAAAGTATTTATTCAAAAATCTATTCTCAAACTTTCGCTCTATTGAAGTAAATTATAATTTTAAACTCTGATGTATGCTTTCGCTATCCCATTGATTTTAAAATTACTTTTTGAAAATAAATAAAGTTTAATTGGTTTTAAAACGCTGTCGCAGTCTTTAAAAACAATACCTAGCATCTACTATCTGATTCTAAACCTCAAACTGTCGCTCTATTGGTTTCTAATCTTAGTGGTTTATTAACCTCAAACTTTCGCTCTGTTGGTTTCTAAAACCTTTTTAACAAAATAAACTAGATAACTAAATCAGAAAAAGTGTTTATTTTATAAAATATAATCAAGCCTGTTTATTCCGGATCTATTCAAATTAACTCGTTACATACCGATATTTAAATGATTTAGCCAGACATACTCATAAAAACAGACATGGATACATTAAAGGAATTAACAATCATAAATAAATTCATGGCTAAATAAATATTCTCATGCAAATAATTAATTAAAGCGATGTAAATAAGGAACCTGAATTAAATAAATGCTGGAAACAGTCTTTGAAGCTTGAATCAATCCGTACAGAGTCTTCGTTCTTCAACGGGAATAAATTCTAAGTATTCGAAAAGGAAAAGAAACTGGCTGGAAAAATAACTACTAGGAGTTGAATTACAATGGAAACTAGTAAATGCGATGAAAGTAAAAATTCTGAAAACTGGAAAAATTCTAAGCAAAAACGGTCCAATTTTCACTTTCTAATGTCCTATTATAGTCCTCGAACGTAACCTCCTCTTCAGATATTTTTGTGTCCCACTTATCCTTAAATTTCTCGTTTTTTACTTGCCCACATTGAGACGGGCGCCTCAATTGACTTGTTCTCCATTGACCACGCTGAGACGGGCGCCTCCCACTAAGGGGAAAGTCCGAGGCGGGCGCCTCAATTGTAGGAGAAGAGTTGAGACGTGCGTCTCACTCTTGCATGCGCTTTTAGGGTTTTCTTGCCTGCGTGGGTTTGAATTCGTTTGGGCCCGTTTGGAGATAATAGACCCTTTTTGATCCATCATCATTGCTTTGCACACCCCTTTTTCTTCATTTCTTGCACCCTTAGTCCAATAACTCTCTCAATTTCTTCACTTTGCTCAATTTGTCTAAATAAAATGAAATACCTGAAACAATAAAAATACCGGCGTAATATGGAAATAAAATGAAATAAATAAATAAAAATACCAACATTACCTATGAAAATTAAATCAAATATACTATATAAAATTGCGTTATCACATATACCATCATTCAACTATTTAATGTCATGCCATATAATTATATTAATTTATTAATAAATAAATTAAAATTTTAAATCAATATAATCTATAGTATATCAATATTAAACTCAAAGATAATTAAGATATTTCTTGGGCAAAGAGAAGTCATGGTCAGTAACTGACCCACGTCTCTATTAGAAATAAAGATTCAACGGTCCACCGTTGATTGAGTGAGCGGTGACCCTTTTATAGAAAACCTTATGCCCTAGGGGCCTCTATAAATACTCTTCCCCCAAGGGAAGAGAACAAATCATTACACATTATTACACCCTAAAGCACAACACTTAACAAAGTCATAACACATATTGGCCATACCCCACACGCTTATACCCACGCACGCCGATCATCTTGAGAGCCTCTCACCTTATGTGAGCAAAATTTCTAAAACCACCAAATTATCACTGTACAAGGCTTCTCGCCGTCGTGAATAAACCCTAACCACCATATAATGTAATATATCTACAAAGGCCCATGAGTCTCCTTGTCTTTGCATGGGGAACACACCGACTTATACTTTTTGATCAGTACAAGTAGTTAATCTCTTATTATTCAAGAGAGCGTGGATAATTACCCCAAGATCTTTTATGCCCAGGTTTGACTAGGGACACACATCACTCCCCACGATCGCATGCTTTAGACAAATGACCAAGGAAGCAAATGACATATTTGAGGAGGGAGTGACTCATCCATAGATGGACACATAATCCAAGAAATGGACAACTATGTAATAAGGTGTGTGATATGTCATATCCCTTGCTCCACATCACCTCCTTGAAGGCCTTTTACAAATACACCAATCTAGAAATATATCATCTTTCAACTATTTTATGTCATATCATATATTTATATTAATTTAGAGATTATAGATAATGCACTGCCAGTGTAAAATAGAGATTCATCATTCAATCATGTCACACAACTAATTTAGCAGTCTATTTAATGCGTAAGATATGATAGAGACATGATATGATATAAAAGCATAATAAGAAAAAGATATAATATAGATAGGATAAGACTCATCCTATCATGTGTTTGACTTAGACACGATACCATATATATATATATATATATATATATATATATATATATATATATATATATATATATATATATATATATATATATATATATATATATATATATATATATATATATATATATATATATATATATATATATATAAATTTATAATTTTCTATAATTTTTAAAAGATTCATTGGCATTACCATGTAAATAATTTTAGTTTTTTTTGAAGAAAGATCATGAATTCTATTATATATGTTAGATAAGCAAAATAAAAATATGTATATATAATATAGGGTTAAATATGTTTTTGATTCCTATAAAATTACCAAATTTTATTTTTGATCCCTATAAAAAACATGTTTTGGTTCTTACAAAATTATTATACTCATAACTTTAGTCTCTCCTATTAAATCAATGTGTATTTTTGAATGATTATTTTACAGACATGTTTAGAACGTTATAAAAAGTTTCCCGAAAAAAAGGAACTCAAAGTTTGATTTCTAAGTCGAGGTTTTCATTATTTTTATCATTATCTTTTGAAATTTAAAAAATTTATATTTAATTCTTCTCATTTTAAAAAATTTATATTTAATTCTTCTCATTTTAAAAAATTTTAAAATTTGATAAAAAATATTTTATAATATTTTAAATACGCATGAAAAAAATTATTCAAAAATTCAAAAGTTTAAGAATAATTAAACAGTTTTTAAAATTTTAGAAAATAACAGAAACTAAAATACATGTATTAAAATTTTATAGGAACTAAAATATGTTATTTTTTTATAAAGACTAAAAATGAAATTTGAGATATTTATAGGGATAAAAAACATATTTAATCTTATAATATATAAATGACAAAACTATCCTTGCAAAAAAATATATTTTAATTGAAAAATAAAATTAGTATCTATATTTTTAAAATTTTAATAATTATTTTATTTTAAAATATTTCAATTTATTAAGTTTTAATTTTTTAATTATATAAAGTTAAAAAATTATTCTTATGACAATCATACATATTTGTTAAAAATTAATTTTTAATATTTTTTAATTTAATATCAAATTAATTTTTACTTATATTTTATCATATTTAATTTTTTATTTTAAATTATATTTTATAAGGACAAATTAGTTAATTATTTTATTATTTTATTCGGTTGAATTCTGACTCAACTCATGTTTATGATAACAATTTAAATAAATAAGATAAGATAAAATAAATTTCAATATTAACTTTTTATATCATATTGTATCATCAAACACTAAATTGAAATAATATATTAATTATATTATATTATATCTTGTCTATCAAATGGGTCTTAAAAATATTAGTGTGATTGATTAACCGTGTAAATGTAAAATCAGTGCATATTCTATTTTTCTATTTAATTTATTAGTAAATAAATTAAAATTTTAAATTAATTTATTCTAAAATATATCAATATTAAAGTTAAAGATAATTTATAGTTTATCAAATTTCATCTTCAATTTTTAATTCCCTCTCACACACAATCTTCTAAAAAAACTATACCGTTGAAATTAGGATTAATTACCATTTTGTTCCCTATTATATAGGGTGAAGTTCAAAAACAACCGGTAAAAAAACACATTGTAATTATAAATTCCCTTCTTTTATAATGAATACAAGATCAAAAGAACGATCTCACTGATCAATTACATCACATTCATAAGGTAACCTACTAATCAACCATTCCAATTCAGTTTCTATTCATTCCGATTCACTCCGCAATTTTCACTGAAATCAAATACTTCAATTTCGCAGACAAATTTTATTTTCCATTTTTTTCTTCAAATCTTTCGTAGCAGGCACTATGAATTTCTTGATTCGTTCCACAACGAGCGTGTACTCAGAGCGCACTCCGATTCCAGAACCTCGCACCGATGTTCATCAACGATCAGCATCCGCCGGATCTTCTTATGAGGCTCATAAATCTGATGTTTCTTATTCGACGTACGATTGTGATGTTGAATTGAATTCAAAACAGCGTGATTTGCCGGTTGCGGTTGTTGATAAGCACATTGATGTTTCTGAAGATGAAGGATGGATCACCATTCCGTGCAGTATGTGTTTGCTTCATCAATCGTTTTTCTGTTTGTTAGGGCTCATTTTTTGTTTGAAAGATTTAGCTAGTGTAGCAATTTATTTACCAGCAATGTTATTAATAGTTGATGAATGAACCAACAATTAAAGGTAATCCACAAGTGTTGTGTCAGTATCGGTTTTGACACATACATACATTTTTTCAGAGGTGTCAGTGCTACGGTGCTTTACTCTTTAATGTGATTAGTTGCGTCAAATCTTCCAAGCTGTTGGAAATGATGCTTTTTCTTTTTGTGAATTGTGCTTTTTAATTACTTTTTATGTTTGAGCATTTATAATAGCGAGAAAGAAAACCTTGTCATGATTGTTGATAGAAAATGGGGGGAAATGGTTGTTATCTTACATGTTAACGGCGTGAGGTGAGCTTATTGTATATGCATAATCTTTTAATTGAAATGAAGTGGTCGATATGGGATGCAATTATGAAGCACGGACACCAGAAACACAACGCCGACACTGACAGGTGATACCGATAATAATTTGAAAATATGAATAAATTAAATGCAATCACAAGGGTCAGTGTCGGTTTCGAACACAAACATTGACACAAACATTTTTTTCCAGAGGTGTCGGGTGCTAGAGAGGATGCAAGTGCTATAGACATGGTATCGGTTTTAGTGAAAAACTTAGGTCTGAACCAGCTTTGGTTATGTCTAGCGAAAGAGACCTGTTCTCCATAATGTGGGGCACCGTGTTGGGTTTTTGTGCTGCAAATGCAGTCACTTGATAAATGGGGAATTTAATTGATATCTAGATGGGCTATATGTTGAGCTTTTCAATAGTAATGTTGGGGAAAGTTGGCTTGTTTCGACTGTCTCTTATTTTCTAGGTCTAGAGGCAATTTCTTAATTTGGATTGTTATTTGCTTCAAACAGAAATTGAATTATAATCATGGCATGGTTTTTGTTGGCATTTAGTTAGATAGTAGAATTAAGCAATGCATATTCTTTTCCAAGAGTTTTATGTGATGTTATGTGCCCGGTTGCTCTGCATATATAATATAACGTGATGCACCTTCTATTTTGTAGAGGAACTTCCTGAAAACTGGGATCATGAGCCAGATATACAATCACTGCGCCCTCTTGATCGTTCCTTTCTTTTTCCGGGTATTAGATTGATTCATTCTTTAAAATATGCTAATATCAGTTGAAGCATATGTGATTTGGTCAGCTGGCTTCCAAAAAAAGTTGAGCGGACCTAATTTATACCAATAATTCAGGTGAACAAGTTCATATCTTGGCATGCTTGTCTGCATGTAAGCAGGATACACAGATTACTCCTCCATTTGAAGTTGCTGCAATGACAAGAAAGAATGGCCGAGGTCAAAGCCCCGAGAAAGAAAGTGGAAGCATTGAAAACAGAAATAATTTAGTATCCGGAGAAGAAGAACTGAGTACCAGTGGTGAAGAGAAGCAGGGAGATATTTTTGATGGTGACTCCCTTCACAAGGAGGTTCACAAAAGACAAACTGCATTGCTGTTGCAAAAATTTGAAAATTCTCACTTCTTTGTGAGGATCTCTGAGTCCAATGAGCCTCTTTGGACCAAAAGAAGCTCTGTAGAATTTTTTTCTAATTCTTCTGAAGCAAATGGTCAGAAGGCGCCAACAATTAAAACTAGAGAGACTGCACTTCCTTCCATTGGTACAGTTATTGATAAAGGAAATTTTGATGCAACTGTTTGTGGTGGCACAGCGAGAAATTCTGTCAAGTGTTTCACTTTACCTAATGGAGACATAGTGGTATGTATTACAACTTTTTGGAAACTATGTGCATGCAATTAATTTATTTAAAGTTGGTAGAGAAACAGAAATTTTGTTTGCTTGGACCTTAAAATTTTTTGTCAGATGGCAATGGCATCAGAGGCGGAGCTTTGGCTACCCCCAAAAAAAGTGATTGTTTTATAACATGTATAATTTACATCTAAAAAAATGTAAGTGTATTTTTATATTTAACTATCTTAATGATATAGATTTAGCTACCTAACAAATTCATTTGACTAAGGAGATATCAAAATGAAAAAAGACGCCAATTAGTCATGAGTTTGATTTGTCGAAGTGTTGCCAAACTCAACTTTTCAAATAACTATTATCAATTTTTTTCCTTTGTAGTTGCTTCATTTTAGATAAGTAAAAATTATTGTTAAGTTTTTTGCTTGAACATATTAACTTTAACAATATATTTTAGTTTTTTCTTAATACATACAGCCCCTCGCAAAAATTACTCTGCATTGAAATTTGAGATAGACACAATGTTCTATTGAGATGAGGGGTTTCTTTTTAGGGCCAATATTTTATTCCATGCCCAAAGACATTGTCTTCTTCTGTCTTGTCAGTCTCTGATTAGATGGTTCAAATATCCAGGGGGCTGCTACTAAACTTGTTATTGGATCTTATTAGGTTTATCGATTCTCTTTTGTGCTCAACTCATAACTTTTTAAAGGGGTTTGTCCTTACTGACATGCAGATTGCACATCATTTTTTCTTATATATACTATATAGTTTTTCTTTTGAAAGATATTTTGTCGTCATACTAGATGTAGTTTTCTTCTTCTTGGTAATGAAACCTTTTTCCATAGAATTATTATTCAGATTCATACTCTGTCTTTATGTAGAAGTAGCTTTTACTGGATCAAGACTTGGGAATTTACAGTTCAACTCTCTAGTTCATCCTGTTAAATGCTAGTGAAACTCGCGGTGAATCTTTCAGTAAATCTGTAAATTTTAGTGCATCTATATGAGATTATGCAATGAGTTTACTGTATGTCCTGCTTTTATTCATGGTGTAACAGCATTATAATAAACGCTATAATAATTTTATCTGGTGCATTTGTCTCATAAAATTTCTTTATGGTGTGATGATAATTGGGCCTGCAATATAGCTTGTCTAGACCATATTTTTTACAACGAGAAATTTGTTGCTTTGCTCCAGACTTCTCTTTTGCACGCTATCACCTTGGTATCTTCTTTTTATTGAACTTATGTATTTATTAAATTTTAAATATCTTCTTGTGGTGTTTGTGTTGCCTCTTTAATGCCGCTGGTATCATTCATGAAAATTTGCTGGAAAATCTTAATGGACCATAAATGCTTTCTATGTAACTACATCTCAACTCTTGAGGTGTTTTTAGCCTTCAATATCCAGAATCTCTTATTTATGATTGAGTCTTCTCAAGTACTCTGATTCCTGATCTAATTAATTTTTCCTGTTTGCAAGGATGCAGGTTCTTTTACAAGCAAATGTTAGTGTAAATTTTCTTAAAGACCCTTGTATAGAAATTCTCCAATTTGAAAAGTGTCAGGAGAGAACATTGTCTCCCGACAGTCAGGTGAATGAAGTTTGTACAAATCAAGGTCCATGTGCAGAGCTGTTAAATTGGATACTTCCATTGGAAAATGGGAGGCCTCCTACGCGCTCAGATTCTCATCATCATTTAACTTCAAATTCAGGAATTGGTAGCACTTCTCATAGGTCCAACCTTTCAGCACCAATTGGCTCTCCGTTATTTGCTTTTGGAAATTTCAGAAGTTACTCCATGTCATCATTACCGCAAATTACAAACACACCCAGTGCTCCTGTTAAAGCAACTAGTTCTAAGCAAAACTTTGACCTAGACGATTGGGATCAAATTTCATCTCTCAATTATTTTTGGAAAAAAACTGGGGTGGAAGAACTTCTATCTTTTCGAGGTGTCTCATTGGAGCGAGACAGGTTTTCTGTTTGTTGTGGATTAAAAGGCGTCTATATACCTGGTAGAAGGTGGAGAAGGAAACTTGAAATAATTCAACCTGTAGAGATTCATTCTTTTGCTGCTGACTTTAATTCAGAGGATCTTCTTTGTGTTCAGATAAAGGTTTGAACTATGATTTCACAGATCAAATTATATGACTGTTACTTTTTAATTATGTTATATAGTATTATTTTATGCTTCTTTTTTTGTGCCTGTCTACTATCAGCTGTTTCTCTGTTCTTTATCAACAGTTTTAATTTGTTCTCCAGAACATTGCTCCTGCACATGCTCCAGATATTGTGATATATATAGATGGCATAAATATTATATTCGAGGAGTCTACAAAAAATGGAGCAGTGTCATCTTTGCCAATTTCATGTGTTAAAACTGGAGACGATCATTCTTTACCAAATCTAGCCCTCAGGTTATTTCCTGAATAAATATCTTAGCAGATGTCTAATAATGTTTATGATCTTTCTGTATATAAGTATGTCATGTTATGCTACATTCCTGGCTATTCAATTGCATACGCATGTTCTGATCTGAGGGACACCCCCCAAACACCAAAAACAAATCCTGCAAAAGAGGGCTAAGGGTGGTTTCATAATGATACTTAAGCGACATAGCTATGTATGACCACGGGAGTTCAATATGAATTCGAGAAAACCAAAAATATCAATGTGGCGATATATAGGTGTACTGGTAGCTTAACTGATGTTTTTGTGAATTTTGATTAAAAAATTGTTATATAGGTTTAGGAGTTTTGACGAGGGGAAAGGTATTATTGAAGGGAGGGGAAGAAAAGAAATGGGGGGTTTTTGGAGGTCAAATAAGGAAATAGGGGATGGTTTGGGCAGTAAGGAGAAAGTTAACAAAAAGAGTTCCAAATGTAATATTTCACTCCAAGCTTTGAAGATTTAAGTATAAAACTCCTTGGAGATATCTCTTTTTTTTCAAACATAAGAAATTTGTTTTTCAGTACACAATTGTAATTACATTCACTTTTAATTCGTAATATCTTATTTGACTCAACAGATTTGTAAATAGTTGGACAATATAGAGAGGCCATAAGGCACAGAGAGGACAATATCGTTAAATCTTAAAAGGTTTTTACTTTAGAGGGCTATTGAATTCCAACAAATCCATTTCCCTTGTTTAATAAATTTTCTAAACACAGAAATGGTGCTTCTTCCCTACTCTTCTTCCTTCATCTCTTTTTCCAAAGCATAACCTATGAAAAATGCGGGAGCAACTTTTCTTCCTTTATCTCTTTTTCCAAAGTATCTATGAGAAATGCCGGAGCAACTTCATTCTGTTTTTATTGTGGTGGGATTTAGGGTTATTGATGGAAAAAGGAATGAAGTTGGTAAATATAGATGAACTGCAGTTTGAAGAGATTAAGTTAGTCTATTGAAAGATTTGAGGAAATGCAAATATTATTATGGATTTTTATAGGTTTAAAGGTAAAAGTTGAGGAAAGCATAAAAGTGAGGCCTATTCTTTTGATAAGTAAATATGTGGATTTAAAAGTGCATGGTTGCTTTTGATGATGCTAGCATCTACTCTAATTGACTTGTGTTTATAAAGCTAAAAGCATACTACTCTATATCATTGTAGTAATGATACCTCAGAAGTCAGATTGCTTTACTTGGTATTCTGTGAAACCTCTCATTAAGGAAAACTGACTTTGGTCAAGTTTGTAGCGGTAATGTTTTTAAGTGGCAGTTATTATATTTTTTGGAGAATTTAGTGACAGCTAAAACATTATTAGGAGCAGTTGTGCTTTATTAATTTTGCGTATAAGTTTAGAATAAAAAGGGGAAGACGGGAATGTTTATTATTTTAGACTTATTGAGTAGTTAGTGGGAGAGAATTAACTCTCAAATATTTGGGAAGGGGAGAGAGAACCGAGCTCTCAAAAGTGGGTGTGCTTGTGTTATTGTTATTTCTTTGTAATATTCTTATCATTATTGTAATGTCTGTGCGGGTAACTGATTAAGAATCATTGGCCAGAATTACTATCAGTTAAATGTTTGCATCGTGCAAATTACCATCATTCAGTACCAGTTTCTATCATATTGATAATTTACCATATAACCATTAAAGTGAATGAGTTAATTGAATTAATGCGATCAAGATTCAATGCAATAGGCCAATCATATATTTATGATGTTTTCAACAAATATAGAAATATGGTCTTGGATAGAATATTATGCCGGAATTTGATCCATGTAGCCGACTCTACTTAGCGGGATAATGTTTGGTTGTTGTTGTTGTTGTTGTTGTTTTTGTTTTCAACAAATAATTATAAGCTCATATATAGTGAAGGCGGTGATTTTATCTTTTTGTATTGAAATCAATTTGAATAGATGTTGGACAATAAGGGGAAAATAAATGTGCTTAGTAAAATCAATTTGTGTTGAAATCAGTTTGAATAGATATTAGGAAAATATGCTTAGTAAAATCATACTCCATCCGTCCCACAATGAGTGACCCATTTGGAATAAAATAGTGTCCTAAAATGAATGATCCGTTTCAATTTCCAATACACTTTTTCCAGTTCTACCCTCTAGTTAATTGAAATTTCATCATTCTCAATACATGATAAATGTACTATAGTAAAAATATTATTCTCTCTCTTACTTTTATACATTTTTCTTAATTTGTGTGAAATGATAGGCTGGATCACTCATTTGTGGGACGGAGGGAGTAATTTCGTTTCAGAATTAGCTCTAATAACCGTCTTTATCTTACTAGATGTTTCTGCTTACAGGAGAGGTGAAGAACATTCTTTTATCCTTAAACCAGAAACTTCTACATTGAAGAATCTCAAGGCGCAAGATGATAGAAATTCCCGTTTGTCAAAGCTATATGGAAATACAGCATCAAAATTAAGTCTTGATCAGTATGCAATTATGGTGTCATGTCGATGCAATTATACATGTAGGCTTTTTGCTTCCTTGTTTCTTTTTGTGCTATCTAGTGAATGCTAAGATGTTAATTTGATGTTTTCATGTGGTTTTCTCACTTAATCTAGCATCAAGGTTGTTCTTTAAACAACCAACTAGTTGGATACCACGAAACTCGAGGGATATCATGATCTCTATTGCATCACAGATGTCTGGAAAACCTCCTGGAGCTCATGAAAAAACTTATCAACTTCCTGTGCAGGTTACTACTATACGCCTAAGTCTTGTATGTTGGAACCTCACATAGGAGCTCATTTGTTTTGGTTTGATTATGTTCCAACTGAAATTACAGTTACTTTTATACTTCTATCAGAAAACGATTATTAATTTATGTTCATTGATTTAATTTGGTCAGATCTTAACTCTTCAAGCTTCAAATTTGACATCTGAAGATCTAACTTTGACAGTTCTAGCTCCAGCTTCATTTACTTCACCCCCTTCAGTGGTTTCCCTGAATTCACCGACGACTCCAAAGAGTCCTTTTATTGGTTTTGCAGAGTTTTTAGCAAGAACAAATGGTGAAAGAAGTATCGGTGCCAAATGGAAAAAGAGCTTCAATGCTATTATGAAAAAAAAGGTGGAACGAAGTTTCGATGTCAAAGCTCAGACAGTTTCTTTGAGTGATGATGTCATTCCCAGTTCCGGTATTAGTTGCACACATCTATGGTTGCAAAGCAGAGTTCCACTTGGGTAATATATAAGATCTCATTTTTATTTCTGTGGAATTTTTAACTGATCTGGTTAATTTAAAACCATATGTTTCTACATCAGATGTATTCCATCTAAATCTGTAGTCACTGTCAAGCTTGAACTACTTCCATTGACTGATGGCATAATTACGTTGGACTCTCTGCAAATTGATGTCAAGGAAAAAGGTAGTGACCGCAGCTCATTTTTACCAAGTTTTTCTTCTTAACTGTGTTCGAGCTTCCATTCAAATGAATATATTTACATCCTGGTGTAACAGGTGTTGCCTATATTCCCGAATGCTCCATGAAGATAAATTCAACTTCCAGTATCTGCAAGGGGCTTATGTAGAGCTGACATTTAGCAGCTCGCATTTCCTTCTGCATTTTTCTCTGGTGCAGTGTAAAAAAAAATCAATGCTTTGGTTCAACTCATTTCAAAATTGTTTATGCAACCTACTCTTGGCGGATTTTCTTGGAACAAAAATGCTCAAGCAACTTACTGTCATTGATAAATCGTCAGTCATTTGGTTTGAAATTGTGGTTAAGTTGGCAAAGAGCATCTTGATGCATTGTACTGGGCAGCTGCAAACCGATTGACCAAGTTTTTCAGATTTCTATACTTTATATTTGGATGGAGGGAAATCAAAATGAAGAGAAAGATCGGTAAATACTTTGGATTCAAATGAAGAGAAAAAGTGTCGTTCTTCTTGTGAAAATGTTGGTGATTATAGTACCTAAACCTTTTTTTTAAACCTTTTGTACAAAAATTATAATTGTAAGAGAATTGTTTTCTCTTTTTTTCCTTCTTTTTCTTTTATGAATGTGATTAGCATCAAAGGGGTCCTTCCATTAATAACTTCCCTCAGAATATTTTCTTTTATGAATGTGACTAGCATCAAAGGGGTCCTTCCATTAATAACTTCCCTCAGAATAAAATATAAATAAAAGTTTTAAATAGTTGATATATTTAAAGTTAATTTTAAAGTAAACACATCAATTTTATTTTATGTCATGGAAGTAGTTATTAGAGGAAAAGAGCCGCGCTAGTGGCTACTTAAAATTTTCCTAAGGTTAATTTTAATACCGGAAACTATAGTTGTTCGTAAAAGTTAATCAAAAATAATTTTTTATTTCTCTGTAAATATTGAATTACATTTAAAAAAAAATATTGAACTCCAAGATTTTCATAAGTTGATGAATTTTTATGGTTTCAAACATTAATTTATGTGTTTTCAATTCTTTTTGATCTTTGCGGATTAAAACTCAATTCAACGTGTCGTTTAAAGTTATAATTTTATATGAGAAAATGGTTAATGCATTCGTAGTGTAATATTGTTTCATAGTATAATATAGTTTTATATCGTCAACTAATACACCGTTAATTTATCACAATAATGTATTCAATAAATCATTTTTTTTATTTTAATTTTTTTTAATGACATAATATAATGTTTATCTTCTATTAAATTACAATGTAAAATTATAAAACTATTTTATATTCAACTGTTATCACCTTTTAACTCATTTTGTATTAGGAGGTGATATTTAGACATAAAAAAGTATTGAATTTGTGGAAGTTTAAATGAATTGAATTTTCTTAGAAATTAAATTGAACTTTTTTTTGGGTTACATGAGAAAAAGAAAAGAGAATAGACTAGTTCCTTATAAATGACACACCTAAAGCATGTGCTAAAAGGGTTGATGAAAAAGAAAAGGCTATTAGATAATGATCAAATGATCTAGACTATTGTTGAGAATCAAGTGTGAGGAAGAAGTCTCATATTGATTATAAAAGGGAAGATTGAACACTTATATATGAGAGAACCCACTCATCTATCACCTTAAGGTTTTAGATGGACAAGTGGTGTGTCTCTCACAAAGGTGTGTCCCAAGTAAAATGCTCTCTCCTCGGAATTGCCCCTACAGTGGTATCATGAGCCTTTAGTTTCGAGATAGGGACCGGCTTACTTGTATCGAGCGATGGTTAGTTTCGAGATAGGGACCGGCTTACTTGTATCGAGCGATGGTTAGTTTCGAGATAGGGACCGGCTTACTTGTATCGAGCGATGGTTAGTTTCGAGATAGGGACATTCCACATGAGGGGGAGCATTGTGACTCACACTTGAGGGAGAGTGTTGAGAATCAAGTGTGAGGAAGAAGTCCCACATTGATTATAAAAGGGAAGATTGAGCACTTATATATGAGAGAACCCACTCATCTATCACCTTAAGGTTTTAGATGGACAAGTGGTGTGTCTCTCACAAAGGTGTATCCCAAGTAAAATGCTCTCTCCTCGGAATTGCCCTTACAACTATTAACTCTTATTTTAGGAGAGATTAACATGCCACTCTCAAAATTATATATGGTATTCTCCAAAAAAATTTATTTTATTTTTATTTTGAATGAGTTGAACACAATTTTTAGACAAAATTTTTGGTAGAAGGATTAGAATTTCTAGTATCACCCAAATTTCTGGTACACTCCTACGAAATTTCCAGTACCATAATTTCTGGTAGTGTATATACAATTTCCGGTATATCAGAAATTTTAATTAATTTGAAAGTTATGGTAGTATTAAAAACATGGTTTTTTAAACGGCTGAGATTTTGCCGACATATTTGGATGGTTCTAATTGCACTGACACATTTGTGTGGTCTATAATGCATCACCATTTGTATAAATAGAGGCATCTGTTATAGAGAAAATACATCTAAAAAAAATGTTTCTTCCTCAATTTCTGATTAAGGCATAAGTCTATTACAATGACTTCAATCCTCCTGTTGAATTCAAGCTTTTAGATGGCTCTGAATTCTTTGCCTCCTTGAAAGAAACGTTGAATAATTTACTGCCTAATTCCGATAATATAAGGGTGACAAATGTAGAGTTTTGGGAGGATTGGATTGATATAAATGGAATGGTAAAATATAACCTAATCGAGTTGAAGAATGATGAAGATGTGAAGGCCATGTGGAAATCATTTCGCCGTAGGATAACTAAAGGTCTGATCGAGTTGGATGCACAAATTCGAAGATCCGTCAACGATATAATGAAGTGTCTGAAACGTCCAAAATCTTCCGGAAGTGCCTAGCTAGGTTTTCTTATTTTGTTGTTTTTGGTTTATGTTTGTTGTACCGTTTCATGTTTGTTGTTTTTGGTTTATGTTTGTTGTACTGTTTTATGCTTGTTGTATTGTTCTAGGGTTTCACCAAAAAAATATGCAATAAATAAGATGTTTATTTGTCACAAAATATACATATTATACAACCAAAATAAAATAGATCTACATAGACCCTACACGAGCTATATCAACTAACCTAGATAAACCTCTATATATCTCAGCATCCGAGTTTACCAAACCCATGAGACTGTCAACATGAACGGAAATAAACTGGAGTCGGCTATCCTGATCTCCTGCAGGTGGTGGAGGTGGTGGTGGCGGCTCGATAGATGGGCTAGCACCAGAAGGCCCCGAGACATCCGCTGCTGCAGCCAGTGGTATGACCCGAAGATGTGACACACTATGAAAGCACTCCATGTATCCATCCCCACACTTCCCAGGCTGCTGAACCTCGATGGATATATCCATGATCTCATGGGGAGATGTGAGGATGTAACTCTGAAACCATCTATCAATCCCACCAGATGGAGACTCTGGAACTGGATGAGAGATGCCCTGTACATAACCATACTGACGTAGACACCTCTTAGGAAAGTGTCTATCCACATGACTCTCCCATCTAATATGCCTTGAATATAATGTAGATACCCCAAATGGACGATGAGGGCAATTAGATATATAGGGTGTCTAGACAATATCATCCAAGGTCATAGCGTCAAGGCTCCTTTAGTATTCCATCAAACCTCATGGAATGGCCTGCTTGGCCTTCCATCTCCTTGCATATGGCTCAGGTTCCATGACATGCTGGATCTTCCGCTTACAGATGTGAGGTAAGTGCTCGTATATCCAACACTGTATAAATAAAAACTATCATATAAATACACTCAAATAATTAATAAAAACCATCAAATAAATTATAGTATACCTGTAACAAGCTCAGGTAACCAGCAAGCTGTCTGGTCTCAGGACGAGAAGCAACGTCAAGTGTCGAGTACATCATGGTCAAGGCTGCCACTCCCTAAGCCCAACATGGAGTGTCAAGTGTGCCGAAGAGAGATAAGTACCAAACATCAATATAAACTCCAGACATATCTGCAAAGAGAGTACATGCCACCAGATGTAGCATGTACGTCCTAGCGGCAATCTCATACCTATGTGCCTCCACAAGCTCCTTATACAAGCTCCTCAACCAAGACATCTGAAGGTGAAATCCACGAGTCTCACCAAACTCCTTCAGCACCTCCACCTCAGAACACTCCAAATCCTCCATAACCATGCGCACGACCGTCGTCTGGTCCCTATAAACTGGTGTAAAAAATGTACCAACAATAAAAATGTGAAAGAGGACATCCACATCATCTAAAGTCACCGTTATCTCCCAAATGGAAGATGGAAGGATGATGTCTCTGGGTGCCACCTCTCAACAAAAGCTGATAAAAGGGAGGCGTCCAACATGGTCAAGGAACAACCAGCAAACTCCAAGAGATGGAACTCTCTAACGATCTTCCTCATCTCTTCAGGCATGAGACTATCAGGGAAGTTCTTCAACTTCGACCCATGAGAAGCGACCTCAACACAGGACGCTCCTGTAAGAAGAAAAAACAAATTATTATACATCATATGTTGTAAGTAAAAATAAAAATTATGCAATTAAACGAAATCAAAAATATATACCTCGCCTTGCCATATCCTATACGCGACATGGTCCACAAATCCTGTCAGCACAGACCTGTCTGAAGTTCCACTAGGGAATCCTCCATCAGTGTGTACTGATGGCTCTATAGATGCACGAGTTGTGGTGCCTGTATCAACGGGTACACCTCATCAACTCACTCAACAATAACCTCCTGCTCAGGCTCCTGCACCACAGGCTCCACAATAGGACATGAGCCTGTACCTCTTCAGCTACTGGCTCCACAATAGGAGCAGGAGCCTGTACCTCCTCAGCAGGAGCAGGAGCCTGCACCTCCTCAATGGATACTCTATGACCCCGATGACGAGGTGGGTGGAACTGCACATTCTACTCAGTCATCCGTTTTCGGTGAGAATCGGTTGGAGGATGACGTCCAACCCGTAGCTCTGAATCCTGTGCCTCGTTAGCACAAGTTTTAGCATCAGCTCTATCAGTGGTCCGTCCTGCAATGGAACCATCTCTGCCTCTGGTCCTCACTGCAAAAAAAGAAAATATCAGGAAAATAAAAATTACCGAAAATTTCTAAATTTCCGGTAATTTTTCAAAAAAAATTGAACTATCAGAAATTTCAAAATTTCTAGTACTGTGTGATGCATAGAAAATTTCAAAATTTCTGGTATAACTGCTAAATGAAAATACCAAATACTTTGAAATTTCCGGTTCTAAAATACTGGATATTTTGAAATTCTAGTACAAAGTACCAGAAACTTCACAAAAATACCGTAAATTCTTACTATTTTGCAAAATTTCTGGGAGCGCCTTCGAAATTTTTGGTATCGTCCAAAAATTTGAAAAATCATGTCGTTCACGAGAATTTGAAATCTATAGTGAATGATTTGGATCTGGGCAATTTGGCCTTTTCATACCCCTTAGGAGGGGGTGCCATTAAAATATGAGGGTTGTCAAGTTAATTTCTCCTATTTTAGTATTTTTGCTGAAATATCAACACATTGATTTTTCTCTCGAAGAGAATGATGCAGACTATCATGTCAATCTTTTTCTAGATAGTCTTTAATGATCATTAGAAGGTTAGTATATTGGTGAAATTTATTAGCAATAATCACCATGTAAATAACATGAAGGGAGTCAGAAAATCATAAAAGCTTTGAGAATTTCTTAATGCACTCTATAATTTTTTTAGGCACCGCGTGAAATTCTAAAAATACCCTTAAAAACTAGAAATATATTTCCGGTGCGCACCCTATACACGTTTAATTAACTATTTTTTGAGATTCACCCTATATCACAATAATTTTTTTTCCAGAAATACACTTCCGGAATATTCCCAGAAATGTATTTTCGGTAACAGTCAAAGTTTCACCTTTTATTGAATATCGAAGTTGGGGTTGAAGTTCGTTGGGAAAGTGGGTAGTTGTGAGCTATAGGAATGTTCACGGCAGAATGGATGGAAATTAGAAGGGTAATGCATCGTTTCACCCCATCTTAATTAAAGGAACATAAAGAACATAATAGGGTAAGGGTATTGAAATTGAATATTGAAATTGGGGTTTGAATTTGTTGGGAAAGTGGGTCGTTCTGAGCTCTAGGACCGTTCATGGCAGAATGGATGAAAATTAGAAGGGTAGTGAATCGGTTTTTTATCGTGAACGCATTGTTTCATTTTGGTGCAAAGGTATGACTGTTACCGAAAATACATTTTCAGGAATATTCTAGAAGTGTATTTCCGGAAACAAAATTGGTGTGATATATGGTGAATCTCAAAAACTAGTGAATTTAACGTGTATAGGGTGCGCATCAAAAATACATTTTCGGGAGACATTTTTAGTTTTTTATAGAGTATTTTCCCCCTATCTATGATGCAATAAAAAATTCTCAAATCTTTTTATAACCCGCCTATCAATAAAGTTTGATAACGATCATAAGGGCTTTTATCTCGACATGGAGCACATTAGGTATTCCCACACTACCATAAAAGACAAATTTAAATGAGCCTTCATGATTTCTAACCATATCTCTAAAGCCTATTTTTCTTGGGTTTGTAAGAGCACTGTCATCTTTTTTTATAAGTAACTCTTGTATTAAAAAGGGAATATTAGGAATACTCCAACCCTTACAAAAAAAGAACACAACAGGAACAAAATATCTACCAAATTAGAAATTAAATGCAAAGAACCGGGTTTTTAAACCACTTATAAAAATTGCACTGAATTCAATCTTTAGAGTCTTTTGCTAGTCACCACCAAGAATAACACAATATGTTAAAGAAAAGTTCTTCAATATCTCCTTCAACTCTATTTAAAACAATATCATTTTAATTTATAGATGCACCAACAAACTGTCAACCAAATCCCCCCACCTTGTTACTTGGCATCTTTTCATTCAATATATCAACCACCATCAACAGATGGCTGCAACAATCTACAACTGAAAGAGAGTTTACCTCCAGTCAGCTTTGAATAGTGGTTTCAACTTTAAACAGTGCAACATAGGTGGTCGAAGTCCTCTACATGCTGTTGTCAGAAGACATAAACTGCATCCTCAATATGAGTTATTATCCCGCGCCTATGCAATTGCTTCCTCGAAGGCAGCAATATCCTATGCAAGTCTCTACCTAAAAATCTTTAATTTCGATGGAACCTGAGACTCCTAGATTAATATTAGCGCTTGTTTCCTCCTAACATCCATCTCAATCTCGCCTTGAACCTGCATCAAATTTTCATAACAGGAACAAATAGAAAATCATTTTGATTTATCAAAAGGTCATATGATCGCATCAGGTTGATTTACTATTGGACATATGCCTAAAAGAACCGCTTGCAATTCTTCTAATTCTTTCGTGGCCTCCTCACCCAACACTTCCTTATAGCGAATAATATTACACTTCCACACTTCCTTAATCCAATCACCCATGTTGCTAACGGTTCCATCTTTGTAGTTGCATTCCTGATATAGCACATGGAACTGTTCATCCATAATTCCCCTCCCTAGCCAACTAGTTTTCCAAAACAGTGCCACTTTTCCTTCCCCCAATTTTATTGTAATTTTTTTATGGTTCCTTGAGGATTCTCACATAATAGCATAACATCCCTCCACCTTGTAGACTCCTTTGTTTTAGGAAAAACATGTTCGTTAAGCCACAATCTCTTACTTAACACACCATATCTTCCCTGCATAATTCCTTTCCAGATTGCTCCTTCTTCATTCAAGAATCTCCATAACCCTTTTGATAGCAAAGAAAAATTAAACCTACCAATATCTTTTACCTCCAAACCACCATTTCTCTAGTTTTACATATAGTTTCCCAACTAACCCACATCATGCCTCTCTTACCTAACATTCCCTGCCATAAAAACTTCCTTTGAATGGCTTGGATTTCCTGCACTATCTTCACGAGAATTTTATAAAAGGACCACTGATAAATTGGTAAGTTTGACAATACCGTGTTTAATAAAGTGACTCTTCTTCTAATCGATAGTAATCAGCCCTTCCAAGAAGATAATTTTGAATTCAAAGAATGGATCACCGGTTTCCAAAAACTCAAGTTCCTTTGATTTCCCCAAACCATTATTCCCAGAAATTTAAAAGGGAATTGATCCATTTTACACGCCACAAATTGAGACACGTCATCCATGAAATCCTATGAAGTACCTATGCCATAAAGCTTACTTTTGCTCATATTTATTCTCAGCCCAGATACCAATTCAAAACCTCTAAGAAAATCCTTTATAGCCCATATATTTTACCAAGATCCCTCCCCAATCAATATGGTATCATCGGAAAACTGTAGGAGACTATATTCCACTTCCTCTATTATTTTAAAGCCATTAAACAACCCTCCTATTGAAGCCTACCTAACCAGACCCACCATGCCTTCAACCAAAATAGTATACAAGAAGGCAGATAATGGGTCGCCCTGTCTTAATCCTCTATTAACTTGAAATTCTTCTGCCGCACTTCCATTGACTAGTATAGACATAGAGCTATTAAACACGGCTTCATCAATCCATATCAACCAAAGATATCAAAACCCCATCTTCTTTAACAAGTATCTCAAAAACTCCCAGTCAACACAATCATATGCTTGAGTGAAAGCCACTTTACATAGTAAACAATTCCTCTTGTTACTCTTTGCGAATATATAATTTCATTGGTAACCAAAACCCCATCCAATATTTGTCTTCCTGGTAAAAATGCAGTTTGATTACTAGACACCAACCTCCCCATAACCTTTCTTAACCTTGTTGCGAGAACTTTTGATACAATTTTGAGCAATTAAGAGATTAAGCAAATCCGCATATAGTCCTCAAGACTTTGAGGGTTCTCACGCTTTAGAATTAAAGCAAAGAAGGAAAAAGTGACAACTTTAGGAAGCTTTCCAACATGAAAATCTTCGATCAATCCTATAATCTCTCCTCATACAATGCTCCAACATTTCTTCATAAATTCCAAGTTAAACCGTCTGCCCCAGGACTTTTATCTCCATCTCTTTCAAAAAATGCTCTCTTAATCTCCTCCTCAGTGAACTCCTCCTCTAAACTTCCACATTCTTGAGTAGTTAAACATTCAAAATTTATATTTTGCGGATAAGGTCTAGGAAATGAAAATTTCTGAAACCTAGATGCAAAGTGATTCTTGATGGCTTCTTTCACCTCTCTAACAGGCTCAACCGCATCCACATCAGTTTTTACCGCAAAAATGGAGTTTCTTCTATACCTTAAATTCATAGTAACATGGAAGAATTTTGTGTTATTATCACCCTCCTTGAAATTCTGGTATCAGATATGTGATGTCGAATGAGATGTCACGAAACAAATATCTGTTTGCAAGTAAGGTGCAATAAAATCAAAAGCAGTAAAAACACAAGAGATTGTTCACCCAGTTCAGTGTATAACAACACCTACTCTTGGGGCTATCAAATCAGGGACAAGTTCACTAAATAGTATCAATTCATAGACCCTCAATAAACAATCAGTTTACTATCTAATCAATTAATCACTACCCAAGCTAAACTTTTACCTAAGACTCACCTAGGTATAAGGCCATCCTCAAATCCCTTCAATCACTTACAGTGAAGAACTTAACAAAATTAATAAGTTTAAAACACTTCAATCATTCAATGCTTAAAAGCTTATGAATGATACACAATTAATAACCCAAATAACAACTCAAGTATTTAAACTAATACTTAGAGTGTATTACAAATAAAAAACCTAGACTTATAATCAGAAAGAAAGTATTCTTCTTCAAAAGTTGTTTGTCTTTGAATAAGGAAGCAAGACCTTATATATGTGAAGTTTTGGGCTTGGGCTTAAAAACAAATATTCAAATCTTTTGAATATTTCCATAAAAACAAGCCAAGATAAAATTATGCAATTTGAAAAATATTCCTCCATATTTTTCACAGCCTGTAGGTCACAAATCCTGAATTATAGAGTGCTGAAAATCAGGAAACAAAAAAAGACTTAACTGATGTTGGGCTGAGATCAGTTCAGTAGGCAGATGTCAAGAAATCTGCTTTGACATCATACAAAACCGTTTTGCTCCAAATGTTAGGACATTTAGAAAAACATTAACAAGTCATTGTTTTACCAAAATTGCTGCCAACAAACACTTACAAACTCTCCATTTGGCAAATTTTGGCTAAAACATTATTAGAGCAGCAACACAATTATCAGAGCATTATCAGGGCAGTAGCATAAGCAAAGCAATCAAAACATACATTCAGTTAGCAGTTAGCTGTTAGCACATGAAGATTAACTGTTAGCATAGAAAGATGTCAAAACATCTTTTGGGACATGAAGCTCCCCCTCAAGTATTGACCCCTCAAGTATTGAGCTCCCCCACAAATAATTGTAAGTGGTCAATGTTTAGTCAGCCACTCACTCACTTTATCTCCCCCTTTTTAGTCATAATATGCCAAAGAAAGGATGCATTCAAGATAATATTAGTATTAGGGTACATACCATATGATTCAAATGTCAAGCACATGCAAGTGCCAAAAAAGAAATAAGGAGTTCAGATAAACATCAAGTAGTCTAAATATCATCAGGACCAGTTGACTTGGTTGAACTAGAACTTCTTTCCTCACTGGAGTCTTCACCTTCAGAGCTCACTGTGTCATCAAGGTTGCTGTCCTTGACCATTTTTTCAAAGATTAGCTTCCTAGCTGAGCTCACTCTGATCACATCATCTAATTCCTTGCAGGCTTCCCTTATTTCATTGATCATATCATCCTTGGTAGAGGTCTTTTCAGCAGGAGCAGATGTTAAAACAATGTCTGGGATATATTTTCCTGAAAAGAGCTTAAAATGGAGGGTCAAGGCAGACTCTCTCTTGAACATTACATCATTTCCACTTAAGATTCCAGGATGCTAATTTAGAATAATTCCACAGAGGAGGGAAGGAAAAGCAATTGGAATCTTAATGGCACAAGTTCCTGTATGTTTGATGGTCTGATCAAAGATATAAGTCCCATAATAAAAAAGTTTTAGGTTTCCTACAACATAAATGAACTTTCCTAAACCAATGGAGATGGTTGAAGTGTGATTAGTGGGAACCCAATTTGCAGCTCCAATCCTATGTAAAATTGCATATTTCACACTTAGTTTGATGACAGGAAGTTTATTTTTCATTGGCCATTCACTTATTTGATTTATAGTGATGGCTTTACACACTTGATTGTCTGTTACTTTCAGCTCACAACATATATCTTCAGACCTATCTAGAAATTTGTTTATAATGGCAAGAGAAAATTCTACACACTTTCCTCTAACAAAAACCTTTCTATACTCCTTACTCTTATGGTCAGCACAGTCAACAGGAATATTAACAATAAACTCCTTAACAAGAGTTTCATAGAAATTTGCAAACCTGGTAACTGTTTTCATCAGTCCAACATAAGAGATCAGCTCCATGATTTCCTTACATTCCAAGACACCAACTTCTAGTTCTCTCTCCAGGGCAATCCTTATTTGATACACATACTTCCACTTTTCAGCATTCCCAACAGAGTGAAAGAAGATGTTGTCAAGTGGGGCATCAGGAACCCTAACAGACAATTTCTTATTTGCATACTTTTTGATAGGAGAGATGTCCCAGACATCTTGCTCGACATCATACTTAGAGTAACTCTACCAGAACAACTTTCTTCTTACTCTTGGATCTTTTTACAACATCCTCATCATCATCAGTATAGCTAACAGGTCTAGCTTTTCTCTTGCTAGAAGGGGGACCACTTTACTTCCTGCTTTTGAGGGACCATACATGGTTTTGTTCTTTATTGTTTTGGGAGAGGTTGTGACACTTGCATCTTTCACTTTCCTGGACTTTAGCCTTCTTGCAATACCAGGTAAAACATTAGTGATGAGCTCATTGTCAGACAACTCTTCAACATTGACTACATTCACAACATTGTGACCTTCTCCATCCTTGGAGGTAGCAGCATCTTTAAAAGGAGAGTTTTCTTTAACATTTTGTTCAACATTTTGTTCAACATCTTAATCAACATCTTCTTCTTCCACTTCTTTTAGAGCAGAGGTATCAAGCTTCTCAAGTTTGTTATCAGCAACATCTTTCTCGGATGATTCAACAACATCATTTTTAGGATTACTTCCTTTGTCAGCAGGAGGAGGCATGCGAGCAAGGGGAGTAGAAATCCCAGGCACAACAAATCCTTCATTTAATACTCTATCCACAAGCCTTCTGATGCTTATATCAACATTAACAATTTTTTCTTCAGTTCTATTGTCAGTAGCAGTAGAAGAGTTACCTTTGTCATCTTTAGATTTCTTAGCTGGTGATGATCTAGGTTTCTTGACCTTTTTCTCAAGCCGAGGGATCGTTGATAGAGGAGTAACATCTAGTACTCTGTCAAGAGAAAGATTTTCATTTGCAGATTTTGAGGAAGATGATGTGTGATGTTGAGACATGTTTGAGAATTTTTGGGCAAGGTGATGAAGAATGGCAAGGGTCCTTTTTCTGTGGAGGAGAATGAAGAGTTTGTAAAAGTAGAGAGAAGAAATTTTGTAGCGTGTGGGAAAAAAATTGAGGCAGTCTTGTAATGATTGCTTTCTAACTTTTATTTGTTGGAAACACAAATAATACAATACCACTTTAATGATATTCCCACACACTTTTAATTGCTACAAACCTTCATATAAATAGATCCCTAATTTTCCTCTTAAATTATCAAATTGATTAGCATCCAAAGCCTTTGTGAAGATGTCATCCAGTTGCAATTCAGTGGCTACATGTTCTAAGGCAACAATCTTTTCTTCAACAAGCTCTCTTATGAAGTGATGACGAATGTCAATATGCTTGGTCATGTTGTGTTGAATGAGATTCTTTGAAATGTTTATGGCGCTTAAATTGTCACAGAATAATGTCATGACATCTTGTTTGACATTTATTGTACCCAAAAATTTTCCCTCTCATTTATCAAGAATCTGCTCATAAGATCATCTTTGGCTCAAGACTGCACTAGGGTTGATCAACTCAAGACACCTCCTTAGGCACTGATGACCAAAATTAGGATTTGAGATTGCACAAGGGTATTTGAACTTACAATGCCCCATATGACTTTCATAGATCATTATGGACCCTCAATATTACTCATGTTAAGTTTCAAGCTTTGGATCACACTTTTGATCAGTCAATTGAGCAGTTGACCTAAAAATCAGCTGTATTGGGGAAAAAGTCAACTATGGCCAATTTAGAGTCAAACTTCATAATTTTTTATCCACATCAACATTTTTAAACCCATATGTATCATTTGATCAAGTTTGGACCATAATTCCTCAAGAAATTTGATCAAATCTCCAAAAGGGGAAAATGGTCAAAATTAGGGTTTTGACTAGGAAAGGGCAATTTCTGATTTTTGACCTAGCAAGTGATCAATTGGTTTAAGGCATGATCTCAATAGTCAAATTTCATTATTTTTAACTAATGACATGGATCAAAACATTTCAAGTCCAATGGATTGACAGATGAATCTTTCAGTCAACTGATCAAAAGTCAATTGTATACCGAAAAGTCAAAATTTGACTTTTTGGTCAAAATCAAATGCCAAAGATCATAATTCATCAAAACATGTCAAAATATGAAACTTATTCATCAAGAAATCCAAAATTCAAGATTTCATTTTGAAAAGTTAAAATTTCTAAACTTAGAAATTTTTCTAAGTGTTGGAAATTTCTTATTTTTTCACAACTTTGAGCAAAATTTTCACCATGATGCAAGCTGATTCAAGAGAAACTTCCAACATGAAAGTTGTAGATATCAATGAAATCTACAACTTTTCTTCACACAACTTCTTCAAAAAGTTCATGGATCTCAAGTTATAATTTTAAGAACATGTGGTCATGAAACAAAACACTTAGTGAAATTTTGCCCTAATTTGGTCAGGATTTTGACCCAACTTCATGGAACTTTTTCATATGGTTCCAAGGAGATTATTCAAAAGCAATTCAAATATGGGTTGTAGATCACATTACAATATTTCCAAAATGTCCAAGAACTCCTTGAGATCATTCTTGAGTAGGGAGAATCGAAGAGATGAAGTTAGGGTTTTATCACTTGAATTACAAGTCATTTTGTGATGAACCAAATTCAAAATTCAAAGTATGCTGCATAACCTCTACTTTTCAGGCCTCAAACTTGTTAGGAACTCAATAATTAATGGCTTGCACAGATGTTAGAGTTCTCATTTCAAGCATTCAATGCAAGGCCATGCTTTATATCCATTTTGGGAAGAAAGTGTACATTGCCATTTTGATAAAGTGTTTTTTACACAAAACTTGTTCTTGAGCCTTGTACTTGTTATCTTATGATCATACAAGTCCCATAACCATAAGAAACTTGTTAGACACTTACAATCACTCAGGTCATGCTTGTACCTCACATTGAAACTTGGTTTCCCACTTTTCTTCAAAATCAAGTAACCTAGCAATTAGCTGAAAACTTGTACTTCTGATTGTCCAAACCACTATAATCCTTTTGATTATAGATATACAAACCATTTTACACAAAACACACAAATGCTTGACCCTTAAAAACATCAAGAGCTCAGAATCACATCTCATACCTCCATTTTCATATAAACTGACCAAAAACTTGAAACTCATAACTCCCTCGTGCATTTTCAAGCCTTTTGGTTCCTAAAGCTTCTAAATATCATTTAGAGTTGATCCCACACCCTGTTACAGAACTGTAACACCATTAAAACCATCCTCCATTTTCAAAAATAGAGCTTTGCACTTGGACTTCTCTAGAACTCCTCAGGTACTTTCAGCTCAAGCTAAGCATCCCACTAGCTTCCTGGGAACTTGAGGAAGCTAACCCAATCATTGGAACTCCTTGAAAGCTGCTCAAACTTCAAACCCGATACCCTCTTGCAAGGTAAGTTTTCTAACTTTGGAAATTTTCATACAAGCATCATCAATGATTTATTTGTGAATGAAACATGTAGATATCATTTCCCTAAAGCTAACCATGTTTATAGTTTCCATTAATTTTGCCTGAGCTTAGAGAATTTTAAGATTGAATTTTATGAGATTTTTAGGGTTCAAAATAGAGCCATTAAAATTCATGTTTATCTTTGAGCTATAGTTTTAATGCTTTACATTTCTGAAACCGTGAGGAAATTTGCTACAAGTTTCATGTTTATAGTTTTCATTTTTGTTGAGATTTGAACAAGTTACAGAGGTTCTGGCTGGGCGTGAGGTTGAAGATGAAGTTGTCCTCAGGAACGTGTTTGCCTTATTTATTTATTATTTGATTTATATAAATGGATGTATAGCCACCCCAGTGGTAGAAGCGCGTGCCTGTAACCAAAGGGACCTGGGTTTGAGCCCCAGTGGTACCCTTTTGATTTTTTCATGTTTTTTGCATTTCTGACTTCTTTTTTGCAGGCGCTGGGCCTCCTTGGGCCTTGTTGTTTTTGTTTTTACTTCTTAACCCCCTGTTTCCTTTTCACACCCGTGACCTAGTTTTATCTTCTTTTTCTTATTTTTCTTATATTTATTTATTTTCTTAAATATTTTCCTCATACTAAAAAATCATAAAAAATATAAATATAGTAGATTTATATTTTGACATAGTTTATTTATTTTTTCTCACAAAAATTATTTTATTTAATCAATACTTTATTTACTTTACTATTTATATTTGTAAATTTACTTAAAAAATAGGTTTTAGTTATTTTCTTTTACACCATTTAAATGTATTATTTTAAAATATAAAAAGACCAAAAATATTTTATAATACTATAATTTATTTTCAAGACAAAAATACCAAAAATAATTTTCTTATAAACTTATTTTCTTTTTAATCAATTAATGAATTAGGGTTTTATTAGTTTCTTTTCCTAGTAAAATTAGATTTACTTTTATTATTTTAATTAATTATTTTCTTTTAATTAATTAGTTTAAAAAAAATTCACTTTTCCTAAAAAATCCAAACAAAAATATCCATTCTCTTCATATTTGCATTCTTATACATTTATTCATTTTGTACATTATTTATTTCAATTCTTGTACAAATTCAATTTGGTTGTAATAGATTAATTATATTTATTTTCTTGCAATTCCCATTTATAATTTGTACACCCCCTCCCACAAGTATTGTAATAGCGTAGTAACTTTAAAATTCTGCAATTTATCGCTTTTATATACAATTGCTAGTAATTAGGGTTTGTATGGAAAGACTAAAACCAATGCTTAGAAAACCCTAATTCAAGACTAAAACAAGCATGAAAATTAATACACTTGCACACAAGCACCCCTAGGGTAAACCCACTTGGTTGCCTTTACAAAATGGCCATATTACGCATGTGAGGTATCTTAGCAAAAACAAGCAAATACAAGATCATAGTCCCTCGATGACGCTATCTAAGTTGCCTTTCAAATAATCTTAGTCCCTCAAAGAAAATGCTAAGATACCTTGCAACATTTCTAATCATGGTTATACGATGACCCACACCCATCCCGTTTACATCCAAAGATAGGGTTACTTACCAAATCAATGGTAAGATAACAATGTCAAAGGAAAAAGGAAATGAACATGAAATACTTTTGAGTAGGTAGAATGCTCCTAATTACTTTCTCAATTTCAAAACAAAACATCCTTGCTATTTTCAAAACAACCACCTACACTTTCAAACATCCTACAAAACTTGAAATTTTTTTCAAAAGATCAACATCTTTGTATACATTCTTACGAATGAGAATCATTACAAAGTTTGCCTAAACAATGGCCTCTTTACAAAATACTTTCAAAAACCATACAAATCATAATTTCAAACAAAAGCAAGTGAATTAGCAAGTAACTAAGAGCCCATGGAAAACCATGGATGAAAAGGGTGCTAATACCTTCCCTTTTCATGATCTACCCCCCGAACTCAAGAAATAATCTTAAAGGACTTTTCTGTGCTTTTTCACATTTCCTTTTGGATAAAAGAAAAGTCGGTGGCGACTCTTGCTAACCGCAACATTTGCAATCAAACACAAAACACCCAAGTCAGTTCTCCTACCATATCACAAAATTGGCGACTCTACTGGGGAAAATTATAAAAGTGGGGTTACCTTAGGATTAGATCACATTTACTTGCTTTCATTGTTTGTATTGTCTTCTTTACATTATGGTTCTTTGTTTGGGTGTGAATCCTCTACCCGGATTTGGGATACCTTATATGTAAGTAGCAATACATTGTGGAAACTGTGTGGGGTATACCGACATGGCCTAAGCAATAGCTATGTTAGTGCGACATATTTTGGGTACCGGTAGCCCTTGAGTTGATCAAGGAGAATATTGGGCCGCTGAGTGATGTCATGAAGCACTAATGAGCTTTTAGAACCTTTACTTGACCAACTTGGCCTTTAGGACATAGTGAGATGACCGACTTTGGTGCAATCCGAAGTTGGTAGATACTCAATACTACACTCATTGAGGTTTGGTTTTTTGGGATATTTCGGTCGCCATTAAAGAGGTTTGTGTTGAAACAATGAACAAGGAAACAAACCAGTGATATTGAGCTCCTTAGAACCCAGTTACTATTACTAGGACAAGTTTGAGCCAACTAAACTTCAAGAGGGTACTTACCTATGAGACTCCGCGCAAGCCTAAACCTAAGGACTTATTTGCTTTGTTTATATATACATACTTGTACATAACATCATGAACATCATAACATCATACTCATTCACTAACCATTTCAAGGATCTTGGGATTTATCTTTGTTCTGTTTTATAGGACATGGATTCTATTCGCAGGAAAACCATTCAAGTCAATTTTGTAAGGATCCCTCCACAACTTAAGGATCTAGATTCAAGGATTCCTGAAAACTCTCCATTCACCGAGAGACATGGTCGCCTACTCAACTTGGTCACCTCTAACACTGATGAAGACATGATGAAGGTGCTCTTTCAGTTCTTTGATCCTTTGCACCATTACTTCACATTTCCCGATTATCAACTTGTGCCAACTTTGGAAGAATTCTCCCAACTCTTGAGGATTCCCATTCACAATCAACTACCGTTCAACGGTACGGAAAGATACCCAAATCCAGAAGAGATTGCTCAAGCTCTACACTTGCAATCATCTGATGTCACAACTAATTGGGAAACAAGGAGTGGTGTCAAAGGTTTCCTAGCAAAGTTCTTGTTTGAGAAAGCCCAAAACTGTTGGAACTCCTTGGATTTGCAAGCCTTTGAGAAAATTGTGGCTCTCCTCATCTATAGGATGGTTTGCTTCCAAATCCTAACCAACTCATAGATGTGAACGCCATCAAAATCTTCATATCCCGCAACCCGGTGGTTACTTTTCTAGGGGACATCTTACATTCTTTTCACACTCGCACTATGAGGAAAAGAGGTATCCTTATGTGTTGTACTTCTCTCTTGGCAAGATGGTTTACTTTTCATCTTCCCCAATCTGTATTAAAGAACGATTAAGGTTCAAGGTGGTCACAAAGGTTGATGATGTTCAAACATTCATACATTCATTGGTGTTCCCGATCCATAGAGAATGTTACTATTGTCGACCGTTATGGAGAATTCCCTAATGTTCCCTTACTTGGCATTAGGGGAGGTATCACCTACAACCCCTGCTTAGCCTTAAGATAGTTTGGTTACGCCCGAAGGGATGGCCCTCATGAGATGCTCATCCAAGGTTTGGTATTTGACTACGAGAACGACGATCAAGGTCTTCGCCAGAGGTTTATCCAAGCTTGGAGGATGTTGAACAAGGTAGATAGCAAGACTTTGGGGCATAAGAATTCCATTCCTCTTGAGCCTTACCTCAAATGGGTATGAACTCGTGCTCAGAGTCTTATGATGTCTTATCCCTCCATTCTCCCGGTAATCATTGAGCCTGTTATGGAAGGAGATGTTCCACACACTATCCTATATCCTGACATGCCCACCTCTCTTGAAGACTTACAAATAGATTGGATACAACTCAAGGGGGAGAGAGATACTTTCGAAGCCCAATTCTACGCTAGCGAGAAGAAGGTTCTGGAACTCACTAGGTGTGATACGGTGGCAGAACCGACTGTTTTGGAAAATGCTGGTTTGCGTTTTGCGTTTGTGTTTGCAAAATGTCGCGGTAAGCAAGTGTCGCCACCGACTTTTATTTTATCCAACTGGAAAGGAAAAAAGCACAGAAAAATTCCTTTTTCGAGATATTCTGAGTACGGGGGGTAGATTATAGAAAGGGAAGGTATTAGCACCCTTTCTATCCATGGTTTTCCATGGGCTCTTAGGTACTTGCTCATCTTTAAATTTCTTGTGTGTGTTTGTTTTGAAAAGTTTTTGTTTTACTTCATTTTAACCCTTGCTTCTGTCTTCAAGAGTGTTACGAAGTTGTTTTGTAAACTTTGTTTGAAAAAAAGTTTTTGGTGTGAAAAAGTTTGATTTTGAGCAAGTACCTACTAGCATCTACCTACTCGAGAAAGGATTGTTCCGGTTCTTGTTTCCTTTAGACAATGCTATCCTACTATTGAGAAATAGGTAGCACCGTTGTTGGAGTTGTAAGGGTCAATTCGTAAGGGACGTACGATCACTAAAGCAATGTTAGGACGTCTTAGTAATAACTCTAATGTCTTAAGATCATATTCGAGACAACATTTCCGAGGCAACCTTTCCGAGGCAATATTTCCGAACGGGACATTCGATCTTTGTTTAGACAGGAGGGTAACCACTAAGACACCCTATACTTAATGATCGTTTACCGAAGGCAACTGAAGTAAGAGTATGCCCTAAGAGTGCGCATGTGCGAGTGATTTGATTTCAGTTATTATCTTTTCACATTTAGGGTTTGCTAGCCATTTTAAATTAACATGCAGTCTTGTCATACAATCCTATTATCATACAGCTAATAGTTAATATTTGCGAGAATTAAAATGCGAGAAATAAAAACTACGCTATTACAAGGCTTCGGGGTAGGGATTACATAGCCAAAAAACCCGTAAAAACGATAAATAAAAGAAAATCCTAATTAAACTATTACATACCGTGAGCAGTTACATTAATATTGCAAAAATAGTAAATGCGCGCGATGAATCGATAACGAGAGAATTAGGGTTTTGCCCCACCTAAGCCTAATTGCAATTTAAAAGAAAAATCATTTTTTTGTGTTTTTTTGATTATTTTGAGAAAAATAAGGTTTAATAAAAACCTAATTACTAATTAATTTAAAAAATCAAGGACAATAATTAAATTAACCTATTTTTGTATTTTTGTTTTATTTGAGAAAAGAAATAAAAATTAAATCAAGCTCATCCTAATTTTTCTAATTGATTTTAAATATATGAAAAAGTTAGAATTAATCTTAAATTAAATTAAACTATCATTAAATTAAATTTGATAAAATAAAATAAAAAAACCTAATTCTAAATTTGTGAATTTTGATTTTATGATTTTTGTGAAAAAAAGAAATTAATTTTGGTTAGAAAATAATTTAAACAAATTAAATTAGATAAAAGAAAAAAAAAGAAAGAGAATGGGCCTGGTGTCTTTGTAAGAAGGGGGGTGCTGATTGCAAATATCAAGCCCAACAAGCTCTGGCCCTGTTTGACTTTTCCAATTCCATGCTGCTTGCTTGACTGGGCGTATGGTGGACCCTCACGTGGGAAGCCTTGGATCTAGCCTGTTGGTGGCTTGGATGACCATATTTGGAGAGTGCATGATGGACTCATGAGGGATCAGCACACCTGAATATGTAAGGCAAAATAATATGAAGCAATATGGGGACCTGGGGATCGAACCCAGGCCCTTTGGCATTTTTACCCTGCGCGCTTACCAGTTGAGCCAACTTTGTTAGTTGTATGGATAATAACAAGAAATTATTATATGATAAAAATAAAGCGTGATATTTCAAAACGCGCAGAATTTGAATGGGCGAGTCAGGGAGTGCCACATTACTTTCTTCTTCCTCCCACCGTTGCTAAAAGTTTCTTGACTTTTACCTGCGGTCACCTGGGTGTAGGTACAACCCTTGCCCACTCCAAAATCTTGTCCCTGCATGATAAATCATAACCAGTGGTACCAATCAACTCTTTGCAACCTCACGAGCATCACGGTACCACTATCCATGGCCAATTGTCCCTGTACAGAAAAACCCTAAAAACGAAGCAAGAACCCTAACTATGGCATCTTGCTGTATAGTCAATGAAAACACAATTAAATATGACCGTTATCTTGCAAACATCATAAGGTTTCAGAATATATCAATGAATCATGCTAAATATGCCAGAATTATGATATTCGAATTCAAGAAAGTATGGAAATCGTGTGACTTTTACAGTGCGTTTCAAGGCGTGGAGAATCTTGCTAGTGGTTTAATCTTGATCCTTGGATGTCCAACAATTGATTGGGATGGTTATAATGCTTTGAATTGACCTGGAAAGTGAAAATCAGTTTGCCACTTTTCTTGAATTTTTTGAAACTTTCTCTCTCTTTTACACGCCTCGAATCCCCTTGTTTTTTATCTGAACATGTTCCTTATGTACCCTAGAACGAATTAGGGTTGCAAACTTGTATCAAATCTTTTCCAATTAAGATCATTGATTCATGATTTGATCCTTGTGCAAATCTTTCTAAATCAAGCAAAAATGCAATATTTTTGTGTCCAAATGAACCTTGCACGATTTGATTCCATCTCCAGATGTATAATAGACCTAAACATGCACAAATCTCAAGCTTTGATTAGTTTTTGATATTTCCATGATTTTATTTTGATTTTATTTGATTTAAATGAAATAAAATCAAAATAAATGACAAAAATAAAAGAATGACAAATGGAAAGGATCATAGGTCTTGGGTCACATTACAAACTCAGTGCAAGCATAAAAAGTTGGGCCTATTTGATAAAAAATGCAATTTTGGCCACTTTTGACTTTTGGCAATTTTGCAAAAAGGGTCAACTTTACCAATGCATAACTCCTTCAATTTTGACCCTAGAGATGTGTTCTTGGACTTTTTAGAAAGCTTAATATGTCCTCTAAGCAACCCTTTTAGTATCATCTCAATTGAGTCTTCCAGGTTCATGTATGAAGCTTTGACCCAAAAGGTGTTTTTGCTGACTTTTCAAAATGACCTATAATGTCCAAATTCATATCTTCTTGTGAGTGCATATTTTGAACTTTGGAGATGAATATGGATTGTATAGAATTACATCCTCTTCAAAATTAGCTTTGGATGGGTCATTTTTGATAAAGTATGAGAAAGTTATGCTTGGTCAAATTTGGGTTAACTTTTCCTACAAACCCTAATTTAGCAACTTTTGGGTTTTGATGAATTGTGAGCAATCCTTGAGGAATCATGATCAACCCTTGATCAAATGATGAATAAAGCTTCAAAATGAGGATGTTGACCAAAAATCTTGAAGTTTGACTATATGTGGGACACAGTTGACTTTTGCCCTAGCACAATCGACTTTTAGGCCTTTGAGCAATTGACTGAGAAAATTTCCTCTACAAGGATTGAAACTTGACATGGATGATATTGAGAACATATTAGGACAATGGTGAGCATTTGGGATCCTTTGGACTCAAACATCTTGATGCAAACTGAAACCCTAATTTGAGGTAGACTGCCTTAGGAGAGAGTTTGTCTGGTCAACCCTTGGCCTTCCTTGAGCTACTTGAGGACCTCACTTGAAATGTATTGAGAAATATGGGAGGGAAAATTTTGGGGTACAACTGCTGCCCATGTTCAATCTTCTTACATCTGAGGATGTAGATTGGCTTGTCTGCCTTTCGTGATCCGAAGGTGGAAGATGATTGAACACTAGAGTGCCCAGAAATTTGCACTCGCATGAATTGTTACTGGTCTTGCGATATCGGGAATGGTCTTATAGATGCCATTTGGAAGTTGATGTCAGAAGATGGGCTTAAAGATACCATAAGAAGAAGTGTCGATCGCATAAGAGATTCCTTTGAGAGAACCCGTACACCTGTTGTTGAGGAGGACTATGCTAGGGAACATTGTTCTTTGTCTTGAGAGAGATAGAGTTTTAGGAACTTCAGTTGTCCGTTACTCTACTAGGGAGTCATCTCTTCGTTGAGGAGGTGACAATGAACTGCTATCTGGTCGCGCTCCAGGCTTTACAGTGACTTACTGGGGAGATGAGATTAAACTTGCTATCTGGTTGTTCTCCAGGCTTTGCAATTTCTCAATTCTTATCTGGTAGTGCTCTAGGATTCAGAAGGGATTAAGTGGTTATCCGGTCGCATCCGGGCTTCCACTTGAATTTAAGGCTTACAAATATCCGGTCGATTTCTGGGCTTCATAGTAATTGGCCGGGTAAACTGCTCTTTGGTTAAATTCCAAGCTTCGCAGTACCTTATATTGTTATCTGGTCGTGTCCCAGGCTTCAGTATCCTTTGCCGCTATCTGGTCGTGATCCAGGCTTTACAGCATCTTATACCATTATCTGGTCGATTTCAGGCTTCATGGTATCTTGTATTGCTATCTGGTCGATTTCCAGGCTTCACAATAACTTGCTGAGGGTTAAGCTGCTTTTCGGTCGATTTTCGAGCTTCATAGCTTAAATTTAAGATGTACCACTATCTGGTCGATTCCAGGCTTCGTAGTATTTGGAGAAATCAAGATATTATCCGGTCGAATCTGGGCTTCATAGCTTGAATTTAAGATATACCACTATCTGGTCACTTCCAGGCTTCGTAGTATTTTGGAGAAATCAAGATATTATCCATCGAATCCAAGCTTCATAGCTTGAACTGGAATAGAAATCTTAGTATCGATTTGAATGAACCAGAGAATACTTGACAGGACTTGATTGCATCTTTCCTTGAAAGGTAAAGAGTTAGTCGTATGTAATGTCATGATGTATGAGATGTATTGAGTAATGATGTTCTCAAAATAAATGAGATTGCGCTGTATGATGCATATGCATATGCCATGATGTATGGATATGCAATGTTCTTGTGATACTCTCTAGCTGGGGAAAATAAATCCTGGACTGCTGCTGAAGAGTAAAAAGAGTTGAGTTCTTCATTCTCGCTGGGGATAGCGACAAAAGATGATTAGCTGAAGACTTACGCCTGTTCTGCTTGAGAACATTCTGCCGTGAGAGACTCTGTTTGAGAATAACCCTGTAGGGGAATGACCTTGTGGGGAAGAGAGATATTCTGTCGGACGATCTGCTGATGTGGAGAAATAAACTCAGCCGGGGTTGAATTACCATTGCTGGTGATAGGTAAACTCTGCTTGGGGAGAATTTTGCTGACTTATTCGTGATTGTGAACCTCGGCTGGGGAGAGCTAACACCACTATCTTTGGATACTTCCTATTCTGCGGGGAGTGTATGTACATTCAGTTATATTCTCCAGCTGGCTCTATCCCTGTACCTGGTGGGTAGAGCAACTGTAAGGTTCAGACACTTCTTGATTGCCCCTGTTCCTGGAATTACGAGTAATTTTCTTTTGTTTCACATGTAAATATTTATGACCAGCAATCATTTTCAAATGCATATATCAAAAATGAATCATTGGACGTTTTTGCAAAACAAAACAGAAAAAGAAAAACAATTTGAAATTTCTTGTGAAAATGAATTGTATTGATTTTGAAGTTGGCCTGTAATAGGCGTTTTTGTACAAGAGGCTGACGTCCTAGTAAGAGAACGCCGCCGAAAGATAGAAATTATACAATTTGTGTAAAAGAAAGAAAAACAGCTATGTGAAACAAATCCACTGGGTTCCAACTCTGCTATTGCCCTTATATCTTAGAGCGTCTCATCACTTTGCTACTTGGTCGAAGGTAGATCAGATTGATTGGCACCGTCCGAGCTTGATAGTCGATACCGAAGTCTGGTCGCAAGATGATCCAATGAGACATAGTGTTACGCTTTAATCCCTAATTTTTGCCTGGACCGCCCTTTCAGGTTTTCAGTCCACCGGGATACCCTTTTTTGCCCAAGCCACCTTTTAAGGTTTTCGACTTGCCGGGTGTACAGTTTTTTTATTTTCATCACTTACTTTTGCCCGAACCCTTTTGGTTCGCCGGGAAGCCTTTATTTTTGCCTAGGTGTGTCAACCTAGCGGGTCTTTGATTAGGCGTAATATTTTTTCACTATGTCTGCATTGACGGGGTGAGGAAGGTCGTCACCATCCATGGTGGTTAGAATCATAGCTCCTCCCGAGAAAATGTTCTTAACCACAAATGACCCTTCGTATGTGGGGGTCCATTTTCCCCTGGGATCACCTTGCGATAGTATGATGCGTTTGATCACCAGATCCCCGACCTGATATTCTTGACGTTTGACTTTCTTGTTAAAAGCCTTGATCATTCGCTTTTGATACGTCTGACCATGACAAATAGCAGTAAGCCTCTTCTCGTCGATTAGGTTCAGCTGATCAAGTCGGGTCTAGATCCAATCGTCTTCGCTCAAACCCGCATCCTTCATAATCTGGAGAGAGGGTATCTGGACCTCAATGGGTAAGACTGCCTCCATGCCGTATACCAAAGAGTAGGGTGTTTCCCCTGTTGATGTCTGAGCTGAGGTACGGTACCCATGAAGAGCGAATGGTAACATCTCGTGCCAGTCTTTGTATGTTACCATCATCTTCTGCACAATCTTCTTGATGTTCTTGTTAGCCGCTTCAATAGTCCCATTCATCTTTGGCCCGTAGGGGGAAGAGTTGTGATGCTGTATCTTGAACTGTTTGTAGAGCTCGGTGATTATTGTATTGTTGAGATTTGTACCATTGTCTCTAATGATCCTCTCTGGTACACCATATCTATAGATCAGATTGTGTCGGATAAACCGCGCCACGACGTTCTTGGTTACTGTAGGAAAGGAAGTTGCCTCAACCCACTTCATAAAGTAATCAATAGCCACCAGAATGAAACGATGCCCGTTAGACGCAGTAGGTCTGATCTCACCTATCATATCGATGCCCCACATTGCAAAAGGCCAAGGAGTTGTCAAAACATTCAGAGGAACTGGAGGTACATGCACCTTATCAGCATAGACTTGGCACTTATGAAAGGTCCGAGAGTACTGATAACAATCGGCTTCCAAAGTAGACCAGTAATATCCTGCCCGTAGGATCTTCTTCACCATGGTATGTCCACTGGAGTGAGTTTTGAAGGTACCTTCATGTAACTCTGCCATGATCCTTTCTGTCTCGCTTTTGTCCATACATCGCAGTAAGGTTGAATCATGGTTACGCTTATAAAAGATCCCATTACTGATGAAGAACTTCACAGCGAACCATCTCAAGAACTTCTTGTCATTAACAGATGCACCCTCGGGGTATTCTTGAGCCTCAAGATACCTCTTTACCTCGTGAAACCAGGGTTTATCTGCTACCACTTCCGTCTCAATGTCACAGCAATGCGCGGGTTCATCCAACCTCTCAATGGTAATTTGGGGAGCTTCATTGTCCCATCTGACCTTGAACATAGAAGACATGGTATCTAGCGCGTCCGCTAACTGGTTCTCTTCTCTTGGGAAATGTTCAAAGGTTATCTCCTCAAAGTGCAGAAGCAATGTTAGTACATACTCTTTATCAGTTAAGATTTGGGTGCTTCGTATCCCACTCGCCTTTGATCTAACTGATCACTAGAGCAGAATCTCCGAATACACTCAAGAACTTAATCCTCAGGTCAATAGCAGCTCGAAGACCCAGGATACACGATTCATACTCCGCCATATTGTTGGTGCAGTTAAAACATAATCGGGCGGTGAACGGAGTATGACAGCCCCCAGGAGATGTAATCACAACACCGATGCCATTACCCAACGCATTAGAGGCTCCATCAAAATACATAGACCATCGGGATCCTTCCTCAGGTCCTTCATCAGGTCCGAGTTTCTCACAGTCGGTCACCAACATGACGTTCTCATCCGGGAATTCGAAATTCATGGATTGGTAGTCATCCACGGCCTGATGCACCAAATGATCCGCCAATACACTCCCCTTGATTGCTTTTTGGGTTGTGTATTGGATGTCATACTCAATTAAGATCATCTGCCATCTTGCTATTCTTCCGGACAAGGCAGGCTTTTCGAAGATATACTTGATTGGGTCCATCTTTGATATCAATAAGGTGGTGTGAGTCAGTATATACTGTCTCAGTCGGCGAGCAACCCATGCCAAAGCGCATCAAGTTTTCTCGAGCAACGAGTATCGGGTCTTGCAGTCGGTAAACTTTTTGCTAAGGTAGTAAATAGCATGCTCTTTTCGGCCAGACTCGTCATGCTGCCCCAACACACACCCCATTGAATTATCCAGTACTATCAAGTATAAGATCAAAGGTATTCCTTCAACTAGAGGCATCATAATAGGTGGATCTTGGAGGTATTCCTTGATCCTTTCGAAAGCGGTCTGACATTCATCATTCCATTTTACCACTTGATCTTTCTTCAGCAGCTTGAAGATTGACTCACAAGTAGCAGTCAGGTGTGAAATGAACCGTGCGATGTAGTTCAGGCGTCCCAAAAAGCCTCTAACTTCCTTTTCTATGCGGGGAGACGACATCTCCTGTATGGCTTTTACCTTGGTAGGGTCCACCTGAACACCTTTATCACTGACGACGAAACCTAGCAGCTTACCAGACCTTACCCCGAAGGTGCACTTGTTCTGGTTCAGCCTAAACATGTACGTCTTCAACCTGTCAAACAGTTTCTGGAGATGGTCAAGGTGCTCTTCCTCAGTCTAGGACCTTGCAATCATATAATCAACATAAACTTCGATCTCATGGTGAATCATGTCGTGGAACAAAGCGACCATGGTGCGCTGATAAGTGGCCCCAACATTCTTCAATCCGAATGGCATGGCCTTGTAGCAAAAGGTACCCCACTGTGTAACGAAGGTTGTCTTCTCCATGTCTTTGGGAGCCATCTTAATCTAATTGTAACCAGAAAAACCATCCATGAAGGAGAAGATCTTATGCTGCGCAGTGTTGTCGACCAGAACATCGATGTGAGGAAGTAGGAAGTCATCTTTGGGGCTCGCCCTGTTCAGATCTCTATAGTCTACACACATCCGTACCTTTCCATCTTTTTTAGGCACCGGAACCACATTGGCAACCCACTGCGGGTAAGAAGTGACAACTAGAAATCCCGTGTCGAACTATTTCATGACCTCAGTTTTGATTTTCTCAGACATTTCAGGGCGCATACGGCGAACCTTCTGCTTTACCGGAGGACAGTCTTCTTTAGTTGGCAGGCGGTGTACCACAATATCGGTGTCTAACCCAGGCATATCTTTATAAGACCAAGCGAAGATCTCAACATAGTCACGTAGCATCTGTATCAACTGTTGCTTGACACTAGGCTCCAGATTTGCACCTATCTTGACCTCTTTCTTGTCTTCCTCGATACCCAAATTTACTGATTCAACTGGCTCCTCATGAGGCTGTATGGCCCTTTCTTCCTGTAGTAACAGTCTAGCAAGTTCCCCAGGCACCTCACAATCATCCTCACCTTCGTCCTCAGCTTGGTTGAGCGGATTTTCGAGGTCATAACTGGCAGTAGCAGAGTCGTTATCAATGGGATCCAGAGTGGATATGGATCTGCATTATGATACGTGAGTGTGTGTAAGAGAATAGCTATTTTTGATAAAGTGAGAAAGAAAAAGAGAAACAAGGAGCACAAAATTTGTAATGCAAGAAACGTCCAATGTTTTATTGATGATATATGAAAATGACAAATAATAAGCCCTCACAAGCAAAGCCAAAGTGCCCCGGGCCGTAAAGTTTCAAATTGTTTATTACAAACTTCAAAACAAAAGTCAATTACTGTGGAATAAAAGAAACAAGTATGAAGTCCCTTGCCGTCCAGTTGTTCAATCCACCATTGGTTGTAGGGTAGATCCAGCTGTTGATGTCTAAATCTTCTTCAATGTCTTCCACCACATTAACTCCCTGATTGCTGATGTGCAGAGGAGGTTTTCCAATCCGTGCGCGCCTAACAGCCCTTTGAGCCCCTGTAGTAAAGCCCAAACCAAATTTGTCAGTTTTGTGCGTGAAATCAGGGAGCTGACCCCAATTGGTACACCCACCTTCTTCAATTATAGCCCTGGCATCCTTGAGAGAAGTCATCTTCATCGGAGGTTTGTCAGTAGCAACTTTGGTTGACGCGAAGGTCTGAGGGACCTCTTCAAAATTCTGACAAGGGGTTTCGATGAACTCCCCATCCATCTCTATGTAGTGGAAGGAGTTGAAATGACTCACCATATACTCCTCTTCACCCCGTACCGTGACAATCTTCCCCTTTACCGGATATTTCAACATTTGATGGAGCGTGGAGGTCATTGCTCCAGCCTTATGAATCCAAGGGCGACCCAATAGGCAAGAATATGATTGTCTGATATCCATCACATAAAAGGTGGACGCCAAATTCTGAGAGCCAACTTTAACAGGGATGTCCACCTCCCTGTGTACCATCCTTTTTGACCCGTCGAAAGCCCTGACCACAATATTGCTCGACTTCAAAATCAAACCTTCACAGTCCAGACGGTCTAATGCTTTCTTTGGCAGAACATTCAATGAGGACCCGATATCCACTAGTACATGGGCCATAGTAGTTCCCCTGAACTCGATCGAGACGTGCAGAGCGTCATTGTGATTTCTTCCTTTAGCAGTCAGATCTACATCTGAGAAACCCAACCCATTGTCGGCAGTCAAGCTAGCTACGCAATTTTTGAATTGATCGGCTGAAGTTTCCTGTGGCACATGCGCAGTTTTGAGGAATGCAATTAGAGCCTTTGCATGGGCTTCAAAGCACAATAATAAGGACAACATGGAGATTTTAGACGGGGTCTGCCCCAACTGCTCGACTACGTTGTAGTCGCTCTTCTTGATAATCTTCAAAATTTTCTCTATCTCTTGTTTCGAGGTTTCTACAATGATCTTCTTAGGTGCCTCCGTCCGGGCAGGCTCACCTGTGATTTCTTTGCCCCGAGTCCCAGATGGCTCGGCGACAGGGGTGATGACTGGAATAGGAACTGGGATAGTAGCTGATGTACTAGCAGATGGAATGACAACAGGTTTATGGACAGTCGGAGGGGAAATCTCGGGAGAAAAGAGTCTTCCGCTTCTGGTGACCTTGCTAGCTCCGACAATATTGCTGATATCAGCATCAGCTTCCTCACTCTTCAAGTCTTGTTTAACTCCATGGTAATACACATCAGCACCGTAGTTCCAGGGGACAGCCTTATCTGAAGTGTATGGGATAGGACCAGGAACAGTAATTATTAATGGAGCAATTCTTGGGACGGGTGTAATCCTAACAGGTTTTCTCGAGGAAACCTTGGAAGGATTGGCGGAAATTGTTATGATGGAAACATCTTGACTTGGAACTAACGGAATCATAGTCTTTTCGAACATGATCTCTTTGTTATCCATTAGGCGCTGAACACCTGATTTCAATTAGTAGCAACCAACAAGAAGAATTGAACACATGTGGCAACCTTCACCATAGCCCGGAAATAAACCGACCAACAAAAAATTCTTCTTAACTGTCATCAAAGGAGTAGAAATGTCTTCCACAGAGGTCCCAAATAAATCATCGTCCACAACATTTACTCCATGACCATGTTTGGGTATGGGAGCAGTTATGACGTTGGGCTTCTCCGGAGCGTCAAACTCAATCTCTTTGGCTTTGATCAAATCTTGAACTTTGTTTTTCAAGGCCCAACAGTTGTTTGTATCATGACCTGGACTTTTGGAATGATAGGTGCAGCGGGCATTCGGGTTATAGTGGGGGGAAGTGGTGTTAGGGTTCTTCGGGGCTTCCCTCAGAGTTACCAGATTAGTCTTCAATAGTTGTGGTAGAATTTTAGACAAGGTCATATTGAGCCGAGTGTACTGTCTCTGTGGTATTTCCACCCTTTGTTGATTGTTGCATTGTGGAGAAACTGTGGGTCTTGATATCACTACCGCATTTACTGCTTGACAGTTGTTGTACCCCAAAATTTACCATCTCAATTCTCAAGGCTTTTCTCACAAGGTTTCTCAAGGTTCAAGCTTGCACAAGTACTTTGGAATTTTTCAGTACCAAAATTAAAAGGAAACTGTGAAAAGGGAGAAAACAGATAAAAATATTATTTTGACAAAATTTGGAGAAATACAAGTGTTCTTCGTTTCAGCTCCTTCGATTGGCCTTTTGGCCTCTTTCGACACAAGCTTGGCTTGCGTCCTTCGACTAGGCATGGGCCTCTGACACATTTTGGTTTGGATTCACAAGGAAAAAAGCCTCTTGTAATCTATTTCATTTCCAAGGCAAAAAGCTATCTTTTAACATCATTCGATTTGCAATTTTTATTCCCTATTTGCCTCTTTCGAATATGAACATTTTGTTCTCATACATACACTCTTTCGTTTGACCACATGTAATCCCTGGCATGCAAACTTTCGATTGGACATGAGCCACCTTCACACAAAAGCTTCGACTGGATTTTGGGTTCCCTTTGAATCAGCATCTTTCAAACCTAACTCTGAATCCTTCGACGTAGTCTTCTTTAGTACATTTCTATAATTCCTCGACACAAGTGGAAAATAGGATTTTGAAAGGACAACTGATCAAATCTGTGGACCCTGCTACGTGATCTTACTTTACAAGCCTTAATGCTTGTATTTCACTCCATAATTAATTGCTTACATTATGGATTAGGCTATTGTCCAGGTGATTAAGCCTTTGTCAAGAAGTTTTTTGCGTGAGAGTGAACTTGCTAAGTACAAATCCTGTCCCAAGCCCATGCTTTGCTTAAATCCTGTTTGTGCTTCACCATAAGTCAGGAAAGTCAGCCCCTTTTAACCAACAACTTCAGTACTTAACCTTGGGATCTTTGAAAATATGACATGATTTAAGATTCACGTTTCAGCCAAGCCACATCTTTGTTTAAACTTCCAAACCTTTTCTCTATAAATAGAGGAACCATTGACAAAGAAAAGGCCAGATTTTTGCTAGAGAAAAAATCATAAAAACCCTTAAGCACTAAAACTCTCCCATATTCTCAAACTCTCCCATATTCTCAAACTCTCCAACATTTTCGAACCTTCAAAACTCTAAGATTTTTTTTCATAAAAAAGCCTCAGTAGTGTACCTTTCGATTTATTTCCCCTAGACTGCAACAACCTTCGATTCACGCATCACCATCATATACTCTCTTTCGATTCAGTGATTGCCCGAACCAAACAGTAACAGAACTAGCTTCAGGAGGATCCCAGCGAAGCTCTCTCCACCATCAACAAGTCACCTACAACTCTTTCGACTAAGCACTCTAAGAGGTAAGTTCTCTCTAAACTTGGAACTCTTTCATTTAAACATCATGTGCACATACCAATAAAGAAAAATGTAGACATTTCTGGACCATGTTTTAACATTCGATTCTGATTGCCCATACGCTGAAAACTCAACCTTATTTTGTTATACTTTGGACTTTGAGACCCATCATTTTGTTTTTGTGCTAACCCCTGGACTATAGTTATGTTTGGATGTTGTATTTTAAGAACTTAAGACAAGATGTTATACCCTTCGATTGGCTAGCTGCACAAGCCTTTCGAATCACAATCTGAGGGCCTAAGATGTTTACAACGAGTCAGCAAGGAGCCTATGGAAAAGCCAGAACCTTACTGACTCCAACCCCTAGTCGAAGGAGACACAGGAAAATCGGAGGACATGACTCCATTGACGCCCACCCTCCGTCGAAGGAGATAGAAAGGCAAATCGAAGGAAACCAAAATATGCAGAATCGAAGGGTTCCTGCCTAAGTCGAAAGCCCTTTTGTTTTCTTGCCTTTACTTTATTTTTGCCTTTATAATTTCATGCTATTCAATATGGTCGTAATAGTGTAGGGTTTTATCTTTTCTTTGCATTTTAATATTTTTGTATGCTTGCTAGTAAAATAGGAAATGTATGGCAAGATAAAAGCAACAAAATAGAAAATCCTAATCAAAGACAAAACGCATGCAAATAACACACTTGCACACAAGCATCCTTAGGGTTTCTCCACTTGGTTGCCTAAAATAAAATGGCCATGTTACGCATGCGAAGTATCTTGGCAAAACAAAACAAATATAAGATCATAGCCCCTCGATGACGCTATTCAAAAGTTGCCTTATAAAATGATCTTGGTCCCTCAAAAATGCTAAGATACTTTGCTACATTGCTATCATTATTATACGATGACCCATGCCCGTCCCGTTTACATACAAAGATAGGGTTGCTTACCAAATCAATGGTAAATCAACAATGTCAAAGGAATAGAAAATACATAGGAAAGAGATTTGAGTAGGTAGATAACTTCTAGTTGCTTGCTCCATTTCAAACAATCTTTGCTATTTTCAAAAATAAACACACACACATTTCAAAAACATCTTACAAATATTGAAAACATTTTCAAAATACAAACATCTTTGTATACATTCTTACGAACGAGAATCATTACAAAGATTGCCTAAACGAATGGTCTCTTTTACAAATACTTTCAAAAACACATCAAACACCATTTCAAACAAACCAAAGCAAGTGATCTAAGCAAGTAACTAAGAGCCCATGGAAAACCATGGATGAAAAGGGTGCTAGCACCTTCCCTTTTCATAATCTACCCCCCAAACTCAAGAAAACATCTCAAAGGTCTTTCCTGTGCTTTTTTTACCTTTCCTTTTGGATAAAAGAAAAGTCGGGGCGACTCTTGCTAACCGCGACATTTGCGATAAAACGCAAAACCTCAAGTCAGTTCTCCCGCTGTATCACAGAAATGGCGACTCTGCTGGGGATTTTTTTAAAAGTGGGGTTACCTTAGGGTTTAGATCGCATTTATTTGCTTACATTTGTTTGACTTGTTTGCTTTACATTTATGGTTCTTTGTTTGGGTTTAAATCCTCCACCCGGATTTGGGAAACATTATAGGTATATAGCAATATGTTGTGGAAACTGTGCGGGGTATACCGACATGGTCTAAGCAATAGCTATATTAGTGTGACATATTTGTCGGTACCGGTAGCCTTTGAGTCAATCAAAGAGAATACGGGGCCGCTGAGTGATGTCATAAAGCACTAATGAACTTCTAGAACCTTTACTTGACCAACTTGGCCTTTTAGGATGTAGTGAGATGACCGACTTTGGTGCAGTCCGAAGTTGGTAGATACTCGATACTACACTCATTGGGGTTTAGTTTCTTGGGATATTTCGGTCGCCATTAAAGAGGATTGAGCTGAAACAATGACCAAGGAAACAATCCAGTGATATTGAGCTCCTTAGAACCCGGTTACTATTTTTAGGACAGGTTGAGCCAACTAAACTTCAAGAGGGTACTTACCTATGAAACCCCTTGCAAGCCTAAACTAAGAACTTGTTTGATTTGCTTGTACATATATACTTGTGCATAGCATCATGGACATCATGAACATTATATGCATTCACTAACCATTTCAAGGATTTTGGAGATTCATCTTTGTTCTTGTTTTGTAGGTTATGGATTCACTTCGTAGGAAAACTATCCAAATCAACCTTGTAAGAATTCCTCCACAACTCAAGGATATAGCTTCAAGGATCCCTGAGAACTCTCCATTCACCGAGATACATGGTCATCTACTCAACTTGGTCACCTCCAACACAAAGGAGGATATGATGAAGGTTCTCTTCCAATTCTTTGACCCTTTGCACAATTGCTTCAAATTTCCTGACTATCAACTTGTGCCCACTTCGGAAGAATTATCTCAACTTCTGAGGATTCCTATTCTCAATCAACTACCCTTCAATGGTACGGAAAGAGATCCAAATCCAGAAGAGATTGCTCAAGCCTTGCACTTGCACTCATCTGATGTCACAACTCATTGGGAAACTAGAAGTGGTGTCAAAGGCTTCTTGGCAAAGTTTCTGTTTGAGAAGGCCCAAAGCTGTTGGAATTCCCTAGACTTGCAAGCTTTTGAGGAGATTGTGGCTCTTCTCATCTATGGGATGGTCTTGTTCCCTAATCCTGACCAACTTATAGATGTAAGCGCTGTCAAAATCTTCATGTCTCGCAACCCGGTGCCTACATTGCTTGGGGATATCCTACACTCTTTTCACACTCGTACAATGAGGAAAAGATGTGTTCTTATGTGTTGTACTCCTCTCCTGGCAAGATGGTTTATTTCTCATCTTCCCCAATCAGTCTTAAAGAATGAGCAAGGTTTGAGGTGGTCACAAAGGTTAATGACGCTCAAACATTCGGATATTCATTGGTGCTCTCGGTCCAAAGAGAATGTTATCATTGTTGAACGTTGTGGGGAATTCCCTAATGTCCCTCTACTTGGAATTAGGGGAGGCATAACCTATAACCCATGCTTAGCTCTAAGACAATTTGGTTATGCCCGAAGGGATGGCCCACATGATATGCTAATTCAAGGATTAGTTTTCGACTACGACAATGACGATCAAGGACTTCGCCAGAGATTTATCCGAGCTTGGAGGATGCTAAACAAGGTGGATAGCAAGACTTTGGGGCACAAGAATTCCATCCCTATTGAGCTTTACCTCAAATGGGTATGAACCCGCGCTCAAAGTCTTATGATGCCTTATCCTTCCATTCTCCCAGTGATTATTAAGCCTGTTAAGGAGGGAGAAGTTCCATACACTATCCTACATCCTGACATGCCTACATCACTCGAAGACCTACAAAGGGGTTGGATACAGCTCAAAGGAGAGCGCGATACTTTCGAAGCCCAATTCTACGTAAGCGAGAAGAAGGTTTTGGAACTCACTCGACTACTTCATGAAGAGCAGACTCTCAATACCTACATTGCACCAAAGAGGATGTGCAACGTCTTTTTACCTTAGAATTTTTTATTATTTTGCCCAAGGGGTATTGATGTACTCAAATTCTATCTTATTAATATGACGTGTGTTTCTTTTTGGTTTAAAACAAATTTGAATTTCTAAATCCTTGAAAGCATTGCATGAATACATATCATTCATCATAAGCATAAACAGGTCTTTGCAACAAGTTTCCTCATCTCTCTACTGTTTATTTCAGTAAGATGGATCTCGAACAGACGGTCAATGACTTACAAGCTCAGAACACACAATTTCAATAGTTACTCATGACCTTAACCAAGGGGCAAGAGGAGCTGAAGACTCTACTAGAAAAATAAAAAGAGAAAAAGAAGAAGAAGCTAGCTGGTGAGGTAATCACGGGCAGAAGGTTTCAGGGACAAGCTAGAAGGACTTTAGATTTTCCAACAACATCTGATGAAGGGGAAAGAAAAGGAAAAGAAACGGCAGTACCATCAGATTCTGAAGAAGAAGAGGAAGAGGAGGACTACTCTGAACAACAATACCCTCCGGCTGATGATAAATACAAACAACTTGAAGAGCGATTAAGCGCTATGGAAATTCAGAGAGTACCAGGGCTAGATTTTGAAGAGTTGGGGCTGGTGTCAGGGATTGTGATCCCACCAAAGTTTAAGGTGCCATTATTTGCCAAATATGATGGAGTATCGTGTCCTAAAATGCACCTTCGATCGTATGTCAGGAAGATTCAGCCACATTCTGCCGACAAAGACTTATGGGTCCACTTTTTCCAAGACAGTTTATCAGGAACGCAACTTGATTGGTTCTACCAGTTGGAAAGGGCCGACGTCCACAATTGGGAAGACCTGGCCGCAACTTTCTATAAACAATATCAGTATAACGCTGATTTGGCACCGACCCGTACTCAACTTTAGAGTATGGCTATGGTTTCCAATGAGGGCTTCAAAGATTACGCGCAAAAATGGAGAGATCTAGCCGAAAGAGTGCAGCCCCCTCTGTCTGAAAGGGAGTTGGTGGATATGTTCTTGGGAACTCTATCAGGCCCTTTCTTCAATCATCTGATTGGAAGTTCCTCTACAGGGTTTACTGAATTGATTTTAATCGGCGAGTGGGTGGAAGCTGGTATAAGAAGTGGGAAGATTTAGAAGGATGCGTCTGCCTCTACAGCTGTGAAAAAACCCTTCACTGGTAGGAAGGAAGTATCTACTGTTTATTCACAGAGGAATCAAGGAAGAACTGAACTCCGACCAACGGTGAGGGCTGTTATGATTCCAAAGCCTGCATCAGACCAACCAAGAAATAACCAGTCAAGGGTGGAAAGGCCAGTCCGGCAATTCACTAGGATTAACACGACTCCAGCCCAGGTTCTACCACATCTTCTGAAATTGAATCTGGCAACTTTAAAAGAGACCCCAAAGAATCCCAATACTGCGTCTCCTCATTACCATCCGAATGCCAGATGCACATACCATTCTGAAAGTCCAGGGCACGACACTAACAACTGTTGGGCTCTGAAGAACAAAATTCAAGACCTGATAGATGCGAAGGAAGTTGAGTTTGAAGCACCTGAGAAACCAAATGTTATTTCCGCTCCAATGCCTAGGCATGGTCATAATGCCAACGCTATTGAATAAAATTTGTTTGTTGCTACCGTGGATGAACTGTTGACTATGCTCCCGATCATTAAGTTGAATTTGTTGAAAACTGGTATATTCCCAGGTTGTGACTAAGACTGCCATGTTTTCCTATCCTCATCATTTGACTGCCCTCTGTTGAAAAAAGGTATCCAATGACTGATGGATAACCAAGAAATTCTATTTGAGAATGCTCCTATTTTACCCGTTCCAGTGAAAGAAGTTTCAATTATAACCATCTACTCCAATCCTTCCAGGGCCCCTAAAAGACCCGTTAGGATTACACCTACTTCAAAGACTACTCCACTTAAGATTACAATGCCCGGGATGGTCCCGTACAAATTAGATAAAACAGTACCATGGAATTACGGTGGAGAAATCTACTATCATGGTATTAAATAGGATGAACTGACTGCCGAAGAAGAGAGCTTCGAAGAGGACAATTCCGACATTAGCAATATTGCCGGAACTAGCAAGATTACCCGTAGTGGTAGAATCTTCTCTCCAGAGATTGCCCCTCCAAAGGCAGTCTTTGGACCCATGGCCGTTCCGAAGATTACCTCTGTACCAGTGATTATACCTGCAAGCGTGCTTACTGACAAAGACAACACAATCCCTATCCCTACTTCCACTGCTGAGAATAAAGGAAAAAACGTTCAAGAAGAGCCTGTCCGGACGAAGGCTCAATCATTAGTTATTTCCGAAACATCCAAGAAGGAAATGGAAGAAATCTTGAGGATAATAAAGAAGAGTGATTATGATGTGGTTGAACAGTTGGGGCAAACCCCTTCCAAGATCTCTATGCTAGCTCTGCTGCTGTGCTCTAAAGCACATGCAAAAGCTCTGGTAAAATTTCTAAAGACAGCTCATGTGCCGCAAGAGACGTCTGCTGACCAGTTCCAAGACTGTGTGGCTAGTTTGACAGCTGATAATGGCTTGGGTTTCTCCGATGCTGATTTGACACCCAGAGGGAGAAAACACAACAAGGCATTACATGTATCTGTGGAGTGTAGAGGAACAACCCTAGCCCATGTCTTGGTGGACACGAGATCATCTTTGAACGTCTTACCGAAAAAGCCCTTGACAGATTGGATTGCGAGGGGTTGACTTTAAAACCCAGTAACATAGTGGTGAGAGCATTTGATGGTTCGAAGAGGATGGTCCACAGGGAGGTGGACATCCTAAAAAAGGTGGGAAATCAGATTTTCAACTCAACATTCTATGTGATGGACATCCATCCTTCTTATTCCTGTCTGTTAGGACGCCCCTGGATCCACAATGTCGGTGCCGTCACCTCCATACTACACCAAATGCTGAAGTACCCGGTCCAAGGAAAGATCATAACTGTCCATGGGGAGGAGGAGTACATGATTAGTCATCTGAATTCTTTCCGATATGTGGAATTAGATGGCGAATTCATTGAAACCCCTTTCCAACATTTTGAAGAAGTCTCTCCAGAAGTAGCGGCGACCAAGGCGGTATCCTCGATTCCTAAGATCACAAGACCTCCACCTCGGATGTCATCTCTAAAGGATGCAAAGGCAGTAGTGGAAGAGGGTGGATGCACCATCTGGGGGAAGCTTCCAGACTTTCCCTACAAATCAGACAAGTTTGGCTTGGGGTTTACTTCAACTGCTCAGAAGGCTGTGCGTCGTGCCCGTGCTGGGGGGCCACCTATGAAGATTAGCAACCAAGGGGTCAATGCAGTAGAAGACAATGAAGAGGATGGCAGCTTGGAAGATTGGATATTTCCTACTGTCAGCGGAGGACTTTGATACTGGGAAGCCAGAGACTTTGTCCCAATAACTTTCATCTCTCAGTAATTTATCTTTTACATTTCTGTTGGGCTTGTAATATTCACGAACAATTTGAACTTTAAAAACCTTGTGTCTTACCCGAGGCACAATGGTCTATTTGTAAGGGTTTTTATTTCATCTTCATATGACATTCAATGAATCATGGATGCTTTTTCACATATAAACTTTTTGTGCTCATTGTCTTTATTTTACATTTTATTGTTTAAAGATGGATATACCCTTACACACCCCACACTCACAAATGCAGGTACCCCTCCATTCCGGATCCCATGGGTAACGATACTGCTATAGCCTTCAGTGACCCTGAAGATCCGATCTACCAAGCCGATTACGAAGGTGAGGAAGATTGTGAGGTGCCGGGGGAATTGGCCAGACTACTACAACAAGAGGAAAGAGCTATTCAGCCTCATGAGGAGCTGTTGGTTACAATCAACTTGGGTACCGAGGAAGATAAAAAGGAGATCAAAGTGGGTGCCAATCTAGTGCCGAGTGTCAAGGAGTGCCTAATTCAGCTATTGCGTGATTATGTTGAGATCTTTTCCTGGTCATACGAAGACATGCCGGGACTCGATACAGACATCGTGGTACACCGTCTACCCACAAGAGAAGACTGTCCACCAGTGAAACAAAAAGTCTGCCGCATGAGACCTGACATGTCATAGAAGATCAAAGCAGAGGTTATGAAACAGTTCAATGCTGGATTTCTGGCTGTTACTTCTTATCCTCAATGGGTGGCCAACATTGTTCCCGTGCCTAAAAAGGACGACAAAGTGAGAATGTGCGTGGATTATAGAGATTTAAACAGGGCCAACCCTAAAGATGATTTTCCACTTCCACACATTGACATCCTGGTTGACAATACAGCCCAGCACAAAGTATTTTCTTTCATGGACGGATTCTCAGGCTATAACCAGATCAAAATGGCACCTGAGGACATGGAGAAAACTACATTTGTCACACAGTGGGGTACGTTCTGCTACAAAGTGATGCCATTCGGACTGAAGAATGCCGGGGCAACCTATCAACGCACCATGGTAGCTTTGTTTCATGATATGATACATCATGAGATAGAGGTCTACGTAGATGACATGATATCCCGATCACAAACTGAAGAAGAACACCTTGATCACTTGCAAAAGATGTTTGTAAGATTGAAGGAGTACAAACTAAGGTTGAATCCAAACAAGTGCACATTCGGAGTCCGGTCCGGTAAACTCTTAGGTTTCATGGTCAGCAACAAAGGCATCAAGGTTGATCCTGCCAAGGTCAAAGCGATACAAGAAATGCCTGCTCCTCGCACTGAGAAGGAAGTCAGAGGATTCTTGGGACGCCTGAACTATATTTCCAGATTCATTTCTCACCTAACATCTACTTGTGAACCAATCTTCAAACTGTTGAAGAAAGATCAAGTAGTCAGATGGAATGATGAGTGTCAGATTGCTTTTGACAAAATCAAAGAGTATTTACAAGAGCCTCCTGTCTTGATGCCACCAGTCGAGGGAAGACCTGATCATGTATCTGACCATTTTAGAGAACTTAATGGGGTGCGTATTGGGGCAGCATGACGAGTCTGGCCGAAAAGAGCGCGCTATTTACTACCTGAGCAAAAAGTTTACCGACTGTGAAACCAGATATTCACTGCTCAATAAAACTTGCTGCGCTCTGGTATGGGCTGCTCGCCGGCTAAGACAGTATATGTTGACTCATACCACTTTGCTGATATCTAAGATGGATCTGATAAAATACATCTTTGAGAATCCTGCTCTGTCTGGGAGGATAGCTAGATGGCAGATGATCCTAACAGAATATGACATACAATACACGACCCAAAAAGCTATAAAGGGCAGTGTGCTAGCTGATCATCTTGCTCATCAAGCTGTAGAGGATTATCAGTCCATGAAGTTTGAATTCCTGGACAAAGACATCATGACATTAGACAACTGTGAAGAAATTAGACCATATGACGGACCTGGACAAGGATCCCGATGGACCCTGTTCTTTGATGGGGAATCCAATGCACTTGGTAATGGTATCGGCGCTGTACTCATATCTCCGGAAGGGTGCCATACTCCCTTTACTGCCAGACTTTGCTTCAACTGTACGAACAACATGGCAGAATACGAAGCATGCATCTTTGGTCTCAAGGCTGCCATAGACTTGGGAATCAAATCCTTAGTTGTGTTTGGAGATTCAGCTTTGGTCATCAGTCAGATCAAAGGAGAACGGGACACTAAGCACCCAAACCGTATCCCTTACAAAGAACATGTTTTGACATTGTTACCACATTTCGAGCAGATTACCTTTGAGCACTTCCCGCGAGAAGAAAATCAGCTAGCAGATGCTCTAGCCACAATGTCATCTATGTTTAAACTTAATTGGGATAACGAGGCTCCCCAGATCACCATTGAACGAATGGACGAACCAGCACACTGTCACGATATTAATACTGAAGCAGTAGTGGACCAACCTTGGTTTCATGAAGTCAAAAGGTATCTCGAGGCTCAAGAATATCCAGAAGGAGCTTCAATCAATGATAAAAAGTTCCTAAGGAGATTCTCTGCTAAGTTCTTCCTAAGTAATGGCATCCTGTATAAACGTAATCATGATTCTACTCTGCTCCGTTGTGTGGATAAGATTGAAGCTAAAAAGATCATGGCTGAATTGCATGAAGGTACCTTTAGCACTCACTCTAGTGGGTATACGATGGCGAAGAAAATCCTACGGGCAGACTATTATTGGTCTACCATAAAAGAAGACTGCTATCAACACTCCCGGGCTTGTCATAAGTGTTAAATCTATGCAGACAAGGTGCACGTGCCTCCGGTTCTTCTAAATGTTTTAACAACTCCTTGGCCCTTCGCTATGTGGGGAATCGATATGATTGGGAAGATCAAGCCTACAACCTCCAATGGACACCGCTTCATTCTAGTGGCCATTGACTATTTCACCAAGTGGGTCGAAGCAGCTTCCTTCACATCCGTTACTAAGAATGTTGTTGCCCGCTTCATCAAGCAGAATCTCATTTGCCAGTACGGTATCCCAGAAAGGATCATCACTGATAACGGTACGAACCTTAACAATACTATGATCACCGCCTTGTGCGAGCAGTTCAAGATTCAACATCACAATTCATCCCCCTATCGGCCAAAGATAAATGGTGGAGTCGAAGCAGCTAATAAAAACATTAAAAAAGATCATACAAAAAATGACAGTCACCTACAAGGAATGGCATGAGATGCTACCGTTTTCTCTCCATGGATACCGTACCACGGCTCGCACATCAACTGGGGCAACACCCTATTCTTTGGTTTATGGCATGGAGGCTGTTTTACCTATTGAGGTTCAGATCCCCTCTTTGAGAATCATTTAAGATGCAGGTTTGAGTGAGGACGATTGGATCCAAACCCGGCTTGATCAACTGAACTTAATTGATGAAAAAAGGCTTACTGCTGTTTGCCATGGTCAGATGTATCAGAAACGGATGATCAAGGCTTTCAACAAGAAAGTCAGACGCCAAGTATATCAAGTTGGAGATTTGGTGATCAAGCGCATCATCTTGCCACAAAATGATCCCAGGGGAAAATGGACTCCTACCTATGAAGGACCATTTGTAATCAAGAACATCTTTTCCGGTGGGGCAATGATCTTAACCACCATGGATGGCGACAATCTGCCACACCCTGCAAACGCAGACATAGTCAAAAGATACTACGCATAAGAGACCCGCTAGGTTGACACACCTAGGCAAAACAAGGGCATCCCGGCGAACCAAAAGGTTCGGGCAAAAACTAGGGATAAAATAAAAAAATATGTACACCCGACAAGTTGAAAACCTGAAAGGGCGACTTGGGCAAAAAAGGGTTTCCCGGTGGACTGAAAACCCGAAAGGGTGGTCCAGGAAAAAGTTAGGGAATTAAAGCGTATGACTATGTTTCGTCGGATCACTGTGAGGACCACTTCAACCTCTTCACTGACAAACTTGGAGTTCTGACCGATTCAATAATCTTCGAACGAAGCAACAAATAGACAAGATATTCAGAGATACGGAGGCTATAGCAGAATGGGAACCCCATGGGATTATCACATATAGCTATCTTTGTATAAATTTTTCTTATTTTTATGACACCATTCTCTTACTAGGATGTCTGTCTCCTTTGTACAAAATACTTATTCAAAGTGAATACAAAGATATCTCTTTAAAGTACAGAAAACTATTTGTCCTTTTCTTTTACACTTGTGTTTTATTTGCAAAAAACGTCCAATGATTCATTAATGAGCATATGCATTTGAACATAATTATTGTTTACAAATAAACTAAATGAAAAAGGACAATTACTGACAGGTCGAAAGAATAGGAAAATGTCTTTAGGCTATTCCACGAGCAATCCCTACAGTACGTCATTAAGATCCCCAACGGAGCTGAAACTTCAAAACTATTAATCCCCGGTGGAAACCATCCAGTTTCTCCAAGTTCCCCAGCAAGTTATCTTGAAACCTGAAAATCAACCGGACAACAACTAACTTCCATTTTTCCCTAACCTAGGATAATTCCCCAGTAGAGCGGCAGGTGACCGAAACTCCTGAAGCTTTTCCAAATAGGAATAAGCTTTTTCCCCACAGAGTTTTCATTGTCCCCCATCAGAACGAGGATTCCCATTGTTAAATCCCCAGTAGAAGTCATCAAAGTTCTATGGATTCCCCAAACAGATTCCTCAAGTAGTACATGGCATTACTCTCCCAATAAATTTTTTCTTTTTTTTCAACTTCAAGACATGAAGAATCCACATATCCTCAGCAGCAGTCAAGGATTTATTTTCCTCAGCAATACAACGAATCAGCTTACATGTGCATACATTACACCCATATATCATAAACATTGATAAAACACATATATTGCATCATACATTTCATGCAACATAACCTTGTGTTCAACTAACATTTTACCCTTTTCAGGATAAGATTAACAAGCTACCATTAACAATATACAATCTAGGTACAATACAGATACGCTCCAGACACGGAAGCCATTCTGTTACTCATTCAGATTCATCTTTCAAGATACAGTTCAGATACGCTCCAGACACGAAAGCCATTCTGTTACTCATTCAGATTTCATCTATCAGATACAGTATGGATATGCTCTGGATACGGAAGCCATTCTGTTACTCATACAGATTCAAGATACAGTTCAGATACGCTCCAGACACGGATGCCATTCTGATACTCATTCAGATTCAAGATACAGTTCAGATACGCTCCGGATACGGAAGCCATTATGTTACTCATACAGATTCAAGATACAGTTCAGATACGCTCCAGACACGGATACCATTCTGATACTCATTCAGATTCAAGATACAGTTCAGATACGCTCCAGATACGGATGCCATTCTGGTACTCATTCAGATTCCAAGTTCAGATACAGTACGGACGCGCTCCGGATACGGATGCCATTCTGGTACTCATTCAGATTTCAAGTTCAAATACAGTACGGATACGCTCCAGACACGGATGCTATTCTATCGCTCATACAAATTCAGTCTCCAGATACAACTCAGATACGTGCCAAACACGGACACCATTCTGATACTTATTTTGACTTACAACTTACAATTCAACAAACATTCTTGGATGGCATCTACAAGACCATCTCCAACAAGACTCTATCACTTATCCAAAATGGCATCTTTAAGCCCATTCCCTCAACTACACATTGTCGAGTGCAAAGTTATGGGCACTCTAGTGTCCAATCATCTTTCATCTTCGAGTCACAAATGGCAAAGCTCTCCAATCTAACTCTTCAGGTCTAAGAAGATTGAACAGGGGCAGCTGTTGTACCCTAAAATTTACCCTCTCAATTCTCAAGGCTTTTCTCACAAGGTTTCTCAAGGTTCAAGCTTGCACAAGTACTTTGGAATTTTCCAGTACCAAAATTAAAAGGAAACTATCAAAAAGGGAGAAAACAGATAAAAATATTATTTTGACAAAATTTGGAGAAATACAAGTGTTCTTCGTTTCAGCTCCTTCGATTGGCCTTTTGGCCTCTTTCGAATCAAGCTTGGCTTGCGTCCTTCGACTAGGCATGGGCCTCTGACACATTTTGGTTTGGATTCACAAGGAAAAAAGACTCTTGTAATCTATTTCATTTCCAAGGCAAAAAGCTCTCTTTTAACATCATTCGATTTGCAATTTTTATTCCCTATTTGCCTCTTTCGAATATGAACATTTTGTTCTCCTACATACACTCTTTCGTTTGACCACATGTAACCCATGGCATGCAAACTTTCTATTGGACATGAGCCACCTTCACATAAAAGCTTCGACTGGATTTTTGGTTCCCTTCGAATCAACATCTTTCAAACCTAACTCTGAATCCTTCGACGCAGTCTTCTTTAGTACATTTCTAGAATTCTTCGACACAAGTGGAAAATAGGATTTTGAAAGGACAACTGATAAAATCTGTGGACCCTGCTACGTGATCTTACTTTACAAGCCTTAATGCTTGTATTTCACTCCATAATTAATTACTTACATTCTGGATTAAGCTATTGTCCAGGTGATTAAGCCTTTGTCCAAAAGTTTTTTGCGTGAGAGTAAACTTGCTAAGTACAAATCCTGTCCCAAGCCCATGCTTTGCTTAAATCCTGTTTGTACTTCACCATAAGTCAGGAAAGTCAGCCCCTTTTAACCAACAACTTCAGTACTTCACCTTGGGATCTTTGAAATATGACATGACTTAAGATTCACGTTTCAGCCAAGCCACATCTTTGTTTAAACTTCCAAACCTTTTCTCTATAAATAGAGGAACCATTGACAAAGAAAAGGGCCAAATTTTTGCTAGAGAAAGAAATCATAAAAACCCTCAAGCACTAAAACTCTCCCATATTCTCAAACTCTCCAACATTTTCGAACCTTCAAAACTCTAAGATTTTTTTTCATAAAAAAGCCTCAGTAGTGTACCTTTCAATTTATTTCCCCTAGACTGCAGCAACCTTCGATTCACGCATCACCATCATATACTCTCTTTCGATTCAGTGACTGCCTGAACCAAACAGTAACAGAACTAGCTTCAGGAGGATCCCAATGAAGCTCTCTCCACCATCAACAAGTCACCTACAATGCTTTCGACTAAGCACTCCAAGAGGTAAGTTCTCTCTAAACTTGGAACTCTTTCATTTAAACATCATGTGCACATACCAATAAAGAAAAATGTAGACATTTCTGGACTATGTTTTAACATTCGATTTTGATTGCCCATATGCTAAAAAATCAACCTTATTTTGTTATACTTTGGACTTTGAGACCCATCGTTTTGTTTTTGTGCTAACCCCTGGACTATAGTTATGTTTGGATGTTGCATTTTAAGAACTTAAGACAAGATGTTATACCCTTCGATTGGCTAGCTGCACAAGCCTTTCGAATCACAATCTGAGGGCCTAAGATGTTTACAACGAGTCAACAAGGAGCCTATTGAAAAGCCAGAACCTTACTGACTCCAACCCCCAGTCGAAGGAGACACAGGAAAATCGGAGGACATGACTCCATTGACGCCCACCCTCCGTCAAAGGAGGTAGAAAGGCAAATCGAAGGAAACCAAAATACGCAGATTCAAAGGGTTCCTGCCTGAGTCGAAAGCCCTTTTGTTTTCTTGCCTTTCATTTATTTTTGCCTTTATAATTTCATGCTATTCAATATGGTTGTAATAGTGTAGGGTTTTATCTTTTCTTTGCATTTTATTATTTTTGTATGCTTGCTAGTAAAATAGGAAATGTATGGCAAGATAAAAACAACAAAATAGACAATCCTAATCAAAGAAAAAATGCATGCAAATAACACACTTGCACACAAGCATCCTTAGGGTTTCTCCACTTGGTTGCCTAAAATAAAATGGCCATGTTACGCATGCGAAGTATCTTGGCAAAACAAAACAAATATAAGATCATAGCCCCTCGATGACGCTATTCAAAAGTTGCCTTATAAAATGATCTTGGTCCCTCAAAAATGCTTAGATACTTTGCAACATTGCTATCATGGTTATACGATGACCCATGCCCATCCCATTTACATACAAAGATAGGGTTGCTTACCAAATCAATGGTAAATCAACAATGTCAAAGGAATATAAAATACATAGGAAAGACATTTGAGTAGGTAGATAACTTCTAGTTGCTTGCTCCATTTCAAACAATCCTTGCTATTTTCAAAAATAAACACACACACATTTCAAAAACATCTTACAAACATTGAAGACATTTTCAAAAGACAAACATCTTTGTATACATTCTTACGAACGGGAATCATTACAAAGATTGCCTAAACGAATGGCCTCTTTTACAAATACTTTCAAAAACACATCAAACACCATTTCAAACAAACCAAAGCAAGTGATCTAAGCAAGTAACTAAGAGCCCATGGAAAACCATGGATGAAAAGGGTGCTAGAACCTTCCCTTTTCATAATCTACCCCCCGAACTCTAGAAAACATCTCAAAGGTCTTTCCTGTGATTTTTTTTACCTTTCCTTTTGGATAAAAGAAAAGTCGGTGGTGACTCTTGCTAGCCGCGAAATTTGCGATAAAACGCAAAACCTCAAGTCAGTTCTCCCGCCGTATCACAACGGTGTTCAGGTCTGTTTTGGCCCCTCGAGCCATAGACTTCACTAGCTTCTTTCTTACCAGTGAAAGGCTTCTTTACTGCACTTGATGAAGTATCCTTCTGTATCTTACCACTTCGGATACCAGCTTCTACTCTCTCCCCAGTCAAGATCAACTCAGTAAACCCAGATGATGAACTATCGATCAGATGATTGAAAAACGAGCCAGATAGCGTCCCCAAAAACATGTCAACCAACTCCGTATCAGACAAAGGGGGTTGGACTCTTCCAGCCAAATCTCTCCACTTTTGAGCATAGTCCTTAAAACCTTCACTTCCACCCATATACATACCCTGGAGCTGAGTACGAGTAGGAGCAAGGTCGAAGTTATACTGATACTTCCTGTAAAAAGCAGCAACAAGGTCTTCCCAGTTTTGGACATTAGCTCCTTCCAGCTGATAAAACCATTTAAGCTGAGTCCCCGACAGACTATCTTGAAAGAAGTGCACCCACAAATTTCTATCAACAGTGTGGGGTTAGATTTTTCTGACGTACGAGCGGAGATGGAGTTTTGGACAGGACACTCCATCGTACTTGGCAAAAACCGGAGCTTTGAACTTGTGAGGGATCGCCACTTACGATACCAGTCCCAGTTCTCCAAAGTCTAGACCAGGGATCTTCTGAATCTCCATAGCACTCAGACAGTCTTCTAACTACTTGTACCTATCCTCAGCGGGAGGATATTGCTCCTCATCATAATCTGTATCATCATCAGAGATTGTAGGACTGGGGCCCTTTTCTTCTTCTTGGTTCTCCCCTTCCTTGGATGAAGAGGTCAGATCAGCTTGCTGTTTCAACCTATCCCCAAACCTTTTGCCCATATTCAGAAGAACGACCTTCTTCTTCTTCTTCTTCTTCTTCTTCTTCTTCTCTTTCTCTTTCAGAATAAGAGTCTTTAGATCCTCTTGCCCTTTAGCCAAGCTCAAGAACATCTGCTGGAATTGGGCGTTTTGTGCCTGAAGATCTTTGATAGCTTGATCGGAAGACATTTCTGCTGAAATAAACAATGAAGAAGATGAGAAACCTGTAATGGTACCTGTAATGGTGTGCATGATAATGGGACGTGCATGCAATGATTTCAAAGACTTTGGGAGATTAAAATTTGCAAACCAAAAAAATAAACAAACTTTATTAGATTAACTGGTAACAAGGTTCAACAATGCCTTTGAGGCGTTACAAAGAAATAAATGGAAAACAAATCTAAACTAGAAAAAAAAGCAAAATACAAAATCCCATGGACGCTTCCCCTTTGTGATAACGTAGTCATTGATCGTTATTTCATTCTCGAGTTGCCTGGTGAGCTTCAAGATCTTCCTTTCTTGCTCATGGTACTTTTCCCGGTAGGTATCCCTCTCCTCTTTCAGCTGAATCCAGGATATCTGCAACGCCCCAAGATCAGTGGGCATGTAGGGATAAAGGACTGTATAAGGAATGCCTTCTTCATTGGTGGGCTCCACAATCACTGAAAACACAGCTTCATAAGGCATCCCAAGCTTCTGGGCTCGATCTCGGACCACTGGAGATAAGGCTGCATAGGGAGAGAAGTCCTTGGTCCTAGCTCTTGAGGGTCAGATCTGTTCACCATACCCAAAGCTCATATAAACCTCCGACGATGCTCGTCTACGTCCTCATTGTAGTCAAATGCAATATCTGTAAGAAGTAGCTCATGAGGACCATCTCTCTGAGCACGACCAAACTCTCGTAAAGCTAGGCAGAGATTGTAGGTTATACCCCCTCTGATTCCAAGCAACGGGACATTAGGGTATCCCCCACAACGATCAATGACTGCAGTGCTTTCCTTAACCCGGGAGCTCCAAAGAATGTCTGTATGGGCAAGTGACATTATCCTGTAAGACCATCCCAAACCTTCTTCATTCTTCAACACAGACATGGGGAGGTGCGAAATAAACCACCTCGACAGCAGCGACAAGCAACACATGAGAGTCCCTCTTCTTTGCACAGTACGAGTATAGAGGGCATGCAAGATATCACCCAGTAGAGTAGGCACATGATTGCGAGAAAGGAAGATATTAACCGCATTCACATCCATGAAGGAATTCGGATTCGGGAAGAGAACAAAACCGTAGATAAGGAGAACCAAGATATCTTCGAAAGCCTGAAAGTCCAAACTATCCCAGAATAGCTGAGCTTGATCTATCAGAAACTTGGCTAAGAAACCTTCAACCCTACTTCGCGTCTCCCAATTGGATACTACATCAGCCCGTTTCAGGTGTAGAGCTGAAGCAATGTCTTCTGGTCTAGGAGTCTTTTCCATACCTGTGAAAGGCACCTGCTCTAGGATGGATATACCTAATAAGTGAGAGAACTCTTCCAAAGTGGGAACCAACTGATAATCCGGGAAAGTGAAACAATGATGCACAGGATCGAAGAACTGGAAAAGCACACTCATCATCTGCTCATCAAGCTTCGAGGTAACCAGGCTAAGAAGATGACCATGCCTCTTAATGAAATTAGAAGTCTCAGACACTCTTGAGGCTAACTCTTTGAGTTGAGCAGGTATTTGCACAAAGTTAACTCAGATGGTGTTTTTGCGCACGGAAGCCATAATCTGCAAAACAGGACAAAGATAAATCCCCTCGGTCTTTGAAATGGTTAGTATAATGAAGTATGCATTGCTATGTTATGATGCATGATGTCAAAGGTTTCCTGGCAAAGTTCTTGTTTGAGAAAGCCCAAAACTATTGGAACTCCTTGGATTTGCAAGACTTTGAGAAAATTATGGTTCTCCTCATCTATGGGATGGTTTGCTTCCAAATCCTGACCAACTCATTGATGTGAACGCCGTCAAAATCTTCATATCCCGCAACCCGGTGCCTACTTTTCTAGGGGACATCTTACATTCTTTTCACACTCGCACTATGAGGAAAAGAGGTATCCTTATGTGTTGAACTCCTCTCTTGGCAAGATGGTTTACTTCACATCTTCCCCAATCTGTATTAAAGAACGAGAAAGGTTCAAGGTGGTCACAAAGGTTGATGATGTTCAAACATTCAGACATTCATTGGTGTTCCTGATCCATAGAGAATGTTACTATTATTGACCGTTGTTGAGAATTACCTAATGTCCCCTTACTTGGAATTAGGGGAGGTATCACCTACAACCCCTACTTAGCCTTAAGGTAGTTTGGTTATGCCCGAAGGGATGACCCTCATGAGATGCTCATCCAAGGTTTGGTATTTGACTACGAGAACAACGATCAAGGTCTTCGCCAGAGGTTTATTCGAGCTTGGAGGATGTTGAACAAGGTAGATAGCAAGACTTTGAGGCATAAGAATTCCATCCCTCTTGAGCCTTATCTCAAATGGGTACGAAATCATGCTCAGAGTCTTATGATGTCTTATCCCTCCATTCTCCCAGTAATCATTGAGCCTGTTATGGAAGGAGATGTTCCACACACTATCCTATATCCTGACATGCCCACCTCTCTTGAAGACTTACAAAGAGATTGGATACAACTCAAGGGGGAGCGAGATGCTTTCGAAGGCCAATTCTACGCTAGCGAGAAGAAGGTTTTGGAACTCACTAGGTGTGATACAGTGGCAGAACCGACTGTTTTGGAAAATGCTGGTTTGCGTTTTGCGTTTATGTTCGCAAAATGTCGCGGTAAGCAAGAGTCGCCACCGACTTTTATTTTATCCAACTGGAAAGGAAAAAAGCACAGAAAAATTCCTTTTTCGAGATATTCTGAGTACGGGGGGTAGATTATAGAAAGGGAAGGTATTAGCACCCTTACTATCCATGGTTTTCCATGGGCTCTTAGGTGCTTGCTCATCTTTAAATTGCTTGTGTGTGTTTGTTTTGAAAAGTTTTTGTTTTACTTTGTTTTAACCTTTGCTTCTATCTTCAAGAGTGTTACGAAGTTGTTTTGAAAACTTTGTTTGAAAAAAAGTGTTTGGTGTGAAAAAGTTTGATTTTGAGCAAGTACCTACTAGCATCTACCTACTCGAGAAAGGATTATTTCTGTTCTTGTTTCCTTTAGACAATGCTATCCTACTATTGAGAAATAGGTAGCACCGTCGTTGGAGTTGTAAGGGTCAATTCGTAAGGGACGTACGATCACTAAAGCAATGTTAGGACGTCTTAGTAATAACTCTAATGTCTTAAGATCATATTCGAGGCAACATTTCAGAGGAAACCTTTCCGAGGCAACATTTCCGAACGGGACATTTGATCTTTGTTTAGACAGGAGGGTAACCACTAAGACACCCTATACTTAATGATCGTTTACCGAAGGCAACCGAAGTGAGAGTATACCCTAAGAGTGCGCATGTGCGAGTGATTTGATTTCAGTTATTATCTTTGCAAATTTTGGGTTTGCTAGCCATTTTAAATTAACATGCAGTCTTGTCATATAATCCTATTATCATACATATAACAGTTAATATTTGCGAGAATTAAAATGCAAGAAATAAAAACTACGCTATTACAAGGCTTCGGGGTAGGGATTACATAGCCAAAAAACTCGTAAAAACTATAAATAAAAGAAAATCCTAATTAAACTATTACATACCGTGAGCAGTTACATTAATATTGCAAAAATAGTAAACGCGTGCGATGAATCGAGAACGAGAGAATTAGGGTTTTGACCCCACCTAAGCCTAATTGCAATTTAAAAGAAAAATCATTTTTTGTGTTTTTTTGATTATTTTGAGAAAAATAAGGTTTAATAAAAACCTAATTACTAATTAATTAAAAAAAATTAAGGATAATAGTTAAATTAACCTATTTTTGTATTTTTGTTTTATTTGAGAAAAGATATAAAAATTAAATCAAGATAACCCTAATTTTTCTAATTGGTTTTAAATATATGAAAAAGTTAGAATTAATCCTAAATTAAATTAAACTATCATTAAATTAAATTTGATAAAATAAAATAAAAAAACCTAATTCTAAATTTGTGAATTTTGATTTTATGATTTTTGTGAAAAAAAGAAATTAATTTTGGTTAGAAAATAATTTAAACAAATTAAATTAGATAAAAGAAAAAAAAAGAAAGAGAATGGGCCTGATGTCTTTGTAAGAAGGGGGGGTGCTGATTGCAAATATCAAGCCCAACAAGCTCTGACCCTGTTTGACTTTTCCAATCCCATGCTGCTTGCTTGACTGGGCGTATGGTGGACCCTCACGTGGGAAGCCTTGGATCTGGCCTGTTGGTGGCTTGGATGACCAGATTTGCAGAGTGCATGATGGACTCATGGGGGATCAGCACACCTGAATATGTAAGGCAAAATAATATGAAGCAATATAGGGACCTAGGGATCGAACCCAAGCCGTTTGGCATTTTTACCCTGCGCGCTTACCAGTTGAGCCAGCTTTGTTAGTTGTATGGATAATAACAAGCAATTATTATATGATAAAAACAAAGCGTGATATTTCAAAATGCGCGAAATTTGAATGGGCGAGTCAGGGAGTGCCACGTTACTTTCTTCTTCCTCCCACCGTTGCTAAAATTTTCTTGACTTTTACCTACGGTCACCTGGGTGTAGGTACAACCCTTTCCCACTCCAAAATCTTGTCCCTGCATGATAAATCATAACCAGTGGTACCAATCAACTTGTTGCAACCTCACGAGCATCATGGTACCACTATCCATGGCCAATTGTCCCTGTATAGAAAAACCCTAAAAACGAAGCAAGAACCCTAACTATGGAATCTTGCTGTATAGTCAATGAAAACGCAATTAAATATGACCATTAGCTTGCAAACATCATAAGGTTTCAGAATATATCAATGAATCATGCTAAATGTGCCAAAATTATGATATTCGAATTCAAGAAAGTATGGAGATTGTGTGACTCTTACAGTGCGTTTCAAGGCGTGGAGAAGCTTGCTAATGGTTGAATCTTGATCCTTGGATGTCCAGCAATTGATTGGGATGGTTATAATGCTTTGAATTGACCTGGAAAGTGAAAATCAGTTTGCCACTTTTCTTGAATTTTTTGAAACTTTCTCTCTCTTTTACACGCCTCAAATCCCCTTGTTTTTGATTTGAACATGTTCCTTATGTACCCTAGAACGAATTAGGGTTGCAAACTTGTATCAAATCTTTTCCAATTAAGATCATTGATTCATGATTTGATCCTTGTGCAAATCTTTCTAAATCAAGCAAAAATGCAATCTTTTTGTGTCCAAATGAACCTTGCACGATTTGATTCCATCTCCAGTTGTATAATAGACCTAAACATGCACAAAATCTCAAGCTTTGATTAGTTTTTGATATTTCCATGATTTTATTTTGATTTTATTTGATTTAAATGAAATAAAATCAAAATAAATGACAAAAATAAAATAATGACAAATGGAAAGGATCATAGGTCGTGGGTCACATTACAAACTCAGCGCAAGCATAAAAAGTTGGGCATATTTGACAAAAAATGCAATTTTGGCCACTTTTGACTTTTGGCAATTTTGCAAAAAGGGTCAACTTTACCAATGCATAACTCCTTCAATTTTGACCCTATAGATGTGTTCTTGGACTTTTTAGAAAGCTTAAGATGTACTCTACGCAACCCTTTTGGTCTCATCTCTATTGAGTCTTCCATGTTCATGTATGAAGCTTTGACCCAAAAGGTGTTTTTGTTGACTTTTCAAAATGACCTATAATGTCCAAATTCATATCTTCTTGTGAGTGCATATTTTGAACTTGGGAGCTGAAGATGGATTGTAGAGAATTACATCTTCTTGAAAATGAGATTTGGATGGGTCATTTTTGATAAAGTATGAGAAAGTTATGCTTGGTCAAAGTTGGGTTGACTTTTCCTGCAAACCCTAATTTAGCAACTTTTGGGTTTTGATGAATTGTGAGAAATCCTTGAGGAATCATGATCAACCCTTGATCAAATGATGAATAAAGCTTCAAAATGAGGATGTTGACCAAAAATCTTGAAGTTTGACTATATGTGGGACACAATTGACTTTTTCCCTAGCACAATCGACTTTCAGGCCTTTGAGCAATTGACTGAGCAAATTTCCTCTGCAAGGCTTGAAAGTTGACATGGATGATCTTGAGAACTTATTAGGACAATGGTGAGAATTTGGGATCCTTTGGACTCAAACATCTTGATGCAAACTGAAACCCTAATTTGAGGTAGACTGCCTTAGGAGAGAGTTTGTCTGGTCAACCCTTGGCCTTCCTTGAGCTACTTGAGGACCTCACTTGAAATGTATTGAGAAATATGGGAGGACAAATTTTGGGGTACGACACTAGGCTAATTCATGAGTAGCGGAACCTGAATACCTACATCGCACCAAAGAGGATGCGTACAACCTTTTTGTCTTAGAGTTTTTGTATTATTTTGCCCAAAAAGGCATTGATGTACTCAAGCTTTAATTTATTAATATAACGTGTGTTTCCTTTTTGTCTAAAACAAATTTGAATATTTAAAATCCTTGAAATCATTGCATACGCATTTACCATTCATCATAACATAAGCAGGTTTCTTGCAACAAGTCTCCTCATCTTTCTACTGTTTATTTCAGTAAGATGGATCTCGAGAAAATGGTGAAGGACCTCCAAGATCAAAATGCTCAGTTTCAACAGATGTTCTTAACTCTAGCCAAAGGATAACAAGAGTTGAAGACCTTGCTGGTTGAAGAGAAGAAAAAGAAAACAAAGAAAATAACCAGAGTTCTAAACATGGGAAGAAGATTCCAAGGGCAAATAAGAAGGACCTTAGATTTTGCAACGTCATCTGGCAAGAAAGACAATCAAGATGTGAAAGGCAAGGAAACAGTTGTCCAGCCATAGTCAGAAGAGGAAGAGGAAGAAGAAGATTATTCTGAAGAACAATATCCTCCAGCCGACGACAAGTATAGGCATCTAGAAGAACGATTAAGTGCAATGGAAATCCAAAAAGTGATTGGACTGAACTTTGAGGAGTTGGGACTAGTGTCTGGGATTGTCATTCCTCCAAAATTCAAAGCACCGGTTGTTGTACCCCAAAATTTTCCCTCCCATTTTCTCAACATTTTCTCATCACAAGACCCTTGGAGCTCAAGATCCAGTTAGGGTTTCCTCTGCTCAAGACTTCTCCTTGCACTGTTGACCCAAATTAGGGTTTGTGTTTGCACAAAGATATTTTGACCTAAAATGCCTAAGATGACTTTCATGCTTCATGTTGGACTCCCAAGTTTATCCATACCAAGTTTCAAGTCTTGATTCCAAATTTTGCCCAGTCAATTGGACAGTTGACCTAGAAATCAGCTGTATTGGGGAAAAAGTCAACTGTGGCCAATTGACAGTCAAACCTCATGAAAATTGACCCACATCAACATTATGAACTCATATGTACCATTTGATCAAGTTTGGATCACAATTCCACAAGAAATTTGATCAGATCACCAAAAGGGCAAAATGGTCATTTTTAGGGTTTTGACTGCACAAAGGCAATTTTTGACTGTTTGACCTAGCCAATGGCAAACCAAGCTCACATATGGACTCAAGGACCCCATGGAATTGTCTTGACATACTCAACAAGTTCAAAAGATCCCAAATGCACAAGATTGACAGTTGAATTTTCCAGTCAATTGATCAATTTTGACTGTATACTGAAAAGTTAAACTTTGACTTTTTGGTCAAAATCAAGTGTCAAGATTCATTTTTCATCAAAACATGCCAAATCATGAAACTTGTGCATCAAGAAATCAAGAATTGCAAATTAGGGTTTGAAATGAAGATTTTTCATAACTTAGAATTTTTCTAAGTTATGAAAAACCCTAATTTTTTCCTAACTTTGTCCCACTTTCTCATCAAGATGCATTTAGATTCAAGGAAAAGTCAAAACATGAAAGTTGTAGTCTATTGCAAAATCTACAACTTTGATTCACAAAGTTTCCTCAAAAGAAGCTTGTAGCTCAAGTTACAATTTTTGGAACAAGGGTACCAAACCATTCTTAACTTAGAGAAATTTTGAACCATTTTAGGCAAGGTTTTTACCTAACTTCAAGACCACTTTTCACATGCTTCCACTTGGAATTTGAATTTGCATTTCAAAGATGGATTGTAGTACACATTCCAAGCTTTCCAAAATGTCCAAGAACTCATCAAACAACCTCATGGTTAGGGAGAATCGAATTTGGCAATATGGGAAAAACTCACTTTGTTTATGACCAATTTTCATGTTCATACACTTAGGCAATTTTCAAATCAGCTTGCACAACTTGATTACAGGTCCTATATCCCATTTGCACTCATAAATTAAATGCAAACCCTTTGTGTTCAAGCCTTGCATTATGTGTTTAAGCATTACATGAAGGTTTAGTCTTAAAATAGAAAAAGCAAATTATCCATTTTAGAAAAGTATGGCTTTATGTCAAAGTTGCAAATCAAGAAGTACAAGGCCATATCTTTGGGCACAAGTTCAGAAGCAAAACACACTGATCAAGGGGAAAGGTTGCAACATAGATTGGGGGCCTGCATCAGTCTAGAGGACCACTTGACATTTTGTTGCTTAAGTGTGAAGAAAACTTGCATAACATACACTAACTATCATCTCAGCCAAGAGAACCTTAAGCAAAGTTATTGAACACTTTCTAATCATCAAACCTAAGCTGAAACACAAGCCAACCAAGTTCCAAACATCCTCAAACACAGAATCACCATTAAACTGCACAAAAACAGGGCATCCTGCACTTGGAATCCCACAACTCATTTCCATCGTGCATCTTGGCCAAAACCACTTCAAACACTTTCCCTACCATCCATACAAACTGTCCAAAGCATTAGAAGCAGACTGTAACACTCCTAATCAATATCACCATTTTCATTTTTCTGTTTTGCAGTTGAAGTGCTATAACACGATTCACTTGGTTTCAAAGCAAACTAAAGCTTGGAATAGCATCCTTGGACATCAAGGAAGCTATACCAATCATCACCTTGCATTGAAAACACCTCCATCACCAGATACGATTCCAACTGAACAGGTAAGTTCATGAACTCTTATCTCTCTATCCAGGCATTGTTAGGTTTAGATTTATGAAGAAATTATGTCACATTCATGGCCTTGAACATGCCCATATAATTAGTTTTCATTTATGTTATGTGTGCTATGAGAATTTGAAGTCTGGACATGGAACAAAAACTAGGTCAGGAATTGGGAATGGAGAAATTCTCTCTCATTTCTGAGAGTTAGGATGAGTTCTTTATATGTCCAGAATCGTGGCTTGATGCTTAACATTTTTCATGTTGTAAGTTTGTGCTAAAAGTCCAGGAATCCAGATGTTTGAATCAGTGTAGGAGGCGCATGTTTTTTGACAAAATTCTGGCCAGAGGTTGAAGAAGCTTGCCTTTGGGCTGGGCCTGTTTCATTTTTCTTTTTTGCACCATGCTTTTACAACTGCACCCCCCTGGCCCATTTTAAGATATCTTTGTTATTTTTCACTTTTTCCTTTTGATTTAGTTTTTATATTTTTGTCTAAATATAAAAAAGCATAAAAACATTTTTCCATATTTTTTTGCATTTTATTTGATATTGATTTGCTTTATTTAGTTATATATATAAATAAATACATATTACTTTTTGTTTAGAATATTAGGAATAATACAAAATACATTTATTTTCTAATTTTATTTTATTTTATCTTCTGAAAACATTTTTTATAAAATATACTTTTTTTGTAAATATTAAATATTATTATTTTTGTATATATTTAATATATTTAGTAAATAATACAAATACATATATATTTATTAGTATATTTAGGTTAAAAAATACAAAATATATACATTTTTATTTTTATTGACATTTAACATTAAAAATACCTTTTGACAAATATACTTCTCTTTTATTTATTTTTTGTATATAATTAATAAATATTGCATATATTATACAATAAATACTTTTATTTGTAAAAATTAGGGTTCTTGCCCTAAATATAAAAATGCCCAAAAATTAATACTTTTATTTTTGTTTTCTTGACACATAAAAAACACCTTTTTTACATACACATAAAAAATCATTTTTTGCATCTTGCATATTTATCTTATTTTATTTAATTATTGCATATTAAATAATTTGTATAATTCCATTTGGATTGTAATAGTTTAGGATTTAATTTCTTGCTAAAATATCCCCATTTGAACATTTGTACCCCCTTACCATATATTGTGTTGTAATAACTTAGGAACTTTATTTTTCGCACTTTAAAGCTTTCTAATTATGCCATGTTAGAATTAGGGTTTGTATGCAAATCAATCAACCAAAAAATAGTTTGACCTAACTTCAAGATAAACAAGCATGAAAATGGACAACACTAATCACACTTGCACCCCTAGGGTATTCCATTTGTTGCCTTCAATAATGGGCCATATTGCATGTTAGGTCTCTTTGGGCAAAACAAACACAATTCAAATGATCATAGTCCCTCGATGACGCTTTCGAAAGTTGCCTAAAAAATGATCAAGTCCCTCCAAGGAAAAATTTCCCAAAGATACTTGGCACCATTGCAATTATGGTCTAAACGATGACCCGCGCCCGTCCCGTTCACATCCTAACACAAGATTGTCCACCAAATGCAATGGTGGAACAAAATTGTTAAAAGGGTTAAAACATAGCAAAAATCTTTGAGAAATTTAGGGTAGATAGCTCTTGATTACTTGCCCCCTTGCAAAACAAAAGACTTGCCTATTTTTTAAACCACACATCACTACACTTTCAAAACAACTTTCAAAAACATTGAAAACCTTTTCAAAAGACATACACCTTTGTATACATCCCAACATGGATCATTACAAAGGTTGCCACCACATTGGCTTCTTTTCAAAACATTTTCAAACCCACACACACAAAGCACCATTTCAAACAATTAAAAATTAAGGCAAGTTGATCTAAGCAAGTAACTAAGAGCCCATGGATAACCATGGATAGAAAGGGTGCTAATACCTTCCCTTTCTATAATCTACTCCTCGAACCCAAGAAAACATCTCAAAGGTTTTTGTTGTGCTTTTTAACCTTTCCTTAGGATAAAATAAAAAGTCGGTGGCGACTCTTGCTCAACCGAAACATTTGCGAAAACAAACGCAAACCTCAAGTCAGTTCTCCCACCGTATCACACCGGTGTTCGCCAAATATGACGGAGTGTCATGTCCCAAAATGCATCTCCGGTCCTACGTGAGGAAAATACAGCCTCAAACTGCCGACAAGGATTTATGGGTACACTTCTTCCAAGACAGTTTGTCTGGAACTCAACTTGATTGGTTTTACCAGTTAGAAAGAGCCAATGTTCATAACTAGGAAGATCTGGCTGCTGCCTTTTACAAACAATACCAATACAACGCTGATCTTGCGCCCACCCGTACTCAATTCCAGAGTATGGCCATGGTTTCAAGTGAAGTCTTTAAGGACTACGCGCAAAAATGGAGGGACTTAGCAGGAAGAGTCCAGCCTCCCCTATCTGAAAGAGAATTAGTAGACATGTTCTTGGAAACCTTGTCTGGTCCTTTCTTCAACCACTTAATTGGGAGTTCATTGACAGGTTTTACTGAATTGATATTGATCAAAGAAAGGGTAGAAGCCAGGATAAAGAATGGGAAGATTCAAAAAGATGCATCCTCTGCTGCTGCAAGGAAACCATTCATTGGAAAGAAAGATGTGGTTGCTGTATATCCTCAGAGAAATCAAGATAGGGCTGAACACCGTCCAATGGTGGGGGCTGTCATGATTCCTAAACCTGCGCTTGCTCAGCAAAGAAGCAACCAACCAAGAATGGAAAGGCCAGTCAGACAATTCACCCGAATTAATATGACACTATATCAAGTATTACCACATTTGTTAAGATCCAATCTAGTGACTTTGAAAGAAGCTCCAAATAACCCTAACACAGCTTCCCCTTACTATCACCCTAATGCCCGTTGTGCATACCATTCTGAGAGTCCCGACCATGACACTAACAATTGTTGGGCTCTAAAGAACAAAGTACAAGACCTTCTTGAAGCCAAAGAGATTGAATTCGATGTGCCAGAAATTCCCAATGTCATTACTGCCCCCATGCCCAAGCACGACTGTGATGTCAACGTCGTTGAGGAAGATATGTTTGTTACTTTAGTTTATGAACTTGTGACCCCACTCCTCATTATCAAAAAGAATTTGTTGAATGCCAGTGTATTCCTAGGCTGTGATAAAGGCTGTCATTTCTGTTTATCCTCATCAACCAGCTGTCCTTTGTTAAAAGCAGGCATTCAGTGCCTAATAGATAACAAGGAAATTTTGTTTGAGAAGACTTCTATTCCAACTGTTTCTTTTAGTGATGTTTCCATCGTGACCATTTCTGCCAATTCTTCCAGGGTCTCCACCAAAAGACCCGTTAGAATTACATTAGTTCCTAAAGTGGCTCCATTGATAATTATAATGCCTGGACCAATCCCGTATTCGTCAGACAAAACCATCCCATGGAATTATGGAGGTGATGTCTACTACCACAATATCAAGCAAGATTGGCCAACTGCTGAAGATTCAAGTTCTGAGAAAGTTGACTCTGACGTCAGTAATATCGCAGGGACTAGTAAGATTACCGAAGTGGAAGGGTATTCTCTCCAAAAATTACTCCTCCAAAAGCTATTTCTAGACCCGTAATCATTCCTATTGTTGCTGCTCCTCCAAAGGTTATCCCCAGTCCTACAATTATCTCTGCTAATACTCCTGTTGACAAAACTGTTACAATCCCTGTTATCACTTCTACTGACATTCCTGGTGCCGAGTCAACTGAGACTCGAGGTAAAGGTATTCTGATTGAGCCTGCCCGGACGAAGGCACAATCAGTGGATATCCCTGAAACCTCCCAGAAAGAGATGGAGGAAATTCTAAAGATCATAAAAAGAAGCGACTACAATGTAGTCGAGCAAATGGGGCAAACTCCATCAAAAATTTCCATGCTGGCTTTATTGCTATCTTCCGAGGCTCATGCAAAGGCCTTGGTAAAATTCCTCAAAACTGCCCACGTACCCCAAGAAACATCTGTCGATCAGTTCCAAGACTGCATAGCCAGCTTAACTGCAGATAATGGTTTAGGTTTTTCGGATGCTGATTTAATGCCAAGAGGGAGGAAGCATAATGAGGCATTGCATGTCTCAGTCAAATGCAGGGGAACAACGTTGGATCATGTCTTGGTTGACACCGGTTCATCTCTGAATGTGTTCCCTAAAAAGGCTCTTGATAGGCTTGACTCTGAAGGATTGATATTGAAACCAAGCAACATAGTAGTGAGAGCCTTTGACGGATCAAAAAGGATGGTGCATGGGGAAGTGGACATCCCCATAAAAGTTGGAACCCAAACATTTGATTCAACTTTTTATGTAATGGATATTCGCCCTTCATATTCCTACCTATTAGGCCGACCATGGATTCACAATGCTGGCACTGTTACTTCTACGTTGCATCAAATGCTGAAATATCCCATCCAAGGGAAGATCATCACTGTTCATGGAGAAGAAGAGTATATGGTCAGCCATCTAAATTCCTTCAGATATGTGGAATTAGATGGTGAATTTATTGAAACTCCATTGCAACACTTTGAAGAAGTCCCGTAGAATGTGGCAGTAATCAAGGCTGTGTCTCAAGTTCCCAAGATCACAAGACCTCCACTCAAGATGTCATCTTTGAAGGATGCCAAGGCAATGATAGAAGAAGGTGGGTGCACTATTTGGGGTTAACTCCCAGATATCCCGTACAAACTTGACAAATTTGGTCTGGGTTTCACTTCAGGTGCCCAGAAGGCTGTACATCGCACTCGTTCAGGAGGACCACCCTTGAAGATCAGCAACCGCGAAGTCAACACAATAGATGATGATGAAGACAGCTATGACCTGGAGGATTGGATCTTCTCAACTGTCAGTGGAAGGCTCAGCAACTGGGAAGCTAGAGATTTCTTCCCGATCACTTTTATCCCACAGTAATTTGTCTTTAAATTTTGTCGGATCTGTAATATTAAAATAATTCAGACTCTTAAAATCTTGTGTCTTACCCGAGGCACAATGGTCCATTTGTAAGGGTTATTATCTCAGTTCCATATGACATCAATGAATCATGGACGTTTTTGCATACAAACTTTGTGCTCATTGTTTTTTGTTTCTTTTTTTACATTTTTATCCTTTTCAAAGATAGCTATACTCTTACACACACCCACACTCACAATACAGGTCTACATCCATTCGGGATCCCATGGGTAATGATTCTTCTATGGCCTTCAGTGATTATGAGAATCTAATCTACCAAGCCGAAGACGAAGGTGAGGAAGATTGTGAAGTGCCAGGGGAACTCGCCAGATTACTACAACAAGAAGAGAGAACCATTCAGCCCCACGAGGAACCAGTGGACACAATCAAACTAGGTACCGAAGAAGACAAAAGATAAGTCAAGGTGGGTGCCAATCTGGAACCTAGTGTCAAAGAGCGTCTGATTCAGTTGCTACAAGATTATGTTGAGGTCTTTGCCTGGTCATACAAAGACATGTCAGGACTTGATGAAGATATCGTAGTACATCATCTACCTACAAGAGAGGACTGTCCTCCGGTAAAAAAAGGTTCGTTGCATGCGACCAGACATGTCAAAAAATATCAAAGTAGAAGTCATGAAATAATTTAACGCCGGATTCTTGGTTGTCACTTCCTATCCACAATGGGTTGCCAATGTTGTTCCCGTGCCCAAAAAGGACGGCAAGGTATGAATGTGCATGGACTACAGAGATTTGAATAGGGCAAGCCCTAAGGATGATTTCCCACTTCCCCACATTGATATTCTAGTTGACAATACGGCACAACACAAAGTGTTTTCCTTCATGGATGGTTTCTCAGGCTACAACCAAATCAAAATGGCGCCTGAGGACATGGAGAAAACAACCTTTGTCACACAGTGGGGCACATTCTACTACAAGGTTATGCCATTCGGGCTGAAGAATGCTGGGGCAACCTATCAGCGTGCCATGGTAGCTCTATTTCACGACATGATACATCACAAAATAAAGGTCTATGTGGACGACATGATAGCTAGATCTCAAACAGAAGAAGAGCATCTTGATCATTTACAGAAACTCTTTGAGAGACTAAAGAAGTACAAGCTAAGGTTGAACCCAAATAAATGCACGTTTGGAGTAAGGTCTGGCAAACTCTTAGGCTTTGTTGTCAGTAATAAAGGTATTGAAGTAGATCCCTCCAAAGTGAAAGCGATACAAGAGATGCCTGCTCCTCGTACCGAGAAGGAAGTCAGAGGATTCTTGGGACGTTTAAATTACATTGCCAGATTCATTTCTCACCTGACAGCTACTTGTGAACCAATATTCAAGTTACTGAAGAAAGATCAAGTAGTCAAATGGAATGATGAGTGCCAAACTGCTTTTGACAAGATCAAAGAGTACTTACAAGAGCCTCATGTGTTGATGCCACCAGTCGAGGGAAGACCATTGATCATGTATCTAACTGTTTTGGAAAATTCAATGGGGTGTGTGTTGGGGCAGCATGGCGAGTCTTGCCGAAAAGAGCATACTATTTATTACCTGAGCAAAAAGTTTACCGATTGTGAAACAAGATATTCACTGCTCGAGAAAACTTGCTGCGCTCTGGCATGGGCTTCTCGCCGGCTAAGACAGTATATGCTGACCCATACTACCTTGTTGATATCTAAAATGGATCCAATAAAATACATCTTCGAGAAACCTGCTCTCTCTGGGAGAATAGCGAGATGGCAGGTGATCCTGACAGAATGTGACATACATTATACTACCCAGAAAGCAATAAAGGGTAGTGTACTATTTGATCACCTTGTTCACAAAGCTGTGGAAGACTACCAGTCCATGAAGTTCGAATTCCCAGATGAAGACATCATGATGGTAAACAACTGTGAAAAATTCATACCATATGACGGACCAGAACAAGGATCCCGACAGACCCTGGTTTTTGATGGGGCGTCCAACGCACTCGATAATGGTATTGGGGTTGTACTCATATCTCCTGAAGTGTGTCATACTCCCTTTACTGCAAGACTTTGCTTCAATTGTACAAACAACATGGCAGAATACGAAGCGTGCATCTTTGGTCTTAAAGCTGCCATAGATTTGGGGATCAAATCCTTAAATGTATTCAGAGATTCAACTTTGGTCATCAGCCAGATCAAAGGGGAATGGGATACCAAACACCCTAACCTTATCCCCTACAAAGAACATGTGTTGACATTGCTCCCATATTTTGAGAAGATTACCTTCGAGCATTTCCCGAGAGAAGAAAATCAGCTAGCAGACGTACTAGCCATAATGTCATCCTTGTTTAAACTTAAATGGGATAACGAGGCTCCCCAAATCACCATCGAACAAATGGATGAACCAGCTCACTGTCACGAGATTAATACTGAAGAAGTAGTGGACCATCCTTGGTTTCACGAAGTCAAGAGGTATCTCGAGGCTCAAGAATATCCAGAAGGAGCTTCAGTCAATGATAAAAAGTTCTTAAGGAGATTCTCTGCTAAATTCTTCCTTAGTAATGGAATTCTCTACAAACGCAACCATAACTCTATGTTACTCCGTTGTGTAGACAAGGTCGAGGCAGAAAGGATCATGGTTGATCTATATGAGGGCACTTTTGGCACCCATTCCAGTGGGCATACGATGGCAAAGAAGATCCTACAGGAAGGCTATTACTGGTCTACCGTGGAAGCAGATTGCTATCAACACTCTCGAACCTGCTATAAATTTCAGATCTATGCTGACAAGGTGCACGTACCTCTGGTTCCTTTGAATGTCTTGACGGCTCCTTGGCCCTTTGCTATGTGGGGAATTGATATGATTGGGGAGATCAAGCCAACAACTTCTAATGGACACCACTTCATCTTGGTGGCCATTGACTATTTCACAAAGTAAGTTGAGGCAGCCTCTTTCGCTCCCGTTACTAAGAATGTTGTAGCCCGTTTCATCAAGAAAAATCTCATCTGTCGGTATCATATCCTAGAGAGGATCATCACAGACAATGGTACGAATATTAACAATACTATGATCACCGCCCTGTGCGAGCAATTCAAGATCCAGCATCACAATTCTTCCCCTTACTGGCCAAAGATGAATGGTGCTGCCGAAGTCACAAATAAGAACTTCAAAAAGATCATACAGAAAATGACAGTCACATACAAAGACTGACATGAGATGCTACCATTCTCTCTCCACGGGTATCGCACCACAGCGCGCACATCAACCGAGGCAATACCCTACTCTCTAGTATACGACATGGAGGTTGTCTTGCCTATTGAGGTCCAAATCCCCTCTCTGAGAATTATGAAAGATACAAGGCTGAATAAAGACGATTGGATCCAGACTCGACTTGATCAACTGAACTTGATTGATGAGATAAGGATTACTGCTGTCTATCATGGTTAAATGTATCTAAAACGGATGATCAAGGCTTTCAACAAAAAGGTCAGGCGTCAAGTATATCAAGTCGGGGATTTGGTGATCAAGCATATCATACTACCGCAAGGAGATACCAGGGGCAAATGAACTCCTACATACGAAGGACCGTTTGTAATCAAAAGCATATTCTCTGGTGGAGCAATGATCTTGACCACCATGGATGGCAAGGATCTGCCGCACCCTACGAACACAAACATAGTCAAAAGATACTACACATAAGAGATCCGCTAGGTTGACACACATAGGAAAAACAAGGGCATCCCGACGAACCAAAAAGGTTCGGGCAAAAATTATGGATAAAACAAAAAATCTGTACACCCGGCAAGTTGAAAACCCGAGAGGGCGGCTTGGACAAAAAAGGGTATCCCGATGGACTGAAAACCCGAAAGGGCGGTCCAGGAAAAGTTATGGAATCAAAGCGTATGACTATGTCCTGTTGGATCACCTTATGGACAACCTTTGGATTCAACTGACAAACTCAGAGGTTCTGATCAATCCAATCAACTTCAGAAAAGGAAATAAACAGACAAGATGCTCAAAGACATGAAGGCTATAGCAGAATGGGAACCCCTTTGGATTATTTCACATAGCTATCTTTTCTTTGTATCAAATTTTCATTTTTTTACGACGGAATTCTCTTACTAGAATGTTTGTCTCATTGTACAAATACTTACTCAAAGTCAATACAAATATATCCCTTTGAAAGTACAAAACTATCTGTTTTTTTCTTTACTCATATGTTTTGCTTACAAAAACGTCCAATGATTTATTTTTGAACATAATTATTGTTTACAAATAAACAAAATAAAAGACAATCACCGATGGCTTTAAGGTAGGGAAATCTCTCTAAGCTATTTCCGCAAAACCCCGCAGTGTGCAGTTTAATCCCCAGCGGAACAAAAGTTCCAGTTATCACTCCCCCGTAGAAGTCACCAAATTTCTCAAGATTTCCAACAGGACTTTACAAGCAGTACATGGCATGTCCCTCATGGCAGGTCTTAAAGATATCTGTTTCTTAAAGACACTTGTCTCATTCACATTTTCCACTGACAGACTTCCTCTACTATTCTGCCCAGAATGGACTTTATTTTCCCAACTTCAAGCAACGCAGTGAGACAGATTAGCTACCATACGCGTCCTACATCCATATATCATAACAATTGATAACATGAATAAATTACACTATGAATTTCATACAACATGACATTGCATATTAACTAACATTTTACCCCTTTTCAGGATACGGTTAATCAACAACTACCATTAACAATGTTCAAAGGCCATTCAGATATAGTTCAGATACGCTCCAGACACGGACGCTATTCTGATACTCATTCAGATTCAATCTTCAGATACAGTTCAGATACGCCCCAGACACGGATGCCATTCTGATACTCATTCAGACTCAACTTTCAGATACAGTTCAGATACGCCCCAAACACGGATGCCATTCTAATACTCATTCAGATTCAATCTTCATATACAGTTCAGATACGCCCCAGACACGGATGCCATTCTGATACTCATTCAGACTCAACTTTCAGATACAGTTCAGGTACGCTCCAGACACGGACGCCATTCTGATACTCATTCAGATTCAATCTTCAGATACAGTACAAATACGTTCCAGACACTGATGCCATTCTAATACTCATTCAGATTCCTTCTCAGATACAATTCAGATACGCCCCAGACACAAATTCCATTCTGATACTTATTCCGATTCAACTCTCAGATACAGTTCATATACGCTCCAGACACGGATGCCATTCTGATACTCATTCAGATTCAACTCTCAGATACAATTCAAATACGCTCTAGACACGGATGACATCCTGATACTCATTTAGATTCTACTTTCAGGTACAGTTCAGATACGCTCCAAACACAGACGCCATTCTGATACTCATTCAGTTTCAGCTTACAGATACGGTTCAACAATCATTTTTAGATGGCATCTACAAGCCCATATCTAACAAACTTTCTATCACCTCTCCAAATGGCATATTTAAGCCCATTCCCTATACCATCAACTATCCCATCACCGAGTGCAAATTTCTAGGCACTCTAATGTCCAATCATCTTCCGCCTTCGAGTCACGAATGGAAAAACTCACCAATCTAACTCTTCAGGATTAAGAAGATTGAACAGGGACAGATGTTGTACCCTAAAATTTTCCCTCTCATTTATCAAGAATCTGCTCATAAGATCTCCTTTGGCTCAAGACTGCACTAGGGTTGATCAGCTCAATACACCTCCTTAGGCACTAATGACCAAAATTAGGGTTTGAGATTGCACAAGGGTATTTTAACTTCCAATGCCCCATATGACTTTCATAGATCATTATGGACCCTCAAGATTACTCATGTCAAGTTTCAAGCTTTGGATCACACTTTTGATCACTCAATTGAGCAGTTGACCTAAAAATCAACTGTATTTGGGAAAAAGTCAACTATGGCCAATTTACAGTCAAATTTCATGATTTTTGATACACATCAACATTTTTAAACCCATATGTATCATTTGATCAAGTTTGGACCACAATTCCTCAAGAAATTTGATCAAATGTCCAAAAGGGGAAAATGGTCAAAATTAGGGTTTTGACTAGGAAAGGGCAATTTCTGATTTTTGACCTAGCAAGTGATCAATTCGTTTAAGGCATGATCTCAAGAGTACAATTGCATCATTTTGACCTAATGACATGGCTCAAAACATTGCAAGTCCAATGGATTGACAAATGAATTTTTCAGTCAACTGTATACTGAAAAGTCAAACTTTGACTTTTTGGTCAAAATCAAATGCCAAAGATCATAATTCATCAAAACATGTCAAAATATGAAACTTATTCATCAAGAAATCCAAAATTCAAGATTTCCTTTTGAAAAGTTAAAATTTCTAAACTTAGAAAATTTTCAAGTGTTGGAAATTTCTTATTTTTTCACAACTTTGAGCAAAATTTTCACCATGATGCAAGCTGATTCAAGAGAAACTTCCAACATGAAAGTTGTAGATATCCATGAAATCTACAAATTGTATTCACACAACTTCTTCCAAAATTGCTTGGATCTCAAGTTATAATTTTAAGAACATGTGGTTATGAAACAAAACACTTAGTGAAATTTTACCCTAATTTGGTCAGGACTTTGACCCAACTTCATGGAACTTTTCCATATGGTTCCAAGGGGAATATTCAAAATAAATTCAAAGATGGGTTGTAGAGAAAATTACAAACTTTCCAAAATGTCCAAGAACTCCTTGAGATTTTTCTTGAGTAGGGAGAATCGAAGAGATGAAGTTAGGGTTTTATCACTTGAATTACAAGTCATTTTGTGATGAACCAAATTCAAAATTCAAAGTATGCTGCATAACCTCTACTTTTCAGGCCTCAAAATTGTTAGGCACTCCATAATTAATGGCTTGCACAACTTTTAGAGGTCTCATTTCAAGCATTTCAACCATTTGCTACAAAACACACGAATGCTTGACCCCTAAAAACACCAAGAGCTCAGAATCACATCTCATACCTCCATTTTCACATAAACTGACCAAAAACTTGAAACTCATAACTCCCTCGTGCGTTTTCAAGCCTTTTGGTTCCTAAAGCTTCTAAACATCATTTAGAACTAATCCCACACCCTGTTACAGAACTGTAACACCATTAACACCATCCTCCATTTTCAAAAACAGAGCTTTGCACTTGGACTTCTCCAAAACTCCTCAGGTACTTTCAGCTCAAGCTAAGCATCCCATTAGCTTCCTGGGAACTTGAGGAAGCTAACCCAATCATTGGAACTCCTTGAAAGCTGCTCAAACTTCAAACCCGATACCCTCTTGCAAGGTAAGTTTTCTAACTTTGGAACTTTTCATACAAGCATCATCAATGATTTATTTGTGAATGAAACATGTAGATATCATTGCCCTAAAGCTAACCATGTCCATAGTTTCCATTAATTTTTCCTGAGCTTAGAGAATTTTAAGATTGAATTTTATGAGATTTTTAGTGTTGTACCCCAAAATTTTCTCTCTCATTTTACTCAACACATGCCCATTGAGATCCTCAACTTGCTCAAGGATGCCCAAGAGTTGACCAAACAAACTCTCTCCTAAGGCAATATACCTCAAACTAGGGTGTCCATTTTCATCAAGACGGGTGAACTCCAAAGACATAAAATTCTTTCCATGGTACTAATATGTTCTCAAGATCATCCATGTCAAATTTCAAGCCTTGCACAATAAGTTTGCTCAGTCAACTGCTTAGATGCTTTAGAATCGACTGTATTAGGTCAAAAGTCAACTGTGGCCCACATACAGTAAAACTTCAAGATTTTTTGGTAAATATTAATAATTTGAAGTGATATTCATCATTTGATCAAGGGATGATCATGATCCCCCAAGGAATGCCCCAAATTCATCAAAACCCAAAAGTTGCTAAATTATGGTTTCTTAGGAAAAGTCAACCAAACTTTGACCAAACATAACTTCCTCATACTTTATCAGAAATTTTACATCCAAGGATCATTTTGAAGAGGGTGCAATTCCATACAATTCATCTTCAGCCTTGAAGTTCAAACTATGCACTCACAAAAAGATATGAATTTCCACATTATAGGTCCTTTTGAAAAGTCAACAAAAACACTTTTTGGTTCAAAGATTCTTACATGAACATGGAAGACCTAATTGAGATGAGACCAAAAGGTTTGTTTAGGGGATATCCCAAGCTTTCTAAAAAGTCCAAGAACACCTCTCCAGGGTTAAAATTGGAAGAGATATGCCTTGTCAAAGTTGACCATTTTTGAAAAATTGCCAAAAGTCAAATGTGCTCAAAGATGCATTTTTTGCCAAATGGGCCTAACTTTTTATGCTCGCACCTCACTCATAACATGGTCCACGACCCAAATATTCACCTACACATTATTTGCTTCATTTTACATTTTATTTTTATTTTTTATTAATTAAAAATTGAATTAAATCAAATAAATGACAAATAATAGCAAAGATTTGTTTTGATCTGATTTTCAGACAAGATCACAAGCTAATTATGTTGACATATCAGAATTAAATCGTATCATGGTTGATTGGAGCAAGAATGACATGATTAGGCCTAATTTGGAAATATATCATACAAGATGAAAACCAAATCAAATCTTAAAAAATTGCAAAGATACCAGTTGTTTTTATAACCCTAATTCACTTAAGGATATATAATGAACAAGACCAAGCACAAAAACAAGGGCTAGCAGTCGTGAAGAACACTAGAACAAACTCAAAATTTTGGAAAAAAGTGGTGATCTGATCTCTACCCTAGAGGACGATTCAAAGCATCCCAACACTCCCAATTGCATCCTAGAGTATCTCTGAAGCTAACTGGATCAATTGCAAGCATTTGCATGCCCAGAATCACAAGATACAGACTCACGATTTGCCTTTTTTTAAAAAATCGATTACTGCAATTCTCACATCATTAACACGTTTGAATGATATATTTGTGATTATTGATGTGTTTGCAACATGACTGAATGGTTTAATTGAGTTTTTGATGCCTACATACGCATGTGCCATTGCTAGGGTTTTCGTGGTCGTTTTAGGGCTTTTCCATACCGGTTGAATTGGCCAACAAAAAGGATACTATGATGTTCGTGGGTTCAAGACAAATTGAACCATGTAATTAGAATGTATTTATCATACGTTTTGGTGATTTTTGAAGTTTGCTGGGCTATGGCTACAAACATTTGTCCGCAGGTAAAAGGCAGGAACCTAAGGCGACAGATGAGGAGGAAGACGATAACGTGTCTAGCCACCACTGGCTGATTTGAATTTCACGCTTCTTTTTATATCCAGCCACTTTGTTATATATATATATATATATATATATATATATATATATATATATATATATATATATATATATATATATATATATATATATATATATATATATATATATATATATATATATATATATATATTATATTTTGTTCTCGTTATACTAACAAATAAGAGAGATAGCTCAGATGGCTAGGCGCGCTGGTGTTGAACGTGAGGACCTGGGTTCGATCCCAAGTCCCAGCGACTTGCTTTATTTTATTTCTCCTTTGCAGATCTGGTGCTTGTCTTGGCCAAACGCCTAACATATGCCATCACCATCCAACCAATGGATCACAGTCTCTCCAGATCCAGCGCTCATCACTGATGGAGCATGGTGCGCTCTCAGGTTAACAGCACGTGGGATCCAGCGTTGACTGGGCTGGCTGGCTTCATGGACCTGGAGATTTTCAACAATACACCCCCCTTTCCATTCAGCAAACAGGCCCAAATCTCTTTCTTTTTCTATTTTAATTCTTTTTAATTATCTTGCTAACTATTTTTTTTTATTTTAAAATAACACATAAATTATTTCTTTTTACTATCAAATCATGAAATCACAAAAAATACCAAAAAACATTTTTTCATAAAATGTTTATTTTCTTTAATTAATTGATTTAATTAATAATTATGACAATTAAATCTTATTTTTGTAATTAAAATAAATTATAAATTAGGGTTAATTTTGTAAATAATTAATTTTTCTTCAAAAAATAACTTAAATATTTTCTCAAATTAGATTTTTAGGGTTTCTAATCGTCCTAGCATTTAATTCGTCGTGCATATTTTAATTACTTTTTTTTACTATTTTTGTAACTGCTCCGAGGTTGTAATAAACTTAATTAGGGTTTTACGTTTTTGCATTTTATTTTCAGTCTAAATAATTCTGTATCTGCGAAAGCCTTGTAATAGTTAGGACTTTAACTTTCTCGCACTTTAAATTCCTGCAAATTTTAAATTGTCTAGATGCATGGCTAATAGGATTGTATGGGAAGAATGCTTGAAAATTTAAACGGTAGAAAACCCTAAATGTACAAAGATAAATTAACTGAAAAAATTCACTTGCACATGCTCACTCCTAGGGTTTACTCCACTCCGGTTGCCTTCGGTTAAACGGTCGTGAAGTATAGGGTTTGTTAGTGGTTGTCCTCTAGCCCCGAAAGATCTCAAATGACCCATTCGGATGTTGCCTCAGAAAAAGATCTTTAAGGATTTAGGATGATTACTAACACCTCCTAACATTGCTTTTGTGATCGTACTTGTCCCTTCAAACGTCCCTTAAACTCCAACGACGGTGCTACCTGTTTCTTAATAATAGGATAACATTGTCTAAAGGAAAATGAACGGACTTTTTCGAGTAGGTAGAAAACTCTTAAGTACTTGCTCAATCAATCAAACAAAACTTTTCACACAAACACTTTGTGATACGGTGGGAGAACTGACTTGAGGTTTTGCGTTTTGTATTCGCACTTGTTCGGTTTAGCAAGAGTCGCCACCGACTTTTTATTTTATCCTAAAGGAAAGGTTAAAAAGCACAGGAAAAACCTTTTGAGATGTTTCCTGGGTTCGGGGGGTAGATTATGAAAAGGGAAGGTATTAACACCCTTTTCATCCATGGTTATCCATGGGCTCTTAGTTACTTGGTTTTAGATCACTTGCCTTGATTTTTGATTGCTTGAAGATGGTGTGTGTATGGGTGTGTTTTGAAAATGTTTTTGAAATAGACGCCTTTGTTTCGGCAACCATTGTAATGACTCGTGTTTGAGTATATACAACGGTGTATATCTTTTCGAAAAGATGTTTCAAAATGTTTTTTTGGAAGTTTGTTTTGAAAGTGTTTGTGGATCGTGGTTTTGAAAAGGAGGCAAGTGTTTTTTGCAAGATTGATCCCAAGTAACTAAGAGTTTTGTCTACCCCTATTGTACTCAAAGGTTTTCTCTATGTTTTCAACCCCTTTTTAACAATTTTGTTCCACCATTGAATTTGGTGGACAATCTTGCGTTTAGGATGTGATCGGGACAGGCGCGGGTCATCGTATGGACCATGAATGCAATGGTGCCAAGTGTCTTTGGCAATTTTGCTTGAAGGGACTATGATCATTTTGATAGGCAACTTTCGAAAGCGTCATCGAGGGACTTATGATCATTTGAATTGTTTTTGCCAAAGAAACTCGACGTGCAAGCATGGCCCATTTTGGAAGGCAACATGTGGGATTACCCTAGGGGGTGCAAGTGTGATTGTGTATTGAGTTCATGTATTTGTTTTGTATTAGGTTATCTAGCGTTTGATTTTATGTACATGCAAGCCCTAGGTCTAATCATGGTATAATTCGAAAGCGGTAAATTGCGGGAATTTTAAAGTCTACGCTATTACAAAATAGTATCCGAGAGTGGGGGTACAAGTATACACAAATGGGGATGAGACTTAAATAATTACAACCAAATCAAATTGCGATCACAATGTAAAATATAATGTATAGCAATGTATAATATAATGTATAACAATGTATAGCAAATGTATAATGTATCAATGTAAGTGTATTGTGTAAGTGTATATGTAATTTATTTACAAGTTAAGAAATGTGAACTTAAATGTATTATTAAGTATGTGTGATTTAAATTTGTATTTTTGTATTTTGTTTAATATGTACAAACTAAGAAAATTTAATTAAGAGAAAGGAAAATGTTTTAAATTCTATTCTTTTAGGTATTAAAAATAATGCGTTTTAAATATGTACAAAAAAACGATAATTTTGAAAAAAGGTTTTGAGTTCCATTTTTATGTATTAATGTGTTTATTTAATTTTCTTTGAATATTCGCTAATATGGACAAATAAGAAAATTTTAAGAAAAGAAAATATTTTAAGTAATCAATGTTTGTATTAAAGTTTATATTAAAGAAAAGTATTTCTTATATATTAATATATTTTAACTAGTAACTTTGTGTATAAAGAGATTTATAAAAAGAAAATTAAAGTAAAAATCTTTTAATCTAATTAAACCTAAAGTTCATGTAAAGGAAAGTTTTATAATAAAAAAAGAATTAAGGTAAGTTTATTTACAAATAAGGTTAGATGAGTTTAAATTATGTAAAAAAAATAATATGTAAAAAAAAGGTTAGTTTAAGAATTGAATGGGCTCTGAGTTATGCTGGCCCAACATGATTTGAAACAGAAGCCAGGGGGGTGTACGCTAACTGAAATGGGCTTGAGGCGTTGGGAACGGGTTGAAGGCCCATTTGTTTCTTACAATTGTTTTTAGGGTTTGAACAACTTTGTGTCATTAGGGTTCACGAGCTTGAGAGTTACGGCGCTGTTCTTCCTCGTTTCGTCTTCGTTCCTTCATCTTCTTCGCCATGGATCTTTGAACAACATCCTTCTCGCCCAAGCCACCAGTGCCACCATTCCCCTTTCTCCCTCAGTGTACTGCTCAGGCGATGCTTGCAAGGTTCGATCGCATTTGGGATTTCGTTATTTCTTGATTTTATGTTTTGATTGAGTTATGATTTATGTGTTTTCGTTTGTCATTTTGAAATACATGCAAAGGGTATGAGAAGACTACCTCTTGGAGACAGAGGAGGAGGGAACTAGGAGGCGCGTAGGCGGCTTGACGGCGGAGGAAACAGTGAAGATGTTGAGCTCGCTTGCTGGAAACTGGTATTTCTGTATTACTTCCTTCTATTAGGGTTTGATGATGATCCCTGAAAACCTCTTCTATCTGCCTGGCTCTGTATAACTTTACTCTTTTTCTCTTCTTCTATTAGCCTTGCCTTTGCCTATGTATGCTTCTTTATCCCTTCTTCCTCTTTGGCTTGCTGAGTATGCTTCTGTGGGTTTGGTTGCCTTGGATGATGTTGCCTTCAATGATGATTAACTGAGATATTCTGTATGCCTAGACAGTTGCCTTGTATGCTTTGATGATGAATATATTGCTTCTTTATCCTCTTCTTCTTGCTAGCCTTTTTGTCTTTGTTGCCTCTAATGTTTGCCTATGATGAGAGTTCTCTGAGGCCTCGTTGGGTTTGGAAACTGGTTTATCAGGTTGAGGATGATTTGGATATTATGTGAGTTTGTCTTGGTATATCAGTTTGACAGGCTTATGGTTTTTTAGGCTTGGTTGTTAGCTTCAGGCAGGTTTTTCTTGTTAGGTCTTGGCTTTTGGTTTTTTTTATGCAGGAGGTTTGATGGACTGGTTTGAACATGATAAGGCTTTGGTGATCTGTTTTGAAGGCTATGGTTTTAAGGTTTGTTGAGGTCTTTTGACAGGTTAAGCTTGGCTTGATGCTTTCAGGCTTCAGGCTTGAGGACTGGTGCAGGTTTTTTGAGTCTTCAAAGGCTTATGCAGGACCTGCTGTCGTTACCTTTGAAACAGGTTTAAGCTTGAGGCCTTTTTGTGAGGTTTTGGGTATTGGTCATGGCAGGTTTTGTGTTTTTGTTATTTTACAGTTCAGACTTGTATGTTTAGAACTTGTTGAATGCAGGGTCCCTTTGAAAAGTGAAGGCTTTGGTGTTATATACTCCAAAAAGGTTTAGGGTTTGAATCCGGTTTGAAGGCTTAAGTGTGGATAGATAATTCTGTTTCTTTTTCTTGACAGTTTTGTTTGTATTCAGATTTCTTCATATCTCTGCCTTCTGCCTCACTGTTTTATTGCAGTTTTGTTTTTATATATCTTGTCCTCATGCCTAAACCTGTAAGCCTATTCTTTTCCTCTCTTCTTCTCTCTCCAGTACAGCCTTAAGCATTAAATAATGTTATGTTTGTACTTTATTCTGAAAAGGCAATGCTGAAAAATGATGAAAATAGGAGGTTGCTTGCAATGTAGCTTAGTCCTGCATATTTTATCTCTTTTCCATACCGCCTGCTTCTTTGGGATAGTTTGAATGTGAACTCAGTTTGGACTCTTGACTTGGTTTAGGCCATTCAGTTTGGTCTTGGACTTTGTAGTTTGTTTGGTAATTTTGAAATTATGCAGTAGGTTTGACAAAATTTGAATTTGTGCATTTCAACTTTGTGCATTCATGTTTAGCAAGCATTATCCACCCCTCTCTGTGAACCGGGAGAAATCCCGTGATTTGCAGAGAGGGCTAACTGATTCCAATCAGTTGCCTTTAATGATGAGCCCAAATTAACTGTCTGTCTCTTTAATTTATCTGCTTCAATTGACTTTTTTCTTTTCTTATTTTTTTTGTAGATGAAATCAAATGGAGCAGAGGGAGCATTGGATAGAAGAATGAAGATTAGGAAGCTTAGAAAAAATTAGGATAGTTTTTTATTTCATTTTAAATATTTGTAAAATTATCATTGTAAATACTTTGTAAATATTTAAATAATAATTGTAACAAATAAATTAAAGATGAATAAAATCTATTTTTACCAGTTAATTCTTTTTCTCCTTTTCAATTGTTTATTTTATTATTTATAATTCTTTAAATTATAATAATTGAAAATAAATTCCAACCATTTAACTTAGAATAATAAATAATTTAAATAAACAATGGTTTCAGCATTGATCAATTAATAAACCTGGCGCTTCAAAAATCCAAAGCAAAGCACAGTCAATCACAACAACTGCCCAAATGTCTTTTCTTCTCACTGATTTAGTCAAACATTGCAAACTCAGTCCAAATGCCTCTTTTCACTGATTTAGTCAAACGCTGCGAATTCAATCCAAATGTTTCAGTCCACATCTCAGAATAACTTGACAAGCATTGTAGAATTAAATCTTTTTGAGGAATCTGCGCACAAACCCTAGTTCTTGATTAAAAGTCAAAGAAGCGTCCGCCTGATCAAAAACTGAGCCGAAATCAACCAAACCCTAAGCAAACTGTTTGAACTGTTCCAGAGTCATGAAAACCCTAATTTTGTCTGACTGATAAGAAAAATCTGTTTGACTGATTCTTACGCCAATCTAAAAATCAGGAAACGCCCGAGGCTGTAATTTCCTGTGGAAAAATGCGAGGGCAAATTTTGGGGTACAACACACTTTTTCAAAACAATTTTCAAAACAACTTCGTCACACCCTTGAGGACTGATACAAGGGTTATCACGAAGTAAACCTTTTTTCAAAACAAGCACACACAAGCAATTTTTAAAATGAGAAAGTACCTAAGAGCCCATGGAAAACCATGGATAGAAAGGATTCTAACACCCTCCCTTTCTATAATCTACCCCCCGTACTCAGAAATATTCTCGAAAAAGGTTTTTTCTGTTCTTTTTCCTTTTCCTGATTGGATAAAATAAAAGTCGATGGCGACTGATGCTTACCGCGACATTTTGCAAACAAAAAACACAAACCAGTATTAACAGTCGGTTCTGCCACCGTATCACATTTAGGGTTCAGAATAGGGCCATTAAAATTCATGTTTATCTTTGACCTATAGTTTTAATGCTTTACATTTCTGAAACCATGAGGAAATTTGCTACAAGTTTCATGTTTACAGTTTTCATTTTTGTTGAGATTTGAACAAGTTACAGAGGTTCTGGCTGGGCGTGAGGTTGAAGATGAAGTTGTCCTCAGGAACGTGTTTGCCTTATGTATTTATTGTTTGATTTATATAAACGGATGTATAACCACCTCAGTGGTAGAAGCGCGCGCTTGTAACCAAAGGGACTTGGGTTCGAGCCCCAGTGGTACCCTTTTGATTTTTTTTTCATGTTTCTTGCATTTCTAACTTCTTTTTTGCAGGCGCTGGGCCTCCTTGGGCCTTGTTGTTTTTGTTTTTACTTGTTAATCCCTCTGTTTCCTTTTCACACCCCTGGCCCAGTTTTATTTTCTTTTTCTTATTTTTCTTATATTTATTTATTTTCTTAAATATTTTCCTAATACTAAAAAATCATAAAAAATATAAAAATAGTAGATTTATATTTTGACATAGTTTATTTATTTTTTCTCACAAAAATTATTTTATTTAATCAATACTTTATTTACTTTACTAATTATCTTTGTAAATTTAATTAAAAAATAGGTTTTAGTTATTTTCTTTTACACCATTTAAATGTATTATTTTAAAATATAAAAATACCAAAAATATTTTATAATACTATAATTTATTTTCAAGACAAAAATACCAAAAATAATTTTCTTATAAACTTAGTTTCTTTTTAATCAATTAATGAATTAAGGTTTTATTAATTTCTTTTCCTATTAAAATTAGATTTACTTTTATTATTTTAATTAATTATTTTCTTTTAATTAACTAGGTTAAAACAAATTCACTTTTCCTAAAAAATCGAAACAAAAATATCCATTCTCTTCATATTTGCATTCTTATACATTTATTCATCTTGTACATTATTTATTTCAATTCTTGTACAAATTCAATTTGGTTGTAATAGATTAATTAGGTTTATTTTCTTGCAATCTCCATTTATAATTTGTACACCCCCTCCCACAAGTATTGTAATAGCGTAGTAACTTTAAAATTCCGCAATTTATCGCTTTTATATACAATTGCTAGTAATTAGGGCTTGTATGGGAATTCTAAAATCAGTGCTTAGAAAACCCTAATTCAATACTAAAACAAGCATGAAAATAAATACACTTGCACACAAGCACCCCTAGGGTAAACCCACTTGGTTGCCTTTACAAAATGGCCATATTACGTATGTGAGGTATCTTAGCAAAAACAAGCAAATACAAGATCATATTCCCTCGATGACGCTATCTAAGTTGCCTTTCAAATGATCTTAGTCCCTCAAAGAAAATGCTAAGATACCTTGCAACATTTCTAATCATGGTTATACGATGACCCACACCCGTCCCGTTTACATCCAAAGATAGGGTTACTTACCAAATCAATGGTAAGATAACAATGTCAAAGGAAAAAGGAAATGAACATGAAATACTTTTGAGTAGGTAGAATGCTCCTAATTACTTGCTCAATTTCAAAACAAAACATCCTTGCTATTTTTAAAACAAACACCTACACTTTCAAACATCCTACAAAACTTGAATACATTTTCAAAAGATCAACATCTTTGTATACATTCTTACGAATGAGAATCATTACAAAGTTTGCCTAAACAATGGACTCTTTACAAAATACTTTCAAAAACCACACAAAGCATAATTTCAAACAAAAGCAAGTGATCTAGGAAGTAACTAAGAGCCCATGGAAAACCATGGATGAAAATGGTGCTAATACCTTCCCTTTTCATAATCTACCCCCCGAACTCAAGAAATAATCTCAAAGGTCATTCATGTGCTTTTTCACCTTTCCTTTTGGATAGAAGAAAAGTCGGTGGCGACTGTTGCTAACCGCAACATTTGAGATCAAACGCAAAACACTTGCTTCCTGCAGCAATATACCCAGCCTCAGCAGTGGAAAGAGACACACAATTTTGCTTCTTTCTGAACCAAGATATGAGATTATTTCCCAGAAAGAAGCATCCTCCTGATGCACTCTTTCTATCATCAACACTTCCTGCCCATTCATCATCACTAAAACCAGTTAAGGTAGAATTTGATCCATGAGAGTACATCATACCATAGTCACTTGTCCCATTCATATACTTAAGAATCCTCTTCACATGGTTGGCATGGCTAATTTTAAGATCAACATGATATCTTGCACACACCCCTACAACAAAGGAAATGTCTGGTCTTCTAGCTGTGAGATATAGTAGACTACCTATCATGCTTCTGTAGAGACTTTGATCTACACTTACTCCTTTTTCATCTTTAGTCAGCTTCAGATGTGCGGGAGTAGGAGTTCTTTTGTGGCTAGCATTTTCTATCCCAAACTTCTTCAATATATTCTTGGCATACTTGCTCTGAGATAAAAATATGGAGTCTTCCATTTGTTTAACTTGCAGACCAAGAAAATGGGTAATTCACCAACAAGACTCATTTCAAATTCAAACTGCATTTGCTTGACAAAATGTTGAACCATCTCATTTGACATCCCACCAAATATAATATAATCAACATAGATTTAAGAAATCATAATCTTCCCTTCTTCTTCTTTGACAAAGAGGGTTTTGTCTATGCCACCTTTCCTATATCCATTCTCCACAAGGAATTCTGTCAGTCTCTCATACCAAGCTCTTGGAGCTTGTTTCAATCCATACAAAGCTTTCTTCAGTTTATAAACATGTTTAGGAAAACTTGGATCAAAAAATCCTTTTGGTTGTTCAATAAAAACTTCTTCATTTAGGTATCCATTCAAGAAGGCACTCTTTACATCCATTTAAAACAATTTAAATTTCAAAATGCATGTGACTTCCAACAGTAGTCTGATATATTCAAGTCTAGCCACATGAGCAAAGGTTTCATCAAAGTACACTCCTTCAATTTGAGTGTATCCTTGTGCAACTAACCATGCCTTATTTCTAGTGACCACCCATTTTTCATCAGATTTATTCTTATATACCCATTTAGTGCCAATCACATTTGTCCCTTCAGGTCTTGGAACCAGATCCCAAACTTCATTCCTACTGAATTGTTCCAGCTCCTCTTGCATAGCATTAATCTAGAACTCATCAGTTAGGGCCTCTTTGACATTCTTAGGCTCAATTTTTGATACAAAGCAAGAGTTTGAAATCCATTCTCTTGATTTGGTAGTAACTCCCTTGTTTGGATCTCCTATGATAAGCTCCTTAGGATGATCTTTCTGATTTCTAATTGAAGGTCCTTTATTGAGGTGACTAGGATAGGGATCTTCTTGAGGAGGATTAGAATCAATACGTGTGTCATTTGATTCAGTTGGACTATTAGGAAAATATGTTCCAACATCTTCTGAGACATCTTCTTCAACATTCCATCCTTTATCATCAATAGTAACATTTATTAACTCCATCTTAACTTTGGTTCTGGAGTTAAAAACTCTGTATACTCTGCTGTTTGTAGAGTAGCCCAGGTGTTGTACCCCAAAATTTTCCATCCCATATTTCTCAATACATTTCAAGTGAGGTCTTCAAATTTCCCAAGGAAGTCCAAGGGTTGACCAGACAAACTCTCTCCTAAGGCAGTCCACCTCAAATTAGGGTTTCACTTTGCATCAAGGTACTTGACTCCAAAGGATCCCAAATTCTCACCATTGTCCTAATATGTTCACAAGATCATCCATGTCAAGTTTCAAGCCTTGCAGAGGAAGTTTGCTCAGTCAATTGCTCAAAGGCCTAAAAATCGACTTTGCTAGGGAAAAAGTCAACTGTGGCCTACATACAGTCAAACTTCAAGATTTTTGGTCAACATCCTCATTTTGAATTATTATTCATCATTTGATCAAGGTTTGATCATGATTCCTCAAGGATTGCTCACAATTCATCAAAACCCAAAAGTTGCTAAATTAGGGTTTTGCAGGAAAAGTCAACTCAACTTTGACCAAGCATAACTTTCTCATACTTTATCAACAATGACCTATACAAATCTCATTTTGAAGAGGATGTAATTCCCTACAATCCATATTCAGATCCCAAGTTCAAAATATGCACTCACAAGAAGATATGAATTTGGACATTATAGGTCATTTTGAAAAGTCGACAAAAACACCTTTTGGGGAAAAGCTTCATACATGAATATGGAAGACTCAATTGATATGAGACCAAAAGGGTTTCTTAGAGGACATCTTAAGATTTCTAAAAAGTCCAAGAACACATCTCTAGGGTCAAAATTGAAGGAGTTGTGCATTGGTAAAGTTGAACCTTTTTGCAAAATTGCCAAAAGTCAAATGTGCCCAAAATTGCATATTTTGTCAAATGGGCCCAACTTTTTATGCTGGCATTGAGTTTGTAACATGACCCATGACCCATGATTCCTTCCATTTGTTATTCTTTTATTTTTGTCATTTAGTTTTGTCATTTATTTTTCTTTTATTTCAATTAAATCAAATAAAATCAAAATAAAATCATGAAAATATCAAAAACTAATCAAAGCTTGAGATTTTGTGCATGTTTAGGTCTATTATACAGCTGGAGATAGAATCAAATCGTGCAAGGTTCACATGGACACAAAAGATTGCATTTTGCTTGATTTAGAAAGATTTGCACAAAGGATCAAATCATGAATCAATGATCTTAATTGGAAAAGATTTGTTACAAGTTTGCAATCCTAATTCGTTCTAGGGTACATAAGGAAGGATTGTAGATCAAAAACAAGGGGATTGGAGGCGTGCAAGGGAGAGAACAAATTGCAAAAAAACTCAAGAAAAGTGTAAACTGATTTTCAGGATTCAGGCTATCTCAGGCCATTCTAAGCATCCCAAACGTTTGCTGGACATCCCAGGAACGTGTTTCAAACATTAGCAAGCTTCCTAACATCCATAATTGCCCTGTAAGTACCCCACGGTTTTCACATTTTCTTGAAATCAAATTCAATAATTCTGGCATAGTTAGCATGTTTTATTGACATATCCTTAATCCATGAGTTATTTGCAAGCTAATGGTGGTACTTAATTGCATTTTCATTAACTGTACAACAAGATGCCATAGTTAGGGTTCTTGCTTCGTTTTTAGGGTTTTTGTGTACAGGGACAATTGGCCATGGATAGTGGTACCATGATGCTCGTGAGTTGCAACGAGTTGATTGGTGCCACTGGTTATGATTTATCATGTAGGAATAAGATTTTGGAATGGACAAGGGCTGTACCTACGCCCAACGTCCGTAGGTAAAAGTCTTCTACC